>CM049860.1:18331612-19792862 GCA_027422415.1 Schizothorax lantsangensis
TTAAAAAGTGCACATAAAAATATAATTTAAATAATGTAAACTTAAATGAGATCAGACACATGACTTAACAGTCTTTAAGAAAAAGCTATTTTATTCTAGCCTACATGGGTCGCCCCCTCAGGAGAACACATGACCGGCCATGTCATACAATTTTTTATACTAATAATTAGAGCAATAATAATTTGTTTACTCTAGCTCTTCCAGCCAATGCTTATAAGGGACCTCAGAAAAAAATAAACCAAACAATATAACAAAAAACATGATAGCCTACAGCATAGTCCAAAATGAACGCGCATCGCAGAACAGGCAAGCATTTGTGTTTATAAAGCATATCCTTTTTTTTTTTTTTTTTTTTTTTTTTTATGACCGATCGTTTCGCTAGATAAGACCCTTATTCATCGTCTGGTATCGTTTATAGCCCTCTTGAAGCTGCACTTAAACTGTAATTTTGACCTTCAACTGTTTGGAGTCCACTGAACTGCACTGAAGAAGATTCCTGGAATGTTTTCATCAAAAACCTTAATTTCTTTTCGACTGAAGAAAGAAATACATAAACATCTTGGATGACATGGGGGTGAGTAAATTATAAGGAATTTTTAATTTGAAAGTGAACTAATCCTTTAAGCTGAATCCCACCTGTCGCAAAAAGTCAGTGACTTCTCTTATAAAACAGCATTTTTTTTTTCATGGTAAACTCTAAAAATAGTTCAATCCAAAAGCATTGTTTAGTGTAAAACATGTTGAAGATTAGCAGATAGTCTGTCGATTCATTGAATGATAAGCTGTTTCCTCTAAAAAGCTGTTTATTTAGCGTAGTGAAGCCTCTCCTCCATCGACATCCAGTCAAAAAAATGGCCTCTGATGTCCTTTCCTACATACTGCCGAAGCAGAAGCATTAGCATTAGCCGTTACGCTTTTTGGATAAAGGTTGCAGGCTAGCCTTAGTGGCTTTGCTTTTAATGCGTTTTGGCCATTCACTTACACAAGTGGCATGTTGGGGGCCTGAAAACGTGAACGTTTGACAAGGGTTTTCAAATGGGTTTAAATACCATCATTGTCTCTGACTACAAAAAACATACATTTGTCAAAACTGTGACATTATTCGCATTCGTATTTTGTGTTCAGTCTATGTGTGCAGGCATGAAGTGTTTCTTTACAAAGTGACATTGCCAACTACTGACCTGCCATGCATAATATTGTAGTCGTCGATCGGTCTGAACAGGGGTCGTTGTCGTCTGTACGCAAAACTTTTCAAAAACATAAAGGTAGAACATTTCCCTTTTTAGTACATCGCTGTTATGTAGACATACCCTTGAGTGAGTAAGTAAGGTTACTTTATGGATGAAGTGTAAAAATGAAACACCCAAAGAAGCAGTTCCTGTTGGAGTAATGAAACAAACAAGCCACAGTGGCACGCAGGTCTTTTGACACAGATTGAGGAAAAACATTAGGAGGGCATAAAGTGATAAGCACGAAAATACCCTCACAGTTGCCGCTGGGGACAGAAATAAACAGATGAAAGGAACAAACACACAAACACACACACACAAAGGTAAACAAACAGGTCAATATAAGGCGGTAGCAGTTAGTAAATAAACTTCATTCATCCAAGATGATAGGTGTCAGTATAGAGCACAAAACATCTTATGCTAATGGGGCAAATAAAAACAATCTAACTGTATAGAAAAACTTGCACTTGTTGTGGAGAAAAGTCTTCTCTGTCTTGCAAAATAATGCTCAGGAGGCATCATGCTTGTCATGTATTACACAGCAGTAGGCTTATATTTTACTTAATTTTTACTTTTTTATTCAAAATATTCCCAAATGTGTTAACTACTGTATATCATGAAATATCTCAATTCTCAAATATGTGAAGGACAAAGCATTTTGCACCTTTATATATCATGTTAGTTCATCTATAACAGGCGATGGGCAAAGTAGCCTAATGTTAGTGTAATCTATTAACTACGCATAAAGTCTGTCTTTTTACTTAAAGGGGTCATCGGATGCGACATTCACTTCTACAAGTTGTTTGAACTGAAATGTGTGTTGGCAGTGTGCGTACACAACCACCCCATAATGATAAAGATCCACCCAGTGTTTTTCTTTTAAATCTTGTTCAATCATTTCCCCTTTCTCATATCAAGCCATTCTCAGATGCCTGTCTGTGTGACGTCACACAGACCCAGGCCCCTCCCACGATTGTTGATTGACACTAGCGTTTTACCTTAGACCCACCCTTAGTGAGCTGTCATCAGTCCGCCATTGTTTCGATGCCGGAGCAGGGGAAGACAAAAATGACTCCTGAGAAATTGAGGTGTTTTGTTGTTAGATGTAATAATGAACATAGCAGTCGTCATTTACTCCTGACATCTGAGCCACTGAAGATGCAGTGGATTACCTCTGTTTTTGAAGGGAATGCGCCCCCCGATCTAAATGTGTTTATGTTTGTGCGAATCATTCGTGATCCAGCCTCACCTACAGAAGAAGTGAGTACAGGTGCATCTCAATAAATTAGAATGTCGTGGAAAAGTTCATTTATTTCAGTAATTCAATTCAAATTGTGAAACTTGTGTATTAAATAAATTCAATGCACACAGACTGAAGTAGTTTAAGTCTTTGGTTCTTTTAATTGTGATGATTTAGGCTCACATTTAACAAAAACCCACAAATTCACTATCTCAACAAATTAGAATATGGTGACATGCCAATCAGCTAATCAACTCAAAACACCTGCAACGGTTTCCTGAGCCTTCAAAATGGTACACCCTTCACAAGGAGGGTAAGCCACAAACATTCATTGCCAAAGAAGCTGGCTGTTCACAGAGTGCTGTATCCAAGCATGTTAACAGAAAGTTGAGTGGAAGGAAAAAGTGTGGAAGAAAAAGATGCACAACCAACCGAGAGAACCGCAGCTTTATGAGGATTGTCAAGCAAAATCGATTCAAGAATTTGGGTGAACTTCACAAGGAATGGACTGAGCCTGGGGTCAAGGCATCAAGAGCCACCACACACAGACGTGTCAAGGAATTTGGCTACAGTTGTCGTATTCCTCTTGTTAAGCCACTCCTGAACCACAGACAACGTCAGAGGAGTCTTACCTGGGCTAAGGAGAAGAAGAACTGGACTGTTGCCCAGTGGTACAAAGTCCTCTTTTCAGAAGAGAGCAAGTTTTGTATTTCATTTGGAAACCAAGGTCCTAGAGTCTGGTGGAAGGGTGGAGAAGCTCATAGCCCAAGTTGCATGAAGTCCAGTGTTAAGTTTCCACAGTCTGTGATGATTTGGGGTGCAATGTCATCTGCTGGTGTTGGTCCATTGTGTTTTTTGAAAACCAACGTCACTGCACCCGTTTACCAAGAAATTTTGGAGCACTTCATACTTCCTTCTGCTGACCAGCTTTTTAAAGATGCTGATTTCATTTTCCAGCAGGTTTGGCACCTGCCCACACTGCCAAAAGCACCAAAAGTTGGTTAAATGACCATGGTGTTGGTGTGCTTGACTGGCCAGCAAACTCACCAGACCTGAACCCCATAGAGAATCTATGGGGTATTGTCAAGAGGAAAATGAGAAACAAGAGACCAAAAAATGCAGATGAGCTGAAGGCCACTGTCAAAGAAACCTGGGCTTCCATACCACCTCAGCAGTGCCACAAACTGATCACCTCCATGCCACGCCGAATTGAGGCAGTAATTAAAGCAAAAGGAGCCCCTACCAAGTATTGAGTACATATACAGTAAATTAACATACTTTCCAGAAGGCTAACAATTCACTAAAAATGTTTTTTTCATTGGTCTTATGAAGTATTCTAATTTGTTGAGATAGTGAATTGGTGGGTTTTTGTTAAATGTGAGCCTAAATCATCACAATTAAAAGAACCAAAGACTTAAACTACTTCAGTCTGTGTGCATTGAATTTATTTAATACACGAGTTTCACAATTTGAGTTGAATTACTGAAATAAATGAACTTTTCCATGACATTCTAATTTATTGAGATGCACCTATATAAGTTGCTTTTATGAATCTTTGTAAACCGCCTTTCCTAATAACGTGCTAGTTAGCAAGTTCCTCGGCTAAAGTAAACAGTCTCATGAGAACGTCTCGTCACCCCACGGAAGAGAGGGGCGGGGTGAGCAGAGCTCATTAGCATTTAAAGGAACATGCACTAAAACGGGTTGCTGAAAACAGAGCTGATTTTGACAAGGTAAAAAGGTTGTTGTTTTACACTACCATTGAGAAATTTTAACCAACATATGTTATAGACTTTTCATTAAGACCCTAAAGAATCATATCAACTTGTGGAAAATGGGCATCCGATGACCTCTTTAAGTACCACATATGGTTGTCATGCCATAAAATATTTTTAATTTGACTGACTTTGTATTTAACGTGAATTTTATAAAAACATTGTAAGTTACTAATTACAACACTTTCATTGTACAGAAAGACAGCAAAGAACATTATCATTTCATTATCCAGACTTCAATCTAGCCAGAGTTCAAGCACTCTCAAAAACTCCCATTATAATCACTGAAGCGGTTTGCATTGTGAAATGAATATCTTACTTACATCGTACACACATCTACATTTTATTGTTTCTGATGAGAGAATTTGCCAGAGAGCAGAATTCACTCAGCGAGCGTGCGCACTGAACAAAACACCGGAGTTTCAGCGATGACTCATCTGAACTCCTCTGACTGGCTAACAAAATTTTTAAATATGAATTGCCTATTTTTAGTCTTTTGGAAGCTGCATTGAAAATCCACTTGGCTCAAAAATCTGAGGGGGCATGCGCCAATTAACCTGCATCAAATCATGTAACAACAGTGTATTTGCCTCATTATTTTTACCATAAGATCATGTTTGAAGGCCATGCAGTCTAGAAGAGCAACTTAGCATCAATACAAATGCCAACCACAAGCAGCTTCAGATAAAATCTTGTTTGTTCCTGTCTGACTTCTTTCACAGCCATGTAGGCCATGAGGCCTTTATATAATATAATCTGGCTTTTATATTTAAACTATTTCTACAATTGTTTTGTATATTATAAATAAAATATTCCATTACACCTTTCAAGGAATAGTTGGCCCAAAAATAAAAATGATGTTATCATTTACTCACCCCCATGTTATTGACTGTATGACTGTTTTTGCCCATACAATTGAAAATCATTGTGGTCTAAAATAACATTGGACACCAATGACTTTTATGGTATGGACAAAAGAGCCAAGACTTTTTTTTTTTTGTATTTCACAGAAGATAGGAAATCATGTATACAGTGCAGGTCTATTTTCACAGACACTGATGTCCTAATTGTCATTCTGAAAGGACTATGAATCATAGTGATGTCAACTGACATCAGCATGTTAATTTTTCAAGCATGCTTTTTAAAAGTTTGAAGATATGTTTCAGACATGTTCTTGAAAATGTAAGTCAGCTTTTCAGTAACAATGTGATATTGATTTGAATTTCACTACAAAGACACAATACTGTTTTGCACCGTGGGAAACACTCTCTACATCATACTGTTCCGTTCAAGGTTGTTCTGCTAAATCTCACAGTGAGTTATAAAGATGGTACATATTTGAACCTTCTCAAGTCTATACATGCTGCCTATAGATAAATATTCTCAATTCCTTAACTTTAGAGTTTAATTGCATTCTAATGAGGTCTGATCAAACCTAAAACAGAATGAGACATTTGAGCAAACACATGAAGGACAAATGGACTAATTAGAGACATGAATATTCAAAAGAAGGAAAAACCCCAGAAGAAAACAAACCCTGAGCAAAGAGTACATCTTCAGGACTGCAACAGACTTGAAAAACGCAACAGCTCATACACTAAAAAAAAGCTCACTCTCATAATGAATCCAAATTAAAGACTCATCTTTACCCAGTGAGACTGTGCATGTCTCCGCATAAATAACAAAAGAAGCTGTAATTTTCAATTTGGACGTTGATATTTTAACAGTTGCTTATTTCATTTTTTGTCCTAAAAAAGAACTAAGCATGGGAACAGGGCAGCACATTCAGCTAGAAGGAGATCATTTGCAGATAACAATCTTCTACTCAGAAAGTCTAGAGTCCAATTTCCAATACACATTTGTTCTATTACCTTTAGCTATCAAATGCCTAAGTGACTTTGGTTGGCCAAAACCCCACATAACATAATACTGTTTAGTTTTGCATCTTTGTTAAAGCTAATAAGTCTAATAAAGCTAATAACTTAAATTGATAGCATGTTAAGGTGTATATTTCCAACAAATCTGTAATTTTGACCATTTATGGATGAAAATAAAGTGCTCATGTACTGTTAATTGATCATTTTAAGCATTTCTTTATCTGTTTAGTCCCTTTAAGTCAAGTTAGTCCACTCAACAGACGTCATAGCAATTTTTGAATTATTATATAGGTTTATATAGGCCAAAAAGTATGGTTAACTATTATTATAATTGAAGTTCATGATGATTTTCTATTAAACTGAGTTATCTTAGTTATGCTATGCTCAGTAGATCTAATAAATATATACATTTCAGCTTGAGATGTTATTGAAACCGAGCCAACGTATAATGAATGATTCAAGCTGCTAAGAACATCTCATCCAAAATTCTGTTCTTCCACACACTTGTGAGAATAACATACAAAATTCCTCTGATCTCAGTGGGGTGCTAAACCATAGATAACATATGAAGTTACCAATAATAGGAAGTCGAGTGCCAACATATGATGAAGGATTGTAAATGCATATTTTGTGTGGTGTTCTTTAAGACCTACCGCAAACACACGGCGTCATGTGCAGTGTTATGTTTCTGTCATCAGATCATCATCATAACTGATGTTCAAAATATTTTGAACACACTGCAGTAACAGTGTCCCAAACAGATCTTTAATAAGTCTTATGAGTGCTGTGTTTTTCTGTGATGTGTATGAACCTTCAGGCTGAATCCTTTTAAAGTCAAGCTCTCTAACAGACTACAATTTTGCCTTGAGCAAGTATGCAAATTGATCTTTTTTTCATGCACAGTTTGTCATTTAGATTTTAAATCAGTGAAAAAATAAAAGTTGAAAAGTCATCACAGTGCGTAAAATGGCTAGGGTTGGGCGGTGAAAGGAATGCAATAATTTTAGTATAATTTTAAAATTACACTAATTTAGGAAAATTCATGCTGGTCTAAACTGTTTTTTCAGGGTATAGGCAAGTTGAATCTGTCCCAGAGGGTCAAATAAAGGTATGATGGGATCAACGCTCCAAAGAACTCCTTCTTCCTCAACAAATCCTGTATGATTCTGCGTAAAACTCTTTAATGGTGCATGTTGATACTTAACACAAATGCCAACATCTTGTAAAGCACAGTCCAAATACTGCCTTAAAACCAACTCTAAGACTAGTAAAACTGCTTTCAAATGGATTAGAATCCAGAAACAATAACTTTAAAAAAAATCTATGTTTTTTTGGTTAGGGGGGAAATGTTAAGATTCTAATATTACTTCTTGTGGGATTTAAAAGCAATTATGTACATTTTTTGGTAGATATTTTGGTCAATTTGACTGAAATTACCAAATTGCAGCAGCGTTCGTTTTTTCGTTTGATCAATTTAAAGGGATTCTTTAAAGGGTAACTAAACCCTAAAACAACTTTTTTGAGTTAATGATCTGTAAGACTGTGTCTTTATTAGTGCTGTGCATTGATTCGAGTAAATGTTTTGACATTTGGTTATAAAGTGTTTTAATTCTACAATATATGGTGTAAAAACGTCTGAGTGCTGCCCTCTTCAGGTTGAACGGTGGCTACTGCAGTTGAATTTTCCTATTGGACGTTGCATACCCCTGTGACGTATGATGGCACTTACTAGCCACGCCCCTGCACGAGCTCACCACGCCCTTGGCATAGGCTCACTGCGGGTCCCAGGTGCACGCCCCCCCGCTCAGCCCCACCCTCGGTTGGTCCCCTCTGTCTCCGCTGGGCTCTGCCCACTTTTCCAGCATTTTTCAAATATTGCCAGTAGGTGGAGTTAGGCTCTGACCAGGGGTTTAGTTACCCTTTAAAGGAATTTAAAATTCACCCAGAAATGAAAATTATGTTATTAATTACTCACGTTCATGTCGTTCCAAACCCGTGAGACTTTTGTTCATCTTCAGAACACAATTTAAGATATCTATGATGAAATCCGAGAGCTTTCTGACCCTGCATAGACAGCAATGCAACGTATGCATACTCTTGTGACTGTGCATCAAAGACTGACACAGATAAGAAATTGTTGAATAAAGTTGTTATTTTTGTTTTCTTCGCACACAAAAAGTAATCATTCATAAAATTATTCGACTATTTTAACGATGTCCTTACTCCTTTCTGGGCCTTGAACATTGTAGTTGCGTCTATGAACACAGACAGGTTTGGAAAGACAAGGGTGAGTAATTAATGACAGAATTTTCATTTTTGGGTGAACTATCCCTTTAAGTGTCAAACGGTTGTGAAAAGTGATTGTTAATGGAAAGGAATGCCAGTTTGATCTTCCAGCCATATCTTGATAGTTTTTGTGTAGCTGAGAGCTCGTCAGGGTTGTAGTTCGAATCCTGGGTGGAGTAAAAAAGGAAGTTGATTCAGTACAAGAGGGCAGAAGTTTCTTATGTTCCTGTCGTTCTTCAAGGCAACAAGCCAGAAACAAGCCATGTGCTTGTACAAGGTTTCAATGTTTACAGCACACAGGCTTATTTGTGAGCAACATATTCCCAAAGCTTTTCTCTTTATTAGTTAAAAGATGTCCCATGGACCGACAAAGGCGCCGTTGTCATGGTGCTGGCACAAATAAATGTCTACAGAGCAGCTGAAGATACGTAAACGAATCATTTATAGGCTATTTATGTCACTACAGTACACCCCTGCACAAACACAAAGCATATAAAAAGTAGCTATAGCCTGCTGTGTTTGTCATGCCACAGCTAATTATGCCTTGTGTTCGTGTAACCTTTCCGTCTTGCATTCATTCAAAAGTACGTAAATAAATAAGGGTTAATCTAGTAAATGGAGAAAGGAAAGCCCAGGAAGGGTGCATTAGAGCAGAAATCTGATAAAACACGAGTGCTTTGGCTAGCTGCTCTTGAATAATTGCAGGACTTTGCTGATGCTGGGATCCATATATGGTGTTAGTCCGTAATTCAGCTTTTAAGAGAAATCATTTGTGGATAAAGAAATACGTGTCCCATAACTGCTGAAATCATTCTTTTTATCATTGACCTTCACACCAGTATCTCTCTTAAGTAAAAAGATAATTTTAAGTTTAGAGAAATGTCTCATTAGCTGTAAGTGGTGGGGGTAAATAATCTAGTCCAGACTGAATGATACAATATTTGCAGGAACAGCTGTCATTTACATTGAAGGCCACTTAACCCCAAAGGCACAGTGTTGACAGAGTAAGGTTTTAAAGGGATATTTCACCCAAAATTTTAAATTCTGTCATTAATTACTCACTCTCATGTTGTTCCAAACCTGTAAGACCTTCGTTCATCTTCAGAACACAAATTAAGATATTTTTGATGCATTCCGAGAGCTCTCTGATTCTCCCATAGACATCAAGGATCCTTACACGATCAAGGCTCAGAAACGTAGCAAGGAGATCGTTAAAATAATCCATGTGACATCAGTGGTTTAACCGTAATTTTACGAAGCTACGAGAATACTTCTTGTGTGCAAAGAAAACAAAAATAACGACTTTATTCAACCATTCGTCTCCTCCGCATCACCCTATAGCGCCATTTTGGAGAGTATCACATACAAACAACATATGCAACGTATGTACGCGGATACATACTGTAGTTTATGTTCAGATCAAAGCGTAAACAACGTAAACAGCATATCCGCGTACGGTGCTGCTGACACAGAACAGCATACATTGTTTACATATGTGATACTCTCCAAAATGGCACTATAGGGTGAAGTAGAGGAGATTAATTGTTGAATAAAGTCGTTATTTTTGTTTTCTTTGCGCACAAAAAAGTATTCTCGTAGCTTCGTAAAATTACGGTCTATCCCTTTAAGCTCTGTAAACTTTCTTAAGTTATTTCTATGTAGAACACACACACACACACACACAAATGGGTTCTTCAGCAGTTCTTTGGGGTAATTGAGGTGTTATATACCACCGCTACTGTACCGTTTTTTGGAGTGTTTGATGTGCTATAGCTCCACTGCCATACAAAGAACCTGTTAAGCCCCTGTATAGTTCAGGTTAGTTCAGTGCATCAGGTTAGGTACACTGACATACATTACAGTACACTGAACTTTCTCACTCACATTATATTCTTCTGCTTGTGATGTAAACTATGGTTTAAAAGTTTGGTGTCAGTAAGATTTTATTTATTTATTATTTATATGTTTTATTCAGTGAAGACACTTGATCAAAGGTGAAAGTAAAGACATTTATAGTGTTAAAAAAGGTTTCTATTTCAAATAAATGTTCTTTTGACCTAGATCACGGTTTACACAAAGCAGCACATCTGTTCTTGTAAATATTAATAAGAAACAATACATTTCTTGAGCACCAAATCAGCATATTAGAATGATTTCTGAAGGATTGTGTGACACAGCATCACAAAAATAAATGACATTTTAAAACATATTAAAATATAAAACAGTTATTCTAAATTGTAATATTTTTAATATTACTGTTTTATTGTATTGATCAAATACAGTAAATGCAGCATTTGTGAGCATAAGAGACTTTTTGTTCAAAAACATAAAAAAACTTTCTGACCCCAAACCTTTGAACAGTGGTGTACATTAAAAGCAGTAATTTTAAATAATTTAAGATTTACTGCCCTTTATTGTTTTTGTAATATGTACTTTTCCTTTTTCTTTTTATTAATTTGAATCCATTTTAAAATTGAACTTTTAAAAAAATTGGGTTTTATTTGTATTTTATTTTACTTACTCCTTAAAGTGCATTGAATAAGATATAAATAAACCTTGTCTAAGAGCCTCTAGCACAACCCTGAATATCAAAGATTTGATGCCACTAACACTGAAAACATTAGCCAGTCTATTGATGAGTTCTTCCTGTGTTGATTGCATCAATATCTTGAACATGACTTCATTTTCTGGAGGACTGGTCCACTCCTCAACTGCAGAAAATTGTGTAACGCTGACCACTCCGATTGGAACCGGCAAATTTGATCCAGCTCTTGTAATTACTGACAGACCTCTGACCTTAGTGTTCTTGGTACCACAGAAACAGACAAACCATGTGAGAGCAAATGCTCCTTGAACATCCATTATAATGGTTTAAACCACAAACGCTCTACTAACCTTTTTGCCCTCACTTCCCATGTGTAGAGAGAAATAAGAAGCTATGTGTGTATATAATAAAGAAATTGCATGCAAAAATTAAAATTCAGTAATTCCCAGGAAAACTGTATGAGAATGATTAAAAAATGTTCATCCTATGACATCTCTGAAATTATACATTGGCTTTGGAACTTACATTAATGTTACAGATACATTTTACATCGCATATCCATTATTATCCCATTAGATTACTTTAGTGGTTCCCTTTTTTAATATTCTTTTACCTTATCTTAATAACTGACAGTGGAAATAAATTGCTGCAAGATCAAAAAGAGAGTTGCAGCAGTGTTTTTACTTCCATTAGATAACAAAACCAAAGGATAATAACATATGTAAAAATCTCTTCTGATTATGTAAAAACATACATCTGAATTCTGTGCCGCTTGTTGCCTTTGACGTTATCACATCACAATGTAGCCTTGATATGAGATATGTTTCTTGGATGATAACTGAAATAGATTTGTTGCAATCATGTTATTGGTGGGGCAATTCCCGATGAGATGTTAAGATGTTCTCTCACACCGCTGATCTTATCACTTAAAATAAACGAAACAATTCAGACCAGCTTAGATCCACATTTCAGCTCATGTAATATTGGATAAGATTTGTACGTAGGAAAGAATAAACAGTTCTCTGTTTTTGTATCAGGAGTATTTGTATTCTTCAACATATTTAATGAAACCCATCACACTTTAACATCCTGTAAACAAATAAAACATCTTATTTTAAAATCTAATCTTTGCAAGACATCTGAAGTTATTGAAATGAATGTTTTGAGTGTTTGTGCGAGAACAGCACCACAACCACCCTGGGGTTCTCTGAACTTGGCCTTTGAAAAACTCCACTTCGGCAAATGGTGTCAAATAAATGCATATATTCAATTTTTTTTGCTTTGTGAATCTTTTTCAGAATTTAGTTTCAGTGTTCTATGATGGCATTGTCCTGTTGAGGATAAGCCACAATACAGTGTTCTCTGAAAATCTAATCACAAGGCTGAGGGTGTTACGGAAGGAGACTCAGACAGAGGATTAGAAAATATACAGGTTTCTTTATTGACAGCAACAGATGCAGATGGTAGTGGCAGGTGAGTATCTTGGGCAACGGAACAGTTCTTGGATAGATGGAGATTATAACCTTGTTTCGCAGGAGATCGTGGGATGGAGACGGGAGGTAGCACACACCTCTGATGACGAGTAATGATACGGTCCACAAGGAGATGACAACTGGAACAGACGTTGGAACGAGGAGCAGAAAAATACACTGGAGGAGACACAGAAGGCAAGTACACAAGGTAGGTATATCAATGTATCGCTTGGATAGCATAGAGAGAGTCTACTTCGTATAAATGAGACCGGACACAGAGTGAAGTGAGGTGTGTGCTTTTGAAGGAGTCCTGATGAGAGTGGTGATTCCAAACAGGTACGTGCAGTTAATACTCAAGTGACGTGTGCGCTGTGATTGGGTGGTGGATGAGCCTGGCCGATCTGTGACAGAGGGTGAGAGTAAGAATCTATTATTCAGCAGGGTGATAGAGAAGTTCTCTCTGAAAGGAAAAAAAAAATCGTTCTTGATGCAGGTCCCACAAGACCATCATTTTCATCACTAACTCACTGTCATATTTTTCCAAATCATTATGACTTTATTATTTTTTATTAGCTTTTACTTTTATATTTTCAGTATTCATTTTAATTTTAGTTACATTTTTAGTAATTTTGTTATGTGCTTTGTCTTGTTTGTGCTTTTTTGTTTGTTTTTTTTATATTGCTGTTTAAGTTTTATTTATTTTTATATGAATTTTAGTTATACAACCCGAATTCCGGAAATGTTGGGAGTTTTTTTTTTTTTTTGAATAAAATTAAAACTAAAAGAATTTCAAATCACATGAGCCAATATTTTATTCACAATAAAACATAGATATCATAACAAATGTTTAACCTGAAAATTTTACAATTTTATGCACAAAATGAGCTCATTTTAAATTTGATGCCTGCTACAGGTCAATAAATTGTTGACGGGGGCATGTTTACATGGTGTATGGGCATGGTGTAGCATCTCCTCTTCTTTTCAAAACAGTTTGAAGATGTCTGGGCATCGAGTTTATGAGTGTTGGTGTTGGATTTGGTCCCATTCTTGCCTGATATAGGTTTCCAGCTGCTGAAGAGTTTGTGGTTGTCTTTAGCCCTATTCGGACGGTAATTGTTTCTCAGGGGGACGTAAGTGATTTTCACCATATACAGGGGGTAGTTGGTGATTTAATTGCCGTCCGAGTCCAGGATGTCGGTGTTTTTCTCTCACCACCCCTGTGAAAATCCCCGGCCGAATTACCTACTGTTTTTTGACAAACACCAAGGTCGTGTGGTAATTTAATTGCCGTCCGAATCCACATCTCTGAGTTTACCAGAAGAAATCGATTCAAAATTCAGTGTTTAATCCCTTTTTGAGCTCTCACGAACACCGTAACTTTGTACTTCGGTGTAATTTACATATTATTTCTGAAATGCTGGAAAGTATTTAAAAGAACAATACTTCATAACTGCTCCACCACAGCGACTGGGAGCAGAAAAAGAAGAAAAGCACATAAACTTTCAAATGGGTCTTAATTATGGCAGCAGCAGGTATGCAATACAATTTTAAAATGTGTATTATAAACAGATATATATCGCGTATAATTATATACAACTATAGCGCGTCTATTTTCCTATTTTAAACAGGAGATTTAAATAATCAAATAATACATATTATAAAATATGCTTGGAATAATAAGAATACATTTTACATAATAATAAGTATTTTTAAGTACATTTTACACAATAATGAGAATAAATTTGTAAATAAAATTAATTTTATTTACAGCAGACAATCATGTGACTGGTCACGTGAGCAGCGTGTTCCCGGGTGCGCAGGATCACAGAACTCGCTCCTCCACTGTGAATAAATCTCCATCCGAATGCATGAGTTTTATCACTGAGGTGATATGTAAATTTATTTTTACAGACGTCCATATGAGAAACAATTGCCGTCCGAATTGGGCTTTTGACGTATTTTTCGTTTAATGACGCGCCAAATGTTCTCTATAGGTGAAAGATCCGGACTGCAGGCAGGCCAATTCAGCACCCGGTCTCTTCTACTACGAAGCCATGCTGTTGTAATAGCTGCAGTATGTGCTTTTGCATTGTCCTGCTGAAATACACAAGGCCTTCCCAGAAATAGACGTCGTCTGGAGGGAGCATATGTTGCTCTAAAACCTTTATATACCTTTCAGCATTCATAGTGCCTTCCAAAACATGCAAGCTGCCCATACCGTATGCACTTATGTACACAACATTTCCGGAATTCAGGTTGTAAACTCATATGATTATCCAATGTAAACCCCACATTTACCATCTTAGTCACGGTGAAAGTGAAACTTTAATGATGCATAGTGCTTAAAGCCATGTTAAAATGAAATGTTTAAGGTCACATGAAGCTGTTAGAAAGCATATAGATTGAGGATTTTCTGTAAGAAAGGATAAAATATCATTTTGTGTACCCTCCCTAACAAAACGATAGCTGAAATGTGGTACTTTATTCACTAAAAAAAAGGTTAACCATATCCATAAACTCGCTCACTCTGCTGTTAATTAATAGATTAAATGCACTAGAAATTTATTGAATAGTACTGTCACGGTGCACACACGAGGGAGGAACAGGAACACGCAGACGAGGATATAAACTCAAATAATAATATTTAATGAGGACATCAAAGCAGGACCAGGCAGGACAGAGAGACAGGATACACCGGGAAGTAACGAGTAGACCAGATGAACTCAAACTGAACAGGCATGAACTAATATACACAGGTTAATTACAGATAACGAGACAAACACAGCTGGAACATACTTGACTCATAATGACATGAAACAAGGACAGGAAACAAACCAAATATGGACACATGAGGCGGGAACACATGACACACACAACAGAACCCTGACATAACTCCCCCCTCCCGGAAGGCGTGTCCCACGACGTAACAGTTCCACCGGGGAGGGGGGGGTGGGCGCTCTGGAGGCCCCTCAGGACAAACACGGACAGGAACACAGGACGGGGACCTCCAGAGTGGAACAGACAGACAGGGACCATGGCGGAGCTGGGAGCTCTGGAAGCCATGGCGGTGCAGGGAGCTCAGGAGGCCATGGCGGAGCTGGGAGCTCTGGAAGCCATGACGGTGCAGGGAGCTCAGGAGGCCATGGTGGAGCTGGGAGCTCTGGAGGCCATGGCGGAGCTGGGAGCTCTGGAGGCCATGGCGTAGCTAGGGGCTCAGGAGGCCGTGGCAGATGGTCTTCGGGGCCTTGGCCTCGGTCCCCTCGGCCCGGCCCCCTCGGCCCGGCCCCTACAGCCGGAACCCCTTTTACCCCCCCCACAAAATTTCCCTGGGGAAGTCAGGGGGTATCAGGAGCCCTCCGGGGCTAGACACAGACAAACAGGACAGGACATCCCACAGGAACCGCTTCCACCTCCACGACAAGGGGGCAGGCGGCTAGAATGGCCTCCATGGCCACAACAAGAGGAGCCCCTGCCCCAGACGAGTCTCCGTGGACAAGACAAGGTTCTATAAAATGTTCCTGTGGGCACAACAAGACAGACACACGGCACTCCTGGCCGTGACATGTGGACTTGATCCACGGGCTAGGGATAGCGGCGGCCGGTGGGCATGAGTCAGCGCCAATCCGGCGGGCTTGAGTCAGCGGCGATCCGGCGGGCTTGAGTCAGCGGCGATCCGGCGGGCATTGAGTCAGAGGCGGGCCGGTGGCGTGATCTCCCGCGACAGAGCTTATTTTTGCGATAATCCAAAAGCCTATGGTAAAATCCTATTTGCTTTTTGTAGAGGGAACCAGTTTCATGCTAACAGCCGATCCGCCTACAAAGTGACATCATAGTTCCCCCACTCTATATCTGTATAATTTTAGGTAATGATGATTATAAATAATTTTTGATTGTCAAGCATAAGCACAAACCATCTTGAAAGTGGTTCATGAGTTTTGTGCACTATATGATGAACTGATTCATGAATGAATCAATTCTTCAATGAATACATTTTAGTGATTCAATAAAAAAAAAACAGATAGAATCAGACTGATTCAGTTCTTCAGTTCTTCAACTCACTGACTCAATAATCTGGTTGCAGCTGTTCTACTGGAGAGAAAGATTATCAGGGAATCATGCAGAGTTATCATATGACTTCAAAAGACTTGGATGATTCACTTTTATGATTCTTTTACGGTGTTTTGACCATAAAAGTTAACCAGTACATTATTCAAAACATCTCCTTTTGCATTCTATGAAAGAAAGGAAGTCCTACAGAAACATAAGTAAATGAAGACATAGTTTGCAAATTTTTTAGTGAACAAATCTTTCAAGGCTTGTGCCATGGAGTGTCTGTGCAAGGTGGTGACACTGTCAAGCTACATTATTAATAACAAGGTTTAAATTTATAGCACTGACTCTCTTCATTAAATCTAAGTGCTGCTCATCTGATTTCAATCTCTCCTCCGCTGCATTGTTAGAGATCCTGCATTCCTGAACACTGTCCCAAATACACATCTCATTCAACTCTTCATTTCCACTAATGTGATAACAGCCGGCGAGCGTCAAATTCATTTTTAACTATGCTAATTTTATGACTCTTGAAGACCATAAAAGTGCCACAGATTTGGCCTGAAACATGTGATTCACAGTCCGGAGGCTGATTTTATTACATCTATGAACTCATCAGACTAGATGAACCTTAATTAAGTCTAATATTGTTCGGATTCAATAACAGCGGGTCACCTGATACCACCAGAGGGTGTTTTATGAGAACATTCAAATTTGCCATGCAGTCATAAGACCCGATAAATTTCTGAGCATGAAATTCCAGCCAAGATTGTTGCCCTCTTCTGGAGCTTGGGGCATAAAATGCGCGCAGCCTGAATAATTCTTTGGCAGAAGAATAACACAACTGTCAAGCTGTAATATTTTTTATTTTAGAGCTATGAATATCAAGACTTAGATTGTGCTCATTAAAAAGTTCCTGTCCTGTCTTTTAGGACATTTCTAAAGAATCTCTCTGGCCGAATTCATACAAAACAATGAGGACAGTGAAATGCATCATATACTGTTTTATATGAGTGAACGATGCATTCCAGCATGAAACAATGTGTGCCATTTACCATGCTGACTGGTCCATTGGGCAGTTGCATGATTTTCTCCTGCAAGCAAAAAGTTTAGTAGTCATCAGCTGGCCTACATGGAATCTGCATGTGCAGAACTGCAACATCCATTATTCAAAATCTGTACTCATCACATGCCCTTTTTTCAGCTCCATTTAGCACATTTTCCATGTTTAATGGCAATCCTCAGAATACTACAGTTTCAACAGTTTTCATCACACAGTCGATTATGCGATTGTGAGATTGGGTCTTGTCTGAATGTGACTTTATATTACACAATTTGATTATATCTTGTAAATTCTCAATTTAATTTGAATTTTAAATTATTTGTATCTCACAGATGTGACATTACACAGCATAATGTGAGTTTGTATCTGAGAGTAAGTCTATAGCTTGTCAAAACGATATTTACCTTTTATTTCTCACAAGACAATATTTTATAATGTTAAAATTAAATGAGAAAGCAATTTTTACTTCTCACAATATTACAACTTTCATTATAATTTTGACTTTATATTACACAGATGTGAATTTATCTTGCCAAAATAATGATACATTTGTATTTACTTTATATCTAAATGTGACTTCGTAACTGAAAATGTAACAATAATTTTGACTATTTCACAATGCGACTTCACAAAAGTGATGCTATCTTTTAAATACAACTTTCATTAATAATTTTAAGTTTATATCTCACAAATCACAATGTGACTCTATATTTCAGAATGTGGACAAAATTATTAGAAAATTGTATTAATATCTCACAATATGACAATATCTCACAATAGGATTTCTTGTAATTGTGACTTTGCATTTATGTTTTGTAATGTGACATTATTACTCAATGTAAACATGGTAACACTTACAATAAGATTCCATTAGTTAACGGAAACTTATTGTAAGTGTTACCATGGTCAGGTTCATTAAATTATATTAACCTATACAACTTTTGATTTTAATAATGTATTTGTTAATGTTGAAATTAACATTAACCGGAATTTAAAAATGCTTTAGAAGTAGTTTTCATTTTTAGTTCATGGTAACTAATGTAGTTAAGCAATGTAAAGAAATGGAAACCTTTGGGAGTAAAACCTGTTTTCTAATTTTTTTATTTGATTTTTTTTTTACTTTGGCACAGTAATGATCTGTAATAGGAAATGTGGGTAATGACAAGTAAAAACTTCCATCAGCCAAGCTCCTAATCCAGCCTGGGTGTTTCTTCAAACGCACCCCTTCATTCTTCTGTGCGCAGCTAAAAATACACATTTTCTCCCTGAGGCCAAAATCCCATTCCAGATTTGTGGTTGCTCTCAGTCTATCTATTCTCAGTGCTAGTTTATGGGCATCCATATGTCACGTCGGTGGGTATCCAGAGTAATTATGTAGCTGGTCTCAGTCATGTGTGCTGGATCTGAGGTTAAATTGGGTTTAGCCTTTCACAGTTTTGCTTAGTATGTGAGAGTATGTGAAAAAAGCATGTGCCCTGAACAAAAGCAAGGTCATCTAACTTCATCTTTTTGAACTTTTCCAAGAAAACATTACTGTTTAGAGGCAGATAAGTACAAAGGCATCTATCTTAAGGCCAGTTCCCCTGTTGATTCATACAGTTACAGCGTGTGGGTTTGATAACCAGCATTATCTACACATGTTATCAGCATGTTCATGCTCTCGTTCTTATCTGAGCATGACCGTGCGCCTGTGCACATTTATCTGGGTGCACACGTTTGCACATGCATGCAAAGGAAAAATGCAGGTCTTAAAGTGCAGATGTACTATAGCTGTACCTGCCGCTCTCAGACACCCTCACTAAGTTACTTGCATTCCTTCCCAGAATAATTTACTCTGTGTGCACAAACTGTCACATAACATTGGCCATAGACATGAGCTAAGATCAGTGCTCCTGGAGTTGCAGCTAGAAAACCACATTAAAATGTAACAAGCTAGTGCACCTCGAAGAGGATTTGGATATACTCAACATTGTTGCAAAGGGTACTAAATATACTCCCATGTGGCACAAGGGCTATAAATACCCATGAGGCATAGTTATAGCACTAGCCCATGAAAGACTGAAAAAGGTCCATGAGAGGACATGTTGCTATTAGCTCTTCCATGGCCTTGTAAAACATTTAAATGTCCTTACTGGGCAGCCCTCCAAATTTTATAAAGGCCTGGATTGATTTACTTTTAGTCATTCCAAGCCGATCCATCAATGAAACAAGTGAGTGAAGAGAGCAGAGGACAATAGGAGAGGAAAGAAAATGGGTCTCCCTGCAAAACAGAAACAAAAACACTAAAATAAAGGGACTGAGATATGACATACTGTATCATTTTTGTTGTTTGTGCATTTCAGTAATATGACAGGAGCCCATATGACTGTAGATGATTGTGGATGTCAAATTGCTTTTGTACACCTGTCCAATAAATAACAATATATTGAGTAACTTCAATTCCACACCCAGTATTGTCACTATTGTTGCCCGCCAATGAAAATGGTATCAAACAAAACTACTGCAGAACAAACTATTGCATGTTTCTGATCAATACACAGTATTCCTGAATGACTCATTTATACAAACATTGGTAATTGTAATGTTAGTAACCAAACAGTAGACAGTAACCATTGACTTTCCATACAATGGAAAAAAAAAAAAAACCTATGGAAGTCAATGGCTTTCAACGGTTCAGTTACCAACAATCTTCAAAATATCTCTTTTTTTTTTTTCAACAGAAGAAAGAAACTTGGTCACACTTTAGTTTGAAAGACTGTACCATCTGCGACAGCTGAGGAAATTCAGGGTCTCACCAACAATCCTGAAAACTTTCTATTCAGGGACCATAGAAAGTGTATTGACTCAGTGTATTTCAGTGTGGTATGGAAACATCTCCAGTCAAGACTGCAAAGCCTTGCAGAGAGTTGTGCGCTTAGCTGAGCGCATCTCAGGGTCTGCTCTCCCCTCTCTGCAGGACATCTACCTCAAACGCTGCAGAAGCAGAGCTGTCAAAATCATCAAAGACTCAAATCACCCTGGAAACTGTCTATTCACTTTGCTGCCATCTGGTAAGCGCTTCCGCTGCCTGATGGCAAAAACTGAGAGACTTAGGAGGAGCTTCTTCCCCCAGGCCATCAGGCTCCTAAACTCAAACTCAGCCTCTTAACATCATCATGACTTCACTTATATAATCACTCACAATCAGTAAGATATTCACACTCATTATTCTCTACCTCATACTGACAGTGTCATTTGCACACAACACTTTCTGTGTTTTGGTATCTTATTTTTTTTTTTTTTTTTTTTTTTAGATTGCTGCTACATGTCAACCACGTACAACCTGTTTTGCACATTCCTCTCTTGTACAGTCATGCTTATCTTAATATTTAAGTCTACAGTATACTGTCATGCACATTCT
This sequence comes from Schizothorax lantsangensis, assembly GCA_027422415.1. Classification (NCBI taxonomy): domain Eukaryota; kingdom Metazoa; phylum Chordata; class Actinopteri; order Cypriniformes; family Cyprinidae; genus Schizothorax; species Schizothorax lantsangensis. The sequence goes on from CM049860.1 coordinate 18,352,550, forward strand.
TTTATATTTTATATTTTGTTCTTTATATCTTGTTCTTTATTCATTTCATTTTATGTATATTTCCTCTGTGTTGTATTCTATAATATTTGCACTGTCCATGGAGTGGACCTGACTCACATTTCACTGCTGGTTATATACTCTCTGTATAATCGTGTATGTGACAAATAAATCTTGAACTTGAACTTGAACTTGAGTTTGAGGGCTAACTCTCACTATTACCTAACTACTAACTATTAATGGGTTCTGTAACTGTTCTTGGGTTTTGTTTCTAGATGAAGTTTCATGTCTAATTTTGTAGTTTAGTCCTGTTTCCTGGTTTGTCATGTAATTCCCCTGATCCTCATGTCATCCTGCCTAGTGTATGTGTCATGTTTTGATTGGTTGTTGTAGTCATGTGTCTTGTTCCCCATTGGTCGGTTTGTGTGACCTGGATTGTTTGGTATTTATAGACGTCATGTTGCCATTGTCTCTGGTCGAGAATTGCTTGTGTAACCACTGTTTGTGAGTTTGTTCCATGTTTCTGTTCATACTTCACCATGCCATGCCATGTATTTTGTATATTATGTATTTGCTCACTTTTGGATATCATTAAACTGCACATGGATTCTATTTTAACTCACATCAGTGAACTCCGTTACAGACTATGACTCAATAATCCCCCAATTTGGGGATTATTAATAATTAGTAAGGTAGTTGTAACGCTTAGGTATGGATTAAGGGATCCAAGATATGGTCATGCAAAATATGGCATTAATATGTATTTTATAAGTACTAATGAACCGCTAATATGCTAGTAATATGCATGCAAATAGGCAACTAGTAAATAGTGTGAACTGGTCCTTAAAATAAAGTGTTACCAGAAACTCATACAGGTTTGGAACAACTAAGAGCTGAGTAAATGATGACAAATGAAATAATAGTCAGATTTTTAATTAACAGTTTATTGAACCTTTAGACAATATGTAAAATAAAATCTGCATACATAATTTTTTTTTTTGAGTATCATATGTGGCTAATATAGTATGATAAGGAGCTTGTACTTGAGGAAAAACACTGCAGGTTTTTTTTTCAGAGGCTTAAAAGCTGAAACAAAATATGACTCAAACTGAACAAAAATATGCAATTTGTTGCAGTTGCTAACATTCTGGCCATCTTTCAGAAAATTTGTGTTTTAAATATACAATAGACTGTATAGGGTAAAACTTTTACCTTATTTATGAATTATTATTTCTGTGTAAAAATGTTCGCACACAAGTTTTACTCACAAATGCATGTACACACTGTTAGTGAATAAGACCCATTACTTATCCTCTATAAGGAACTTCCTGTACTGTAAGTGCTGTGAGGTCTTGGCAGAAAGGCCAGACGCCTACAGATGTCCTTAATATGCACTAAGAAACTGGAGCCAGACCTGTGTTTGGAGATGCTCTTACCAGGAGGTAATGGCTTTAAGTAAGACTATACTTTAGGATAATAAAGTTCCTAAAACACATTTCCTGAAATTCATAGCACATTATAGCACATCTATAAATGTAATATAAAATATTCTGATTTAATTGTACAACCTAAATATTTTAAGACAAAATCAAACACTCTATTCCAAACTAGGTTACCTGGATTGTTATTCAAACTTCCAAGTGACTCGCAAAACCATTATGTTCACGTTCTTTAGTTCTGTTATCTTGTTGAATTTTGTTTATTAATAAAAATTGCACAAAACTATCCATTAGTATACTGAAGAACTTCTACCCAAGTGTGGTTTGCATTTTCAATAGCATTGGCATTCTATTCTCCACTTATGTATTTACTTATTTATTTTCTGAAATGTTTTAATTGAAAAAAGTGTTTGTGCTGTTTTTCTTTCATATAAATTGCACATATTTGGTATCTAAAGCAAAGATATTCATTATATGTTCAAAAATGCTTTGGGGCCACTGTATATGTGGAAAGTGATGTCTCAGACAAGATCATGAAGCATTTTTTTTTTTTCAAACTCTTTATGTGGCTCATTTTCCCCTCTAAATCTGCAAAGACTAGCACTGTCCTTTACTGCAAGAGTCTCTGAACTTCTCTTTAAAAACAAATTGAGAAGACCAGAAGAAAAATGCATTGCCATAATGCATCAATAGCACTTTCCTCAAAGGCTCATTTAGTGCTCGTCTCATTATATGCTCTGGGCTTCTCTGGAAATTGAAACAGAGCCATGCTTTTCTTACAGTAGGTTGTCATTTGGAGGTTATCCCAGTTATCCCTCCAACATACATTGAGCCCTGGGATTGAATCGGCTGTGTGATGGCAGGCGGTCGAGGGGCATCCGGGAGGGGTAACGGCCCAGCAGTGACACCTGAGACATCAGTTCTCAGCAGTACACACTGGCTCTTCTCCAGCTGGATGTCTCTCCATTCTCCTAAAACAAATCAATCCACAGGCCCACTGCAGATAACAGAGTGCTCCGTTACACACACTTTCCAGCTCATAGATCAGGGTATGAATTACTGCTCTGAATACATTACATATTTTTCAGAGTTAGTACATTTTCTGTTATGTATGCTACTAAAATCTATTGGCTTCTTATATGCCTCAATGATGTAAGTGATATATTCATTTTTTTATTGTGCAATAAGTGAAATATTTAAATATTCATTACATTACACAGTCCTCTGAAGAAAGCGATTATTATTGGTCAAATGTGTTGTTCTGTGATTATTTGTATATGACTGACAGGCAACAAAACGTTCTTCTTAGTCTTTTTCTTCTCACATAATAATAAAAAAATAATCTTGCATTAGTATGTAACATCCTTTTTTTTACTTACTTGGTGTATGCATGTGACAAAACTTTTAATCGGAACCACATTTACCGTCTGATTAGAATTAGGCAATTAAAACACAGATTTACAACGTATGTTATTTTAATTATGTAAACATGACAATTATTGCAACTTAAATCATGTCACATCATATTACATGACCAAAAGCTATTAGGGTAAACATACATTTTCTCATTCTTTGTTTGCATGCAGGCTAACCAGTTAGCATACCACAATCATGTTATGTTTTTTTATTTAAGCAAGGACTTATTATTGAAATAAAATGCATCATTAGTTAAGTGATGGTAAAGACATTTTCAATGCTACAAAATATTTCTGTTTTAAACAAATGCTGTTCTTTTGAAATTTCTAATTATCAAAGAAACATGAAATTCACACTTTCCACAGAATATTAAGCATCACAACTGTTTTCAACATTGATATGATCAGAAATGTTTCTTGAGCATCAAACCAGTAGAATGCTTTCTGAAGAATCATGTGACACTGAAGACTGGAGTAATGGCTGCTCACATTTTTTAAATATATTTAAATAAAAAAAATAAAAAAATACAATAGTATTTCATAAAATATCTGTTTAATGATTTAGATTAAATAATTGCAGCCTTGGTGAGCCTAAGAGACCTAAGTATTACCAACCACAAACTTGTGAATGGTAGCATATAGGCATTTTTAAAAAAAAACTTCAGAAAAAGAAAAACATATGCCTGTAATGTGTTATGTTTTTGAACAGGCATTACAAACAGCTACTTCTTGGGGTTCTATTTGGCAGTAATGACTGGTTGTACGTACTCACTTAGATATATTCATCCAGCCATGGACGCTGAAATCATTCTAGACAGGTTGCGAGCAAACATGTCTTCAAACGCCCTCTCGAGCCACTTGTAAATAAAGCTGTTTCATTTGCATTTCAAAAGCGAGACCTACACATGACATTCACTACATAATGTATTTACATTCCAAAATAGCTCTGTATCAAAACAAATGTGAGATTATGTATTGTTGTCTACCTGACTTGCATTCTGACCAAGTCATCATAACTATAAATAAATGGCTGGCTTTTTAATCATGTTCCTTCCTCAATTTCTAATCATATCTTCATTGACACAGCTGCCATATCCATATGGAAACATAAAGACGTTGCTTTGATCTGAAAACATGTGTAAATGTGGTGGGCGCTACACGTGTGTGTATGTTTCAGAATGAGGCAAGCGATTGGTTTCAAGCACAGTGTCTCAATCGCTCATTTCCCCCCTGCGATATTTCACAGCTTTGCTTCTGACCCATTTTTCTACCCATTTCACAACAACTCTGTTTGCTGCACATCTCTCTCTCCTCCTCCTTCCCCTCTCTCTGTTTCTATATCAGAATTCAATGAGCAAACTGATGTTCTTAAAGGCTCATTCACGAAAGATGCTACTTACGAGCTTCTCGCTGTCTGTCTTCAACTCATTCACCGCTTTCATATTGTGTTCTCGAGGTAGAAAACTTATGGTCATCTTTGTGGATTAGCATTTCAGTCCTATTTTTTTCTGATCTATTTTCCTTCCTCAAAGGCACGGTACTTTGATGTACCTCAAATCTCATTACTACGGGATCACTCAACTGCAGACGGCGATTTCCAGTGCTCTGCGGTGCGTTAGACGAGGTGATAAAGTGTGAAATCCCCGGCGAGCTTGTGCCTAGTGAATAGAGAAGAGAAGACAAGAAGAGGGAGAGATTCAGAGAAGCGAAGGGTTTAGGCTTAGTGTCATGCTGTGACGCGTCCTCTGTCCAGGGTGTTGGGTTTACCGTGTTTAGCAGTAATTAGCATGCCGCAGCATGGCATGGCATTACCTCCTGCCATCCGCTAGCTAGCTAAGCCCTGAACAAACACAACCTTGTACAATAAACAAAGTATCTTGTCTAGCCATGTGTGAAGATGGCAACACACAAGCACTGACAAGCATCTTTAGCTAAGAGCTGGACTGAGACGACACTGTGGGAACGATTCAGGGAGCAAGCTAATGTAATTAGGGAACAGTGGAGGCCATCCGAATCTTGTCATTAGAGCTTCCACAAACGGATAAACCACAGCTTCCTTACCAGAGGAAGTGCACGGCTTAATACAGGCCTTCGGAGAATGACGCTCCTAACCGGAGCGGTCACATAAGGGAAATGTCGCTGTAATGATTTTTGAAACGTTGATTTGGTGACATTCTCGACACAGTTTGGAGGTTTCCATCAAAGCCTCAGGACTCTTTAGATATTATCATGTATTTTATATATCATGCATTCTGGGAAATGTAGTATTCTTCCATGCTGGTTTAATATGATGAAATATACATATATTGTGTATTTATTTATAAATGTATTTATTTGTGTATAAATGTATTTATTAGTTTTTTTTATCTTTCTGTCAGGCTTATAACATTTTCAAACAAAGCTTTATTTCACTAAACTTTAAAGTCTGTCCTGACAAACATGCCTTTTTTAGTTAAAGTAATTTCTATTAATTTAAATTCTATCATTTGACTATTTACTGAATTCAGTTTAAAACTGCAGTTCTGCATCCCATTTTTATGGCTCCAGAAACTGAATACATAAAAAATAATAATAATAATTTTAGCTATTAGTAAAGATATGGATTCCAGCAAATATACAGCACCAGAGTGACATTTTGTGATGCAGGATAAACATTTTAATGTACAAAAAAAGGCAAGAAATCAATATAAATATGTGCAAGAAAAACACATGACAAGTGTGCCTAGATAAATATTTTAAAATAGAAAAATTTAAAGTGCCCCTATTATGGGTAATGAAAGGTTCATATTTTGGTTTTGAGAGTCCTCAACAACAGGTTGACATGCATGCAAGGTCAAAAACACGTTCATTGTCTTATAATATGCATTTATTTTTACTTGCTCCCAAACAATTCGCTCAACGATTCATTTTCAGATTTAAAACTTTGCAGGATGTTTTCATTCACTTAGAGCTGTTACACACTGCATGAAATGTAATTTTCAAAAATCCATAAAAGGGGCACTTTAAATAGTATTTTCTTGTAAAACATGGAAACACTTTACAGTAAGGTTCCATTTGTTAACATTAACTTTTAAAGTTTAAAAAAAAAATATATATATATATATATATATAGTAATGGAGTAATGGAGTCCAGCAAATATATAGTACCAGAGTGACATTTTGTGGTGCAGGATAAAACTCTGTTTCCTTGAAAATTGCACTGTCTTATAACAGAGTTGCTTTCTGAGTATTAATACTTTTAGAAGTATTAATAAGTGTATGTGCGTATATATATGATTTGTGTTAAAAGAAGCTCAAGGCATCCACACAATACCTTTATGGAGCTGACCTGCAAACCTGGAAAAAAGCACAACTTGCATAGTACTTCAAGTGAAGATGACAATATCTGAAGTATGGAGGGTCTCTGTGCAGTGTTCATATGTGTTTGTATTAAAGCATGAAAGTGACAGCATGGTTTGTAAATGCATCAGTAAAAGCCTCTCTCCATCCTCATGTTTATGTCTGTGTGTGTGATAAAAGATGTGTTCTTATATACGAATATGTAGTGCTGATCTTAGAACGTTTGAGAAGCTCCTCATGGACTGTACAAAATGGAAAAAGGTCTCACCTACCATTTCAGACTTACTCTAACACATTTATCCTGTTCTCTAACCCATACTTAAAGAAAACAAACATTTACTCTACCTCACCAAGAGTGCTTTTAACAGCCTACATCCAGAGCTAAAACAAGGTGAGGGTCACCTGCTTGTTCATGTTTTTCCAGATGACTGTCTCAACATCTTCACTCGAGATCAGTGCCGTATAGTAACGGGTGGAAATATCCTTCCCTCTCACTCTATGGCTCAAGTAGATGTCAGCATCTTGCTCTAATCTGTTTCTTAATGTTTCTACTATCATGCCTCTTTACTTTTCCAATGTTTTTGGGAACATATGGTAACTCACTTTCTGAGTTACCATATATACCTTTCTGAGGTTCCATACATTGGTCATAAGACTCATAATACACTGCAAAAAGTCATTCAAATATATTGTAGAATGAAGAGTTTATTGAGAGTATTTGGTTATTTATTTCTTGTATTGGGATTGTCTGTCCATTAGCAGTAGTCAAACACTGAGCAGCTCTATGACATCATAGTAGTCAGGAATTCCAATACAGTATTACTGCTTTGCAGGACAAACTAGAATTGTGGTGTGAAGAAAACAGTAAGTGTGATTGGTGTTTTGGATAGCTCCCTGAGTTTTCAATATTGAAATCTTTCATTCTTCAAAAAATGGATCATAAAATCGTGAAGAATGATGCTCCATCACAGGCAGAATCTTGCAATGAGTCCTACAAGCACTCTCAAAGAGCTTTACTGCGCCAGAGGCTCTCAGTGAGCACCAAATACTACTTCAAGCTTGGGACAAATGCCACAAAGCCAGGTGTCTCTGAAAGACCATGGGACTTGGATAGTGAGAAGAGATGCGAGAGGAATTGTCTCAGGAGCTCTAGCCATGGACCCCAAAAATCAGCTGACTGCAAGACAAAGAACCAGAACTTTTCTCTTCGTACTGTTATAGTTGAGTGTCAGGCAATGCTAAAGAGAAAGAAGGACCACAAAGTAAATAAACATTCTACGTTCGCAAACCATGAACACACAGTGGACGATTCCCATCTTGAGGGTCCTTCCAGGAAGAAGTTTAAAGGAGATGCGACACATCCCAGTGAGCCCTCCGGTGGCATTCCTATTTCACAATCCTAAAGGTCATTGCACACTGAGCCTCCGAAACTTTCGTCCGTCAAAAAATTTTTTTTGGATCAGGTTCGATTTTCTGCGTTTTCGCATCCGTAGCATGCATTTTGATAGGAAAGGAAGACGAATACGAAAAAAACCCTGAAAAACGCATGCGAAAATTTCGGACTCAGTGCGCAATGACCTTAAGTTATGTTAAATGTTCCTGTATTTGGTTAAGTAGTAGTTGGGTGGTTCGCCAATATGTTACATTTCTTTGAATACATAAGTATAGTAACTTCTTGAGGAACACTGTCCCTGTTTTTTAATAGTATGGACCATTTGGTTCACACCTTTACAGACTCAGATAGAGCTGATTGCATCTGAGGCAAACATCTGACGAAAGCTAATTAAAAATGCACATAATCTTTCAGGTGTCAATGGTCATCCCCTTCAGGCAAGATGAATCTTAGGAACTTCCCTTGATGGCACATTCTGGACTAATCCCTTCCATGGAAGTTTCCAGTTTTGAAGGTCCACCCAAGGAGTTCAGAAACGATTAAATTGATAAATTGTCAATGCTCGCCCCCCTCTGGCAACAGCAAACCATAGAAGACCTGAAAAGAAGAGCTCAGAGGGAACGACAAGAGGCTGCTTGAGTTATTCATTTGGGAATGGACTGCAATGTACTGGCCTACAGAGACAGCCAAGTGCTCCAAGTTTACAAACAACTAGACAAAATGTGCCACTTCTAGCTCATCTAGCTTATAGAAAAACTGAACGGTCAAGAGAAAAGTCATAATTTTTAAATAATAATATAAAAAAAATTATATTTGTTCAAGAAAAAAAAGACAGATGTATTTTTTTCTTGTGTACGTCAATTCTTTCTAGCACATTTGTCTTTATTTTCTTGCACCTATGTACCTTTTTTATGCCAAAATATGCAAATGTAAAAAAAAAAAAAAAGTATTCAACTGCTTACTTGTGAAATAAATAAAAATGTATTGAAACTGCCAGTGGTTCAAGTTACGTTTTTAAAATATGCAATATACTGCATTAGAAGTGGCCTTAAAATAACACAAATATTATTTTATACACATATACATTTCAAAGCAATATATACTGTAAATCATATAAAGTTAAAACAAACATTATTGGAGTATAACATTTTAAAATAGAAAAACGTATATAATATTTTCCTTGAAAACATGGTAACATTTTACAATAAGGTTCCATTTAGTTCACATTAATGAAAAATATTAATTAATGGTAATTACTAATACATTATTAAATAAAACGAATCAAAAATTTTTTACAAGTTACATCCATTAATATTATTTAATGGACATTAACTAAGAATGAACAGCTGTATTTTTTTAACTAATGTCAACAAAGGATAATAAATACTGTAACAAACATAGGCTTTTGCTCACATCTTAACCAATGTTAACTAATGGAATCTTATTATAGTGTTGCCTAAAATGCACTCCATTAGTCTTTGTTTTTACAACTTTAAAAACATCTTTTTTTACAGTGCATTCACTTTCACCCAACAAATAGCGAGAAGGAAAAGAGTAAAAAGAATAGGGAATAAGAGAAATGAAGGAATATGGAAAGAAATAGAAAAAGAAGAAAAAGGACAGCAGAGAAAGGGAATGGGAAATTATGTTAGAAATGAGGACTAGGGAATTAGAGAGGGAATAAAGAATACTGGAGATGAAAAAAGTTTAGATCTAGAAGAAGAAGGAAAAAGAGAATCAGAAATTAAGACACAGAAAGTGGGTACGAGGGGGAAAAAATGAAAGAAAAAGTCAAACTTAAGAAGAAGAAACAGAAAGGGAGGAAGGTGGAGGGAGGAAAAGGAAGAGGGCATGTGCCGATGGTGCTCATGTCTGCAGATGAGCACAGAAACACGAGGGAGGCGATGTCTGTGTGGAGGCTAGAGATTCAAGGAAATGTCACACATGAAAAAAGCGAGAGGTAGCGTGGGAGATTAATCCTGCCTCCTGTTGGGCGGCCTGTCGTGCCAATGTCAAAATAACCACTGTATTCACAAAACACCAATTACTGTAATAATAATAATATACCAAAGTGCATCAGCTACAGTGATATGCTGACAGCACACTGCCTGACAGCTGCATTCAAAAGACATGGATGAAAATGTTCACATAGTGCTGTGAAAAGGGGAACGTCAGCAATATTGACGTTCGACGGGACACTCCACAAAATATGTCTGGCGTGACGAGGAGTTTGTGGGAGATGCTAAAGATCATAATCTGTTTTTGTGCTCTCCATCAAAAGAAGATGAAAGAGACTGTGGTCCTGTATGAAGAATGAAACATTATTTACTATATATTTCAGTGCAGCTGTGCATCTGAAACACAGGCAGTGAAAAATGATTCGCAAATCTCTCAATCCAAATAGATTATAGATTTGATGCATTGGCATGGTATTTTAATTAAATGTGTACACACACACATGCAGGACCTGAGGGTACGTGCAGGAACAAGAAGGAAGATCAATAGGGAAGGAGTGATAATGATGGTCTTAGTCAGAGTACTGCAGGCAATGGTCTTAATCATGTATTTCAATGAAGCCTTTGTAATGTGAATTCAAGAAAGTCTTCCTTAGGCAGTGTTGTGAAGAGAAAAAATTAAGGAAATCCACAAACAAGCACACTCTGTGCTATAGTTTAAATTACAATTTACACATTTAGCTACACTTCAAAAGGCTTCAAGGTACGCAAGCAGTTCAAGCATTCCCTGTAATGCAAAATAATGGTAACAGAACTCCAATCTCTCAACTCAGTGTTGTATGCAGAAAAGAATAAAGAAAATACCTAAAATCTTACAATAAATATAAATACTGTAAATGAATCAGTTATTCTTTGCAACTAAATTGATTATTGTTTCTAAAGGCCAATTCAAACTGCACCGACAGATGCAGATAATGCCAACAGCCACTTCTCTGACGTTCCAAGATCTGACAAATTCCAATTCAACATGTTGGAAATAAGCGCCAATCAATGGTAACAGATGCCAATGAGGCGAGTGTGTCTGTTGCTGTTTGTCGGCATCTGTCTGTGCAGTGCGAACTGGCCTTAACAGGTTTCTTGAACACCTAAAAAATCCTCAGATGTATGATAAGGATACAGTCACAAGGAGAATCACACCAGGATGGAGCACAGAATCAGTAGTTGGCATCCAAGATGTTGTTAAAAATGAGATGTGAAAAATGTGCAAATGAAGGTGTTTAGAGCAGGATTAAAACAGTATAAAACTAAATCTTTTCACTAACTCTATCTTCTGCTTTGGCAGACTTAAATGGATAGTTCCCCCAAAAATGAAAATTCTGTTATCATTCACTCACCCTCCATATGTTCAACTGTTTGGATACCAAGATTCTTCTAAATATCTTCTTTTTGGTTCATCAGAAGAAGGAAACTCATACATTTTTTGAACAGCAAAGGATTATGTATTTATAAATACATAAAATTATGATTAGATTACATAAGGTTCAAAAAGACAAACAAATACAATTAATACAATGGATAAATAAGCAAAACATTTTTGCACATATACATTTTTATAAATAGCAAAAAAAAAAAAAACTTGATGCATTACTGTTTACACCACAGATGTGATGTGGTCACAAGGAAAAGAAAAAACAATATTAAAATTAATTAAGATTAAAATTAACAATTACAATTAACAATTCTGCAGATTAAGTGTTACATACTGGCTCATATATACCTTTGTTGGAAGCCTGTGGTCTTCGGGCCCTCAGACGACACTGCATCACTCATCGGCATGATTCTGTTATTGACATTACTAAATGGGCTCAGGAATACTTCCAGAAACCACTGTCGGTAAACACAATCCGCCGTGCCATCTGCAGATGCCAACTAAAGCTCTATCATGCAAAAAGGAAGCCATATGTGAACATGGTCCAGAAGCGCCATCGTGTCCTGTGGGCCAAGGCTCATTTAAAATGGACTGTTTCAAAGTGGAAAAGTGTTCTATGGTCAGACGAGTCCAAATTTGACATTCTTGTTGGAAATCACAGACGCCTTGTCCTCCGGGCTAAAGAGGAGGGAGATCTTTCAGCGTGTTATCGGCGTTCAGTTCAAACGCCAGCATCTCTGATGGTATGGGGGTGCAAATGTGCATACGGTATGGGCAGCTTGCATGTTTTGGAAGGCACTATGAATGCTGAAAGGTATATAAAGGTTTTAGAGCAACATATGCTCCCCTCCAGACAACGTCTATTTCAGGGAAGGCCTTGTGTATTTCAGCAGGACAATGCAAAACCACAAACTGCAGCTATTACAATAGCATGGCTTCGTAGTAGAAGAGTCCGGGTGCTGAATTGGCCTGCCTGCAGTCCAGACCTATAGAGAACATTTGGCGCATCATTAAACGAAAAATATGTCAAAGATGACCACAAACTCTTCAGAAGCTGGAAACCTATATCAGGCAAGAATGGGACCAAATTCCAACACCAAATCTCCAGAAACTCATAACCTCGATGCCCAGACGTCTTCAAACTGTTTTGAAAAGAAGAGGAGATGCTACACCATGTAAACATGCCCCCGTCCCAACTATTTTGAGACCTGTAGCAGGCATCAAATTTGAAATGAGCTCATTTTGTGCAAAACAAATTAAAATTTCTCAGTTTAAACATTTATGTTATCCATGTTCTATTATGAATAAAATATTCACTCATGTGATTTGAAATTCTTTTAGTTTTCATTTTATTCAAATTTAAAAAACGTCCCAACATTTCCAGAATTCGGGTTGTAGTAAACTGTTGTTTATGGTTGCCAAACAATGTAATCTTAACTGTCCAAACATCCCCAAAAATTAAAGTGGCAAAGATTTATCCATTTTATAATAATATAACTTAAGCTTAAAGAGTCATTAATTACATGTCGTTGTAAACCCATAAGACATTTGATTATCTTCGGAACACAAATTAATATATTTTTGATGAAATTGAACGTGAAATTGAAATACCCTGGAACGTGGTAGTTGTGTTGCTGTCTATGCAAGTTCAGAAAGCTTTTGGATTTCATCAAAAATATCTTAATTTGTGTTCCGAAGAGGAACTGAGGTCTTGCGGGTTTGGAACGACATGAGGGTGAGAAATCAATGACAGAATTTTCATTTTTGGGTGAACTAAACCTTTAAATATTAACACCATACATTTAACACAGCAGGGCAATGCACAAAATAAGACTTGTGATTGTTTTGTTTGAGATGATGTACTCATCTTGTAACAAGGGCTCTCACAAACTGGACTTTTTATGACTGTAAGACATGAAAGATACTTGTGTCACATGAAAACCAAGATGAAAGTCGAGAAAAACATGAAAGTTTCTCACAATATCACAAGAGTTCTCACGATTTGTACTTTGATACAGATATCAAAGAGTTTAAAAAACTCCATGTGCCTCTTCAGACGGGCACACTGGGTACTGTGCGCGCTTGCATCATTCTCTTGCATGGATGTGTCCCTACTGCCATCAATAACCACAATGTGATAAGATGTGCCAGTGATTGTTTCTACAGATCTCTCAGAGAGAGTTTATGGCAGATACCTGTGAGAGAATGCTTGATGGTTCCTGGAACTGTTGTTGTGTGGTGGAAAAAAAGATTAAATCGTGTTATATGACAGTTCAGCATTGTTGCTTTAGATAATAGGCACCATCCTTCACTCCCAGGCTTTGATTCTTTGCTCAAACAAAGAATCAATTTGTGTTGCGAGAGCTGTGATCGCTTTTGGAATAAACAGATGTGAACAAATCAATATCAACATGGGGCTCTATGAGGGTCCATTTCTTTTGAAATGAACAATCTAGCCTCTGAACGACCTTGTGTGTGAAACGACACAGACATAGAAACAACAATCTTTTCCAAACTATTTCTACATCAAAGACTATTGTGCATACATAAGATTGTGCGTTTTCTTTTTTTTTTTTACATTAAAGTTGCACACACAAAATAATTGCGGGTGAACAGAACAGTGAGTGTGTGTGTGGTGAGCTTCTATTACATGACAATCACATGAGATATTCAATGTGACATGCATTTCTCTTTAATCTGCAGCATGCCGTTTTTTTTGCCGATTCCTGGCCAACACTGCTCCAACTGAAACATGAAACAGTTCAGCACTCAAGAACCCAGTGCAGCATGCATGCTCATGCACATACACTAACAAGACGTCTTCCTTAACAATTCAATATAGATAAGAATGACAAGACAGGATAGAGATGAGACAAGACGAAATCAGAAGAGACATGAGGTGAGGCGATACAAAGTGAGAAGAGAAGAGAAGAGAAGAGAAGAGAAGAGAAGAGAAGAGAAGAGAAGAGAAGAGAAGAGAAGAGAAGAGAAGAGAAGATAGGAGAGCAGAGAACATAGAACATAGAAGATAGAAGATAGAAGATAGAAGATAAAGGGAGTGGCAGGTGCAGATGATAAGAGACAAAACAGAAAAATAAATGACACTAAATGAAACAAAGCAACGACAACAAAAATGAAACAAAAGGTCAGAAGAGACAGGATGAGACAAAAAATATATGAGAGAAGATGAAAGGATACATAAATCAGAAGAAGAGACAGGAGCAGATGAAAATAGTCAAACCAAAAAAAAAGTAATAATATAAAAAAATAAAATAAAATTTAAATAAATAAAATAAAATAAAATAACTGGGGAAAAACAGAACAGACAAATGAATGACCAGCCCGATCTCCCAGAAATTCATACAAATCGTACGAGTGAGGTCGTTTAATTAGCCACCTCGTAAAATACATATTGGTCATGAGATAGAGTTGAAATGATGGGACAAATGACACAAGAGACACAAGATGAGACAGATAAGGAGAGAAAGGGAGATACAATGAGAAAACACATAATGAGAGAAGACGATAAAAGAGAAGAGAATAAAAGCTGAGAAGAGATGAGAAAAAAGTAGCGCTGTCAAACGATTAATCGTGATCAACCGCATCCAAAATATTTTTTTTTTTTACATGATATATGTATGTGTACTGTGTATATTTATTACGCATATATTAAATACACACACACAGAGTATATATTTAGAAAATATTTACGTTTATACATTTATATATTCATATTCTTATATTTTATATAAATATATTTAATATTTAAACAATCAAAAACTTTTATTTTGGATGTGATTAATCATTTGACAGCACTAGAAAAAAGATTAGAAGAGATAGAACAGAAAGAAAGCAGAAGAAGAGGCAGGAGCAGATAAGAAGAGAAAAAAGTAGAGACGAAATGAGACAAAAAAAAGATGTGAGAGGAGGTGAGATGAGAGAATTGGTAGGAGCAAATGAGTAGAAACAAAACAAAACAAAAATGAAACAAAGCAAAAACATGACAACATGAGTCAAGAAGAGACATGAAGTCAGGAGAGGAGGCAGAGCAGAGGAGAATTTGAGATTAGAAGAGAAAAGACATGATATGAGATGAGACGAGAGAAGAGAAGAGGAAAGTCTTAAATAAACAGAGTTCCAGGATCAGTGATTGAGGATTGCTGGACATTCTTCTAGTCGTATGTATATGTATGCTGCAGATTTATATTAAACCCACACTGTGATGTGAATGTTGTTTTAGATGAAACGTGCTCAATGCAAACATATAGGGGAGAATTGTCAAATTTGTGGAGGAAATCCCACCGTGCTGAGTATCCATACACATTCAGAAAATGAGTGTGTGTGCGTCTATATTCTCAAGAGCCTCGTAAAAGGCCAGTATCACCCACACAAGTGTTTCCTTTGAGAACAAGAATAAACACACCGCACATTCAGTCCTACGCATGCCTCCTGAAACGAGGTCATCCACGTGGCATCTCTTCTGCTCAACAGATCAAAGACCTTCTGCTTTGTCTTTGTAACTTTCTTTTTCTTTCTGTGTCATGACTTTCTTTTCTCCATCCTTCAACTCTCACCTGCAATTCACAGGTCTGAGATATTTTAATGGCTACAGAATGTCAAAAAGCAGAGGAATTCACTGGTCCACTTGTGGACAAACATGCTTGTCTGAAATGATTGTGCAAATTAAATTTCATTATCCGCCTACTGCTGTTTCCACCTCGCCGATTTCCATCTTCAGTGATTCAAAAGGTTACTGAAATAAACACACAGTCACAGTCAATAAACGGGCACGGCTTATTGAAAATCTCACTGAAGTAAGGAAGAAATTACACAAAAGCTCAGTGTAGAGTACAACCGTTGCAGCGGTTTGCATCACTTCTGTCCTCAGATTTTGCCAGATATGTCTTCACTGTTACCAGAAAATAAATGTTAGTGACGCAACAGGATATTGCTCTGCTATCACTTAAGTGTTAATCAGATGCAGCTGGACATAATTGGACTTAATTTGATGTCCCAGTTAAAGAAAACTCTAAACAGAATATCATTTTTTTTCTGTTCTGATTTGTTATCTATATACAGTATATATATATATATATATACACTTACATTCAAATTTTAACAAGTTAAACACTAAGCAGCATAACAATAATAATAAAAAAACACATTGTTCATGAGCACCAAACCAGCATATTAGAATGAGTAGGATGAGTAATGGCTACTAAAAATTTAGATAAAATAAATTATTTTAAAATATATTAAAATAGAAAACTAAGAGAATATTTTAAATTGCGATAATATTTACTGTTAAAATTACTGTTTTTACTGTATTAAATAAATGCGGACTTAGCTGGCATAAGAGACTACTTTCAAAAATGCCCACCCCCCCAAACTTTTGTACTCTATATGGTGTGTATAGAATGAATGAATATGAAAAAAATAATGGAAAAAGAGCAGCTTTGATGAGAAAAAGTCATTTGGACATACGCTAATTGCTGCATGATGTTTATTCAAATGACTTTGGTCAGAAAAAAATATTTCATATTTTCCATATTTCTGTGTGTGACAAGCTTTTTTATATACTGAAGCACTAATGCAACATAACGAAGAGCATGCAGGAGTGTAATTTATTTATTATTTATTTATTTAGTCATTTAGCAGACGCTTTTGTCCAAAGCGACTTACAAATGAGGATAATAGAAGCAATCAAAACCAACAAAAGAGCAACAACATGCAAGTGCTATGACAAGTCTTGGTTAGTCTAAGGCAGTACACGTAGCAAGGTATTTTTTTTATTAAGAAAACAAGTAGATAGAATACAGAAAAAAGAAATCTAGTTTTTTTTTTTTAAGAAACAAGTAGATAGAATAGAAAAAAGAAAGCTAGTGTTAGTTTTTCAAGAAAAGCTAGCAGTTACAGAATAAATATGCAGTTGATAGAGGGTCAAGTGTGTGTAAATTAGAATTAGAATAGAGAGTGCTAGAGTTAGAGGGTCAAATAAAGATGGAAGAGATGTGTTTTTAGCCGTTTCTTGAAGATGGCTAAGGATTCAGCTGCTTGGATTGAGTTGGGCAGGTCATTCCACCAGGTGGGAACAGTTAATGAAAAAGTCCGTGAAAGTGATTTTGTGCCTCTTTGGGATGGCAAAATAATGCATTATTATTATATAGATGTCAAACCAGCTAAAAGATAATTTGTTCCTCCTGTAGTACCACAGTAAATGTAAAAACAAATATACCACAATAAAAACAAAATATAAATTTCATTCCTGGTGTGAATGATTGCGTTTTGAGATTCGCTTCAGTTTTTCGTTATTATTATCATTATTATATTATTATTAATAATAATGCATAATAATTGATGCACTAACTGCATTTTATCATTCTAGTGCTGCCACAGAGAATGCCACAGTTTCCTTATAAACCAGCTAAATAAATTTCCGGTCACACTTTATATTAGGTCATGGGCGTAACCACCATATACTTTGGGGGGGACGTAAAAGGAGGGCATATCATATGTCACATATTACAATATAATAGGCCTATTATTGGGGGGGACAGATTGGAAAAAAACCGCTCAATTCGACTGTCACTGGTGCTTAAATGAAATGAAGGTAGGAGCTAAAAGAAAGAAGCAGGACGAACAGGCAGACATTCGCCTTTTTTTTTCAGACGGTAAGCAAGTAGACACCTAAAAAGTAGTGCCATGGTCAAAAATACCGCAGCAATTTTTGAATAAATGTGAAAAAATATCACGTTTAAATGGCTCAGTATTATAGCTAGGTAGCTAGCATGATACCCTGAAAATAGGCTGAATAATGAACTGCTGGAGTCACAGACCAAGGAGTTCCCGCACTTCCCACTCCATTGATAAGCCTCTATTCATTCGTTGATAGCCTGGCCTGTTTGTTTTTACGATCTGATCCGCGACTGAACGGATTTAAGTTGACACATTGATTTGAATGGAAACCTATCTGATCCGGTGCCGTGGATTCGAAAGCTTAATTCTGGTGGGGGAAAAACTTTTAAAAGGGGTCCATTTACTCTGTCATCAGTGTGTGTAGTTCTTTTTTCCGTCTCCCCCCGTGTGTCGTGTGTGTGTGTGTGTGTGTGTGTGTGTGAGAGAGAGAGAGATATTGACTGATGTTTTTAAAATTCACTTGGCACTTAAGAGGCTTGGTAAAGTCAAAGCAAATAACACTCGCACCAATAAAAACAGAATATTCAATGCATCAAATTAAAATGATCATTAGGGTCAGTCATTGTTCTTCTAGTACAATAATAGTATCTGGTCATAATGCAGGCAGCACAGAGAGAGGGAGAGAGGGAGAGTGACAGACATGATGGAGGGAGACGAACAGATACCTGCTCAGAAGATGAACAGGTAAAGCATTGCAATATGAGCCTCTAAACAACATAATAACATTATTTTTAACCACGTCATCAGTAAACTAGTAATAAGAGCACAATATTCAAATTTAAATGACCATTTAGGTCAGTCATTATTCTTCAAGAACAATAATGGTATATGGTCATAATGCAGGCAGCACAGAGAGACAGAGAGAGGGACAGTAACAGGCATGATGGAGGGAGAGGACGAACAGAGGCCTGCTCTGAAGATACACGTAAGATATTGGAATAGGAACTACAATGTAATTTAGTACAACACATAAATAGTAAGTGTAAGCATCCAAGAAGCTTAGTTTAGCACTATAGGTCAATAGTTCATATTATTTATTTTTCAGGAGAGATAGAACCAGGCAGGGAGAGCAGTGATCAGCACGCAGAGGAGCTTGGTAGCTGCCCACACCAGCCAAATACCTGTTTCATTTCAACTCAGTCCTTGACAAAAAAGACACTGAAATTTCAGGACAGTTGGTTTAGAAAGTACACATGACTTCACTACAGCCCCTCATTGAAAGGAGTGCTGTGTTTTTACTGTGCCAAATATTTTGGAGACCAGAAATCCTCTTTAACCAGTAAGGCTGATGGAGCTTTCATTAAAACAGGATTTAGCAACTGGAAAAAAGCACTCCAGAGGTTCTCTCAGCATGAAGACAGTGATTGTCATTCAGCAGCGATAACAACACATTTGCACTGCAAACAGCCGATCAGTACACAACTCTCCTCTCAGTTAAAAAAACAGCAGCACGTGGCCAGAAATAGTCTCTTGAAGATTGTGGGAGGGATTATGTGCTTGGCAAGACAAGGCAATGCTTTAAGGGGGCATGACAACAAAGAGGGCAACTTCCACCAGCTGATCAAGTACAAAGCAGAGGATGACGATGAACTTACCAGCTGGCTTCAGCGGCCCAATAATTTCACCAGCCCCAAAATCCAAAACGAGGTCCTTAAAATCGTCAGAAACACAATTGTACATGACATTACAAAGGAGATCTTGTCATTGCCAGTAGTTCAGTATTATCTTATCATTGATGGGACACAGGATGCAGCAGGATTTGAGCAATAGTCCTTCTGTCTGCGCTTTGTTGACAAAGACTTGCAACCCAGAGAGGAATTCATCGGTCTATATCAGGTTACATCCACTACTGGAGAAAATATAGCAAGTGTAGCTAAAGATGTTTTGATTCGCCTGAATCTCCCAGTATCACAACTACGAGGTCAAACGTACAATGGGGCTGCCAATATGTCTGGTAGGATGCAAGGTGTGCAAGCTCATCTCAAGAAAGACCAACCTCTTGCTGTGTATGTTCATTGTGGGCCACATTGTGTTAATCTGATTACCCAAGCTACCTGTGTATCTTCCCCCATTATAAGAGATGCAATGCATTTAGTGCATGAGTTGGGTGTTTTATTTAATCAGTCTGGGAAGTTCAAGGCCATCTTCACTGCTATAGCGAAGTCAGATCACTCCTCTCCTCACACATCTCTAAAGCCTCTCTGCCCCACCAGGTGGACAGTGCGAACGCCAGCCATTCGCTCTGTTCTCACCCAATACAAATCTGTGCTCACAGCCACAGAAGAAATGTCTCAATCCACCATAATGGAAATTTCTGCAAAAGCAAGTGGCCTTCATTACAGGTTTTTGAGGGGCAATACTATTCTCGGCATTGTTCTTGCAGAAGATGTCTTGTCTGTGTTGGAGGAATAAGTGCATTGTATCAAATTATTAATTTAAATGTAAGTACACCGTAGTTAAGGCCACCTAATATAAAGTGGGACCAAATTTTCTTTTAACTTTTAAACGTGCAATTGAGAATAACAACTTACTAACATTCTACTTAGCGATTTGGGGAAACCCAGCCTTTATGATGAACAGATCTTCAAAAACACCAGAAGAAATTTAATCCATGCATCTAATAACATTAACAATCAACATAGAAGCAGAACAATAGAATGGTGCACCAACATGGTTAACTGGACCCTCATCAACTGCCTTTATTACATCTCTGGGCCAAGACAAAGCTCCAGCCTCACAGCTCCGTCTCTGGCTTCAGCCGGCCTGCTAAATGTATGTTATTATATGCCGGCCTGAAAAAACAGAGCTGCGGAGGAAAGGAGGAAAATACTGCTATCAGAGGTATGTGAAGCAGACGTGAGAGCTAATTTCTCATGTACAGTGCCAAACAAAATGTCTTTGTGTTTGAAAACCTTTCCTCTTCGCTCCTGCCGAGTCTGCTCCTTTTTAGTTTACACTGACCAAGGCCTAACCCTGCTACACCTTCATGCAGACATGGCAGAAGATCTTTTAAAGAGGATAGCATTGCTGTCCTGTAAATCACTGCTGGATTTTTGCCTGTATAGATGTTCATGGAGTTTTAAATTATTGATAACAAATGGTATTAAATGATGTAGGTGTGTTTGTGTCTGACCATGGCGGGATGCCATCAGGAGTTGAGAGAGAGGGCAGGTGGATGTCTGTGCCAGGGATGTGCTGGTTATCATGTTGGGCAGAGAACGGATTTCTGTCCTTAATAAATAAATGAACTGAAGTAGTGTGTTTGAATGTGAAGAGGGGGATTTAAGAAGTATAGAGTGTTTTAAAAGCATTTCACACACACTTTGAGTGGAAGGTATGTAGATTGCCATCTCTAGCACTAAGTTCAATCTCTCTTACTTAAATATATAAGGGTAAGGTATGTGAGATAAATATTTAAATAAGAAATAAAATCACATTGTGAGTTATGGAATAAGAAGTCATGATTATGAGAAATAAAGACCCAAATGCAAGTTTGAGAGTTTGGGTTCAGCATTATTTAAAAAAACATTTTTTTTTATTAAAGTACAGAAAATGTGATAAAGACATTTATAATGTTACAAAAGATGTCTACTTCAAATAAATATGTTCCTATGAACTTTCTATTCATCAAAGAATCCTAAAAAGGAATGTATCATAGTTTCCAGAAGAAAAAAAAATTATGCAGAACAACTGCCTTCAATATTTATAATAATAAGAAATGTTTTTAGCATATTAAAATGATTTCTGAAGGATCATGTGACACTGAAGACTGGAGTAATTGCTGATGAAAATGATTTAATTCTGCTTTGACATCACAGGAATAAGTTAATTTTGCAATTTATTGCAATAAAAAAAAAGAGTAATATTAAATAATAATGCCATTTCACAATATTACTTGTTTTACAGTTTTTGAATCAAATAATTTAAGCATTGATGAGCATAAGAGACATTTTTTTCAACAAACATTACAAAATCTTGCAGACCCCAAACCTCTGAACATCAGTGTCACATTTTGAGAAATATAATTTTTAGACTAGGTTGGAAAAAGCTTGGACTTCTGAAAGTTACATTATATGATCAAGGACATTTTTATATATAAAAACATCCTCATAATGCTTAATGATAATGAGGCAAATATATAAGCTAGTGTGTTATAGTGTTATAAAGCTCTGAATGTGTATCACTCTGTACTTAATTTTGAACTCAAAAGCAGCTGGAGACGAGGAAGTGATTGTTGCAGGATGGTGCAAATCCTTATGCCATTTCTCCATCATTCCCTGCTGCTCTTCACAAAGCCTCTTTTTCACTGTTTGTCAAAGCCATCCTCCATCATTTTGGTCCTCAAATATTGGTTTAGATCCTTTCAATAAAGGCATCCGACATCAAAACAATCTCTCTGACATTTCACATCATCATAGTTTCACAGAAGAATGTCAGAAAGTCACCGTATCTTCATCATACACTAGCTTCACTGTGAACTTCAGCATATACAACATTATTACCAAGAATTAGATGATAAACCGAGAACATTGTGCAAACAACAGGTTTAGATCTTTAATAAAGATGTTGTTTGGTGAGTCAGAATGAGGAGGAGCTTGTAAGAGACTGGCAGCAGCAGCAAAATTACAGGACAGTCACCAAGAAAGAGAGAGAACGTCTATGTGCTTGTGTATGTGAAGTGAGCATATTAAATATTCATTCAGTTTAATACAGCAGAGACAGCAGCGAGAGAGAGAGATGTCACAAGAAAAAAAGACACAACAAATCAATGTCAGACATGTCTCCATATGGAAGCAGCGCAAATCAAATGCTTGTGATGATAACTAACTGCTACAGAAGAACAGACAAGTGAGACAACCATATTTATTCAGAATCAAAATTCTTATTCTGTACAAAAGTACAAAAACACTTATTCTGGAAATAATATACTTATAATAACTTAAGAATGTACTTAAGTGTCAAGTGAATGTAATGTTTTCAGACACTTAATTAAAAAAAATATTGTACTATGTTCAATACGGTCTAGTACTATGTACTAGAGCTATGTTCTCTTGCTCAGTGTGAATGATTCACAGATGCGGTTACCTCATCGAAACACTTCCAATTGCCTGTTAAATGGCATGTTTGAGTAGCCAACAGCTAATCCTTCACCTCCACCTAGCTGACACCTGCGCTGTCCTCCACCCAGAAACATGTGGCAAAAATATGGCAACCAGACATGAAGCAAATGCCACTAAGGTTTCTTCTGGCTTCCAGGGACCATTTCGACCACTTTTCAGCGTGGCTCAAACTGCAAGACTCTATTGCAAAATTCCTCATCTATGATGTTTTGCTCTAGACAGAACAAAGAACCGAGTAAAATAACTATTTTGAGTTGCATCCATCATCTCTCTTTTATTTCAACTCAATTGTGTGAATCAACAGCGTAAACTGACAAGTGTGTGTTGATTGTATTTTTCAACATGGTACATTTTGTGCAAGTGCATGACTGTGCCGCGCAAAAATGAACATGTTGCGTGTCTAAACCAATTAAGACAGGAACCTTGCTCATTTTGCTGCACTGATTATGTTTGGGAAAAGATTCATGTCTGCCAGACCATGACAGTGTGAACAACTTACCATATGGAGAAAATAACTATGCCAACACTCACAGTCCAAACTATCACAAAACATTCATTTAAACAGAGTCATTTCAATACTTTATATACATTTTTTTTCCAGACTGGCACTGCACAAGTGGCTGCCTACAACAAAAGCTCCTTTGTATCTTTTGGGTTTTGTTAAACTAATCTACACAAAGAAAATGGTGCAAATTTTTTTAAATGAGCACTAATGAGTAATATAAGGATTTTCTTTTATTATTAACAACCCCTGTGAGAACGTACACTTTGCCATACTTTTTTTTTTTTTTTTAAAGGCCCTTATTATGTAAATAATATAGTTTAAAAGAACATGCTTAACTGTCAAGTGAACGTAATGTTTTAATTGCAATTAAATAAAAATATATTACAGTTTAAATTTATATTAAGTGTAATTGACAGAACTTTGGGGGGCGTTTACTCAACACTGTTTTTAACTAAAAATGGAAAACTTTTTATGTGTTTTGGGTGTATATTTAAATGACAATGTTTTGGGGGCCTGAAAACACAAACTTTTGAAAATTTACAAGTTTTTGAAAACGATGTTTTCATCTCTGTTTAAACTACAAAAACACAAATTTATGAAAATGTCATGCATATTATGTGTCAGCACATAGCATGAAAACACTAACTTTTTTTAGAAATGTAAAAACGTTACATACATTATTCTCATGTAAACGTACTTTAGTCAACTTAGGTAGAACAAGTCATTAAATTACTTCTACTGCACTTCTTTAAATTATGATAAAAGATGATTTGAAAAACAATGATTTACAAAATAACTGCAAGCAGTTTTAAAAAAAAAAATACTATATTTTGTATTGTTGATTGAATTGAAGTATACTACAAATGCACATTCAAAACAATTAAGTGTATTTAAGTGTCCTTTTTTTCCAATGGGAAGGCAGAACCCCTACAGTGAAACACTGATTTATTCCACCAGTGTGCTCTAGTCCTCAAAACTGTGGGGTTTTTTCTGTTCTTCATGGTAGTCGCTTGCACACAGTACGGTGTGACCGCAACGAGAAAAAAAGCAGACTGTGCGTCGTCAACCTTATTTATGCCAGCCTGCTTGATATACATCTTAAGACTTTGGTCATGATTAACATCGTTGACTGGGTGGTTATTCATGTCACGTTGTGAGACTCTACACTGACACGTGAAATTGAAATAGCACGGCACAAACCCACAGACTGAAAGTCAGGGGTTGAGATTCACTGTAAAGGCAAAATAGAACAGTGAACTCCTATCTACTCCATTCAGTCCACTAGAGAGGAGATAAACAATATAAACAATATGTTCCTCGTGTACAGGAGTTCAGAACGCTGCCTTATCAAGTGACAGCAGGTAACCCAATTATGCAGTGCATGCTGTGTGTAACTCGACACATGCTTTTGACCAGGCACAGCGCCCAGAGTCACAGGGCATAATCTCATTACAGCAGCACACGAGTTACAACTATATTCTCATTTAAGGGCCAACATAAACAGATGATCATTGAATGTATCACAAACATTGTTAATAAGAGGCCAATACTGTAACTTCAACATGGACAAAGAGGGAAAACTGATAGTCTTTTCGATTTTGATGTCTGTCATAGAGTTAATTAAAAGTGATTAACAGCTGTTCTTTTTGATTTGTTGTATATTTTGTGCAGTTATTCCTTAGTCTTTCTGATTTTAGTCTTTAATGAAGTACAGATGTAGTAACAACATTCATTCGAGTATTTCTAAACCCAATTCAATAAGAAAATTTAGCTTTTCCAGTTTTAAGTAATCAAGAGAACTGCTTCCAGCCAAATGCAGAGGAGTTATTTGAGTAAACTGAGTGATTAGAAAAAAGAAGGAACAAATCCCACTTTGACATGGGTGAGATTATAGAGAAAATAAAATATGATTATAGCTTGAATATTTTCTACGATACTATGTCAACAGAGCATGTTAAAAACAATGTGAACAAATGTGCATTTAAACAAAAACAAATAAAGGAATAGAGAAAATATTACCAGAAAGTTTCCTCAAGATTAAGTCGGGCTGATGTTCTCAAATGTGTTAACATGCTTGTGTGACACCCCTAGCTTCATACATATATTTCAGCACGAACACATTAGTAATCCTAAGCATTCATATGCAATATGGATCTAGCACATGTACATTTCAACTATTGACATTAATAGCACTGCTATCACACAAGTACACATTATTTTATTATTTATTATGCAGATATTTTTTCCACTACAGTTCAAATGTTGGGGTCGGTAAGATTTCCTAATGTTTTGAAAGACGTCTCATACAGTATGTACATCAAAAATACTATAGAAAATAACATTGTGAAATATTAGTAAAATTTACCAGTGATTACTCCAGTCTTCAGTGTCACGTGATCCTTCAGAAATCATTTGAATATGCTGATTTAGTTTTCAAGAAGCATTCCTTATTATTATCAATGTTGAAGACAGTTGTTTTGCTTAATATTTTTATGGAAACTGTTTTTTTTTCAGGTTTCTTCAATGAAAGAACAGCATTTTGAAATAGAAATTTTGAAATAGAAATCTTTTGTAGCATTAGTGTCACTTATCAAGTTAATGAATCTTAAATAAATAAATAAATAGATAAGTAAAGATATTTATGTTTCAATAGATACATCAGCACATATTGAAACATACAAAAATAGACGGTATAAAAATGGTGACTTATGAGGCTAATAAATGGGCTAATAAACAAGTTTTCCTCAGCCAGTTTTTCCAGGTACAACTGTACTCTAGAGTATAGTGCGCACTCTCCATTGCAGGGCTACTTTAGGTTACAACAGCATTGAAGTTGGACAGATTCTGCTAAACATTATATATGTAGTGATCAAGCAGTGACTGAATGCATTTGGGGGAGTCTACAGACCAGACTTTATCTGAGACTATCATTTGCAGTGCGTTCGCTAAGTCTAACGGATGGCGTTTTGGTACAAGTTTAAGCTGATAAAATTACATTTGTGTGTTTTTCCTGGAAGGAGCCGCGTGTCAGGCAAGAGGTCACCATGGGGTTGCATTAATGGATGTGCTTGTGTGTTCAGTACCATCTCCACTTTCATCAGCACTGCAGCACTTTACATAAACAACTCAGTAAACGTATTACACCAAATGTAGACCTCATATGGACGTCAGAGTGTCACATTTTCTTCATCAGTAGAATGAATGTTTTCTGTTCTTAATATTATAAATTCTGGTGTGATGCAGTAGCCGCCGGTGGCGGTGTCTATTGAAACTTGGACGTCATGTCATGTATTTAAATGTATTTGGAATTACACATTTGTAATAGTGAAGATGTAATTTAGTACCAGATTTACTAACAGCTTGCGCCAGCGCAAACCATCTTTTGGCGTTACAATAGTACTCCTACTGTCAGGATTTACTAAAGATGTGCAGTGAAGAATTAGCGCTGAAAAGGCATGGACACAGTTATTTTTGCGCCTGACCTTATTGAATATGCAAAGAGTTTCCCTTTGAGATGCAAAATTTATGGGAGGAGAGTCACAAAATTGAAAATGAATCACGCAGCACGATTTACTAACATCTACGCTCGTCAAATTACTGGTACACTGTAAACCCCAATGTTATCATTAATAAAGAAATCAAGTTATTATAACTTAACGTTACTTAAAATACCAAGTTTTGGTGTCAAAACTTAAACAGGTATGTTTAATTAACTCTTTGAGAGCAAAAATCTTTCGAATTAAGATTTTAAGTGTAATGAACTCAAAATTTCAATTTATTTCAATTATGCTCTTTGTCTCTGTTTAATATGATTGGTCGTGTTTGAAATTCTGCCTTGACAAACGCGCTGATTGGTCGATATAACACAAGGCGGTAAGTTTTTGGTCGTTGAAGCAGCGGTCCAGAGGCACTGGCAGAGAGAGCCGTCTAAGATGAAAATCAAACGTTAAATTGGTAAGTAGAGATTAAAACGCATATATACACTTTTCTTAACTACCTTACAAGTTTTATTGGAAAGTTATTTGAAAGGTATAATTGCAAATTTTTCTCCGGCACTAGCAGACAGGCGGTCGTCGTGAAGCAGGCGGAAAAAGAGCCCTTGTCATGAAGACTCATTGAAGTATGCTGCTAGGTTAATGTTAAAATACAAATATTTAATATATGTGTACATTTTGCTTAGTTGTCTTCAAAATGTTTTCATTTTAGTGTGATTTGCAAGTAAGTTAGTAGGGCTGGACGATAAAACGATAACAATTATCACATAAAATTAATGCTCGATATTTTCTATATAATGTTTATGAACTACGCAAACAACATTAATTGGCAAACGCGCCAAAAGCGGAATGAAACAGTGCTACTCGTCTGAATCGCGTGCCGCGCGGACCGTTTATCAACTCGGCCCAAAAGAAAAGAGCACCGCGGAGAGCTCGGAGCGAATGCGTTTAATCACTAAACAGATCCAGTGACAAGCGCACGAGTTTTCCGATTTAAAAAAAATACATCTGTTATTTAAACTAGTTTGAATGTCTGATCAGACTACGCTTACATTATCAACAGCACTGGAAAACAGGAGAAGGCTTTCAAATAGAAATTGCCAGCATTTACCATGGATTTACTGTAACACTGTCTGTGTTATTGTGGCAGAAATGTAGGATGTTCATATTTAATTTTATTTAATTCTGAATGTGTAGGCATTAAATGTATTAAAGGAGTAATGGAATATAATTACAGTATTACAGTTATTAAGTTATATAAGCTTTTTGTGTTTTTTGTGTATTGCATTTGTATAGAGTAACTTCTATAATAAAAAAAAATTAACTGTCTGGTTTCTACTTTTCACAACTTTCACCCAGCAGAGCAAAAAATCTGCAGCTAAACTTGAAAGAAATAAAGATTTGACATTTATCAATGGCAGAATGATTTGACTGATGAAATTATCATAGTGCGACTGGCCTATATCAAGCCCTAGGGTGGGAGATACTTCACATGTAACAGCTGTCCAAGGTATAGTCTTTGGACCTCCAGCAGGACATTGTGAGACAGGCGGTCCTGTTTGAGAGCAGGCAATTTCCTGGGAAGCAGACAGGCGGTCATCCTGAAGCAGGCGGGAAGAGAGCCTTGTGATAAAGACTCATTGAATGCTGGTAGGTTAAAGGGATAGTTTACCTAAAAAAGAAAATTTGCTGTTAATTTACTCACTTCGCTTCATAAGACCTCAATGTATCGTTAGGAGCCACAATATTAAATTAGTTTTTCCTGTGTATGTTTTTTTGACTCCCATAGTGCTGGTAGCCATTGACTTGCATTATATGAATCACCAAGGACCACAGTTTCAGCTAAAAACTTCTTTAGTGTTGAACTGAAGAAGAAAAGTCACCTACATTTGGATGGCTTGAGGGTGAGTAAATTAACAGCAAATTTTCATTTTTGGGTGAAATATCCCTTTATTTTCCACCTTTTGAAATGTACGTGAGTTTGGATGCATGTGAATTAATTTTAATTTGTTGATGTTTATTCATCTTCTCTAGATGTCCGATGATCGCAGCATGATCCTTGATGTGTTCAATGTATTCTACTTTCCATTGGGAAGAAAGATCTGCAGCCTAAAATACAGTCTTTGGCAAACCTATTTGGTTAAAAAGTAAAAGTTTTTTTGTTTTATTTTCACACTTTGAATAGCTACTACCATTCACAAATAATGTGCAAATTTCTATGCTCCATACAGATTCACATTTTGTTGACTTAAAATGTTTTTGTTAAAAATGTGACTTAACAATATGAGCTTACTCTCATAAAAGCATTATTTCTGTTAAATACATTAATGTAGGTGACAAACATGTCTGTTGTTGTTCAGTGTTCTTTTAATTGTTCTGATACTACATGTATTGTAATTGTATTTTTTTTATTAAATGTTATTATGCAGCTATGTCAGTATACATTATCGAAATTCATGTAGTGTAACCCAAATAAAGTTGTTGATGTGAAGAAAAAGTTGTTTTAATGATTTATACATTTTTAAAGCCAATTAAACACAACAATATATAAACTGAAAAGTTTGAGTTTAGTCTGTTTGCCGTTTAAGTTATCTGTACTTGAAAAAGTAAGTTAATTCAACGAGAAGACCACATTAGGTGAACTCAATTAAACTGAGTTGTCAATTTCCCATTACTCAATTAAACAGAATCACTTTCCTCATCATTTGAGTAGTCTCAACTCATTAGGGTTTACAGTGTATTTGCGCCATTATTTAACGCCCTAAAAAAGCATGTCTTAAAGCAGGCGGTAATTTGCGCTATTCTTTGTAGATTGCGCTGGTCATTATGGAATTGATCTGGCTGCGTCTGTGTTCTTTGATGTGCGCATTGTTAGTAAATCACCCGCAGAATTTCCCCTCCCATCTGTGCTTTTATGGAATTGCGTTCTAACGCTAATTTGCCGTTTAGTAAATCTGGCCCTTAAAATGTAATGACATGACAAATGATTAAATACACATTTAACATTTAATTACTATTATAAAGTGCACTTTTAAAAGTGTACTTAAGTGTGTTAAGAAACAATCATGAAAGTTTACTCTCTTTAAGTAGACTTAAATGGCCTTTTACAGTATTTCATTAATTAATGGAGCAGAGGAAGAGTGTTTAGACCCTTCTCATGAAACAAATTTGACTGCAACAAATCAATAAGATGTAGATGGAGTCTGCAGGGAGGCAATAAAGAGGTCTGCGGTCAGGCCAAGTTCTCGTAAGACCAGGGCAATGAAAGCAGCACTATACTGCTACTGAAGAACGGAGGAACAGCAAAAGAGCTGAAAGAAGTGATGGGGGGCTGGAGGAATATTTACTGAAATCTACTTGGCTCCAGCTTCATAATAATTCAACTCAACAAAGACAAATGCAAAACAACATCCAGCAGAAGAAAATGGCTGCCAAGAGAACAAAAAACATTGAGCCTTAAGACCAAATATATGCAGTGGGGAAAGACAAAGGGACACAATAAATAAGCTGGATGAAAATAGAGAGAGAGATTATTTGTTTATCTTTTGGCGTAGAAGTGGTGCAGATAGATGTGGGATTCCATCCAGAGGGACTCGTCTCACGAGGCTGAGATGAGAATCTGTGGTTAAACACTTCATGAAGATGTTCTGTTTGTTATCAAATCCAGAACAAACATGTTGGAGCCTAATATGTGATAGTTTGAGGTATCTCTGGTTGTCATGTCATATTTGAGTTTGGATGTGGTTCAAGGCCAAATTAGGGCCAATTCTTGCACTATTCTGAATGTTTCTTGAGCTCCTTATAGTCTGGCTGTGCTCAGGCCCAAAGTTCCACTTAGTTATTCAACACCATCATCGATCACGACCTGTACAATAAGCATTGTACCATAAACACATGCCAGTGACGCTCTACATCACGGTAATCCAGCACCGTCCTAAATGTAGCTTGAATCGTCTCCAAGATCAAGGCTGAGATATTCCCGAGCTTAAAGCACATTCGCTCAAATCAAAGACAGCCAGTGTTCGCTGCTTTGTCTTGCCTTCTTTCATTCTCTCTCTCGCTCATCCCGCTAAATGAGGAACATATGTCCCCTCCCCCCACCCCCATCCCTCACGGAATACAACTTTCTCTGCTTGCCTTCATTATTTCCTCTTCTTCATCTGTCTCTCAGTCCATTCCCTCACCATGCTTTCTGATCTGTTCATTCCTCTGTCTGTTTCATTCCACTTTGAGGCTACAGTAAACTCAAAGGGAGAGAGGGAAAAATAAAGTTATGACCATGGGAACACATTTACATTCACACTGCTGATATTGTTAATACTGTTTATTTATTACATTATTGTAGTTTTACAATACATATTTTCTCATTTTACGTAGCTATGCCTTTGTCAGTACAAGTAGATGGTTTTGTCATGCCAGTAATTTACACAAAACTGAAATAAAAATTGAAAGCGTGAGAGATGGAGACAACAGTGTTCTCATTCTCAGGATGATTAGCTGCTCTGGAACAGTAACAGAAAGGTTGAATAACACTACATCACTCATTCAGTCCTATAAATAAAGAGGTGAGCTGCACTGCTCATTAGCCATAATACAGCTTACTGCAGTCACACAAGCTCGGTAATATAACACATATAGGTGCATCTCAATAAATTAGAATGTCGTGAAAAAGTTAATTTTTTCTTGTAAGTTATTTCAAAAAGTGAAACTTTCATATATTTTAGATTCATTGCATGTAAAGTAAAACATTTCAAATGTTTTTTTGTTTTAATTTTGATGATTAGAGCTTACAGCTCATGAAAGTCAAAAATCAGTATCTCAATATATTAGAATAATTATATTTGAGTTTCAATTAATGACCATCCCTACAGTATAAATTCTGGGTATCTCTTGTTCTTTGAAACCACAATAATGGAGAAGACTGCTGACTTGGCAATGATCCAGAAGACGAACATTGATGCCCTCCACAAAGAGGGTAAGTCAAAGAGGGTCATTACTGAAAGGTGTGGCTGTTTACAGAGTGCTGTATCAAAACATATTAAATGCAAAGTTGACTGGAAGGAAGAATTTGGGTAGGAAAAGGTGCACAAGCAACAGGGATGTCTGCAAGCTTGAGAATACTGTCAAGCAAAGCTGATTCAAACACTTGTGAGATCTTCACAAGGAGTGGACTGAAGCTGGAGTCAGTGCATCAAGAGTCACCACGCTCAGACGTCTTCAGGAAAAGGGCTACCAAGCCACTTCTGAAACAGAAACATCGTCAGAAGTGTCTTACCTGGGCTGTGGAGAAAAATAACTCAGTGGTCCAAAGTCCTCTTTTCAGATGAAAGTAAATTTTGCATTTCATTTGGAAACAAGGTTCCAGAGTCTGGAGGAAGAGTGGAGAGGCACAGAATCCATGTTGCTTGAAGTCCAGTGTGAAGTTTCCACAGTCAGTGATGATTTGGGCTGCCATGTCATCTGCTGGTGTTGGTCCACTGTGTTTTCTGAAGTCCACAGTCAACGCAGCCATCTACCAGGAAATTTTAGAGCACTTCATGCTTCCTTCTGCTGACAAGCTTTATGGAGATGCTGATTTCATTTTCCAGCAGGACTTGGCACCTGCCCACACTGCCAAAGGTACCAAAAGCTGGTTCAATGACCATGTGTTACTGTGCTTGATTGGCCAGCAAACTCGCCTGACCTGAACCCCATAGAGAATCTATGGGGTATTGTCAAGAGGAAGATGAGAGACACCAGACCCAACAATGCAGATGAGCTGAAGGCCACTGTCAAAGAAACCTGGGCTTCCATACCACCTCAGCAGTGCCACAAACTGATCACCTCCATGCCACGCCGAATTGAGGCAGTAATTAAAGCAAAAGGAGCCCCTACCAAGTATTGAGTACATATAGAGTAAATGAACATACTTTCCAGAAGGCCAACAATTCACAAAAAATGGTTTTTTTATTGGTCTTATGAAGTATTCTAATTTGTTGAGATGTTGAATTGGTGGGTTTTTGTTAAATGTGAGCCTAAATCTTCAAAATTAAAAGAACCAAAGACTTACCCCTTCCCCTTAGTTTTGCGCATTCACGTGAGAGTAAGGGCTATCCCAATTCTCGTTTTGATCGAGGGGTAGGGCTAAGGGGAAGTGGTAGATACCCCTTAAAACCAAGCATTTTCGCGAGCTTACTTGAAACCAAGGTACCCAGAACACTGCGCAACCGGCAACAATGTCGGCCAGATCATCCAGAGAGTCCCATTTTCGGCTTAAATAATTGATTTAAAAATGACGACAGTCTTGTTTTGTGCTCTACACAGTCCTGTACATATATATTTGCAACCATGTTCTTAATTGAAACGTTTTAAAAAAATCGCTAGTTTGCTACGCTAACGTTACATCGCTGATTTGCACAACAATCGCAAAAACATCACTAATAAAACCCACGCAATCGACATACACACACTTGCAGACGGCATCTTGGAAGTTTGTGATCAACACTTGTCGCCTCTGGTGACGTAGCAGCCAGCTAGAGACGATGTACGATGACGTAACCGTAACCAAGTGGTGTCTCATTTCATAGGGGTATGTTTTCACCCCTAGCGCTTACCACTCGGTTTCGAGGGACAAGGGCTAGGGGTAAGACGAAGGGGTAGGGGAAGGGGAAGGGGTAAGACAGAGAAATGGGATTCACCCTTAAACTACTTCAGTCTGTGTGCATTGAATTTATTTAATACACGAGTTTCACAATTTGAGTTGAATTACTGAAATAAATGAACTTTTCCACGACATTCTAATTTATTGAGATGCACCTGTACATATAACAATATAACACAGAAAAAAAAGTAACATTATTTTTAATATGTATAGCTTCAACAAGAACCCCATTTATTGTTTTGATTAGGTGAGGTGAGGTATTTAGAGGAAATACATAAAAGTGATTCTTTAAGTTATTGCACTTTTGTCTTGAAATCTTGAAAAACTACACTTCCTCGCATTCTGTTGCATCTATGAATGCAATTTTTATCACATGCTCTGAATATGGAGTGAATATCTTTTAATCCTCCTAAGCAATGAAATATTGCACTTCTTTCAGGATTTTAAGTCATTTAGATTTTATTTAAATCATATTTATTTGTACATTTTCAACATGTAAATGTCACCATCATTTGCATAAGCAAATACACATTTTTTGTTTTATGTGTAAATTTCACCATCATTTGCACTTAACAACAACTTCACAAGTAAAAATGTGCACTTCTATAAATTGAAACACAAAGAAAATCTGAGAATGCATCATGTATTAGGCCTGGATTGCTGGCATCGCATTAAAAAAAATGTCAGTCAAAAATCATGTTACAACAGTATATGGACGGTGAATTTTAACCACAAACAGCTCTGGTGTGACTTTTTTATGACCATTTAAATGAAGTACAGGTTTTTGTTTGTTCAGACTGCATGTCTTTAAAAAAATTATTAATTTTTTAAAAATCAATAAATAAAAAAATCTCTAAATAAAATTAAATAAATGGAACTTATAAGGCTTAAGTGCAAAATAGACAAAAAACTGTAAAAAAAATATTTAAAAATATTTTAGTTAAAATATATAAATCTAGTAAAAAAGTACATATATATTTTATATAAAAATAATATAAAATTTAAAGCTTTTAAAATTAAAGCTCATGTAAAATAATTTTTTGGTAAAAATAAATAATTCAGGAGACACAAAAAGGAATTTAAAGCGATTACAATCTGTTTTTAAAACTTTTTCATTAAAATCATCATAGTGGACAGAAAAGTTTTCCTAATTGAAGACTTGCCCACAAGAAGATGATTCATGAGTTACTGGAGCAACTTAGAACAATAATACATTTAACAAGCCAGAAAAATGTAAGCATCAAAAACACTCCTCTGACGCATTTCTTTCACATTGTTGTGGCAGTACTCACCCCCTGTGCAGCTCCTAAATGAAGAAAGCATGTGATGCTTTTCCGTTCTTATGGCAACTAGTGAGCAATAAAGGAAGCTGGGGTGAGGTCAAAGCAGAGTCAGGCTGTCAGCTCTTCATCTTTCCTCTTCCCCTCGGGTCACACCACTCATCTGACGGCAGAAAAAACACTCTGAGGTGTATAAAGCAAGTCTCTATGGGTTTCTCTTAGAAAAGCACCTGGATGTGTTTGCTTTAAAGCTTAATAGGTCAGAAACTGCTTGAATTATGCGTCATGTGTTAGATTTGTAACAGCGGTCCTGGACGGTCAGGGTCAACATGGGGCCATTTCAGAGCTACAGAGTATAACAATTCTAAAATAAGGAAAAAAGACTAATCTGTAAAGTTTAATAAAAAATACTGAACAAAAAACTAATATCTAATTATTGCCGCATGCCAAATTCATCAGTATATAGTAATAAAATAAAATGAAATAAAATTGCTAATCTCTGAAAAGGTCTGCCCATATATCAACAACTGTGCCAATAGCTGTATAGTTAATTAAAATTCTCTTGTATTTGTATTGTATTATTCAACTGGCAACTGATGGAAAACAGTACATAGCTGAAATTATAGATCAATTATGTAAATTAAGAATGATTTTTCCTTTGTAATAGGAACAGATTCGCACACCACACATGAAGGCACAATTTCTGTCGCACAAAGGAGAAAATAGGCTCTTCTTGTTATCTGAATCAAAATTAACCTATACTAATAACAGCTCAGGGGAATGAGTCCCTGCTGAAGAGGGATTTCACAATCAATGATGCACTGTGGTTTTCCAGACTAATAGCAGAAAAGAGGAGAATATCAGGCAGAGAGCACAGCCTCAAGCTACGAGACTCTTTTTTTCTTTGCGGTTTACCTGAGGTAAAAGTGCAGTCTGGTCTATGTGTTACATTCAGAAGAACACAGGACATTCAATCAAATGAAAACAGTGGGAGTGGGGTTGGGGAGGGTCTTCGTTCCATCAGAGGCTTGTCACCCCGCGTTCATTTCATTAATGAACACAGGCAGAGACCAAAAAGAGCACATTCAAGACTTTGATGGAAGGATTAATGTTTGGAGATGAAAAAGAGAGAGAAGAAAGTATAGAGGGAGCAAGGGAGAGAGAGAGAGAGAGAGGGAGATAACACAGTGCCAGCAGCGCATTCGGGCAGATTACTGAGGTATATGCGGTTCACGCAAATTCATAAAGCTAATATCAAAGCAACAGCTGCAGGACATTCTCCCAGGCTGAGGGGAGAGAACATGTCAGGACAGAAGCTAAAAGCAAAAAGATAAATGTAATCATCTTAATGGCAACTGGAGGAGAGTATCGTGTGATACACACATCTGCCACTTCCACCTCGCTCACATGCTGAAATAATAATTTCCTGAGAAGCTCTTGGTGCTGTCTTCAGGGTCTAATATTTTATACAGGAGCTATCTAAAAACTCTAAATGAGTTCTGGGCCTCCCTCAGATTACTTTTCAAAAACATGTTAAAAAATGCAAACGCCTTCAAAGAGCCACATGAAGTGAACACCAAAGTGACTTCCTCCTCTTCGGTCTTAACTGAATATCACTGTGATGAAGGAGCAAAGGACTGGGATATTTAAGGCCTTGTCCTGTTCCCCCGACCAAACTCTACTTGCACTGGTCAGACTCCATTTCCTGTTTTCCAAAATACTAAATTCACATCCAAAATTCATTATAACTCATTTGAATCTGGGCCCGTATTTATCAAGCCTCTAAGAATTACTCTCAAGAACACTGCTAAGAATTGACTTAAGTGGAAAAAAATTCTTGGCTCAAAGCTGCGATTAAAAGTTAGTTATCAATCATCTCAGTCGTAATTTAAGCAAAGTGTAGGACTAAATCTTAAGTGTCAGTCTTAGAGATGATTCACGACACTTTGCTGTGCCACAAATGGGATTTTGGATGACGACATATGCATGGACCAATCACTGAATAGATTTCCTTAATTAAGAATATTCTCAGATAAATTCACATTGACTGGTTAAATTCCTAATAGGAGTTTACATTTAACACACATTTGACAATAAAGACTTTTCAAGAGAACACATTATGGCAAGGAAACGAAGCATCATCACAACTTAATTTAGGGTGCCGATAGATGATAGTATAGTGTATCGACTGTTGCTGATGCCTTTGCTCGATTTGAATAACTGAGGAAATGTAACTTGTTTGATTAACTGCTCGTCGCCAAACATTTCAAAGACATTCCTCCTCTCCTGAAAGATTCGCGCACGTCTCTGTCTCTTCAGCGCCATCACAAGCCCCTACTGGCAACTCCTAACCACTTGAGAGACCTCTCCAGCTCTTAAGTAACTGGGAGAGTAAGAGTGATTCTTAGCTTTAAGAAATTTGATAACTTGCTTTTATACTTAAGTTTGAAAGTAGGAGTAAATTTCATGAATTCTCAGCACTTAAGACTAAAATGGCACTTTGAGAAGCTTGATAAATACGGGCCCAGGTGTGTAATAAAATGTGGGTTTCTGTATGTTTCTTTCATTTGCTCTTTAGTTCTTATCTTGAAGTATTAAGTGTATGTTAGACCAAACAAGTTAAAGAATGCAATGCTTGAGCTAAA
This sequence comes from Schizothorax lantsangensis, assembly GCA_027422415.1. Taxonomy (NCBI): domain Eukaryota; kingdom Metazoa; phylum Chordata; class Actinopteri; order Cypriniformes; family Cyprinidae; genus Schizothorax; species Schizothorax lantsangensis. The sequence continues at coordinate 18,389,897 of CM049860.1, forward strand.
AAACACTTTCTTGCAGAGGCAAGAAGATGAATATTATTTAATTGTCTCCTTATTCTGTTCTAGACGCCTCTGCTAAGTCTATCTTGATACTCATGTGTCGACGGTGCAAGACAAGTGTGAGACACATTCATTCTTAGCTTCTAAGATGAATTGCATTAAATACTTAGAAAAGGAAATAGACAGATACCCAAAAAGGAGACATTATGTTGAGTATGAATTATGATTGGATGAGATGGAAACATCCTGGTTTGATTAGGATATAAAGTCAAAGTGTTCCTCTCTGTATATGCTCTGTATGATTTCCTGACCTTCTTGCAAGAATAAACTCTCTATTTTTTATTCTACAATACTCTTGATTACCTCACAATAACAGTTGGAAACATTTTTCCACAACAGTAGCATTGCACAATTTGTACGAGATTTGAGTATTTAAAGGGATAGTTCACCAAAAATGAAAATTCTGTCAGTAACTACTCACCCTCATGTCGATCCAAACTCGTAAGACCTTCTTTCATCTTCGGGAACACAAATTAAGATTTTTTTGATGAAATCCAAGAGCTTTCTGACCCTCCATAGACCGCAAGGGAATTACCATGATCAAGGCACATAAATGTAGTAAGGACATAGTAAAAACGTACTGTAAAATAAAGTGCAACCAAAAATCCTTTATGGATGTCAGAAAAAAAAGAAATATCTTAAATCATGGTTTATAATATTTTAAGTATGATATGACCCCTTTAAACCATCCACCTTTTCTCAAAAGCCTTCTGAGCGTGCCCAGTAACTTTTCCCCATCAGTACCGTTATATGTCACTGTCAGATATGAAGGACTGAGGGAGGAAAAGAGGGAGAGGGGTAGCCGTAATTTAAAGCATTAAATATGAATCATGGATGATATTACGGTGACCAGCATGGCTCTTGGCCAGACCCTCCCTCTTCCACATGCAAGGACATGACACAAAAAGATGCCATGTCCTCAGGATGTAAGACAATAAATTTAAAAAATGAGTGATATAGGGAAAAAGAGGTGGAGGAGAGGTGGATTTTGGTGCTACATTAGATGTAGCATGAACTGATGTACTGAGAAGCAGAATGCAGGAGACTGTAGGAGAGGTTGCTGCAAGACAATACAGCAGAAATGGTATCAGATGTGCAATGAGAAAGAATAGAGAGACTGGAAAAATGAAGCAGCAGTAAGTAAGAGAAACAAAATTAAGAAAAGGTACAAAGGGAGATAAAGTTAAAATGAGAAGAAAAATAAATAAAATACCAGAAATGCATATTTACATGTTAAAATATATTAAAGTAAATATTACAACACTGCTCAAAGGTTTGGAGGAAGATTTTTATTTAATTTAAGTAATTGATATATTTATTCAGGAAGGAAGGATGCTTAAAATGATCAAAAGAGGCAGTAAAGACTTTTACCAAAAATGTACTTTGAATGAATGAATGAATGAATGAATGAATGAAAATCTTGGTTACCAGAATAATATTAAGCAGCACAACTGTTTTTAACATTTGATAATACTAAGAAATGTTACTTGTGCACCAAATCAGCATATTAGAATGATATCTGAAGAATCATGTGACACTGAAGACTGGAGAAATGGCTGCTGGAAAACTCATCATATTTTATTCAATGCATATATGATAGGAAACAAACAGCAGGATCTACACATTTTCATGCATTCAAACACATACTCAGCTGTAGAGTCATAACATTACTAGAAAGGTAATGGTCCGAAGACTGCATAACAGTCTGGACTCCACGACTCCCCTTATCTACACAGCCATTTATAGACACATCAAAGCATCCAATGGCAATACCTTGAGGTCGCTAAACTGCTGATAACCCATCAGAAAATGCAATGGAACATTAGACGTCATCTGAATTGCAAATTAAATAGCTGATTTTCATTCTGCAGATTAAGTTGCCTGTTGCTGTGGGCAAAGATAAATCATTGATAAAACTTATGCAGCATTCACGAGACACTTCGACACAGCGTGCTCACAGGTTCTAGGTGAGGGGTACTTCAAAACGGCACACGTGTGATATGGAGTCCGATAAAATACTAATGAACAAAATCAACTTATCTTAAATGTAAAGATTTGGGAACAGAGATTATAATAAAGCCTTTTATAGTGTAAGGTCCCTTAATAGTGTATATGCTGTGATCCTGTGATACTTCCAGAACATTGCAATTTGTTTGAGTGGCCTACATGTGTCAAATTGTAGACATTCAACCAATGGTGTGAGTTTAGGGTGGTACTGCTTGTTTGTAACAATTTGTAGTTTGATGGCACAGAAATTACATACTTCACCTTTAAAACGCATTCATTAAAATTCATGTGTTTACGGTGTCCTAAAATGTTAGATCAACCTTACAAGCAAAAAGCTCTCACAGAAGCTCTAAATGGATTTCAAGGTGCTCCCTTGTCCTCTCTTGACCTACATGTCATCTCTGTGATTTCCACTGCAATCACCTTAAATGATGGCTGTGCTAAGAGCCTTGAGGTGAACTAAAAACCATGCATGAAACTGTACATCCATGTGTCATCTGTCAGTCCCACCAATCCCATCTCACACACACACGCAGCACGCAGCTCTTTCTGAGAGCCCTGAGGGTACATCTCTCTGAGTACCAGACAGACAGCATAGAGCACCTTTGAAGTCATAAAAAAAGTGCAGACATCACCAGTACCGAAATGTTCTTTGACATGTGACATGACATCCTCAACTTAGCTTAAATTTAAATAAAGTTATAAAGTGCTTTTTATTGTGCTGAATGTTTCAATTGTGTTCGCACAATTATCAAGTTAATGGGGTCTAAAACAACACTAGACCCCACTGACTTTTTACTGCATGAACAAGAAAATCATGAGACATTTTTAGAATATTTATTTTTGTGTTCCACATATACAGACTTGGAATGATGTTCTGTAAATGATGACACAATTTTCATTTTGGAGAAAGCTATCCTTAGAAGATTAACATGAACATCTGGCAGATGCTTTTATCCAAAATAGTTTAAAGCCTATTCATACCAAAAACGATAACTATAACAATAACTATATTATACTATATGACGATAACATTGTTTATTATAAACATGCACTGCAGAATCATTCTAAAAAAGAAACTGATTGGAATATCTTTGTCACTAGCTGTGTCCCAATTTAGAGGCTTTGCATCCTTTGAAGGACATGGAAAACCACGAAGGTCAGACCAAGCGTTGTTAACTGGACTTTTAATAAAAGTTATATTCAACAGTCTGAAAACAAAACAGCGTGTCTAAATATGTTCACCTTGGTCCATTTTTGTACATACTGTAATAAAAACTATAAACTATCTATAAAATTGCATCATAATAAGATATAAGCAAACATATAAACTATTTTTTTTTGGTAACGTTCGATTTTCGATTAAGTCGAAACCCAATACTTACATTTAAAAGTATAATTCTGCATTTTCTCTCAAAAAATCCTATTGTCACTAATGCGCAATAATTCTTGGGATAGTTTTTTTTCTAAACAGTGACAGTCATCAGAACTCAAACTCACAATTTGCTAAACATTTTATTTATCACCAAGGGAGTCATTGCACTCATTTTCAAGCCACTGAAAAGACCTTTCCAAATCCAGTGTGACTACTGAGGTCACTGAAGACTAATCAAGCCCTGAGAACTCTTGTGAGAACCTTTCATCTGTTTGATTAATCATTCATGTTAAGTGTTTAGTGAGCATCTCTTTCTTTGTGCTGTGGCTTATGCCTTCTGTCCCCAGGGCCCATAAAACACCCCTCATAATACCATCACACACTAACGCTCACACATATCACTTACCCCTCTGAGTGCAGACAGCACTTCCTCATGAATACTGCTCTCAGATTCAGACTTACTTTCAATAATGAACTAGTGTTCATAAATAATACTCTTAGTTTAGTCCCAGTGTCACATGCTCAGCTGGGATAGCAGTGAAATTATCAAGGTTTCAGAATGCACAAAAGCTTGTGTGATAATTTTGTGTGGCTATATACTGATGCAGGATGAGTGAACCTGTATGTGTTGACTGATTGGAGCATGAGTGGGTGCTTCCAATCCATTCTCTATGGGAGATGAAGGTCAGGATTGGGGGATTGAGGGATTGACAGCGGTGCAGGGCAAAACAATTGCTGAACTTCATGCAAATGAGAGGCAAGAGCAGTCAATCACTGTGAGGTAAAGGCAAGCCAAGTCGGTGACGTCTGTCATAAGCATTTCAAAATCTGGTGCTGGAGTTTCTAGTGGATGGAATTTGAATCAGAGCTAATCAAAATCTAAATTTAAAGACAAAAATTCAAAGATTTTTGTCCCTTCACATAACTACTGAACCACTTTGATGCTGATGATTTGAGTGTTTAAGTCCAAATTTTCTGAAGAGACCTGATCGCTTTATATGATGAACAGATTTAATTTAGACTTTTATTCACATATAATTTACATTATTTACATTGATAAGCAAACATAGTTTTATTTATTTTCACAGTTTATGTGGCAGATTATCTAAACACTAATAATCATACACCATTTCTAAACTAATACATTTTGATGTTTGCATCACATAACCAGCTCCATATGTATGGCTTTTCTGACATGGTAAACTTGCTCAGTAGCGCACCTAGTACATCACTGAACTTGTGATGCAGAGCTTGAGCATGAGTCCCTTGAAACATGAATCATGAATGAAGAGATTAAAGAATTGTAGAAGCAAGCTAAAATTGCATGGTTGCTTCAGCATATACATTTTCATGTTATATTTGTTTTGGTTAACACTATAAGTTAGGTTTAGGGTACGGTTTGGTATATTATTCCGGACACAGAGCATTAAACTTTTAGCCCCACAAACTGGACATTTCATTTCTGAACTGCCGTGAAATTGTCACAACACGTGCAAGAAGCAATGTAATATTTAGCAGAAATATGTTTTTCCAATGAGTTTGGGTTGCTTGTTTTAATTAAAGATTCCATTAGGGCATTTTGATTACAAACAAATATAGTGAAACGTCTTTTTCTAATGAAGCACAGATGCTCTTTGGATCATTCTCAAATCATAATGGAGAACATGATCATCAGGTTCAAAATAATGAACAAATAAACATTCAAATGATTTTTTTTACACCACAGTACATTAGAGTTAAGAGGAAGGTATGACAAAGATCAGATTCTCATTGTGCACTTCACAATATCACTGAATAAAAAAGGGCTGTGGAGCTCGTTTCATGAACAAATGGAAATCAAATGAATGGTTTAACCTAACAAAGCCAAACCCGGCATTAAGATAGTTCTCTCATTTTGTCAAACGGTTTTGCTTATACCACCAAATTCTCAATTAATCTTTAGAGTATGACATAATGATCTGACAGCACCCTTTGAAAAATGCTCACAAGCTTTTAAAATCCGAGACCTGAGTCTGCCAGCCACCCTACTCAAATACAGGGGCAGTGCCATGTCAGTGTGGATTCTGCCATGCAAATGGCACCACTTATATAAAGAGAGGTCCGTTAATGAGTCTGGAGATGAGGAACAATTTTGCGTGAACAGCTAATCGATGTAAGCCCTTGTGAGCATTACTTTTCAGCACTCATTGAGAAGCACTTCTCTCTTGAGGCAGGTGTCCTCCAGCAAATGAGGAAAGAGCCCCCTAAAGTCAGACACACATACGCACCTCCCGTCCACAGCCCTTAATATGAGCTATCCATCCTCCTCCATGCCCTATGAAATATGCCTGTAAATTACCACTAATGGGACCGCAAATGCAAGCTCGGCTCCGACTGTCAGGGTGATGCATGCAGGGAGAGCAGACGGACGACCCCTCTTATGACTCAGGGCTGGTGCTGGGGAGTTTTTTTCCAGGTATTGAATACCTTCATGCAAAGTCATTATCTTAGCTCCACTTTTTTTTTTTCACAGTTGAGAAAGCTGTTACAACTAAAGCTTTATGATTTAGCTTAATGATAAACTACCCTTCTAAACAGTTAGTTGCCAAGTTATGACAAAAAAAATGTTAAGGAGGCGATATATTTTAAATATAAGAATGTCAGAAGATGCAATACTTATTTATTTAAATAACTTTAAGCAAGGATGCATAAAATTGATCAAAAGTAATTTTTACATTGTAACAAAAAAATCTTTCAAAAAAATGCTTTTTATTTATCAAACAATCCTGAAAAAAAATTGTATCATGTTTTCCATAAAAATATTAAGAGCAACTGTTTCAACATTGATAATAATAACAAATTTATTTTAAACACCAAATCAGCATATCAGAATGATATCTGAAGGATCACGTGACACTGAAGGCTGAAATAGCTACTGAAAATCCCATCACAGAAATAAATTACATTTTAAAATATATTACAAATTAAAATAGAAAAATAATATTAAACATGTTATATCTCACAATGTTACTGATTTGATTACATTTATGATCAAATAAATGCAGCCGTGGTGGGCATACGAGACTTCCTTTAAAAACTTTAAAAATCTTACCGACCAGGAAACGTTTGAAGAGTGTATATGGCTTGAAAACAATGATGATCTCAATTACAGTGGCAGCGTTTTGGTAAATTTATTCACTAAAACTAAACTATTTAATGAGTGTAACTAAATAAATAAGATGTTAATGCTGCATATGAATTATTTTTTGACAGGAATCATTTGAGCAAATCAATTCCTTCAAATTGGACTTTGATGAGGTATGAACTCTATACCAGTTCATTCAGTTCAAAAACCAATTCAATGATTGTTTTTTTAACTAAACGAATTGATTTATATGACAGTTCATATGGAGAAAAAAAACTGATACTTGTTACAGGAAAATCATAATTTGACAATAGTATGTCTGTTGCTACTGTCAGTAACATTTATAATTGAATGAACTGAAAGCTACTAAACCGCTTGTCACTTAGCACTTAACTGAACAAAGTGTGCCAAAGCGACACCAATTCAAAGGCTAAGATGTGACGTGAATTCATTCTGCCTTGTAAACTATAATCGACCGATATAAAGCATCATTAGGTCTTCTGCGATTTTGTAACAGCTATTAGCAACAAATTGTACAAATTGAGAGCCTTAGTACACTGAGGCATATTAGTCACCCGCAAGCGGAGACAGAGTATTTCTCCTGCTTAATGAGATGTGACGTGCTGCCTATCTGTTCCATTGTTGTGCATAAAGACACCTCATGCATTGCACTGCCATCAGCTGATCTGAGGGGTTTCAGATCTAATGGGAGAGGGGGAAGGTTCATGCAACAGAGCATGTTTGCACTGTATGATCTGCCATTCCTAGCAAACACTGTCATTGTTGTATAAAGGGAGCCATCTGGAGCCGTAGTTGGAGCAACCGTCATGTGACTCTAACATCTAACAATCCTCAAACTGACAGACAACATATTTGAGCACAAAGTAAAGCTATAAGCTTGAAGTCTTCAAAACACTTTCAAATAATTTTTCACCAAATGACAGGAAGAATATGGACGGATTGGTGGAGTTGTAGCGAAAGCTCACTCCGTTGGTTTAGTCTCATCAGAGGCTGCTGGGTAATTCTGGTTAAGCATGAAATCAGACACGCAGTGGTGCATGGAAATGGAGTAAAAGCACATTGTATAACTGTGCCGCACACAGCACATGATGAGCTACTTCCCTCGAGACAGTCCATATAACACATCACTATCTCTATGTCTCTCACTTTACCTTTTCATATGCCACCCTGGAGATGAAATAATGAAATTCTCGAATGTGCAGATGTAAAGGCATGAAGGGCATTAGAAGTGCCATGTTAACCCTAATAAAAAGCCCTGTGATCACCAGGTGTCCATTTGGGAGAGACAGCTTCATATGCCCCAGAACTATTTCACAAATCACCTTTTGATTTTAATGTACGACTCGCCATAATCCCACAGGCCACATTCACCTTTACTTCAGTGGTACAAAGACATTGTAAAAGCCCAATACAATTCAAAAACCAATATAAATACTCTTAAAAAATAAATCAAATAGGCTTTTGATCAGGATGAGTCAAATTTTATGAAATTCTTTGTTTTTATATGCAATTGTTTCAATATTTATACAAATGCAAGTATTTTATGACAAATTAGCAATGTTTACACAAGCAGTAAAATACTTCATATCACAGAACAGTATATAGACTAAAGGTAATGTATCTAATGAGTTAGTGAAAATCTCAGTCAGAATATATTGATGTATAGGCCTGGGGACTTCATCACTAAAGGATTTCCTGTACCTGATTCAGTAAAGCAAAACGGTAATCAATTAGACCTCTGTCAGAGGTGACACACACAAGACATGTCCCAGTACTGGAAAACTCGTGCCTGTCATGATGCTGGTCTCATTCTCACACTAAAAGCCTTGAAAATCAATCCAATTGTAAGTGAAGCTAATGTGATCTCTTAAAGAGAGTACATGAGTCTTCCCTGAGAGTGATAATCAAGAGAACATGGAGTGAACATGTGTTTTAATTGCCTGTCCACACATGCGTGAATAAGGAGTCTGAGTTCACTGGGTCTACATAAGAGTGCTTTTTTTAAAAGAGAGATGACAATCAGCGGCAATTACCTTGTGAATCAATATGACAAAATTAGCCCTCTTAATTACCTGCCTTCGGTTCAAGACACTGGGATAGACTGTCTGCGACCCTACATAGGACAAATGGTTTGAAGAATACCTTAAGTTACAATACAATAAAACCATTTGTGTTTACTGCCTTAAAAAAGGGAAAGGGGGAAAATGCATGTGGCAATAAAAATTAAATGGCCATAAAAATAAATAATGATAATATTTATTAAAAAAAAAAACATACAATTTGAAAATAACAGAATTCCACCAAGAAGAAAAAGAGAACGTGAAGGAATAGTTCACCCAAAAATCAGCATTTACTGAACATGTACTCACCCTCAGGCCATCCAAGATGTGGATGAGTTTGTTTCTTCATTGAAAAAGATTTGAAACAATTCACTTGAAAAATCACTTGCTCACCAGTAGATCCTCTGCAGTGAATGGGTGCCGTCAGAATGAGAGTTGAAACAGCTGATAAAAATATCACAAAAATCCACAATCAATTCACATGACTCCAGTCCACTAGTCTTACGAATAAAAAGCTGAAAGAAACTAATCCATCATTATGGTGTTTTAATGTTGAGTCGTCACTTCTGGCCATAATAATCCATCCACTGTTGTCCTCTCACATCAAATCTCACAACATATTTGTTTAGAACTGTTGAGGACTGTTTTCGCTTGTAAACAGCACTTGATCTATGCATGTCTCTCCCGATTCAGACAAGACAACTTTTTCACCTTGAGAAAGCAATATTATGGATATTAATTTAACTATTGTAAATAATAAACATAAATGGTTTATAAAATATTAATGTGTAATATTAATAATAATTAATTGTTATATTTACTATTCATATAAATCAATAAATTAACAGAAATGAAAATAAAATTTAGTCCAACTACATTAAGCACACCACTGCTGCTACACACACAAACGAGTCGGTGTGTGTGTGTGTGTGTGTGTGTGTGCTGAAGATTTAAAGCGGAAGTCTGCATTATCTGCTTTAATGGGCAGTGGCATTATTTATGATTCTAAGCAGCCTGAAAACTTTAATTAATTTGATTAAGAATTTGAGATGTCTGGTAAACATTTGACATGCTAATCCCTCGTGCTTGGGATGCTAATTTGCCCTTAATGTGTTCTTAATCAGAGCTCTAATTGACTTATTTTTGCAGGGACATAAGCTGTAATCCTGTAATAGTTTCTGTGAAAGCACATCTTGGTTGCAAAACAGATGCACTATTAAATAGTTTTTGAATGTTCATACATGATATGATTAATGTCTCATAATATAAAGTTATTAAAAAGTAAACCTCAACATTTGTGCCAGTACTACACCTGGTATTAATGATATCCCTCAGATATTAAACAAATTCATCTTGGTCATCTTTATTCTTACCTGTCAGCTTCACTGTGGTTAGCCTGAGGTAACGTGATCAGCTGCGAATAAAAGTGTAACTTTAAATGCGTGCTTACATTTGAAGTTATCAGGCCAACTGTATTAGGTGACAACAGGCTGCAAAACACAAATGTGAATGAAAGCAAAAAAAACATTATACAAAAGGTAGCTGTGTAAGTTAGTTTATAGGCTATTTATCAATCATTGGAAGCAGGGGCGGACTGGAACAAAATTTCAGGCCGGGAAATCTCACACTCATTCAGGCCATCCCATACGCCCACAACAAATTTTGAAACCGGACAACAATATTTTTTGTATGGCCATCATCATCATTGCATAAAAAAGTTTCAATTCCTAGAATGGGGCCGTGCAAAATATTTAAAGGTTATCTTTTGAACTTCCATTTTCCTTTTTAGTCTCTTCATTTTCCCTGACGTCTCTCATGTGTATGTTTACTTTTTTCACTAATTTTCTTGCACCTGTCACTTTTCCATCAACACATCTCCACCTTGTTGCAAAACAGCCACCTCATTGTAATTTGTTTGCACATAGTATACATTTATTTTAGAAAAAATGAAGTATTACATTATTGTTTTATCTTGTCAAAATTAGCACAATAATAGCTACATCTTGAATATATCTTTATAGAAAAATCTTAAAATTGAATGTTTTTGCATTATTATCATGGGTAATGTTTTGTCCTAAGGAAAATGATCCATGGTAGACCTCTGGTAAAAGTAACCATGTTTTTGGTGGATTGATTACTATTTGTATAACCAGAGTTTTACTACAAATACCATGGTGCAACTATATCGTGTAGCAAAACCATTATTAATTTGTGGTTACCATGGTTTAACTATAGTAATCATGTTTTTTTGGTTTTATTTTTAGTAAAACCACGGTTAATTTTCCTAAGGGTTGTGTTGTTGTCCTGTGATGTCCTTTTGTTAAGTTTGCAGTAATTCACTGCTACTGCTAACATTTGCTAGCAGTTTAATGTTTAACTAAGTAAACAAAGCTACAACTACAATAGTCTATGTAACTGACCTGCACTTGAAGTCCTGAACAGGACAGTTTTGCCTCTCTGCTCCACCTGGGCGCTTCCACTCCATTCTAGAGTCTCGCATCCTTTTAGCGGACGCGCGGAGCGTGCGCGAGGCAAATCGCGTTGCCAGTCAAGACTAACCGATTCATGATTTATTAAGAGTTTTATTATTGAATGGTAAATTCGGAAATAATCACTTTAGTACATTCAGCAGGCAACAAAAACAACAACAACAACAACAAATAAAAAATAATAAATAATAAAACAAAAAAAATGTAGGGCAGCGGGCCAAATTGGCTGCCAGGCCACCGGGAATTCTCCCGGTGCTCCCGATGGCCAGTCCGCCCCTAATTGGAAGATTTAGCTCTCATTTCATTCAGCAGCAGAATTCAGTTGTCAGTCCTGTCCTGTCAGTGCTAAATACAGTTATGTTCACACCCAATTTAGTTATTTTCTAAAGTGACAACTGCACTTTGTAACACGCGCCACGACTGCATTTTTTGATAATCTGTGTAAAATACATAATCCACTGCAACAAGAGTCACTGTGTGTTGTGTTGCATGTTTTCATGTGGAGTTTTAACTCAACAGAGATGAAGAGTTAAACTGTGGTTTATATCTGAAGGTTTTAGATTTAGTCACTGTACAGAGCCACTCCCATCAGATTACATTAGCAAGATGTAGACAAATTTTGGCAAGTAAAAAAATTCCATTGTTTATGGAATTTATTTATTTAATTTTTAGTTATATTTATGGGCTTTTATTGGACGGGACAGTGGAGCATTGGGTGGAGAGAGCAGAGCGGGATCGAACTCGGGTCGCCGCAAGCACAGTTACTATATGTCAGTGCACTAACCACGAGGATGTCTGCCCTGTTTATGGAATTCATATTTATTTTACCCACTTTCACTAGTTTATCACTAAAATAGGAAATTGATGTGCTATTCGTTCAGACAGTTGCAGCTAAAATACTGTCTGAAGGTGTAGTCACATTTACCATTGTTCAGCAAATTTTCGTGAGCGAAATCCAGATATATCAATAGGAATTCAACATGTTTACCAACAGAAAGATGCTTGGTTTGAAAACGTCTTCTGTGTGAGCTGTGCTTCACACATCGCTACACTATTGGACCTTTTTTGCCCGCAAAATGTCACTAATATGACCGCACCTTGAGAGTCACACCTGTTATTAAATACGGTTGTCAATGCCAAACACTGAACATACCCACTGATACTTCCCTACTTTAAAACCAAGTTTTTAGGCCTCTCTTGTCCTCTCCATCATGCAGATCCTGGAGGAACCAATTCTTCATGTTTAATGCATCTAATCAGGGGCAACTCTATTTATATCCATAATTTAGTGCAACCTCCCCTTTAGTAGTTCTATTTTTTGGATCGTGGGACATGACTGTGGTGTCCAAGTCTCCTGTGTGCCCTGACACACTGGTGCCGCAATCCTCACATAGTACTCATTTGTTAAGTTATTTAAATATGTGTAAATGTAATCCCCAAACCCACGATTCGGTTTCAAGGAAAAAAAGCACGTCTACGCAAGCACAAACAACTATAAGACACCACAGACCATCTATATTTCACATCCTGAGCTTTGAAAGCAGATTTTTTTAATAAACATGCACTTCCTTTCAAAGTGAGCTCCTTTAAATCACAGAGATCACGTTTCCGTAGGAAGAGGAGCAACTTCAAATGCCAACGCACTGCAGAGGAAAGTGAGGAATATTTTAAAACCCATGGGGTTCCCTGTGTTCCCAGTGCACAGATTTAAGCCATGTTCCCATCCAGCTGACTGAACTGATGGGTAGAACCTGACAGAGAGAGAGAGCGAGAGAAGTGGAAAGAATGAAAGAAAGTCAAGGACATACAGGATTTGAGGACAGAATAAAAGCTGTGGGTGGCGAAAGATAAAGCGGCCTTTGTGCATTTTCAAATGAGAGACCACAGAGACTTGCATTAGCCTTGATACCATTTCGAAATGTTAAATAGTAAACCGAGGTTACAAAATATCACTGTTAAAAACAGCAACGAATTTAACATGCTAAAACAAAACTCTTTATGTCTGCTAAATATTTGGCCTAAAATAAAATAACTAAAGAGCCTGTATCCACAGGCGAATTCTATTTTTAGGTGGCAAATGACACTTTGGATTAGCGTCAACTTGTGGCATGTACTGCCCCCTGCTGACTGAAACAGACGCTACAAAACAGAAATGTAATAGAGAAGAGCAGGAGTCTTCAGCATCTTTAGACCAAGGACCCCTTGGTAGAGATGGAGCAGGGACACCTGTTGCATATTTTGTAAATAGTAGTTCAGCCCAGATTAAAATTCTGTCTTCACTCGCCCTCCTCATTCTAACCTTGTACGTTTCTTTCTTCTGTTTAACACAAAAGGAGATATTTTGAAGAAGGCTGGTATCCAAACAGTTGATGGTAGCCATTGACTTCAATAGTATTTTTTTTATATATATATATATATATATATATATATATATATATAGGCTACTTTGTAAGTCAATGGCTGCCGTCAACTGTTTGGTTACCAACATTGTTCAAAATACCTTCTTTTGTGTTCAGCAGAAGAAAGAAACTCCTACAGGTTTAGAAAAATAATGAAAAAAAAAATTGGCAGGCCGCCTTTTGAAGACCACTGGATTATGTAGCTGGGGCCTTCAAAGTCAGCACAGGATCAGATGATTACATTATCAATGGGACTACAGGCAAGAACTGTTGACAGGGTCAACATCCTGTTTTGTTCCTGAAAATACTCGGATACAGAAAAAAGGAAGACCATGAAAATCCTAACAATACCCTGATAATTCTGTCTCTATGGAAACCACAAACTACACTGAATAGCTATCAGTGAATGAAACTGTAAAAATTTACCATTTTATAGCATTAGCTGTGCTGACACCTAGTGGCCAATTCAGATATTTTAGATGCATGCACCATGTCAATATGCTAAAAAAAATATGAAAAAAATACTTTTTCCTTTAAAATTCAATTTTATTCCTAATGACATTACATAAATGGATAATTAAAAGCATTTCAGTTGAACAGTTCATATTTTAACATCTACCACACTAAGAAAAGTCTGTAAAAATGTGTTAATATGAAAGAATTTTCCGCAATGATTTTTCACAGGTGTTTTACCCGTATCTTAAATTATGCATTGCATTGTGTTTTGGGGTTGAAGGAAATGTCTGTAATCTTAACAGATAATGTCCTGGCAGACATTCTGTTTTTCTGATTATTATTTTTTCTTACAGTGCAGTCCAAATCAAACCTTCAGTTTAATATGTAAATGCCATTACTTTTGTAATTACCAATACACCTCATGTTCCAACATAAAATAAATTAATATGTTATCATTTTTAATAAATTAATATGTTTGTCAAGAAAGGATGCATTAAATAACCCAAAGTGACATTAAAGACTTTTACATTGTAACAAAAGGATCATGTGACACTGAAGACTGGAGTAATGGCTGCTTAAAAACCAGCTTTACCATCACAGGAATAAATTCAACTATTCAATAATTCAAAACAATTATTTTTTAACTGTAATAATATTTAATAATTGTAATAATAAACTGTAATTTTATTACTAGTTTTACTGTATTTTTGATCAAGTAAATCCAGTGAACATAAGAGACTTCTTTCAAAAATCTTACCAATGCCAAACCTTTGAACAGTAGTGTACATGTCTACAAATACAGCATAACAAATTATTCAATTCTCTCTGTATATAAAATAAATTCCCAGAAGTGAAGAACAAGTCAGCTTCAGTGTGACTTGGTCCTGTTACCGATAGCCCTTCATGCAAATACTGTATAACCTTAAATGCTACAGGTGCAGACTGCTTCCAGGGCCGATGTTACTGTAATACAATAAACACAAAGCCATAGCATACAATATTTAAAAAAAAAAACACGTACCATCTGGGGTGTCATACAGAAATATGCTAGTGAAAAAGACCAGGTAAACCACTGTAAAATGTGTAGAAGGAAGGAAACGCCTCACGTTTGGAATGGATCTGCTCACTGAGGGGAGAGATGTGTTGACAGGGTGATAGACAGCTTACACAGGCTGCAGCTAGTAATGGAGAACTGACACTGACACATGAGGCCTCACTCTCGCCCATTCTGATGGACTCTCACCCAGTCAATGTTTAAAAAGTTTCTGGCTTTGGGTAACAACCCAAAGAGCACGGTCCTGGCTCACGTTGCACACTGGAATGCTGGTGTGGTGCTTTCTTTATATCGTCACTGTCTTTAAGGTACATTTTCTCATTTGTTAAACTAGAGGAACTCAATCTATTTTGAAGCCATAGACCAAAGGACAGTTCTTCCAAAAAAATTAAATACTGCCATCGTTTACTCACCTTCATGTCATTCCAAACCTCTATGATTTGCTTTTTCATGTAGATCAGAAAATAAGCTGTTTTGGGGGGGGATCATATAGTAAGTTAATGGGGTCCAATGTTGTTTTGGACCCCACTGACTTTTATCATTCAAAAAACAGTACTCAAAATATCTTTTTGTGTTCCACATAAGAAAGGAAATCAGCTTTGGACATGACATGAAGGTTAATAAATGATAGAATTTCTATTTTTGGCTGTACTGTCCCTTTAAATATCCGTTTTCATTAATCTGGCTCATTGTAAAATGTCAGGTAGAGTTCATTCATTCATTACTGCGCATTGTTTCACATTAGCTGATGAATACGCTTCATCAGTCACAGAATACGATTATCCCTGCTTTTTAACCTTGCACAGCATCCCACCGTGCAGCTAGTGAATTGCCGATGGAGTCGCTGTCAATCACAATCACTGTGTGAATGCAAACAGGAGAAACTGTCAAACAGAGAGGGAAGACCAGTTCTACAACTGACAATTTGTCCGAGAGGCTCTGCTGCAACTAAAAGATATTGTACTTGCCTATACGAGAAAGAAAGTCTGATATCACTCGGCATGAACCCGGACATCAACATCCTGCCAGCTGATAAGGCCAGATGCAGCACGGTACACAACACCTCAGATTACTACACCACAACAAATTCTCAAGCCAGAGTTCTTGTTCTTACAGTTCCCAAAATATAAAGATTCACCGCTTGCAGTATTAACTCTGCAACAAAAGATTAGGCATGATTAAATAGCAGTGTAAATGTACTAATACAACATGGGACAAAATGTAATTTCAGGGAACATCCCATTAGCTACAACTGATGAAGCCAGTCGAATGAGAGACAAAACATCTGCAAATGATGAGAACTGAAGCCCAGCTGATGAACAAATGAGCTCAACAGTAAAAATGATTTTGACATAATATCAGCCCTGTCACAATGTTGATCTGCAATTGCATTAAACACAATTGCGAGAGGTACCCTGTCAACAAATCAATTATGAAGTAATCATCGACTGTAATAAAGCTATGTGCAAAATAAATTTTTTGTAATAAGTATTATTGCAAATACTGATCATGTCGACAATAAACAAGCATCAGTCACAAAATGTTGAAAAACACAGAATATGACAAAAAACTAAGATAAGGGATGAATATAGACCAAGGTCAACTGATCTGCTAGATAAGACATTGCTCCACATATGCAGGATTACTGGTTTCATAATTGTTCTGAATGTAATGCATACCATTGAAGAGAGGGCAGTAATAAAACAAACTCCACACTGAGCACGACTGAGACACCGATATCACAAACTGCTACTAAATATGACAATGAAATGCTGTATTAGACAACAAAGGCAAGCAATGTAATTTTCAAAGCAACATTTTGAGAATCTTGCTTGTTAAAGGGATAGTTCACCCAAAAATGTCATCATTTACTCACCCTCAAGTAGTTCCAAACCTGTATGAATGTCTTTGTTCTGCTGAACACAAAGGAAGATATTCTGAAGAATGTGGGAAACAGAGCAGTTCTGGGGCCCAATTGACTTCCATAGTATTTTTTTTTCCTACTATGGATGTCAATGGTGCCCCAAAACAGCCTGGTTACAAATTTTCTTCAAAATATCTTATTTGTGTTCGGCAGAATAAAGAAATTCATACAGGTTTGGAACTACTTGAGGGTGAGTAAATGATGACAGAATTTTCATTTTTGTGTGAACTATCCCTTTAAGTACTAGGAATATGTTTGCAGGGTTAGTCACAGACCATACATCATTCCAATATGACTTTTTGGTACAAAAATTAAGACATTTACTAATTATTAGAAATTATGCTCATTATAGTACTGTCATGCAAAATGCATATCACAGGGCCTGTCATCAGTCCATACTGCTGTTCACAGGCAAAATGCAGTAACTACATACAATCTGTAGATCTGTACTGTGACAGACAGGTTTGCTTTAAATTGCCAATTTAAAAAAATCTGTTTCAGTTACTGCCTTTGTGAGACAGACATGAAACAATAAAGATAAGCACTTACACATCTTATTCACATTTTGATGATGCTTTACAGACATATTCTGTACCTGTAACATTAAATATATCCTCACTCAGACCTGGACATGAAGTGCAAGAGTTGTACACAAGAGTCCAATGAGACAGACTACGGTCCAAAGGTCATATGCACAGTTAGACTGCAGTTTCTCTCTTGGGGGGAAAATGATCTAATCCAATATTCCCTTGCACCTGTTCTCCCCATCAGAAGCCACTCTTCTAGGTTTTTACATGTATCCAACTAGCTTTTTTTGTTACTCAATAATAAGTGCATGTTATAAAATAGCGAGAGGTTTGAGACTGTTAGGGCTCTGAAAAAAAAACACTATGACATAAAATATTTTAACAGGTTGTGCATATATAAAATGTAACTAGTTTTGTTTTAAATCTAAAATCATGAAATACAGGTCTGGCAAAAGTATTATCAGGACAGGATGACACTGTCCAACTATGGGATTGAAGCCAGTCTTTTGCACCTGTGCTAAAAATAGCCTTGTACACTTTCTTCAGAAACACAGTACCTTTTTTCTCTTTCTAAACGCCTTGTGCTGAACATTGGGAAGTGCTGACTCAGGCCCCCAAAACAGAATAAGTATCAGCCTATTTTGACCCATCTGATTCATTGCATCAATGAAGCATTTCTGCCAAAGTGACTGAAATCTATCACATGGTTCCCAATGGCGTATATAACGCTGTTAACCAACACTCTGTCTGTTTCAACACAGAGTATAACGGTGGTCCTAACATATCCAGAGTCCCTCTAATGCTGCATTCTGCTGGTGGTTCTACAAATGTGTTTGTATCTACTGAACGTTATACAAAAAACATCAATAAACGTGATACCATAGCAGATTGTTCGGCCACTTTGACCGCAAAGCAGCAGAGCATCCAATGAAGCTCTAAATTTCCCCCTTTTTTATTCACACAGAGTAAGTGGCCACACATCCTCTTGTGTTGAAGATCAAAGCCTCGTCAGTACTTATTAATTCCAAAGAGACGGACCCCGTGGAACTGAGGCAGTTTGGGGATAAGCACAGTGAGCAGGGAAATGGTGTTGATGATGAAGTGGACCCTGTCATACTTTGTATAGAAACTTGTCAGGAAATACCTGTAGAGGGGAAGGACAAGGACAAGATAAAGTCAGATGTCAGATAGCAACATGAGATGCACAGATGCAGAGGCTACAGATGTTGCTCAAGCAAGCACAGCACAAAACTGCATCTAATGGAAACACAGGATGTGGTTTCTTCATGCTGCAACAGAATGCTTTTCATACATATACTGTATATAAAAAGATGATTATAATCAATGTAAAAAGAGATATAGTTACTTTCTTAATGAACATTTCTAGTATGGTGCATGCTATTCTAAAGAAAAAAACTGTATTACATGGCTCTATGAATAACTTGATTCTGATTGGTCAGCCGCAACATTGTGTGTTATTCCCCATTAGCAACAGCAAATAACATACCGCTCATCTGGGTATTAGAGGGTAGCGCTTCGTTCACGTCTTTCATATTACACCACAGCACACTTTCTCGTTTCATTCAAATGCAACTGTTATCATCTTGAACCTCAGTTACGACTGTATTTACTGTAAAATGAAACCAGCGGACTTCAGTATTAATAGTAGGCCTGCAGTAATATTGTTGAAGTGTTCATCTTGTTCCCAATATTTTGAATGCTGTAATGAATTTAAGAAAATAAACAAATACGATTTTGAAATGCTTTGTTCTAAAATAACATTTAAAGTCCTCGTCTTTATTTTTAAAGTGAAAAGTAGTGTAATTAGTGATATGACTAGACATTATATGTCTGTCTTGTCTGAACTTTGTCTGGGCTCAAAGCTGTTTGTTTGGAACTTTTCTTTGCAGAACCTTTGCATTTAAAGAGCTAATAAAATATAACAAATCAATATTTTGTCTAATTATTTACATATGAGGCAAGTAACCATGTAATAAGCAGGATAATGTACATCCAGCAAGTTGTTACTGCAAACTTAACCAATAGTCAAATAGTTATTTAGACACTCTTGTAGCAAATCTACATTATACTATGCATTGTTGTTACTATGTAACTGTTTTAATTGACATAATGCTGGAATAAAATAAAATACAAATATTAGATGGAAAAACAAACTTGCCTTTGTCAACTAACTGAAATTGAAGTTGAAGTTGAGAGAGTTTACTTAAAAAATATATATATTAAAGCTAAATAGAAAAAGAATAGAAAATATGGCAATTAGCCTGTGTTTTACTCACCCTCGAGCCATCCTAGGTGTATATGACTTTCTTCTTTCAGACAAATCCAATTGGAGTAATATAAAAAATTGTCCTGGCTATTCCAAGCTCTAGCATTGCAGTGGGCGGGTGTTTCTCTTTAACAGTGAAAACACGCTAAATAAAACGCACGCATCCATAATAAAACGTGCCTCACATGGCTCCGAGGGTGAATAAATGCCTCCTGTAGCGAATCCATGTGTTTTTGTAAGAAAAATATCCATATTTCAAACGTAATAAACACTTTTCTCTCCCTTCCGCTGACTGTCATATGTGCAAGCCGTTCTGGCGGATGACGTAGGACGCCTCTAAGATATGCTAGTCTCACGAGTTTGTCTACAGGAGCAAAAGAAGCAAAGTTTCCTTACTTTAGCAAAGGAAAACCAGTCCCCTCTTGGCTTATATCGAAATCCTCTCACATTTTTCTTTACAAATCCTCGGTTTGTAATTCTAATTCATGACTGGCGATTTGTTTTGTTCTCTCTCCGCGTTCATCACTAATCACGCAACGCCGATGTCCTACGTCATCCGCCCGGAACTGCTTCCAGGTATGACAGATGGCGGAAGTGATAGAAAAGTGTTTATTACGTTTGAAATATGGATATTTTTCTTACAAAAACACATGGACTTGCTACAGGAGGCATTTATTCACCCTCGGAGCCATGTGAGGCACGTTTTATTAGGGATGCGTGCACTTTATTTAACGTGTTTTGGACTGTTGAACAGAAACACCCACCCACTGCAATGATAGAGCTTGGAAGTGCCAGGACAATTTTTCATATAACTCCGACTGGATTCGACTGAAAGAAGAAAGTCATATACACCTAGGATGGCTTGAGGGCGAGTAAATAACAGGCTAATTTTCATTTTTGGGTGAACTAACCCTTTAAAGCTAGTTTTAAATATCAATTAACACTATAATAGTATATAATACTAAAATAACACTGCTACTATGTAATGCCCACTTTTCACCATCCACTTCTCATCAACCCAGCTGAAAACAACATCTTAAACCTGATTTGCTGATCTCAGCTGCCCTCTCAGACTGGTCAGGCTGGACTGTTGGCTGTTTTAGAGGAGCTAACTATCTAAGAACAACTTATACAAGCTAAGAACAGCCAACCAGGCTGGTTCTGGTATTGTCAGCAGGGAAGTCTCACTCACTTTTTTTTTCGTCAAATATCTTGTGTCTCTCTGAAATACATTAAATGGGTTTTTACCCATTTTTTTTAAATGGAAGCACATTTTAAAATAAAAGTTTTTTGAGGTCCTGTTTCATGTTAACATTAAGAACAGCTGTAAAATCAAGACAAACCTCCTTATTCCTCACTGTAACCAACAGATACACCCTCACAATATGAGAGGAGAAGAAAAGAGTAGAGCAAATGACCTGACTGACTGACTAACTGTTTCTAAATCCGGCTCTCCTTGCCAGCAGACACCACAGGAAGTCAGCATCACTGCCTCTTGCTCATGGTCATGCAGAGCAAGCTGTGAAAGCCTTCTCAGTGCGTGTGCAGAACACAGCCAAAAGGGACAAATTAGCGTGACATGCAGAACGAAGCTTCTAACAGCACAGAGCAAAGGCGAACACTCTTACAGTATAATAGGGGTGATGGTGAGAAACTTTCGAGAGGCGGTGAACTGGACCCCGTAGTCCATCTGTTCCCAGTGGGTCAGAAGCCGGGCCTTGCCTTGGTCCGGAGTCTCAAACGGCGTTCCTTTTACCGTGTGTAGGAAGATATACATGCACTATGGCAGAAAGACAGTCACAGAACATCATGACCTTTGGTACAATTCTTCAAAGCTCTATCAGCAGATGTTGTGAAACTCTTAAGACAACAGCAAGAGCTGATCCGTTTTGGGAGCAGGACAGCTAAGAAAGGCGATACAGGATGGCTCTGTTAGTCCAACACTGGCTGAAATTTCAGAACCTAGAGTCAGCAACTAAACGGGCCAAAATTCAGCAAGAAAAAATGTTGCCATTTCAGAGTTTCTGCAGCTGGGGACTGTCACAAGACAAATGATTATTTTAGGCGTCTGCATCTTAAGAAGGTCTTAAGAAAGCATAGGTGCTACATTTACACTATGAAACTAATGCAATGGCGTTCTATTGGCAGACTGTGAGCCAAAATGAGTTGCAGATCTGTTACAGGTTATAACAATGCTACTGTTTATACTGTAGTTAAGGCCTGTCCATTTTAGCGTTCACATCAATGCATGATGTTATATTTATTATTTAGTTATGTTGCCTGCCACTTCGAATGTTCAAGCTCTTAAAAGTCAAGTGGATTCTGACTAGCTGTCAATGTTTTTATCATTCAATGAAATGAACGTGATTCCAAATATACTGTTCCTATCATTATAGCTTTGGACTTCCATTCTCACAGAATTAAAAAGTTTATTAAAACTTTATAGTTATCATGAACAGAGAGAACAGGCTTTTACAATAGCAAAATATATAGCAATAACCAACTTGTAAACAGGACGACAAATGCCTCACATATCTTTCGTTGGATGAACAGAGCAAAAAAAAAATGTAGAAATTCAACTGTCACTTCGACGGATGGCGAACTATAAACAAGCTACAAAACGTTTTTAAAAAGTACAACACAGACTATATTAAGTTATATTATAAAATAGTATTAAAACATATAGCTATAAAAGTATATACAAACTATATAAAAATAAGTTCACTTGCAGTGAGGACAAACACAGTTTGAGCACAATTTGTTCTGTATAATGAATTACTGCATTAAACCATGGACATTTTCCAATTCAGTCAATGTTAATCATTTTGCATACTTTGGGCCAATGAAGTTCATAGTCTTTTAAAATCCATTTCAGAGCTTGAGTTAAGAATAATTTTGGCACCTTTTTTAATTATACACAATTTTGATACCGTGTTGTTTTAGAAAAACAACAACCACTAACCTAAAAGCGTAATACGGTGAACTATGTTAATATTAAGTTAGCAGTTAAACTTTTTAGCCTGATGTCATTTAGCAGCTCTTACCAAGTTGTGGATGAGGTTGGTGAGGGTCCAGACCACAGGAACGCTGACGAACGGTATGCTGAGCAGTATTATGTGTAGGAGGCCGATGCCGAGCACATAGGAGAGCCATATACCCCTGCTGTTCATCACTCGCGTGTTTGGATTGACCTCACTGTGCGCCGTGCCCACGTTCATCCTCGCGCAGCGGAGGGACACTCAGAACTATTGCGCACTTACTGTCAGACACAACACGTGTAAATTCACATATTCACCGACATACAGAATCAAAACGTACACTGTAAAAAGCCATAGAACAGTATGTAAAGATAAGCATCAATATGCAGTGTGTGGATAATCAACACAACTTCTGAAGTGTTCCGTTGTTGTTATTTAAAATGATAAGCGGGTCACTTACTGTACAATATTGCGCAAGAGTCTTCACGAATCACGCAGAAACTTCACAGTAACGTACGTAACTTACTTGCGAAAAATAATATAGCGCTATTTCCCTCTGGTTTCGTAAACGTTATCGGGATATCTTCAGTTCTGGAGCCCTTATGCAATGTAGCGTTGCTTGACACGTCTGTTTATTTCATCATGTTTGCTTTGAAGCACTTTGTTCCTGTGCAAACAGATGGTGACAACACTGCTAGACTTCATCGTTTCACGTCATCATCTTTCAGAACTCATCTTTAGAAAGATGGAAATTTATTCATCGGGATAGCCGCTGATTGGATGATGTGAGTCACGTGGAGGTTGTCACCCAATCGGCGTTCGATGTGTTGATAATTTGCTGAAAAGGCGCACGCCCCCTTAACGTCACAGAAAGTGCTAGTGAGAGAGAGATTAGGCGATTATGCAAAAATACTAAGATTTATGGGTATGGTAGTTTATTTAAACGAAATATTACCCATACTGTTACAGTCTCAAATCTCTGATTCTGTAATAAGTTAAACGGTAACAGAATTTCACAACAACACTGGATACTTTGTATTCTGTTATTAAAATTGCATAAAATGAGAAGTTAGGCAGAATGTTAGGGATTTAAAAATTCACATTTCATAGTATGGGAATAATACAATAACAGCGAAAGATGACAAATGCTGTCAGTCCCTAACATTCTTCCTGACTTCTCCTTTTGTGTTCCTCAGAAATAAAGACAAGTTGGTATGGATCATCATGTTGATGAAATGGTGGCAGGATTTTCATTTTGCTGAACTGTCCCTTTAAATATAATAATTTAATGCATTGCTCAACTATTTATGACTAAAACATGCAATATTGATCAATAGAATGGAAAGGTAGGCTAAGTGATTAAACTATAATTAGTCATGTTTTACATTAGGTAGGCTAATTCATAAACATGGCTGAGTAGTAACTGATAACTATGTAATCTGGTCTAATCAGATTCCAAAAATTAAGTACTTGTAGATAAATTATATTATAAAATACTCATAATAAGACTACAGTTACTTTTTTATTGATTACAAATTTACAAAAAACATTTTTAAGAAGTGTTTTCTAAACATTTCAACATCGCATTAAACTAGTGATGAACATTAATTTTTATTTGAATTATCACTTAGTGGGTTATTTAACCGTGCATATGTCTTTAGGCATTTGTCTTTCAAACACATTAAAATGCACAAATTCACATTATTTCTCATGTGCATGTAATGCAGGGACTCCCAAAAATTTTTGTCATCTGAACCTCTTCCACCTGATATATTTACTTGAAGTCCCTCTGAGATTTTAATTCATAACACATTTGCATGTTCACGGTTCTCTCTCGCAGTCAAATTACATGCTGGTAAACAAATAAAATATTTCATTCTTTTTTTTAGAAAGTGTTCTATTTTGACTTATATTTTAAATCAATCTATTATATTTTTTAATTTTTATGATTTAATTCATTATTAGCTTTTTAACTGACAAACCCCTTTGCAGTTCCTTCATGAACCATTTGGAAAACCTTGACATGTAATGTTTAATGCACTTCATGTTGTTATTAACAATGAAAGTAATATATATTCTTTTTCTTTGCATTTTTATATCAATATGGTATATTATCCTAATTAAATCAATGTGATAAACAAGTTAGGTCACAAGCAATCTAAAAATAATCAAAAGTTATAGTCTTATTATATTACCTAAAATGTGTAATGTAATGTAATGGATTACGATACTAACTACAATTTTGTCATGTAATTTGGAAACAGATATAATATTTTAAGCAATCTACCCAGCTCTGTTCATAAATTACTTTTTATTCATTTCTAATGTGTACTGAAAAATTAATATCATGGGTGTTTCTGAGGTTATTTTAATCCAAAAAAAAATATATATATATATATATTAATTAAGGTTAGATATGAAGGTCAAAATGGAAACCTGGAAATCATAATTTATTTTTGCATTTTTTCTAGTTTTTTTTTTTTTTCAAATGCCTTTTATGTAAAGAATTTGCGCCTTTGCCGAGAATATTATCTAAACATTAAAAATACAAACGTATAACATATTACATAAATATATGATGAATTATGTGAAAATGATTTATTTCATTTTTTTTAACTATGACTGTGATGTGTGAACATCAAGGTAAATATCATTTGAAAACAATATTTCTATCATGTACAGTTACAATTTAAGCTCTAATTTTGTAGAATTATGAAAAAGTGTGTATATTAATATTATTTTATTATGTGTATTTATGATAGATAAAATGCTAGCTACGAAATTAGGTGCAGCATAAGTGTTTTATATGCTTATAATATAATTTCCATCACTGCCATTTACACCTCAGAATAATATTATATACTGTAATATAAAATTATAAGAGTGGTCCTCTATAATTTGTTCTTTAATTTTCAGAAACCTAAAAAAAAAACTTTTTCTGTGATGCATGCATGTCTACTGTACTTTTTAGACATTGTTACAAATTATTATTTTAAGGCCAAAAGTGTCGATAGTTTTAGAAACACTTATTTATGGTCAGGCAAGTACTGGACCATGAAGATAATGTTATTCCGAAGCTATCTATAGATGTTACCACACCTCAGTCACCTAAAACAAGATGAAATGCTTTCCCTATGAAAAACTGAGGATGTTCTGCAGTCATAAATAACCTAAAAGCATTTGTACCAGCCAGGTATATGCATGTAGTCAGCTCATAGCTGCGTATGACCCTTCTATCTTAAACGTTGCATAATGTGAAGCTAATGCTCCAACAAATGCTATAAGGGCACTAATAGGCTGTAGGGCCACTAATAGGCTTTCTAAAAGAAGTTATTTAGTCTTTGGGCCAAAGATGTGTGAAATATCAGCTCTGCTACACAAACTCTGTCATTTTGCCCTGTAGGAACAGAAACGTGAGCCGTGTGTCTGAATGACGTGGGAGCGTCTTCACTGATGATTAAACCGTGGCAAACGCACACAACTTCAAAGCGCTGTGGTCTTCCTTCTCTTGCTCTTACAATGCTCTTGGCGGGGAGCTACTACATTTTAAAAGCTGTTAAATTATATCTTGGAGCTCAGAACATGCTACTCTGATATTCTTTAACAATGCAACCCTTAGGCCCAAAGATTTATGTTTCTCAACGTGATTCCTTCAGCTGGAACCGAGCCTGTTGGAAGCAAGATTACATTTAGACTCCTATAGAATTGCAGCAGCATTGTGTCTTTCTGTCCCCTGAGGGACAAATGCTTGTGACATTAATTAACCTTTAAATGATGACACATATGACATGATCAAATTGCCATTATGTCAAGAGAGGCTAAACTGTGGCTATTTTCATCAAATGTCTTTTATTTTTAATGTACATATATTTTTAACAGATGCTGCCTTGAGGTTTTTGACGACTCTGATGAGTCTATGAAAATCATAAAGTGTACAGAAGCATGAAGTTATTTCATTTTAGGAGCTTCCATAATTACCACTGTTCATCTTACAGAAGACAACAGCTCAGGGAATTCATACCAGATTATACAAGACGAGTTACGCTGACTGTTCATGTTCTTACACACGTACGCATATTTGCCCCAGAGGTTTTTAACTAGACTTTGGAACATTCCCTAGCTGCATGCCACAAATATTTCAAGCCAATCTCAACATATTCCTGCTTTAAAAAACACGTTAGCATACTGATTCCACTTTTCCTAAATATATGTAACAAGATATTGAGGTTTAAGGACCACAGCAGTCTCGACTCATTGTAATGTATTTATGTATGATACCACTAATGCTAATAAGATAATATAAGATGGTCAGCAGTCTCTACACAGAAAATAATTTTAACAGCAATTTCCGAGACAAATGTGTGACAATACTGAGAGTACCCAGAAGATGTCAGTATAAACACATTGTTGATGTTTTTGTCTCACTAGAAAAGATAGTTTATACTCACTGAATTGAGTCAGATTTAATTTCTATTACTGATCTTTTATAATACTTTACTATATACTACATCCTTACTATATTACAGCTTTATAAGAACTTAAGCCTAATAATATACAGTATATGCCTTATGCAATCCCTTTGTGTTGTTAGGAAATACATGTAGCCTACCTTATATATTGTGTATTGTATATTTAATTGATGAATTGGTATAAAAACAGGTTTGAGGATCAGTTGTAAACAGAGCAGTTTGTATAGTAGTAAATGACTGTCACAATGGACTCAGCACTCCCCAAAAAATGTCCAAAAATAGGGTACAACAGCTTGTCACTGGGACAGTTCCCTCAGAAGGACTTTTTTGTACCATATTCACCCCTAAGTGGCTCATAGTAGTACTCTAAGGCAGTAATACGCACCTTTTAGGGCAGTGGTTGTCGATCCTGGTCCTGGAGAACCTCCAGCACTGCACATTTTGGATGTCTCTCTTATCCCCTTATAGCATATGCTGGTTAGGTTTGTTTTGAAGCATGGCAGCTAGTTTGAGCTGGTTTAAGCTGGTCCTGAGCTGGTCATAAGCTGGCTATGAGCTGGTTTAATATAGTCATGTGCTGGTCCTGAGCTGGTCCTAAGCATCTAGCTCCTGTTCAGGACCTGCTCATAACCAGCTCAGGACCATCTTAAACCAGCTCATGACCAACTAAAGACCAGCTCAAACCAGCTGCAATGCTTCAAAACATACCTAACCAGCATATGTTGTTTTTTTTTCAACCGTGCTGACACTTACATTTGAGGTCTTGGAGTCTTCAATAATGAGCTGATGATTTGAATCAGGTGTGTTTGATTAGGAAGACATCTAAAATGTGCAGGATTGGGAACAAAGTTGTCACTTAAAGGGAACTGCCCCAAGTAACAAGCTGTTGTACCCCTAAAGCCCAAGACACACTGCACGATTTCTGATTCGCCACGATTGTTTCACAATGCCAATCTTTCGTCTGGGACAACCGAAAATCGTGCAGTGTGTCTCGGGCTTAAGATGGGGGGTTTCAAACTCAGTTCTTGAGGGGCACTGTCCTGCAGAGTTTAGCTCTAACCCCAATTAAACACACCTGAGCCAGCTAATCAAGGTCTAAATGATTACTAGAAACTTCCAGGCAGGGGTTTTGGGTTAAGGCTAGAAGGGATACGCATGGCGCTACTGGGCATGCGCACATCAATACAACAATTTTTGTCACACTGTACAACAATAATTACTATTTTTTTCATTATTGTAAGGGGTAGGTTTAGGGTTGGGGTAGGTGTAGACGTTAATAAAACACAATCTAATAGGTATAAAATTAATTTCATTGTTCGTTTCCGGTCGGAGCTGTATCCCTTCTAGACACAACCGGGGTTTTGGACCTGGTTGGAGCTACACTCTGCAGGACAGTGGCCCTCATGGAGTGGAGTTTGACAAATGTGCCCTAAATGTACAATTTTTGCTTTTTTTTTTCTGACAGTAAAGGATTCAAATAAACCTCAGATTAAGAAGGATCTCACCACAGTTTCTTAATACTCAGGTGACAGTAGCTGGATATCTTAAAGAGATACTGTCAGAATTTACTCACCCTTATGACGTTCGAAATCCAGTTCCTCTGTAGGCTACAAAAGGAGATGTTAGGCAGGATGTTCACACTGCTCTTATCCAAATAAAGGTAAATGGTGACCAGGTGCTGTCAATCTCCAAAAAAATAAAAATACAAAAACACAGCATAAAAGAACCATAACAGCAGTCTATACAAACCATGCACTAAATTCCAAGTCTTCTAAAAACGTGATAGCTCTGTGTGAGAAACTGACTGAAATTTAAGAGGCAATGAAAATTGTCACTGTTGGTGAAAAATCTGGAAATACATGTGCCATATCTCAATCTACATAAGCGCAATTTGAGAGCAGCCGTATGAATAATAACATAAATTTTGATGTTTTGAGATTTGAAGAACCAGTTTATAATTTTTGTGAAGTTTAGGCTTACAATCAGTGTTTGGTGCTTGTACATCAGTGTCATTCATCTATCATTTCCTCTGATTTTAGGGATTACTCATGGTTAAGGTTAGGTTTAGGTGTAGGGATATGATCAAGACTAAATTTTTGGTTTAAAATGTTGTTCCAGGGTCAACACAATATGTTGACCTAGTAACACATCTAACTCCGCAAAATCAGGACATGCGCACATACATATAGCACAATAAATATGGTACACATGGAAGCAGAACCATACTTGTAAGCTTTCAACTAATATTTTTAAGGAAGCAAGGTAAAAAGCCTTTTTCAATCTGAGGTACATTTGAATCTTGTGAAAACTTAGCAAAAATATTTTTTTAGACTGATACAGACAAACCCTCTTTCCCCAAATATCATATTTCAGTGACATTATTTCCACTACCCTCTTTTTAACATAAAATCCATTCATTCAAAACTCTAATATCATCATCTGGGGCCTGGGGTTTGGACTGTCACACTCTGAAAATAAATACGGTCTACACTTCTCACGTCTGATTCGATATTTGCTTAAGAATGCGTGCCAGGCGACGTGCTTCGCAAGGATAACAGCACCCCGAAATATGCAATATGCCCTGGTAATGTATTCATTTTTGAGCTTCAATAACCCTGAGTCAAGAATAATTTCAAACTTGAGAGAAGAGGAAGAGAGGGCTTGTGACCCAAGCCGGTCTAATGATAGCCACACTGGAAAAAGCTAAAGTACTGACACTCCATTATTGTCCTATAGAGGAAGCTGAGGATTAGAACACCAAAGAATTTCAATAAAAGAAGTGTCTGTTGTGGGGCCGAGGGTCCTGGGGGCTGCGGAGCTTTAGGCATTGTCCTGGAGGGTGATTGAGAGCGAGAGGAGGGGAGCGGAGAAGCATTGTGCAGGGACGGAGCCTTTCTAAAGGTGGTTATTAGGAGAGAAATGGTGTGGGGGTGGCTGTTGACTCTTCATCTTGTGTGAACAAAGTATCTGGCATATAGCTCTCTCTCTCGCGGCTTTCGCTTTACGACGGCCATGAATACTCTCGGCGGGCTCGCCCAGACCTGCGCGAAGGCTTATTGTCCGGCTTAAGTGCGGTTTAATTAAGCAAGCTCTGTGTCCTGAGAGAAGAGAGGCGCTTTAAAGCGCTCGAGTCCCGTGGAGATGATGCGTAGTGTATCAGGGCTATTGAAGGGGAAAGTGTTTGCTGCTCTAATGAAAAAGGTTTGTTTGGGGGGGATGAGCGGGGAGGGGTGGATGAGTGTCTGGGCTTTGTCCCCAGCTTACAAAGTAGGGACAAAAGCTGTGATATTATACAAATGCACCCATTTCCAGGACATGATGTGGGGACGGGGGCCCGGAGACGGGTCGGACTGCTCCATCTCAGCCCTGTTGGCACCTTACAAAATGATTTTTTCCCCCCACCACAAAGATACGCATTCTAGTTAAATCCCGAGAGCAGGGGGCTTCTGGGTACCGCAAATTTGGGGGTTGCGGACTTAAGCGGATTTTCTCTGCAACTGTAAGAACAAGCTAATTCCTCAGACCGCCTTTATCTCTAACATGGTAATAACAAACAATGAAATTCTGAAGAGAAAGGGGCAAAGGAAGAGGAGGGATGAGAGACGCAGACACAAAAGAAGGAGAGATGGAGGGAATGAAAGAGAGGAGAGACGTGTGTGAGGAGAGGGTGGGCTAGGGCGTGTTAAGAAACTTTCTCGCTCTAGTGTTATGTGTGAACGCTGCGCTAATCCTGGTTTTATTGCTTGCCTGTGTCCGCCACACTGTCCGGATTGAGTGTGGGTGAGGGATAGCGGGGGTCTACACATGTCCTTCTTTGAGGAAAGCCTGAGAAAGAGCCGGACCTGGTTACGGCCATTTTCGGGTCGCCTTAGAAACCCACACCACAGGGGTCCTCTGTGTATGTCTATGCATTCCCTACACATGCTGCTAGCAAACACATACGGATTAGAGCTAACGTTAAAGGTGTGGTCACATTAGCGAAATTCGGTGAAAGCTTGCAGGCAAAACAGGTACATTATCTATTGTCAATAGCCTAGCAATGTATGAAGAACTCACGAGAAGTCACTTTCAAATCTTTATGTTGGTCAATGGGGCAAATCTGTGTGAAATTCCCAATCGTATGGATTCCTAGCGAAATTAATAGATAGCACCCACGGGAATTTTTAGAACAACATTACATGTGACTGCACCTTATGTTATGGCTTGTGTCGTTCGCGAATTATCTTCCATCCACTCACAGGAAGCCAAAAGGGTGTCTTTCCCAGATTATAGGGGCTACTTTGTGGGTGTGTAGGGTGATGTATTAGCCTAGCCCTAATAAAAAGCAGGAGTGTCCACAAACATGACTTAATGAGGGAGGATGAGAGACTCCTGACCCAGAGGTCAAAGCTCCGGGCGAGTCTCTTTATTCCCATTGATCTGCTAGTGCACTTCATTTCCATGCTCTAGGGCCCACTTCAGTAAATTCATTAAGTGCGATTGATACGAGAATCAAGACTTCCTCCGAAGCACAATAGCTATGCTAGGAGGGAATGGTCTTGTTTGTGCTGTAGCTATGTCAAGCATCTCTGGCTTTTGTCCTGGCTTCACACCGTTGTGGTGCACATTGCGGTTCGAGTCCTTGAGATTCTAATCGTAAGCTCATTTCCAGCCGGTCCGTTGTGTCGTGGCTTTACGGCCTTGACCTGGGAAATGTGGTTTCAGTGTTGTTGAGATGCCGACTGCAGACCATTCCTCGCCTCCACTCGTAAATTACGCTCCGATCAGGTTTTCCCAGCCAATCCTGGCGAGCAGATCCACGTCTGTAACTCCTCAAGAATGCAGAATCAAACCGCTGATCTAGGCACAATGCAGCTGATAGAAAGCAGATCTTTATTCTCGATGTCGGGAACACATTGCATGCTAAACATCGATGTAACCTGCAATCAAACCAACAGGTTCATTACTAATCAGATCAGGGGTGTTGCATCCTGTTAGAAACAGTGAAATGCATGAACATTTAAGATGTCAGAATGACCTCGATGTGCAACTGCAGCGCAGCTCTGACCCTTTTGATGTGGCAGAATAAAGGCAAAGAAAGGGGCACTGGAAATATGACCTCCAGACCGTGGTCAGAGCTGTCCGTGTCTCTCTTCAGCTCCTGCGGTGGCTGCGCATAGACCATGTCCCTGCTGTGAGTGAGACAGACAGATACACTAGCAGATAAACAGAAACACAGGCTTCAGTCCTTGATCACTGGATTGGAGGAGAAAGTTTTATCCAACCACAGCCAAGCAAGAGAATACTGGACAATAACACGAATTAAACATTCCTGGAAAAGAGGTGGGCACTTATGTGAAAACTTTTTTTTTATTATAAACTGGAATTTGAAGTAAATTGGCCACAACCTACAGAAAACTGAATTGGAATTTGAATCGGAATGACAGGAAAAGGAATTCGATGAATTGCAATTCAAAGAAATTCAATAAAGAAAATTAAGAGTTCTTCCACTAAAAGTTAATCTATTAAATATGATGAAATACATAAAATCCACATTTATAGGTGACATTTCATCTATCTATCTATCTATTTTAAAACTTATTTTCAAAATTTTACATCAAAAAATAAAAATGAGTCATTAATTTCTCTGAATTTATTTAATTCTACTTTGTTACATTTGCATTGTAATTCTTCAATTCTTCATTCTTCAAATTTTGAAATTTTGTTGTCTGACGATGATTTATTCTTTAAATGCATTTGTAGGCTGTTTTGAGTGGAAAACCACACATGCTTACTGATATAAAACTAATTTGAATGCAATTGTGATCTCCAGTATTTTTACCAGAAACCACTGTCAGTTCGCCTCTGTCCCGGCGTTTTAGGTCAGTCTGAGGCAGAGTCTATATTAGAATGCATTGTCAACTTTTAGTGCCGTGTCTCTTTCTCATTAACCGTCTGCCCTCATCCCATCCGAATGACAATAGTGTTTATGTAAAATGTGCTGCCTTTGGGCCACTGGGGCACAGAACACTGCATGCCACAGCACCTTTTACGGCTTTTTATTGTGTTTCCTTTGTCTCCCATCTTCACAAGGGGAGGACGCGGCCATCAAAATTCTCCAAGACAAAATTCTTCTCAACGTGTGAATGCATGTGCACGCACACGCATCCGGAACAATTAGTTCGGGGCATGGTGTACTTAAATATAGTGACGCCATTCCCGATGCCGTCAGCAGGCCCGACTCTGACTCAGCTGGGTTTCCTTGATGTTAATACAGACAATATAGATCTTAATAAGACAAATCTACCTCTCCGAAACTCAGTCCTGACACCCTTTCATTCTTATTCTCTCCCAGCCTCCTCTCTCTCTCTCTTTCTCTCCCTCTGTCTCTTTCTTTGCTACATTACCAGGGGGTGGTGCATGATTGACAGATGGGCAGGAATAATAATTTTTTTTTTTTTGCGTAACCTAAGGCCATGCTCTGTGATTGGCTTGCCAGCTGACATCTCCAAACCTCGCTTGTCGTTTTTTTCCCCTCTCTCTCTCACTCTCTCTCTAATATCGGCCCTGATGATCCTAAGGGGAAAAAAAGTGGGGAGAGAAAAAGATATGTACCTTAGGGAAGAACCTCAGTGAGAGGGAGGGAATCAGAGGACGAGTAGGAGCGTGTGTGCGAGTGTGTGAAAGAGACACTTACTCTCCTAACTACTGGGACACACACACTTTCCTCACCCAACTCAAAGAAGCAGCAAACCCTGGAGATTTTTTTTTTTGCCTTCATTTAAACCCCAAAATTGCTAATTATTCTCTCAAGCATCCATCTTTTTCCACCTTAAGACTTGCCTGCTGGGACTTAATTTTCAGCCCCTCTCTAGGAATTCTATGTACAGATCAATAGCAATTTCCATCCACACAAGACATACCTCATGGATTTGTACCTGGTTGGATATCTCATGTGCATGTGGTTGTCCAGCTCTCGGGTGCTTGGAGGCTATCCCATCTGGTGGTGAGTAGCAACGATCCCCACTTTCTGCATCACTTTCTCCAGTAGCACTGGGGGAGAATGGTGGTCAGTGATCATTTTTAAGAGGGCAGTAAATACAGAACACTTTCAGTTGACTGCGTGGAAAAAAGCTTCTCGGCTCAGTCCAAAGAATCTTAACCTCAGCCACTGGAGGGACGGAAAAGGCTAGCCTGTCTTTTTCCTCGCTGCCGTGTTTCGCCCGGCTCCATTTATTTTGAATGTTCGAACGAAGGCTGTTTTTGAAGCTCAGAGTGTTGTGAAATAGATGCAGCATGTTTGTCAGAGATAAGGTTAGGTTAAGGTGTCAGCCAGCAGGCTGCTGGATGGGGTATATTGTTGTCTTCGCTAATAGCCTCAGCACTCCAGCCGTGTTAGGAGTGTTAATTGGGGCATTAGTGTGGATGTCTCTTGGCTTGGGTCTCAATAAATTCATTGGGGTTTAACCCTGAGTATCATTACACCATTAACCTGAAGCTGCTTTGAACATTTATTTTTCTCTAAAGTCGCTGTGTCGTGTATTATAAATTATAATCATATTTGCAATTTTAAAAATTTTGATTTGCTACTTTAATATGTTCATATAGATTGTCCAAATAACCAAATAAGAGCTTGTTTTGCAGCATAATTTATGCAAAGTATATTGAAACGGGCCACATAAACATACCACACATGCTTTAATAATAGTACTCTTTTTTAGTTTATTCATTTGAAATCAAAACATAACATCAAGACATTAAAAACTGAAACTAAAGTCAAAACCTTTCATATACTTAATATATATATAAAATTATTTTATATACAGGTTGAGTTTAGCTATTTAAATATATAAACAAATTAAATAATTAACTACTTTAATCCTGCAATATTACTAAAATATATTAAAGTTTGAAAAATAATATAATTTAGTATTTATTTTAAAAATTTTAATATCTATATAATTTTTTCCCATTTGTTCGAATTCTGTTATTCCGATTTGACATACTGTTAAAGCACTTATGTTCATTAGATTTCGCTACAGTAGAGATCATATTTACCTCTGAATGGTGCTGATATGTCATAGTTCCACTAATTACCCCATCCTCAAAATGCCACTGACCTCACAGGGTTCTCTTGTAACATGAGTCTTTTTGCAAAAATATTTGTGTAGGCGTACGACAAAAGCCCCCCTGGCTCATGATACAATACTTGTCAGAACTAATGTGCTTTAGTAGTCCCAGTTAGCATGTGGTCCCTGCTGCACTCTCGTTCCAAACCACCAGCATCTTCTGGTTTCGTTTATGAAGCGAGAGTTGCCAAACATGCAGTCGCACTCATAGACTTACACACAAAGGCCACAGGGCTGAAGCATTATTATTTGCGTGGCTTTACTCATATGTTGACATTTAGTGCCACCAGAAGAAACTGACAAAGGGCAAAGTAGTCTCGAGTCATTGACCCGCAGCTGTTTTCTCTGATAATGGTGTAATATTTACCCACTGACAATGCATAACTTCTTTGATTTGGATAAATGGATAAAGTGGAGGGGAGAGAAAGTGAGAGCGTGAGAAAGAAAGTGATACGAAAACGTACATGGCTGCAGGTAAATAAGTAGATGCGTCATCATTTCTTGTCTTCTATCTGAAGGAGTCTGAATGGCATCAGTGAACATGCGGTCTTAAAAATGAACAGAAATAGATTAATAGAAAATCATTTGAATACAGCAGGTGAAATATCTCTACTGAGGGATTTAAATAAACATTAACTTTCAAAACCAGTGGTGCTATGTAATAAAATGTGATAAAACAAATAGTGCTTTCGTATCTACATACAAAATCTGTCTTGATCTCAACTTCATGATTTTACATGACACAGGCACACATTTGTTTAGTAGTTATTCCTAACAAATTAGTTTTAGTCAAAAAAATAATAATATAATATAAATAATAATCAATATAACTATTTGTATAATAATGTGACTGAATCAACCTTAAAAATAAAAAAGGCTATAATAGAGACAGAAGTAACATATGTGACCCTGGACCACAAAACCAGTCATAAGTAGCACGGGTATATTTGTAGCAATTGCCAAAAATACATTGTATGGGTCAAAATTATTGATTTTTCTTTTATGCCAAAAATCATAAAGGATAATAAGTAAAGATCATGTTCCATTAAGATATTTTGTAAATTTACTACTGTAAATATATTAAAACTTCATTTTTGATTAGTAATATGCATTGATAAGAACTTCATTTGGACAACTTTAAATGCGATTTTCTCAATATTTTGATTTTTTTGCACCCTCAGATTCCAGATTTTCAAATAGTTGTACCTCGGTCAAATATTGTCCGATCCTAACAAACCATACATCAATGGAAAGCTTATTTATTTATTATGTATAAATCTCAATTTCCAAAAATTGACCCTTTGTGCTCCAGGGTCACATATAATATAAACAGTAATAATTGTGTGTTCAGTTTTTTTTTTAAATGAGTAAATCAAATGTATTTATGTCCTATAGTGAGAATATAATTCATCCTGCTAGATCCTCTCCATTTAATCCCTTCACATCTGAATGGACTTTAAAGCTACGATGAACAGTGTTGCAATAATCAGGCCGATTTCTTCCCTAATCTGTTTCAACAGCTTACCAGGCCGCTAATATCTGACTTTATCCTCTCAAGATGAACTAATTAAGCTCAGTCTTAAGCAGCGAGAGCTTTCGAAAGCAATCAGCCTGTCTAGCTTTGTTCAATTTCACATGCATTACAGATGACGAGCAAGCTGAGACACAATCAGCAGTCACTCCGAATACCAGACAGAGAGGAACAAGGTATTTGTGGCTTCTTCCCACAACAGCACCGCAAAGCCACCATCCGTTCGGATCCAGCTGGCTGTTACCACCGCCGTTCATCTGTTATCTATCAAAACTTCAGCTCGGTTACAACACAACAGCTCAGAAGAGGCCTGATCTCAGATGATCAAGTCTCGGCTTGACCTGGAAACACTTTTCAGTAGCTCTTATTATCTGAAGTACCCGTCAAAACACTGGAAATGAACTGCTCAAAACCGTATACACTATTAAATATTAGAGAGAGATGTTAATTGGTTGAGAAGTTTACTGAAATTAATTGTCTGCAGTCCACATTTTTAGTTTAGCTTTTTTTTTTATTGTTTTTTATAGTTTACTATTTAAAAAAAAGCTAAAAAGGCACTAAACTGATGGTTAAATTTATTTTTTTTAACACATAATATGGATTTTAAGCTGTTCTTTTTGTTATCGTAACAATGTGGCTCGCATTAAGGATATATAGGCTTTTATTCTTATGGTCTCAAAAGGAAAGAGCCCTTTCAGACGGAAACATACACAAGCACTTAACATAAAACTCTAATTCTGAATTAATTAAAATTCGGAAAACTCTTTTTTTGAGAGAATAGGCATGAAGGAGACAGCATCGGGAGGCCAGTAAGCGTTCTGACCTGCTCTGGTCCCCTGCTGGCTTCAATGGGACTTGACTCATCTCTGCGAGAGAGGAATGTCATTATACACCCATCATACCAAACCCCCCCTGCATGTCAGCCGGTGTCACTGCTTTAATGATACCGCAAGAAAATCCACCAGCTGCAATTCAGTGCGAAAAGATCAAGGATGTTCAGGGATAATGGGGGCCACTTAGGAAAAGGAGGGTGAAACAGATAGCCTGATCAGAAGAGTATTAGTTTTCAAATGTATTGATTCAGTATCAGCAAACCAATCAATTGTATTGTTGCACAGCAGTTGTGTGGGATGATTTAGGTACACTGAAAAAAAATTGGTGGCTACTTTAAAACAATTTACACTTTGAATTTGCAGTCCCACTTTATATTAAGTGATCTTAATTACTATGTACTTACATTTATATTAATAATTTACTACAAAGCACTTCTTGTGTATACATACCTGTTTTTACATTGTACTTTATTTTAAAAAATACCTGCTTGTAATTACATCTGTAATTAGTTTTTGTAATTACATTTATAATTACACAGTTGACCCATCCCTTACACTTTAACCCACCCTTAAACCAACCCATACCACCAAACCAGTCCTTAACCTTACCCGTATCCCACCTCAATAGCAGCAGAAGTGTTTTGCAATACAATATGAACACAATAAGTATATTGTATTTATTTTTTGATGTAAGTACATAGTAGTTAAGGCCACTTAATATAAAGTGTACACTGTAAGTACATGTACTGTAAAATAAAGTGCAACCATAATCTTTATAGTGTACACAAAAATATAAAAATGTCAAGAAAAAAATTATATTTAAATCACAGTTTTTGTCACAGCTACTTGTGAAATCTCATTGGTCCAAAATTCTGCTTCACGTAACTGCATATTAAGCACTAAGCACTAACTTTTGATTTCCTGAGATTTTGGCAAGTTGCAGATTTGCATTAAGTCTAGACTGATTATTTGCTTGTTAGGACACAGAGGAAGGTTTAGTATGCCAGTGTTTGCTCTGACTGACACAAGCACAAAAGGTGCCTTATTAAATAAACTGGATTAAGAAGAAGAATGCACAGTTACCCTCATTCAGGGTCCGATGATGAATGGGTACAGACTACACCTGTGCTCTCTGTATCATCCAGACCACCTGAGGTTATCTCTGAAGTCATCCTATCACACACACACACACACACACTTTAAATAGTGACAGTGGATGAGGCTGGTGTGTGTCTGTGAGTGGTTTCTTTAAATCGATAGTTCACCTAAAAATGAAAATTCTGTTATCATTTATTCATTACAAATGACTTTCCTTCTTCCATGGAACAGAAAGGAGAATTTCTGAAGACTGAATCATTCAGGCCAGTTTTATAAATTGGATCAACATTCACTAAAAAGATCCAATTTATAAGAATGATATGTTCACTAAGCGTAATTCTCTCATTAAAGGTAAATCTTTAAAGTTTTAGTTACAAAATATTAATTACATTTTTTAAACATTGAAAAAACAATAAAAGTACATTAGACTGTAATTACCACATTTTGACATTTGGCTAATGTTTGGTCAGGCTTCCGAATGGAATTGGAAAAACCATCATGGCTCTGGTGAAAACCAAACTTCTAAGTCCATCTCAGTTCTTTCAGAAGGGCTTTAGGGAGTTGTGTAATACATCACAACTTTAATCAAAAGTGTCAGGTCGCTTACGCAGGGACTGCCGGTGGAGTCAAAGCTCTCTGACAGCTCTGCTAGTTGAGCAGTGGCAGGCAGCAGCTCCCGGAGACAGAGCCACAGAGCCGTAACGTCACAGTAGTTTCCGTACTACAGCACCAGGCCAGCAGTTTCAGGATTGAGGTTTAGAAGTTATCATACTGTCCTTACATCATTTGGAGCCTTGCACAAATAGTTTTACCGAAAAAAACACACACACATTCCCCTACCGAAAAATCAAGCTTTTAAGCAGTTGTATTTTGGCATGTGGTATCTGGTTAGACTTGTAATTAACCAGCTTCTAGCTGATGCAACTGGCTTCAGGATGTCTAGCTGGATGACCAGCTTGAACCAGACAGAAACTAGCTATTTTGTTTCATAACAGCGGCTTAAGATGGATTTTCAGGGTGATTTGGAGTGTGATATATTTTATTACACACAAAAATAATAATGCAAGCAGTTTTCCCAAATTATTCCTCTTACAACTGTTTATCAACAAATTATCAACAGTCCTAAATAATGAAGGCTAAATTAATAAAACTATGTAATACTAAAAGATAATCTTTTTGTTGGAGTTTTTGTCCTAAATACATTTCAGGAACTGTGAATCTACAGCTAGAGTTAAAAAAAAATTAATTAAACTCTGCCAAACCGAGCTCTT
Source organism: Schizothorax lantsangensis (assembly GCA_027422415.1). Classification (NCBI taxonomy): domain Eukaryota; kingdom Metazoa; phylum Chordata; class Actinopteri; order Cypriniformes; family Cyprinidae; genus Schizothorax; species Schizothorax lantsangensis. The sequence continues at coordinate 18,429,965 of CM049860.1, forward strand.
AACATATTATCCTCTGAATAACATTCAGTACAATATGACAAACAATATAAGCTTCAATAACATTAATGAAAAACATATTTAAGAAGTCTTCCCCAAAGAGGAACTAAACTTAACCGTAAATGTCAGTACTGAGACTGCTTGTCTATTGGTCTACTGTCTCGAATGACCTTCACATGCTTGCAACTACTACCTGTTGTCCTCTCAGTATGCTTCTCAAGTTAGCTAGCTAGTGTTTGCATCTTGTATTTGATTCTGCCAACAAAATGTACTGAAGACCATTTCTCCCACTGAAATAAACAACATTGTTTGGAACTACAGTTATTTCAATCATTATATCAGAGAACAGTGCAGTGGGTGTGCACCTCCCATGAAAAATTCACAGAAAACAGACTCCCACGACACATTAATCAATGACACGTTTGCAGATGTGCGTTGTTGATTATAATACGAATACTCCAGGGTAACTTCACTCACTATAGCAAGGGTACATGGAGTCTCATTAGAAAAAGAAAAGGAACCGAGAGAAAGAAAACAAGTTTGAACATTTTTCAAGGATTCTGAGATTTTTTTTTTTATCTGATAAGCCCAGAGCAGTTAAAATGCCAGTCAAAAGTGTGGCGGGAAAAAACCTGAACTGTTGACGGAGCTTGTGTTCCTGTTCTGACAGAATGACTGAGGAAAAGCCCCATCCTCAGGCTACCAACCCTTTCTCTCTTTCCTTTTTAAGGTTTTTTTAAGTTAGTGGAAAATGAGCTCAAGTCATAATAAGGCATCTGACCAAAATTAAAGCAGCATATAATTAAACTGAAATGGATACAACTTGGAATATTTGATAAAATTCCAAATATGATTCTGAAAATTCAAGTGATACTTTCCATAAATACTGTAATGTACCACAAGTCTCTGAAATGGAGAATATACTGTATGGCCCACTGTATTGCCCAGTGGGAAATTGTAAATTAATCAACTGTAAACCATTTCACTGACATTTAAATTAGAGGTGTTTGTTAAATTACACAAATATTCCATCATTCAATAGAGGAATTAATTATGACAAGGTGATTCTCTCTCTAATCCCTTTTCTCTCTATAAAGCTCTCTTCGTTCATGTAGCCTAAGGCACACATGCTTTCCATACATTTGACACAAAAAGGTGTGTTATTTTCCAAAAATCTCCTACTTCCTGTCTTAAAATGTTGAGTATGAGTTGAGGGAAGGGCAGAGATCCATACCAAACAATACAGAGATGTTTAAGCATTCTGTCAATCTTGTCCAACATTTGGGATTTGAATAAGCCATGACTTTAATGTCTTTGTTGAGAAGTCAAAGTAGTGATCCAGCGCATGCTGCTCAGACAGGCATAGATGCGTTATGGGAGTGCACTAAGGTCTGATGAGACATGAGAGTACTTGATAAAGCTTTATATTTGAATGAATGGCCTAAATGTTATGATCACTGGTTTAAAACACACCTCAATGTATCTCCAAGCAGCTCTCAAATAAAGCAGAAGCTGGCCAGGAATGTGTGGTGAATGTTCCCTGACCTGTCTGGGGTCTGGGGTAGCAGGCCAAAGCTGTGGCCTTGTAATGAACTCAAACACAGCTTTAACAAGGCATCAACCTCAAGAGCTCCAGGGGTCGGATGTCACAAACTCACAAGTTCAAAGAGTTTCTTATTTCTTCTGCCTCTGGACAAAAACAGAACACTCAGCAGTGTGGTCACAGACAGGTGCCTCATCTCCCACTTTTTTTGGAGAAGCTGGAGAACGCATGATGAGAGCTGAAACAGTTGGAGAATGACATTAAAATATGCTTTGTCTAGGGTTGTTTTATTTGGAGGGTGAGCAAAAAAAGGTAACTTAAAGGGATAGTTCATGCAAAAATTGAAATAATGTCATCATTTACAAACCCATGTCATTTCAAACATACAGGACACTTTTCTGTATGTCTTTCTTCTGTGAAACAGAAAATGAGAAATTCTGGAAAAAATAATTCCTTGTGAACACAATGGGAACACAACAGCACAAATAAAATCATTTTAAAACTTGCTTATATGATTCATGTGCTATATAAATCTTCAGAAGACTTTTATGCGAGTCTGTCACCACATTACTTTGTCAGTGAGTTCTCAAGAATTAAATCAGTCGGATTCATGAACGATTCATTTAGACCAGCTTTGTGAACTGGATCGACAATAATTAAAAACATTCAATCCAAAAGAAAGGTTCATTTATGAATTAGGTATGAATGTGCCAAGAAAAGGATGAAAGATTTTCAGTGAATAATGATTTAAATGTAATTTATTTTTCACAAAACTCTTGAAGGCCTTCTAAAGGCTTATATGAAACTTATTGTGCTTTTTGGCCCTAGTGAAAACTAAATAGTACTCCACATAAAGTTTAATTATAATTTTTATATCAGCAAGTCTTGAGAGATATGTTAATAGATTTGAACTATACTTAAGTGTATTTTAAATGTATTACTTTTTTACTAGGGGAACCATTCATGATTAACATTTTTATTTTGGCTTTTATGCAGATATATATATATATTCAGTACAGACTTTTCTTAGAGTGGGTTAGTATGTGAATAAAAGACTAAATTTAAAACAATTTTATGCTTTTTTTGGTCAGCTTGACAACCCCAGTCCTCATTCACTTTCATTACACTGAAAAGAGCTTTTCAAGGGACTTAATGTTTGGGTGGGTAACCCTTTAATCTTTAGCCAATGGCAAAATAACATTTCTCTGTTTTGTGTAGAGAGGAATTCCCTCACTTCATAATCCTTGTAGCTGTGGTTTGCAATGGCTCATTAATGCTTGCGTCATTATTCTCATCTTGCACTGCAGTCACCACCCACCCAGCAACACGGAAAGTGAACGATAACACCTGAAGGCTAGAGGTGGCCCTAAACCTGCTCAGACAAGCACCTGCTAGACCCTAAAGCTTCACTGTGTCTCCTCACGGTAGCAGATTCCAGCAGACAAATTAGCAACTCACATCAACCCAATGTTTGTATTCCCCACTCGGTCGTGTCGCCGCACCCTTCTTTCCTCGAAACGGTTTTGGTGCGTATTTATGTGTTTGTGATCCCCCACACTGAAGCGTTCCTCTTCTCATCCACTTCAGAGTCAATGGTGCAGATCACCAAACAAACCATAGATCACTGAGGACGTGAAGCATGCGATGAAAGCACACTCAGGTGTGTATCAAAGCATGCGGTTTAGTAATTAAATTAATCAAACACATCTATATCTAATTAGGAGCCTCTACTTCATACATAGACACTGTCGAGTGCAGAGAAAGGCTGATCCATAATTCAGCACAACATGCACACACACCAACACACTAATCATCCACATGGGTGAGAGATTAATGGACAGTTATGCTGCAAGCAGATGTGTAATTATGCCACTTACTCACTCAGCAAACATAGCAGAAAAACAGACTCCACTTCCAGTAAGTTTCTATGTAAGGGGCCGGGTTTCTGTCAGACACTTCGAAAATAATAATCCAAACTTATAGGAATAATACATGGTGGAGTAAATGAATGACACACTATAAAAATGTCATACTGTAACCATAACCTTCTTGGATGGAATTACAGTAATAAATACAGGCAAAGAAAAACAGGCACCAGGTTCACTGCTCTTCCTTTAAGTGAAAGTGCACCCCCCCCCCCCCAAAAAAAAAAAATCTTCCATTATTTATTCACCCTCATTCAAAAACTTTCCCATGTGGGACACAAACAATGTTTTTTTCTATATAATGCAAGTCAATGGGGTCTTGTTGACTTGACATTCATTGTGTGGACAAAAACAGTTCTTCAAAATGTATTCTTTTGTGTCCCATAGATGAACCAATATCATAATTGTCTGGAATGACATTAGGGTGAGTAAACAATAACAGAATTTTATTTTCAGTGGTTCATAACCAGGGGTCTGTGCCCCAGTGGGGGGCATCAGCAAAATTCCTAGGATGACATAAAATGATCCGATTATATTAAAAATGAATTAACACTTCAATAAAATTCTAAAAAACACAAAAAATAAGATTCAAGAAAAAAAAAAAAGAAATCTTGGGCCTACATGATCTTAATGATCATAAATGTGGATATACAACAATTTCCGAAATGTTCCTACAAATGATTTATAAAACATCCATACGCACAAAAGATTTTTAACTATCTTAAATAGTGCAATATAGGAACAAACTCATCAACTCCTTCTACAAATATATCCCTTTATGTGTAATAAGTACAGTATGTATATGAATATGTATATGATTTTTGATGAAATCATATATTATTATTGAAATAATTTCAGCGAGATAATTATCACAAAGCAGTTGCTCATTTATGCATACAACAATATTAATTCACATTGTGATTGTCTATTAATTTTTGCATTTTAATAAAGAATTTTAATTTCTGTTATATGAGCACAATAAGTTTGTACACATGCTCTTCAGTTGGCAAATGCATAAGAACATGTGTCAGGTTTGCTGTTATAAATCCCAATTTGTTCCTCACTTATGATGTGGGATGAAATCCATTGAATTTAGGATCAAATCTGATTCTACATATGTTTTATAAATGAGGCCCAGGTCTTTTTTTCCCTTTCAATAGCTATTGTTTTTATTGAAAAACATGCAAATTCAGAATCTTGAATTGTTTTTGATTGTTTTGTGTATATTGGGGGGCCTTCGAGACAAAGGTTGAGAACCTCTGCTTTAAGTGATACATTTGACAATTTACCTTCACATAATGTAGTATAGAATTACATATTATATAACAGAGAGATATGTAATGTTTACCTGTGCAGCTGTTTGAATGCAGCCACTTTCACCCACAGACACAAACATCAGCGTTATGACGTCAACTCCCTGACAAAGTTGATGGTGCCGTGACGCACCCAAATGATGCATCAAAGGCAGCGAGACGCGCAAGTAATCTCGACATAAGACTCTCGGCTCCTCTGATACCTGGCAGCCCGTTAACATCTCCCAGCTCAACATCAAACAGAGCGAGTATGTGACTGGAGCGAGGGAGGAGAGCATAAGAGAAGCCGAGAAGCCTTTGAGGGGGATTTTTCTCTTCTGACTTCAATGCTAGGGCTTTTGTGTGTGAGGGGTGCAGTAGTACACTCATCTGTCAGAGAGACTGGCGCTGTGATAGGGTTGCATCCCCGCGGGGGGCCTGAGGTCATCGTGAGCGGCTGATCTCTAATAGGTGTGATCCTCCACTGGCCTGAAGGAGGAACCAGGTAAACCTCTGGCCTACAAGACAGCATCTATGCCAGCGCTGTCAGGCAGCATATCTCATCAGAAAAGGCACACTCAGTGCAGCTGCTTCAATTCACAGGTTCTGAAAAAAATACAAAAATATATATTCGGCAGTGTAGCAATGCTTTTATTGAGAATGAAATGAAAATTCACCACCTATTTTCTAAATACATTTTAATCTTATTGCAAACTTTTTTTTTTTTTTTTGCATTTATTTATTTATTTATTATTTATTTCCTGATCTACTGGTAAAACTTATGACTTATTCCAATAATTTCATCTCACATTCAGATCTCATCCAATCACCAACGGATGGACAGAATCAAGTCCCCACCATACATTTTTTCTTTTTCGGTAAACTGTTATACTCCGATGTACTTCACAATATGGAAGAAAAGATCTGTCACTACTTCTGTTTCATTGTGACTTTAACCTAAAACGTATTGTTTTGTAAAAGGGCCGCAATGGCAATATGATAAAAGATTGTTTGATTTACTCAGAATAAACAATTCTTCTGCAAAATAATATAGTTTATTATCCAAACTGAAGGTTTTAAATGGTTGTGTGGCAATATATCAGCTTGCCGCATTATATATAGAATGTCGACTGTGTAGTCAGAAGTTTGCACTTACTTGCATTTTCCAATGTCTTTTTACACCGGCTCATCTGATCACAATTATGAGTCGAAACTTTTGCTTTATGATTTTCTAAATGATTTTTACAGATTGCGACATTTACAGATTAGATGTCACTGGGTTCAGAGGTTCATGCAGATATGTTTTATAGCGTCGTCTGTGAGAAAATGAGGACAGAACTGCTAATAGATTCCTCTGCTGTACATCTGAATCTTTTCCAAACATTCACAGGATTTATATCACTGAAAATTTGACTTATTACAGCTCCAGACAGAGCGTGTGTGTTCTGCATATGTTATCGAAGAGACAATAACACCTACATACACATACTTTAAAAAACAAAAATGCAATAAATGGCAATAAGAGCTAAAGGAGAGTAAGGGTTGCACCTACAGTATTAAAGTATGTATGTCAAAACAAGGACGTCACCCAACTGTGTGATCTCCTTATTCTTATTTTGGACAGAGCAAGAAGGCAATAAAATTAATTACCAGAGTGAAAGTATCGTTTCTGGAATAACTAATAGATTGGGCCTGTTTCCATGAAGTGTTCATGAAACTGTTGAGCTACTCACTGTTTGGAAAAGAAGTAAATCTCTGAGGAATCTGCTGTCAGCTCAGATACTGCACACAACCACACACATGCATACACTTGCAAACAGCCAAATATCTAATGACACGCACACACAAAGATTTGGGTTAAAAAACCAGAGCAGCAGAGACATAAATATTTGAACACACGCAATCTTGCAGTGGATATAAGTGGTCATATACGAGAAGTATATAATAACCAACTAGATCACAACTTTCAATGCTAACATCCAATCTACATCTAATACTAAAGTAAACATGTAAACTATACAAACCACAATAATCATGTCAAAAATACACATTTAATAAAATATTAGTTTACGTAAACGCTCTGAACAGCTGTTCTCCATCAGAAGACATAGATCTCAGGTGTGCCCACGATTGGCTTTAATCTTCACACCTGTGTTCCAGGTCCCTGGCCCTTGGGCAGCAGTACTCATCCCTAGGCTCCCAACCCATCCTGTGTGGCTCCATACCTGGTCTGGTGCCAAAACAGCTGCGCTTCTGCCGCAATTACATCGAGATCATGCCCAGTGTAGCAGAGGGAGTCAAACTGGGAATCCAGGAGTGTCAGCATCAGTTCCGAGGCCGCAGGTGGAACTGCACCACTATCAAGGACAATCTAGCAATATTTGGACCTGTTCTTGATAAAGGTATGGGTTAACAACACACACCAGTCTAGCCAATGTAAAGTATTTAAACTGCAGTTTCAATTTCAAATAATGTAATCATAGTATATTGGGGATTACTCCACTTTAGCTAAAATAGCTGAATGCTTTAAACTGAACCACTTTAGTGGGATAATAAAGTACTCAAACAGATCCTACACATCTGAGATGAATCCGCAATATCCAGAACATAAATATAATACTACAATTTACTGTCCAACAGCACAGACAATAAAACAAAATCACATGGAATCATGCAGTCAGAATGTGTAGCATGTTTTTATAACAACAAGCTACATGTAGCTCAGCATCCTAAAACAGTCTCCAAAACATGTACATTTAAATTATAGTGGATTTATATATTAAAATAAATGTATAGTCAGTAGTTTAGTTTATATTAATATTACCAAAAGTCATGATATTTCAGCTAAGGTTTTCACAAGGACAGTTTTCATTGTTTGTATTTCTCTTAAACTAAATCTAATATATTTTTATCTTGCATACTTAAATTATTAAATGTTTCTGCTTTTTTTTTTAAACGTTTAGTACCAGATATAAAGCTTTTATTAAGTTAAATAAGTGTTATTTTCATCAGCCAAATTGATTTGCCTCTTCAGTCAAAATACAATGGCGAACATTAATATTTATACTGATTAAAAATTCAATAAACTTTCTGAACATTTTTATAAAACTAAAAAAACTGATTAAAACATAAAAACTTTATAAAATTAACAATTCCAATGTGATATGTCCCACCCAAACTTCCTTTTCCAATAGAAAATGTCACCAAAAGCATTTCAACTCAACTGAACCAAGTTCAACTCAAGCAAATTCACAGTCCATGTGTAACATTTTCAATTTCCATACACCTCTTGCTATAAATATTTGATTTTGTTACATGTGTTGGGTTCGCCATAAATTTTCTGATAAGATGTTAATGGTTGAGGTGAAGGACACAAGGACAACTTAACAAATCACTTATTAAATAAAGTCGCATGTCGCATTGGTTCTCAGTCAGGACAGAAAGGACCCTAATGGGTCGCTCCCTCACAAAATTCACATAAGTTGTGTCTCAAATGCACTTTTTCAATGCACCATGTACTCTTCAATCTAGTGTATGAGTTTTAGAAGGTTATTTTGTCATACAGCATCGGAGTCTTATAGTCCCTCTGCTATATAAGGAAAGCCATGAAAGTTGAGTGCACTAAGTGTCCAATATTCCATGTTTAATTTTGTTCAGGTATAAGTAGTACACAAGCTGGGATGCACCTATACATGCTGGACAGTTAAGATGCTAAAGCAGTTAGCCACAGTGCAGGACCTGGGCAGGAGCAGGCAGTGAGAGAGGGAGAGACAGAGAGAGAGAGAAAGAGAAGGGAGGCCAAATGAGATTACAAGCAATAGAAAAGGGCTAGAGGGTTCACTTCGACCCCTACTGTGCATGAAGGCCAGTATGAGCCATCCCTGTGTGCCTCTTACCGCCCGGCTCCCACGGACGCCCCATTCACACGCCCTTTTGACTGTGTCATGAAAGCAGGCTGAAAGGGAATCTCCCATCCTTCCCCATCACGAAGGAAGAGAGGTGGAAGGCAGGGGGAACTCAAGAGGGGGATGAGGAGACGATGAAGGAGACAGTACGAGGTGAAGATAAGGAAGAAGGTTCTCTGCTTGCGTTCGGATTGGCCCGATGCGTCCTGACTGGATTTTTTTTAAAAAAGCTTTGGAATATAGTGGCTGGTATGAGATGTATGTGTGTTTTGTGTATGTGTGTCACAGGAGGTGGGGGGGTTGCTCCTTTTGGAAATGCCAGCCCCTGCTCTGGGCAGCGCTGAACTGGGCTATGGGGTGCGGGGTGCTGGGCCCTTTTGTGTGGGTAATACGGTGTGACAACACAGAGACAAAGGCGGATTCATGGACCCAGCAGGTAGCGGGAGCTGCGCTCTTCTTGGCCCTTGGCCAGGGCTCCTGGGGCCCAGAGCTCACAGTTCTCTGTTGTGGTGAACCCAGCTGGGCCTGCCAGAACCAACTGGGCCTCCTTCTGGCTGCAAACCCAGAGAGGTGCGCGCCCAAACACAACCTTTATTAAAAAGGACTGTTTGTCTATGTGTGCGGACATGAACTTCCTGCAAGAATAAAACAAGAATACCAGGGGCAAGATGAGTCTGCAAATTCATGAGAAACAGCTAGACGGCAACAAACGTCCATAACGTCCTAAAGACCCTGTGAAATGCTTGTCAAACACAGTTTTCGCTTCAGTGTTTATGCGTTTCCAGTTAAAACAGGAAGTTTTGGTGGGACATATTCAAATGTATTGACCTCAATAGAATACAGCTTCAGTTACATCACAGAACCATAATTTGCTATTTGCTAATCAGTTGTAGATGGAGGGAGAGACATTGCCATTCTAATCTAGAGGGCATCTGATTGGACAAAAATCTGTGTAGTGCAGAATGAGTCATCACTATTTTCCTGGAAGAGAAAGACAGTACATTTTAAATGTGGACATCTGGTAAATGCTCATTTTGTTATTTTTTCAGGGCTACACTAGCATGTATAGTAGTTGAGTCTGAAATCTCATACTGAGGATAAGGATGAACTTTGCAAGTGTTTAAAAAAGTATTTTCTACACTCTTAAATATAAAGGTGCTTAAAAGGTTCTTCACACCGATGCCATAGAACAACCATTTTTGGTTCCACAAAGAACCATTCAGTCAAATCTCTTTCTTTCCTTTTTATAATCTGAAGAACCTTCTTTCACCACAAAGCACCTTTTGTGAAACAGAAAGGTTCTTCAGATGTTAAAGGTTCTTTATGGAACCATTTAGACAAAAAGGATCTTCTATGGCATCGTGAAGCACCTTTATATTTAAAAATGTATATAGTATAAGTGTATGTCATATGAAATACGGACACACTACACATTGTACTTCAGAAAGTGGTAGATTCTCAAGGAACTTTTCATAGACCGTTTTATGATTACTACGAGACATAGAACTCATTTCATATACTTTTTTTTTACTACTATATAGTAGGAAAGTAGGCAAATTCGAACGCAGGGTAGATGACATCAAATCTAGTAAACATTTCCTAAAAATCACAATTTTGATTGTTGGTTTTGACAGTTGGGGTCAGAATTCCAAAACCCAGTAAGCTGCCTCACTACTGTAAGACTTCCTTCTAAGAAAGCATCCTGACATGTCATGGAACATAACAAGTGACTAAAATGGAAATTTCTACTAAAGTGCTACAGCTTGACTCTCATTTCAATAGTTTGCTGCTAGCGTGTTGCTAAGCTAAGGACAAAATACACCAACAAATATTAAAATACACAGCACTCACAAAATTAGGTAAATTAAACAATTACACTTTTACTAATACATTCTTGTATTGAATGATACATTTCACTTGCCTTATCCACCATTATGGATTTATTTTTTTCACTGAGCTTGTTGCAGTGTATTTATGGGATTTAAAGGGATACTTCTCTCAAAAATTAACATTCGGTCATCATTTCTGTCATCACCTTCACGTCTTTCCAAACTTGTCTGCCTTTCTTTCTTCTGTGAAATATATTTCTATAAATCTTTTTTTTTTCGTCCACATAATTAGTGGTATCCAAAGTTATTTTGGACCCAGTGACTTTTATTGCATGATCAAAAACAGCTGAAATATCAAAATACATCCAAGATTTTGCTCAAGAGGGCATTTATAAAAAGAATGCTGGACAGTAAAAAATACATATATATATATATATATATATATATATATATATAAATACATTTATTTCATACTAAGTATAGTTAAAATTCTGACATATTGCTTGAGACTTACTCATATAAATTCACATTACCCACAATACACCAGCATATTCCATGTGTGTGGGCGCTCCTTTAGATAATCTTGCACCATTATAGGCCTTACTGATCCCTGACAAACTCGGTCTGAGAATCACTGTCATTAGAAGCACTTAAATGTTTGGGGTGATGAAGTCATATGGGTTGGTTGGGTTGCAGTTTTTTCTGTGGGGACCAAGCGAACTGGTGAGCAACAGTAAGTGTGCTGCGATTGTGAAACGATGGTGTCTGGTTACATAATAAGCTGTTGCATTCAAAGGGGGCGTAACTCCATCTCTCAGCACATGCCTTCAGAAACCAAACACGCAGACTTATTGCTGGCTTTCACACACGTGGCCGCAGGGCTCGGACGGGTGGGAGAATCAGGGGGCTTCTGAAACATTATCCAGAGAGAAACCAGCACACCTTTGAGATGACACAGCGTCAGTGAAACCTCGGGCTGCATTAGCCACAAGTGACATGATCAACAATCGTCCCCGATGCTGTCAGAGACGTTTACAGCGCAGCACTCAAACACCTCGTCAGTATATTCCAGAGCTCATCACAGAAAACGATCCATGCCCTGAAGACACAGCACAGATAGATGAGAGACTTTATGGAGGGCCACAGTTAAACAGGCAGGGATCTCCTTCAAAACTTTTACAAGAGCCTCAGGATAGACTCAGCTCCAAAACAGAGTGAACTGTCTCACTGTCTAAACACACACACTTCCTAACTAGTCAGCATCCAAACTGTCGTGATGCTCTAGATATGCAGCAACTCCATGTGCCATGAGTACAGCACTAGAGACTCAACTTTTTGAAGAGTTTGCAATTAGCATGTTGCAGAGCTCTACTGCAACAAGCATAAATATACAGTATAGTGAATGAATGAATGATGCATTTATATAGCGCTTTATTGTGTATTGCTGTACACCCAAAGCGCTTTACAATCATATGGGGGGGGGGGGGGTCTCTCCTCAACCACCACCAGTGCACTAAAATAATCTATTTTTAGTAAAAAATAACTATTTTATTGATACTTTGGTCACACTTTATTTTAACGTCCAATTCTCACTATTATCAAACCATTAACTTGACTTTTGCCTCAATAAACTCCTAATTTACTGCTTATTAAAAGTTAGTAAGGTATTGAGTATTGGTTAGGATTAGAGATGTAGAATATGGTCATGCAGAATATGTGCTTTATAAGTAGGCTACTAATAAACAGCCAATATGTTAATAATAGGCATGCTAATAAGCAACTTGGTGAGAATTGGTCCCTATTCTAAAGTGGTACCGATATTTTTTGGTAGTGAATGAAATATGACTTTATTCATAATGATTATTTCTCCCACCTCATCTGCAATCTTGAATTTTTCAATCTTGGAGATCATCACAGTGCATTCTGGGACTACCTTCTTCAATAATAATACACGCAATGCTGTTTTTCAGTCAAAAACTGAAATTCTGTCATCATTTACTCACCCTTGTGTTGTTCCAAACTTGTATGACTTGCATTGTAATAAAAAATAAAAACAATAGTCAGTAGAAAAATAGAAAACATACTGGTAAATCTCTGGCAGGACATTATCTGTTAAGTTGATAGACATTTCTTTTAACTTTAAAACGCAACAATTCAAGGTGTCACTTAGAATACAGGTAAAACTCTTGTGAAAAATCAACACGGAAAGTTCCTTTGTTAACAATACATTGGGTCTGGAAAGGAAAATTTAAAGGGAAACATAACTAAGCAACTCCATGTTTTGGACCAGGACATGTGTCCGTCAAAGCAAAGAAAACTTAGAACAGCCATAACTTGAAGAAATGTTCACACTAATGTCATAAAAAAACTCTTTCTTTTCTCTAGCCACAAGAGAGTCTGCATTTGTTCACGCGATTGCCTCAGCTGGAGTGGCGTTTGCAGTGACCCGTTCATGTGCGGAGGGGACCTCCACTATGTGCGGCTGTGACTCCCATCATAAAGGCCCGCCGGGAGAGGGATGGAAGTGGGGTGGCTGCAGTGAAGATGCAGAGTTTGGGGTTTTGGTGTCTCGAGAGTTTGCAGACGCTCGTGAGAACCGACCAGATGCTCGGAGTGCCATGAACAGACACAACAATGAGGCAGGACGGATGGTAAGAGACTCATGATCTTGATTTCAAAATGAATGTTCAAAAATTACGTTCAAAAGTTTGGGGAAAGATTTTTTTTATACTTTTATTTAGCAAGGATGCATTAACTTAACGTTTATAATGTTACAAAATATTTCCATTTCAGATAAATGCTGTTCTTTTGAACTTTTTAGCAATCAACAAATAGTGAAAAAATTAGTTTTTAACATTTATAATAAGAAGAAATGTTTCTTGAACAGCAAATCAACATATTAGAATGATTTCTGAAGGATCATGTGACACTGAAGATGAGTAATGATGCTGAAAATTCAGCTTTGCAATCACAGGAATAAATTACATTTGAAAATATATTAATTTGAAAATATCATCATAATTCACAATATTACTGTTTTATTGTGTTTTTAAACAAAATGCAGCCTTGGTGAACATAAGTGTCTTCTTTCAAAATATATTTTAAAAAGAAATTGACCCCAATTTTTTTGACACCCTTTTGTTGTTATATTTAACAACTTTTGACCACAATTAATTCCAAAGTATGACATATGGTGTCTACATACTTAAAGCCTTATTGTGTATTTCTTCATTTAAGTATCCTTATATCTCCCCCTGTGGATATCATCGTCAGTTTTGAAACTTAATACTGTGTCCACTCTTTGCCGGAGGGAGACATACGTAATGTGAAAAGATAAAGGCTGAGAAAACACACCATGTTTGTGAAATCACTTTAGGTGAAGTGTGTGCTTTGTGCACCACACCGAACAGAAATGCAAAATAATTGCTGCTTTTATCATTCCTCGGACAAACGGGTAGTTCCGCCCCAAACTCACACGATTGGCTGAGCAAACGTCGTTTTTGTCCCAGTCGGGCCATTGAAACAGAGTGTGATTCCAGTAGTATCACAGAAATTACACACTTCACCTTTAAGCCAGCAGGTTCATGATAACCAAACAATGAACAAAGCTGTACTTGTGCCGCTCCTGGGTGGGTCTTACCCTACAGTTCACAAAGGTGTTAATGCACCACAGATCTGTCAAATATCTCCTCATCCCTTTTCCGAGAGACTTTCAACTTTAAAACTGGTATTTTCATGAGAAATTACTGGGTAATTACCTCTCTTATCCTTTCATGCCTCTCATAACTTGCATCTGTACTGAATCCGTGACACTCAGTTGGTGGTTTTCAGAAGGCAGGGAGGGAAGAATAACACTGGGGTTCAGGATTTAGCCCGTCACTGCTGCTGTCATGACTCAGAATTAGAGTCTTTTGCGCTAAAGGGGCAATATGTGAGACCACACTGCAACAGAACACCACTTTGATCAGCGAGGGACCACAGGAGCAGGCACTGAGACAGTCGGCCCTGTCAGGACCCTCGCATGCTCCATTGTTATCGACGCAGCCTGAGGGACCCGCCCAGGGCCCAAAGAGTTCAGGACATGATGTCAGCGGCCCCAACTAGACCCCCAGGGACCTGCAAACACCTGCCTTCCGCCGCAGCTGGGGAATTCTGCAGCTAAATATAGCGAGTGAATTAAGGCAAACAAACCAAAACAAAGACATATAGTGCCGGTGGCGCTCTCCATTAAGTGGGACTTCAGAAGAGAATTAGCAGAGAAATGCAAGGGCCTGTCTGTATGCTCAGCACCTGAACAACACCTGTGGCCTGAGCCTGGGAGCATGCAGAAGAAGTTGCAGTCCGAGTTATTGGAGTCTTATGTAGATTCTGATTTGAAAATCTGCTTTAGAAAGGGGAGGGTGACAACACAGGCAATATTTAAGCAATATCACATATGTTAAAGACTACTGTACATATGCAAGCCAGAAGTTGAATATAGCAGGTAATCGGAGCGATGATATTTACAACGATATTCAGCACGACTGCAATTGTGATACTGTTTTTATGCTATGACATAATTATAGACTAACCAACACTTGTCATGGCACTTACATATTATTACTCTTTTGTTGGTTTTGATTGCTTCTATTTTCCTCATTTGTAAGTCGCTTTGGATAAAAGCATCTGCTAAATGACTAATGTAAATGTAAATAATTTTTTCAACAAGCAACGCTTCAGACTAAATTTGTTTACAGGTTAGATAAACCCTTTGCGATCCTTAAGGAAGAGAACACAACAATGTTCCAGCCTCCAAAATGCAAACTTTGAACTCCGCACCGCTAACATACTCTGGTCTGAAACACCACAAATCTGTCAAATTTCCCAGTTACTTTTAAGCGAAACGGCAGTTAACCAAATGTAAAGGAATGAACTGAGTCTATTTAACTATTCAAATAATAAAAAATATTCAAAATTAAATAAAAAAAATTATTAAAATGTTTTTATTTACATTTATTAAAAATTAAATAATTAAAAAATGTAATTAACATTTTTTTATTTACATTTTACAATACTAAAAATATATAATATAATATAATATATAATATAATAATCAAGAAATCATATTTAAAATATTCAAAAAAGCTGAAAATCAATAATACATTTCCTGCTTTATTCTGTCACACTGTCCAATGACAGAACATCTTATGTCTTATTTGAGTGATATGTGGAAGAGGGGGTGTGTCTTAAAATTGAGTCGAAGGTTCATTGGTTGCTGCAACAAGTAAACTTGATTGTTGTCGGTAAATGGATAAAAGTAAAGCATCAGGCAAAAAAAAGGAAGAACGCAACTGGCAAATGTTTTGTCAAAATGGTATTTAATAATTATTTATTCACTTTTGTTTTATTTAACTGCAATTCAAAATGTGAATTCAATAGTGCAATTGAATTCACATTTTAAAATGCAATTACATGAATTTATTCATTTAATAGTTAACTTTAAAAATATTTGGTTACACTTTATTTTAAGGTGTCCTTGTTACAGTGTAATTATACATTTAAGTACAGAGTAATATTGATTAACTACATGTACTTACTATATGATTAGGGTTTGGCTTAGGGTTGCTTGCATGTAATTATGTGTAATTTATTGTTATTATAATAGTAAGTACATGTAATGTGTAACAAGGACACCTTAAAATAAAGTGATTTATTTACATAATTTGATTTATTAAATGGCTAATGTATTTCTACATGTTATTTCTCATTCATTTTAAATGGTCCTTGATAGATAACAGCAAACTAATACCAATTTCCAATGTTTTTTCTTTTCCAGACCATCCTGGAAAACATGCACTTGCGCTGTAAGTGCCATGGACTGTCAGGCAGCTGTGAAGTAAAGACCTGCTGGTGGGCTCAGCCTGACTTCAGGCTGCTGGGGGATTATCTGAAAGACAAGTACGACAGTGCTTCTGAGATGATGGTGGAGAAACACCGGGAGTCCAGAGGCTGGGTGGAAACACTACGGGCCAAATATGCCTTCTTCAAGCACCCCACAGAACGAGACCTGGTGTACTACGAGGGATCGCCCAACTTCTGTGAGCCGAACCCGGAGACGGGCTCGTTTGGCACCCGGGACCGTGTCTGCAACGTGTCGTCGCATGGCATCGAGGGCTGCGACTTGTTATGCTGTGGCCGTGGCCATAACACACGGACAGAAAAGCGCAAGGAGAAATGCCACTGCATCTTCCACTGGTGCTGCTACGTCAGCTGCCAGGAGTGTGTGAGGGTCTACGACGTGCACACGTGTAAATAAGTGCAGGAAGAAAGGGACTAGTGGACATTAAAGATGGAAAGAGAGAGAAGAAAAGGGAGAGACTGAGAACAAACAACAAGATAGCGGCACTTCTGTGGTAGAACCCTTTACTAATGTGCCCTTTTTGATCACACGCCCCAAAAGATGCCCATGGTGAGCATCATGGTTACTACTGCCATTCCTCTCACTCTTTTTTGTAGCACGCATTATGTCTGCAAAAGAAAAAAAATGCCTTGTTATCAT
Source organism: Schizothorax lantsangensis (assembly GCA_027422415.1). Classification (NCBI taxonomy): domain Eukaryota; kingdom Metazoa; phylum Chordata; class Actinopteri; order Cypriniformes; family Cyprinidae; genus Schizothorax; species Schizothorax lantsangensis. The sequence goes on from CM049860.1 coordinate 18,446,994, forward strand.
TCAGTCTTCTTTATCTGTAACACCATCTCTTTGATCATCTCGCCCTGCTGCCTAAGGGCCGAAACAGGATATGTTCAAATACAACCAATGACACTAGGCACGCATTAAAGAACAAGAGGAGGGGGGAAAGCACGACAGGAAACTCTTGGCTAACTACTGAACGCTGGGTCTCGAAATATGCCCTGCTATACTACTGAATCCAATGCAATGCCCATGTTTTTCTCGTGATTTCCCAATCATATTGTACACTCCTACCACATTCCCTATAATCGTATATGTTCAAATCATGGAACATATTGGTGTTTGCTACATAAAAATGCTGTTATTTGTTTATACAGCAGTTTGGAGGGATGCAATTGATATATTAGCGTAGGGGCGGTGCAAACAGGAAAAGGCATTATGGGTACCTTCCGATTTTAAAAAAGGATTTTTGCAGAACATGTACATGCAAAGCCATCGGTGATTCTCCTGGATGAGTGCAGGACAGCTGGTGAAATGCATGACAGCAGAATGCAACGACACACACTGGGCTCATGTGCACCCGACCAGTACAATTTGCACTTACAAAACTACTAATGAGTATACTAATTCTAGAGATTATGGTGATTATTTTTTAACATATTCATTTTGATAAAGCTTCTTGTATATGACTGTGAAGGCTCCGTTTCAACACTTCCCTGTCGAGAAGTTTGCGTAGAGGAAGGAGAACAAGTGCGCAGGAGGAGGATAGTTAAGGAAAGAAATAGGAGGGTAAATAAAGGAGGGAAGTGAAACACAATTTCATGAAAAAACGCAACTAGGTGGCACTTTCGTAAGAATTCGTACAATTTGATACGTAGGAAAACGCACGATTTTTAGAAAAAGGAAAGTATGAGGGTCCATCCCTAAATCTAACCGTCAGTGGGCGTAAGCAGATCATATAAAAACGTACGAAGATTGTACAAATTTATACAAAGTAGTCATGAGAGTTTGTTGCAAGTGGAGGACTGCTGTGGGTTCGAGTGTGTGATAAATGGAAGAAAGACCAGCTTCACAAAGCTGCAACAGACTAGCGGAGGTTTCCACAGGACATGTTCTGACAGTCCCATACGCTTCCCATTAATTAAGTTTAACTACGCAACGCTAGTCTCACATTCACACCGATCCCTGTGGAGCCCTCTCACCAGTCACATCTATGCTCCCTTTCCCATTTCTCCTTCCGCTATATCCAAAGTTTTGTACAAAGCCTTTAAAAGTTCATAATTCCCTTTTTATTTTATAATCTGAAAATGTTATGTTTTTATAAATATTATTTATTACACAATGTATATATCTGTATGACTGAACTAAGATTATATATTTGAAGAACAAAACAGTCTCATGATTTTGCTTTTAAATATAAGACTGACTCTTGCTCTGCTGATATATATGCTGTTTAGCCTCATTTATATTAATATATAATGTGGATAACGACACTTTTAACAGCAGATTAAAATAAAGCATGGCATATAAATAAAAATACTGTGTGACATTGGCACGCAGCTAAATAAAGGGTTCAGTTTACCTGATCACAATCATCTGATCCTCATGTCTGCATCTACTCTGTCATTCCAGCGCTGACTTCACCCTGCAGGTTTGCAGACGGACCTCTGTTGTCTCCACTACAGTAGCTCCACTTAATGACAGAGTAAAGCATGACACAATAAACATTACAAATATTGACTGAAATAAAGCTGACTTCTATTACCTGTTCATGTAGATATTACTCAATCGGCTCCTGTATGCACAGGTCAGTTTGAGAGTCGCACCTGTTAAACACTGACAATGTGAAGGTATCAAATCAAATTCCAGAATCAAATAACTGAGGATGCTCTAGGCTTAACTGCACATCAATACGTAACACATTTGCCCCATCCATTGTTATTGTTATCACTAGCCTATGTCAGTCATTGCAATTTGTAGTGAATCCTACATTTATGTGGATGTCACTCACGAAAATTTACAGCATGTGTGTCATAGCAGCATGAAAAACTAAATTTTATTCAAATTCTGAATCGATTATGTACTGCTAGGCAAAAAAGCAAGCAAAGAGCATTCCCTTTAATCACTAAAAAGCTCATTTCATTGTATTCACAATGTCACAAAGTTACGGTATAACCAATTAATCTCTGTACTACCTCGCACAAGAATCTATTACCAGTATTTACATCGTGTCTACACCAGCGGATTCTGACTAACTTACTGTAAACACTTCTGATTGGCCATTGCATTAAAGGGGTCATTGGATGTCCATTTTCCACAAGTTGATATGATTCTTTAGGGTCTCAATGAAAAGTCTATAACATACTTTGGTTAAAATTTCTCAATGGTAGTGTAAAACACCCTTTTTACCTTGTCAAAATCAGCTCTGCAGACATCAACCCGTTTTGTTGCATGTTGCTTTAAATGCTAATGAGTTCTGCTGACCCCACCCCTCTCTTCTGTGGGGTGAGGAGCCGTGCTCTGAGACGGTTTACTTTAGCCGCGAAACTTGCCAACTAGAACTTTATTAGAAAAGGTGATTGCAAAGATTCATGAAAAAAAGTATACTCACTTCTCACTTCCGGACCTCGGTAAATTTCTCATGTTCAAAAATAAAATTTGTTCTCTGAATGACTAATTTGCTGATAAACTCTTCATATGAATGTCTGCATGACATGTATAATTCAGTTTAGACAGTTTGCAACTGCTATGTTCATTCATCCAACAGCAAAACACCTCAATCGCTTAGGAGCCAATCTTGTCTACGTCCCTGTTCCGGTGTCGTGCCGAATTCTGCACCCTGCCAGATTATGCATCCCCTAGTATTGGTAGGTTTAGGAGTAGGTGTGGGAGGGGTTAGGATTAGAGGTGGGGTTGGGATTAGGCAATCAGGTAGCGATTTCAACAAGGGGATGCATAATCTGGCAGGGGTGCAGATTTCGGCACAACACCGGTGACTGTTCACAGCTCACTCAGGGCAGGTCTAAGGTAAAACGCTACTGTCAATCAACAACCATGGAAGCGGCCTTCGCCTGTGCGACGTCACACAGACAAGAAGCTGAGAACGTCCTAATTTGAAAAAGGGGATATTATTTTTAGGGATTAAATAAAAACCACTGGGTGGATTTTTATCATTATAGGGTAGATGTGTACACACACTGCCAACATTTATGTTCAAACAACATGTAAAAGTGAATCTAGCATCCGATGACCCCTTTAAAGAAATCAACAGCTATGTCTGTGATTGGCTACATAGCTCAACACTGCGTTGGAAATAGAAACCGTTAAAGCTTTCCTGACCGCAAACACAAAGATGCATTGGAGTGTTTGCAAAATCTGCTTAACACCCCCGTAGAACCGGGCCTGCAATCACTCTATTTTTTTTTTTATCCACAGAACTCAAGTTTTTAAGTGTTGTATATTTGGTTCTTTTGATCTGGACCAAAAACGTAAATTACACATTTTGTTCACACTGCCATTTTTAACACTGTGCCTAATGATACAACATAATACATGGTCAAAATCTGATCAGAACGCTTTCATGGTACATATTGTGCAAACTCACCAAACATTTTTACCAGCTGATAATTCAAGAAGAGCTTATAAAATGTGTAAAGGAGTCAAAACAGCACCAGAAACTTTTTCGTTGCACGGAGATCAACAGACGGTGGTTGGGACGCCTGTACTGAATTAAACTCAACAAAAAAAATAAGACGTTGATAATAATACTGATAAATAATAATAATAACTTATTTAAAAAAAAAAGTCATATATTCAGCCAACTTGAGTTGTAGCTCTGAAATCAATTAATATTATATTAATAATTATTATATTATTACTTAATTTCAACATTTAATCTCCTTATCCAGTCCTATGCAAAGCATGCTGGGAACGAGAAATCCACTACCAAATTCCGAAAGTTAACAAGAAAATTTCATTATTTTCTTACAGCTTTTTTTTGTTTGTTGAGAAATTCAATTAGCACAGAAATTTGAGTTTAAATTACACACAATATTTAGTGAATGTAATGAACATCATTATGTCACGTGAACTGAACAAAAGGTTTGCAACTTAAAAGGTTTAATTAAATCAATAAAGTACAAGTTTTTTAATTGTAACCATGTATTTATTTAAGTTGTGGTAAAGGGCAACACAGCTCTTATGACAAGAAGAACCAGCAAGTATGCTTGAGCATTCTGTCTTTTTTGAGCATTCTGTCTTTGGTCCATACCGGGTTCATATATCAGTCAAACCGAACCAGAGTTTGTTTGGGAGTGGACCAACATCCACCTTTTCATGGGTTCTTGAGCCGCTTTTGCGTGAGCACCAATGTTCAGATGGCAAAGCTCACACTTAATCAAATAAAGCACACTAACAGAGCAATTGCACCAGAGTAGACAGTTCATTTTAAACCAGACCTGCCAAGTATGAACACAACCTTAGTCTCAATGAAAAAAAAGCAAAGTCTTACAAATCAACAATAACAGCAGTCATTCATTGCCATCTTAAAACCGCATTTTAATCAGGAAATCATTGAAGACATTATTTATATTTATATTTAATAGGAAAAATGATTGCAGTAATTAATTCCTTTACGGGTCATGCCATGAAAATATAATTTATAGTCCAAATGTTTGACAATAAAGGCAGCTACTACAAGTACTAGTGTGTGACATGCAGTCCAAGATGCAAAGATCCAAAATGTATACAAATCTCAAATTCTATATTTAAATGTGGTTCAATCACTATGACTTTCACAGTTCAACAGTAAAAGTCATAAAGGGGTCATAATGTTTTGAGAGAGAAAGTATGCATGTAAGAGACATAACAAAGAGAAAGAAGAGGAGAATTCAAGGCCGATGTGAACTATCCTGGCACTTTTGGCAGACTGGCAGAGGGGAGGTAAGTCGCGGGTTTCCATCTTGTACACAATGCTTAAGGCCACTATGTTACCCATTAGACTGGGGTGAGGGGCTGAGACCAAGACCTTTCCTATGTTCCTGACATGGAATGTCCCAAGAGATATAAGAAGGACAGATAGTTCCCTTTTTTCAAAAAAAAAAAAATGTTCTAGTCAGAAAACAATAAAAGCAATAAACAAACTGCAAAAATATACTGGCATGCAAAGGCACAGGAGCCTTTGAGCATTTAAATACAGTGAGCATTTAAATATTGTTATTGGCAGGCACTAACTGTTAAGAGAAAAGTGAGCAGAGGATTTGGTCAGAGAATTTTACCATCGCTAAATTTACACAGCCCAGTAAGGACAATTTTAGGAGTAAGGCATCATTGACAGGAATGGTTCATGTCAGTAAATACATATAAATATGATACATTTCATATATATATATATATAAAAAAACACCTTTTATATATATAAACACCCTGTGCACTTGTAGTGAGGAATCAAGGAGCTAGTGTGTCTGCATTTGCCATGGAGACATGCTGTACACTATACTTAAGGAAAGCGAGGGATAGAGAGATATGCTGTAGGTACGTCTGCTCTCTCTCTCTCTCTCTCTCAAGTGCACTCAGTGTTTTCCTGACTCCTTTAACAGCTTCTGAAATACATAGCAGAAAACACAAACAGGAAACCTTATGAAAAAGTGCACATGTAATGTGAATGGATGAAAACTAAAACAAAGATGACAAAAATTAAATCAAAAATCTTATTTTCATAATAAACACCCCTGGTGTCATTTTGAATGATTTAACAATGTATATTATTTAAAGCAAAAAAAAAAAAACGTATTATCATTCAGAATTTTTGGAGCCTGTGGTATTTGAAAGAAGTCTCTTAAAGGTATAGTTCACCCAAAAATGAAAATTCTGTCATTAATTACTCACCCTCATGTTGTTCCAAACCCATAAGACCTTCGTTCATCTTCAGAACACAAATGAAGATATTTTTGATGCATTCCGAGAGCTCTCTGATCCTCCCATAGACAGCATCCTTACAGGATCCTTACACGATCAAGGCTCAGAAACGTTGAAAGGAGATTGTTAAAATTATCCATGTGACATCAGTGGTTAATTTTACAAAGCTACGAGAATAGCTTTTACGAGAATAGAATTTTTGTGCGCAAAGAAAACAAAAATAACAAAATAACTTTATTCAACAATTTGTCTCTTCCACATCACCCTGGTGCCATTTTGGAGAGTATCACATATGTAAACAATGTATGCTGTTCTGTGTCAGCAGCACCGTACGCGGATACGTTGTTTACGTTGTTTATGCTTTGATCTGAACATAAACAACGTATCTGCGTACAAATGCTGCATACGTTGTTTACTTACAGTATGTGATACTCTCCAAAATGGCGCTATAGGGTGATGCAGAGGAGACGAATGGTTGAATAAAGTCGTTATTTTTGTTTTCTTCACCACAAGAAGTATTCTCGTAGCTTCGCAAAATTAAGGTTGAACCACTGATGTCACATGGATTATTTTAAGGATCTCCTTGCTACGTTTCTAAGCCTTGATCGTGTAAGGATCCTTGCTGTCTATGGGAGGATCAGAGAGCTCTCGGAATGCATCAAAAATATCTTAATTTGTGTTCCGGAGATGAACGAAGGTCTTACAGGTTTAGAACGACATGAGGGTGAGTAATTAATGACAGAATTTTAATTTTTGAGTGAACTATCCCTTTAAGCTTACCAAGGTTGCATTTTTGTTGATCAAAAATACAGTAAAACAATAATCTTGTGAAATATTATATACATTTAAAATAACTGTTTTCTATTTGAATATATTTTCAAATGCAATTTATTTCAGTGATGTCAAAGCTGAATTTTCAGTAGCCATTACTCCAGTCTTCGGTGTCACATGATCCTTCAGAAATCATTCTAATATGCAGCTTTCTAGCTCAAGTAACATTTATTATTGTTATCAATGTTGAAAACAATTGCTTAACTTTTTTTTTTTTTGCGATAATTGTAAAAAAAAAAAAAAATCAGGATTCATTGATTAATAGCAAGATAAAAAAATAGCATTTATTTTAAATGTAAAAATGTTATAACATTATAAATGTTTTGCCGTCACTATTGATCAATAAAATTATTAATTTATTTTTTTAAATATTCCCCAAATTTTGAATAGCAGTTAAAAATAAAAATGTCCTCCACCTCTGAAATATTTTGTGTAGAAAGGGGAAATTCAATCATAAATTTTTTTGACAAACCAATCAAATCCCAAAGGGAAAAAGCAAAGTTCAGCTGAATGCCGAATATTTTTTGTAATATTACAGTTAAATGCAGGTGTTAAGTTAAATGCAGCGATTGATGTTTGTGATGTTGTCTCTAAATTTAGATTTAAAATGTCTTTAAATCAGTATTTGATAATATCTAATCTGTCCACAGAGGTTGAAATTATAATATTGAAATATTAATAGTCAAATGTGAAAAAACTGGCGCTTGGTGACTACATGTCAGTCCTACCAAAATGGCCTTGGTTTGTCAGGCTACTCCTCTGCACCCGAGACTATATGGCCACATATTTTTCAGAGCCCAACCTGGAGAACAACATAAACAACATATTAATGATAACAATCAATATGATAAAGGAGGAAAAATCTATTTGAAGCCATCCAAAAAATGGACTTACGCTCCTTCTTCTCTCAGTAGTGCCAAGAACTTGTTAACTCTGTATTCCAAAGGCATCTGAAAAATAATGTAGAAAAATACCCACAGGAGAGGTGAAAATGTAGAATAAAAGTGAATTAGAAAAGAAAAAAAGATCTTTGTTAGTTACACTGCTGTAAATTCCTTGCAAGCCCCCTTTTCTGGAAAGTTCGGAGATGTTGAAAAGATAAAAACCTTGTCAGCTATGTAAAGCCTGGAGGGTTTGGAGGGGCCCTGAGTTTGTCTGTGAGGAGTTGTGAAGGGGCGGCAGTAAATGGCTGTCGGGAAGGGGAAGTGACAAGACTAGTGATAAATCCAGCAGGCTGTCGTACCTGTGTCACCCAAGACAGGAAGAGTGATAGACAACCCAGACCTGATCCCCTTACATACTAATGTTATTTGGTGATGTTGAGTGAAATTTAAATGAAGTAAAAAAAAATGTTTAATTAAATTAAATGTAAAAATAAATCATCCCAGATTATTTTTTATTGTATAATTCATTTCCTTATGATTTAATGAATTGTATAAGGAAAGATTAATTGAGGAGCTGCACAGGTTTAATCTTAGTCATGAACTAAATTGTGCTGTTAACTTTCCTTTATAGACTAGAATGTGATTTAAGGACAGAGTAGAGCTCTGAGGAGGGAGATGGCACCAAGGAGGAAAATTAATGAAGGTGTATGCAATAACTTAGCTTTTCAATTGCCTGGGGCTGTTGGAGAAGTGGAAATTACTGAAAGAATAGAGGGAATGGAAGGAAAACTCAGTGCGGCTGTGTGCAGCATGTCCCGGCAGACTCTGTCTCATTCCTCTCTGAGGGGAAGCACTCAGCGCAGCCACATTACTGCATACCACACCAATTACACAGCATCCAGCACAAACACCACTGCAACTCCAATTACGCCACCACAAAAACAAGACAACACTAACAAACATGACTATAATTCTCATTAAACAAGACCAGAAATAATCTACAACTATAATGGCTTAAAAAAAGAACCGGAATATTTTCTAAAATACAGGTTTTCAAAAGACTCACCATTGGCTTAATAAAGCACAACAGTGACTGGCCAGTTTTTCAGTGGCCTTGGTTCTAGAAGTATTTTTCCCATTATTTTATCCACAGGGATTTCAAAAATGTCTTCAATAAAGAGTTCTAACCAACCTTGTATGAGATGGATCACATCATCACAAACACTGAAGTAAAAAAAAAGTTTTTTATATAAACTAAAATTATAAAGCGGTGTTCTATTTAAATATTTTTAAAAATGTAAGCTATTCCTGTGATGGCAAGCTGAATTTTCAGCAGCAATTTCTCCAGTCTTCAGTGTCACACGATCATTCAGAAATCATTCTAATATACTGGTTTGGTGCTCAAGAAACATATTATCATTATCACATTATCAATGTTGAAAACTGATCTTTTTTTTTCAAGATTTTTTGATGAATAGAAAGTTCCATTTTTTTCTTTAGATTTTTAAATAAAAGCAATATTTTGTAAAAAAAAAAAAAAAAAAAAATCTATTTATATTTTTTCATTAGTGCTACCAAACGATTAATCGTGATTAATCGCATCCAAAATAAAAGCTTTTATTTACATAATATATGTACTGTGTATATTTATTATGTATATATAAATACACACACACATACAGTATATATTTTGAAAATATTTACATGTATATGTTTATATTCATATAATTTATATTATATATAAATATACTTAATATATAAACATAACATTTTTCTTAAATATATACATGCATGGGTATGTATTTATATATACATGATAAATATACACACTACACACACATATACTATGTAAACAAAAACTTATTGCGATTGATCGTTTGACAGCACTATTTTTAATATTTAATAATATATATTTTAACAGCATTAAGGCATTAAGCAGCTAACATTATTGCAGGGTTTTTGAGAACAGTCTGTTTTGGCTGGGAAAGTGAAAGGCTTCAATCAACTCCAGAAGCGGGCCATATACACCAAATTACATGCAGATGAGGAATATGGAGTTCTGTTTATTTGTGTGTGTCGAGAGAGAAGGCGCATCTGGAGGGGCTTGTTTTCATTATGATGCCATAAAGTAATTGAATTTGACATTGACTCAAACCGCAGATGATTTCGCAGGAAAAGCTGCGACTCAGAGAGTCGTCTAGACAACCCGGAGGGTGAAAAGGTCTTTCAGCATCTCACCTGCAGTGACATCTCAATGAGCATCTGCAGCTTCTTAATGCCGAGCCTCACCGTTTGTCCTTTCACCTGTTTTGCAATAGCTGCCCGCTCTTCTTCCTGGAAGCCCCCGAGAAGCTGAACCACACAAAAGAAAACAAAGTCAGTTGTGGCCTAATAATCAAAAACTATGGTCGGAATTTGAAATGTGCATTAAGGAGTTAAAGAGACAGTTCACCCAAAAATTTCAAATCCATCATCATTTACCTTCATGTCATTCCAAACCCATATGACTTCTAAGGAACATAAAAGGTTCTTGAAAAATGTTAAATATTTTTGCCCATACAATAAAAGTCAATGGGGTCCAAAACAACACCGAACCCCCATTGATTTTCACTTTATGGAAAAGGACAACAACCAAAATGTCATACAGGTGGGAGAGTAAAGGATGACAGAACTGACATTTTTGGGTGAACTATCCCTTTAAGATGATTTGCCTGCAACACAGATTGCTCCATTTTTTCTTCAAGAACCTTGTTTTTCTGCCCTTCAACCCTATTATAGTCGCCCCCAAAACATATGTGGACACCTAAGTCACATGTTAAAAAGCATGAATTTTACATTATATAGCAAAATATCAATGTTTCTTAGTTTCATATGATAATACTATAGATTTAATGTCCGTTACCTGCAACAAAGTTATTTTTTCATGATTGTGATAGTGTGGATTAACTCTGTAAAGTGTGACAAAAGCCTGGAAATAACATTTAGAAAAATGTATTTCTACATTAAAAAGAATATTGAATCTTCATATGAAATATGTTTTGCATCATATTTGATACATTAGGATTTTATGGCCCATATATTGATATAGTGAGTATATGGAGCTTAAACTTGAAGAGGAAAAAACACCTCAATTAATTCTCTTCAGAGGCTCAAACTAAGCAAAAATATGCAATTTGGGGAAATTGCTGAAATTTATATGGCCAAAAAGTAAGAAGAAATTCTGACAGCCTGTACTGTAAATCATACGATTTTTATAAAAGTATACACTACTATCATAATTTACATATAAATAATGAATATAGGTGTCACTCTACATCTCCTGATATCATCTCTAAGCAATATATAAGCCATTTAAATGCTTAATTTTATGATCAAAGCTCTGTATTTTAAATTTTATGGGCGAAACATATAATGTATGCAATACAATGATGACAGAGATGTACAAATAAACATTCCTCAAAAAAAAAAGGATAATGCAGTAAACCTAAATTGCTTCATTCAGCAAATGTTCATCTTGAAATGTTAATTCCAAAATAAAAAAGTTATTCTTACATTTACTAATATAATAATGATATAAATCAGTATAAAAATCAGTAAAATTATAAAAATCAGTAAAGATTTCACAACAAAAGGCTCATGTACCATGACCTAAAGGTAGACATTTTTACAATTATACTAAATGGCCTTTTACTTGCTGAATTAATATTAACTAGCACTCAGATGACAGAAGGCATGTTATGATTATGTACAATAAGTTTTTCAGAAAGTTTTGATTATGTTGATAATGTAGAGGCCTTAAAAAAATGTATGTATCAAATGTGATACACTAGGCTTTATAAGGTTAAGTGTCCAAAACCTTTTGGGGCAACTGCACATCTCTTTTATCTCTTGAACTCTTTGCGTTTCTAAGAGCCTCACCTCCAGGGCCTCCATCAGATGTTCTCCTCTAGAGATGTTAGGGATGTGAATTGTAGTGCTGAAAGTGTCCAACATGCCCATCTCCTGCAGAACATCCTTCCGGCTAGTTGTGCCAAGAATCAGCAACTTACGACCCTGCAGTGTAAATACAACCAAACGTCTAAAATGATTTTGTTTCCAATTTATGGTAAAACTTTTTAACACTGAAGGTCAAAATTTCTCATTGAAGAACTTTCGAGATGTGCTACTACAGCCATGCTATGGAGCATATCTACGTGAAGTAAAGAGGTGGACCATTCCCAGAGGCCCCAGCGAGCAGAGGGGATTATGGGTCGCCCCCCTGTGGAGCCCAGTATATGCTAGTGCATGCAGATGAGGTGCCACACAGGCAGCGGGCCTGCCAGGTCTCGGCTCTCTCACAAACCCTTTCTATCAACTCACCCAAGACCCGACTCCCTGCTGAGTGCTGCTCTATATAGTCCTGATCTGGAGGAACAGACCCTCAGCTATTCAAAACACCTTACAAACACAGCACAACACCTATTCCTGCCTACATACACACTCACTGCCACCAGGAAGGCAGACACAACAGTAGCTTGTTGGGGGACCTGTACACTATGAGAAACACTACTGCAGCAAAAAAAAAAAAAAAAAAAACTTTTCAAATGGAGCCAAAATATAAATGTAGATTTTGGTTACTGGTTAAAATCAAAAGAATGATTCAATCGTATGTGTGACTGCTTAGAAAAGCGACAGGATGTTTTTTCTCAGTAAAATTTGAGGTGTCTTTTGTGTCCATAATACAAATGGTGTGGTACAAGTTACATACCAAAGTTTAACCAAAGGTTCTCAAACATTTGGGGTAACCTCAGACTCAAAACTTGAAGGAAACATGCTCACCAAGGCTGCAGTTATTTCATCAAAAAGACAGTAAATACAGTAACATTGTGAAATATTATTACAAGTTAAAATAACAGTTTTCTATTTGAATATATTTTAAAATGTGATGTCAAAGCTGAATTTTCAGCATCATTACTCCAGTATTCAGTGTCACAAGATCCTTCAGAAATCATTCTAATATGCTGATTTGACATTTAAAGATCATTTCTTATTATTATCACAGTTGAAAATGGTTGTGCTGTTTCATATTTTTGTGGAAACCATTATAATTTTTTTCAGGATTCTCTGCTGAATCAAAAGTTTGATGTTTTAACATTATAAATGTCTTCAATGTAACTTGATCAGTTTAATGCCTTCTTGCTGAATAAAAATATTACTTTTTTAGAACGAAGAGTTCATTTGCAAAAACAGATAACTCCGTTTTTAACAATTTTCAAAAATCATGTTTTTTCATTGTGCATTTCAATTAATCTTAATCAAACTGCAGTTGGGTTATTTTGATTAGGTTAAAAAAATAACAAAAAAATACAGCTAACTAACACAATAAAAACATGATAACAAAAAAAAACAAAAAAGAAGAGTTATTTGCAAAAAAAAATTAAAAATACATATATACACACATATATATATATAAAAAAAAAATATTACTTTTCATCTTTTTATAGATGATTAATATTATATTATATTATATTATATTATTATATCTTACTAACCCTAAATGTTTGAACAATCGATATGTAAAAACTGGCTAATTTAATATACATTAAAATGAATATCATTTTTTGAACTGATGTTTTATTGTGGATTTATTTTATAAGAAATTAACTAGCCTGCTGCTTTTAGCTAGAGATCGACCGATATATCGATTTACCGATATTTTTCCCGATATTTAAGCATTTTTCCATAATCGGATATCGGTTTTGTAATATCGGATTTTCCGATAAATGCCGCCATCTTGTGGGCGTTTTAAGAATTGCACGCATGATCGCCATTACAGCGCATCTGAGGGGAGACGAGACAACGGCGTGCACAGGTAAAGTATTACTTGCTTTGCTGTAATTAGTAAATTTTATTTAACATAACAGCCATTAATGCACAAATTAGATGTGATACATATGCTTGATATGTAGTTTATGCAGCTTGGCTCTAAGAAATAGACGAGTCACGTAAGATAATCCGTCAAGTCCTGTCCCAATAAAGACGTAACTTTGCATGAATTAAATAATACAGCCATGAATGAGCGCAAGTTGGAAGTAAAAGCGCTGAATTAAATTCTCTCTCTGTTGTATATTTGCTCATCATTAGTCTCGTGAAGCCGCTTCATATTGCTGTTCACTCCGTGGGTTGATGCTCAGGAAATGCTACAGCACGGCCACCGCATGTAACTTTTAAAAATATTCACGATTAAAACACCGTAATTATATAAACATTTACTATATAACCATCAATTCCCTAATAAACATCCTAGTAAACACAACTCCAGTGTTTCCCCACACATAGACTTTACCTGGGCGGGCCGCCCAGGTATATTAACGGCCGCCCAAGTATATTTGGTGACACATTTTTGTTTTTATTACTATTATTATCTTACACTTTTTATTTTTTTTATCCGCCCGAGATAATGAAACCATCCGCGATCGATTAACTGGTTAAAATCTCCCCACACACTGCTCGTTCTGTGTGCTCAGGAACTGTAGACACTCCCACAGACGAGCTCTCTCTCTTTACTTGTGGCGGGCTGCAACAATATCCACCGCCCGCTGCCATCAGCTCCCGCCTCTCACACACAAGAGCGCGACTTTCAGTATTTAGCAACTTTCAGACCCTTTTGGCGGCTTTTTTCCCACAACAGGTACATACTGACAAACCTAGCGACTTTTTTTGAAAAAACCTTAGCTATCGTTCAATTGGAATTTGTCTCCAGTAACGTTACTGCCCCGCGAGTGCGAGATCTGACTCTCCCGGCGCAGTGTCGACTCTCTCTGCGTCTATTCTGTGCAGTGAGCGGCAGTGAAGCAGCGCATTCATTTGTCCGTAACGCAGCAAAATCGTCAGTAAATCATTTACAAAACAGCGTTTCCAAGCACCTGTCGCTTACTGACTGTTTGGACTTTTAAATATGAACATAATTCGTCTGTTAATATGCGCATAGCTTGTTACTCAGACGCAGACAGTGCGCTGAATGAGACAAAACAGTAATACAGCCAAAACCACCGCATATAGTCGCTTTTTAGTGCAAGTTAGATGTATATTGATTTTATCAGACGATGTTGCGATTATAGCCTAAATCAGGATTTAAGGAGTATAGTGAGAGTGATTCCTGGTTAACATGTAAAATTAATGGTTCCTGTTTACTATTTATACTTGTTTAATGTATGACAACAGAAAGTATAATGTGAACAGCTTTATTGGCATTGTTGTATTAATTACAGTATGTGACATTTAGAACAGATTTTAAGTGCCAAAACTCGTCTGAACGCAAACTTGACACAATGACATGCAAATTAACGTGATGTCACCTGCCGCCACAAGTTTTATTTATTTTTTAATTGGTGAGAATTACTTTTATGTGCTTTATTTATTTTACCTGTTTGTTTTTTTTACCTCATCGAAGATTTTATTTTTAAACAAAAACTGTTTAGTAACAGTGCACTTTTTATTTTTTGTACTCTCAGACCCCTCTATTTATTGGTGTATAAATAAGATTTGTTTTGTTTTCTATGCAAAGAGGGAGTGATTGTTATAAATAAAATGGTTTGTTCAGTTCAGTGGTGTTGTAATCATTGTGTCAAAAACACAAGTATAACAGTAAATAAATATCGGTTCTGCATATCGGTTATCGGGCACATAAACAAACAAATTATCGGTATCGGTATCGGTTCTAAAAAATCAATATCGGTCGATCACTACTTTTAGCCAATGAGTTTAAAAGAGTTTACTGTTTATTAACTAAAGCGCTTAGTCAAATACATAACTGTCATATAATATGCAAACTGAGACAACAGAAACATTTTAAGTTATGAGCTGACTACCAAATCAGCTAATACGATATTGGTAACTTTTGTCAATAATTATATTTATTTAGGACCACTAGGAATCCTTCACAGAATACAGTCTGAGAACCACTGATTTAGGATTATACTTGGGGTTAGAGGTTTTAAAACCCCCTAACATTAAGGGTAAAATACTAAATAATAAACAATAATAGCAGACTAAAATAACTCTGACATGTCTATGAACAAAGAACAAATGCAGTGAGTGGCTCCATAGCAGTTAAAGTGACTCTTTTCTGATGGTGTTTTCTGGTGAAAAGGAGGTGCTGCTCCCTGTCTGTGGATGGCAGTACTACAAGCTGGTGTAATTGTGCAACTTTCTCACCCGAGGAGGAGGTTTCTTCAATAACACCAGCAGAGCCTGCAACACCAGGTTAGAGAACCGTGGCCCGATGGGAACAAAATCTGTGGAGTGGAGAAACATCAGAGATGAGAAGACAGCATTGAGTAGGTTTGTTATGCAGACCAAGCATTCCACTGTATATTGCCATCACTTCAAATAAAACAAGAACAAAAACTAGACAAGAGTACATACAGCCCCTCTACATCCATATAAATAATAAATAAAAGGTCACACATAAAGAGCACATTGATGTTTTTGAACGTATTATCAGATTTGACAGGAAGTGCATCGTCCTCGTTGTGACAGACTCACCCAGAAGTCTTTCTATATCGTCCACCACCACACAGCTCAGTTGGGACTTGTAGGCATCCTCGAATATCTAAAGAGATGAAAACCATAAACCCATTATTAAAGGCCAGCAGCTGAAATATCACATCAGTAACATCCCCATGACAACTGTTTTCAACACGCACAGATCTCGTAATGTCTTATCCTACAGTGACGAGGTTGCTACCTTCTTGATGGCCTGACATTTGGCGGTCTCTGCAAAGCCGATCATTTTGTCTGGAGAGCAGATCTTGATGAAGGGGAACTGGGAGTCCTCTGCGATCTTGGCCGCCAGTGCGGTCTTACCACTGTGAGGAGGCCCTGAGGGAGCAGAGAGCATTCACACTCTCAGTCATATCAGATTGCAGCATTATGCTGCATGTTTGCTTGTGTGAACCAGAGAACAAGAGCAGGGAAGAATGCTATTCCCTCAGTGTTTGTGTGCACATGTGTGCAGTGTATGTGTACAACTGTAACTTGTCAAGCTATAAGTTACTCATAAATTTACAGTCAGCTATCCTTTTGAACAGTTAGCTATTAGCTCTTAGATGCCATCTTTATACCCTCTCTTAGGTCTAAACAATTCACTGGATTTTTTTTTTAAATCACAATAATTATGTATTTGTGAAATCATCAAATCTTAAATGCTGTTATATAATTAAAGAAATATATGTACAGAGCATTTCAGAGTGCAGTGCAGCACTGTGTTCATTTACATGTTAGCAGCTCATGATCCAGTGTTTTCAGTGTCTCAGAGCGGCTTTGTTCACAGTAAATGTTGCTCCAAACTGCATCTATTCTGGGTTATGGTCCTCTAAAACTTGCATTTAGGAACACAATGGGTGCCACTCATTTACTAGATTTGTAACAAGAAGCGTTTAACATTTGAAAATGAAAAAATGTAGACAGAAATATTAAAATTGTTATTTTACAGTTATAGTTATATAATTTTCCTTAAATATTCATTATTTATTTCACAGTGAAATAGCATTATTACAATAGTATTTCTTGTTTAATATATTTATTTAATCATAAATGATAAGAAGAAGAAATGTTTTGAATTACAAAAACAATATGATATTATTCTTGATTAAATATTTGAATTGATTGATTTAAATTGCATTTATATCATAAAATGACTGTAATAAATCTTACAATAATATTTTGCGTATTGCAACAAAAAAATGCTACACCAGCATCTGAACAAGGACTCAATCAGTGAATCATTTTTGAACTGGTTTGCCGTCTAAACCAATTCATTAAATTGAATACAGCTTTTCTATGCTTAATTTAAGAGAGATAACAGAGGGTTTTTTTACTCATTAAAAAGGAAATGTAACACTGTAAAGTTTGTGTGTAAGACTTGCCTTCTAAAAGCACAGTTACTAGCGGTGTGCGTTCACTGTTCTTGGTCTGTTGCACCAAAAGTTCTCCATCTCCCAGTATGTCAGACACACCATTGCTCCATTTCACAATACCGTTCATGATATAACTTGAGTAATCCTCCTGATTAGAGCCAAAAGCCTTTACAGAAAAACAGAGAGAACTGCATTAAATATTAAAGCAATAAATTACTTTATTCATTACTAAAATTATTCAATAATGCATAATAATTTGACATTTTTCCTTTACAATTCAGTCTCAGGTGGCCCATTCACAGTGTAGAATGCACAAAATAATTCACCAAACATTAATTTACATGTTGGATGTAAATAATATCAACCTTAAGACTAAGAGGGCGGTTCTTTCCCAAAATGAACTCCAATGTGGGCCAGACTTAATGCCGATAGTGAAGTTTGGCTGCATGAGATCTAATCAGGGGATTTGGATTCAACATATTATGCAAACTGAATATACAATAATGGAGAGTGGACTTACAGGCTTGATGTCATTATTCAAAGAGCCCAAGAAGTCACTCCTGTTGACTTGCAGCATGTGAGCCTTTTCTGTGTCCACCTCCACCTGAGTACTGGCCTACAGGAGCAAAAACACACAGATTGATCCTCAAACTCATCCACTTAATCAAAATTAAAGGTCTAGAAGCAAGAGAAAGACAGACCTACTACACCTGTGTAAGCTCCATCAAATATGGGAGCATTATGTGTCAACACCATCAAATATGGGCATGTGTGAGCTAACACACACGCGCGCACACGCGCACCCACACACTTTGTCTAGCTATACAAAGATATCCATAGGCTTCTAAAAACTTGTTTTCATATAAAGCAAGATTTAATTTGTTTAAAATTTACTATCTCAAGCATTGAAACAATATTTTCTTATAGTCACATAAAAACCACAGCATTTAGATGGTATTCAAATGTGTAACTCAACATTGCTGTAATCTGATGTAAACTGCATTTTATTTGTATAATAAACCAATTTTGTAACTTGACATAAGTTCCAACCAGAGTTCAGAACTGATTTTGTTTAAATCAACCATAATTAGTTATGATTGTGGTGGTGCATTGTGGATGAGATGATGAGATCAGACCTTGATGTGACGGTTCATGGCAGTCGACTGGGCAGCTCGCACAAGCCCTTCCAGCTCTGCTCCGCTGTAGTTCTTGGTCTCAACAGCAAGCTCCTTTATGTCAACATCTTTGGTCAGCATGTTTGACTGCCTCATTTTTGCAGTGTGGATATTCAGGATCTGAAGACGGCCCTTCTCGTCAGGCAAGCCTGGAGAAGGATGATTAGACAACTAGTTGTTTTTAGTAACCTTGAATATGTGACCAATTGAAAAGAGTCATTCAGTTCTCACCGATCTCCATTTTGACCTCCAGTCTGCCCGGCCTCAAGAGGGCTTCATCGATCAGGTCAGGCCTGTTGGTCATTCCTTAAATAAAGTATGATTTAATAATGAAAACAAATCCAAATCAATGAACAAAACATGAAGCGTTGTCTTTCTTTATGCTGGCTGTTTCCACAGGGAGTTCTCACCAATGACCAGGATGTTGTTGAGCTGCTCTACGCCATCGATCTTAGACAGTAGCTGGTTGACTACAGTGTCGTGGACCCCAGTGCTGCCCGCCATGCTGCCACGTTGTTTACAGATGGCATCAATTTCATCAAATATGATGATGTGCAGTCCACTGTTGGCCCCCAACTTCAAAAGCCAAAAAAGAGACAAAAGAATTATAACAGGATAGAATATATATTTATTTATTTAACATAGGCTAGTATATAGTCATGAAGCGAAGTGGGAGAGAGAGGGGGGTGAGATCGGGAAAGGTCTGCGAGCCGGGACCCAAACTCGGGACGCCCAAAGTGCAGCTGCGCTATGTGGCTATACGGCTAACGGTGCCAATATATATTATTGTTAAAGGTTGTGACTTTAAAATGACAAATTAATAGAAAAGTATTTTTTACATTCAAAGTATTTAAAAGGTATATATTAAAAGTACTTGTTACACTAAAAATGAAAGTAATAAGCAACTAATATACTATTATAATATGCATCAATGATATGAATTGGCTTATATTTGAAAATTTTCAGTTTTCATTTTAGTTTAAGTTTTAATCATTTTTTCATGTGCTTGTCATTTTATATATATATATATTTTTAATATATTTCTATTTATCTTTTATTTCATTTTTAATTTAATTTTAGTAATTTTAGCATTTAAACGTAAACTTACGTAAAGGTACATTTATTTTAGTTAGTTGCCAAGACCTTTCTACATTTTACTTTAAGTGTTTAAAAGTTTTATCAAATATTTATATTAATTATAATATTTATTTTTTATTTTATTACAGCTTTACTTAAATTAATGAAAACAATTTTAATAGTTTTAGTTTGTTTTAGGTAACAGCAAAACAGCACAGAACAGAATAGAACCGAACGGAACAGAACAATAGAATAGAATAGAATGCAATTTAGTACACTCTTAAAGGGATAGTTCACTTTGAAATTAAAATTTGGTATCTATCAGCTTACCCCAAGGGCATCCAAGATGTAGGTGTCTTTTTTTCTTCAGTAGATCCAATTTTGATGTTTTTAGGTCAAACCGTTCTAGTCTGTCAGTCATATAACGGCAGGTATAGG
This sequence comes from Schizothorax lantsangensis, assembly GCA_027422415.1. NCBI lineage: Eukaryota > Metazoa > Chordata > Actinopteri > Cypriniformes > Cyprinidae > Schizothorax > Schizothorax lantsangensis. Next base: position 18,467,175 of record CM049860.1, read on the forward strand.
TCACTGTCTCTATAAGAGGGAAAAAGAACATGCACAGAGAAATCCAAATTAAACAATTCCCCATCGTAACTACACATTGATGGCCTAAGACACGAAACGAGCGGTTTGTGTGAGAAAACGAACAGTATTTATATCGTTTTTTACCTCTTGTACACAACCATGTCCAAGTGATCTGAGTGCGCACACTTATCCAGTGTGTGACGTGTGTGTGTGCGTGCGCTCTGGCTCACGCTGCATTCACACGGGGCGTCGGCGTCAACGCTTGACGGAGGGCGTGTCTGAAGCGTGGTGCTGACGCGCCGTCATAGTTACAACAACCAATCACATACTTCTCTGGTGTTGCATGAACAGGATTGGGTATTTGCATGAGGCGATCTGATTGGCTGACGCCTCCGTTGGCGCTTGAAAAGTTGCGTCAGCACCACGCTTCAGACACGCCCTCCGTCAAGCGTTGACGCCGACGCCCCGTGTGAATGCAGCGTGAGCCAGAGCACTCAGATCACTTGGACATGGTTGTGAACAAGAGGTAAAAAACTATATAAATACTGTTCGTTTTCTCACACAAACCGCTCGTTTCGTGTCTTAGGCCATCAATGTGTAGTTACGATGGGGAATTGTTTAATTTGGATTTCTCTGTGCATGTTCTTTTTTCCTCTTATAGAGACAGTGACCTATACCTGCCATTATATGACTGACAGACTAGAACGGTTTGACCTAAAAACATCAAAATTGGATCTACTGAAGAAAAAAAGACACCTACATCTTGGATGCCCTTGGGGTAAGCTGAGAGATACCAAATTTTAATTTCAAAGTGAACTATCCCTTTAAAAATAAAGGGGCTTAAAAGGTGCTTTTGTGAAACAGAAAGGTTCTTCGGATGTTAAAGGTTCTTTATGGAATCATTTAGACAAAAAAGGTTCTATGGCATCGTGAAGCACCTTTATATTTAATAGTGTAGCAGAATAGATAGCCTCAAAGGAAAATAAAAAGTCAGGTTAAATGACAAGCCTTAAAACTCTAATTTTGTTTTGATGTCCTCTTAAAAGCTTTATGCGTATAGTTCTCTTGAGCTCCCTGCTTAAATGCCAGGTTGGTGAATGGACTGTGACTGTATAAACTCTGTGACAATGGCCCACAATTAAGAGTTATCTTCTTCATCTGGGAGGCTGTCAGAGGCTAGGTCGTAACATTTAGCACAGATGGGAGGCCAGTATGAGTGTGCGTGGCCTCCCGTGAGTCAGGGTGAAGGGTTAGAGATAGCCGAACACTCTCATTAAGAGGTGACGAGTGAGCTCTTCAACGTCATGTAGTCACACTGTCTACCAACACAACATCACACTCAAGCACGGCCAGAACCAGCAGTTCACTGCCAACACTTCTCGACACATCACCCTTGGAAAAAAAACAAACTATGATAATGTTTCTAAGCAAACACTAGGCCATTTACAGTAATTCAGTAAGTATATTTCAGCAATTTGGAGTTATTTGTAGAGCTGCTGGAGGGCCCAAAACTGGGAACAGCATCCTTCATACAAACCTAAGTTTGCTCGCCATGATTTTTTTTGACTGTTGACAGAGCAACCTTTCTTTAAAGTGTCAAATATCGGTGGGTTCTGTCACAGAGCCAGATGAATGTAAGGTTGTGCAAAACGTCCATATGGCCTTTCTAAGATAACAGTGATTTGTGAAGTGCATGAAAGAACTGAAGTTTTTCCTAAGTGTGTAATGTTTAATAATTTGCATGAAATCTCTTTTCCCTGCATCTTCTTTCCTGGTTTCTTACCCTCTTCTGTTCTTCCTCAGCATCAGCAAACAGCTTTCTGATGTTGGCCTCTGACTCGCCCACATATTTGTTCAGAATCTCTGGCCCGTTGACCACCTTCGGCTCTCTGGCATTCAGCATCTTACCAATCTGGCGCGCCATTAGGGTTTTACCACAGCCGGGCGGCCCAAACAGCAAGATCCCCTTCACGTGTTTACAGCCTGTGGAAAGAGTCAAAACCAGAGGGTATGAAACATAAGACATTAACAAAACGGTATAAGCATCAACGACAAACTGTATAAGAGTTTTCACAATAAGTAAAAGGAAAAGTCTTTTAAGAAACTTGTTTAAAATACGCCAACCTCATGTCATGTGGTATAACCAAGTAAAAAGACAACATTTTTTTTCCTTACACTTTGAATACATGTAAATGCAGTGCACACAACCTAATCATCTTTTTTTTTTTGCTAAATAAATACATTGTTGTTCAAGTTTTTTATCTCTTATGCTCACCAAATCTGCATTTATTTGATCAAAAATACAGTAAAACCGTAAAATATCATTACAATTTAAAATAACTATTTTCTATTTTAATTCATTTTAAAATGTAATATATTCCTATGATGGCAAAGCTGTATTTTTAAATGCCATTACTCCAGTCTTCAGTGTCACACGATCCTTCAGAAATCATACTAATATGTTGATTTAGTGCGCAAGAAACAATCATCATTATTATCAGTGCTGACAGTACTGTTTAATATTTTTAAACAGTTCAAAAGAACAGCATTTATTTTAAATAGAAATCATTGGTAACACTAAAAATGCATTTACTGTCACTTGTTATCAATTTAATACATCCTTGCTGAGGAAAAAAATTAAAAGCTAATCCCATATATAAATCACACACACAAAGTATGGCGAAGTGTCTAATACATCTGTTTTCAAAGTAGCACAGCGCTCTTTTTGATGAGCAATGGCATTTCTCTGACAAGACCCCTGTTTTTGGTTAACAACATCTGCTGGCTGCCATTTGGAGAGAGTGGGAAGACTGGAGATAACCAGCAGGCCTGAGATGAGAATCAGTATGGCCATTTACACCTGATGACAGACTCAGGTTGAGGGAGGGCAGGCTTCCAGACTTTTCACGGAGGAGAAAAGCGAGGCTGTGGCTGGGCAGACTGAAATGACCTTTAGCTGGTGGGAGTTTTGGGAGAAACTGGGTGTATTGGTGTAAACTCCCACCCAAGCGCTGTCAGACAATAACATACTCAGACACACACCCGCACCTTCTTCCTTCAGCACCTGGGCTCCAAAACCAACCCCAATTAGGCGCTCACCTTTGCGCTATCAAGACCCGCCATCTCATTAGAGCAGCCAGCTGCCCGAGCCAGAGGCCGACTCCTGAAGCCATCACACCACAAAGGTCATCTCTCGCACACACACTGCACTCTGAAGGCTGTCTGTGTACATGTGTATGTGTGTGCATGATCAAGTCATCTGGAAGCTTACAGGAATACACCCGTCATAACTGTTCATCACAGTTTCAGAGTGTTTAGATGAACCTTGCAGGGGAAAATGCTTTATAGAAAAACTATGAAACATACAAGAAAAATCCATATTAGGCTGATGGTAGGTGCTGACAGGGTGTTCGAGGTCGTTGCTATGCTGTTGGTGGATGATAACTAGGGCATTCTGGGTTTATTCAAACTCCTAAATCTTAATAATCATGCTTGACTTAGCACATTTAAACATTCTAGTGCAAAGTTTGGCAAGTTCAGAATGGTATAAAATGATAATTAAACCACAAACTAAGTGTTAACAGTTATGGATAAACCAACTGAAACCACATGTACGCAAATACCACACACTCCTGGTGGCCTTAGAAAAGATGGATTGTGTTAAGCTGAAATATTTAGTTAGAATTATTAGAAATTTAACAACAAAGCAACACTTCAAATAAATCATTCTTCTTTCAAAATAACAAAAACGTATAGTGCAACAGTAGGTATAGCTGCTTAATGAGAGGTCCAAAACACAATCAAATGTACTCTAGATCCAAAAAAATGTGTGTACACCACAACTGCATTGTGTGGAAAGTCCTTATATAGAGATGGTTTGGCCGTGTATTATGCCAATTTTTCACCGTTGACATGCGCCTCCTCATTTCAGACTGAGCACCTGTTGAGAATCTGTACGAAATTCAGTGTGAGAACATTTTTTTGCACACAAGTAAGAACACTTGTTCACAATTATTGGCAAAAGACACTCAGTGTCTAAAAGCTGAGAACGGAACGTAGACAGCAGTTTCAACTGAAAATGATTATCATACATTCACTGCAGGAGTCAATCTGATGGGAATGTGTCTGTTGGATAGCATCCTTACCAATTGTTTATCTGTTTAAGGGTGAATATAAATCATAAAAACACAATCAGACTGCAGTCTGAGGAAATAATTCAAACTAGGCTTTTGACCGTAAGCCAGAGTCAAAGGAGAAGACAACATAAGGATGTTTTTTTCTAACTGAGCTATTCTCTCATTTATGGTTAGGATGAGGTGCTGGGAGGGTCTGAAAACTGTCTGTCCAAACTCTTATATATTTTGGCTTTGTCCTGTGTCTCTCAAACTGCATGTTTCATGTCGCCCACAACATGCTGTGCCTCTGCCTCACTGGCCGCTTAAATTGAGAGGGATGTGGTTGGAGAAGAAAAAAAAGGGGAGATATATGTCTTTCCAAGAGAGAAACAAGGGCGTCATGCACTTTTTATTTTTTGAGGGCACACTAGTGGCGGTCCTGCACCACTTGGTACCTCAAGCAAGCTAAGAAAAGAAGCTAGTTGCTTATAAAGTCAGTAGCAGTACAGTTTTCACTTTAAAGTGCCAGAGGGAGAGATAAGACTCACCCATCTGCTCCACTATGTCTGGAGGAAAGACTCGTGAGGCGAAGGCCCGACGGAAGATGTCTGAGAACTCCCTGTCCAGGCCTCCGATGCCCATGCGCTCAAAGTTCCAGTCTGGGTTGATGATGGACTGCCGAGAACCTCTGGTCTTTGCTTTTCCTGGAGACAAAAACAAAAACAGACCGCTGAGGAACACTTAAGAAATTACATATTTACATTTAATTTTCCAAGGTTATACCACATGTCAAATATTCAGCGATGTGTAAAACTTTTGAGTAGAGGTGACAATTAAGTGAGGTAGCTTAAGTAAAACCACGTGTTCTGACTGCCATCTAGTGGTGCAGTTTGGTTGATACGCTATTTGAAGCATATGAACTGAATTGAGGCGAAGCCACAGATTGAGACACTGGACAACACAGAATAAATAAAAGTTTATGGATTAATCTGTTACACACATGCTTTAACTTTTGTTCACAATTTTTTTTCATTTCCTATCACTCAATCTAGTTTAACACCATGGGATGTGTACTGTCAAATTTTAATAACACATTTTTAAATCTAGTATGTGTTTAAGAATGAATTACCAATACAGGATGCTTTCAAATTGATTTAGCAGTCAGACAGAAAAGCTTTTGACAATATGGTGTTGAAAATAATAAAATAATTTTATCAAGTTCACCCTCAAGTTGTTCCAAACCTGTATGAGTTGGTAACCAAACAGTTGACGGTAGCCACTGACCTCCATAGTCCAGAATACTACAGAAGTCAATGGCTACCATCAACTGTTTGGTTGCCAACAATTTTCAAATTATCGTCTTTTGTGCTCAACAGAAGAAAGAAACTCATACAAGTTTGGAATGGCATGAGGGCAAGTAAAAGATGACAGAATGTTCATTTTTGGGTGAACTATCCCTGTAAATTCAGAAGCCATTCTGTTTTTCTGACATTGCTAACTACTATAGGAGCTACTTAAAATGAGGGCAGACATATGATGGTTGACACAGAAAAGAATTACTTAAAATTATTTACTTCTTTTTTACTTCAATTGATTACACGAAGTAATTTCAATTAATTTATATTTTTAATAAAAACTAAATTAGAATCATGTGTATCCTGCAAGCAAAACGGCTTGATTCTTTAAATTGGAAAATAACTTGTGCACAAAATATAGGACATTGGCTGAAAAAAAATAAACAAATTAAAAGATATATCAATGGGAAAGAAAACCTATGCTGAGGAGCAAAGACTAAAAACAGATGTGGTAGTGAATGTTAATGTAAGGTAATGAAACTTTTTTTCTTTCTTTCATGGAAATGAATGTGTGTGCAGTTAAAATGCAAACTGACTAAACTCATTTTGTAATTCTAATCATTTTAAACCAGAATAAATGGTATATTTGAAAATGAAAAGACATTCCAGTAATGATTTAATAAAGTGCTAACATGGCCTGTAAGTGTAACTGAGTAAAAGCATGTGATGTTTCACCCCAACTCACAAGAATTAGTGACCTATCTCTTTATCAAGTTAGCAGTGACTAATGATAAAGACTATTTGTGACCCGGGAGCACAAAACCAGTCATAAGTAGCACAGGTATATTTGTAGCAATAGCCAAAAATACATTGTATGGGTCAAAATTATTGATTTTTCTTTTATGCCAAAAATCATTCGGATAATAAGTAAAGATCATGTTCCATGAAGATATTTTCTAAATTTCCTACTGTAAATATAGCAAAACTTAATTTTTGATTAGTAATATGCATTGCTAAGAACTTCATTTGGACAACTTTAAAGATGATTTTCTCAATATTTTGATTTTTTTTGCACCCTCAGATTCCAGATTTTCAAATAGTTGTATCTCGGTCAAATATCGTCCGATCCTAACAAACATCCATCAATGGAAAGCTTATTTATTCAGCTTTCAGATGATGTATAAATCTCAATTTTGTAAAAATTGACCCTTAAGACTGGTTTTGTGGTCCAGGATCACATTTATCAGCAGCAGCTGACAATGTTGGATTAACCTTGACAGGTCCTTAGGTTAATAAATCTAGACTAAACACTGAACTAAATACTGTAGGTACCATATGTGACCCTGGACCACAAAACCAGTCATAAGTCACACGGGTATATTTGTAGCAATATCCAACAATACATTGTATGGATCAAAATGATTGATTTTTATTTTATGCCAAAAGTCATTAGATCATTAGATATTAAGTAAAGATCATGTTCCATGAAGATATTTTCTAAATTTCCTACTGTATATATATATATATATATATATATATCAAAACTGAATGTTTGCTTAGTAACATGCAACGCTAAGGACTTCATTTGGACAAATTTAAAGGCAGTTTACTCAATATTTAGATTTTTTTTGCACCCTCAGATTCCAGATTTTCAAATAGTTGTATCTCAGCCAAATATTGTCCTATCATAACAAACCATACATCAAAGGAAAGATTATTTATTCAGATTTTAGATGATGTATAAATCTCAATTTCATAAAACTGACCCTTGTGACTGGTTTTGTGGTCCACGGTCACATATTAGAAAATATTCTGAAGACTCGTACACATGTTGTATGTCAGAGCCACTATGGTGGTGTGTTAAACACAAGTAAAAACTTACCAATCAAATTAAGAGACGAGCTCTCCGATTTCTCAAAAATCACCTGACTGTTGCCGTGCAACAGACCAATCTCAATCTGAAAAAGAAAAATGGAGACAAACCATATTAAAGCCACATCTCTTAACACATGAAAAGGTAGATTTGATAGTAAGCAATAAAAAGCTACCTTCTGTTTTTTGCTGGAGCTTTGCTCGCCTCTAAGGATGCTGGGATCCATGGCCTCTATATCTTTTATGATCAGTGCAAAAAGCTTATCACAGTAGCTGAAGACAAACTGTCAGGAAGACAATACAGGCTTAACTGTACTTCATTAAGTGTGGGTATGACATTAATTTCATTAGTGCTTTGATAGCTCACCTGCTGGCCAATGCTAAAGGCCTGTGTGGTAAAAAACTGGATAAACTCAATCGCCATTTTCTCAGAGTCGTATGGGTTGCTGTCAACATTCTTCTTCTGGAGGAAGTCGATCTCTAGCGTCATGGTTCCCACGTACTGTCTCGACGGGTCAAAGTTGTAGACACTCACTGCAAACAAGACAACAGAGAGAAGCTTACAATAAGAAAACGCTCACTGTTGAAATATACTAGATGTTAGTCAGGGTAGATGACATATTTAATATGATGTGAATGAAAACAAGACTTTGTGTGAAATATGTCTTTCCAAAACAATTTAATAGGACAAAACTTGCTCTAAGAACTTGTAACAATACTACTCCAAAGAAATGTCTACTTGCACTACTGTTCAAAAATTTGCCATCAGCAAAATTGTTTTTTTTTTTTATTATTTCTAGGCAAAATTAATTGACAATGGTTTCAAATGAAAACAGATTTTCAGAAATTAAATTCTTGACTAACTGGCTAAAACTATCCACCCCAACCAAAGTATTATCACATTACATTTAATAAACAATACCACAGCAAATGCAGGAAACAAAAACTCACTGAGTTATTGCACTATTAGTTTGCAGCCAATCATATTTGGTGCTGTTTTTTTTTTTTTACAGGTTTTTTGTTTGTTTGTTTTGGTCACAAGGTTAATCATGTAAAACGGTACACACACCTTCCACATCCTGGTTTAGAGAGAGTCCAGCCCATTTCCTCTATGACACAGAGAGCATATCAATGAATTCCTATTATCTTGCATTTAGCCTACATGTGCTTTAGCATATTACAGGCAACACAATTATTATAAAGATATTATTTGTAAGATCCTACTGCTAAAAGTCATACAATATATTTGTACAACTTTCTCTTGAGATGGTCTTACTGTAAAGCACACTAATAACAAAATGTGTACTTAAAAGTTTCTCTAGATGTGTTTTTCAGTTCTTGGTCTCTTGTTGATAAAATATCACATCATGCCATAAAATAAGACCACTGTGAGAAAGTTACTGTAGTACCTGAGAAGTCTTGCTGCTGTCATGTTAACAGATGACGGAGAAGCAGGCAAAAACAATGCAAGACATTAAGAAATAAGCATGCTGACAACAACAGTATATCTTGTACATCTGCATATTATTGCAGTTCACCAGGCAGATGGCATTAAGACATATTCAGAGAATACTGTGTGTCACGGAACGTCAGAATAGCCTTTGTTTAATGTTGACACAAAAGTGTACCTGAGGTAGACTGAAGGCAATGGTTCCTGGCACCACGCTTGGGTGGGTTTTCACCGTGAACACAAACTTCTGAGTGGGTGTGGTTTTAATGGTCAAATGTCTATGAATAAAAAAAGGAAGAAAAGAAAATTATTTGACATATGCGTTTACAATATGTGTTTAAATATAATCGCATCTCTCGTTTCTGATTCATTACAAATCAAATACTTACTGCCCAGATTTGAAGTCCTTCTCACTTGCAACCGCACAGTTTGTGAGAGACAGTTCATCTGTCGGGCATCTCGCTACTTGCATTAGCTGTACAGGAAAGAAGAAAAAAGCACAGAAGTGATGAAGTGATACCAAAATCATAAACACTGAAATTTCAGTCTGGATATACTCTTAGCCAACACACTTAATCATTTACAATTATTATTTTCCAGAAGCCACCTTTGTCTAGATCAGGGGTCTTTAAAATCCAACATATATCTCAACACTTACCAGCTGTCTGTTAAAATCCTAATATTCATCATGATTCATGACAAACACTCACTGAATAAGGAGTCACTCCCCCATTACTTTTTCTGTAACCTGATATTCACCTATTTAAACACTTACAAATCTCCATGTTTAACCAGCTGACGCTCGCTGACAAATACTGAGAACATACAGTAATGCTGTGTGATCTTACAGGATTACTGAAGGGCTTCGTTAAACCCTGGTGTGGTATTAACGATAACATGAGAAGAATTCCAGACCTTCTCAATCTCACGTAATCTCCTTAAATATACAGCCTGTAATCATAATGCTGGCTAATGCATATTGCACTGTCAAGGTTTGAGACCACATTGAAAAACTGCTGTTTGTTGTTGTTGTTGGTAGTAGTAATATTATATATATATATATATGTGTGTGTGTATAATTTTTTAATTTCTTTTAAGTTTTAGTCATTTGGTTATATTCTCTTGTATTTTTTGCAGTTTTGTTATTTTTAAATATTTCTGTTTCGCTTAATTTTTTTTTTTCATTTTCAGCTTTAGTACTTAAATTGTTTTATTTTATTTAGTTGTCAAATCAACCTTTTCAATTCGAAATTGAAATTTAGTTTATCATCTAATATTTTTCTCCAGCTTTATTTCAATGAATGAAAATGATTTATAATAGTTAACAATAAAAACATTTCAGACCTCTGTATGTCCAAGTCTTTACACGACTGAAAAATAACATTATACTGTAAGCCTTATGCTGTATTTTTATTTTCAATTAGGTAGTTGAATATTCATAAATCAATAACCTTGCTGCCTGTCAAAAACAGCATTTATCTATCATAATATCAACTCTCATTCACAAAGTTATATTAACATGCATTTGCCAAAGTCACTCTTCAAATGCCTTTAAAGAAAATACAGCTGTCGCTTCCACATTAAAAAATGTAAATATCCTCGTGACTTTGTGTTCGCAACACTGCAAAGTAGTGTTTTCCTGAAAAGTCACAAGATGTGATGTGGAACTCGTCTTCCGGTACTGCGCGAGTGTGAATGACGTGTGCAAACACAGCGCGTATGAATGAAGCTGAGCTCTGTAAGCGCTGAGTAGACTGTCGAAATTACGAGTTATGTCTGTGCGACACCAAAACAACTTTAATCAGAAAGAAATACTCACCCGGCCAGCCATTTCTGCGTTTGTCAGGTGATCAAGATGAATTCCGCAAGCGCAACACGACTAGACGCTGCCCCTAGCGACCATACTGCTCTCCGCTGGCAAACCGGAAGAGAAAATCCACCAAAATAAAAGCACGAGCTTTTTGTTATAATATATTGTAATTATAATAACTTTTTTATAACGAACATTAAAATGTATATAAAATGTGTAATTAATTTAATGATTATAATAACAACAATTTTTATTATGTGTATGTTTTAGCTCATATGTATAAATTCCTGCCTTCTCATGTTTGCTCTGTCATAGGTCTTTGTACAAAATAAACTGAGCATATTACTGGGTTTATACAGAATAACACTGTTTGTCGCATCAAACTAATTAATGCACTCCAAACTGCACATTGCCCATTAGATGGCGCCAGAGGCATATGGATCTTAACCATGAATTTTTAAGGCCCGTAAATTATCAAAATTGTTCTGAAAAACTGTTGAACATAATCTTCTACATTACTTTTGATTGATTGTACACACTGTTTTAGTAAGTAAAAGTAAGCAAAGGGCTTATAGTATAATTTTAACAATGTCCAGCTTCAGAGGTTGTGATACATGTGCTTTTGCTGTGAAATCTTTAATGATTTTTATAAAGTAAACATAAGAATAACTTTTATATTACAACCCCAAATCAGAAAAAGTTGGGACAGTATGGAAAACGCAAATAAAAAAAGAAAGTAGTGATTTCTAAATTTACTGACTTGTATTTCATTGCAGACAATATGAACACAAAATATTTCACGTTTTGTCTGGTCAACTTCGTCATTTGTAAATATACATCCTTTCCTGTCATTCAGACCTGCAACACATTCCAAAAAAAGTTGGGACAGTAAAGCATTTACCACTTTGTAATGTTGCCATTCCTTTTCACAACACTTAAAAGACGTTTAGGGACTGAAGGACACCAAGTGATGAAGTGTTTCAGGTGTAATTTTGTCCCATTCTTCCTGCAAACAAGTCTTAAGGTGGGCAACAGTAAGGGGTCTTCGTGTCGCATTTTGCGCTTCAAAATGCCCACACATTCTCTATTGGAGACAGGTCGGACTGCAGGCAGGCCAGTCAAGTACCCGTACCCTCTTCCTCCGCAGCCAGGACTTTGTAATGTGTGCAGAATGTGGTTTTGCATTGTCTTGTTGAAATATGCATGGACGTCCCTGGAAAAGATATCTTCTTGAAGGCAGCATATTGTGCTCCAAATCTCTATGTACTTTTCAGCATTAATGGTGCCATCACAGAAGTGAAAGTTACCTTTGCCAAGGGCACTGACACAACCCCATACCATGACAGACCCTGGCTTTTGGACTTGTTGCTGGTAACAGTCTGGATGATCCTTTTCTTCTTTGGTCCGGAGCACACGGCGTCCATTCCTCCCAAAAAATACCTGAAATACTGATTCATCTGACCACAGTACAACGTTTCCACTGTGTGATGGTCCATCCCAGATGCCTCCGAGCCCAGAGAAGTCGACGGCGCTTCTGGACACTGTTAACATAGGGCTTCCTTTTGGCACAGTACAGTTTTAACTGGCATTTGTGGATGTAACTACGTATTGTGGTACTTGACAAAGGTTTGCCAAAGTAGTCCTGAGCCCATGTGGTGATATCGCTTATAGATGAATGACGATTCTTGATGCAGTGCCGCCTGAGGGATCGGAGATCACGGTTGTTCAGCTTAGGCTTGCGCCTTGTCCTTTACGCACTGAAATTCCTCCAGATTCCTTGAATCTTTTAATTATGTTATGCACTGTTGAAGGTGAAATATCCAAATCTCTTCCTATCTTTCTTTGAGGAACATTGTTTTTAAACATTTCAATAATTTTCTCACGTATTTGTTGGCAAACTGGCGATCCTCGCCCATCTTTGTTCCTAAAGGACTAGACCTTTCTTGGATGCTGCTTTTGTACCAAATCATAATACAATCACCTGTTGACATCAACTGTTTCAAAACACATCATTATTTTAAGCAATTTACCTCATTACTAGCCCTAAATTGCTCCTGTCCCAACTATTTTTGGAATGTGTTGCAGGTCTGAATGACAGGAAAGGATGTATATTTACAAACGACATGAAGTTGACCAGACAAAACATGAAATATTTTGTGTTCATATTGTCTGCAATGAAATACAAGTCAAGTAAATTAGAAATCACTACTTCTTTTTTTATTTGCGTTTTCCATACTGTCCAACTTTTTCTGATTTGGGGTTGTAATAGTAATATGTCAAGATGAACATTAACTAGCTTGAAGCAACTTCGGTTTACTTGATTATCCATACATCTTTTTTATTATTAATATATAAGTATCATCACACTACAGGGCTGTCAAGGAATTAAAACTACAGATTTGATCATAAAACTAAGCATTTAATATCATCTTACTAAGACATATTATTGAATAAATATAGACAACTAATACATACTTATATGTATTTTATGTAAGTACTAATCCATTTGATTCTTCTGACTACTATTTCATATGTCAGGCTTTAATTGTTAAAGAACTCCTGTTGTTTTCCAAGGTTAAACTCTCTATATCATATGTTTTACATCAAAAACGCAGAGTTTGGTGTACATTTACACCAGCTCCCATTCCCACACATCCAAACAGTCTCACAAAACAAGAGGTGTGGCTTTAATGGAGCATTACAGTCAGAGAACGTGTACACACTGGAATATGCCATTTCTGAGAAGTCAGCAAATGATAAGCATGAAACACAACAGTTTAATATCTGGAGCAAATCATGACACTCAAATGTGACACTAGGTTTTCAACCCAGAGACGAAAATCTGTCATAATTTACTTACTTTCATGTCAGCCTAAATGGAAAAGAGCGGTATAAACATTTTTGCTTTTATTTTCTGCAAAAGATACAGGTTTAGAAGGACATGACGGTGAGTAAATTATGAAAAATTATATATAGACTTTTTTTTCTGGCTGGGATGGCAAAACCGATTTATCAGTCCAACTGAATAAAAACAAACGCATTTTGTTAATAGTAAACAAGCTGATTTGTGCACATTCAGTGCTTCCATTAAAAACTGAAGACTAGTCATGCAGGTTGTGCCACACATCTTGATCAGTGCATGATATTTTGTACCAACCTACCAATCAGATCATGTGATGTTATCATGTGACATACATGACTGCACCATTTAACCCATCCGCTTTGCTCAACTGGAATTTCAGTAGTTTGATGTTCTTGAAAGAAGTGTTAAAAATTACAAGCACGCACAGACTCACACATACCTGTACATACACACGCATTTCTGAAACAATGTACATTCTATATTAAGATCCAAAACAACTGAACATTTGAATAAAATGGACACACTTAAATGAGATTTACTTAAACAAGTCCCAAAGTGGCTTTTGTGTTGAACAAAACCAAGCCATATAACACTGACTTTCCAATGTTCTTTGTTTAAAATTCCAACAGAATTATATTTCCGATCCTGAAAAGGATGTTTGAGACACATCAAAACACTTCCCGTTCATATTGAGTCTGTAACGACCGTCTACAGTTTGAAAGCCTATTCCCATTTTACGAATTCTCGATCTCCCAGGATGCAGTTTCTTTAGTCTATGGCATACTTTGAGTCTTGGCGACAATGCCGGCAGCCTGGATAACACGGTATCGCTCTCGGAGGTTGCGTCGTCGGACGTGCTCGTTGGTGATTTCCAGTACATTTGTTTCGGGAAACCAGCCTTTCTGTCCATCGGATAGACGCATTCCTTCATACCATCCTAGAGAAGGCAAGAAGCCATCAGATGGATGAACAAAAACAATGTTAGAACACATTTCAACATGTCAGATGTGCTTCCAATAAATGGAAGGTATAGCACGACACACCGTTGGTTTTGCGCACGACATTGATGATCTCTGTGGGCTCCAGATTTAATTCATCTGCTTGGTTTGCCACATACTGCTCCACACACTGCACCTGAGGGCAATCTGTCACACAAACACACATATATGATTAGAGAGAAAGCTATCTGTAGAGAAAAGTTAATGTGATCAAAATCAAAGGCAAGCACTAACATGTCACATATGAGTCATAAACCTGAGCAGCTTAGAGAAATAAGCACCCACACTTACCCCAGTCTTCATATATGACTTCTTCTTGATCATTGTTGGGGTCATCAGGATTCGGGAATGCTGCCAACCACCTGTGCAGGTCAGATCTGATCGGAGAGACAGAAGAAAAGTGACCTATACAGTCTTAAAAGCACATATATCCTTATAGTCAAACTGACTGCATAATCCTGGAGATTTCATAGAGGAATTTTTTCAACTGTGGAAATTTATGAGGTATACAAAATAAAAATGAAGACTGGTGTAATGACTGCTTTAGCTTTGCCATCACAGCTTTGCAATTAAAATAGAAAACTTTATTCCATTTTACTGTTCTACAGTATTTTTGATTAAACAAATGCAGCCTTAAAAGATGTTCATAAATATTACAAAAATCTTACCGACCCCAAATGTTTAAACGGTAGTTTGAATTGGAATTTGAATTGCCAACAGAAAAAAACAGCATATGAAATTAAAAACATAATGGAGCAATGAACATGTATCACGGATGAGTAAAATAAATGTATTTATAACTCCACGCACTGTGTAGGAGTTTTGAAAACTCTCTCCATCTGGCGTCCCTGGTGATTCTCCAGCAGAGTCAGAGAGAAGCAGTGCTCCAGGCTGGGGACAGCTGTGACCTCTCCTGCAGAGAGGGGAGGCTGCACCTGGACCAGGGAGCGATGGGCATGATCGAGGACTACATACCGCTCAGAACTACAGCACAGGGAAACAGAAGAAGAAATAAATGAGTGAAGTCTGACTCAGAAACTATAGGATTAACTAAACAGTGAATGCAAACAGGGGTGTTACTTTTTAGAAAGGAACATTAAAAAGTGAATGCATATAAATGGCATGTTAATATAATGCAGTGTTTTGTTAACCCTCATAAAACAGAGTAAAGCCATAACACAAACAGGTTTTTCAGCTTTCTACCTTTTCTTGCTGGCAATGACAAGTAGGTCATTGAAGAGAAAGAGGTAGACGGGGGTGAATTTGGGGCGGAGGTTTAAGAATGTCCCTCCTCTGTTCACTTCCTGCAGTTCTCCTCGTTTCTCCAAGTAACGTGCTTGAGAGATAATTGGCACCGCCTAAATAAATGATTCAATGTTGAGACAACAATAAAACTAACATTAACAAAGATTAATAAATAGTGTAATAAATGCATTGTTCATTGTTTGCTCATGTTAGTTAATACATTAACTAATGTTAACAAATGACACCTTGTAAAGTGTTACCGTCATTTTTTTGTTCATTATTAAAAAAATATACAAAACAGAGGAATTTTCACTGGTGGTCTCAGAATTTTAAATCCCACTGTAACCACCTGTATAATAATAATTGCTTTACAAAGACAGAACTAAATAAACATTAATACAAAAATCAATTTGCTCACCTTGAGTTTGTCGAACTCCAGCATACCATTAATCTGAATCAGTTCCTCCATCTGCTTCATTTTTCCAACCTGAGTATTACATTCTTCAATGATCTGTGAGGACATGCGTGACAAGTTATTTAAGATCACATCTGACAACACCAACAGCCATAAACAATACGTACATACACCAGAACATTCTTTCCATGCAGAAAATTGAATCTGAATGCATGACAAACATATTAAACATGACCTATTTTGGTTCTTTCATGAAAATGAAAAACAAATAAACGTCCTTTATTAGCCTAATGCTTTAAAAGCCACTTTTAAAATCCACTCGACCTGCATTTAACCTTGTTTTCCACTCTCTCCCCCTCTTTCCAATTATTCTCGCTCTTTTCCTTTTGTCGTCCTCTCTAACAGGCTATTCTGGGAACAATGAGTTCTAGTTTGATCAAGGAACTGTGGGTGAGGAGTGGCTTTATAATGAGAGGAAAAAACAGGGTGCATTTACTGTGACCTTGAGGTTTTTACCTTGGACACAGTGTCCAGAGCTTTAGACGCTGTTTGCTCCTTCTCCATCCCGACAGCCGTTCTCTTTAGAATGTTCTGATGAAGAAAAAAAATCTAGATTATCTTCATATTACCTGGATCACTTTAAGACAACTCTGCTTGATTAGAATGTGATGCCTTGCAAACCAAGTATAATTATGGAAACAAAAACAAAACAAAAAACTCCCAAAATCAACTGAAATCGGTTCCAACAAATACATATATATTACCGTTTACAATTTTGGGGTCATTAAGATTTATGTTTTTGAAAGAAGTTTCTTATGCTCATTAAGGCTGCATTTATTTGATCAAAAAGTAAAATTGTTAAATATTATTCCAATTTAATATATTTATTAATATATTACAATTTAAATATTATTTATTTTAATATATGTGACCCTGGACCACAAAACCAGTCTTTAGTAGCATGGATACATTTGTAGCAACAACCAACAATACATTTTATGGGTCAAAATTATCTATTTTTCTTTTATGCCAAAAATCATTAGGATATTAAGTAAAGATCATGTTCCATGAAGATATTTCAAACTTGCATTTTTGATTAGTAATATGCATCAAGAACTTCACTTGGACAACTGGCGATTTTCTCAATATTTAGATTTTTTTGCATGCTCAGATTCCAGATTTTCAAATAGTTGTATCTCAGTCATATCCTAACAAACAATACATGAATGGAAAGCTTATTTATTCAGCTTTCAGATTATGTATAAATCTCAATTTAAAAAAAAATTGACCCTTATGACTGGTTTTGTGGTTCAGGGTCACATATTTGAATGTAATTTATTCCTGTGATGGTAAAGCTGATTTTTCAGCATTCTACATTGTCACAAGTTCCTTCAGAAATCCTTCTAATATGCTAATTTGGAGCTCAAGAAAAATTATTTCATCAGTGTTGAAAACGGTTGTGCTGCTTAATATTTTTGTGGAAAGCGTGATACATAATAATCAGGATTCTTACATAAATAGAAAGCTCAAAAGAACAGTATTTATCAAAAATATAAATATTTTGTAACATTTGTAACAAATGTCTTTACTTTTCTTTTATTCTAAACTGGATTATGTGAATTATTCACTCACCTCGATGAGCATTTTAATGCGTGTGATTCGCTGAAAGGGCAGCAACAGGAAGGACATAAAGGGCAGTCGCTGACAAATGGGCGACTCCTGAAGTCGGGTGATTACAGTCGCAAACTGAGTGTTAGATTGCCTGTGACAGATATTAGGCAAGAGAAAATACAAAATAAATGGATGATAAAAATATTAGACGAAACAGTTTGAGTTCTTGCTTGTGTGTGTAGGTGCATGCGTTTCTCACATTAGATTACTATAGGTCTTTTCCTGATAAATCTGGTTTCGAACATAGTCGATATACGCAGGGAAATGATGTTGGGCATGATAGTGGATGATGTCACAGATGTCAGAAATGATAACGCTCTCATCTAGACGCTCCTCCAGGTCCTTTAGAAACCTGTGAACATCAATAGACAGTGGTATTTGTAAATTAATGTTTGTGACAGCTGTGACTTGTTTTACAGGCTACACTGCATTCTCAAAGCATTAGACTATTAGTTGGCAAAGATGTATTTGTCCTGAGATTTCTTGTTTAATAGTTTTCTATTAATAAAACATCAAACGCTGCTGTCTCAGCAAATTCTGATGGGTTACACCTGGAAAATCATTTGTTGCTGTACAATAACAATGCCGCAAATGTAGTCTATGGGGTTCATGTATATAAACAAAACTAATTTGTGGGGTTCAGGCAGTGCTGCTTCAGCAAATCTAAACTGTATATGTCTTCATTTTACACACACACACAGGCACTCACCTCTCGCTGACCTCTTGGATGCGCAGAATGTTTGAGAAGAGGGTTTTTTTGTCCATGTTAATAAGAGTTTCATTCAAGTCACTTGACTCCATAAAATGCTCTGTTAGCACACGCAGAGAGCGCAGATACGACATTTCTGATGTAATCACCTCGAACATGCTCTGCACACAAAGAAAGGAAACACATAAATATTATATAAAAATGTTTGAGTTTTTTTCCACATTCACTGTTATTATCTGCTGTATTGTATTACACAAAATTGTAATAATGCTTCATTTCATGTCACACTTAACCCCAAAATTGAAAATATATATATATATTATTATTTTTTTGCATAAAGAAAATAATACAACTTTATTTAAGTTTCATATAATTTTTTTTTTTTTTTTTAAATTAACAAAAAATAAAACAATAAGAATGTTATTTTCCTGAATTATGGTCATGACCATTTTAATTGTCAAGAAAATAATTTCATTAAACAAAAAAAACCCTTAATATTCTTTATACATATTGCATTCACTTTCTATAAGAGAAATAAGTATACTATTGTTCAAAAGTGTGGGGTCAATTTATACATATACATATTTATTTATTTTTTGACAAAAAATATGCATTCAATTGATCAAAAGTGACACTAAAAATCTATAATGCTACAAAACGTTTATTTCAAATAAATGCAGCAAATCTCCAAATCAGCATAATAGAATAATTTCCAATGAATCATGTGACCCTGAAGACTGAAGTAATGGCTATTGAAAATTCAGTTTCGCAACTCTGGAATAAATTATATTTTAGAATTTAGTTTTTTAGAAATCAGTGATTTTAAATTGTAATAATATTTCACAATATTACAGTTTTTACTATACTTTTGATAAAATGACTGCAGTCTCAGTGAGCATTAGAGACGTATTATCTTATTGATAACGGTAGTATACACATATTTGTGAGGCTAACACTCTTTCCTTTCCCATCCACCCCCTTTCCATCCTGTCTTCTCCTACAGATTTCCTCTCAAATTACTTTTTCCATATCCCCAAACACAAAAGCCTCAAATCTCAGCACTGGCTATGAAGTACATGCTCTCCTCTGCATTCTGTGCCATGTTCAGTGAGGATTTCTGCTCACCTCTTGGTACTTGCACTCCTCTGGACTTAGGGTCTGCAGGACCCCACTGTCCCGTACCGCTGACTGGTCCCGCCATAAATTGCTCTGCTTGAGATTTGGAACACTACTGGATCTGGGACGTGTTTCTCCTTTCTCTGGGCTGGATGTAATGCGTCGGTCCATCCGGAAGTCCAAGCTGGTTTTACTGATGTTGCGACATACTGTCCTCCTGATCTCCTTGTGTATATATGTTTCTGTGTAAAACTGATACAGCTCTGCAAGGGTCAGAAAATATGAATTTTTACTAATGAAAGATATCATTCACCACAATTTCTTTATAGTGTTTTTCTTTCTTAACTTTCATCATGTCTGTCTTTATTCAATAAGAAAAAACTATACCCTCAGGCATCCCAGCTTCCATGTCAACAGATTGTTGGAGACGTGGAATGGCTCGTGGAGGTCTAGAGCTGTGACAGAGATTGAGTTACAGGTAAAGACAAATGTGACAGCTGTGTGACTTACAATAAGCTTAAGAGAGCAGAAACTGTTTGAGAGATGAAAGAAATATAAAAAACATAAACATATATACTTCTCAGTGGATCCACATTTTTCCCCATCAGCCCCTGCACTGTCATTCTCATCTGCTGATGTCAAGAAAGGAGAAACCAACAATTAAGTACAATAAAACAAACACAGAGATGATCAACAAATGTCAGTTTGAGACACTTAATTGAAAGAAATGGTAATTGGAAATAGAAATAAAGTTAAATAATAATAAACTTTAAAAAATTGGTAAAAGTTTACAATAATGTTACATTTGTTAACATTATTTAACTACAGTAGTTAACATGAAAAACACTTCTAAAGCATTTATTAAGCTTTTGATTAAGTTGATGTTAATTTATCATTTTAATAATAGATTATTAAAATCAAAAGTTGTATCTGTTAATATTATTTAATAGACCTGAGCTAACATGAACTAACAATGAACATTAACAAAAATACTGTAAAAAAAACGTATTGCTCATTGTTAGTTACTGGTAGTTAATGCATTAACAATGTTAACTAACAGAACCTTATTGTTTTACTTTAAAACTTATATAAAAATATAGAAATGTTATCTTGGCGACTAACTGAAATAAAAGTCCTTTAGTAAATAAAAGTACTGAAATGATTAAAACGAAACTGAAATAAAAAAGAGCTAAACAGAAATATTTAAATTAATAATAATTAGTGTTGTCAAACGATTAATCGTGATTAATCGCATCCAAAATAAAAGTTTGTTTACATAATATATCTGTGTGTACGGTGTATATTTATTATGTATTTATAAAGACACACACATACAGTATATATTTTGAAAATATTTACATGTATATATTTATATACATTTAATTTGTATTACATATAAATATATTTAATATATAAACATAACATATTTTTCTGAAATATATACATGCATGTGTGTGTATTTATATACTATACATAATAAATATACACAGTACACACACATATATTATGTAAACAAAAACTTTTATTTTGGATGCGATTAATCGTTTGACAGCACTAATAATAAAAATGACAAAATAAAATAAAATTGCTAAAATAAAAAAAATGAAAATCTAAAAATAAAAGCTAATTCAAAATATTAATAATTCTAAGTATATAAACGGCACTAAAACAACACTGTTTTGAGTGAACTATCGCTATAAATAGTGTCCGTTTTGATTTCATGCCGACTTTAAAAGCCTTTATGTACCTATAGACTTGAGAGAATAATTGCTGAGGCATCTTCCGTTCTCATAGGTCTTGGCTGGTGGAGGTGGTGCAGATCTTTGCGGTCGGGGACTGGCAGGTGGGCTGCCCTTTTTAGGGGGAAGCAGAGGGGAGGAAGGACGTGCCAGAGGCTGAGGCAGAATAATGCGAGGACCCCTGTTATCTAAAGGCATTCTGGGAGGAACGGCCGGAGGGGTGTCCTTGCTTATAGTGTCCGGCCCCTTTTGAGGTCTGGGTGAAGTGACCACCTCCAGGCTAACATCGTAGATGGACTCCTCTGGCTCCTCCAAAGGCTGGTCTTTGGGGACGTTTAGAGGAGTCTGGGGAAATGAGACAGCAGAGACGATCAACGTTGGAGGTCCAGGGTCCGATTTCCTCCTCAGCTGCTGCTCTATTAGGTTACGAGTCTCCTTAAACTTGTCTTTTTTAATTTGCGGTTCCTCCTTTTTGTTCTCGTTTTCAGCTAATGATTCACTCAAAGACTCCGGCTCCTTATTGGACTTGTCTTCGTTCTCTCCTTCTCCTCTTTCATTCTGATCCTCCGTATCACTGTACTCAATCTCATCCTCCTCACCCTCGTCATCATCCTGCTCGCTTATTGGCACCCATTCGAGCTTCATGCCAGGCCTCTGCAGGTGACATATACAGCCGCAGTTCTTCTCACACTGAGGCTCTGGAAGAGGGCTGGAATCCTGCTCCGCTTGCAGTTTGCCGCCTTCTTTTCCATCAGGAGCTAGAAGAGGACATGGATTATGGTCAGGGTTTAAATGAACTTAGGTAAATAATGGGATGCTATTTTATTTATTTTTCACAAAAAATGCAAAAGATATATATATATTTTTGGGGATATAAAGTCAAAAATGTCAGGATGATATTACTGTCCTGCTATGATAATAGAGAAAAAAATGTATCATTAAAAAACCCCTGAAGGTTAGTTTGGGTTATAAAATGCTATGGATTTTATTAATTAAGGCAAGACACTACAGGTCTTGCGTTAATTCATAACTGTTTTTCATGCACTAATCTATTTGGCTATTTTGGGATATTTTGCTTCCATAACATGTCTTCATGCCTTCTAGTTGAAAGAAAACATCCAAAATACACATTTATGTGTTTATTCTATTAAACTTTATTTAGTTATGTCTGTAAACATCAATTACAATTCATATTTTAAAAGGTTTAAAGGTCTCCATGCACTGAGATAGATATTTCCTCTAAATTCTGAAGGTTTTTACAGAGAGGTTTGTTCACCTGAATTATATAATATTTTATTCCTAAAAATGTTTTGGGAGTTTTGGAGATAAATTATGGAGAGGTTAAAACCTTTCATTCTACTATGTCAACAAAACAAAAAAAATGTAATCTGGCAATATCCAATGTTTATATTTCTGTTCTGGAAATGTATGCAAATGGGTGCATTTTCAATAATAATGCAACATTTGCATATTTGAACAAAACAGTTTAGAAAAACGTAATATACTGTGATTAATTAACTGGAAAGGATCTATTTCTGTCTATCTATACTTAAAACTACATTCACCTGTGATGTCTTGTTTTAAAAATTCATGCTTTGGGAAAAATAAATCACATCTTGAATAATACATTTAAATCTTTTTCTTTCTTTTTTTTGAAAATAAAGAT
Organism: Schizothorax lantsangensis; assembly: GCA_027422415.1. NCBI lineage: Eukaryota > Metazoa > Chordata > Actinopteri > Cypriniformes > Cyprinidae > Schizothorax > Schizothorax lantsangensis. Next base: position 18,490,139 of record CM049860.1, read on the forward strand.
TAAAACATGTTCATGATGTTAGGGGGGGGAAATTATTACTTTTTACTTGATGCTTACACCACATGACACTTTCTGAGTAATTTCATTTAAACTGTTTGAATGGCAGAAAAGTTTTCAAAAGCATATGAAACGAATAGGAATGCAAAGAGTACATTTCTAAAAACTTGACACTAGATTTTAAAAGTTTAGTTTTTTCTTTATGGACACTCTTATACATCTTTGGACCTTACGTAAACATGGTAAACAAGCTTCAGCAAAGACTGATCTACAACCATGACTGAATGTCTTTGCAATACTCTAAACGTTGTATTGCTCTCAAAAGGCTTCACATCCTTTCTGATTTCCAGTGTATTAAATCTTGGATTACCATCTTTTCTCAGCTTCTGTTTTGACTGGTCTACCTCGCCCTTCGAGCCTGCCGTTATCAGTGCCGCCAACTTCTGCATGGAACCTTTGCGCTGTGTCGATCCCTCCTCCCCCTCCTTAACCCGCAGATCTTCAATCGCCTCAAATACATTTTGCTTGATCTTGCCAAATGCTCGTTTTAGCCCTTCTGCCATTTCACTACACCAGTGACTGACCTGCTCAAACCTCTCTCGGATTCTGGACTAGTTGAATGCATGAACTTAAGGGTGGCACGCTGGTTTATTACCCCAATAATCACATAAAGGCCACTTGCATGTTACTTCCAAGCCTCCAAGACAGTCAAACTAGCTCAGTTCACATAATTGTCACTGTAAAAGAGTTTTATGAACAATATATTCTCAGATAATGTCCAACAGGAATGTTAAATAAGAAAAAAAAACAAAAAGGTCAAGCTTTTTCCTGTTTAGGTCTTTAAACTATGGAACAGCCTTTATGGTAATGTTTATTGACACAATCTGGATAAAAGTCTTAAGTCTTTAGGCAGACATCTACAACTGAATTACTAACAAAATGTAATATTCCATACATATGACTAAGTACTGCATATAATATAGAAAATATATGTCCAAGTATCAAGTATATTTTAGATTTAGATTTAATAATGGCTTTTCTTCCAAGCTTTTTATTCATCAGTACTGCTTGTACTGTATTTTTGATCAATAAGTGCTTAAAGTCTTGATGAGCATAAGACACTTTTTTTTAAAAAGCCCCCAAACAGAAGTGTAGTTTTAATATAATTAGTTCCAGGAGGGGTTATTTTATCCCCCCACACCCATCTGTCCATGTGTTCAGCAGACGACACAGACTGTATAATCCTACAGACTGACCAACAACAAAATGACCTCCGATGTGTTACGCCTAAATTACGCTTCTTTAAATTATAAATAAATAAATATAAACTAAAACATCCAAGTACAAGAAAGTTGATCAATTTAATTCGAAATGAAAAATTGAAACTGACATGAGTTTTAGGAACACAAACAGCTTGCATTCCAGAAGTGTGTCACACACAAAGTTCACATTCAAAGTTACTTTGGTAAAAACCAAACTAGTAATTTACATTCCATCTCTCCAAGATTACTAGCAACACTAACAGAGAGCAGAAGAGTTTACTCTCACAACACCCAATCAGATGAAGATCAGATTAAAATATGAGTTTAGTAGCAGTGTCCCTTAATTTAATGCTGTAAATAGTACTTGTTCTTTATCTTTATCCTTGTCTTCATTTCTTTCTGTCTATCTATCTACTTTTTACGTGTCAGAGTGCATCACTCAAAGCAAATAAACACACAGAAGGTTACAATGATGTAAACACTTTTATAGGATGCTTGAAACAGCTAATTTCATTTATAGGTGAAGTATTCCTTTACATTTTACAGCTATCTAAAATTTGGTGACTGAATATTGTGGGGGGAAAAATCCAGGAGATTTTCCATGGAAGTAGGCCAAACAAATCCTGAAAAGAAAGTAAATACACCATACCTGATCGGCTTCCATCAACAGCACTCAAAGCTTCTTCTTGTCTCTCTTGGCTGTCCTCCTCGTCTTTCTGTCCACTGTGATTTTGTCTGGTCTTTGGAGGCAGAGGAGGTGCCTTGCCATCGCTGGTGGGAGAAGAACTTTTCAGTTTGCGTCTGGGCTTTATTGCAGGAGGTCTTTGTTGTCTCCTTTCTATGCTGGTGGTCTTTTCTGTATCTCCACTTGGAATCTTAACCTCTGGCTGGCTGAATTTGTTGACTATCTTTTTGACATTTCCAGAGCTCTGTGAGGCTGCACCTTCCACAGATGAGGTGTCTGAGGTATTATTGGATGGCTTGATGGGAACCGGGGGTCTTTGTTTAACCTCAGGTTTCTGAGGCAGATTCTGAGACTCTTGAGAAGACATCTTGATTGGTTTTGATGTTTTAACCAAAGCAACCTGGCCAATATGAGGCCAGGCAGCAGGGTCACCGAGGGCCTTCAATCTTCAACCTGTAGAAACAAATAGTAAGGACATTAAACATGACTGCTGCATCTTTACAGACTCTTTCCATCACTTGATCAATCCCAGATCACCTGACATTGCAGTGTATTCAATCGTTAGATATATTACAATTCTGGCTGATAAAGCTTAATGGGTGATATTAATGTCACAAAGAAAGAGAATTCCATGTTGTGACGAACATCCGAGTGTAACAAATTAATCAAATGTGAAAAAGTGTAGTCTGGCGACTTGGTTGTTGTATTTATTGTTGATTGATTTTGAAATGTAGGCATTGCACAAAAAAAATGTGGAGGCACATGATTGTAAACTTGAAGGGACAGGGTTATAGCAGATTAAATTATTGGAGAATTCTTGCATTTTGATAAAACATTATAAAAATTGAAAAGATGAAACATAAGCACGGATAAATTATTCAGATCTAAAATATGCATTTAGAAAATAGGGTGAATTTTCATGTCATGTTTATATATATTATATTGGACAAATGAATTAAAACACTAAAACCAAAATAAGTCATTTTAAATGCTACAAGTGAATTAATTTAGACATCACACAATTGTAATATATTATTTTTTTGATTTGTTAAAGCTTATATTTAACAGTGTATTAATTAATCTAAATCATGCACACTTAAATATCTAATATTGACAGATACAATAAATTAAAAAAAAATTAAAAAACAATATCAGCCAATAACCGATATATACCAATACATTGTCCAGCCTTAGTTTCCATTCTTTCAGTTTCATATCCCTCATGAAGAGAACTGTAATTGAAACCTCAGTCCAGGGGCGGATTTAGTGAATTGGGGGCCCCAGGCAAATATAGGAATGGGGCCCTATTTGCACAAATTTACCTAGATCAACCTTGAAGTTTCTTTTTTGTCGTGATGCTTGCTGCTGCACAATGGTGCCCCATTGTGTCCAACGTTTCTACATTTTGCATGTTATAATGGGATTCTTTCATTTACATTTACATTTATTCATTTAGCAGACACTTTTATTCTTTCATGTTGTAGACCACGAAATAGCAATTGATTTACCGTTGAGATACAAGTTTTAACAAAAAACTAAATAAATTATAAAATGATAAACCTCACAATTGAACCTTTAAACCATTTTTTTTAAGAAAAGGGATGAGTCAGAAGTATAAATTATTATATTTAAAACGGGTTTATGAGGGTGGATTTTCGCATTGGTCGAACAAAAACTGCAGACTGGATTATTGAAAATGCACATTCATTCTAGTCTGTACTTTATCAGGTAAAATTTTAATTTTTATCTGTTCTAAATGTACCTTAAATTAATACTTTTCAAGTTTTTAATACTCTAATCAACATGGGCATGGACAAATATGGATGCTTTATGCTGCACACTGGTGGTGGTTGAGGAGATATCCCCCCTTGTATGTAAAGCGCTTTGAGTGCCTAGAAAAGCGCTATATAAATGTAATGAATTATTATTATTATTATGCAATATATGTGAATTATTAGTGAAACCATAGTTAACATACATAGAGCATGAAGAGTAGACATGTTTCATAGGTCATAGATGTTTTTCAAAGAGCTTATTCATGTCTATTAGACACATGAAAAAAAGAACATAGAAATACCATGTTCCTATTACTTCTCTTTCTTTGCACTGAGCAATTTACTGACACAAACCTGTTTACATTTTCACACGACAGGGCAGCTCTTCTTCTGAACAAGCAAAATGTACATTTATTATTTATTATTACATTTGTTTGCCTCTCTGTGCCACATACTGTATTTTGATGCAGCTAAATTCTCAATAAAACTGTTTTCATATATTTTTTTCTGTTTCTGTTGTCAGACGACGGAATGAATATGAAATAGTGACTGAAACGTGACCCATTAAGACTACATAACCAGCTCTCCCTTCCAAGATGTTAATCTGCACAAAAATCCTGATCTATAATCCAGCCGTCGTATGATAAAATCAAATAGGATACACATAAGATAAGACAATACACTCTTAAATATAAAGGTGCTTCACGATGCCATAGAAGAACCTTTTTGTCTAAATGGTTCCATAAAGAACCTTTAACATCTGAAGAACCTTTCTGTTTCACAAAAGGTTCTTTGTGGTGAAAGAATGTTCTTCAGATTATAAAAAGGTAAGGAAGAGATGGTTCTTTAAAGAAACTTTGACTGAATGTTTCTTTGTGGAACCAAAAATGGTTCTTCTATGGCATCACTGTGAAGAACCTTTTGAAGCACCTTTATTTTTAAGAGTGTAGCTGTGCTATGATTTCGGCTATACTTGCATGTAAAATTAGAGAAGCAACATATCTGTGTTTTAACTGAAAGCACAGCTCCTTTCAGCCGCTCGCTGTACAGAGCAGACCCAGAGAGAGAGAGAGAGAGAGAGAGAGGTGTGCGCGCACTGGGAAAGAGAGACGTCAGACTCAGATGCATAATATTTTCATTTGCTACAACTAGGATACACAAGAAGCACGTTCAACTCGGACACGCAGACGGTTGTCGTGGTAATAAACACCGTAAACCGCAACCGTACGCGTGTCCACGCTTAATGCGCATCTCGTATATGAAAAGCATTTTAGGGGGCCCTTGGCTTTTGGGGGCCCAAGACAGTCGCCTACCTTTGCCTAATGGGTAAGTCCGCCCCTGCCTCAGTCATCTATAGGAGTCAAAGTCCGCAAAACTACATAAATATTGGCACGATGATTAGCATCAGGTAACTCATTAAATAAAATAAAAAGTAGTGATCTTTGTACTGGAGTTACCTCACACCATACAGGTTTAACTGCATTAGACTTTGCTCTTACAGGCAAAAGTCTATATTAAATATTATATAAATTATATATATTTTATAAATGTATATAAAATATGAGCTGAACCTGCAATCAGACTGGTTAGTGAAACGGCATGCTGGAAAAAGTATGAAACTTAGCTAGGAATGTGCTTGTCATGTTTATAGTACATACCAGGTACTTTGACCTTTCAGATTCCAAAAGCCTATGCATGTCTTAGGAATGCATGATGAGATGAAAATAATACGATTAGTGGTACATAACATTTTATTGCTTATTGTTTCTCCTTATTTAAAAACAATACCAATGCCTTGAATGGAACTGGTTTGGAATCTTGCTTGGAATAAACCCATTCTGGAAATATTGGAAGGGAACGGGTGTGTCAACAACTTCCTGTGTCAACAATTCTAGGTTGAACTTTGGCGTCACTGACTTCACTTGATTCGCACCCCTCAGACAGACTCAGCAGGTCTGTCAAGTTCTCCACTGTGCTGCTGTGCACTAATTTGATATCCCAAACATACAAAGCTCAACATTAAACAAAGCCAGAAAGAAATGCTTTCCCATGGGGTGAAACAGGATGGCTGAAAAGGTTACCATTTAGAAGGGTGATAATGTTTCAATTTTTTTACATCCTTCTGATATTTCAAACTTCAATAAGGTATAAATATCCCCTCAAACAACAGGACATCCAAGTATCCCCTGCTGGGCAGTTTTTTCCAAAAATGTGTACAAGACACTTCCCCTCCAACCTATAAACATCTTGGGATTGGAATCCTCCTTTCCTGTTGAGAACCTTGGCTTTGCTTTCAAATTCCTTAGAATCACTGGGACGTTGTGATGTTTAACAACAGTATAAATAAATATAAGTAAATTAAAGCAGAACATTTTCTGTTAGGGTTAGTATATAGTATTTATAACTACCTGTATATAAAACAATATAAGTCTACAGAGTGTCCCCTTTTAGATAGACAAAAGTGTGTGTGTGTGTGTGTGTGTGTGTGTGGTATTTGAGATATTGTAATCCACTGAGTTACAAATTCCTTTGTATTGTCAGACCTGACACTTAATTTTTCATAATCATTCATGACAATGTTTCAGAAACAATGGGCCAATGAAAAATCGACATTAAATCTTAAAGTCAATATTTCTATGTTGTTCACAAGACCAACAAGGATCTGCTGTGTGTGAACTGAATGGTGGTAATGCAACATGATGTAACCTGTCATTAATTTAGCATTAATTTGTATATCTGACAGACATGATAGTAAGAACTAGGTAAGATGCAGTTCTACATTCACAGCTGAGGCTGCTAAAATTCATATCTGTAATATTACACCAGACTACTTACCAAATGTGTCTCACTCTTCTAAATAATCCATAAAGGAAAGCGAATTCCTGAAACGTGTCCAGAGCAAACTTCCTCATAAAAATAAAAACATTAGAGTGGCGTGGTGTAACTCTCACAGCGCACATGAACACATCAGTGCACGAGCAGTTATACAGACATCCATGTTAATACATTTCTTTAAAATGACAGCAACAGATCTCCACATCCCAGCGCGATCTTCATATCCGCACGGATCTGATCAGACGTTACTTTCGTCTTTTCTCTTTTGTTGTCCTCTTCGGTAAATCCACGCGCATCTCCAGCTCTTTGTTTTCCTGCTCGTGAGCGTGTATGTAAGAACAGCCGGACAGGGACAGTGTGATTAGTGCACACCCCTCCTCCCAGCACCCCATCCCATTCTTGCCTGCACACCCTCCTTTGGCTGCCACCCAGCGGAGACTCTCAGTGTGTGTGTGTGTGTGTGTGTGTGTGTGTGTGATCAGGTTTATGGGAATCAAGCACAGCCTGAAATCGTCTATTACTTACGAAATGGCCGTTTATCTACTATGAGCAAAACGGTTTAATAAACATACAAAATAATAAACATGGAATATAACATATCTAGCTAGGCTATACTGTGACGCTGAAAAACGTCGTCTTTAGTACTTAAAAAAAATCATAAAACTGTATTTTGTCTTTTTGATTAGTTTATTGCGTAAGTTTTAATAACGATGTTAAATGAGGTGTAGAAGACAGATCTTGACAGTCTTTTATTTTGAAAAGCAGGTGGAGAGTCTCAGAGTGCAAACCCTGAATGTTTTTTGTTTTTTTACAGTCCCAGCAAATCCGAAATGATTTATGCCCAAAATTGTCCACGTTTATATTGTTCTCTTCCACAAGCGAATCACAAATTTTGTTGATTTATTTTTCTGCTACTAAAGATACAAGATTTACTTTTAGTCTTTCCAAATTATAGTTATTATTATTTTTTGTTCATTCCACTTGTGATAAACCAAAAAATAGCATAGCAAAATCCAAAAATGTAGTGATGGAAACAAAACTGATATAATATTACTTGGAATGTACTTTAAAAGTAAAGGAAAGAGACAAATGCATCTAAAGTAAATTGTACAATATCCAATATAATCCAATAGCATATTATTTGTACATCTAACGTTACCCATATTTTACAATTCAATAATAGTTTAAAAAAAAATAATGATATGGTTCCTTGAATTTAACATTAAACATACATAACATTAAACATACATAAAACATAAAAGAATGTGTCTGATTCATGAATACAATTTATGAATCAAAGATTCGATTCAGTTGGAGAGTCGATTCTCAGCAGCAGTGTTTACTGTCAGCAGACCAGCAGCTAGGCTTTTCCGTCTGATAAGGTGATCAGTTGCTTTTGTTTCCGTAGACGTGCTACTTATCGCACCGTTTCGTTGACTGAATGAATATATCCGCGTTTTCTGCAATCAGATTACCGTATTTAAAACAGAGATAGACACTAGCTCTGTAGCTAACGAGCTGTTACATGTAGCAGATTAGCTGGCCAGCTAAACTCAGATATCCTGAATATTCTGCAGGCTAGAATATTTAATACTAAGACGATCACCACGATACAGAATGCATTTGTCCCTCACTTTGATATTCAAGGCTTTAACAGCTGTTTTAACTGGCAGTTGCGCTGTTGTATCTCATGCAGTGTTGTTAGCCTGCTTCAGTATTTGTTTACACAGATCTGCTGCTCTACACTGAGCTTGCAGATGATATGGATCCTGATAGTGTAAGATATATGAATTTTATATAGTGTGCAAATAGACAGGAGAGAGCGATAATTGCTTATATTGTTGTTTGTTTTGATATTAAACATGAAAAATATATATTTGCAAGTAGCTTGCATAGGTTCCTCAATACCTAAAAGCTGTGTATATAAGGCATTTTTTTCCTGCACAAATTTATTATCACTGCAAGAGCAGACTCGGCAATTAGATCCTCATAATATTAGAAAATAATGACAAGCCTATTAGCCCAAATTTGTTAAATTACATGTATTATTCTACTACATGGGTAATTTATTCTCTCAATGAGTGTTAGATGAATATGTGTAAAATGTATCAATCCCATGTGTAAATACAATGTGTGTGTGTATTTTTGCCATCACTACAGTAAGCACAAACACCCACATGCTAATTAGATACCTAGTCACCTGAGAGTGAAGTGGAGGCTATCCATAGCACCACATCTAGCTACTGCCTCCCACAGGACAGACCACTGTGACTCGGCCCCCTCCTCAGTCAACCTCAGAGGGCCTTGCCACGAGATGCTGGTTTTTTTATGCTGTGTATGTAATCACAAGGCTGGTTACAAACTCTCTTTGTTAACCTCACCCACACAGGGCTGAACAAACAGACTGACACTGAAGAGCTCTCAGTAGCATCCACCTGGACGGACTTTCTGGTTTTCGACCCTTTGCAGGTGGGTAAAAATGTGTGGTTTTGGCCTGATTGTGATATTAAAGCGTATTTGAAAAATGAGAATGTTGCATGCACTTACATAATTTAATATAACTTGTTTTTAATGCACGTGTGCAGTGCAGTGTTTTCTGAAAACTGTTTAGAGAAAATGTGACTTTCAGTGCAAAATATATGTATATATAATTTTAATTGTCGCATCTTTCTTCTTAACAGTTCCACTTGATTAGACCAGATGTTTTTAATCTGGGGTTCAGGGACCCCCAGGGGCCTGCAAAGGAGCGTTAGGGGGTCCATGGAAAAGTTTAGAGAAAAATAATGTAAAAATGTTTAAATAATTAGTAATAACAAGTAATAATGTAACTTATCTAATTGTTTATTTTAAACAATATTTTAGACATGCTTGTAATATTTAATTTTTCACAATATAAAATGGGTTTTTATACAAGAATGCCTTTAAACATTAGGATTGGGTTTCCTCATACAAGGAGGATCACATTTGGGGGTCCGTGGCATCTAAAAGATTGAAATAGTTTTAAACAGTTGTCGTTTTAAACAACGATCAATAATTGTTACATTAGTCGAGCTCACACAAGGCTTTTCGTCAGACTTCACAGCTGCAGCATCTTTAATTGGAGAGCTCAGGTGGAGAAAGATGCTGTTGGGCTCAGGGAGATGCCAGTGTGTGTCGGGCCCTGCTGGGCTGCTGAAACCGCTGAGAATAGAGCTCAGCATGCACTTTATCACTCAAATGAAAGTAGTCCCTTACTGCTGTGCTCTTTTAGTTCGTTTTATTGATGGCCGTGTGTTTGGGCTAGATATTCTCTGCTATTATATTGTTGTTTTTTTGCTATTTTCCCTCCACGTGTCCCTCCTCTTCCTCCTGGTCTCTGCAGGATAGCGGATCAGGTCTTGAAACATGAGCTCTGTGGCAGTGTTGACTCAGGAGAGTTTTGCGGAGCACCGCAGTGGCTTGAAGGACGTTGAGATCACAGGTATGACGACTGTGGCAAAATTGGGGTGAAACTATTCTTCTACATGATTCATACGTTTAGTAATGATGGCAGGAATCGATAACGGATGTAACAGTGAATTAAAAAAACAATATGCAAATACATTAGTAGTAGCAGCAAAGATTATGTATACTAATGATTTGTTACTGGAACAGTTTTAAAGCTAGTATTAAGGCCCATTCACACCGAGAATGATAACTATATTAGCGTCCACACCAGCAGACGATATTGTCTGTTTATTCTAAGTGAACGCTCGTCTGCTGCTTTAAATTCTCGAGCTTGTTATAGCAGGATTGATTCTGATTGGGTGTCAATGTTTTTTTCGTTCATCAGCTGAAAAAAATCGTTCTGAAAGTGATTCCAACGATATCGTTTCTCTGTGCCTTTATTGTTATAGCTGTGGCGTGGACTCTGCTATTCTTTAAGATTGAGAACGATTTTTAGAACTATATCTTTATCATTATCTTTATAGTTATCGTTCTTGGTGTTAACAGGCCTTTAGACACATCTTTTTGTTTTTGAACACTCGTGCTGTTTACTAGTTGTCAGTGTGTCACAATGATCTTTGACAGTGACAGCAGAGCTGTGTGTGTGTGTGTGTGTGTGTGTGTGAGCGTGAGAAGCATTCTGCTGTAGCATATGTTTTCATGCAAAACTATGGTAAATAGTGTCTCTTTGAAAAATAAATATTGGGAATTATAATATAAAGCAATATAATATAATATGGTCACACTTTATTTTAAGGTCCAATTCTCGCTATTAACAAACCATTAACTGTGATTTTTTTTTTTCCTCAGTAAACTCCTAATTTGCTGCTTTTTTATAGTTAGTAAGGTAGTTGTTAAATTTAGGTATTGGGCAGGATTAGGGATGTAGAATATTGTTAATGCAGAATATGTGCTTTATAAGCACTAATACACAGCCACTATGTTAATAATAGGCATGCTAATACACAACTAGTTAACAGTGAGAATTGGCCTCTATAATATAATATAATATAATATAATAATTATTTCCATTCATAATTATCAATCTTAAATAGTATATAATTCATGTACCCCTGTTGGTGAAGTAAACTGAACAACTAAGCTGTAAAAAAAAGAAAAAAACATGTCAGTATTTTCAATAATTGTTTATACAGTTGGTATTTCTTTGTTCTGGATGACACTGGTTGATTGGTTTATAAAGCATCATAGTGTTATTATCAAAATAATGCAAAGAAAATTTGTTGTGTACATTTTACAATTCCTTTTCTTATTGTCTGTGATTAGGTAGTGTGCCAGAAGATGAAGCATATATACCCACCTATCTGGAGGCCTTTCCACCTTTACCAGACAAGGGCACTCCGGGTGAGAAGACAGGTGAGCCGGCAGGTGCCTGGAGCAAAATCCGACCCATCAAAGCCTCTGTCATTACTCAGGTAACATATATAATCATCCATAGAAGGTTTATACAGTGTGATTAAGCTGCACTGTATCTTTTCAGTGTTATTGAGCGTCTGCCACACTTTTTCTACTTCTCTTTGCACCCTTAGGTGTTCCATGTTCCTTTGGAGGAGCGGCGGTATAAAGACAACAGTCAGTTTGGTGAAGGTGAGGAGGCGAAAGTGTGCCTGGATATCATGCAGAAGACCGGGGCACATATCGAACTCTCTCTTGCCAAGGACCAAGGCCTCTCCATCATGGTGACTGGAAAACTGGATTCGGTTATGAAAGCGAGGAAGGAGATTGTGGCCCGGCTGCAGACTCAGGTGCTTGTTTGAGTCTTGCATTTCTTATTCCATTCATTTTACTGTGTGTTAAAAGTTATATTTTAATGCTAAACTTCTCAGGCGTCAGCGACTGTGCTTATTCCGAAAGAACATCATCGATTTGTGATCGGAAAGAACGGGGAGAAGTTGCAGGAGCTGGAACTGAAAACAGCCACCAAGATCGCCATTCCCCGCTCTGACGATCCCAACGCCAATATCCGCATCACCGGCACCAAGGAGGGCATTGAGAAAGCTCGCCATGAAATCCAGCTCATCTCTGCTGAGCAGGTAACCATCGAAGATTGATGAGATGAGGTTTTGTGTTTCATTTGTAATTCAGCCGTATTATGACCTCACTGTTTGCTTTAGGATAAGCGTGCCGTGGAACGTTTGTCTTTTGAGAAGGCTTTTCATCCATTCATCGCTGGTGCATATAATCGACTCGTTCAAGAGCTTAGTCAAGAGACTGGAGCTCGTATTAGCATCCCGCCACCCAGCATACCCAAAGATGAGATTGTCATTACCGGCGAGAAGGAGGCAGTTGCCATGGCGATTGCCCGCATCCGGGCCATCTACGAAGAGAAGGTGATTCACAATTACACTGTCATTCATAATTTTTGGTTATTGTTTTTTTGTTTTTGTTTTATAAAAAAATGTATACCTTTATTCACCAAGGGTGCATTAAATTGATCAGAAGTGACAAAGACATTAGTAGTTATAATTAGTGGTCGACCGATATTGGTTTTTTGACAGCCGATATCTTGGAAAGCAGGGTGGCCGATGTCCGATATAATTGTATTTATTTTAATTAAAATGGATTAAAAAATACATTTGTAAAATAAACACAGGCTACTTATAATTTAGATGACAACGTATTTTTCACAAATAAATAAATATTTCATAAAAATATAATTTAAAAGGAAGTAAACACTGTAACCAACAGATCACTCGCAGATGAATCGCATTCAATTATGAACGTGATATTGCCTAGCTTGTCAGTTAACTGCGGCTCTGTGTAGTAAATGCCGCTCCATTTGAAAGCAGGTGATGGTGATTTACTACCAATCACGGAATCGGCTTTACTGACTAGATGCGCATGACAATCGCATGCGATTAATTGCACAGCCGTAATATAAATGCGTATTTGCTGAATGCTGATGGCAAACGAGAAAGTATTATAATGTTTGTCTTTCTATTATTAATAATATAAAAGCCATCGTTATAATACTTTTTTGTATACATTTTTTTTAAATATTTTATTTTAAGCTTTTCACATTTCAGAGAACAATCCCCCAACCCCCCTGCCAGCAAATCAAAGGAAAAAGTAAGGGAAAAAAAATTTGAATGAAAAATTTAAAACTGTAATGACATTGTAATCAATGTACTGATGCACATATGCATACACCCACATATAGTATACATATACACCTCCATAAACATACATCGATCATACTCGTGTACCTATACAAATTAAAGCACATACAGCCGTCTCTACATATACACATACAGTCATTTAAAAAAAAAAAAAAAAGGCACATCTTATACCAATAAATACCCAATTTTGGAAATGTATACAGTGCCCTCCACTAATATTGGCACCCTTGGTAAATATGAGCAAAGGCGGCTATGAAAATAAATCTGCATTGTTTATCCTTTTTATCTTTCATTCAAAAAATTCACAAAATTCCAACCTATCATTGAAGTAAAACAATTGAAAGTGGGGAGAAAATCTCATTGTGAAATAAATGCTTTCTCTAGTTCATGTTGGCCACAATTATTGGCACCCAATTATTGCAACGTCCTTTTCCCAAGATAACAGCTCTGAGTTTTCTCCTATAATGCCTGAAGAGTTTGGAGAACACCTGATAAGAGATCAGAGACCATTTTCTTCATCCAGAATCTCTCCAGATCCTTCAGATTCACAGCTCCATGTTAGTACTTCTTCTCAGGTCAGAGGACTGGAATGGCCATAGCAGAAGCTTGGTTTTGTGCCCAGTGACCCATTTTTGTGTTGTTTTTGAGGTTTGTATTTGGATTATTGTACGGTTGGAAGATCCAAACATGGCCCATTATAAGATTTCTAACAGAGTCAGTCACTTATTGATTTTGTATCTGTTGGTATTTGATAGAATCAGTGATGCCATGTGTCTAAACCAATGTTCAGGACCTCCAGCAGAAATATAGGCCCACAACATTAAAAATACAGCAGTATATTTCATTGTACACATGGGGTACTTTTTATCCCTGTGTGCACCAAACCCATCTTGAGTGTTTGCTGCTAAAAAGCTCATTTTTTAGTTTCATCTGACCATAGAAGCCAGTCCCATTTGAAGTTCCAGTCGTGTCTGACAACTGAATATGCTGGAGATTATTTTTGGATGAGCTAGGAGAATTTTTCTTGAAACCCTCCCAAACAACATGTGGTGATGTAGGTGCTGTTTGACAATATTTTTTTTGGTTTTCTGCCCCCGAGACTCAACTATTTTCTGCAATTCTCCAGCTGTGGTCCTTGAAGAGTCTTTGGCCACTCAAACTCTCCTTCTCACCGTGCATTAGGACGATATAGACACGTCCTCTTCCAGACAGATTCGTAACATTTTATGTTGATTGGAAATTCTTAATTATTGCCCTGATGGTGGAAATGGGAATTTTCACTGCTCTAGCTCTTTTCTTAAAGCCACTTCACTAATTTGTGAAGCTCAATTATCTTTTGCTGCACATCAGAAATATATTATTTGGTTTTTCTCATCATGATGGATGATTAAGGGAATTTGGCCTTTGTGTTCCTCATATTTATAATCCTGTGGAACAGGAAGTCATGGCTGGACAATTTCATGCTCCTAGTCACCCTGGTGTGCTAAAAAAAATTAAAAGTGAATGGGAATATACTTCAGAGATATTTTACTCATAAGCATTTCTAGGGGTGCTAATAATTGTGGCCAACATTCATTGGAGAAAAACATTTATTTCATCATGAGATTTTCTCCCCACTTTCAATTGTTTTACTTCAGTGATAGGTTAGAATTTTGTGAATTTTTCGAGTGAAAGATCAAAAGGATAAACAATGCAGATTTATTTTCACAGACACCTTTTCTCACAATATTAGTGGAGGGCACTGTAATTGTTACACAATGCTATTTTATCAAATTAACCACCCCACTTAAAGAAAAAGGTTAAATTCAGTTATCATTGGTCACCTTCCAAATATTCAAAGAAGGACTTCCAAATCTGTATGAATCTCTTTGGTTTACCCGCAATCTCATATCTAATTTTTTTGATATCATATCTAATATGTAACACATTACTGTTAAACACAAACATGTTTCAAATTTAGGCGCAAACTCTTTGTTCCACATCAACAACATTGTCTTTTTTTGCTATGGATGGTCATCCCATATTTAACTGTTTGGATCTGATTGAAACTATACTTCTCTAAGAAGGGGGCCAAGCCTAATATTGCAATATGAGGGTCATGAGGAAAATCAATCTTAAGTACCTTTGAGTAGAAAGAAAAAAACCTCAGTCCAAAATTTACACATTTTTGGGCAGAACCAAAATAAATGAGCCAGTGTACCATCATTGGACTTCCATTTAAGACACAAAGATGACACAGAGGGATATATGGAATGTAATTTGGTACGCGAGTAGTGCAATCTATGGACAACTTTATACTGAATCAACTGCAAATTGCAGTTGAGTTGAAGGAACAAGACCTAATATCTTGGAGGGCATTAGTCCAGTTATCTTCTGAAATATCTATCCCCAAGTCCTTTTCCCAAGACATCTTTAAGTATTGCGTAGAAGGAGTTCTAGAATCATTAAAATATTCAACATATTTAGAAACAAGACCCTTCAAGTCGAGTTCAGAGGTCATAAATAAATAAAGATATTCAGGGGACTTGTAAACTTCAAAATTAGAGTTATTACTTTTAACATAATTTCGTACTAGTAAATATCTGAAAAATGAGAGGAAGGTAGGCCAAATTTTTGTCTAAGCTGAGCAAAAGAAGCAAATACATTGTCTATATATAAATCTCCTATAGACAGAACTCCTTTTTCTTTCCATGATAAAAAAGTTATATCCGACTGTGATGGAGAGAATGCATGATTGCAAGCTATAGGGGTAAGTGAGCAGGTCTGAGGGAGTTTAAAGGTTTTGCTGAGCTGATACCAAATCTTAAGAGAATTTACAACAATAGGGTTACAATTCTTAAGTGTTCTGATAGGTTTGTTTTCTGCAAAAAGTAAAGCAGGGAGGGAGGATTCCTGCATATCCTGCTCAATAGCCAGCCAAGCAGGAATGGTAGCATTCGATTTCCCGGGGCATGCAATCCACCAATACATTAATGCCCTTAGATTGGCTGCCCAGTAATAATGCTGAAAACAGGGAAGACCTAGCCTACCTCTTTTGTTTTACAAATATGCGCTTTAGATATACGATGAGCTCTATATCCCCAGATAAACACCATGATCACAGTATCAAGTGTTTTAAAGAATGACTGGGTTAAAAAGATAGGAACGTTTTGAAACAAATAAGAAATCTAGGTAAAGTAACCATTTTGATTGCATTAACACAACCAATCATTGTTAAAGGGAGTACTCGCCAAGTCTCTATTTTTCTTCAGTTTATCTATCATAACTTTTTAGTTTGTTTCATACTTTTTTGTATACATTTTAATCCCTTTGTTTAACAGTTCTATCTGATTATTAGACAGACTTCTTCTATCCGTATTAGACAGAACAGTTGTTAATGACGACGGCGAACAAGAGGGAGAATGTGAGCACCATACATATCTATGGTGAACACTGTGTGCTCAGGCACTGCCGTTATCAGTGCCGTCAAAATAAAAGTCCCGCCTCGAACGTATCAGCCAAACAGAAAACTTATCGGCCGATGCCGATTTTTAAAAAAATGCCAATCGGTCGACTACTATTTATAATGTACCAAAAAATCTGTTTTAAATAAATGCTGCTCTTTTTAACTTTTTATTATTCAGAAACCTAAATAAATTAACACGGTGTCTACAAAAATAATAAAGGAGACCTATTATGCCCCTTTTTACAAGATGTAATATAAGTCTCAGGTGTGCCCAGAATGTGTCTGTGAAGTTTCAGCTCAAAATACCCACAGATCATTTGTTATATCATTTTGAAAATGGCTAATTTGAGTACAAGCAGAAACATGCTGTTTTCTTGAATGTCTCTTTAAATGCAAATGAGCTGCTGCTCCCCGCCCCCTTTTCCAGAATAGGGCTGTGCCTTTACAGCTTGTTCCTCAGATACTCTGCTAAAAAACATCTGTTTTGGTTTTTATTATCATGTCTATCACGCTGAAATCATGAGTTTTAAACCATATTAGTTTATTTTGGTTTTAGAACGTTAGAACTAGTACACCGTTGTCGTTTGTGAAAACACAATGGCGGCGCCGTGGGTGGAAACTTGCAGATTAAAAGGGCAGTAATATTATAATAAGATACATCACAAAATCTGAGCAGCTCGTTTTTTCACAAACTTGCAGAGAAAAGCTTAGTTGAAGAAGAACTTGGTTGTTCCTTTTCACATTTTCTGGGTTGGTAGATGCACTGGGGACCCGTATATAGCACTGAAAATGTCAGATTTTCATGATATGTCACCTTTAAGCTGCACAACTTTTTAACATTTATAAAATTAAGGAATGTTTTTTGAGTACCAAATCAGAAAATTGAAGAAGAATGATTTCTGAAGGATCATTTGAGATTTAAAGACTGGAGTAATGGCTGCTGAAAATTCAGCTTTGCCATCATGGGAATAAAAGCCGGATAAAAATTATAATAATATTTCACAGTATTACTGTTTTTACTGTATTTTTGATCAAATAAATGCAGCCTTAGTGAGCATTAGAAACTTTGTGTACACACACAGAGAAATGTGAAATTTCACATTTAAAGCCTGGTGAAATTTCCTGACCTACTTCTTAATATTCACAAGCAGAAACGAAAAACGACCACAATCTCAGTGGAGGTGAAAAAGTCACAACATAAGTACATAGTAGGCCCCAAGGGTAACACCCTGCAGGAGATCCTGGAGAACACAGGGGTGTCTGTGGAGATACCCCCTCTGGACTCCGCATCCGAGACCATCATCCTCAGAGGAGAACCAGATAAGCTGGGTCCGGCTCTTACGCAGGTGTACGCCAAGGTCAGTTGTTTTGGCATTTTTTGGCCTTTATTTTCAACAGAATTTTCAACAAGCTTTTCACTTGCCACTTGTGTGTTTTGCAGGCTAAAAGTGTGATAGTGGTGGAGGTGATTGCTCCGGCTTGGCTCCATCGTTTCATCATTGGCAAAAAAGGACAAAACATCAGTCGCATTACTCAGCAGCTACCTAAGGTATAGAAAATTTTAATGAGAATTCACCCTAATGTTGTTCCAAACCCGTAAGAACTATGTTCATCTTTGGAACACAAATTCTTGAATAATCTTGAATAATGAAATCTGAGAGCTCTCTGACCCTCCATAGACAGCAAGGGTCCTACCACGTTCAAGGTCCAGAAAGGTGACCCATAAAAGAAGAAATCGTTGAATAAAGTCATTATTTTTGTTTTCTTTGCGCACAAAACGTATTCTCGTAGCTTCATAAAATTAAGGTTGAACCACTGATGTCACATGGACTATTTTATCTATTTCCTTACTACCTTTCTGGGCCTTGAACATGGTAGTTGTGTTACGGTCTATGCAGGGTCAGAAAACTCTCGGATTTCATCAAAAATATCTTAATATGTGTTCTGAAGATGAACAAAGGTCTTACGGGTTTGGAATGACATGAGGGTGAATAATTAATGACATAATTTTCATTTTTGGGTGAACTATCCCTTTAAAGCCTAAATACAATCACCAGAAGTATAAAGCTAATGTACAAGCTATAAACATCATCACCACCACCAAGCTTCTGTGAACCTTTTCAAACTTTATTTAAAATCTTCAAGTTTGAGTTAGATTAGTTTTCAAGAGTGCAAGTATAAATACAACGAGACTGTAAAAGCAGACTAGTGAGTAGATGAGTTTACCTGTGTAGTGTGATGTTTTTTGATGTCCCAGTCAACCTCTATAGTCCGATTAAGCCACTTTTTAGCAACCACCTTTTTCAAGATACATAAAAGCTTAAAAAGTCATGGTAATATTATGTTTTATTTCATAGAATAAAATGTGAAAATAACTTGTGTTAACCACATTTCAGGCATTTAACCGGCTGTTTGTCATCAGGTGCATATAGAGTTTACTGATGGAGAGGAACGTATCAGTCTGGAGGGACCAACGGAGGAGGTAGAACAAGCTCAGGCTCAGCTACAGGAGATCATCAAAGACCTAGTAAGAGAACCCTCAAATGTCTTTTTACTGTTGTTTTTAAAATGAAGATATAACGGAATTAAAATACGGGAAATTTGGTTGCTAAAACAGGTTGCTTCATATCTTATAACTGTAAGATTTCAATTATGGTTTGTTCTTCAGGTTTCTGCGTTTGTGGAATATAAACAGTTTAGGTATAGTCCTCAAGTATTTTATTTTCCTCCCTCCAGATGGCAAGAATGGACTATGCAGAGATTAACATTGACCAGCGTTTCCACAGACATCTTATTGGCAAAAACGGGGCCAACAGTAAGTTTAAACCCTTCCTGACGTGTAGAATCTGAAACTTTAGTCAGTGTGGGATGCCTGGATAGAAACAGAGCTCATAGCACAGATAGAAAAGTGATGTTTGAATAGTCAAATAATTGTGGTTTTACACATTATTTGATTACAAGCAGCGCACAATGTCAGTATGCAACAGTTGCAAATGTACATCTACCTCTCTATTTAAATATAATATTTCATGTGTTGTCATTACCATAGAACCTGAGAAAAATTAATGACTGTGTTGCACACTGAATCTAATTCTGTGACACTTTGAGTTATCCATAATATATTTGTTACAGTAAAGTTGATTTGAATAATGAACAGTGCAGATGAATGAAAGAGCAGATAAATGAATTATTGGTGCTTTTCCCAGTAAATCGGATAAAAGAGCAGTATAAGGTATCAGTGAGGATTCCTCAGGACTCGGAGCGCTGTGGGCTGGTTCGTATCGAGGGCGATCCTCAGGGAGTACAGCTCGCTCGCAAGGAACTGATGGACATGGCCCAGCGCATGGTGAGACGTTCTATATGGAAATCACAAGAGCACTCTGCATATGAGATTAGGAACCTATCTGGCACATTTGCCTGCATGGTTTAAGATTTGTCATTTTCTGGCATCTTTAGGAAAATGAACGCACGAAAGACCTGATAATAGAGCAGAAGTTTCACCGCACTATCATTGGGCAAAAAGGAGAGAAGATCAAAGAAGTACGGGACAAGTTCCCTGAGGTGCTCACAGCTTCATTTTGTAAAATGCAGCAACATCTATATTCTGCTGCACATTTTTTATAGCATTACATGAGAGATGGTTTCACACAGATGGTTTTATTTTCGCAGGTCATTATCATCTTTCCAGACCAGCAACAGAAAAGTGACATAGTACAGCTCAGAGGGCCTAAAAACGAAGTGGAGAAATGTGCGAAGTTTCTGCAGAAACTCATCGCTGAGCTGGTACAAGAGTAATTTCCTCTAGCTTCCTTCCTGCTCTCAGATAACATTTGCTTTGTGACTAATACAAGGTCAAAGAAAGAGCTGCTATTATGTGCTCAGACAGCTATGAAATGATCATACTCAGCCTACAGATGACAATTTCTTGCAATGCTATTGTAGTTAAGGCACTTTTTCTGTTTTAAAGTAAAACATCTGAGAAGTTTTTAACTTTTTGAATGTCATTTGAGGTTTAGTGTTTTTTTATATTATATTATATTTTTAATTCTATGTTCATGTTATTAGGTTGAGAGCAGCTTCTCAATTTCTGTACCCATCCACAAGCAGTTTCACAAAAACATCATTGGCAAAGGAGGTGCCAACATCAAAAAGGTGAGGACACAAAGTCTGCCATTTTATTTAGATTTGTAAAAATGACTTGTTTTTAATACTGCAACAAAAACATTTGGTTCCCAAAATCAGTATGTCTCTTTTTTTGCTTTGCTCCTTTATTATTTTACCTTTATTTCAAATACCGAAAATTTTGGTTTTACTTAACAATAACAGCACTGGTTCATAGTGAGAAAAATGACAAAAAAGGACCATAAAAGCACTGGTGTATGATGCCAGTGGAAAACGCATTTCCATTTTTTGGGGATTAACTGCTATTTAAATATTGTGTTAATGTTATTATTATAATTTTTTTATGAGAGAAATTGTTGCTGTGTAAATCTATATAGATACGTGAGGAGACCAACACCAAGATTGATCTCCCAACGGAAAACAGCAACTCTGAGATGATTCTAATAACTGGCAAGAAGGGCAGCTGTGAAGCCGCACGAGATCGGATTCTTGCCATTCAGAAAGAGCTGGTGAGAGATATGGGATGCTAGAAAATGTATTATAGGTGTAATTCCCAGTGCTCTTAGTTTTTGTTCTTCTCTCACACATTCTCGCTTGATCTTTCAATTCTCCCAGGCCAACCTGAAGGAGGCTGAGGTTTCCATCCCAGCCAAACTGCACAACTCTCTGATTGGATCCAAGGGCAGTCTGGTGCGCTCTGTGATGGAAGAGTGTGGGGGTGTTCACATCCACTTCCCTGCGGAGGGCTCAGGGTTGGACAAGGTCACTATCCGAGGTCCTGCAGAGGAGGTGGAGAGAGCCAGGAGACAACTGCTGCAGTTGGCGGAGGAGAAGGTGAGTAATGAGATGAAGATTTAAAGCAGAAAAACAAAAAAGACAGCAGTGCAGAAAACACTGTTAGAATTTTCACAATCGCATGACTAATTAGAAGTTTTGAGTCATTCAATCTATGTAAGACATACATTTTTTTTGTCCCATCAGCAAGTCAACAACTTCTCAGTGGAGCTTCAAGCCAAGCCAGAGTACCACAAGTTCCTGATAGGCAAAGGAGGAGCTAATATCCGACGGGTACGGGATCGAACCGGAGCACGAATCATCTTCCCATCACCAGATGAACCAGAACAGGAGCACATTACCATCATGGGTAAAGAGGAGGCTGTATGGCTTGCGCAGAAAGAGCTGGAGACCCTCATTAAAAATCTGGTATGACAAAAGAGAAAGTAAAATATTTGAGTTAGTGTTTCTTTGAATGTACTACAGTTGAACCTGCAGTTCATCTGTCCTTTCTTTTCAGGATGACGTGATAGAGGACAGTATGGTCGTGGACCCCCGGCATCACCGTCACTTCGTCTGTCGGAGAGGGCAGGTGTTGAGAGAGTTGGCGGAGGAATATGGCGGTGTAGCTGTTAGCTTCCCTCGCACGGGCACACACAGTGACAACATCACTCTCAAAGGACCCAGAGATTGTGTTGACACTGCTAAGAAACGCATTCAGGAAATCGTTCGAGATCTTGTGAGTGTCATATTTAATTCTTGTATACATATTGCATGTAAATGCAGTGACTTCTCTATCAATAACTGTATATATACTGCTGTTCAAACTTCAAAACAATATAAACTTCTGTTCTTTTGTACTTTTTATTCATCAAAGATTCCTGAAAAAAAAGTATCATGGTTTCCACAAAATATTAGAAAGCATATTAAAATGTTTTTTAAAGGATCATGTGACACTGAAGACTGGAGTAATGGCTACTGAAAATTTTTCAGAATATTACTTTTTTTACAGTAGTTTTCATCAAATAAATGCAGCCTTAGTTAGAATAAGAGACTTCACAAACAAACAAAAAAAAAAACTTACTGATCCTAAACTCAGAGAAGAAACACTAATAACACGTTCACATATTCATATTATTATCCTTAACAATTACATACATACATATATGCGTGTGTGTGTGTCTATATATATATATATATATATATATATATATATATATATATATATATAGACACACACACACACACACACACAGTGGTGGCCAAAATTGTTAGAACACTTGGCATATTTAAGAGGTTTCAGTTGTTTTTGTTGAGTTTTGTTGTCAGTTGTTCAGTTGTTTCAGCTATTGTCATAACTATCTGCGACACAAGGAATCTGCTGGAACATTGAAAATAATGGACTGACCCCCTCAAAGTCCGGACCTCAACCCCATCAAACAAATTTTGTTGTGCTCCGAGCAACCATCTGCATGTTTTATGCACATTATGAAATGACATCAAGTTTTTGGAGGCAAAAAAATGTCAATATTTTCAGATCTGTCAGGTGTTCTAACAGTTTTGGCCACCACTGTATGTATGTGTATATATATATATATATATATATACTAGATTGATTGATTGTCATTATCTGTTAATGTGTCATCAGGAGTCACAGGTGAATGTGGAGGTGTTGATTCCTCAGCGGTACCACAGAGCCATCATGGGACCCAAAGGCTGCAAAATACAACAAATTACACGGGAAAATGAAGTTCAGATCAAATTTCCAGACAGAGATGAGTCTGCAGGTCTCTTCCTTACACTCTCAAATTAGTTTTGACATTTTTTCATTCTATTAAATGATTCGACTAGAATATTTACAAGCTATATTATTTCTTGTATGTAATTGTGGCTGGCAGCTCAGGAAGCTGCATCTCATGAGAACGGGGATACGGATCTCATACCTCGGAAGTGCGATATCATCACTGTGACGGGTCTAGCTGAAAAGTGCGAGCTGGCTCGTGCAGCTTTACTTGTAAGGAATTCTGGAAATTCTAGCTGTCTCTTTCATCCTGTGATGGATTGGTTTTCATTCTCTTTATCCTATTTTTCCTTCCTTTTTGCATTCTAGGCCTTAGTTCCTGTGACGATTGATGTTGAGGCTTCCTATGACCTTCATCGTTACATCATAGGACAGAAAGGAGCTGGAATAAGGAAAATGATGGAGGACTATGAGGTAGAGACATATTGAATTGTACTTTGCACTACCATTCAAAATGTAGGGGTTACTAAGATTGTGTTTTGGAAAGAAGTGCTCTCCAAGGTTGCATTTATTTGATCAAAAATACAGTAAAGAAAGTACAGGTGCATCTCAATAAATTAGAATGTCGTGGAAAAGTTCATTTATTTCAGTAATTCAACTCAAATTGTGAAACTCGTGTATTAAATAAATTCAATGCACACAGACTGAAGTAGTTTAAGTCTTTGGTTCTTTTAATTGTGATGATTTAGGCTCACATTTAACAAAAACCCACCAATTCACTCTCTCAACAAATTAGAATACTTCATAAGACCAATAAAAAAAACATTTTTAGTGAATTGTTGGCCTTCTGGAAAGTATGTTCATTTACTGTATATGTACTTAATACTTGGTAGGGGCTCCTTTTGCTTTAATTACTGTCTCAATTTGGCGTGGCATGGAGGTGATCAGTTTGTGGCACTGCTGAGGTGGTATGGAAGCCCAGGTTTCTTTGACAGTGGCCTTCAGCTCATCTGCATTGTTGGGTCTGGTGTCTCTCATCTTCCTCTTGACAATACCCCATAGATTCTCTATGGGGTTCAGGTCAGGCGAGTTTGCTGGCCAATCAAGCACAGTAACACCATGGTCATTGAACCAGCTTTTGGTACCTTTGGCAGTATGGGCAGGTGCCAAGTCCTGCTGGAAAATGAAATCAGCATCTCCATAAAGCTTGTCAGCAGAAGGAAGCATGAAGTGCTCTAAAATTTCCTGGTAGATGGCTGCGTTGACTGTGGACTTCAGAAAACAAAGTGGACCAACACCAGCAGATGACATGGCAGCCCAAATCATCACTGACTGTGGAAACTTCACACTGGACTTCAAGCAACATGGATTCTGTGCCTCTCCACTCTTCCTCCAGACTCTGGGACCTTGATTTCCAAATGAAATGCAAAATTTACTTTCATCTGAAAAGAGGACTTTGGACCACTGAGCAACAGTCCAGTTCTTTTTCTCCACAGCCCAGGTAAGATGCTTCTGACGTTGTCTCTGGTTCAGAAGTGGCTTGGTAGCCCTTTTCCTGAAGACGTCTGAGCGTGGTGACTCTTGATGCACTGACTCCAGCTTCAGTCCACTCCTTGTGAAGCTCTCCCAAGTGTTTGAATCAGCTTTGCTTGACTGTATTCTCAAGCTTGCGGTCATCCCTGTTGCTTGTGCACCTTTTCCTACCCAAATTCTTCCTTCCAGTCAACTTTGCATTTAATATGCTTTGATACAGCACTCTGTAAACAGCCACACCTTTCAGTAACGACCTTCTGTGACTTACCCTCTTTGTGGAGGGTGTCAGTGTTCGTCTTCTGGATCATTGCCAAGTCAGCAGTCTTCCCCATTATTGTGGTTTCAAAGAACAAGAGATACCCAGAATTTATACTGTATGGATGGTCATTTATTGAATCTCAAATGTAAATATTCTAATATTTTGAGATACTGATTTTTGACTTTCATGAGCTGTAAGCTCTAATCATCAAAATTAAAACAAAAAAAACTTTTGAAATGTTTTACTTTACATGTAATGAATCTAAAATATATGAAAGTTTCACTTTTTGAAATAAGTTACAAGAAAAAATGAACTTTTTCACGACATTCTAATTTATTGAGATGCACCTGTACTATTACAACCGTTTTCTATTTTAATAGAAATTATATTTTACTTCAGTCTTTAGTGTCACAAGATCCTTCAGAAATCATTCTAATATGCTGATTGGTGCTCAAGAAACATTTTATATTATTATCAATGTTGAAAACAGTTGTGCTGCTTAATATTCTTGTGTAAACCATGATACCATTTTTCAAGATTCTTTGATGAGTAGACAGCATTTATTTGAATAGAAATCTTTTGTAATATTATAAATGTTTCTACTTTCACTTTTGATCAATTTAATGCATCCTGAATAAAAGTAGTAATTTCTTTAAAAAAAAAAAATCTTACTGACCCAAAAGTTTTGAACGCCTTTGTGTTTAATGGAAGAAAGTCCCAACTGATGAGTGAATGTTAATGTGTCTGGTTGTACTGTGCTGTGTAGGTCAACATTTGGGTTCCTCAGCCTGAGCAACAGTCAGATATCATAAAGATCACAGGACAGGTGGCCAGTGTGGAACGGGCCAAACAGGGACTGCTGGAGAGAGTCAAGGAGCTGCAGGCGGAGCAGGAAGATCGGGTACAACCTCTGCTCAAAACCACTCTGCTGATATTAGAGAACATGCTATGTACATCCATATACAACCTGAGATTTACTTCTTGAAATAGGATATATTCTTTTTCTTGTCTGTTTGTAGGCTTTACGGAGCTATAAGGTGACGCTCTCAGTAGACCCCAAATATCACCCCAAAATTATAGGCCGCAAAGGAGCTGTCATCTCTCAAATACGCAAAGACTGCGATGTCAACGTGCAGTTTCCTGACAAGGGTGATGAGCAGCAGGTATGAAAGCAGATTGTTTTCGAAAGAGCATTTCCTCATTTACCCAGACTGGTTTAAAGCAGCTCATAGCATTCATACCTTTACATACCTGTCATCCTGTTTCTGTGTGTTTACCTGTCAGTCTTTCTTCACGCGACTCTGTCTCCCTCTAGGATGTAATCGTGATCTCAGGTTATGAGAGGAATGTTAACGAGGCCAGGGCGGCTATAGAGCAGCTGGTGGCAGCGCTGCAGGATATGGTGAGTGAGGACATCCGGCTGGACCGGCGGGTCCACGCACGCATCATCGGAGCACGCGGCAAAGCCATTCGGAAACTCATGGAGGAGTTCAAAGTAAGAACACTTTGCATATTTGCCAATAGTGACAAAACTAAATTAACATCTAAATTAGTCATAATATTTAACATAATAATGACGATGATGATTTATTATAATTATTACATTTATTATTAGAAACTTTGGAGTACAATATTTAGCATAATAATAATCATTATGATAATTATTAATTGCTATTATTATTATTAAAAAAATAATCACCATCACCAATATTTAACATCATAATCATAATAGTAATTAATAATGATGAATATGATCAATAACAATCATTATGATAATTATTATTAACTGTTGTATGATAATGATAATCAATAACATCATTATAATATTATTAACCATCACATTATTTAGCATCATAACAATCATTGATATATTATTATAATGATACCATGCATGATCAATAACATCATTATAATATTTATTATTATTATTATTATTATTATTATTAAAAATAATTATAATCACCAATAAAATTATTAACTACTATTGTTATTGTTTTTTGAAGTATCATAATTATCAATAATAATAACAATTTGGATTATTACTGTTATATTAAAAACAATTACCATCATCAGTAATAATAATAATAATAATAATTAATAATTTAGAAAAACATTTTTTTTAAAACAAACTGTTTTATTCGCCAATAGTGGCATAACTATATCACATCTCAAATTTGTAGTCAGAATATTTATCATTATAATATTAAAAAGTATAACAACAACAATATTTATAATAATAGTAGTAATATTTATGATAATAATTATAATAATAATAATAACTATTATTATGACTATTGTTGTTAGTATTAATTAACTTAATAATTCTTAAGAAAAAACATTTAGTTATTAAAACATTTAGTAATATAAGTATTTAATAATAAAAAATACATATTGAAAATGAATAATTCAGCCAAATAATAGCTATATCTCATATTTGGTTCATAGGATCTTTAATTTTCTTCTTTATTCTAGGTTGACATACGGTTTCCTCAGCCAGGTTCTGAGGACCCGAGCAAGGTTACTGTAACTGGACTGCCGGAGAATGTTGATAATGCCATTGACCATCTACTTAACCTGGAAGAAGAATATGTGAGTCGGGAATCCATTGCAAATGTTTCTTTCTAAACAGATATATTCCATCACTTGTGTTTTCCTTTCTTTTGGATCCTCGCTCACTCATCTTCCCTCTTAGATGTTGAGTGTCACAGAGACAGAGACTATGGCAGCTTATATGAAGCCTCCTTCAAAGACGATGGGGACAGGAGGAAATGACGAGGACAACAAAGCTCTAGCTAAAGGCTTTGTTGTGCGGGACGCCCCTTGGAATGCACAAGGCAACAAGGTTTAAAAGAATATGTTTACCACAGTAAACGCTTGATTTCCTGCTGTCACTATCATTGTCATATTAATGATTTTCTTTATCTTCTTCTTGCAACATTCAGGCACCAGACATGAGCAGTGCTGAAGAGTTCCCCACGTTCGGATCTGGAATAGCACCGAAACAGACATCTGCATGGGGACCCAAAAAGTGCTGAATGAAACCGATATGCTCACATCTCTGGCACTCGAGAACAAGAACATTCCATATTTTTGCTCTTGTCTTTCTCCTGGTGCTTTTAGTGCCCTTGGAGGAGTTACTTCTGTCCTCTCCTTCCTTTGCCTGAATAGTTCATTATCATTGGTGGATAAATGTTCTTCAACACTCCTCAACTGCCCGCAGGTGGTCACACATCAGTTCCTGTTGTGCCCGTCTGAAATCACAGAAACTGAACCTCAAGTAGCAGTTACCGTCATTATCCTGTTGTTTTCTTAAGTTGGGTGACAAATGGCTAGGCATTGAAGAACAAGGCAGATGTTTTTATTTTTTGGACTATTTATTGCAAGAGAACCCCTAGTTCACTGTGTATGAGTTCTTTTTTTAAGCCCTTGATGGTTTTTACTGTTCTTTTTATTGCTCTCTCTCTCTGTGTGTGTGTGTGTGTGTGTGTGTGTGTGTGTGTGTGTGTGTGAGAGAGAGTGTGTGTGTGTGTGTGTGTGTGTGAGAGAGAGAGAGAGAGAGTGTGAGTGTGTGTGTGTGTGTGTGTGTGATCCATCTAAATGCACTCGGTTTGCTGAGTTTTCACTCTATACTGTAAGAGAGATGAAGGCTGGTCAATACTGAACTTTTTTCAAATATTTTTCTGTATTTATTAGTGTGTGTATATATATATGTCTGTTATTTATTGATTTTCTTCAGTGACTGAATATTCAAACTGATGAGTTGGTGGTTTTGAAGCATAAAAAGCATTAGGTATTATTTTGCAGTTTGTTTGGTTTCTTTTGCTTCTGGGTATTATTTGTGTGTGTGTTAGATGTAGCTCATTTTCAAAAGAAATGTGTGTTGTGTGATATATTTGAATCTCAAAATGTTCAATTTGCTGTTTATATTTGAAGTATTTTTCACTTCACCGTTGTCTTTAACTCCTCAAAAGTGCAGGAAATGAAGAGATTTGTGATTTAATTTCATAAGATTCACATTTTTCAACCAGAACATACATGACAAACTCAAGATTTCAAATTTAAAGTCTCTTGGAAAGTTGTTCATTAACAAAAGATTTCAAAGTAAAATACTATAATTAAAGCAAATGTATGTAGTTTTGTGTATTTTTGAGACTTTGGAGCCCCCTACAGTTAAGTGGAATTCACTGTAAATATATCACTGTCGTAATTACAGTGGATTGCTTTGCGATGATACCGTAAAGCAGTCCGCTCTTTTCGCGAAATTTCATACTCGTTCAATAAACTTTAAACTTACATCAGAAAACAAGTTTGGGGGAAGCTTGAGACAGAAACAGAAGACATTCGCCTTATTAGAAGTCAGTGAAGCAGCACAATGGGTTTTCAAGGTAAAATAAAATAAAACTTACAGTTGCTTTATGATAAACTCACACTCATGCAGATTGCTGGTTCTCAATTTGCATATGTTTACTTAAAGGTGATGGGTGTAATTTTTAAATGTTACAATAATTAAAAGAGTTTCTTAATATACAGAGAGAGCTGTAAACAGCCGTTCATATGTGGCTCTGTGGCGCTATCAATACATTTCAAAACATTGCTCTGTTTGTTTGAGCATCACAACCAGCATGTTACAGTAATATTGACTTAACAATGACATGAGTTTGTTTGGATGCCTAATAATAAAAGGGAAGTATTGCATGAAACTTATTATTTTTTTGCAATTCCATGTGGCGACGCTAGTGGCGCAGAAACTACACACTTTAGCTGTGTTTTGACTGTGAGGGTCATTCTCTGTCCTGCTAGTTGAGTCTTGTGAGGCACTGTTGTATGTAGTGTGTGTGAAGGTATGCTAGTGAAGAACCATCTACAACCAACCGAAGAGAGAAACACTATCGGCCTTAAGAAGTTAATGCCATAGGATATTTTTACCAAGATTTGATGACATTGATATGTAACACTGCAATAACATGTCAGTGACAGAACTTTCCTACTCCAAATAAAAAACACATTCAAATAAAAGGAAGTGTATTTTTGCTGTTCGTTATTTCTCAAGTTTAACGAAATGTCAAGATGTACACTTAAGATCAAGAATATGTTTATGACTAAAGAAAGACAAAATATAGATACATCAGTTCAAACATACAGAGGGAAAGCCCATTAATTTGAGCAAAAGTGACAGTAAAGATATTTACAATGTTGCAACAAATTCTTAGTTCTTTTGAACATTATATTAATTGAAGAATCCTGGAAAAATATGTCATAGTTTCCACAAAACATATTAAGAAGCAGCACTGATAATAAGAAATGTTTCTTAAACACATTTGTGAAAGAGTATGAGACACTGAAGACTGGAGTAATTGCTGATGAAATTTCAGTTTTTATCACTAAATTAAATTACATTAAAAAATATATTGAAATAGATAACTGTTATTTTACATTGCAATAATATTTTACAATATTACTATTTTTACTGTATCTTTGATCAAATAAATACAGCCTTGGTGAGCATTAGAGACTTATAAAACAAAAAAAAATTACAGACCCTAAACTTTTAAATAGTATATAAAAATTGTGATCCAAAAACAAACAACTCAATTAGTGAGGTTTATCTTTATCTGTCTATATATGTGTGTGTGAGTGTGTATGTGTGTGTGCGTGTGCGAGAGATATTTTTAATTGTCATTAAATTTCATGATTGAATTAATGGAAGACACGGACACTTTTTCCATGTTGTGCATAACTGTCTCTTTTTTGGATTTTTATTTTCTTACAAACCAGGAAGGTAATGTTAGTGTTATGTAACAGGCTGTACAACACAATGTAAAGACATAAAAATAACACAAACATAAACAAACAATACAAACAACTGAAAAGCAGCAATGGGCCGACATGAACCCTGTGTTTTCACATTTTCTGATTTACATAGCAAGCATTCATTCAGACATCGCCCTTGGCAATAAAGCGGGATTGCTAATGCAAAATGTACACTCAAGTATGTCATATTGGCAACAAAAAAAATAAAATAAAAAAAAATGGATAGAGATATGCCTTCACAGAGGGTACTGTAAGTCTAGATACAATCAAAAGAGAGTTGAGTTTTTGTCTTCGTTTTTCCAGCAAGGGCTTACATTTGTGCAATCTTAGTCATAAAAGAATACAAAAAATGGCAATATACCTAGCATGGAGTAAATAATCTATTAAAAACAAATCACATTCCCAGTGTAAACACCAATTCTGGGGGTCAGGTATTCCAGTAGACGACTTTAATTCCCACAATTCCTCATAAGTGTAGGCACATCTACCTGATAGCTGAATAAACAGTCCTTCATGTTGAACGCAGAACATAAACAGACCTTTCCATTAAGTTTTTGTACCTGCCAGCATTAATTTCAGAAACACTTACATCCTGGTTCTTACACTAAAATTTGTGAGTAAACAAATGGGCTCAACAGCACACGTTACTTCAGAACAGAAGATAAACTCAAACATAACCCTTGTGTAAACAACATCTAAAGCAGTGAAGCATTTTAAACATAAGACAAGAACTTCCACAGGTGACTGACCTTAATAATGGGCAGCGAATGACGCAAAGACTACTAGGATGCACATTTGGCCAAAAAGGGACACACAAATACACATATAGCTTCTTAAACTCTCTTCTTCAGATATTTTAGAGTGCTTTGGGGGGCGAAATTCTGTTTGTATGAATCCATCCAGTTAAACTATGTATGTTTGTCACAATTTGGGTCACATGAAGTGATTTTAGTAGTATGAATAAATGTGAGTTCCACTCCATAGATGGTTACAGTTATATGTGTATTCACAAAACAAAACAAAACATACATTTCTTGCCTTCCTGTCTTTATGTAGCCATTTTTATCCACTTTGCATTTGACTAAACACTGTTTGCTGTAATTTGTGAATAAATACACTGCTATAAAAACCAAATATAGAGCAGAATCTGGAAAATAAGTAAACAAGGAAAGCGATGAAATAACAGTTTCTTCCTGATAAGGTCCTGATGCGGCATCATTTATCTTGTTGACACTGTTGTTGAAACAGGTCTTTGTTATTTCCAGGTTGATTTGTCCATTGCAAGTCTTAAGAAAAACATGAGTATAAATCCAGGGTTGTGCTATGAATTGGTGGTTTTGTGTTGCTTCAGTCCAGTTTTATTTCTGTGAGAACAACAGGCTCCCAAAGCAAAAACTGACGGGGGTGATACATAGCTTTAGATATATGAAGAGACCGAAAAAATAATGGAGAGCCTGCGGAGTTAGTGAATTTAATGAGAAAGACTAAAAATCGCCCACCAGTGTCCGAAACATAAAGTGCAGGCAGTGTCTTTGTCTCTGGGGGATTATCATCACCCTCTTTCAAAACAGAACAAACACAAAAGTATGTCTGAAACATGCAGAGATGAATGAGTTTGGGCAGCAAAACAATGCTTAATCCTCAACGCCTGAGGGGGGCTGCGCTCAAATTTGGTTCATAGCGAGGAAGATGATGCCGATATCCTCGCTCGAGTCTGTTTTTACTCCACCCGTATGAGCAGGCCATACAGAAGCGTGCCTCCCTTTTCCTTGGTGATCCATTCGATTTCTGTATTGCTGAATCGAGGATCAAGAGGCTCGCTGATTCCCAGTGAAGTCGGGCCCACTTTGTAGGAGCCTGGCCGCACGCACACCTGGAAGCCCACCTGGGCCTGGTGACAGCGGAGGGAACGTGGGTCTCGGAATCTGTGCAAAAAAGCATAACTGTCATCATTTTCAAATTCAATTTCTAGGCAATCATGTTATATGTTCACTCTGGTCTTTTTCTCTAGAAGCACTGCTGTTGACTTACTGCACTTTGGGAGCAAAGACCTCCAGGCCCGAGTAGCGCATGGTTGGAGAAAGCTGCACACAGGGAATCTCTCGCTCTGGGGCGCTGTTCTCCTCGGGCTCCCCGTAGCTGCTGTGACCCTCTGTCTTCACCGGGGACAAGGAGAAAATGGAGGACGATTCTGCTCATGGGAAAACAGATAAGCTCAGGTGTGCAGATCTATTCTAATTCACACATCCGTGCATTTCATTATCAGATCATTTGCTGTTTGTCTTTTTTGCCATAAGTAAACAAAAAGATAATTCAAATCTTTTAAATGAAAAAGAACATGGGCTGAAAACCTGAACTAAACCTGCTGTTTTTGAATACCAGAGACTAGAGCAAATAATGCTATTTAACGTACTGATGAGACATAATTATATATTTTTTCTATACAGTTTTCTCAAGTAATATAAAGCAATACAAAAATGTATAACAATATAAAAAATAAATAAATCTGTAACACTTATTTTAATACATAATAAACTATCAAATAAAATTTTTGCTTATTATAAAAAAAAAATAGTATAAAAAGTATAATAAAAAAATATATTATAAAAAAATTACACTTTTTTTTTTTTTTTTGGTAAGATACTTTTTTTGTTTTTGAAAGTGTCTTATGCTCACCCGGGTTGCATTTATTTAATCAGAAATACTGTACAAACAGCAATATTGTGAAATATTATTACAATTTAAAATAACTGTTTTCTATGATAATAGATTTTAAAATGTAATTTATTTCTGTGATGGCAAAACTGAATATTCAGCAGCCATTACTCCAGTTTTCAGTGTCACATGATCCTTCAGAAATCATTCTAATTTACTGATTTGGTGCTCAAGAAACATTATCAATGTAGAAACATAATATTTTTGTAGAAGCAATGACAGATTTTTTTAAATTCAGGTTTAAGCATTTGTTACAAATACAATTCATTCTATTTTAGATAATGTATTTACCATCATGTTCAATTCAATTTCATACGTCTTTGTTGAATTCATTTAGTGAATAAAAAAAAATATCTTTGAACGGTAGTGTATTATCATATTATATTATTTCCAAAGGACTAAATTAAGAATTATTTAAAATGATAAAAATAATTTTTTTTAGTGGTTTCCAACCTGACAAGAGTTGGTTGTGGTCCAGTGTGCGTCTAAGTGAGCCGACACTAGTGCCATGGTACGCAATATGCCACTTCTTGAAGGCATTGGAGACTTCACAGTGGGTCTTGATCCTGTTAAAATACAGACAAAAGCTCCTTTTAATTAATACTGCTAATACTAAATAATTTGCACTTTTTCAGAGCTTGATTATGGAGTTAAATGAATAATAACTGACTGGAGTGCAAAGCGGCACCATCCGAATGGCAGAGCGTAGTCTCTGGGAGGCTCCCCTCGCTTGTAATAGGCCTCATCACCCCTTAGTTTGTGACAGGACTCACAGTAACACAGGTTATACTTAGCATCCTCATTAAAATAACCATCTGAAAAAGAGGACAGAGTGGGAGATGAAGAAAGCAAAATGTTCAGTCAATAAACCGCCATAAACAATCAGAAAAGTGCTGCAAAAACTGCTACTAATAAGTCCAGATTGAATCTGTGGCCACAAAGGATTATTATCATGTGTGTGAGGTGTAATGCAGTTGTACCAGGCAGTGTGAGCAGTTCTTTGAATCTGGAACATAGCGCCTGGTACTCGCACGTCTTATTGGGGTTGACCTCTGGAGGAGGCGTCCAGCAGACACTCTCCTTTATACCTGTCACAAACAGACAGACAGCACACATGTTTAAAGCAGAGTCACACTACAGCCAATGTAAGACATGGGGTCAAAATCTCACGCACCATCCACCATATCAGCCTTCTCCATGTCCCCTTGACAACGCATGTCTTCTCTCTCCCCGCCAACCACAGACACATGATTTGTCACTATAGTGACCTAAGAATACAACACCAACAAGAGACAATCATTTCCTGTGCATCCGTACAAAAGTTTCATATAAAGAAGTTATGAATTTATTTATTTATTTACTTATTTGAAAAAGCAATTATTTTCATCAATATATTAACATAGGGCCAGATGTTGGTAAAATAATATATATATATTTTTTTTTTATGGATGGGCAGGAAAACAACGATATTGAATATTATATAAATAATAACAGTAAAAAAATGTTTAATGAAATAAAAATATTTTGTGACAGGCAAAAAAAATTATTCAAGTTACTAATTTGTGTGGTAGCGTCTGTGAAAATGTTGGCAGGGCAAGTAAAAATAATTATTTATACATTATTCAATAGTAATAAATTAAAAAATATAAATATTTTCTGTCAAGTACAAAAAGATGTTTGTCTCAAATCCCTAATTTGTTTGTAATGGGGCCTGTAAAAATGTTGGCATGTTAAGTAAAAATATAAAATATAATAACACAATATTTAATGAAAGTAAATATTTACTCACATTTACTCTATTTCTCACGATTCCTCTCGGTCACACTTTATTTCAATGTCCAATTCTCGCCAGTAACAAACCAGTAACTATGACTTTTGCCTCAATAAACTCCTAATTTGCTGCTTATTAATAGTTAGTAAGGTAGTTGTTAAGTTTGGGTATTGGGTAGGATTAGAGGTGTAGAATATGGTCATGCAGGATATGTGCTTTATAAGCATTAATAAACAGCCAATATGTTAATAATAGGCATGCTAATAAGCAACTAGTTAATAGTGAGAATTGGTCCCTATACTAAAGTGTTAACTTACTCTCTCTTTTTTGTGGTGCATTCTATCAAAATGTTAAAAAAAATACTTTTGTTGAAGCCTGATTATACAGTCATAAGCACTGACCTGTTCACACTGGCCATAAAGGTCAATAAGGGGGTAACAAGGGCTTGGGATGTCCTGGGCTGCTACGCCCTGATCCATGCCGTTAACAAACAAATGGAGGCAACCACTGCTGTCCACCAACAGCCCCAAAATGGTCCCTTCAGGACAGGTGTCCAGGTTAGGACCATAGTTCTCACAAATCTGAGGAAATGAGAGAGAATGAAGTCAGGAACAATTACTAATACTGTAAAAATGAGAAGGAAATAGGATTTTTAAAATCAGGAAAGATGGAAAGAAAAGTTCAAAACGAATGTAAAACCAACATGAAAGCAATGAGAAAAGAAAACTAGGATGTGAAGATAAAGGAAAGAAGGATGAAAGAACCAAACAAAGGAAGTGACATCACCTTCAACGAGTTGTGAAAAACAGAGTCTCGTTGCAGTAGCCAGACTGAGCGTTTAAGGCAGCAAGCTGTGGAAGGGAAGTTGAGGCGGTCTGGTGAATGACCAATCACACCCAGCGACAGGGAGGACGTCCATGATGGATTCAGACGGTCTATCTGAAACTGAGGAAGAACAACTATTAGCATCACACAGACTGTGTCTCTCACTTCCAAATACACTCACACAAACACACACCTGGAAGAGCTGCTGGCGCGGCAAAGCTTGAGCTGTGACCAAAAGACCCTGGTTGTAGCTGGACACCCGGGCGGCAGTCAGGTTCTGATTGGACAGCTGGATATTTTTTCCATGATTCTCCAAAAAAGTCATGACTGTGGGCACCAGGGCAGGCTCATTCTCACACTGAGAGTTGAAAAACAAACAAACAAATACCATTAAAGCTTGACATTAAAATACAACCAATCAAGCTTTAAAATATGATGACACACCTCTCTGACAGGAGTGCTGTCCTCCTCTCCCTCGCTGCAGGTGTCAGGCGTGAGCGAGGGAGCTTTCACACTTTCCGAATCCTCAACTAACGTGGAGCTGACGATGGACACGGCTGTCACCTTCCCGTACAGGTCCAAAACAGCATACACGTTCTGAAACAAAAGTGGATGAGCAGACTGTACAACTGAAAAATTAGACATATTAACAGATATAGCAGCATACTTGTACCTTCGCCACTGCAGTGGCTGCTGGTCCCATGTCTTCTCCATCAATGAGGATGTGCATGGTATCATCACTGCATCTCTTCACCCCAACACGATTTCCCACCTATAGTAGAATGGAGGTGTTGAGGCCGTGATATGCTCGTTCTTTGCTTAGGGGTAATAAGAAGTTTTATATACCAGTCTTTTTCAGTGTGTTCATGTTTGTGTGAACAAACATTTGTGTCTGGCTCAACCGACTGAACAGAGGAAATGAACTGGAGAAGATTTCCATGTCAATGTCATGTTCCAGTTCAAAAGTGTTTACCAGCTGGAGCAAACTTTTTAAATTTTTGAATGTCACAACAGTTGGTTGTTTGATTTCAAATGAAGTATATTGGGACCTTAAAGGAATAGTTTTCATTTATTCACCCTCATGTCGTTCCAAACCTGTGTAAGTTTCTTACTTTGCCATCACAGGAGTATATTACATTTTAATATGTATTAAAATAGAAATGTTTATTTTATATTGTAATAATATTTTACAATATTACTGTTTTACTGTATTTTTGAATGCTTAAGCTCTTTAAAATCAGTTGGATTCTGATTTATTGTTCATTTGTTGGAAATGATTCTAAACTGTATTCCAGGGTTATCGTTTCTCTGTAATTGTTATAGATGTGATGTGGACTTCTCTCTTCGCATAGAATTAGAACAAATATTAAAACTTTACTGTTACAGTTCTTGTCATTGGTATGAATGTAATCTTTTACCGTGAGCCGATCCAGAGAGCAGCCATAGTTCTGTCTCTGTAGAACTCCGTTCCGTCTGACCTCGGAGCTGGCGAGGACCCAGGTGACCTTTGACCTGAGCTGGGTAAGCGAAGGAGAGAGGCCGCTGAGAGGGCAGGATGGTAGGTCAGGGGGCTGCAGGGTGGTCAAACCCACATGAAGGGAACCAGACCATCTGTCATCTACCTTGTTAATTTTCACCTAAAAGGAACAACAAGACCATATGTAAATAAGACACTAAAATTTCTGGTAACACTTGACAACAAGGCTCCATTTTTTCACCCCAAAATGTAAAATTCGCTCATCATTTACTCACATTTAATAAGTTCCTTTCCTCTGTTAAAAACAAGATGTTTTAAAGAATATTGGAAACAGTAGCCATTGACCTCCATACTAATACTATGGAAGTCAATGGTTGTTTGGTTACCAACAAACATTCTTCAAAATATCTTCTTTTGTGTTCAACAGAAGAACTCATACAGGTTTGGAACAACTTGAGGGCGAGTAAATTATGACAGAATTTTCATTTTTAGGTGAACTATCCCATTAGTTAACTACTTTAACGTGAACCAACAATGAAAAATACTTCTAAAGTATATCTTAATCTTAGTTCATGTTAATTTCAACCTTTACTAATACATTATTCAAATCAAAAGTTGTATCTGTTAATATTATTTAAGAAGGAACTAACAATGAACTGTTGTATTTTTATGAACTAATGTTAACAAAATACTGTAACAAACGTATTCCCATTGTTAGTTAAGATATCACTAAACGAATGGGACCTTACTGTAAAGTGCTACCACATTTTTTATTTGATTTTTTTCAGTTGTAAATTAAAACACGCCCCACATCTCACCTCAAACACCTCATCTGTCTTGAGCTCCTTTGCGCTAAACACAATTCCATGGGCATATCCATCGACCCTCAGAGCTTGACAACCGTCTCCTAGTAACACCACATTCTTACCATGTTTGCTGTGCAGGCGATGGGCAACCCCTGCCACTAGAGGGTGACAAAGACACAAATGTTGTCCAAAACATTTGATCCTGTTTACAACTGTTGTTGTTGACATGAATGTTAAAATCATCAGCAATCTTAATAAATGAATACTGCCTCAAATGCAAAAATAATGAAAAAAAATGATAATACCTGGAGAGTGAATGGGGAAGCTCTTCTCTGTGATGTTACTGGTACACAGACTGTTATCCAGTGGCCCTGATGAACTTGTAATGGACACTTGCACACACTGACCATAAAGATCGATCACAGCATATACTTCTAAAAAAAGACAGAAGAAAAGAAAGAAAGAAGGAGGACATTAGACATTACTAAGTTCTAAAATATCAGTGTTGCCAAAAGTGAAATAGTTTTCTTGAAAATTACCTGATGGCAGCCCGGTACAAGCTACACCCTGGTCAAGGCCATTGATGAAGTAATGCAGGTCTCCTGTAGCTGTACGCATCATCCCAATCCTGGAGGCTGTGGTCAGAGAGTCCAAGTCACAGCCGTAGTTATTCCTCATGGTATTCCCATCCTGCATGATCGCTGTGCCACTACAGAAGAGAAAGAGCAAAGAGAGATATAAGGTATCAAGTCTGACAAAGAAAGGAGTTTTGATCCATTAACCAACAGCTCACCTCAACATCCAGGTGTCATAGTCAATGTCAGTCATTGTATTAGGGAACTCCAGTTCTTCTGGTGTGATTACGGTTACTCCTGTGAAAAATACAAACCAACAACTGGTTCTTATTCAGGTTCCATTAAAAAACACATACACAGAACCAAGTGATTATTGGAAATAATAATATTCGGTTCCTTTAATATTTCTGGAGCCAGTATTTTTCTACCATATTACTATGAAACCATGTTTCCTGCACTACAGCACCAACAGCTATAGTGAAATTCTTCGAAACATGATTCTTATGAACCAATCATTTTTAGTAAATCAAAGAAATGCATTTTTTTTTTGGTAAATCAGTGGTATTTCTTAAGTAAATAAAGGCAATTTCTTTAGTGAATTAGCGGTATTTCTTAAGTGAATCAGGGCCACTTCTTTAGTGAATTAGCAATATTTCATTAGTGACTCTGTGGTGTTTCTTAAGTAAATCTGGTATTTCTTTAGTAAATTAGTGTTATTTCTCTGATCAATCACTGGCATTTCTTTAGTGACTCGGAGGTATTTAATGAATCAGGGTTTTTTCTTTAGTGAATCAGTGGTATTTCTTTAGTGAATCAGTGGTATTTCTTTAGTGAATCAGAGGTATGTTTTAATAATTCAGTGGTATTTCTTTAGTGAATCAGTGGTATTTCTTTAGTGAATCAGAGGTGTTTTAATGAATCAGTGGTATTTCTTTAGTGAATCAGTGGTATTTCTTTAGTGAATCAGAGGTGTTTTAATGAATCAGTGGTATTTCTTTAGTGAATCAGTGGTATTTCTTTAGTGAATCAGAGGTGTTTTAATGAATCAGTGGTATTTCTTTAGTGAATCAGTGGTATTTCTTTAGTGAATCAGTGGTATTTCTTTAGTGAATCAGAGGTGTTTTAATGAATCAGTGGTATTTCTTTAGTGAATCAGTGGTATTTCTTTAGTGAATCAGAGGTGTTTTAATAAATCAGGGTTTTTTCTTTAGTGAATCAGTGGTATTTCTTTAGTGAATCAGTGGTATTTCTTTAGTGAATCAGAGGTATGTTTTAATAATTCAGTGGTATTTCTTTAGTGAATCAGAGGTGTTTTAATGAATCAGTGGTATTTCTTTAGTGAATCAGTGGTATTTCTTTAGTGAATCAGAGGTATGTTTTAATAAATCAGTGATATTTCTTTAGTGAATCAATGTTTTATATAAGCTGACCTGCTTCTATCGAGCCTGACCAGCGATCCACCATTTTCTGAATTACAATTTCAAAGAGCTCTCCATCCCGAAGGCACCTGTTCAGTGAGACACACAAGCATAAAATATTCATTTAATCGATGACTGATCCATTAAGATCAACCAGCATGATCTAAGCACTTAAGAGTTCATGCTAAAACAAAAGTAACCTGTTTGTAATAACAATGGCATCGTTAAACTCGCTGCGGCAGTTCTGCCTGAGCGCCGTTCGGCCACCGTTGGTGATGACAGCGTTTGTGCCGTGCAGCTGATGAAAGCGCAAGTCATTGGCAGCTGTAGCTCCCGAAACTGAACATGGGCTACCAGGAGACATGGCAGTAGGACCCTCAGAGCTGTCATCAGGCAAGGGAGGGAGATCAGCTATAAGAGAGAGAAAGAGATTTTTTAAAAGTCTCCAGAGTACTTCAGGGTGTGTACCATCCATCCACCCATTTCTACTCTCTCCTTACTGCTCTTACCCATATCATCCATGATGGTGGCCTGGGCAGCCTGTCCATACAGATCCACCACTGCATACACGCTGGGCGGAACATTCCAGGCCGCAGGGCCTTGAGGCACTCCGTTCACAAAGAAATGTAAACTCCCATCCTCCTTTCGGACAACTCCCACTGTATCTCCAGCCTGTAGTGTAGTGTTCAAAGGTGATAAATAGTAAAGTTCTTTGTCAATGAGCTGCCTCTCAATATTTTAGCTGTACAAATTTTACATTTTGCTAATCTGGGATTCTTTTTTGATTACGGTGCATTCACACTGCTGGAATGTTTACTGGCTGTTGCTTAACCATGTTGTGTATGTGAAATGCACTTTGACTAAGACACAACTGTTTCGGTCAATGATTTTAGCGCTTCAAAACTATTTGGGCCAAAACCAAAAATGTTACTTTCTTCTGTTTTGGCCAAATGTTTTCAGTTCCCAGAATTTCGGTGCATCACTAGTAGTCACTATGAATATGTTGCATAAAAACCTGTGTGAAGGTTTTTCCAAAATTCTACTTCTCTGTTTACAATACCAATTTGGAATGTCACTTGAAAATTTACGTAAAATGTTTAAGCCAGGCTGCAAAACTCACTTTTAAACGGTCCAAGTTGTGCCCGTATTCATCAAGAATTGTAGTTCCATTGTGCATGACACCATTTCCTGTCATCATCCAGGTTCCTGTGGAGATATCGGTGCATTAGATTAGCCATCTACCAACACTCATGCATTTTACATTTGATGCCACAGGTAACATGGCCTAGACTCATGGACACTTTAATCTGTCAGCTAAGGGTTCAGTTGTGACCTTTGGGTGTAAGTGTGTGGCAGAATTTTAC
The DNA here is from genome assembly GCA_027422415.1 of Schizothorax lantsangensis. Classification (NCBI taxonomy): domain Eukaryota; kingdom Metazoa; phylum Chordata; class Actinopteri; order Cypriniformes; family Cyprinidae; genus Schizothorax; species Schizothorax lantsangensis. The sequence goes on from CM049860.1 coordinate 18,531,931, forward strand.
CTGAGCGCAGGTTGGTCATGGTTGACGGTAGCTGAAGATAGGCGGGGTTATGAGTCGTCACACCAATCTCTATAGAGCCCGCCCATTTGTCCACCATTTTGTCGATGCGCACCTGGAAAACCTCATTGGAGTGCAGCGGACGATTGCTAAGCACAACGCCATGGTTGAAGTCATCCGTCGCACTGTGCCAGAGAATAAGATTTAATTGAACTGCCCCATGATGCAGTAGCCCTATTAATGCAGTTAGTAGAGATCAGTTAGTTAATTTTGGATTAAATGAACTCACTGAGGCCGTAAAGCTGTGCGGCCATCGCTGATGATTGCAGCCTTCTGCCCACAGTTTGAATGGAAGAGCAAGCGGTCTGGGACATCAGGTTCAGGGGTCAATGAGAGAGCAGGCCGAGGGCGGCCCACATCAGGTGACAGCGCCCTCATGATGGCATTGTTGCGGCGTAAACGTTCACTGTGGTTATGGTTGTGGACGATGGTGACCTTTACTGCCATGCCATAGAGATCCACCACTCCATACACTACACCAGGGGTCTGATTGGCTGCAACCCCTATGACATCATTTCGGAAAAGTATTTTAGAATAATCTGAATTGTGTGTGAATTTCTTATCACTGAGATCAGAAATTACTCTCACCCTGGTCAATGCCATTAATGTAGAAGTGCAGAGCTCCACTGGCTTTCCTCATCAGCCCTATGTGATCTCCCTCCTATAAACAACAAAAGCACAAAAGAGTTTTATGGGCATGTTGTGTATAAATAAACAAAGGGAATCACCTTGAGTATTAGACTACATGAGATAATCATAAGACTCACAGATGCTGCCAACTTACCTGGAGTTCATCCAGGCTGAATTCACAGTATTCCCGACGAGTCCCCTTCCCATTGGTTAAAATCCCACAGCCACTCATCATGATTGTGCCTTAAGAACAAGAAGAATGTAATGAACACTATGATTTAGTTCTATCAAATATGCATGTGTCTGCTATGTATATTGTAATGATTCTGTGAGAAATGAGGATTTGTTATTTATTATACAACAGAATAATAAAGACGGTACCTGAACGTAAATTGGTCATTGTTGCAGGGTAGTCAAGATTATTTGGGTTGTGGGTTGTCACTCCAATCTCAATGGAACCAGACCATTTATCCACCAGTTTGTCAATTCGAATCTGAAACAGACAAGTGCAGCAATATAATCAGAGGTGTAAAGAACATGAAAAATTTACTTTTACTATATTTTTAAATTTGTTTTGTATAAATGTTGTATAATTATTCTGAGCATCATAATATTATTAATTAGTTGTATTATGTTTGTAGATTTTTAATAATACTGATTACCGCCAAACATTTTTTTGGCAGAAAACTGGAATTAAAAGGATTATTATATGAATAAAATTTTAATTAGTTAACCTCTTCAGGCAATTTAAAAAGCAAAAAAGAAAAGAAAAAGAAATACAAATTACTTTGAATATTTAAATAATTAACATAATACTAAATAAAGTTAAGATTTGTAATGTTTTTGAAAGAAGTCTCTTTTATGATCACCATGGCTGCATTTATTTGATTAAAATATGCAATATAGTAAAATATTATTACAACTTTTAAAAAAATCAGTTTTCTATAAATATACATTAATATAAATTACAAGGTAATAACAAATGTAATATTATTCTATAATATGCTGATTTGGCGCTTAAGAAACTTTTCTTCTTATTATCACTGTTGAAAACAGTTGTGCTGTTTTTTTGTGGAAAATGTGGTACTTTTTTTAGATTTATTTTTGTCATTTTTGCCTTTATTGTGATAGGACAGTATTTAGACAGGAAGTGAAGAGAGGTGGGATCTGCAAGCCGGAACTCGAACTCGGGACGCCCGAAGCGCAACGGTAGCGCCAACATGATACTTGTTTTTTTTTTCAGAATTCTTCTATGAATATAAAGTTACAGCATTTATACAGCAATAAAAGAACAGCATTTATTTCAAACAAATATTTTGTGAGATTATAAATGTCTTTACTGTCTCTTTTGATCAATTTAATGTATCCCTGCTAAATAAGAGTATTAATTTCTTAAACTATATACCTCAAACATTTCGTTGTGTCTGAGTGGACGATTGGTCATGACGACTCCGTTATTGAACTCATCCAGCGGTCTCCTCCTTTCTGCTGTCTTATTGTTGTTGCTTAGTTTGATCAGCGTGCCACACTTCTCATGGAACAGCAGTGCATCATTGGTTGTCATGCTGCCAGCGGCCACCCCCAGTCCCGCCACCCCACCAGAGCTCCCCGCTGGGCTGCTATTGCTGCTACTGCCTCCACCTGTCCCTCCGCCACCAATGCCACTGTCACTTCCTGTTCCTCGGCCTCCACCGCTACTTCCTGTGCCGCCCCTCGAGGAGTCAGAGCCTCTCCCTCCCACCCCCAAGTCCTCACCACCCTCATCCTCCGAACGATACAGAGAGACAATGGCATTGTTGAACACATCAAATAACTGGTGCTCAGTCAAAACTGTGAGGAAAAAAAAAAAAAAAAAAAAGAGCAAAATATAAAGATTCACATTCCAGATTTACAATGATAAATAACCAAGGCTGGTTTTAAAAGTGACGTACCACTATCAGGCTCAAAGTTGTTTGGAAATTTGTCGGGCCGACTGTGCTCCCTTGACACCTCAGGCACTGATGAGAAAACAAAACAGTAAACATTCGTTCATTACAATTGGGCCAAAGATATATTAAGAGTGTCCAGGATAAAGCAAAGAAAAACTCTTTTAAAAATCTAGTTAAAAAGTAAAACCCAACAAAATTCTTTATTCATGGTTTTCTAAGTATTTTTGAGAAATGTTCAATCAAATGAATGATAAAAATATAATGTGGTATAAAACCATCAAGTAAACTGTAATAACATTTTCCTTACACCTTGAATAAATGCAAATTTTTTTTTTTTTTTGACGTGACGTGGCCAAGTATGGCGACCCATACTCGGAATTTGTGCTCTGCATTCAACCCATCCAAAGTGCACACACACAGCAGTGAACACACACACCGTGAACACACACCCGGAGCAGTGGGTGTTCAGTGCCTTGCTCAAGGGCAGCTCAGTCGTGGTATCGAGGGTGGAGAGAGCGCTGTACATTCACTCCCCCCACCTACAATTCCTGCCGGACCTGAGACTCGAACTCGCAACCTTTGGGTTATGAGTCCGACTCTCTAACCATTAGGCCACGACTTCCCGTACACTTAAATGCAAATGTAATCTTAAATATTATTTTCAAAAAGTTTTTAAATATAAAAAAAATTAAATAGATTTTTTTAAATAGATTTTTAAAAAAGGGTCATAAATTATTAATTGTAACCCTGGACCACAAAACCAGTCATAAGTAGCATGGTTATATTTGTAGCAATAGCTAACAATACATTGTATGGGTCAAAATTATCGATTTTTCTTTTATGCCAAAAATCATTAGGATATTAAGTAAAGATAATGTTCCATGAAGATATTTTCAAAATTGCCCACCGTAAATATCAAAACTTAATTTTTGATTAGTAATATGCATTGCTAAGAACTTCATTTGGACAACTTTAAATGCGATTTTCTCAATATTTTGATTTTTTTTGCACCCTCAGATTCCAGGTTTTCAAATGGTTATATCTCGGCCAAATATTGTCAGATCCTAACAAACCCTACATCAATGGAAAGCTTATTTATTCAGCTTTCAGATTATGTATAAATCTCAATTTCAAAAAACTGACCCTTATGACTGGTTTTGTGGTCCAGGGTCACAATTAATAAATATTATTAATCTTTTCGGGAATCAGAATGCATATTTCTGCTTGTTTCAAAGCACCACATGACTTCAAGATTTTTAAATATAAATAAGCAATTTATTAACTACTTAAGGTCTTCTTTTGAAGTTTTTGTTAAATAAATAATAGATACGAGCAGCATGTTATTGACCCAACTACTTTGAAATCCTTTCCATCACTCTATACTATGTAGTCTAGGTTTACCTTCCTCTGCTGATCCATTCATCATGGCTGTTGTAGCACCAGCTGCAGACAGCACGATAGCTCCAGCCCTATCATCGTGACTACGGCAAGCATCTGCCATTATGGACACCGCTTGCGTCGACACAATCTCATCCTCCACCTCTTCATCCTCTTCCCCATCCATTTCAGGTGGGGGTTCACAGCTTACCACAGTCACTTGGGTACACTTCCCATAGAGGTCCACCACGGCCCATAAACGGGAAGGAAGTCCACTTGCCGCCGTGCCACAGTCCTGCCCGTTCACCCACAGATGCAGCTCTCCTTTCCCATTCCGCTGGATCCCCACACGGTCCCCTTCCCCTAGCTGGTCCAGGTCACGACCGTACTCCTCCAGAACTGAGCGGCCGTCTTTTAGCACAGAGCAGCCAGACACGATCCACGAGCCCCCCTTCAGCCCTGTGGCACTGCTGGGAAATTCCAGACCGGCTGGGTCCAGCGCAGTCACTCCGATCTCTATAGAACCGCTCCACGAGTTCACCTGGACCAAAGGGAATAGACACGTTAGTCAGTTAGTCAATCCCTTATGACTCTTTATAAATAATCTCAGAAGTCTCAGAACCTTGGTACATGGTGAGCCATGGTGCTCAAATGAGTGCCACGAGTTCAAGCCGGGCCTGCAACATATTATGGTCTCTCTCAATAACTTTCTGTGTCTAATAAAAAGAATTGTAAAGATAACTTATAAGTAGTAGGCCTATACTCAATGTTTGGATTCAGTCATTTTATATTTAGAAAGGATACATTGATCAAGTGACAGTAAATACATGTATAATGTTACAAAAGATTATTAGAATGATTATGTGACACCGAAGACTGGAGTAATGGCTGCTGAAAATTCAGCTTTTCCATTACTGGAATAAATTGCATTTGAAAACATAATGCCTTTTTACTGTAATATGATTTTACAATATTACTGTTTTTACTGCATTTTAATCAAATTAATGCAGCCTTGGTGAGCTTTTAAAGAGATTTCTTTCAAAAACTTTTGATTGGACACGTGTATGTATATATAACAATTTTCCGGGTTCAATGACTATTACCAAAGAGGAAAAAAAAGAAAAATCACATTTACAGTTGAAGTCTACAGAGAAGACATGAAAATTAGAAATTAATATTAATTACTATAATATCAGTTATATATTAATCATATTAATTCTCTTCAAAATTGTATTACAGGAGATATAAAAGCTGTCTAAAACATCCTTTTAGTTGTGGGACTGTTCAAGTTGGACAAACTTTGTTATCCATCCACCAATGAACTTCCTGCACGTGGAGTTAGCTCCAATGTAAACAGTAATTTGTAGATAGGTATTTCCCTTCTGGTATACTCTCGCACATATGAGCATTTCAGAGTCAACATAGGAGAGTCTTTTAGCTAATTGCTATAAATTCAAAACAATATTTTAATGTTTACTTTGTCCATCAGACTTCCATTGCAAGTGCAAGCCATTCATACGACCATTCCTCGAGGGCCGAATTGAAATTATTTTCATTGGTAATTAACATCATGCCACAGGTGCCATTAATTGAGCTAAACCCAGAACATTCAGTTAAACAGATCTCTATCTCACACACTGAAATGCTGTCTCTAGCTTTTGCATCATCACTGCATTCCTCAAATGTCTTTATGTGGATGGTATGTAGGCTGTCAGAGCAGCAGGACCGTGTGTATCTGGGTTAAGGCAGGCTGAGGAGAGGGGCAGGCGGCACTGAATGTGATAAAGTTATTTCTCTAATCTGGTTACATAAGTGACCAGTAATCTGTCCATTGTCTTTTTCCCCTCTGTCTAGAAGTGAGGAAACAGTAAGACTGAAAAATACAGGAAACTGGAATAATATCAGGGAACAATAGGAATAATATTGTTTTGCTGTGCGCTTCCTTTCTCAAGCTTCAAAAACTGAAAGTCATTTATTTTAAACATTAGGCGCAGACTATCATAAAATTGTTTGGCTGCATTTTATTTGACCAAATCTGACAAAAACATAACAAAAATATATTTATAATGTAAATTATAACTTATAAATGATGTACTATGGCAGTATCATGATTTGAATAAACATTAGATTAGTGTGTCACAATTACTAGTAATTGCATGGATTATTTTACATTTGTATGCACGTCTCACTAAAATTACAATAATTCATTCACAACATGTGCATAAGCACATGAATTTGTTCTTAACCTTGTTTTAATTTGAATACGTTTTTGGAGTATTCTACATGAGTGATGATGTTCCCTTTATTCACTCTCAGAGTCAGCAAACATATGACACTCTCTAAAAACGCTCTTGCCTGACAGCATGCGCAGCAAGATCCTCAAGCAATGCCAAGTGTGCCATCCTCAAAAGCAGTTCTAACACAATAAGACCCAGATTACAGACCTTTCATTTTCACAGCTCAAACGACAATGCAAGCTTTCCTTACTTTTTCACTGTAAATGATTAAATATTAAAGATGAAATACCCATGTATAAAATTTCATCCTAACATGATTCTAAAACCCCCTGAATATGGCTGCATCCGAAATTGCATACTTCCGGACAATATAGTACGGGAAGCGAAAAACAGTACGTGAAAACAGTATGTCCAAATTTACATTATTCATAAAGCAGTAGGCGAAAAGTTCCCAGATGACCTACTAGTTTGGGTGAGATTCTGAAGTGTGCATTCCATGGACACTTTACCATCTCATGAAGCCACCTCAGATGAAGTGACAGCTAATTGGTTGCCTTCTTATGTCATTAAAACACCCATGGCATTATTATATTCCCTATTAATAATCACAGCTTATACACTGCAAAAAGCAAATGGAAGTGGCAACGCCAGTGTGAGAGATGCCCTGCTGTAAAGCCATATGGTACGTGAGTAGACAGCAAGGTCACTCTTAATTAAAAATCCATAGACAACAGTACAGACTACCGATATAAACTAAATGCTGCTCAGCTATCTACTAAAAGGCATTAACAGAGATAAAAGTAGAATTTCGTAGGTAAGAAAGGTCAAACATGTTTACATGAATCAGCTGACTGTCTATCAGCCTTCAAATGCATGAGAAGAAACTGACTGACTAGAATTTGAGACTTTTCATCATTATGTGTGACTTGTAAGATATTACAGTTTGATTTAAACTCTTTAATGGCTTCAAGGTTGATGTGAGGCTAACAAGCAGAATGTTATGACAATGAGCATCTGCATACAGGCAACAACTTCATTCTACAACATTACAAACACCTCAAATGTGAATTTTGAATTTGTTTTTTTGAAAAAACATGCTGTTAAGAAAATTGAGATACCAGTTGATCATGCACAAGCTGAAAAATGCATTATTATTATGTAAATACGATGTATCTAGGCAGCTGATGTCTTTGATTTTGTGAACTGTCAAAAAGAAGAAGAAAATGAAAATATTAATTTTATTAAAATTTGTAGGGAAGATGTGTTTGATGCTTATGCACTCCTTCTATTCATAGATTTGTAAACATAATACTTTCAGGATGACTAATACAATTCATGAAACCTGAGACAAAATTTGTGTGTGGCTCCATTCTCCCACAGTCTCAAATGAGCAGGCCTCTCTCTGGTCACAGAAAACAACCTTCCCAGTTATTCTCTCGGACCATGCTATGCTTGCTTTGGTCATCTTGTTTTTGAACGAATCACCTGACTGAATGATTGAATGACTCACGACACGCGAAAAGACAGTCACTTGATACAACCTGCAGAAAGGGTCACTGAACTAATCAGTGAATTCAAAAGAATCGATTCACTGGAATGAATCAAAACCAGCAGCTAAGGACACAACACAAGGTGTGTGTGTACATGTTTACATGGGCTTCCAATTGAACATATATAGTAGTATTTCCCAAAAAATATTCTGTGTATATGCAGACTGTTGTGATCAGATGAGATTCATCTGATAGTGATGGAATAGCATGGAATGACAGTTCAGGAATAGCCAAGCAGACCAGCATCCAAACATCAACAGCAGCACTGACAAACCATGACAGATGACTGCAAAAGCCGCAGCACACACACGTCCTGAGACATCCACACACCTACACACCACGCATGACCTATGAATAAGCTCTGACAGTGAACCACTGCAGACGATCTGACACACTCCCACCCTTTTCTCGATTTCTCTCTCTCTCCCTCTCTCTCTCTGGTGGGACATGCTTGTTTACCTTCTTGTCGATGCGGACAGTGAAGACATCGCAGTCCCGCAGCGGCTCCCGACTAAGGACCAGGCCGTGGTTGAATTCTTGTACCGGCTGATTCCGTTGAGCGGTTCGGTTGGAGTTCGACAAACCGATCAGTTTTCCGCTGCGCGGATGCAGCTCAGCCGCCATCTTCGCACGGGCGGCGCGGTGCACGACACCGAGAGTTGTTTTGCGACAGTGGAGAGTCGCTTGTGGGCAACTCGCCATTGGCTCTGGGTATATTTGTCGGCATAAATAAATATCAGTGCATTGACTTGAGTGTGTAAATAGAATACCGCGAACGCGCACGAGCCGATAAAACTGGATAAATGTGCTGGAGGTAGGTAATATGTAAGTATACAGACAAATAAATACTCAAACGCCACAGTTCACAACATCACAAATGAAGTTAGTGATTAATTAAACAACCCTCTCACACGAAGAACTCAATTACATAATGACTTAACAACTCTATCAAGACCTGTACTTGGGATTTGCTTAAAACCGAGTATTTTCTATGGAACTTTAAACAGAAAACTGATGAGCCTATTATTGATATTAAAAAATAACCCAATTTTAAATTTGTGGGGAACTATACTACGTTTGTTGAAAAAGTCCTCTAGATGGCAGTGGATTACAGATAAACCTGCATAACAACAACTAATATATGAAGATCATGCCAAAAACATTAGGTGGGTGTTTATCAAACTTTTTGTGTTCTACGAGTTTGTTTATTTATTTAGCATAAAGTTTACGTTTAAAATGTCTTTTTTAAATAAATAAATCAATAAATAAAATTGTTCCAGGGGTTGATTTATTGTTATATACAGTTGAGGTCAAAAGTTTACAAAGGTTAAAACTTTTGAACAGAATGGAGATGTGTACATTTTTCCTATTTTGCTTAAATATTATACTTTTTCATTTAGTACTGCCCTTCAGAGGCTACATAAGATGGTTGCATGTTTCCCAGAAGACAAAATAAGTTAAATTTACCCTGATCTTCAAATTCAAAAAGTTTTCACAATTCACAATTAGCATAATCCCCGCCTAGAATTACAGCTACACGAATTGTGTATCCAGGAACGCAGTGGAATATTCTGGTTTACTTTCTCAGGTTTGGCTCCAGTATATTGCATAAATGACTAATAGGCCATATGCCTAACAATACATATTCAATAGCGTGTGTTGTTACACACGCTATTGAACCAACCAACAACACGCGTTGGTTGTTATGATAAGGAATATTCACGGCAGTAACGTATTACTGGTATTGAAGAATATTACTGAATATAAAAATGCAGTAACCAGCAATAATAACTTATCTATTGTTGTTCAGTTGTTGTACAAGTAGGATGTTTGGTCAGTGTAGTAGTATATTTGTCCCTATGTGTTGACTTAAGCACCTATGTTTTTAATCTTACAAATGTAACCCATACCTTCGTCCTCAAAGATGTTATTTTTTATTATGAAAATCCAAAGCTTTTATCTGCTAAATATGTTGTTAATTTTCTTATATTGAAATCAAAATTCTTCATTCATAAGCAAAAATGTCTTAAATCGCATTTGTCTTTCCCCTTTTTCTTGTTGAATTGGACTCTCTTGTTTTATCTCTTAGAGACTAATAACAAAACTTACAAATAACAAAAAGAGTGCCACATTTTTGATGTATTATGACAACTTTTCTAAAAGGATGTAATTTGATTTTTGTAGGCTACTTGTATGTATAATACCATAATTTGACGCACGCAAATCTAGACTATTTGTTTTTTTGTTCTTATTTTTATGATTGCTCTTTGTTGGAATGTATTCATGTCTCGCTTCCCTGTTTTTGTCTGTTTCTACAAGTTTTGCAATAAATTAATAAAAAAAAGTAGTATATTTGTCCCGCCCCTCCTCCATTGATTGGACGGCTGGGTAAAAAGTGACAGTGACAAGCGCTGCGTTTTACCCAAAGCTAAACAGTTTATCAACTCTCAGCTACAAAAACAACAACAATAACAACAAAATGGCAGTGCATCAGTGTCATCAGTTTGCCTAAAAGAACACAGAACATTTCACGCACCATTTACACGTGGCAGGGAGCAGGTGTACATTTCTTTCATACCAACTGACATTTTGAAAATACGAACATTTTCATGAATCCGAAAATTTACGTCAGAACAGCTTTAAGAACGATTTACACAGAAGTTCGCTCTGCTAGTGTTTCATTAATGAGGCCCATTGTTGGAAAGAGTTCAAATACACAAAAATACTGGAAAACCAAAGAATTTGTGGGACCTGAAGGATTTTTCTAAAGAACAGCAGGCAGTTTAACTGTTCAGGACAAACAAGGGACTCATGAACATCTATCACTAAACAAAAAAAAACACAGCTGTGGATCATTCAGGTAACAACACAGTATCAAGAATCAAGGGGGTGTAAACTCTTGAACGGGGTCATTTTTATAAATTCAACTATTATTTTTTCTTGTGGACCATATGTAACATCTTTTATGTGAAATATCTTATTCAGGTCAGTACTAAATAAACAATAACATGCATTTTGTGTGATCCCAAATCATGCAGGTGCCAAATCCTGCTGGAAAATGAAATTAGCATCTCCATAAAGCTTGTCAGCAGAAGGAAGCATGAAGTGCTATAAAATTTCCTGGTAGATGGCTGCGTTGACTGTGGACTTCAGAAAACACAGTGGACCAACACCAGCAGATGACATGGCAGCCCAAATCATCACTGACTGTGGAAACTTCACACTGGACTTCAAGCAACATGGATTCTGTGCCTCTCCACTCTTCCTCCAGACTCTGGGACCTTGATTTCCAAATGAAATGCAAAATTTACTTTCATCTGAAAAGTGGACTTTGGACCACTGAGCAACAGTCCAGTTCTTTTTCTCCACAGCCCAGGTAAGATGCTTCTGACGTTGTCTCTGGTTCAGAAGTGGCTTGGTAGCCCTTTTCCTGAAGACGTCTGAGCGTGGTGACTCTTGATGCACTGACTCCAGCTTCAGTCCACTCCTTGTGAAGCTCTCACAAGTGTTTGAATCAGCTTTGCTTGACAGTATTCTCAAGCTTGTGGTCATCCCTGTTGCTTGTGCACCTTTTCCTACCCAAATTCTTCCTTCCAGTCAACTTTGCATTTAATATGCTTTGATACAGCACTCTGTAAAGAGCCACACCTTTCAGTAATGACCTTCTGTGACTTACCCTCTTTATGGAGGGTGTCAATGTTCGTCTTCTGGACCATTGCCAAGTCAGCAAAAGGGATGGTCATTTATTGAAACTCAAATGTAAATATTCTAATATTTTGAGATACTGATTTTTGACTTTCATGAGCTGTAAGCTCTAATCCTCAAAATTAATACAATTTTTTTTTATACATATATATATATATTTTATTTTACATGTAATGAATCTAAAATATATGAAAGTTTCACTTTTTGAAATAAGTTACAAGAAAAAATGAACTTTTTCACGACATTTTAATTTATTGAGATGCACCTGTATATGGAAGTATGATGCATTATCAGTCTAACCCGTAATTAATTAATTTATTTGTTTATTTATTTTACATAACCTGCACATTTTTTTTCATGGAGTATACATTAATGAAACAGCAATGAAACAATGAATCTTTTATTGATCTCAATTTATTTTGTTGACTAAAAGATGTTCATTAAAAAAACATTCCCTTTTAAATGCATTTTGTACAAAGGGAGTTACCTTTTTCAATCATTAATGTACTGGAAATATGTGCCATTTAACTTCAAATGTATTTTATTGCTCAATGTAACATAACAGCCTATCAGAACATTTTTGGAGGTTTTGGGTCAACTGAACATTGAGCATTTTGAAATAGGCCTACCTATGACAGATATAAGATGTGTGGAACATGAAGAGAATCTTAGAGTTTAGCCTGCCAGGATAAATGCCTTGTATCTCTATTAAGTGAGTTCATTCATTGCTTCTGTAGGACAGCTGTGAGATGATACCGCTGTGTGTTTGTACAATGCCCGATCAAGATCAATGACCTGGCCTTGGACAAGGATTTTCTCCAGACACCCACGCAGGTGATGTGTATTTTTTGCCTCCTCACTGTCACCTGAAAAAAAGGGTTCAATGTGAAGTAGAAGGATTTGTTTAATACAAAAAATATTGTGTTCTTGACTGATACAAGCGAAACATTGAGAATTTAACACAGAACATAGAGGATATTGGAGAATGGAGGAGTACTTGAGCACGGAAATTCTTGCTTACTTCCACCTCGCAAATTTACCTGGCACTCCCCCAAAAGTCAGTAGCATCCCATTTTTCCACATGGAGAAAAAGTCCAGACTTTCCGTTTCAAGCTCTGGTTTGCTGTTTACCACAAGTGAATGTTTCAGTATGGTGAAAGTAAGTTTTGCAGGTTCATGGGGAGGGGCAACCCTTTCCGATCCCTCTTTCAGGCCCAACTGCACCTCCTGTTACAGTGCAGATAAATGCGTAATACTTTACAATAGGGTGCCATTAGTTAACGCATTAACTAAAAGTTACTTATGTTGAGCAAAGCATTTGTTACAGTATTTATTAAAGGAATAGTTCACCCAAAAATGAAAATTTTGTCATCATTTACCCTCATGTCGTTCCAAATTTGTATAAGTTTCCTTTTTACGTTGAACACAAAAGAAGATATTTTGAAGAACCAAACAGTTGGTGGTCCTCATTGACTTCCATAGTAGTGAAAGAAATGCTACTGAAGTCAATGGGGACCATCAACTGTTTGATTACCAGCATTCTTCAAAATATCTTCTTTTATGTTCGACATAAGAAAGACACTCATACAGGTTTGGAACAACATGAAGGTTAAGTGAATGATGATCAAATTTGTTGTTTAAATTAGTTAATAAAATACATCTGTTCATTGTTAGTTCATGTCACCTCATTTTTAATAAAGTATTAGTAAATGTTTTTAAAATTAACATTTAACTAAGATTAATAAATGCTTTATTTTTTCATTATAAGTTCATGTTAATGTTAACAAATGGAACCTTATTGTGAAGTGTTACCAATAAATGTTATGAAAGATTGCTCGTAATAGACCTGTGTACTTTTAAAGAAATGATCTCTAGTTTTCTTTGTAATAATCATCAGTGGGGCATCATTTAAATGTCAATAGCAGTTCATTAATGATAGGATTTTTTTTTACTGTGTACATACCTTGACATCTTTACTCCCATCTAACTCTCTCAAAACATACTCAAATCCTGTGCTTTGGAGACTCAATGTTGTCCCAGTCCAGGATCCGAAGATCTCGACTGTGATACCGGCCTCTTCCGTCTTAAGTCCAGGAAGATCTGTCGTGATATGTGCATGGAAGAATAACGTCATCTAATCTTCAATGCAAGTTTAAACATACATGATTCTTCGCTCACCAGATGTATTAAACATAGCCACTCCAGTTCCTGGAAAATAGCTCCCTTTCTTGATCTCAGAGAAGCAGGGCCGGGGTTCCCATGTTGAGTCTGCATCCCAGGGGGTGCTGAGATTTAGCCAATGCCCTCCTCTTATACAAGCATCCATTTCTGGCTCAAACTGAGAAATAAAATAAAGAAAAGGACATTTTATCAGTCAGTCAATGCTGTCAGTGATAATGAGTTATTTTTCACTTTTCAGTTAAAATATTAATGGAAAATACAAGTAAACATACTGGATGGAAGAGCTTTTGTTTGTCCACCAGCATGCCACCAAGAGCAAGACGTATCTTTCCTGTTAGTTCATCTTCTGTCAGTTTAGAATGAAGACCGACTATAAGCTCTGTATTGTTGTTTACCTCTAGCACCACAAATTTGCCCTCACTGCGCAACTCCAGCTGTCCAAAACCAACAAAGAATCCTTAGATTTATCAAAAAATCCCAAATCACATTTCATCAATAAATCCTGTGAAAAAAAATATTATGGTTTCCGCAAAAATTATAAGCAATACAACTGTTTTAAACATTGATAATATAAAGAAATGTTTCTTGAGCACCAAATCAGCATATTAGAATGATTTGTGAGGTTTCATGTGACACTGAAGACTGGAATAATGGCTGCTGAAAATGCAGCTTTGCCATCACAGGAATAAATTAAATTTTAAAATATATTCAAATAGAAAACAATTATTTTAAATTGTAATAATATTTCACTATATTACTGTTTCACTGATCACATAAATGTAGCCTTGGTGAGCATAAGAGACTTCTTTACAAAAACATTTAAAAAAATCTTAAAGACCCAGACTTTAAACTCTGGTGTATATAGCAGCACACAAAGGGTTGTTGCTTTAAATTGCAAACAAGCTTCAGAGAAATCAGTAGAGATTTAGAAAAGATAAACAGTATTTACCAAGTACCAGGCCCCATCATTGAGTTTTCGACCTCCTTTTACACTCACTAAGATGTCTGCTTTCCCAATCTGCATTTCAGGTATCCCATCACGCAGTGAAAGCACAAACCAGTCCTGTCCTTCTTTGGTGTCTCCATAAAAGATGGTCCCCTCTGGGTCAAGGGTCCGAAACTCAAAGAAAGATCTAATGCTGTATGTGCGAGGTAAGACATCTCACAGTCAAATCTGCCACTATGATGTTCTGTACGTTTGAATTAGATACACGATGAGCAACTACTGCAGTTGAGCGCCAAGAAATTGCGATTTACAAAGTCAACTCACCTCGTGATGTCAGAGAGATTTGCGCTCGTCTGCATTAAGGGAGTCCATTTGGACTGTCTGTGTGCAAGATTGATGAGTCCCTTGCCGGATATCTGTCTCAGTCATCCCAAAAAATCAGAGAATGGTTTTGACATCATACAACAAACATCATACAGCAGCCAAGCATGCTCAGATTACATTGAGACATATCTCTCGCACTCTCGCTAAAGGCTAGGTAAACACAAGCATCTGCGATATCCCAGACAAGCCGCCAGTGTAAATACTGCTGCCCCGGGCAAGTGTGGAACCAGGGTTCAGCGAATTCAGAGTCGAATACGCTAACCGTGCAACGACTTTGTCAGCTAAAGTTGCTTCCAGGCCAGCCATTTAGCTCAAAGTATACAGTGTATGCTGTGGTCTGTCTTCTGTAATAGGTTTTGAAATGTGGAATTTGAACATGTTAGCAGATGCATGTACTGTTATTCCAAAATGATTTCATTTAACATGGCAATACTGGGTTCAGGTTGTTTTTTTTTAAATAGGAAAAATATAATTAAAGAAAGAGCTTAGATGTTTTTCATAAACTGTATACATTCACTATATATATATATATGTGTGTGTGTGTGTGTGTGTGTAAGCCTATTTTCTATTTATACATTACTTAAAATAAAATAAAAAACTAATTACGTAAGAGAAATCAATCAAACTGAATTGTGTAATCCTTTAAATGTCATACATACGTATATGGCATAAAGAAAATTAAATGAATAATAAAAACTACAGTCTTATAAAAAATAAATTACATGTAAATCCAATTTCTTGTTTATGTGATAGCAAACAAAAACGTATACGTTGTACAACATTGTCTATTAAATAACTAATCAATGAAGTTGGCTTAAATAATTTTATCTTTAATATTTCCATTACATAACATACGACTTTACATTTTATCCAAGTTAACTTACAAATGTGGAATTTAATTTAAAGAAAAGTCTTTTATGTAACTGGAGTTTCACAAGATATTAAAAAGCGGTCGCAATTCAGTCTTTTAAAAGGCAAAGCAAGTATATTTTCTTTGGCATTACATGAACTCATTTTATGTCAAAGTTAAGCTTATTTAATAAATCTATTTTTTATAATATTACCAAAAGTCATTTTAAAGTGTAAAGAAAGTGAAGTGGATCAAGCAAGCAAGCCTCAGTACACTTAAGCTGATGATATACGGGGCAACTTTTTTTGAGCAATGTTGCTTGGGCACTTTCCCATTGAGAATGGGTAACAAAAAAAATTGATCTGGATATTTTAGATCGGTCGTGGGCCCTGTGTCTCACCTGGATGCCCGATGACAGCAACATTTCCCCAAGTTACCCGGCAACATTGCTCAAAAAGTTGCCCAGTGTATCATCAGCCTTAGAATCTTCATTCATATCTGTGCTTTCAATTTTAGCCTTTACCTTTTAATTTCTGTTGATTCAGTTGCATGGTAACAATTGCCTTTGCAGTTTTACGCTTGCAAATTATATTTAACATAGTAAAAAGCACTAGTTTCTCAACATAATTGCCTAGTAACAAACCTTTTTGATTATATTATATCTTTTATATCTTCAGACCTGTCTTTTAGAGATCTTATACTCACCTGTTCACCTGACACTCTCCTGCACAGCAGAATCAGGTACGGGCCTAACAGTAGTATGACCACTTCCTTTAGATAGTTCATTCTCTTTTACCTCCAGAGGTTAGAACAAGAGGGAATGGAATCAGAACATAAGCTAGAGGACTTTTGTTTAGCCTACTTCCATCAGACTACCTCTCTCTCTCTTTCTCTGAGAAGTGAGTAAACTCCAGTTTAGCACACAGCTTCCCCATAAGACCAGAGACTGAGGATGTCGACATCACAGCACTGGAAAGTATTGATTTTGGGCTTGTTTGTGTGAGCGTGCAGGTCTTTTGTGTGCTGATAACTTGGTGATTAATTTTACCAGTGTACAATTGCATAATTGGCATTCAATTACATGTTTGTGCTATGGTGTTTAATGACTACAAAACATGAAGTGGGTGAAAGTATGGAACAAAATGAAAAAAATGAATGACTTAATGGTTGTACACTGTAAGAAAAAAATGCAAAATTACTTTTAGGGGCACGTGTACCTTTAGTACAACAAAATACTAATATATAGCCTTTAGAGATAGATGAGCTAAAAATACATTTTTGACTTATGTTAAAAGTACAGTTTTGCATATTTTTTTTGACAATTTTCTTCCAAAAAAGTACAGAACATTAAAAAAAAACAGTAGAGCGAGATTTTTGTAAAGCCTTTTGTCAAGTGTTGATAATATACATCAAAATTGTCAGAAGAATCAAAAGCTAAACATTATCATTTTTTAGCGTAAACTACCTTCTGTAAATGCATTGTCTTAATTAAATGGATATTGTAATTTCTTAGGTTAGTAAAAATGATTTTGAGTGACAAATGAGGAAACATCTTAAAGTTTCTTAGAGTTTTAGAGTAACCCATGTGGCTCTCTTATTCAGTGTATAATTTAGAAAAATCATAGAACAAAGTACTATTTCTATGTAATTTTTAACATTGTTCTTCATTTGTTTTTTTGTTTTTACCTGTCCCCATCTTCGACCTGGCAGTTAGTCTGATTACATAACAATTGAACTTTGAAAGGTAACTGATGTTTGTTCGTCCAGTACAGTGAAACCTTGATGTATGACTAGTGAAGTGTAGGTGTTTTTTTGTTTTGTACTTGGAATGCTAAAGTAGAAGTACCAGTCTAGTTTGGTATATTTCAGACTAAAACTAACAATTACTATGAACAGTTGTCAAATTATTTTACCACAATTTTGTTAATTATTTGAAAGGTGCACATCATTGTTTGTGTGACCCTTGGTTGACTTTCCAAATTCCATGCCCAGTGCCAAAGAGCAGGAAAACCTGGCCATAGCTTACATCCCACAATCTGTATATGATCCCACTGTCAGAAATAATGAAGTAAAATGATACCTTTAGCTTGTCAATGGGACAGTGCTTACTCATAAAAGGCACATATTAGTAGCTACATGATACAAAGGGTAGTATTTTTGTAGTATTTTTTTCTAACAGTGTAAACAATCTAGTTCTTTTGCTTTAAATATTTAAACACATTCTGTATTATGTTGTCCTATAATTTCCCAAATTCACATTTGAGAAAAAAAATTCTCTTTTTGAAATTCAGAGCTATTTTTTGCAACACTACTATATATTTTTTTATTCAAATGTTGTCGGAACTGTGCCAGCACTGCATATTAAGGATGAATTCAAAGATATCTTGCACGTCATCAGGTTAATACTTTATTTGTATGGTTGTAGCGTGGACAGAGGGAGTAAAGAGAACAGGAGCAAAGAAATTAACTGTTGATTGTAGACATGAATCGGCAATGTGTGCCAACAAACCTTTGTACTAAATGGTCACAAAGTCAACAAGACACAAATAAAGTTTCAAACATTTCACTGCCCAAATATAATGTGGACCTCTAAAACAATGGCACAATATAACATTGTCACAAAATACCAGACAATTTAGTCACATGCCTACAACTATGACCAAGTGCAGAACATATGCAGCTGGTAGATTTTAGTCACTTTGATTGACAATTGAAGCCTCCAAAGGGTCCTTGTTCTGGGTGGACCAAAACAATGCAAAAAAATTTGTTGTTCCGGTTCTGTTCAAAACCAAATGTACTGGACAGATCTGTGATTATTTCTCTACATATGTCCCCAAAAAGCTTAATTTCTAAAATATTTCTAAGTCTTTTTTATAGGTTTGTGCAAATATTCAGTAGTCTATCCAGATGCTGACTGATAAATATATATTTTTTAAAGTAGGACTAGTAGTAGTAGTAGCCCACACAGTCACAAGTGACCTCTTTCAAGCATACTATCCACTGAATTTCATTGAATGTCTGCTGATGGATGAAACAGAAAACATGAGAACATAACTCATAACTCATTATGTTGTTCCTCAAAGCAGTACTTAAATAGAATGCTTTATAGAAAATGGTATGACAATTTTTTCTTTGTAAGGTGCGCTCAGATTATGTGCATATTCTTATTAGCTTATTTAAATAAAAATGCAAAGGCATCTTGTATGTAAACATCAGAATTTTAGATTTAGTCATTTTAAACCAGTTACTGATTCAGAATTGAACAATTGATATTCGTGCCAATATTTAAACCTAATCAGGCTTAAATAGTCAATGGAGACAAAAAAAATTAAAATACAAAGCCAATGTTATTAGTTTCTCTAAAAATAATTGTCAGATTTTTACGTGAACCGCTCAACAGCATGTTTGTTACTGTTTTTACATTCGTTTACACAAATTTAACATCTTTTTTTTTTACCAATCACCAGGTACAAGTGGTTGACGCAATTAATTCATTTATACATTTTTAGAATTCATGTAAAAATGTTGTCATGGTGAAGGAAATACAGCAAAAATAAGAGGTCCAAAATCAAACACAAGTTTGTTGGTAGCTATCAAGGGAGATATACCTTGTTTTGGTTTCCTTTTCCTTTACTACCACACACCCTTTCCCTCTCTCTCTCTCTCTCTCACACACACACACTTTTACAATGCAAACAAAAGGCTTGTACTCATACCCGAGTGAAGCTACATTATCCACAACCGTTCATTGCATTGTGTTTTACCCTCAGGAAATGAACAGTGCTGCGGCTACATTGCACAGTTTCACACTTACTTCAAAGGGAGAAGGTAAAATATTGAGAATAGACAGGGAGAGGGTGTTGGAATGAGAAAGAGTTGGAGATGGAAGGGTGGCGTTTGAAAAGCTTTCGTAATGCTTGGGGAAAAGAAATAAGGCAACATAGGAGTTAGTCTTTTTGGTTTTAGATTTGAAATTTTGATACTGAAGGGTTAAAAAAAGAAGCCCAACGGGTTTTGTGAGGACATGCCTCAAGAGAAAAAAGCAGGAGAAAATTAAGAACCACATATGGAGGAAAATGGAGTTTTGTGACAACACCAGAAGATACTAAAGAAGCAGTTGTTGCTCATGCGTTGTGGTTATATTGAATCCAACTTTCTTGACACATCCCTAAGACTACTGTGTATATATATATTTATATATGAATACCTCATAGCGGTTCAATGTTACATGTTATTTTTCAAGTCAGCGTACAGAAATGATCTACCATACTGTCTTTGTTTAACCTCATGACTAAATTACATTCGTATTTTTGTGTACTTGAATGAGCTTCAAGTACAAGCCTTTTCTCACTACCAAAAAGGGAAAAATATGTAAATCAAACAAATAATATAGTGAAAAACAAAAGAAAAAAAAACAAGAAAGTACAAGGGAGCGCTAAAGCCACTCCAGTGCTATAAGTCCCATAGTGCAGGCCCTGCAGGGGCGTCAGGACTGACTGACGTCCTGTCCCTCTCTTTTCTCTGCTGCGGAGAGAGAATCTGCTAACCAAAAAAAATGGTGGCTTGCTTGTAGTAGATTATGTTTTTCTAAAACTAACATTCACCGACTACTACCTCTTACAAGTGTACGATTCTCTCTGTCTTTATAAAGGAAGCTCCATTTATGCTAACGCACTGCCCAGCTGTGCTTTTCTCCACTTTCCTCACATTTTTGCTCACGCTCACTCTGTATCGTTGTCTGTTTGTCTCACATGGTTTCTCCCTCTCTGTTGTGTCTTAAATTCAGTCAAGTGAATGGAGTGTCTTTGGTGGACACCAGGGGGCAATGGGGAGGAGAAGGCCACAAACATGAAGTCGACTGGAACGTATGTTGTTGGAAGAGATGAAACGGTTGGCAGGATTACTGGAAGTACACAGACTTATTTCATAAATGATCAAGAATTAATACCAACATCCTACAAACCAAACTATGCGAAACACAATCTGTCTCTAGACATAACACGCTCAAATGTAGAGTGGATTCTACATCACCATACATTTGATCTTGTCATGATGATCCTGGTTAGTGAAGGCATCATGTAATAATATGTTTAATCCATATGACATGTAGCTACACCATCAAGTTGCTATGCTATGACTTATGAAAGAAGAACTTCATCTATGTTTTCTATTTACTGACCTATTAAGATTATAACAGCTTTCCAGGAATGGTGTTTTTATGTGAACTTCCATGGAACTGACCAAGGCTGATGCAGCACAAATGATTTTAAGTGTGCATGCCTACACCCCCAACACACCCCACAAATACACTTACACAAACCTGCAGGCACACATAAAGCCGAAATACGGAAAAACACATGACTGGAGTACCGATGTTGTAAGATATGACACTATGAACTACCCCAAAGTCTCCATGCATTACCTCTATACAAAATCGCACACTGTACACACTCATGCATGCACACACACACACACACACACACGCACGCACACACACAAAACTGCTGCTGCATCTTCCCTGTGTGTTGAGTATGTTGAGCCAGTTCAGGCATACCATTTTGCTTTCAATGATAAGCCACCCTTGTATTACTATAAGCAGTATAATTAACACAACTATTATTATCATTATTGTTGTTATACTGTCCTTATTATGGGAAGCAGACAGAATTTGTTTAGCGAAACACATATCCTGTTAGCTGTTATTGTTCATGTGTTATCCCTAATGTCGTATTGATTTTGAGAGGACGGATATCCAAGCTCTAACAACACTACAGAAGAGGCAAAGAAGTGGTGTGTTGGAGGTGCATCTTGGCAGTGCCTGAAGGGGGCGTTATATCTATTGTTCTTCACCCCCTTATATCCTTTCCTCCTGTCGTCAAGACACCTCTCCATCTTTCCACCACGTTTGAGTTCTAGGTATGCCTATGCATTTACTGCTTTACAAAAGAGAAGTAAGAGCTGTGCAAGAGTGTTCAGTTAACAAACAGAAAAACATAACTTCCACCCTTAATGGCCTCCTCTGCTCTTTTACAGATATTCCCTTGCTGCCATTGCGTACTCACTTATGGGTTGTCCTGCTTTGTGCTACTGCTGCCACCACTGTTGTATAGGCTGGGGTTCACTAAAGGATGGGGCACTGTGCCTGTTAAAGGGGCAGCAGCGGCAGCGTAATTGAAAAAAGGCAAGAAGGGTAAGGGCTCTTTGTCCCCTGATGCCATCATATTTAGAGCCATTGGAAGGGCAGCAAGGTTATAGGGGTATGGCAGTAGCTGTGGGCCATACAGTAGGTGATAGGGGTCAGGGTAAAAGGGCAGTTTGGTGGCGTCAGAGTGGGGTACCATCTTCCCAAGTGGCGGAAAGGGTAGGGGTCCAGCAGGGTAAGACATCAGGATTTGCTCCTCCTGCTTCTTACCAGAGCAGTACCCTCCAGGTATGACCAAGGGAAGAGTAAGCTCCTGGACAGGGTAGCCTGAGCCTCTGTGGTGTTCTGTAGGAGTGACAGAGGTGTGGTACTTTGATTCAGGCTCTGCTGTGGGCACTTGAGGATGTAGCAGGTTGTGGGACAAAGGAGTATCGCTCATCCCAGCTGAATTCGCTGGCAACAAAAGACCCTGTTTTTCTTTATTGTGCCTTCCTCTGCGTGTTTGGCTTTGTTCCACCTGTGGCCGCAACTGTAGGTCCAAGGGTCCTGGAGAGTGACAAGGTGACTTTGAATACCTTTGAGAATATCCTTTTGGAGTGGTTTGAATGACAGAGCATGTAGGAGATGGTATAGGACTGAGTGGTTCCTCTTTGGGTACTAGCAACAACACCTTCTCATTACAAGACTGTTCTTTTGACATGTTGGATGGGTGTTTATTCTGTTGATCAAGCTCCTTCATTTTTGCCAGTATTGTTGGCATGGATAAGTCTTGGGCTTGGCTGCTGGATTGAGGAAAGATTCTTAAATCCTGAGCATCTTGTAAATCACTGAAATCTTCATTTGGAATATTGTCACCTTCTCTAAACACATAACCTCTGCCTGTTTTTAGTGAAATGGGTCCAGATGGAGTTGTTTCTCTTCTAATCTGAGGCTCTGTCAGCATTTGAGAAACTTGGATTTGCCTGTTGCTTGGTGTTGGGCTTCTTTTCTGCTGATCTAGTGTGTCTAAATTCCGTTTCTCTAGTGTCCTGTAGTCTAGGCATTCTGCACCATTCATTACTAGCACACTAGGGAGGTTAGGAGAGATGACGTTAAACCTTTCTAAAGTGGGGCTGTGCATAACTTGGGAAAACTGTGCACACAGTGGACTGTGGACTTTGTCATTGGCTGCCACTTTGGGGCTTTCACAATTTCTGACTCTTTGGTGTTCTTCCATCTTCTCACCCAGTTGGTTGTCAGTGATTTGACAGTCTGGTTTGGAGTAATATATGACAGACACAGGCTGTACTTGCTCACAGTTGGTGTCTAAACCTTTGCTTGGTGTAGTCTCCACTTCAGAAGTTGCGCAACTAGGCAAATCTTGCTTTTCCTGTGTGTCTTCAACCTCAGTTGAACTGCCTAACTCGTGTCGCTTGAGGTGGCGGTTAAGTGCAGCAGAGGTTTTGCAGACTTTATCACATTGTGAGCATGTATATCTGATTAAAGGCCTCCTGCCCAAGCGAACTGGGCTGCCTTTCTCTATTGAACGTCCATCCACTCCATTCTCATCTGCTTTCATTTCCCCCTCATTTCTTGATGACTGGGAAGTGAAGAAAGTAGGGGCCGACAGGGGCTTGGTTTTGGGATGCTGAGTCCTCTGATGTTCCTCTAGTTTGGACTGTGAGGGGAATGGAGCTCTGCAAAGCATGCACACAAACTCAAATAGATGTGTCAACTCATGTTTGTCTCGTTTCCTTGGGCTGGAGAACCAGCGCCCACATGTTCCACACTCAGAAGCCTGATCTTCTGACCATCGTTGTTTGATGATAGAGGATGCTGTGTTTTGAGAATTGATTGTAGCCTGCGAAACAGACAAAGGGAGAGGAAGATCAGGCTTTCCATGTGTTCCCTTTTCTTTTTCCTTCTGTTCTGTTTTTGAAGAGACAGGACAGGTGTGTGACATTTCTTTGACTTCAGTTTTCTGTGGATCACTAACTTCTTTCCGCTCTTTCTTTACTTTCTGTCTCCTCTCCTCTCCCTCATCTGCCTCTTCACCATCAATTTCTTTATTCAGATTTTTCATGAGTCTCTCAGCTCTCCTCATAGGCCTCAAAGATCGTTTGTAGTGCAATTTGCGCTTCCAGGCTTTAGACCCTTGCATAGGAAGGGCCTTTCGCTTGGGTTTGTAAGAATAATAAGGCCTCCATAGGTTGTCCTCCACATCATGGTCATTTCTGTCCTCCCTGACCTCCTGCCGGAAGAAGTATTTCCTCATCTTTCCTTTTAGTTTAGGGTTTTTCCATTTGGACTCCCCCTCCTTTCCTTCCTGACTGGAGTTACGGTGTTTACGTTGGTGGTGATTGGTGTGCCGCTGCTCTTTCTGGTCCTCCTGTGAGAAGTTACTCTTTTTGGGTTTGCTGCGTGTAGGGCTTTTGTCTCTCCTTAGATCTGTTTCAGAGATACTCCGTTTGACTATCGCCTCCTCCCCTATGCGCACAGTAATCTGACAAAGTGGGCCGCTGCCTTTGACTTCTGATCCCACTGCTAAAGGTATTGTCTTACTTGACTCTGTTTTATTGTGAACTTTTCGTCCCTTGTGAAGTTTCTCTGTTGGCTGTCTGATTTTCGAGGCCTCTGCGTCGCCACTGACAGCATCCCAGTCCCTGTATGCCTCTGTGTGCCCTCTCTGGCTATGTTTTTTAATCTGTTTTTGACCTGTTTTTGCCATTAGATGATTTTCTGGACTTCTTTTTCTCTCCTCAGAATCCATCTTGTTTCTGTGAACAATGACAGAGGAAGAAACTGCAGCACTATGCATGATGACCGAGGGTTTGCTGTGTGCAAATGCAATGACTGAAGAGACAGCTCCTTCTGGGCACTTTGGAGTTTTGCTTTTGCCACTGTTACTACCTGACTGCCATAAATCTGACCCCTCTGTCTCTCTTGCTTCTACTGCCATGTCTGTTTGAGGAGAAGCTAGTTTTTTACCCTGCTCAACACCCACCCTGATGGAAAATCGCTCAGGCTCAGTCTTGATGTCTGTGGTTTGAAGATCTTTCAGGAAAGACTCCAATTTCTTAGTGTCCAGAGGTTGTGGGAGGCTGCTGTCTATAGATAAAGGCAGGGTAACTGATGAATCAGAAGTGAGTAGTCCATCAGCCATTGTCTGACTGTATGTTTTGTAAGGTCGCTTTAGAGATCGCATGGGCAGCAGGCGGTACAGTTTAAGACCATTGACCTTCTGCTTGTAGCCACCATTGGCTGTTTTTTCACTTGAGATCAAGCCAGGATTGATACCATGGAACGCCTTTTGGTGTGTTTTAAGGTTGTAGTAAGTAGGAAATGCCTCCCAGCAAAAGATGCACTGGTAGCGCTTTTCACCCGTGTGCCACACCTCATGTTTGGTTCGGTACTCAGCCAGAGCAAAAACCTTGTCACAGTAGTGACAGGGGTACTTCCGGTGCCATGAATGCACATTGGAGTGTCGCTTCAGGCTGGACAATGTCATGTAAGAGCGTTCACACACAGAGCAAAAGTAAATGATATGTCCATCCACCACTTTTACAAAGTGATCCTCTTCCCCCAGGGCATCCCTGCAAGTCAGTGTTCCAGCATGACGGGCGTGAAGGTCTCGCACTTTCTTTATGGGTCGGCCAGGCCTTGTTCCTTGTCCAAGCTGTTCTGGCTCCGCAGCCTCATCTGCTCTCTCCCCCTCCACTTCACCCTCCTCCAGGGGCTCTTCTTTGGGTGGCACTGGAAGAGCTGGCAGCCCTTTCCTGCAGGTGGCCTCATGGGATTGCAGTCTTTTATTATGGATGAAGGCTTTGCCACAGTGGCGGCAGCTGAGTACTCGTCCCCCCCGATGGAGACGCATGTGGACAGTGAGGGACGAGGCAGTGCTGAACAGACGGTGGCACACCCCACACAGTAGTTCTGGCTTCGGCACTGCCCTAAAGGAGTCATGGAAAGATGGCGTGGGGATAGTCAAGGGGGAGGAAGTTAGAGAGACAGACGAGGGCGAAGGAGGAGGGGTTGATGAGGACGAGTGAGGGTTTATGCTAGGGAGAGGAAGGCTGAGTTCAACATGGAGGCTGTTTGCCTTGCGTTTTTTGCCTTTTGAACTCTCTGAATCCTTCACACCTTGGTCCTGGTAGGCTCTCGCGCTGAGGTTGAAAAGGATGTGTGCTGTTTCTGTTGTCGAATGCTCTTTGTACCCATTATTGAAACTAACCCCAGCTGTCTCTTTTGAATAGTCAATTTTGTTAGAGTGTTGTAAGGGAGATGTTGGGTATCTGGAGCTACTACCATTAACAGAAAAGGACAGAGATGACTTGCAGTTCTTACTGACTGGAGCAGTTAGATCGACAGGGAAGGAAGAGGAAGTGCATGGCAGGCGGTCAGTTTTTGATGACGTTTTCGATAACTGTTTGTCTCTGAATGCTTCCCCCATCCATGCTGTGCCATCTGAACCATCTCTGTCGTGGACGTCAGTGGAGGAAGTGGGGTGGGATGAGGAGCAGTGCTTCTGTGCAGAAAAGCTAGGCAATCCAGCACTGAGGGGAAAACTGAGCGATATCCTCGTAGTTTTGGCACCATCCGCCTCCTCCGTGCCCTCTCCCATCCTGTCTCCTCTCATGTGTTTATTTCTGTGTTTCATTGGATCCTTGTACAAGTCCTCTGAGATGCTCACTAAGGCTATAGTTGGCCTAAAACAGAGAACACTAGACAGTCAAAGGATGTGTCTGTAGTCCAACAAGGTCCAGGAAAATGCTTTACAGAAGGTCTGTTCTAGCTATATCTTCAGTGCAAAAGTTGACAGTTGAAGGATGGTAGAAAACAGAAGCGTCGAATCAAGGAGACGGCAGTTCCTGGAGGTCAAGCCCAAAGACAATGACTCCTAGATGTAGGTAACATTGAGCATCTTTGATTATCTTCGTATAAAACAAGATGAGGATTGCCATGCATTGCACATTCAGCTCCAAGAATGCAGTGCAGGTGTGGAGAGGGTCCCAGCTATCCTCTCCCGACACCATGACACCGCTCTTAATCCTGCAAATAAAAACAAAAGATAGTTCAAATATTCTGTTTTAATCACTGGAAACATTGTAGATTTTAGACGACCACAAACCAGAGAATGTAGTAGTATTATAGTGACAAGAAAGGCACATGACAAAAGTTTGCATTGTGTGGTGGCAAATAAGCATGCTAGACTATCTATAAAATACAAGTTTGCATGAAATAGGCAATCCATTATGGTAATTATACAGAGGCAACTTAGTCAGACAAGCTTGGTTGCAGTCATCTTAGTTTCTGAATTTGGCATGACAAAATCTGAAAATGTGGAAAGAATCTCAGTAATCAACCCCACTGAGTCACAGCATTCCCTTCACCTAATTGAACACTGCTAAAATTTAATTAAGATTTCCCCAACAGAGTGTTATTTATAGTCAAAGTGCTCCAAATATGCCTAGACTGAAAAGGTACCAAAATATAGATGGCCTTTTGAACCAAAGCATCATGTATTCCTAATGCTGATTTTTTAAAATATATGTATAAATATTTATTTTTACTACACTTTATATCATTTAAAGCAAAAGACCATGTGCCGAGTACTGTCATGGAGTTTTCTTTAGCAGTCAGGGGAATGAATAGTCCAGTCTTGCTGTGTTCATAAACCCTCTTTAGTTGCTTATTTAATGATCATCTTGTTTGCTTAACCTATTTTACCTAAATCTACCATAGATTTTGGTGAGCATTCTTAGTTATCGCTAATGATGCGACACCAGAGAAAATCCCCAGTCATGGTTTTCTGCCTGCGTTTTAGCCAGGCAGGCAGGCCTCTGTAAAATTCCACAAGCAGCCCTGAACGCACTGAAACTAGGTCAGCACTGTTATTGCAGAGAGAGAAAGAGAGGAGGAGGGAGACCAATGGAGAGAGAGAGAGAGAGAGAGAGACAGAGAGAGGTGGGGAAGAAAGCAAGATCCAGGCCTGGAGAGAGGAACAGCCACAAACACACACTTACACATGCACAGAAACACACACACACACACACACACACACACACACACACACTGACACTCACACACACAGGCAGTCAACAAGCTGCATGCACTCGCACACACACTCTCCTCTCAACACGCAAACACATTTGCAGGCGTGCAGGCACATATGAACCTGTCTGTCTGTAAACAAGTGGCTTGACAGCTAGCGTTACCCAGCATACCACAAATGCAGCTGCTGAGTGTGTGCAAAGGATGTATACCAGAAGACCTGTATAATAATAGATGTTATGTAAGAGTACATTTAGACAGGAAGAGTTGAATATTATTTAAACCTGTCCAGCACTTGTTGTGGCTGTGGCTGCTAAGGCATGAAACAAGGCCTAAGAATGAAACAGTTTTACATGGTAATGGACAAACACATCTGCCACCCCCTCATTTTCTCTGTACGTCTGTCCCTATTTATCTCTCCCTCTCACCCTCCTTTTCTCTTCGCATATGACGCACACACTGCCTCTCAACAAACAGTCCCTGGCGCAAGAGGCTGGCCAAGCGTGACAGGGCCTTTGCCTCCCCCCTCTGACTGCCCCTCTTCTTAAACATGCGACCGACTGAAAGAGTTAGAGCTGAAGTATTAAGGTGTTGCATCTTGCACAACAAAACATTATGTCAAGTCTATTTAAATAAAGGTTAACAAATCGACTTTATCCTAAATGTCAGAACCGCGTCATCAACCAGAACGTGAAATGCATGCTAGTCATGCAGATGAAGATTTTCAATTTAAGCACATGAAATAACTTGTTTTATAATGCGGGCACCGGCGGGTTAGGAACCGAGAAGAGTCTCTGAGGAAGCTGGATAATGGGCTAAAGGTCTTGCGTTTAACTGTGTCACTTAAACAGACCATGCACTGAATGGCAGTGGAAAAGGGTAATGAGTGAAGGCCGCCTGTTTCCGTGTGGCCGTGACGGGGCCCACCAGGGTGAGGCGGACTGTGAAAAGGGGGCTGTCGCTAGATACTGAACTCTGCACAACCCCCTGCCAAAAACATGGTGGAGCCAGCCAGAGGAGAGATGAGGGGTAGGGAAAAGAGCAAAAAGGAGGAGTGGGCTGTTTTGGAAGCAGTTGGGAGATGGAGCCGGATGGTCCAAGGTTGGTTTCATGGTAAGATTTCCTCGCTCTTTGCTTTCCCTCTGAGCAGTTTATGGTATCTTGGTGATTTGGCATGACGGGCCATGCTCTAGCGAGTCTGCCCGTGTTACACGCTGTGTTCGACATGGTCCGCTGAGTTTAAACTCGACAAGTGATTCCCATAAATCTTTTGCTGTAATATGATCAAGGACAATATTCTAAGTAGAGCAAAACTGGAAGAAAATTGCCATCACAGACAGAGTGAGATACTCCATTAGTGACCTGGCAAAAGCTACTTCCTTTAGATCATGCCTGAACCTGCTTCTATAACGCTTCAGTTTGGTTAGGAAGGCCAGCAGCACTGCCATGTTTCCATTCTAACCTGATGCCTCTGTCGCTACAGTATGCCAGAAACTTTATGCTAACATGTGCCAGAGTTTGAATAGCAAATATCCCATGCTAGCTGACTTGAACCCTTAAGCAGCGACAGGAAATTCAGTTTGATCCTGGCGCATATGCAACTCACCTCAACAAGACCATACGACTTGGCTGCTTGGCTTCTAACGACCTCTGACCCTATGGCCTTGTAGGGGATGTTAATAGTGTACTATGCTACACAGGAAAGGACAGTGCAAATCTGAACTCTTTAAAAAAAAGTGCATGTGCATCTTATAACATCTAATAACATCCACCTTACGTAAACACGGGTAGATGCCGTTTTTAGGAAAATGACTGGCTCTGTATTCCAAGATGCCTCTTGATCGTTAATTCTAAAAACATGTCCTTCGCTATGGAGATGATTTCTTCAGATGTGAACTTGCCACAACATAAAGTATCCAAATCCAGCAGACCAGAAATTATGATAAGAGAACGCAAAAAAGTCTGAAGCTTTATTCTGATTATACTTTAATCGTGGAGCGACTCACCAGCCCTGAAAAAGAACTGCGTGGTTCAGCCACAACAGCCGAGGATAAGGGAGACAGGCCTTGATTAGCGCACACACAAACCCACATGCACACTCATTTCTGGTGTCTACACAAAACCAAAACAACATCGATATGATATGAGAGTGGCATAGAAACACAAGAAGCAGGAAGAGGTGAAGACAGAGAGATAGATCAGAGGAAAAAGTCTCTCCTTCTCACTCCCATTCTCTGCTAGGCAAGCACACAACAAGACAACGTACCTCGAAAAACCTTCTGCTGCATCTCGGCTGCGATGTGTTCTCTCTCTCACTCTCTCACTCTCCCTCCCTCGGTCTGTGTGTCCTGGTCTGCGTGTTCCCGTGTGCGTGTATGAGTGAGAGAGAGAGAGAGAACACAGGGAAAGACGAGCGCGTGCACACAGGCAGCGCTATGTAGAGGGCAGAAACGACTCTCTCGCACTCTGACTCTCCCCCTCCTTCTGCCGCTCTGTCTCTCCTTCCCTCACCCGCTCTCTCACACTTCAGTTTGCCACTGACACATGATTCTGGGCTGTTTTTGCATTTTTTATCTCCCCCAGCCTCGTACCCCTTACTCACCCGCACCCACCCCCCAGCCTCATTTTAATTCCAATTCTCTTTTTATTCCAAATTTTTTTGTTCATTAGACACACACTTTCAGCATGCACACTCTCTACTCTACATACACCAAGCCTGATGATAGCAAGGAAGGGAGGGAGAGCCGGAACGAGGGAGAGAATGAGCGAGTGAGAGGACGCCATTTAAGCAGTTTGTTACGAGCACTGCCAGTCCCCAAAATGGCTGAAAACAAACAGGAGCCATGCCAACAGAAAAAAAGCTTGGCCATAGAGACACGAAGGGAAAGAGATAAAGAGTAGGAGCGGGGAGAAAGAGAGAGACGCCAGACAATACTTGGGTAAAACTCTTTAAATAAGTGAGGTAGCCAAAAGAGAGATCAAAGAGAAGGGCATGGACATGCACTTTGGTTTCCATTTTCTCCTCTCTCCACTTCCCTGACTAAAGAGGAGGACGTTTATGGCAAGAAGCAGTGGAGTAGAGGAGTAAACATTGAAGTTTTTGGCCGTGACGGCCTTCTATGACAGATTTGGCCTTCTCGCCATTACGCGGAGCAGAGAAATAGCACCTCTACGTACTTTTTGTCCTGCCCTCGTTTGCCGAATCAATCCGTCTGGCTTTTGCCGGATCGATCGATTCTGCTTACTCTCCATCTATAGCTACTGAAAAGTTCAGGAACCACCTGTTTTAAAACGGCATTTTGTGTGGAGAACTCTTTAAAACGGTCTGTCTTGACATTCAGAAAAATCTTTCCAGCCCAAACGGACCTGCGGAGAGCAGGGCAACAGGATAAGGAAAACGAGAGTTCATACTGAATTTTTTTTCTCGCTTCACTCTTCCTCTTCTGTCCGCTTTTTTCATGCCCAAATTTCTGCCGAACAGCTCATTATACCCCCCATCCTACGTTCCTTTCCCCTGTGCCCCTCGGTCCTTCTCTCTATTTTTCCTTTCTCTTTCGCACTCCTTCTTTTTCTTTTCTATTGTATGCCAGCCCACTTGTCTCCATGGGAACTCCGTTTGGAAGGGGTGTTGTTCTTATGATCTCTCCGACTTGTTGGAACTTTGTCACTTTTCTCACACTTCTACGTGGTTCTTATTGTGAGCTTGATTATAGAACTTTCGGTTCACATGCTTGTTTTAAACTGTTTGTTTCTTTTTGGAGTTTATAATAGTTCAGGTAACCTGTTCAGTAAGGTTTACCAAAAAGTGATTCTACTTTTTCATAAGCTGTTTGGGAATTGGAACAAGGATATAAGAAACTCAAAAATGCAAGATATTTCACCACAGTCAATATTAAGAACATGGTGCATATGTCAAGATATGTAGACAATAGATGTTTTATCATTCAGTGTGGATAAGGAAATTGAGTTGTTGATAAGGAAGTTCGTATGAAGTAGGTTATTTAAGGTACCTTTGGGATAAGATCTTTGTTCAAGTCAAAGTCAGTTTGATAGCAAATGTTCAAGGATTATGCATTAAGCAAAAGTAAATTTATATATTTTATATTATTTAAATAGCATTTTAACTTAAAAAAAAAAAAAAACAGAAGTAGGCCAGACAGAGGTGGTCTTCACAAACCGTCCTCTTGAATCAGCCATTCAACTCTGTAAACAAGCTTTGTCATATTCCAAATTATTGTATTTGTCGTTTGATTGCCTCTAATCTTTGTCTGCTGTGAAAATAGGTGGCTGAAATGTTTCCCTGCTCACTGCTGATCAAAGGCCGTCTTTAACATGACATATGGATCAGCAGACACTAATGAGAGGGCAGTGGCCAGCTGAATCTCCACAGTAACAAAAGAGGCTGGGACATCTGGAGTCAGCCACACACAGACTCCTGGTGAGTTTTGGGGAAGAGGGGGCTGTCGAACGTCCGCCTGTAATGGGAGGACTGGATAACAAATATGGCAGTGGGCAGATGAATGAAATGTCAAGTTAAACCTCTGATGTTTCATAGTTTTGTTATCAGTCTGAGGACAAATAATCAGTGTTTACATGAGATTAGCATCACTACCCAGAGCACAGAGAATCTTTTCATATTTATCAAAAACTGCATAGTGTATCAGATTTACAATACTTGGTAATACAGAAATATTTCACACTACTTGGCAACCCTTCTTGTCACATTTGAAAAAATAAATACATATTGAAGGAAAAGGTAAGAAAATAAGAAAACCCCTTTCTCTATGCCTGGCCTTTACAGTTTCTTTCCCTTGCCCCTCAAATACTAATAAAAGGAGAGCATTTATATATATATATATATATATATATATATACTACTGCTGCATTTTATGAAACTGTTATTAAACTACTGCTGCATTTTATGTATACATTTTTATTTACTTATTTATTTGTGTTGCCTTTTTATTTGTATTTTTTATTCTGTTTTAATTTTTTATATATATTGTTCTTGCTGCTGGCATTCATAATTGCATTTTGTGTTTGACTCAGAGAGTATGGAATTTTTTGACTAATTTAATTTTGATCTCTGTTAATAGATTGAAACAATTGCTGTTCTATTGTCTTTCATGTTTGTTTCTCTCTGATTGAATAGCATCAATAAAAAGTTAAACCAAAAAAACTGCACAATGCTGTTATGACTATTGCTCTGCAATGGTTCTAATTTTACATTTTTATTGAAATATTTTTCCTTTATTACCCATTTTTTGTTGTAATTTCCTTTTATTTTAAAATATATATTTAATTATTCAATATTTAATTTTTACTTAGTTTTTCCATACTATTAATACATGATATTAATTATATACTTCCTATTTCCTGCAGTGTCTTGATGTTACTTAAAATGCTCTGATTGTCAGTTCATCCCTGTTTTAAAAATTCCAAGACATATACCGAAGATGTTCTTATATTGTAATAAATGATTTGCTCTATTTGTGTAGCTCCAATCTAAAATATTTGTTACAGCTTCCATGAATTAAAAAAAAAAATATATATATATATATATATATATATATATATATATGATTGGGAGCCCTTCGTCTTAACACACACTGTCCGAAAACTGTGGAGTAACTTTGTATACTTGTATGATTTCTGGTGTCATTCTCATACATTCATCTTCCAAGCATATTCCTGCCAGAATGAAGATTAAGTGCTGAATGCTTTTTTAAAACACTGTTCTCATTCTTTGTCTATTTGTTTCTCACATTTCTTAAATATTGGGAATTGCCCAACCATCCATTTCTGTATTTTAAATCTAAAATTTATATTTAATCTATACTAAAATCTTTTTTTTGTCTGTCACGATACACAGAATTAGGAACAACCGATGTTAAGTTCACTGGAGGCAGATGAAATCAACACAATGCAGGTGAGTAATGACTGTTAAAATGATAGGATGAATATTGACTTGAATGTAACAGTTGAATGTGTCTCCAGGAACACACACAAACAGAGGAACAGTCACGACATGGAGACCAGGAGATTCGACTTGGAAAAAGGAGGCAGCATCAGAGATAATCCAAGCGGTTATGGACAGTTTCAGAAAGGTAAGAGAGTCTGTGTTCTCTTGACAAGGCCAGACAGTGAATGACAGTGTGCATGTGTGCTTTGTAAGGGTGTTGATGAGTGCTGACAAGAGACGTGTGTGTGTGATTAGAACTCTGGAAAACGTGAGTTCTGAGTCGGTGAGGAGCGAGAGCCTGGCGTGACTGTGACACCCTCCTAAATTCATTCTTTTTCTAAACAGCCTCCTATTTGCATTACTCCTGTCTTATTTAAATGTATTTATATATGGATAAGCTTCTATGCAATAAGCTAAAACTTAATATCACAGTCACAGTTTTAATTTTATGTATGTCTCCCTCGACTTTAAGATATTTTATTTGTATTAAAGTTCTATAGATAAAGCAGATAATGGATCCCCTTGTCTTGTTTCTCTCAATATTTAAAATGCTTACAAAATATTTCCATTAGCCATCACTCTTACTTTAGCTTGTTTATACATCCCTTTAATCAATGTAATAAACTTTTATTGAAAGTAAAGAACAAAGAAGTCACATTTCAAAAATAAAGGGCCGTAACAACCTATCGAAGGTCTTTTCAGTGTGAGAAGTCTCAGCATTTGTTGCTTTTTTTTCACTCACCCTCTCACTCAAGTTCACTGAAGTTGTTCCAGACCTGTGTGAGTATCTTTCTTCTAGTGAACACAAAAGAAAAAAAAAGGTTTTGGAGTAACTTGAGTAAACAAACAGTTGTTGGTCCCCACTTAATTCCATAATATGGAAAAATTTACTTTGGAAATCAATGGGGAGCAGAAACTGGAAAACTTGAGGGTGAGTAAATGATCACAGAATTTTCTTTCTTTCTTTTCTTAGGTGAATTATGCCTTTTTTTGGAGGTACTTAAAGGGACAGTTCACCACCCCCCTTCTATAGAACGCAAAATATTTTGAAATGTTTCAACTGGTTATTGTCCATACAATCAATGTTATAGAGGTCCAAAACAACAGTTGCCTTTTATTGAATGGACGAGTAAACCAATTAAATATTTTTCAAAATATCTACTTTTGTGTTCCATACAGATTTAGAACAGCATGAAAAAACTTTCCTTTTTAGTGAACTGTACCTTTAAGAAGGTTAAATTAGAGAAAGGTATTTCATGGTGCTCTCCCAATTCACTATATCACACCTTCCAAAGCATCACATGTAGCCTTGGCCTTTCTTTCCTATAATGCTTATCTAAATAAGTTCAAAATCATCTCACATCAAACCCTTCCCTCAGCTCTAACCCCCTGGTGGGTTATTTGTTTATTTATTTTTTTTGTCTCTTGTAAAAACTGTAAAAAAATAAATAAATGTAAAAACAGAAAATATTGTGTAATAATTACAATTTCAACTGTTTATTACAACTGTTTTCTATTTTAATATATTTTAAAATTTAATTTATTTCTGTGATGGCAAATTTGAATTTTTAGCAGCCATTACTCCAGTCTTTAGAGTCAAACGATCCTTCAGAAATCATTCTAATATGCTGATCTGGTGCTCAGGTAACATTTCGTATTATTAATGCTGTGAAAACAGTTATGCTTCTTAATATTTTTGTGGAAACCAAAAATATTAAGCATTTTTGGTTCTTTGGGAAATCAAAAATGGTTCTTCTATGGCATCACTGCAAAAACTTCCTTATGGAAACATTAAGAGTGTATCCTCCACTGTGGTCATGTATGATAGTAATTTCCTTTTCTAAGTGGTGAACTTATAACTCACAGTGTTACAACTCACCCATGTTACAACCATTCCTGGTCTCCTGGTCTGCCGGAATGTCGATGAAATTTCTGCGATCCAAGCTTGGGATGATCAGTGTTTGGGTTAATCAGCAACAAACTATAATTTAAGTGAGAAGTGCTATTTAGTGTAATTACTTTAGCACTCCATTTTATTTACATTTTTTGTCTCTCAATATTTGACATTTAGAATTTTCTCTTTCATAGTCATCATAATGATATGTTGTTCATTCTCACTGGTCTTAAATAATAGAACATTTTGATGATTAAAATATAGGCTTAGAAACATTTCTGCTTGGTGAGCTTAATTTTGTAAAACTTACTTTACCATTCACGGTCATTACCAGCTTAAAAACGTATCATTACATTGCCTTGGTAAATGTGCTTTTTTCTTCTTTCCTTCTTTTTTTTTTAACCAAACAAGCTTACTTATGGAGCCTTGTGATTACTAAACTGGAACAACCGGCTTCCCTGAGAACTCATGATCAAAGCACGGCCCATTTTCTGCTTGATTGTGGCTTCCGCTTGGAAGAGGAAGATCCAGACAGACTGAGGGAAGACGAGCGTTCAGCTGTGTCTGTTTTGCGCTCAAAGCTTCCATCTAGTGGTCATGTCTCTCCTCTGATTTGTAGTTTGACAAGTTTTTCAGCATCTCTTGCATTTACACGACTGAAACACGATCATAATGTAACATTTGAGCATATACCTTTAATGGCTACATCATGAAAAACTGTACAGGAGTGGTATTAAAGATGTCATGAAATTTTGGATAATATCAGGAAAGCCTGTGTCATTACTAATTTCTTGTTTGGTATCAAAGTGAGATTATAGTTTTGCTCTAATTTCTGGAATAGCGCTGCAATATTTGTGTGTATATGCACCCACTGTTGTTTAATACAAACGTATTGTTTGTACATATTATGCGTTGTGAAATGTCTATGTTTTCCTGAAGGAACCATATTTCTAAATTGCTTTGCAACGTGTAAAAATGGCAAAACGTCCTTTGAATAAAAAGTGATTTGTTAATGGCTTGCCTCTTAGAGACCAGCCTTGACAAATTTTATATTTTTGTCCATCGTGTTAAATTCCCCTTTATAAAGGTTTATATAGTGATTAGGATTTACAGTTTAATGTCTTGTTAAAACGCACAGACTGCAGCTCGGTTTGAAATGCATAGAAGACAACCTCTGCTCACGTAAACAGAAAATATTAAGCAATGTGTGCTTGAAAAGGTAACGTAATATATCCCTGTTATTTCAATGTTTGATTCACTTAATACAGGCACATGAATCTAATTTAAGCACACAGACCTTTTCAGGTAGGTAGGCTTTAAAAAAAAGTGAACCCAAGAATTTGAATGCAATGCAAATACTTTATTTTACACGCAAAATACTTACATGAATGTCATACGAGATTTCAAACCATTCAGAGTTAACAAATTTGTCCAAATTACAGTCTGTTGATGAAACCCCTACTTTTTCATTAAAACACATTAGTAAGCCACTTGAAGCAAAAGCTCACATTACAACGTCAAATTTAAAGGGACAGCTCACCCATTTACTCACACGTGATTTCAAAAATA
Source organism: Schizothorax lantsangensis (assembly GCA_027422415.1). Taxonomy (NCBI): domain Eukaryota; kingdom Metazoa; phylum Chordata; class Actinopteri; order Cypriniformes; family Cyprinidae; genus Schizothorax; species Schizothorax lantsangensis. Next base: position 18,569,373 of record CM049860.1, read on the forward strand.
TGATTTACCTTTGGAGTACAGAGAGATGTAAAGTAGAATCAATGTTGTTGTGTCTTTTCATTCATATCAATCACTAACATATTTTTTTTATCTTTTGTGCCCCATAGAAGAAAGTCATACAGTTTTACACAACATTAACGATAGTTAATGAAGTTTTATTTTTGAGTGAACTATCCCTTAAACAATTAAGACTAAGTCATTACGCTTAACTTGGTTAGAGACAAATGTAAATGAGATTTTCAGCATTCGTACTGAAAAACAGTACCTCCGTGTTGCACCGACCAAAGTAAACGACCATCAGCCCGCCTATTTATTTTATGCGGGTTGTGACAAATATATAGCTTATTTTCCCCAGATACCGCCTTCATTTTGATAACTGCATCACAATGATTTCGTTTTTGTTGAAGGTTTTCACGGTTGACATAATGCTAATGTTAGCTAGCTCAGGCTCGTTTCACTTTAGTCTGGAGTTACGCAACTCTGCTTCCCTTCTGCTCTGTAAACCCGCCCAAGTACACAAGCACCAGACTCCATGTTTGTTCATCTCACCGCCACTGTACCCGCCATATACGACAAGATACCTCAAAATCCATGTTCATTTGCGGTTATTTCTAAGCAAGGATCTGATTTAAGTGAGGGGACCGATTCAGTTAGACTTTGAGACAACATATACCCACATTAAAGAACAATGAGGTTTCGACTGTAAACGTATTGGGACTAAACCAGCACTATCCAGAGCCAATAACTCATATTTATCCACAAAAACAGACTGTTAAGCCAATTTTCCCGATACAAGTGGTTTCAAATAAGTCGATTTGGGTTTGATATAAGAGTTACAACCAAGCTCTTGTTCCATTATCCGATTAGCTTTGTAGATATGACCATGATGAACCAACTCTTTTCGGCTATAAATCATCTTTCTGTTTTAAGAAATCGGCGTTTATTGTATATTATGTTTACTATATAAACGGGAAACGATTCGAACATTAGAGAACCTCCTATTTTTAATGTAAATACATTCACAGCCATCCAAGCTCAATGCTAACAGGCTAGCATAAACGTGATATAACACATGATCGGTTAAAAAGACATCTACGTCTGAAACCATACAAAGACAAGACCAAGAACACCACAAATAGGTTTTTTAAAAGCCAAAATTGCTAAAAGTCATTAATGTTCCTGTAAAAAACAGTCTGATATATTTCTGGTGTCTATGTTAATATGCATCTATAAAACCAATTCAAGTATAAAATGTGACTGAACCTATATGAACAATTTAAAAACATTGTTTTTAATCCAACCGTCTGTCTACACTGTAACCTATAATGTACTTAATCCATAACCATGTAGCCGAATAATGCTGGTTCTTTACCCTAATATAAAACTATATATACTCAGTAACACAAATATACACTAACATTTTTAAGATTGTAACGTTAAACTAACATTTCAGACAAAACAACTTCAAAAGAGTGCTGTTTAATGTTCCCATTCCACAAAGAATGGCGGCTAACAAACTAGCAAAAGCTCACAACAGTCGCTAGGTAACATCAAGTTACATTACTACAAATCCTTGATCACACACTACAATTGCGAGAACAATAAACTATATTAGATTATCAAATGAAATCACTTACGAACTACGGATTTACGATTATTTATAAGAAAACCGGTAACCAGAAAACGTAATCTAGCGCCTTTTTGTAGAACAACATGGCCTGGATGTACAATTCTATTCTTTTATTTTACAGTGAGCTACAATAACGATCTAATCCTCGAAATAGTTTAACAAAACATCGAATGTTTAACACAACAACGTTTCTCGAATGTTTTTTAATTGAAAATGCACCGTCTGAAACCCCAGGCTTTCACCGGAGTTTCCAGCTGATCATACCGAGAAAAGCGCGTGCCGTCCAGCCATTGTTTTTACTCGACCTCGTGGATTCTTGCATTTTCCCGTAGAACTCAAATAAACTTAGGAAAATCATAATAAATACTCCGAGAAATATGAATAAGCGTACAAAATAAAAGTAAATCAATAATTTGAATTACATAAAAATAATATTTAAAACAAAAATACTGGTGTTAATCCTCGACGGTAGGTGTAGGCCTCTCACACGAGCTTCTTTTCCAGCACTGTTAGCTGATCCAGAGCGAGACGGACGGAACTGCATAGGTTTTTTTTATTTTTGCTCAGAGGGTGAAAAAAATATCAGTCGGGTAAAATCGGAAATGCTCGTAAAGAAGGCGGGCAGTAAGAAAGTTATTTTACCGCCGTCAAGCGTTGGTTCCAATTGGTCAAATGCTCTCTGCTCATGAATATTACGAACACGTCTGACGAATAATGTTTCATATTGACGAATGTTATTGAATATTCATGTCTAAAGTGTCTACGGATCCTCCCTTGGTTTTTATGGGCCTATGGAATCTCTTCATACGTTTTGTCCCGCCTCCGCTTACATAGGATTCGCAGGAATCAAAAGCGCACAACTTCATTGGTTCTGCGTCAATTTTAATCAATTATTCATATGCTGAAGTCTCGCGGCCAATAAGCGCGCAGAGAGATCGCTCCATAACCCGCCCTCTGACTGTTCAGCCCCTGCCGAGTAGGCTGTGTAAACCTGTAGCAAAGTGTACAGTCTATATAAAGCTGTGTGAGAGCAGTTTTCTCTCAGATGCGCTTAGAGCGCACCGGAGTGTAGATCGGGGAAAGGGAAGGGGACAGCTGGTAGCTACAATAGCTAGTATATAAACACAAATTTAAAAGCACATTGAGTAGCAAGATACGGTGGTCACTGGGAAACCGCCATCGGACAAGTTCCGGTCACCATTGGGTGCCAGGAGAGTCTTGGTGGCGTTTCAGAGGTGTTCCTTCTTACAAAGCGGCGTGCCGGGGGAGGACGCGTCTCTTTGAATAGACAGGATGCACGGACCGCCTTCCAGCGACAGCGCATGCCCATTGCGCCTCATCAAGAGAGTGCAATTCGGCGTCCTCAGCCCTGATGAACTTGTAGGTTTTGCTCTTGAGAGGGGGTATTCTCTTAATTCTTTGAGTATTATTGTATTACTCAAATCATCATCGTGTTAAAATCATATTAAATACGGATTTTAACATACAGTGTCTTTTGTGAACTTGTGTTTTGCTAACTTAGCCGGCTAGCCACTTCTTCCTCAGTAAGAGCATGTGTTTAGAAAGTTGAAGAAACACTACACAAGAGTCCTGCTTTAACAATTAGCAACAAGACACGGAAAGCCTTGTTTGAAGTTATAAAATTTTAACTTGTAATATTTATTATTTGTTTACTTTATTTGACCATTTTGGAGTCACATGGCAGACCCAGACTTACTCCCAAGTTTCCACATTTGTTCCCTATTTCTCCCTTACTGGCAATAAAATGTGAATTTTTATATGCATGCTTTCATTTATTTATTTAACGTTAGTTCCTGACGTACACTTATCTTTTGAAATAAATGTCGAGCAAGTGGCATGTTTCTGAGTTGAGCTGTAATGCATTTCCTTTAGACAGCGATGCAAAGTAACTGGGTTTTGTTCAGTAATGTCATTTTTAAGGACTTTTATACCTTTTATAATTTTTTTTTAATGAATGCAGAGGTGAGCAATCTCTGACACTTCATTTGATGGTTATTGTGTGCTTTATGGGTGCAACATGTAATCTGAAGAAACCCATTATAAATACAACCATTAAACAGCCTTGTTACATTTCAAATTAAAATGTTTAAAAATGCTAAATGTGTAATTTGACAGATGACATCTGAACTATTGCTTATTGCAAACTTGCTGTTGCTCTTGCGGTCCATGTATTTGAAAAACTTTATTTGAGGGTATATTTAGTGTACAAATGTTTTCCCATTGTTGTGAAAATGTACAACAATTTAATGCTGTTTGTTATCATTTTCAGAAACGGATGTCTGTTACTGAAGGGGGCATCAAGTACCCTGAGACCACAGAAGGAGGACGCCCTAAACTGGGGGGACTTATGGACCCCCGGCAAGGGGTAATTGAAAGGTCAGGCAGATGCCAGACGTGTGCAGGTGTGTTCATAAACAGTTTTTTATCCATCTTGGTTGATATTAATGTAAACACTTCAAGCTGAACCTCTGCTTATTTGCTTGTCGTCATTTAGGTAACATGACTGAGTGCCCTGGTCATTTCGGTCACATTGAGCTGGCTAAGCCAGTCTTTCATGTTGGCTTCATCACAAAGATCATGAAGGTCCTCCGATGTGTCTGCTTCTTCTGTTCAAAACTTCTTGTGGACTCGGTATGCCGCATTTTCAGTTTGCCTTTTGCTGTGATTTATTTCATTGTTAAAATATTTCTTTCTCACTGGTTCTTTTGATCTAGTTCCTTTGGTCAAATTGTTTTGTAGTGTATTTGAACTCCTCCTAATATTGTTTCACCCAGAACAATCAAAAAATCAAAGACATCTTGGTCAAGTCGAAGGGGCAGCCACGTAAGCGTCTGACCCACGTCTATGACCTCTGTAAAGGCAAAAACATTTGTGAGGGTGGAGAGGAGATGGACAACAAGTTTGGAGTGGAGCAGCAGGAGGCTGAAGAAGACCTCACCAAAGAGAAGGTAAATACCTAAAATTCTGTAAGCACACAGGCCAATTTTTAAATTTCCAGCTTGCTCTGGAATTTTTTTTAACTGATTTTCAGGGCTCTAGACTGCGACCATTTTTTGAGAATGTGCGAGTAAAAATTTGACATGGTCGCACTTGTGCGAGTGCATGGTCTGCGCTGCTCCAAAGCGTCTGCGTCATACAGCGCGCGCTGCAAAGCTGCACATTGTAGCAGGAGTCAGATTTCACTGATCACATGAAGAGAGGCACTTTCTCCAGGTAGAGCCTGGTTTATACTCGCCGCGGACGGAGCGCAACGGAGGATTTGGTTTTCAAACTAAAATGAAAGACCATGAGACCAACCAGAGAAGGTGAACATGTTGGTATTCCTGTGGGAAAAAAAATGCACGTCCCGTCAGCGACAGCCAGTTTAGTTTTAATTATCTTTTTGTTTTCGTTTTGAAAAGCTTGTTATCTTTGCTGTTTACCTCACGTTACGGTATGGAGGCTTTCCTTAATTTTTTTTATTATTTATTTGATTCCTCAGTGTTTGCTAAGCATTCTGTAATTTATTAGTCGGTAGCCTGTATAATACAGCATGCGATGTGTCCTATGCCATGCCTCGTCGTTTTTATTAATAAAGGTTATGTAAGCTAGTTTGTCATTGTAGCCTACTGTTTTATTGTTGTTGTGCTTTTTAAATAAGAATAACAATGAATCCATCTTTTGTTTTAATCTTAAAAAGTGAAAGGTGTATAGATATAAGCAAAACAGACAATTATCTTTTCTTGTAAAACGTGACCCCAAGATCGCGAAAGTGAAAGTGAAAGCGCACGAAAAGAGGAACTCCTGTTCACAAAATTTAAAACACAAATAATACTGATGAAAAAGGGTTGAATGTTGAACACTTTTGTTACCATATAACTATAAACTATGATAAAAGTTAATCAGCATGCATTGATTAATCAAATGTTGTAGCAAAAAATAAATAAATTGCGACCAAATTATGTGCTCATGCGACCAACTGAGAAAGTTAGTCGCAAAAGAGCGACCAGTGGGAAGAATGAGTCTAGAGCCCTGATTTTTAACTTTCATGTCTCAAGGGTCATGGAGGCTGTGGCAGGTACCAGCCACGTATCCGTCGCGCTGGCCTGGAGCTGTATGCTGAGTGGAAGCACGTGAACGAAGACTCACAGGAGAAGAAGATTCTCCTCAGCCCTGAACGTGTGCATGAGATCTTCAAACGCATTTCAGATGAAGAGGACATGATCTTGGGAATGGACCCCAAATACGCCCGTCCTGAGTGGATGATTGTCACTGTGTTGCCCGTGCCTCCTCTTGCAGTGAGACCGGCTGTGGTCATGCAGGGCTCTGCTAGAAACCAGGTTAGCATTTCTTATTAAACAGTAGGAAAGAAGTTTGACGTATTGTATAGTTCTGATAGCTGTTAGATTTGTATCAATTGTAAACTTTTTTTTTTTTTTTTCTCTCTCTAGGATGATTTAACGCACAAGTTGGCTGACATTGTGAAGATCAATAACCAGCTGAAGCGAAATGAGCAGAGTGGAGCTGCAGCGCATGTTATAGCAGAGGATGTCAAGCTGCTTCAGTTCCACGTGGCCACCATGGTAGACAATGAACTGCCAGGTCTACCAAGGGTAAGATTTACACTATAGCTTAGGAGATCTGAGTCCAGGCTATTATGAGAAGCAACAATTATACTCTTAATAACAGTGATAATATTAATAATGCAATATTTAAAAGAAAAATCACAACTAAAGATTATTGATCAATAATTAATTGTTCTTATTATTGGTGTTATAGAATTTACATGGAATGTAATTGTTATAGAATTTGTATTGAATAAAAATAAAATGCATTTGTAAAAAATAAATGCATTTTATTTTATTGTTAAATAATGCATTTATAATAAAATGCAATTGTGGGAAAAAGTCAGGGTACACAAAATAAAACTGCTGCATGACACCTTGATACCTGGTGCAGCCAGTTAAAACATTTGATATTTGATCTGCAGTTATGTAGAGTGGGACAATTAGGAAAATAATGAAGATTTTGCTCTCATATGCTCTTGATTCAGGCAATGCAAAAGTCTGGTCGTCCACTGAAATCTATCAAGCAGAGGCTAAAGGGTAAGGAAGGACGTGTCCGAGGTAATTTGATGGGGAAGCGTGTAGACTTCTCCGCCCGAACTGTCATCACGCCTGACCCCAACCTGCAGATTGACCAGGTGGGCGTTCCTCGTTCCATCGCTGCAAACATGACCTTCCCTGAGATTGTCACACCCTTTAACATTGACAGGTAATATTAGTTGTTTTTATCTCTTTCTGAATACATCTCGCTTACTAAATATTTTAGTGTTCTCTGAGAGGTCTCTGTAACTCAATGCTCTCAAATTCTTTTTCTTAATTTTAATTTATTTCTCCCTTTAACTTTACAGACTTCAAGAGCTTGTGAGGAGAGGTAACAGTCAGTACCCTGGAGCCAAATATATCATCCGAGACAACGGGGACAGAATTGACCTGCGATTCCATCCCAAACCAAGTGACCTTCACCTTCAGATTGGATACAAAGTCAGTCTTTATTTCGTGTTTAATGTAAGAATGTAATGTAATTTTCAGTTACGGTGAGCAAAGTATTTAGAACCTGTTTGTTTTCTTTCTAGGTTGAACGACACATGTGTGATGGAGACATTATTGTGTTCAACAGACAGCCTACGCTGCACAAAATGTCTATGATGGGCCACAGAGTGCGAATCTTGCCTTGGTCAACGTTTCGACTCAACCTCAGGTGCATTGGGTTTCTAAGACTGTTTATATATTGATATGTGGATAAGCAATATATTGATATGTGGATAAGCAATATATTGAGTTTGTGTGCTGTATCAGTTATAATTGCTGAAATTGTTACAAATCTGTATAGAAAATGAATGGTCAGATTTAGCACCATTGCTCTAATATAAAGGTTTTTGACTTCGTTTTAAAAGAGAAAATCTCTTTCACTTCTAGTGTGACAACCCCATACAATGCTGACTTTGACGGCGATGAGATGAACCTGCACTTGCCACAGTCCCTGGAGACCCGTGCTGAGATCCAAGAGCTGGCCATGGTGCCTCGTATGATTGTCACACCACAGTCCAACAGACCCGTCATGGGTATTGTGCAGGACACACTGACAGCTGTGCGCAAGTTCACCAAGAGAGATGTCTTCTTGGAGAGGGTGAGTTTACAAAGCTGTGGTACCAAATTATGAATATAATGAGCTGTTAGGTTGTACAGGTACATGAGATTGATACTAATAAATCATTTTGTGTGCTTTGTCTTAGGGTGAGGTGATGAACCTCCTCATGTTTCTCTCCACATGGGACGGCAAAGTGCCCCAACCGGCTATCTTGAAGCCTCGACCTCTCTGGACTGGCAAACAGATCTTCAGCCTGATCATCCCTGGGCACATTAATGCCATCCGCACACACAGCACTCACCCTGATGAAGAGGACAGCGGCCCTTACAAACACATCTCCCCTGGAGACACTAAGGTGCAGTAGTGCAGCCCAAATGCGGATGTAGTTTTTGTGCAAAAGAAAGTGTTTATGCAATTTTGTTCTCATTCATTTCATTTTGCAGGTTATTGTGGAGAACGGTGAGCTGATCATGGGGATCCTGTGTAAGAAGTCATTGGGAACCTCAGCTGGCTCTCTTGTCCATATCTCATACCTTGAGATGGGCCATGACATCACACGACTCTTCTATTCTAACATCCAGACTGTCGTCAACAACTGGCTGCTCATTGAGGGTAAAAAAAAGACTTGATATTTGCACACAAAAACCGTTTCAATCCTTATTCATTTATTTACAATTATCTGCTTTGTTTGCTTCAGGTCACTCTATTGGTATTGGAGACTCCATTGCCGATAAGGCGACATATCAGGACATTCAGAACACGATTAAGAAAGCCAAACAGGATGTGATAGAGGTGAGTTGACATCAATAGGTATTTAAAAATACAACAGATTGTTGCTTTTGTACATGAATGCAGTTGTGCATCATGATTTCTTTCTCGCAGGTCATTGAGAAAGCCCACAACAATGAGTTGGAGCCCACCCCAGGTAACACTCTGAGACAGACCTTTGAGAACCAGGTCAACCGCATTCTGAATGATGCTCGAGACAAGACTGGATCCTCTGCCCAGAAGTCATTGTCTGAGTACAACAATTTCAAATCCATGGTGGTGGCTGGTTCAAAAGGCTCTAAAATTAACATTTCTCAGGTGAGAGAGTAGATGGTGTTTAAATCTTAAAACGGTTCAAAAGCATATTGCTGTCTTGTTCAGGCTAAAGGCTTAACTGGATTTGTTTTCTCAATCTCTGTATTTGTTCTTCCTCTTCACCCATTTAGGTTATTGCTGTGGTGGGGCAGCAGAACGTTGAGGGTAAGCGAATCCCCTTCGGTTTCAAGCACCGCACTCTCCCTCACTTCATTAAAGATGACTATGGTCCAGAGAGTAGAGGCTTCGTAGAAAACTCCTATCTGGCCGGTCTCACACCAACTGAGTTTTTCTTTCACGCCATGGGAGGTAGAGAGGGTCTGATCGACACAGCTGTCAAAACTGCTGAGACAGGTAATGGACTGAGCAGTATTAAGGGGAAATACTAAAAGTAATCTGAACTTCAAACTGTAATTCTTATTTCTAGTCTCTAAGTGAGATGTTATGCGCAATTGTCATCAGATTAGTCTTTGTTAAAGGTTGAAATTGTCTTCATGAGTTTGATGAAACTCCTATTCATTTAGGTTATATTCAGCGTCGTCTGATCAAGTCTATGGAGTCTGTTATGGTAAAGTATGATGCTACAGTCAGAAACTCCATTAACCAAGTTGTCCAGCTGAGGTATGGAGAGGATGGTCTGGCGGGAGAGGCTGTGGAGTTCCAAAACATGGCTACCCTTAAGCCATCACACAAAGCCTTTGAGAAGAAGTGAGTTCTGTTGTTTGTTCAAGTATTTACAGTAAAGTAATATATTGGAAATAATTTAAACTAAGTAATATAATCAATATAGCCGTATTAACTCAAATCAACAAGGACATGGATAGTAAGCCATTTAGGAGTCAGTTTTCAAGTCATCTCAGGTCATCGTTTATTATCAGCTCAGAGCTCAACTGACTAACGTCATTGATTTTAACTTTCTGCCTCTTTAATTGCACAGGTTCAAGTTTGATTACGCCAATGACCGAGCTCTCCGCCGCACTCTACAGGAAGATGTGGTGAAAGATGTGATGACTAATGCCCACGTCCAGAGTGCTCTAGAGAGAGAGTTTGAGAAGATGAAGGAAGACCGAGAGATCTTGAGGGCCATTTTCCCCACAGGCGACAGCAAGGTCTGACCCTTAAGAGTACCCTTTAAGCGCCATCAATATCCATATGCCATTTGGTTGGGATTGTCCTCATTCTTTTTACAACTGTATCAAGCATGAATATTACTGTATTTGCACACTTCTGTAGAATGTCATAAACCCAAACCGTGTTTTCCATAGGTGGTACTACCGTGCAATTTGGCCAGAATGATCTGGAATGCTCAGAAGATTTTCCGCATCAATCCTCGAACACCAACTGACCTCAACCCAGTACGAGTAGTGGAAGGTGGGTTTTGTACTTTGAGCCTGTAAAGGGATTTTATTTAGGTATCTTATAACTAACTGGTTTTATTAACTTTTATTTTGACGTGCACTCTATATACACTGCTTTAGCCGACTTAAGGCTCTCTGCATTTGAGTGGGACTCCTGCTTGTGGTAGCTAAATAAACCCTGCTGACGACTGATCCCTATAGCTTACCCCACTGTCTTGTGGCAGACCTGTGCAAGCTGATTATAAAGGCCACTTTTACATCTTTGTATACGTGTTGACAGGAGACATGATGCCAAACTCATGCGCTTGACAAATCTGCACCTTTTAAGAGGTGTCAATTTTATGTAGCCCTGACCAATATGGCTGTTTTTCCTTGTCATTATGGTGGTGGCACCACCCGTTTATTGTTATTATTGGAGTGAACTTCAAGTGTTGCATTGTATTGATAGCACATGGATATCTGCTCTATTTTTTATGCAGGAGTTCATGAGTTGAGTAAGAAGCTGGTGATCGTAAATGGTGAAGACCAGTTAAGCAGGCAAGCCCAGGAGAATGCTACTCTGCTGTTCAACATCCACCTGCGCTCCACCCTGTGCTCCAAGCGAATGACTGAGGAGTTCCGTCTTAGCACAGAGGCTTTTGAATGGCTGCTGGGAGAAATAGAGACCAAATTTAACCAGTCCATTGTAAGTAATGCTTGGTTAGTGTTGACTGCATCTGAAAAAAAATTTAAATAGGGAGTAATCTAGTTTTATCAAATTGTCTGAAGCTGGACACTTTCTTTGTTTTTCTCAGGCTCACCCTGGTGAGATGGTAGGTGCTCTGGCTGCCCAGTCTCTGGGAGAGCCTGCTACTCAGATGACCCTGAACACATTCCACTACGCCGGTGTGTCCGCCAAAAACGTCACTCTCGGTGTGCCTCGACTCAAAGAGCTTATCAACATCTCCAAGCGACCCAAGACCCCCTCCTTGACCGTCTTTCTCCTGGGCCAAGCGGCCCGTGACGCAGAGAGGGCCAAAGATATCCTGTGTCGGTTGGAGCACACAACCCTGCGCAAGGTCACTGCCAACACAGCCATTTATTATGACCCCAACCCACAGAACACTGTGGTGACTGAGGATCAGGAGTGGGTCAACGTGTACTATGAGATGCCTGACTTCGACGTGACCCGCATTTCACCCTGGCTGCTGCGTATCGAGCTTGACCGCAAACACATGACTGACCGTAAACTGACTATGGAGCAGATTGCAGAGAAGATCAATGCAGGTGGGCTTGAGATTATCATTGAATAAATGCATGTTGACAACACTTTAAATGGCAAACGGAATGGATGTCGATGTGTTATATCGTTTTCTAACTCTAATCTTTGTCTCCTAGGATTTGGTGATGACCTTAACTGCATCTTCAATGATGACAATGCTGAGAAACTGGTTTTGCGAATCCGCATCATGAATAGTGACGAGAACAAGTTTCAAGAGGTAATGAGTTTTTGCTGGTGAGTAGGTAACTGGCATCTTTTCTTTCAATGTTGAATCATAAATGTTGAATCTTGTGTCCAGGATGAGGAGGTAGTGGATAAGATGGATGACGATGTCTTCCTTCGCTGCATTGAATCCAACATGCTGACCGACATGACACTGCAAGGCATTGAGCAGATCAGCAAGGTATTTTTCTTCCATCTTTTGACAGTATTTAAATTCACTTCAGTAAACCTGACAGCCCATGTGGCAGTGCAGGTTTGTCCAAAAAGGCACATGACACTTACATGCTCCTGAGTAATGGGGAGTGCTAATTGGCTTCCTCCTGAAATATAAAATGACTAACAGGACACATTAAAGTTTTGTGGACACAGATGGCCATGAGATTGGATTTTAATTTCTTCTGCCCTTGTAGGTGTACATGCATCTACCACAGACTGACAACAAGAAGAAAATCATCATCACAGAAGAAGGAGAGTTTAAAGCTTTGCAAGAGTGGATCCTGGAAACCGATGGAGTCAGTCTCATGAGGGTCCTCAGTGAGAAGGATGTGGACCCTGTCAGAACCACCTCCAACGACATTGTGGAGATTTTCACTGTAAGAATTGTTTAAAAGCTTATCTAAAGATCAGAACCTATTAGGTCCTCGAATCAAATTCAGAAATGTCTGCTCTTCAACTGCAGGTTCTTGGTATTGAGGCTGTGCGTAAGGCTCTGGAAAGAGAGTTGTACCATGTCATCTCTTTCGACGGTTCTTACGTTAACTACCGCCATCTTGCCTTGCTTTGTGACACGATGACCTGCAGGGGTCACTTGATGGCCATCACTCGTCACGGTATCAACAGGCAGGACACTGGACCGCTAATGAAGTGCTCTTTTGAAGAGACGGTGAGGCTCTGTTTAATGTTTTAAAATGGTATTGTGGTTGATCTTGTAAAGAAATCTTAAATGTTATCCCTCACTCTTCTGTAGGTGGATGTGTTGATGGAAGCTTCATCTCATGGTGAATGTGACCCAATGAAAGGAGTGTCTGAGAATATCATGTTGGGGCAGCTGGCTCCTGCAGGCACTGGTTGCTTTGACCTGCTGTTAGATGCTGAGAAGTGCAAGTATGGTATGGAGATTCCCACCAACATCCCTGGTATCAGTGTCGCAGGACGTAAGTCGAACTTATTTTTTTGAATGCTTAAAGGCTTAAACCTTATACTCTGTCCCCAAATTTAAACCTGTGGTTAATCATTGCTTTTTCCACCACAGCCACGGGTATGTTCTTTGGCACTGCTCCCAGCCCCATGAGTGGCATGTCTCCTGCCATGACTCCCTGGAACACAGGAGCCACTCCTGCATATGGTGCTTGGTCTCCCAGTGTTGGTGAGTGAAGAAATGCTACATACGGATTTGTTTTACTGCCACCCTTATTTACAGTGCATTCTTGTGTATGTTTACATTATTCCATTTCATGCTCTATTTTTTATTTTTTTTTATTTTTCATACAGGAAGTGGAATGACACCAGGTGCTGCAGGCTTCTCTCCCAGCGCTGCGTCTGATGCCAGCGGCTTCTCACCTGGTTATTCTCCTGCCTGGTCTCCAACTCCTGGATCTCCTGGATCCCCTGGACCAGCTAGCCCTTATATCCCCTCACCAGGTCTCTTTACTGTCTATTTTGGTCTTGTTCTGTTTTAAGAATAATGGTCTTAGTTTACTTGGTTGTAATTAGTAGGTAAACAGCCACTCATTTTTTTTTTCTCCTGTTTTTCTCTTCAGGAGCCTTGTCTCCAAATTACTCTCCAACTTCTCCTGCCTACGAGCCTCGTTCTCCTGGTGGATACACCCCACAGAGCCCTGGTTACTCTCCGACCTCTCCATCATACTCTCCGACTTCGCCATCTTATTCTCCCACCAGTCCAAACTACAGCCCCACATCTCCGTCCTACTCGCCCACATCACCCTCCTACTCTCCAACTTCGCCGTCTTATTCTCCAACATCTCCAAGCTACTCTCCGACTTCACCTTCTTACTCTCCGACTTCACCGTCTTACTCCCCGACTTCACCATCCTACTCGCCAACATCCCCTAGCTATAGCCCAACGTCCCCCAGCTACAGCCCAACCTCACCGAGTTACAGCCCCACGTCTCCGTCTTATTCCCCAACTTCTCCATCTTATTCCCCAACCTCCCCGTCTTACTCTCCCACCTCTCCAAGCTACTCTCCAACCTCCCCGTCCTATTCCCCAACATCTCCCAGCTACAGTCCCACTTCGCCCAACTACACGCCCACCTCGCCAAGTTACTCTCCGACCTCTCCATCTTACAGCCCCACCTCGCCTTCCTACTCCCCCACCTCTCCCAATTATACCCCAACCAGTCCCAATTACTCTCCCACATCTCCTTCTTACTCCCCAACTTCGCCATCCTACTCTCCATCCAGTCCGCGTTTCACCCCGCAGTCTCCCACCTACACCCCAAGCTCGCCTTCTTACAGCCCAAGTTCCCCATCCTACTCCCCCACCTCTCCAAAATACACCCCCACCTCCCCCTCCTACAGTCCCAGCTCTCCCGAATATACCCCAACATCCCCCAAATATTCCCCCACTTCTCCGAAGTACTCTCCCACTTCGCCCAAATACAGTCCCACTTCTCCAACCTACTCCCCAACTACGCCCAAGTACAGCCCTACTTCCCCTACTTATTCTCCAACCTCTCCTACCTACACCCCAACCAGCCCCAAATATTCCCCCACCTCTCCGACTTACTCTCCAACATCTCCAAAATACTCACCCACATCCCCTACCTACTCTCCAACTAGTCCCAAGGGCTCCACCTACAGCCCCACTTCTCCCGGCTACAGCCCCACATCTCCAACCTACAGTCCAGCCATCAGCCCTGACGACAGCGATGAAGAAAATAATTAAAGATGGTTTGTCCTACTTCCCTTACGGGCACTCTGACCCTGGGATAAAGACTGAAGGAAAGCCACTCAGCTGGGGTTGTTGTGATTTACAGGGAAGGCTAAGGAACCTGGGATCCCACATGTGACATCCTCCTTTTTGATTTTTCTCTTTTGGACTTAATGAATTGTTCTTAAATAGCCTCACTAAACAGGCTTCAGTGGTTGCATCTGTTAGGTTAGAGGTTTGAACTACAAGCCAAACAAGACTGCCTTTGTATAGACCGTTTTGGTCGCTCTAAGTTTAGAGGGAGAACCATTTCTCAAAGTGAGTGGAAAGATGCAGGAAATTGACTGACTGCTTTTGGAGGAGAAAGATCATGCATTGTCATCCTCTTTCCATCCAGTCATTTCTGCCTCCCTTACTTTTTCTCAAAAATTCAGTGTTGGATGTAAAGGAAATCTAAGTATTGCCAAAAGCCTTCAAACAGAAAACAGTGGATTGTATCTGAAAAGTTTCAAATGAAACCTTGAAAAATATCTATAACGTAAATAGAAAGGGGGAGAAACTGACCTTTCTCACATTTTACAGCTTTTAGTTTCTTCCCCAGTGTAAATAAGCGCTTGCTCCCAGTTTTGATTTTTATTCCAGATCAGAACTGAGAACTGTTTAAATATTAATGTTGATTTTCTGTCTAATTTGAGTTCACTTATGAGAAATGTTATTTCTAAAGAAGCAGGAGGTTCAAAGTGGCTGTTTATTAGAAACGTGTTGAAGCTGACACACATTGTGCAGATTAAAAATGTCTTGTTATACTGTAGTCTATGTATGCCAGCCCATGACATGGGTAAAAGTGTTGTGTAGTGATTGCCCTCTTTAAGAATCGGAGAGAGGGAACAGATGCTTTATTTGAGGCATCAATTTTCTAGTCAATTGTCCCCAAAAGATGCAAGCCTTATCCTTCACCAGCATCTGCCCAGTAATTTACAATTTCAAAAAACTGCAAAAAAAAAAAGGTAACCAGCGGTCTTGTACCTCTGAGTGCACAGAGGAGTGTGAAATTGTGACCTTTTTGGTTTTATTTTTCTTTTATCCCGAGAGTGAGGTTGGAGCCCGGCTTTACATAAGATGCACCATGTTAACATTTTTTTTTTTTTTTTAAACCACCTAGGTTCAAATCTAATGAGTCCTTCCTTGTCCTCAGCACTCAACCCTTTAATATAAGAAGTGTATAATTGTTTTTTCTGATATATGCATCATTACAATTGATAATCTATTGTGTGATTTACTGAGGGAAAGCATTTATTTTACACTATTTTTCTTGCGCTGGCTTCATTGTCGTTGGGTCAGCTTTGCTTTTTGGATTAAGTGCTTGGGGAGGGGAGAAAGGTGCAGTTTGGTTTGTTTCCTTTCGAATATGCACGGTTTCATATCTAAATATCGTCAGCTGATTCTGAATCATCTTGTCAACAGTAGAGGGCGACAGAGACTGATTTGACTCGGGCGTTAGAGGCATTTAGATCTTTTTGAGTGCTACTTTTTTAAAACCTGAACGCAAGTGGCGACACTGGTTCCCTCAACTTACTCTTCCATCTGGACAGTGGTAGTTGCAGGAGGTTTAGTTGACTTGTAAAAGACTTTGATGCTCTTGCATATTTCAGCTTTAGATTTAAGGCCTTAGATCGCTTTAGGAAGAGCAGTTCTGACAGTCTCTTTAATGCCCTTGTTTGCCTTCAGTTTCATGGATGTTTCAAACAAGTCCAGTTAATACTCTATACCCAGGCTCCCAGTAAGGGTGTGTGTGAGTGTGCAAGTGTGTGTGCAAGAAAGAATAAATGGAAAAGACAGGGTTTTCTTGAGTTTGAGTAAAAACTGGGTCGGGTTTATGGGGAAAGGAGAATTTAAATTAAGAGAAATTGCCACTGTATAGAAATCAATCTGATACTTCATTCTCTGTATCTGTTTTGTTTGTTTTTTGACTTGGAAAAATAAAAAGTTTGACTAAACTATTGGTCACTTAGTTTTTTTACATGGCTGTTGGGTGCATGTTATGATTAACCTTAAAACAACAGTTCACCTAAAAAAGTTATTTTGTGTCCCACTGAAGAATGTTATACATGTTTGAAACAATCTGTTGTGTTTATAATGGTTTCTAACCAATGGTTTGAAGTGACAAAGTGTGTAAATTACATTAATTAAAGGGATAGTTCACCCAAAAATTCTGTCATTAATTACTCACCCTCATGTTGTTAAGACTTGTTTATTTTTGGAACTTTTCTATATATATATTTTTTTTTATGAAATCCAAGAGCTTTCTGACCCTCCATAGACGGCAATGTGCAATAAATGTTCCCAGACCCAGAAACATAAGAGCATTATTAAAATCCATGTGACATCAGTGGTTCAACTATAATTTTATGAAGCTACAAGAATACTTTCTGTGAGCAAAAAAAAAAACTTTATTCAACAATTCTTCTGTGTGTGCTTTCTTCTGCTCGAAAACAAGGCGCAGCGCATAGTCAGCAGCAGCACGTGCACTGGTATTTTTATTTCATCAAATATCTTGATTTGTGTTTCGAAGATGAACAAAGGTCTTAAGGGTTTGGAACAACATGAGGGAGAGTAATTAATGAGAGAATTTTCATTTTTGGGTGAACTATCCCTTTAAGGCTTAGACTTAATTTTCATAAATGTCAAAGTTTTGCAGAAGTGTCTTGTAGCACAATGTCGTTTTGAAATGAATTGGTAAACTGCATGTTGTTGTTCTCTTCAATTTGATATCACATGACTTGTGATTCAATGGGCTGTGTGTTTACGATGAACTTCTGTTTAACAGTCTGTCAAACATGGAAATAGTGTTTTCCATAAGTACGCCACTTAATTTCGTATGTTTAATTATCAAATGTCCCATTTTAAATGAAGATGTGCAATTTGTGTATTTCTTCACATAGACGTGCCTCTTGTTCCAAGGTACTTGAGCCAGTTACAGGCATTTTACGCCTCTCAGGTTCTTGTTTTTAATAAACCACTGAAACCACAATCCAGCCTCTGGATTTCCTGTGCTCTTTTGAATGTCTGAGCGAACGCAGTCAGTCACAGCCATTAAATGTGCATGCCTAGCTGCATTTTTTAAGTTGACATAACTTTTAGCTATGACTATGGCTTATATATTACATTCATTTGTTTTGTTTTCATGGGCAAGCCCTGACATTATCATGAATGCTTTGTGACTGTCTGGGTGTGACTCTTGTATGTGTTACAAGAGAAACCCTTCTGGCTAAATGTGATTTTTAGATATTTTCATCTCCTTCAGTCTACACAGTCCAGGTCTTCCTGCAGTCAAATTCAGTCAAATCAGGTCATGCTTTTGTTGAACTATTAACAAATCCGAGAATGTCACTCTCTGTGCCTTTGCCATTTTTCCTCATTTTTTGGCATCTGTTTGTTTAGGCGGGGGTGTATTTAAGAGGGCAGGGCCAGAAGTAACACAGGAAGTGGTTTAGTACATTTTCTCTCCTCTACAAATTCTCTTCCTTTCTTTCTCGAAATTCTACACGGTTCTCCAACTTCAACAGCAGCAAGGTAAGCACTGTAAATCTGCTCAGAAACTCACAAATGATACATGCATAACCCTCAAAACCAGGCTGTGCCAAAACTGTTCTGCCAAATTCATTTTAGAGCAAAGTAACTTAAAGCAGAGAGAACTTTAAGCAAGAGAGACACTCCCAAAGCTCCACACCTTAGTCCTTAGGCTCACATCTAGCTTACTTCTAAAAGTAAATGTGCACTTAAGGGGCTAGATTTGAAAACATGTTTGCTGCTCATTAACACCAAGTTAGTCAAATATTTTGCACACCTTGATCTTGATTCTTGACTTGAAATTTTAAAATAGGGAACTTGGCATCTAAAATAATAATATAATATAGAAATAGTTTGTCTTTTCTTGTACACTAAACATACTCCATTGAGTGACTGTTATTTGATTACACTGATTGCAGTTCTTTCTAAGAAATTGTTTAAATATGAATTGATCATGATTTTTATGGCTCCACCTTTGTCTCTTGCAATTTATCTGTTCACGATCTACTTGCATGTCTTTGGGTAAAGAAAGAGGTTATATAACAGATTATTTATCAGTTTGCCTTATCAACCTCTCTATCTGTTTTTCTTCTCACTCTTCTTAGTTCACTGCTTTATCTTCATTTGTCTTCTCTATGTTATGTAATAATGCTGTGATAATTTAAATATGCTTTTAAATTATCTGTAAATAATTTAAACATTTGTTTTGTAACTTAAATGCCACCAGGCCTACATTTTATTAAGAATTATTGTTAAAATGAAAAAAAAAAAGTAGAATTTCAGCTAATTACCTTGGTGAGTCACAAAAAAATGTAGTTAAAATTAATCAATCTTGACTTGGTAATAGTTTTTAGTATGGTTCTATTACTGATTCATAATTTCTGGAAACCATAATTTTTGGTCTACATTTACTGGACATTTGCATACGTTTTGTAATTTATGAGCCAGTAGGCCAAGCTTCTATTAGCCTACAGTTTATCAAAAATCATTACAGAGATTTTAATACAAAGAAAAGTATAGAATTTCAGCTAATCAATATGATGAACCACAAAAAAGTGGTGTCAAAACTAATAAATCATAATCAAAATTAAATTATAAATGAATAACTGTCTTGACTTGGTAATAGTTTTGCGTATGAACCAGTTCTACCACTGGTTCAGAGCTTCTGAAATTTCCAACTTTTTGTCTTGGAAACAAAAGTCATGTTTTACCGTGTTTCCTCCATCAACTCCCTCTGATGAGTGGAGGAAAGATGGATGGTGCCTTACAGTAATTATCACGCTAGTGTTTAGCGTTGGTCAGGCAACCCGACTCTCCTCGCTGTGGGGCGTCCTCGGCAGGGCCGCTCGGATTATTCCCCCGTGTCCAGTTACTGGACACATATAAGCTAACCAGGCCAGGTAAACTCACACACACACACTGGAACAGGCAGAATGGAGCCGGACTCAGAAAGCATGCCGGAGCAGGCCGAAGGAGTTTTACAGTTAAGTGGACAAGTGTGTTTCTTAGTTTCGAGTGCGCTCTTTACTTCTCAAGGGAGACTATGGGCTTCTGTTGCCATCGCTGTCTTCACATTATGCGCATGGGCCCTCATTCAACTATCCTGCGCTGTACCTGTATTTTTGTCATATTTCATGCTGTTCTGTAGCAGATGGCATACTACTGTTTTCAGTGCAGTCCCAATATTGGTGATCACTGTTAGATTGAAAAAAATTCAATTTTAGATTTTTATGTATACACAACTTAATACATAGAGAAAACTACAAGTGAAACATTTATAGGCTGAATAAGCTCAAAGTCTAACACTGAAGCTTAATTCATCACGCCTAGTCTCGCATAGCCAGACCTTCAGACTGATGCAGTAGCCCCTCACTGCAGAACAAAGATCCAGGGGGCGGGGTTGGATCCACATCTAGGGGGTGGAGATTGTTAGGTTTAGGGGTGGAGATGGGTAGGTTTAGGGGTGGAGATGGGTAGGTTTAGGGGTGGGGATGGGTTGGTTTAGGTATATGTAA
The DNA here is from genome assembly GCA_027422415.1 of Schizothorax lantsangensis. Taxonomy (NCBI): domain Eukaryota; kingdom Metazoa; phylum Chordata; class Actinopteri; order Cypriniformes; family Cyprinidae; genus Schizothorax; species Schizothorax lantsangensis. The sequence goes on from CM049860.1 coordinate 18,589,558, forward strand.
GGTGGGAGGAGTTGGATCTAGATCCAACCACGCCCCTGGATCTTGAGTTCTGCAGTGAGGACCATCTCGACTGACGGCTGAAGGTCTGGAATAGATGTCCGCTTTCATTGGCCAAGGCCCAAAGACCGACATGTCAAACAACCAATCATAGTTCGTTTCCTTCAGCGTCACGTTTCGGTGCTTGGAAATGTCGCCATAATAACAGACCGGTGTGTAAATCTCTCGGATGTATTTTAAAGATTCTATGCCGCAAACTTTAAATATTTCACATACTTTTGAAAATCCACTGTTTAGTTGACCCTGATAAGCGTTCGTCGTCACATTTGTAAACACGACGGCTTTCTTCTTTCGTGAGGGGGTTTGGTGCCACGGTATCTTTGTTTCCCAGCGGACCAAAAATAAACGCGACACTCGCGTCTCCCAGAAATCCGGTTTAATTCAAACAGTCAGATGACGACTTCGACATTCCTGAAGTGTTTCCAGAAAAGTGTGCCATATGCATCAGATGTTTAGCCAAAGTTCCGTGGGCGTGACATCTGAGGCTGAGACTACATCACGCCTAGCTCACAGTAGCGACACTCAGTCAACCAATGGCGTGGCAGAGGGGGCAGCATTGTTTGTTTGTTGACCATTGGGAAAACGGGAGGAGTGTTTAGAAAACATGTCTGAAAACAGTCCTAGGCCGTTTCTCAAATGGAAGGCTGCATCATCCAGAGGTCGCATTTGTAGGCTGCATACGTCATCAAGCCTGGTTTATTTCAGTTAACTGAGCATTACATTCGCGAGTCAAAAGCATATTACAACAATTTACACTTAACTAAGAATAATGGTCAAATTTATAACTGTTAATATTCTAAAATAAGATCTTCTTTATGACGTATGCAGCCTACAAATGCGACCTCCGGAGGATGCAGCCTTCCGTTTGAGAAACAGCCCTAGTGTCTGAACATGCATACCTCTCTACTATAGTAAATAAAAAGCAGTGTTAAATTAGTATGCCCAATTTAGGCCAAAAAGGCCAAAGTGCGCATTTAATGGACAACTTTGCACTGGCAACATGGATGTAGTACATCTGGATTGCATTCGTACTACACACACACACATACTTTATATACATTTTTTAAAAGACATAATGTAGTTACACTTAAATTGTAGTACATACTCTGAAGCTGCGTCCGAATTTGCATACTGTCTGAATAGGTACTACATTTGTAAAGAACTTTGCGATTGTTAAAAAGTATGTTCTATGAATGAAATCCAGACGTACTACATCCATCATGTTGTCATTGCCATGTTACGTATGGGTGTCAGTTGCGTTGCTTCACTGGCCTCATGGGATTGTAAAGTCTCCATTTGATACCCATCTTATTTTTCATGTTTCCATTTGTAAATTTTTATGGCTCTGACATCTGGTCTCATTGCTTCCAGCTATTTTTAGCTGTACGAAACAGCTCATTTTGTTATTTTAATGTATATCTTAATTATGAACACACCGGTTCGTAGTGCAAACAATTTTACTGTTTACTACACATTGTTATACTTCTCGTTATTTCCCTATAGCGGCTAATGAACTGGAAGTCTCTCCCATAGGCTTACTTCCGTATTGAAGAATGGCCCTGTCCCAAATGGCATACTTCATGTACACTAACAGCCTTGTGGACTTACAATGGCCGCCACATGTGCGTGTCCATTAAGTCCATGGTTAATGGTCCATAGGTTGTCCCATTCGTTATTTTAGCATTTAGAAGCGTCGCTCGCAAATGCCCCATTTGCGGCTGCTATGCTCCCTCCATGTGCACTTATGCCAAACCTGCACTGAGGCGAGCTCAGCGGCAGACTTCTACCCGACAGTCAAAGCGGCATTACGTCATGAAAGTGTGGACTCAAGAGGAAACCGCAAGGGTTTAGGGTGCGATATGGGACAGGGCCGTGCACTTCAGAAATCTCGCCGGAAGTAGTAAATCATCGTGGTACTTTTCACCTGCTGTTTTATGAATACTATGAATTTAGACATACTCTTTTCATGTGCCATTTTTTGCGTACTTATTAATGGAAATATTCAGACAGGGAGACAGTATGTGATTTTTCACAGAACATTACTTTTGATATTCCACTTGGTGGTGCTAGTGCAGAAATTACACACGTCACTGTTAATGAATGTTTAATTTTCCTATTTTATATCACATAGTATTTTATTTTATATTTTTTCTAGAGGTTATGATTTGAGTTAATTACATTGATTCTGAATGGTAATAACCACGGAAAGGGATCATTAGGTCCATGTCTGTAATTGAATGGGTGTTGCATCCTGTTTCAAATCAGACAGTAAAGCGGATCAGGACCTAGTCATTCCCAATTATTACTTTTGGAGATTTTGTGTGTGTGTGTCAGCTTGCATGTTCTTTGCCCTGTGGTTTTGCATGACTCACTATAGTTGTGTGTCAAACACATTTTTTTTACCACTTTGAGACACTTTCACATCTGCTTACATGAGAAGCCAGAATGAATTCCTGTTTTACACCTTGCTGTACTGTGAGGGTGGGGTGTTAAAGCATTAATGAGGTGGAGCTGTTTGATCAGTGAGGTCAAGACAACATGTTATTGTTTGTTCATGACATGGAGGGCACATATAACTTCTGTCTAATCAGATTAATAGCTTAATGGATGGCTCTCTCAAATGAGCAAGTTAATATGTGCTCCACACTTCATCATATGATCATTTTGAAAAGGTTTTGATGACGTTTTATGACTGAAACTGTCTGGCTCACTTCTTTTTTCTCATTACATCATCTATCTTAAGAAATGACAATCGTTAACTGACTAGTGGATTTAAATATAACATATCTTGTAAATCCTCGAAACTGATTATAAAATTTGTATCATGACATGAAGTGATGAACTAGGAGAAGACAAAGCTGAATCATAACATTTATGAGGGGGTAATTTTCTGCTAGTGCTTCCTTGTAGTTTATGAGACGCCATATATAACAATGGTGAGTAAACAGAAAATGTTGCTCCGCATGAACAGATAAAGAGGGAGGCGTTGCATCTTTTAATTCTGTCATAGCTGCTTATGTTCACAACAGTGACTATGTGAGAATATTCTTTGGCATTGTGAAACTGGACATGTCTGGCTTTCTCTATGGCATGTCTTGGAGTGACATAAGAACATGGGCTTCTGAGGCCTCTTCTTTACAGGAGAGTGAAGTAATGCAGCTCTGTTCTAGAGCTCCTCTCAGTGTCAGACATCACAAGAGGAGCCTAATTAGACTGATTGATTTGTTTGTACCATGCCAGTTTATTTGCAAAGCCAATATTTATGTTGTAAATCCACATGCCTGTCAAAGATAGGCAAATATCACCAATGACTGATTTAGTTTGGTTTCCATTCTAATTAAAACATTTGATAAGATTATAAGCTTAGCAGACCATAAATATTGATAAGTGAGCAATAACACAGAATTAAGCCATTTTTATTGGCTTAAGCAGCTTAACAACAAAAAAATAGAAAAATGCCAAGGAAGGAAATGAAGAATTCTTAGGAGGAACCAAACTCTGCTGTGGAGGCCTTCATCCTCAGGCTGGTACATCCTTATTGTCTTGAGTGTTTCTCTGGCAGCAGTATGCTGGAATCTACATATGTTTTCATGCGTGCTGCCATTACACTGTGGTGTCTAAACAAACAGATTTCTAGAATCCAGATCATGTGTTTTGGCAGTCAAGTTACTGACAGGTCAAAGAACCAATCAGATAACAACAGTCTTTAACTGATAGCTCTGTTGGCAAATTAGTGAGAGGAGTAGAGCTACAGTGGAGTAGCCATCAGCCCAGAAGCCAAATGACTAGTAGTTTTTTTTGTTTGTTTTTTACAGTGATGGAAAAACAAACTGTACTGTGAATTTTTTTTTTTTTGTTGTTGAAAATACTGTAAGACAGTGTACATCAATGTGTGAAAAGAAACATTTCCTGTTAAAGAAACAGATGCAGTATGTGTTTTTTATTTCATTTAATGGATGTACTTTCCTTACTCTTAAATATACACTACCATCTGAGTTTTAAGTAATTGATTTTTTTTAATTGACAAATTCATATTTTTATTCAACAATGATGCTCAAATGTTTCAGCAAAGACTTCTACATTGTTACAAAAAATCTATACAAAATAAATGCTGTTATTTATTTTGAACTTTATAGTCATCAAAAATCATGAAAAAAAAATCAAAAATACTTTTTTCAACATTGATAAGATAATTATAATGTTTCTTTAACAAAAAATCAGCATATTATAATTTCTGAAGGATCATGTGACACTGAGTAAGTGGTGCTGAAAATTCAGCTTTGCTAGCATAAATGGCTTTTCAAAATAAATTAAAATATAAAACAATTATTTTAAATAATAATAATATTTTCAACCAATACTACTGTTTTACTGTATTTCATCAAATGAATGAAGCTGTTGTGCGCATATGAGACTTCATAAGTTCTTACTAATTTTTTTTTTTTTTTTACAGAATTGGTTTAAAAAAGAACAAATGATAATTTTATTTCTAAGATAAGGCCTGAAAGCTACTCACATGTATCATTATATGTCAGAAGTATGCTAGTTTTATGCTATTCCAATGTCTATCCTTCAAGATGACCAGTGTTTCCTAAACTTTTTACTTTGCAAGTCTTCCTTTTTTAACACTCCTGAATCAACTCATCCACTCATTAGTGTACTCATCACTGGAGGACTCTAGGAGCAGAGCTGGGAAACACAGGCAATTGTAGCAGCTTTCAAAACATATTTCAAGGGGGAACAATGAATCCTTTTATTAGTTTACTGAAATTAGATGTACAGTTTGCTGACTGTAGTTTTTTGGGGGACTTTGTTTATCTGTCATTATTTTTTGATCCTCCCTTTCTCACCGCTTTTCTGTTTCTCTGCAGAATGCTCCCATTCCAGGCCGCTCCAGGACAGTTTAGGGATGAGGTCAGGCAGCCAGGACTGAGATGTTGGCGAGTGGAGAAGATGAAGGCTGTTCCTCTGGCCCAAGCTGAGGTGGGGGCTTTCTTCAACGGTGACTCCTACCTTGTGCTGGATAACCGGGGTGACCAGGGAGCAGACCTCCACATGTGGATCGGTGAGATGATCGCAGCTGATTTTCTCTTTTTGTCACATCCTGTGCTGTCTGAAAGACAAAGGATAGACACTTTCAGTATGTAGGGTGACGTTATATAATACTTTTAATAATAACACATCTCATAGCACCTCCATATTTATCATTTATTTCACATGCAATGACTTAAAGATGATTGATTGATTTATATATAAAAAAAATGTGTTACTTTTGACAGAAATGGTACTATAATGGTACAATTGTTATAAGGAAAACTTAACCAGCAAACATTCTTAAATGTATGCTCTTTTATCCTTTATTTTGTTGCTTATAGAAAAACAGTCACTATGAAATGTTGTTTTATGGAAAAATGTGCTTACTTTAGTCTTCAGAATATTTTTTACTACTCTTTTTTTCCAAGTAAATAAATATTTTTTGTTAACTTTGAAGCTTGAAAGACCTTGTTGTTATGAATGTTATTTTATGGGAAAAAAAAGATGCACACAGATTCTTTAAAATATTTTATGTTCTATAGGACAAAATTCCATCTGGTTTTGGAATGACATGAGTATGAATAATGATGAGAGATTTTACATTTTTATAGAAATGTCTATATTTATTATTCAGTGTTGAACATTTCAACAATACAAACAACAAGATTACTCAAACACTAATACCGGTGTGTCATAATTGTGCTTAGCATTTAAATGATGTAAAATACACCACAAGTTAAAAGAAAGAAATGACCTATGAGAGTCAGGGTCAGTCAGAATCATTCTCATCATGTGGCGGGGTATGGGGTCTGAAAGACAATAGAGAGACAATAGCCTGCTGAGTTAAATGATACGCTTGATTGGACAGTCGAGTGGGCCTGACCCAGTCTGAGTGAGCACACAGAAAGATGGGATAGAACGGCTGATGCACATGAGAGAGGGATGAAGAGGGAACAGTCCCAAGGGAAAAGGCATGGGCGGGTGTTTTCATAGCTCATTAATGTTTCAGCAGGCCCGTGACAGGACTTCAGTTAGGTCTATTGTCTTATGGTGTATCCGGGGCTTTAGGTAACACTAAGCTGGTTGCCAGCATGATGAGCCATCTTCTCCAATGCATTCTCGTTAGCCATGCCTCATCCATAAACACCCCCATCTCTTCATTACTCAGAATACCTGGTCTCAGTTCCTAACCCCACCATAACATTCATCCATGAACCTTCTACACGTACCACCATGTTCTAAACCTCTATAGACTTCTTGAAGTAGTGTACATAGCACCATGAGTTATTTTTTGGCTCCACCACAAACCAGGGGTGCTTAAAGGGATAGTTCATCCAAAAATTAATTCACCATGGAGTTGTTCCAAACTTGTATGAGTTTTTCTTTTGTTAAGCACAAAAGCAGATATTATGAAGAAAGTTGGTTACCAGTTGACTGTAGCCATTGACGTCCATAGTATGGAAAAAAATACTATGGAAGTCAATGGCTACCATCAACTGTTTGGTTACATTACACCTACATTCTACAAAGTGTCTTTTGTGCTTAACAGAAGAAACTTGACTAGAGACCTGCACTCCCGAGTCCCAACGCAACAGGGTGCGGCGCGGGACAACTATTGATGGGCGAGTGCGGGTGCGGGTGCGGGCGGGAAGAGACTTGTGTGTGTGCGGGATGCGGGAGAGTAAAATTATTCGCGGGACTCCCACAAAATAGAAATGATCTAAACATAAAATGTCTAAAACATATAAATTGTTATTTATCTGTTGCACAAAAGCAAAAAGAACAACTAATATTAACATTAAAATGATTAACATGCGCAAGCTAGGCAGAGTTTCTATTTATAACACGTGTTTAAAGGGTTGCGCAATGGAGCCAATCACAGACTCAGTTGTTGATTTCTGGAAGGCAATGGCCAATCAGAGGTGATTAAGTTATAACCCACTCACCGCAGTGCTAGTGTAGACATAAAGTGTAGACATTGTGAAAGATTCATTGTGCATATGTTCATTGTGTTATAACAGAGCTTTATGAGATCGCGATGAACTGAGAGGTCAGATTTTAGTGATGATATATGTATATATAGAATATAGATTACTTTTATGCGGGCTTTTGCGGGCGGGAGAGGGACAAAACATGAATGTCGCGGGACCAGATAATATATATTTCTGAGGGAGCGGGCGTGCAGGTCTCTACATGGAACAACTTGAGGGCGTAGATGACAGAATTTTCATTTTTGTGTGATCTATTTAAGCTAAAATATATATATATACAGTATATATCTTGATTATTCTAGTTGAGATCACAGTTGTTTTAGCTGCTGTGTAAAGTTTGGAAACATCACGAATTTGTTACGGTGTGTCGTAGGAAGGCAAATGACAAAAGGTGCAGTTCCAAATTTCTTAGTTTAATCATAAACATAGAATGGTGAAGGTACACATGACTTAACGTAGAACGGACAAAGGCTAAGGGAGAACTGAGAGTTTAAGAAGGTGAGCAAACAAAGGAACTGACGAGTTAATGAATCATACACAGGTGTGACAGGAACAGTGATGGGAATAACGGCGTTATAAATAAACGGCGTTACTAACGGCGTTATTTTTTTCAGTAACGAGTAATCAAACTAATTACTGTTTCCCCCGTTACAACGCCGTTACCGTTACTGACAATAAAATGTGGCGTTACTATAATTTATTATATTATTAGAATTTTATTTTTCAATTCATCTGAATGGATGCGCAGTGTAGCTGTATTTGACGTACCGTAAACTGTAGTGTGAATGCGCTCGCCGTCGCTTTGTCTCACACACCCGCAAAGAAAGATACAGAGCGAGAGAGTCTTTCATAACATGCAGAATTGATGCGCTACATGTAAACAATATTTTTTGTTGTGTTTTCCTGTCAAAATAACGGAGTTCCTTTGGAATTCTTCAGCTTTTAAGAACTGCCAGGTTCTCCGATAGTGGGCGGAACTAATGCGCAAACGACAATCTCATTGGCTGGCGCTCACCTATTATCATCCCTGTTTTGATTTCAGCGAATCAATTCGAGCGAACGCAGACTACGTGATTAATATTCATGAACCCAGCAGCTCATTAATCCTTAGTGCGTTTTACATTGTTATTAGTAGTAGAATTTGTAGTAGTTTTCTTATACATTTTTTCCCCCTTTTTTTATAGAAACACTAAATGACAAACAATAACTTAAGCGCCACCACCAGTCAACAAGTTCAGTAAACATGACAAATATGCATTCATACTTGGTTATTCTAATTACTAAAGTTCTGTCATCATATAATGCTAAATTATCATAATATCATATGTGACCCTGGACCACAAAACCAGTCATTAGGGTCAGTTTTTCGAAATTGAGATTTATATGTCATCTGAAAGTTGAATAAATAAGCTTTCCATTGATGTGTGGGTTGTTATGATAGGACAATATTTGGCTGAGATACAACTATTTGAAAATATGGAATCTGAGGGTGCAAAAAAAATCAAAATATTGAGAAAATCGCCTTTAAAGTTGTCCAAATGAAGTTCTTAGCAATGCATATTACTAATAAAAAATTAAGTTTTGATATATTTACAGTAGGAAATTTACAAAATATCTTCATGGAACAAGATCTTTACTTAATATCCTAATGATTTTTGACATTTTGACATTTGACATTTTGACCCATACAGTGTATTTTTGGCTATTGCTACAAATACACCCCAGCGACTTAAGACTGGTTTTGTGGACCAGGTTCACATATTATAATACTTGACTGACTGATGCTAAGTGTCAGTAGATAAATAGTGTAGATTAATGTACAATGTTTTATAATAATAATTTATTCTATTTAGTGTCCATTTCATTAATTTAACATATTTAATAATTCATATATTTAATAGTTATTTGACATTTGAATTTTTTTTTTTAAAGTAACGCAATAGTTACTTTCCATGGTAATTAGTTACTTTTATAATGATGTAACTCAGTTACTAACTCAGTTACTATTTGTGAGAACTAACTAGTAACTATAATTAATTACTTTTTTAAAGTAACGTGCCCAACACTGGACAGGAATGACACAGAATGACAATCAGGAAACTAAGGAAAACTAGTAAGTCACAGGGGAACAGGGGCCTGTACCATGATGGTAGATGAACAAATTCAGAGTTATAGGATAAGTTTTGATTTGACAAAACCAAACCACTCCAATCTGGCTTTATTGGTACCATGATGCTGATCATCAGCTTTCTTTGTCAACTCAGGCTTTGATCCTGAGTTTGTGGAGCCACGTGCACATGAATGTGTGACATCAGTGGCGAACAGCCAATCACAACACAGAGCAAGTGTGATTCACTTCTTGGGAGAGAGCCAGCAAGATTCAAAACTCTTTTGTTAAAGGGGTCATATGATGCGATTTCAAGTTTTCCTTTCTCTTTGGAGTGTTACAAGCTGTTTGTGCATAGATAAGATCCCTAAAGTTGCAAAGACTAAAGTCTCAAAACCAAAGAGATATTCTTTATCAAAGTTAAGACTCTGCCACGCCCTCCTAAAACAGCTCATTCAAACACACCCCCACATGTCTACGTCACGATGTGGGGAGATTTTCATAACACCGCCCAAATGTTTACACAATGAAAGAGGGCGTGACTTTTATTCTTGCTGTAGTATTGTTGCTGCCGCCGGCGCCATGTCCTGGAGACGCTGTGTTTCTTTGTGAAAGTGAAACTACTTTGTTTGGGCTTCCAAAAGAGGATACAATTAGAAATCAGTGGTTAAGTTGTATTTACAACACTGTTCCAGAACAGTTCAACCCAAATATTAGAGTGTGTGCGGCGAAATTCACGGAGGACTATTTCCTGAACCTGGCAGTAGAGTAGCCTTGCTTGCAGGCTTGCACAGAGGCTGTTTCTATAAAGTGGGGAAATTCCAACTTTGCAAGGACAGTCTGGTGCTTCTGACTCACAGCCTGTAAGAACGTTTCTGCTTCTGACGATTCAAACTCGAGTTTTGAGCAGTGTAGTGTAGTGCTTGTTGTTTGTCTGATCACAAATGCAGACATGGTAATGTTTACACGGCGCGATGCGACGCGTAAAAAGACAGTATAAGTCATTATAATCAGTAATTATGTCCTCACTGGATGCAACAAATGCCTCGTTTATAATGGGTTTTAATATTTTAGACTCGTCACGCCGGGACACGGCATCACAATACAGTGAGGGGCGTAACATTTCCGTCTCACGCTTGAGGTATTCGGCCAATCACAACGCACTGGATAGCTGGCCAATCAGAGCACGTCTCGCTTCTCAGAACGATGAGATTTGTAAAAATTGACGCGTTTCAGAAAGGCGGGGCATAGAGGAGCAACAATAATGTACAGTATGTGGAAAATAATGTGTTTTTTAACTTTAAACCACATAAACACATTGCATTACACCAAATACACAAAATATTGTTCTTTTTAGCAACGTCATATGACCCCCTTTAAAGGTTAAGAGATTAAAGAATATGAGGAATTTAAACGCATTTCCACTGAAGTAACGTACTTGTCCATGAAAGAGGACAGATAAAGGACATTATCTTGCTCTATCAGTGCAGTCACAAGTGAAACTTGTGAAGTTACTTTATGTAGTTGATAATAAAGTGATAGAGACTTGAACATGCAAGGTCATATGTAGCCATTTTTAAAGTGTTATCTATTGATTCTACCACTTATTTATATTGCATATTATCTATATATTTATATTAATTTGAAATAAAAGCTTTATAATTAAACTAAGCTGGCTTGTGTAATGGATTAAGGGTATAATAATTATATAAATAATATAAATAATTATAAAAAAATGATCTCTACTAAACTGAAACTTACCTGGCTAGCCAGCTAATCCGGCTTCATGGTACAGGCCCCTGCCAACTGAAAACACAATGAAAACTTGGACAAAAACAAAACATAACTCTAACACAGGGGTAGGCAACGTCGATCCTGGAGTGCCGCTGTCCTGGAGAGTTTAGCTCCAACCCTAATCAAACACACCTGAACAAGCTAATCCAGGTCTTCAGAATTACTAGGGCTACAGGCAGGTGAGGTTTTCTGGGTTGGAGCTAAACTCTGCAGGACACCGTCCCTCCAGGACCGATGTTGCCTGCCCTTGCAAGTCTAAAATTTATTTAATAAAAATAATAATAAACCTTTTTCAACAGCATATTTCCTTGAATCTAAAGTATAATTCACATGAAAAATCAATACAAACAATGTTAAAAAAAAAAAAAACTATATAGTCACAATTTATCTTTTGAAACATGCTTTTATTGAAGAGTTTTAAGTCTTTTAAAAGCCTACTTGAAATTATAATTCAACAGAATTTTTTTAAAGCTTAGAAATAATGATATATGTGCATTCAAATGGATAAAAAATGAGATCAAAATATATTTTATGTTGTAAGGCACTTCCATAACTTACTGAAAACTACTATACATTTAGGAAGGGGCAAAACCTCACCACTGTAAAGGAGAGGGCGGTGCTTGGTTTAACACAAGACAAAACAAGAGTATCACTGCGAAACAGACTGCAGCACAATAATCATGCTATAGGCTATCGATTATCTTTTCATCATAATCTTTGAAAGCCAAATTCATGACTGAAAATAAAGTTTGGTTAAACACCCAGTCCTACCACAAAGTGCTTTTCATTTAGGTCAAACGGCTTAGCGTCTGGTTTATCAGACCAAAAAACTGTTGCTCAAAGTCTATTGTGCAAATAGAGGAAATGGTTGCGTTGGTGGCATCTCACAAAGGGCAGAACTGAGCAAAATTGTGCTAGTGTTAACATGCACAGCATTTCCAGGGGCAACCATGCTGACAGAATGATTTAGCTGTTATGCCTAATTGCCTTCACTTATCTGATTTCGCTGACTTTTTATTGCCATATAAAAGAGGAAGTTTGAAAAATGAATTATGTGAATTCCATATTATGTTGAAAAGACTGATTACATATTCATGTTCAGTCTTCTTCTTTCTCCTTTTTAGGAGAGAAATCGTCTCGTGATGAGCAGGTAGCTTGTGCAATGTTGGCTACACAGCTGGATAACTTCCTGGGTGGAGATCCGGTCCAGCACAGGCAAGTTCAAGGCTATGAGTCCCCAGAGTTCATGAACCTCTTCCCCCGAGGTGTCAGCTATAAGGTGAGATGTGAGATCATGTGAACACACACAACCACACAGGACAAATGGAATAAAGCTGCCAATGGGGTGGCACCCTAAAGTAAAAAAGCTACATTTTTACCTTATTTACCCTTAAAAGGTACATATTACTGTCTTAAATGTAAACCTAATGTGTACATAATACGTACAACTGAAAAAGGTACCGCCCCAATGACAGTCTCTAAAAGAGCACATGTATACAAACAGACTTGATTTAAAAATAAACTGATCGTTACAGTTATACTGTATGCATAATTAAATTAAAAAGCGCTTTTCTTTGCATAGTCACGCTCTTTTGTTTCTGCAGGAGGGAGGTGTGGAGTCTGGCTTCAGAAAATCACAGTCTGGATCTGGACCCATTCAGAGGTTATACCAAATCAAAGGGAAGCGTAACATCAGAGCCAAAGAAGTGGATTTGAGCTGGCAGAGCTTTAACAAAGGAGACTGCTTTATACTTGACCTGGGCGAGGTGTGTGTATTTGTGTCTATATGTCTCTGTATGGACAGTTTGATTAAAAAAATTTGGGGTCAGTAAGATTTTTTTAAAATAAATTATTACTTTTATTCAGCAAGAATGCATTAAACTGATCAAAAGTGACAGTAAAGACATTTATGATGCTACGAAATGTTTCTATTTTAAATAAATACTGCTCTTTTGAATTTTCTATTCATCAGTGTCCTAAAAAAATGAGTAGTGTTTTCAACACTGATGATGATAATTAGTTGATGATCATGTTTCTTGAGCACCAAATCAGCATATTAAAATAATTTCTGAAGTAATATTTTACAATCTTAATGTATTTACTATATTTTGGATAAAATAAGAACATTTGGATGCTGGAACCACACAAAAATGCTTTACATTGTACAACAAAATGTTAAACCATGTAGCATTTATTTGAAATGAACATCTAAATGTTTTATTCTGCAGACGATTGTGTCATGGATAGGATCTCAGGCAAACATCTTCGAGAAGCAGAAGGTGAGAGAGATCGCCACTCTGATCAGAGACACAGACAGACACGGCAAAGCCCAGATCACTAACATCAATGAGGGAGAGGAGACCCAGGAAATGCTACAGGTAACAACATGCCAAAACACCTATTGTTGAACTCTGCCCTTCATTGATTCTTTAGCTTTACAGTTCTCTAGAATCCTAGTTCAATCCCTGGTTGATAAGTCTGACATCTCCTGTCACCGTTTCCTTGTCTAAAAATTTCCTCAGAACCTGGAAACAACAAATGGTGCTAAAGTATTAAAGTGCATTTGGTACACTAACAAAAAAGTCACGTTTCTAACCTCATCTCCATACCAAAATCTCAGGCCAGACAGTGAATCATCTTTTCTGAATCATTAAAATATTGGTGGCTGGAGACTGTAGAGTTTTTAAAATCTCAGCTTAAAAGTGTGCTAGAAATATATAACGCTCATAAAGGCTGTCGAAATGAAGTAGAGGTTTAGAAGCAGTGTCATCAGAAAGTGTTTTTTTGCTCTCAAATTAAAGCAAAAATCCTCTCTTTCTTCTGTTACAATAAAAAGGTACTTGGTCCAATGCCAGAGCTGAAGGAAAGCACTCCAGAGGAGGACAGCCAAGCAGATGCATCCAATTCTGCCGCCCTCTACAAGGTACCACAACTAGACATGTATATATTAATCTAAATTGTGGAGGATTACATATGTATTTTGATGTTAGGTATCTCACCCATATCTATTATGTACATCCATTTATCTGATCCAAAATTGATAAAAAGTCTTACATACCGTGTCATTCCATTTCATGTGTATCCAATATGGAAAAATGGTCAATTCTTCATAGGTTTCAGATGCAACAGGGTCGATGAAGTTGACCAAGGTGTCAGAGAAAAGTCCATTTGCCAAGGACTTGCTGGTACGTGATGACTGCTTTATCCTGGATAATGGGGCCAATGGAAAAATCTTTGTTTGGAAAGGTAAGAAAAATTGTGTGTGTGTGTCATAATAACTTAGAATGCAGCTAAAATAGTATAGTTTGGCCTGTATGTGTATCTTTTAATACCTTTTATTCAGCAAGGATGCATTAAATTGATTAAAAGTGACACAATAAAGATTACTCAATGCTGTTCATTGTTACAAAATAAATACTGTTCTTTTGAACTTTATCAAAGAATCCCTCACAAATGTATCGCAGTTTAAAAAAAACTAAATAAATAAAATAAAAATAAGCAGCACAACTGTTTTCAACGTTGATAATACTACTAATAATAATATTACTATGTTTCTTGAGCATCAAATCAGAATATTAATGATTTCTGAAGAATCATGTGACACTGAAGACTAAAGTAATGGCTGCTGAAAATTTAGCTTTGCAATCACAGAAATAAATTGCATTTTAAAATATATTACAAAATAAAACAGGTATTTTAAATTGTTGTAATATTTCACAATATTACTGCTTTCACTGTATTTTGATCAAATAAATGCAGCCTTGGTGACCATAAGAGCCTTCTTTCAAAAAACAAAAAAAACAAAAACTTAACAATCCTAAACTTTGGAATGTAGTGTATTCATACACACAATTTAATGGAAATATTTAATTGAAAATAAGTTGTTTTTAAAACATTGAAAAAAATTGTTATTTTTTTCCTTTCATTGTCAGGGAGTGGAGCCAATGCAGAAGAGAAGAGGGCTGCTCTGAAAATGGCAGATGACTTCATTCAGCAGATGAATTACCCCAAGATGAAAACACAGGTCAGCTAATGTTGTTGTGTTTGGCCTTATCTGCTCAAACAAACAGACTTTTAGTTCTGTTTGGTTATGCAAGTTATGTGCACATGCATATTCTATATTCATTGTCTTTGTTCAGTCTTTTGAGTCATTATGCAAAAGAATTAAAAATCTTGACTTTATAACATGACCCCTCATCCATAAATCTGTAATCTATAATTGATTTTTGTCTTAAAGGTGGAGATTTTACCACAGGGCAGAGAGACTGTTATCTTCAAACAGTTCTTCCAAAACTGGAATTAAACCTCATTTCACTGCATGATCGGAGAATAAACTGCACTCAACCAGCTGTCAAAAGACTGTAACTTACTTCAATAAGATCACAGAGATGCTACATTATAAACAAATGTACAGTTTTATTAAATAAGATCAGCTTTTATTCGTGGAGGGTTGCAGTAATAATGCATATGAGTGAGAGAGGCTTTACTATTTGTCTGTTACCATATTTTTATGATTTTAAAAGGTTTATATTGATAAATACAAATTTTGAAGAACTACTTTATTTAGAAATTAAAATATTGTTGCAACCTTGATAACCACAAAACCAGTAGTAGATACCACTTCCGCTTAAAAACAGAATAATGTTACTAACAATTTTTCAAGCCAACGTGCAATTTTTTCTTTATTTCTTTTTTTTTTTTTACTCATTTTGTGTATGTAATTGGAGCATGGCAATAAAAAAGCATATGCAAAAACTGAGTTCTGGTATTATTTTTCAGAGGTGCAGTCCTGCTTATGCCCTGGAATTCCCCTTTAGACAGGTAAGATAAGATGACATGAGTTATGCAGTTAAGGGTCAAGTGCAGTCTATCAGGGCATGTTACCATATATGAACTCATGTTACAAGAATTCTGAGCTTACCGTCTTCAGGTTTATTTCATTGTAAATTGCTCTGTTATGAGGTCTTTTTTATGTGTGAACTATAAAGCTTTATTTTTATTCTTTCTGTTTTACTTTATAAATCTGAACTTTGGATAGATGGAGGAATAACTTTTATCTCATGGCTTCAGAAAATGTTCACCTACTTTCTCATTAATCAATGTTAGTGTGTATTACTGTTAGGGTGTGATATTCAGAATTTGATAAGCAGGGTGGGAACATTTCAGAATTTACAGTTAATAAATTACAGAGCTCGCAAAATAGATGTCCTGTTGCTATTGTGTTTTCCAATCAGCCTAACAAAATGCATCACCGTCCTGACGACTATCTTGAAAAGTGATATAAAAGTCCTTCCTTGATTCACATTGTTCACTCGCTTCTAGGGTAAACTGGATTGTTGTTGATCATTTGCATGTATTTTAGTCTTGCCAATTTAAACATTCAAGTGTTCTAAACCGTTCAAGCGCATGAAGAGACGAAAGTGCAATTCGGATGCATGCATTTTATCACTGAGGTGCCGTGCAAATTTATTTTTACAGATGTCCATATGCTAAAGAAATTTTTTTTTTTTAAGGATTCATAAATTAAAAGATGGAAAATGTCCATTACCATCTCATCCTTATGTCATTTGAGGGTGTAAAAATAGGATAAAGTTCATGCCATCAGCTGTCGCTGTATCTTGAGCAGATAATCAACAGGTCAAACGTGATTTACACAACATGCCATTATCATTATCCTACATTTTTTTGGCTGTGATTGTATAGCCTAGATATTTGCTAGTGAACAAACAACAATGAGAAATTATTTAAATCAACTGTCATGAAATGCATGAACTTCTGGGTCATTCCTGGGATTCGGTATATGTCAGTCCCCAGACTTTTTAAACACAACACATAACAAACACATAAACACACTAAATTTGTCCATTTTTTAACTTCAGTCTTATAAACATTTGAAAATTATGATAAATGTGAAATTTTTTATTAGGGAGAGAAGAGCAGTAAGTAGGTGTTTGTTTTATAACAAGTTCTGTGTAAAATCCATTTTAAGCCAATCCCATTTGGTCCGTTACAGGGTTGAGAATAAATGGTGTCTAAATCTGAAAAACCCTGAAAATAATAAAATGACAGGTGAGGTGGGAAAATATGTTTTTTTTAGAGGTTTGATATGTGCCTAATGATGTCGGGTATTTACAAAATGAATCAAATGTAGTTGAAAAAATATATATTCCAAATTGAAATGTTACTCAATCCCAAGAATGACCCTTCTTTTATTGGGTTTTTGAAAATGTAAGGTAAGAAAAAATAGATCAGTTTACTGGATCAAATGACCATACTCCTATAATCATTTTCTAGTGAACTCTTTCACATTCATTTTTTGATAGTTATATAACCTATATTTACAGTCATATAACCATATTTTATATCTACTGGCTAATAAAATCATGCAGAGGAAGGATGCTCGCACAAACCAGAGGTCTTTTGAGTAGTATTAAAAAAAAGGTTACTAAATATTAGAAAGTGAGGAATAACTCCACATGCAGTCTTGAGTGTTCAGTGAATCAGTAAATGCACATGTGGCATGATAGTTCACACATGATATGCAATGTGTGAGTATGTTCACTATCTTTCTTTTTTGGCATCATGCCACATTGACTACTCTCTGAATCATTGCTGGGAAAGACCATATCTCATCACGTAGCTTTTCTTGGCCTCTGCCTCATACCATCATGACTGTAATAATTCAGGTCCAAAGTTCATATTATGCAGGCGATGAACTAAAACAGGGGCTGACAGAGCACCAACGTTCAGTTTCACCAGAAGCCCTCAGCGCTCACTTGCCTCTCCTACACTTCATCATGGGTAAGTCTCATTTGAGTCTCATGCATAGCTTTTATCATGATGCCAATTACAAGGTGCCATTTCTAAGAAATTAATATTATTATTAACTGCTTTGATGGAAGTATTATGATTATTATGACATTTATGCATTTGGCAATCCCATGACGTTATCAACAGGAATAATTATAATGATTATTGTTGAAATTATTATTAATATTATTATTTAGGCATAGTGATTTTTTTGTTATTTTTAATCATATTTAATATTTAAGTTATTTAATATTTAAGTTCATATACATTAATACTATAAATACATCCCTCAAAAAAGTTATAACTTTTTAAAAAAATATCTCTTGTATAGGTGAACAGGCAAACACTCTGAAGAGCATCCTGAAGGACAAGAGTATGGCTCTTAACAGTATGTGCATGCTTGTGTTTCTGTTTAACTGTAACACATTACATTCATTTCAAACTGGAAGCATTGTCAGGTGAAACTAATTTAAGAATCCTTCCATCTTTCTTTTCCTCTACCCCAGTGCCCCAGAAGCAGAGTAACTCTGTTGGGGTTGTGCGCTGGACAATATCAGAGAAAGATATTCAGGTCCACAGTTCTGCACCCACCAGCCCCTTCAAGAACAGTAGCGGATTTTCTACCCGTTCACAGGTAATACTTTCCTGTAGCTCAAATGGTAGAGCATGGCACTAGCAATGTCAAGATCATGGGTTCGATTCCCAGGGAAAGCAAGAGCTGATAAAATGTAAAACTGTAACTTGAATGCAATGTAAGTCGCTTTGGATAAAAGCGTCTGCTAAATGTAAATGTAATACTAACTAACTCACGGATGTTATGGTAGATCAATGTTTGGCCATGATTACAATAACTTGTACACCACACTCTTGGTAATTATTTTGTGTTGATTTCCAGCAAAGGCAACGTCAGCAAAGCCTGAATGATCTCCGGAGTTTGGATGAGTGCATCAGATTCATAAACCACTGGAAGCAACAGGTGGCACAAGTTTGCAAGGTAGGCCATGGATTAATTTTCTATTTTACCAGTAAAAAAACAAACAAAAAACAAATATATATATATATATATATATATATACACACACACAAAAAGTATTGAACTACTGAAATTGATTGAATACGTTGTACAAAAGCCTTTGTTGGTAATGATAGCTTCAAGACGCCTCCTGTATGGAGAAACTAGTCGCATGCATTGCTCAGGTGTGATTTTGGCCCATTCTTCCAGTGTCTTCAAATCTTGAAGGTTCTGTGGGTCTCTTCTATGAACTCTGATCTTTAGTTCTTATTTTCTGTTGGATTCAAGTCAGGTGATTGGCTGGGCCATTCTAGCAGCTTTATTGTCTTTTTCTGATACCAATTGAGACTTTCCTTGGCTGTGTTTGGGATCATTGTCTTGCTGAAATGTCCACCCTTGTTTCATCTTCATCATCCTGGTACTGTAGGTGTTGGGACTGAACCAGCTATTAATAATTTCCACTGACAAGTGGGCAGAATTGCTTTCTAATTACTGATAGATTTTAGCTGGTGTCTTGGCTTTCCATGCGTTTTTGCACCTCCCTTTCTTCATGTGTTCAATACTTTTTCTTTGTGTCATTCCATTTTATTACACATAACGTAATTTCTGAACTTTTTGTATTGATTTCTTTGTATGTATGGATTGCTTGGGTTATTACCGACATCTGGTGAAAAGTCAACAGCACCTTTAGAAATATATTTACTGAGAAAAATGGTGACGTGTTCAATACTTACTGTATTTTACCCGCTGTATACACACACACACAGAGAAAACATGTAATGACAAGAATAAGAAGAGTAATTAAATATAACAATAACAAATAACACTATTAAAATAATTACTTTAAATTAAAATAATAATGTAAAATATTATTAACTTTAAAATTGTAAAATAATATTAAGAAATTGTGTGTCTATCTATCTATCTTTCTATCTATCTATCATCTATCTATCATCAATATATCTATCTATCTATCGATCTATCTATCTATCATCTATCTATCTATCTATCTATACAAGCACACACACACACACACACACACACACACACACACATACATGTAATAAACAGACAGATGTGTTTAACAGCCTAAGTAATCATTTCTTGGCAAACTCTTCTTTGCGTGCAAACTCAACGGCAATCAATGCCTTTTATCATCCTTATATGATAAGCGTTGCCATGCGAGAAATGTATGATGCTTGATGATTATATTATGTTTGCCCAGGGTAACTGATAACACTTATATCAATAACCTAGCAATACTGCATGTGAAATTCTGGGCCTTGTCACGCTATGTATGTGATGAAGAGTGCTCATATCATATGTCAGTTATTTATTTTGGCTTTATATAACAATATAAAAGAAAGTTATTTAATATTGTCTGTAATATGCTTATATTATGCTTTTCCCTTTGACATTAAGAACCAAAATTGCATCAGGAGATGGCAAAGGAAGAATGATTTTAGGGATACACCAATTTTAGACCGATACTGATAAGCCAGTATTTATAGTCATGTAATGGTCAATAACTGATAAACAGAAAATATAAAACAATATCTTTACTATTGTTTAAATAAACAAATAATAAATCACTAAGAACTAAAATAATTTTAAATGCTACAAGAAAAATTAGTGTCTCATCACAACATTATAATGTACAATATGAAAAATGGATATTCATTTTACATTTGGCTAAAAATTTAATTTGACAGTGTAATTAAATTATAAGTGTTTTTACAGATTTAAGGTATAGTTCACCCAAAAATGAAAATTCTGTGATTAAAGACTATTTTAATGATGTCTTTACTACCTTTCTGGGTCTTGAACGTGGTACCTCCGTTGCAGGGTCAAAAATAGGGGAAGTGAGCATGCACAATTAAATATCCAAAATCAACTGATAATAAATTAAACAAACATCTAATATAATCTGAAAACCAATATGCTTCCTATATATATCATGCATCCATAAATGTGTGTCTGTGATTTGCAGAATGAGGATGATCCCGGTGAAGGGTGCAGCAGTCAGGCAGAGCGGCAGATAGACCCCAGAACTGAGCGCAGTCTTGAAGAGTGTCACAAGCTTATTCTGCAGTGGGCCAGTGAACTTCAAAGTGTAGACAAGGTGAAACTGACTGTACTACAAACATCTCAATCATACTGTTCTGTTCATCATATATGAAGAACTTTCCCAAACTAAGCCTTCTCTGTTCCTGTGTGAACCCCAGCTGTCTAAAAAGCATTCATGGATGAAGGAGAGGATTGATGAAGAGGAGGAAGAGGACACAAAGAAGGATAAAGATCAGAGTGAGGTGGTGCAGAAGAAGATCACGAAGTGGGCCAAAGAGATACAGAGTGTGTCAGAGGTGGGACAGCAAGCATATCTATATTATCTAGAACGCAGGTCTCTTATGCGTTGTCACAAACACTTTAAGTTGTCCTAAGTCCAATCATGGTTTTCTGCTTTCTTGGAAATAGTTTATCTTTCAAAGTCTCCACTTGTAAAATAGCACTTTAATATACAGTAATGTACATTTAACTAGCCTATAGATAAGATAATCAGAAGTGATGAAAAGTAAGTAATATTTGTTCTTTCTGTCGAAATGCAGAGCTCTGGAATGCTGGGAGATGAACTGGCACGGCTGTTGCGTCTCCTGGGACTGAAGAAGAAGAAGCTGGTTTCTCTCATGCCACTGCTGGAGTTCATCACTTGGAGTTTGCTGAAAGAAGACAGCAAGGTGGGATGCTATGAATGCACTTCTTTCCCCGTTTGTGTTTGGGACATGGTATAGTGTAAATGTTTTAGAAAGGGGTGCCATTTTTATGGGGAAATGGCGATTATATAAATCTAAATAAAGTATTAAATCTAAAATAAGTATTAAAATGTGGTTATTCTGTCATAAGGCAGCACTTTTTTTTATAAATAAACAATAGTTCCATACCTGTATACACAGTATATATATATATATATATATATATATTTGTTTTCTTATCAGTCGCATCTTATCTGAATTGCTTCAGAGATAAAATTGCTGATAAATTTATGGATGGAAAAAATCGTTAAGCGAGCAAAGTGCAAGAGAGCAGCATTGGTTTAAAGCCTGTTACTGGTTATTGCAGTCTGTGATGTTTGAAATATTTGTATTTGAGAGACACCTATTATGTACAATAAAACATTATATTAAATTGTGTTTGTTTAAAAGTGATGAAAAATAATTTATTAAATTATGATTTTAAAAATCATAACTTTTTGGTTGGAAACATGGTTTGATCAGCGTGTTATCTCTGTGGTAAAAGTTTGGTGACAGGTCCACTTATTTGATTTGCAACTACAAACAACAAAGTCTGTAAATCCATCATATATCATGTGATTTTAATGTTAATGTACAGTCTAAGTGATGCAGGGTGTCTCATTGGATCTCTTTATTAAAATTGCTTGCTGTTAATTCATGTTTGTAATATTTATTGTAGGGCATGGTTCCTCATCTATGGCTTTCAGCTAAGCAACGCACCTGGAAAGCTGGTGAGGGATCCAAAACCTAACCTAAAATGAATAAAGCTGAAACGCACACCAATGAATATTAGTAACTTTCTTGGTTCTTTTTTGTTTTCTAACAGGCATGTCAAGATACATCCCTAATTCAGGTAACTACAACTTTTATGGAGCACATTTGAGATATTAAAAACAATAGCATTTCTATGACTTTCCAAAAGAGGAAAAAAAATATTGAGAGAGAGAGATTGATTATGGTCAAAAGAAAGAAAGATGTCAAATTTGAGTTAAATAGGTTGTCTGAAATTTAATTAATAAAATAAAGTATATTGTTATAAGTGTACATTTAAAAAATGAAAATATGGAAAAACTGCTAGATTTATGATGTTAATAACTGTGGAAATGTGTTGTCAGTCTGTGAAAAGGGTCTACAGTTACAAGTTGCCATGGGAGTGTGATGGTCTAGCTGTCATGATGATTAACTTTCATAGCTAGTTAGTTGAGTATTAAAATGTGGTGTCTAAACTCAAGACTCAAAATTTTTATCTTATTTTTCAGTCTGGAACTGGATTGTCAGTGCAGGAGGTAAGTTTATATAATTTAAATTGACCTTCCCCCCAAAAAACCTTCACTCCATCATTAACAAAAAAGTGTTAAATGCATCAGTCCTAATGCCTTCACGTCCTTCTCTCAAATAGCTGATGTTACTCTTGATCCCATGACCAACCAAGCTTGGCTGCAGCTCTCTGATGACCACAAGAAAGTTCAGGAGGGCCTAACAGAGGCCAATCTGCCTTACAGCCCTCAGCGATTTGACAACTTGCCCTGCGTCCTAGGCTGGGAGGGCTACATGAGTGGCCGCCATTACTGGGAAATGGAATTTGCAAACAATGGTTATTGGAAAGTTGGAGTGACAACTGCTTCCTCAAAGAGGCATGGCCGCTTTCCAATGAATCCCTCGACTGGTTATTGGGTCCTGTGGCGCAGCACACGTCAGTTTTTCGCATGCACCAATCCCGAAACAGCACTGCCACTGCTGCTGGTGCCCCGAAGGATGGGAATATACATTGATTACGAGGAGGGGCAGATTTCGTTCTACAATGCAGAGAACAAATCACACATCTACAGCTTTACGGGGCACTTTCGTGAGAAGCTGTACCCTTTCTTTGCCTTGATGGATGGCAGGGGAGTTATAACTGTATGGTCTACTAAAGAGCTTAGCCGCTTTTAACAACAGGGCATAAAAGATCATCTTTCATTCTGCGCTTCTTTTTGAACATTCATACATTAACAAATGATTTACTGGATAAATAAAAAGCTACACCTATAATAGCGACCTTTCCATTTAGATCAATCAACACTGTTGTGGGCTGGACCTGCTCAATAAGCGCTATTAAAGTAAAGATTTCAATTATTTCCTCAAAATGATTACTACACTTATGTATTTCTTTATTCATTTATGTAATAATTATAAAATGTATCTATGCTTGTCTACTTTAATGTATGCAAGTAACAGTATGTGTTTTGACACAATTATTTAATGTGTGTTATCTCTGTTCATCCTGCAACCATCAATAGGATAACTACACGGTATTTATTTTATCACTGTTTATGTGTGAATAATGTCTATTCAAATGTTAATCTTTCTATTTTTTATAGTAGCTCTGGCTGATTATACATATGTATTAATAAAACATAATACAGGTCACCATATGTCTTCTTATTGCACTGCACTGTTGTACTGAGAACACACCTATAATTTAAGTCAAACTGAATATAGTATTTATTTGACAGTTCAGCTTTTATTAAAAACTAGTCATTCTTAAAATATTTTTTATGTGCACTTGTGCTCAGACTGAAGAGCAATGGGGTCAGAAAAGGACCTTAAGCAGGGGGGTATGGATACATCTATCCATACATCTATTCTTGTATGGATACATCTATCCATACAAGACCTGACCTATGGGATTGGGCAAACAGACTGTCAACACAGTGTATAAACCAATCAAATCCTCTCTTTTAGCCGGGAGGGCGGGACATTTAGTGGAACGTGAAACTTATTGCCGCTGCTCACCAAAACGGTATATGTTCTTCATTGTTTTTGTACACAGCTTATATTATCCGTCTTTGTGAATATGTTAATGACATATTTGCTGTTATAATTATCATATCTTACCAAACGATTTTGCATCTTGTATACACTAATAAAACCGAGTGTGTCCAGAATGGAGCTCAGGGAACGGAAAGAAACAACACCGAAGTTCATGACAAGGTTTGTTGTGACATTATTCATTTTCGTTTGTTACGCTGGGTGGTGCTGATGGTGCACAACAAATACATAATGCCAACAACCACTACAATTATTGTTACTACTGTAAAGCCATAGTAAATTAATATAAAATCTCAATTAAACCGTCTTAAAAGCCTTCTCAATCTTTTCAAAATCCAAATCCATTTTTTTTAAATTACATTTGTGACTAAGTTACCACAGTTCTATTGTAGTAACAATTAACTTGTATGGTGTTCTGGTGGAACCTATGATTGCCATGATACAGTTTCTCAAGTTCAAGATACAAGCTCACAAGTTCAAGCTTGTCTTATTTTTAAATAAGATTAAATAATAATATCTTATTTTTTATTTAATCTGCTTGCAAACTGATATTACATTATTAAAATGATTACAGAAATACATATTATAATAATACATAATAAGACTGTTTACCACTTTGAGTTTGTTCCTTTGCATGGTTTAGACTTGGGTCACAGCTGAGAAAGCCACCTCACACAAGTAAGTAGATCCACGGGATAAAAAGCAAACTGTGTCATTGTTTCGTCTACATGGTTCATCCTTATTTCACTGACAGAAAGGCTGCTGCTGCTCTCACATCTATTCACATTTGTCTTCAGTTCCCTGAAGTGTGACCTTCCCCTAAAGCAGGGGGTGTCAAACTCATTTTAGGTTGATGGTCGGATCGGATAAAATGTCCCCTTGTGTGGGCCGAATTGTTAAACATTAGTTTGCTCACAATAGCATTAATATTAACCTTACCCTACAAACTACAATATAATTTACAGGAAAACTAGGAAAACTGTTTTGTTTTTTCCCCCAAAGATGATGCAAGCTTATTATAAAGGTGTGCAATATTGACAAAAACAGCAATATGGCTATTGGCTACCCACTGCGGGTATGTGTTCACGGTGTGTGTGTGTGTGTATTCACTACTGTGTGTGTGTGCACTTGGATGGGCTAAATGCAGAGCATAAATTCCGAGTAGGGGTCACCATACTTGGCCACACGTCACTTCACTTTCATATATATAACGATAATTAAACCATATTTTGCTTTTTTTTTTTGCTTTTTTTTGCCTCCATACTTTGCATTATATTATATTATTATATATAATTATATTATTAAGTATTATTATATTACTAAGTGAGTTATATGTCATCTCGCACATCATTAAAACAACAATTATGATATTACAGTAGAAAACATTGCACACCATAAGCTTATTTACTTTTTCCATCCCAAGCTTCAGTGCATCTCATATTGTTGTTTAATATTGCACAGTTTTACTACAAAATTGGCTTGTGATTAAACATGCCAGTCGGCGTTGACCTCACAGAACAAATACATTTCTTTCCATTTCTTCTGAAGTACAGTATCTGCATTTCCAGGTTAAATTTCTTCTATTGGACATGTTTAAAATCACAAGTAGCCTAACTTGCCACACAAGCATTAGTTACAATGCAGCTAACATCAATTATGTTTCGCTTTAAATAAAAAATCTAATATTTTAGTGAATACACTTTATGTAATTTAATAAATAAAACCACACATTGGTGGTGGCAGAGGAGATTCCCCCCTTCTATGTAAAGCGCTTTGAGTACCCAGAAAAGCGCTATATAAATGTAACAAATTATTATTATTAATATTATCATTCAAATCATCATGTGGGCTGGATTTGTGGGCCGTATTCGGGCTGTGTTTGACACCCCTGCTCCAAAGATTCCAGATGCACCTATTTAGTCCTGTTCAGCTTGTTCACAATTTCTATTCCTAAATGGTTGTCAATTATTTGTCTGTCAACTGTCCCATCACTATCGCTATCACAAAAATCCTGCTCTATGTTTATTCATCCTGCTCTTGACATTTTATTCACCACTTGGTCAACATATGCATTTTATTGTCATTAATCCAGTGGCAGATTGTAATATTTAATTATAGAACTGTATTGATTGAATTGGTTGATATCTTATCAAACATATATATATCACCAACACTACAGTTGAACTTTTCCTTGGAAAATTATTAGTTTTACCATCATAGATGTTTGGTGCTTAAAGGTCACAAGTTTTGTGGAGCTGTTCTACAGAACTTCACCAGAGAAAACTACTACTAATCCATCCATTACTACATCCCAGGAAAAGACAAATAAATGTCAGACATTTTTAGAAGGTTGTACAACAGTGTGCTTCTACATATTGACAAAATTGACATCAATTTACAAGTATGTACGTACATTTAAAATGTACAGTCTCTTTGATGGAAAATGAGAGGGTGACGATGGCTCCTGTATACACAGCTGTCTGGAGTAATGATGATTTTTAATATGCAAATCAGCATATTAGAATTAGTTTTTGAAGGATCATATGACACTGAAGACTGTAGTAATAATGGCTGCTGAAAATTCAACTTTGCCATCAGGAATAAATAAAAATTAGAAATATATTAAAATAGAAAGTAGTTATTATTATTATTATCTATCTATCTATCTATCTATATATCTATATATATATATATATATATATATATATATATATATATATATATATAAGAAAATAAAATAAATACTTTTGGGACTTTTATTTTGAAAGCTGGATGTCGCGGATTGTGTTTCTATTTCTCACTACTCGCGTGTGACAACGACGTTCAGATGATTCGAGTTTGCGCTGAATCAACAACACCAGTGGACCTTATACTGCGCGTGAAATAACGCCGAATCACTCTTAACACTAATGTGCCTATAACAGCTAAAATGGGAATATTATACAAAGACCTGAATGCGTTTTCGAGATATCTGTTGTGCAAATCTAGACTGTTTTCAGTCAAGTTAACTTGATTAAAGAGCAAGTCAATGTAAAGAGCTGACTTTCAATGAACTGAGTCGTGTCGTTGATTCATTTTCACAAGCTGCTTAGTCACTAATAATGTCTCTTGTGGAGTCTGAAGAAAACACTCCGCTTCTCAGAGGCGATATTACAGGGTAAGTTTTGATTTGCAATGATGCAGTCCGGCAGGGCTGATCTTGTTTTCTGTTCTGAAATGATGAATCAATTGAAAATATTTAGCTCGAGCAATCTAACAATGTTGCCTGTGTGTTATGTTACAAGGGCATATCTGTCACTAATGCACAACATGATGATAAGTTCAAAATAGATTTAAGTCATGCCAGTGTGAAAGTTTAGGTGTGAAACAGAGTGAAGTGAAGAAATTAATGTTATATTATGCATGAGCTCCTGTCATAATACACACATATAATGCATGAAATCATTGTAATTAAATAGGCTTATGTGCATGCCTATTAAGTGTAAACAATCAAAAGCTATGATTGTTATTTATATATCCATGAATGTTAATAAACTGTCTTTTCCTCAATAAGTGGTGGGGATGCAGACAGAAGCCGCTGGAGGTCCATCAGGGTCATGTACTTCACCATGTTCCTTAGCAGCGTTGGTAAGAAACATGTTCTTACTCTCTCACACCCATATTCCTGCTTTGACTGCGTTACTGATTAGATTACAGTAAACACTGCTGTGCAGATGTATTGTGCTATCCGGGTCAGTGAACAAACATGCATCCGTTCATTTTAAAGCTGAAAACCTGCTGTAACCGGCAAGATGTTTGTGTTATATCAGGACACGCTGTGTTTAATTGTACACTGTGCAGTGTAATCCAACATTTTATGCCTTTAAACCTCATAAAAAAAATAGTAAAACAAGAAGGAATCTCTCTGCACAGCTGTTGCAATTACAATAGATAGATAAATTAATGTTAGTTGCATTGTTTGTATAATACAAAGTACATGCGTGTAATATGTATCACTGATTGCATTGTTTTTTCTTAGGTTTTACGATTGTCATCACTTCCATATGGCCCTATCTGAAGAGAGTAAGTGTATTTGCATTTACACACTCTATATTACATAATACTCAGGCTATATATTTTGTAAGTTGATGCATTTCTTGGGAATCAAACTCATGACCTTGGTGTTTTCAGCAACATGTTCTACTGCTTGATTTAGTGTAGTGAATGTTCATTAGTATGGCAATTCTATAAAATCTGTGCAGAGTATGATTCCCTGAGCTAAGCTTGATGTACAAACTGGAAGTGAAACAGGGAAGTAGGTATATGTGCATTTCATTTCTAAGAAAGTGTGCCAAAGATTCTTAAATGCATCAACTGAAACCTGTTGAATTTTTAGATTGTGATTTTCCCCTGAGAATGTTAAATGTTGTCTAAAATCTGTAGAGGTTTCAATTCTGTGAATGGGGGGAAAATATCCAAACCTACCTGGCCCTACATGAAAAATTAATTGCTCCCTCCTGGTAACTCATGAAAGAACTGTGATTAACCACATTATTTTAGAAAGCTGATTTAAATTTCACTAGCCAAACCCAGGCCTGATTACTGCCAGACCTGTTGAATCAAGAAATTTAAATAGAACCTGTCTGACAAAGTGAAGCATGCTTAAAGAGCAACACATCATTCTGCGATCTAAAGAAATTCAAGAACAGATGAGAAACAAAATAGGTGACATGTATCAGTCTGGAAAGGGTTATAAAGCCATTTCTAAGGCTTTGGGACTCCAGCGAACCACGGTCAGAGCCATTATCCACAAATGGAGAAAACTTGGAACAGTGGTGAACCTTCCCAGGAGTGGCCGGCTGACCAAAATTACTCCAAGAGCGCATGACGACTCATCCAGGAGGTCATATAAGAACCCAGAACAACATCTAAAGAACTGCAGGCCTCACTTGCCTCAATTAAGGTCAGTGTTCATGATTCAACAATAAGAAAATTATTGTTGAAAAACGGCATCCATGTTAATGTTCCAAGGCAAAAGCCACTGCTGAGTGCTGACCAAAAAGAACGATGTTCTTTTTATGAAATGCTGTGTTGGTTTTACCCCAGATGTAACGGGACACACACCTTCCAAAAAGTTAAACTTTTGTCTCATCAGTCCACAGAATATTTGCCCAAAAGTCTTGGGGATAATCAAGATATTTTTTTGGCAAATGTGAGACGAGCCTTTGTTCATTCCAACAGTCAAACATGGCGGAGGTAGTGTGATGGTCTGAGGCTGCTTTGCAGCTTCAGGACCTGAATGACTTGCCATAATTGATGGAACCATGAATTCTGCACTCTATCAGAAAATCCTGAAGGAGAATATCCAGCCGTCAGTTTGTGACCTCAAGCTCAAGCGCACTTGGGTTATGCAGCAGGACAATGACCCCAAACACACCAGCAAGTCCACCTCTGAATGACTCAAGAAAAATAAAATTAAGGTTTTGGAGTGGCCAAATCAAAGTCCGGACTTAAATCCGATTGAGATGCCGTGGCATGACGTTAAACAGTCCATTCATGCTCGAAAACCCTCCAATGTGGCTGAATTAAAACAATTCTGCAAAGAAGAGTGGGCCAAAATTCCTCCACAGCGATGTGAAAGACTCATTGCCAGTTATCGCAAACGCTTGATTGCAGTTGCTGCTGCAAAGGGTGGCACAACCAGTTATTAGATTTAGGGGGCAATTACTTTTTCACGTAGTGCCAGGCAGGTTTGGACAGCTTTTTTCCCTTAATAAATGAAAACATTATTTCAAAACTGCACTTTGTATTTACTCGGGTTATCTTTGTGTAAAATTTGTTCGATGATCTGAATCATTCAAGTGTGAAAAATATTTTAAAAAAAAAACAGGAAGGAGGCAAAAACCTTTTCACAGCACTGTATAGAAGACCTGAGATCCGCTTTTTAAATGTGTCCTTCATGTAGACTATGCCGAAGTGTGTGCAGTTAGAGTTAGGGTTATTCAGGGCACTACACATACATTTTTATTAAATGTTATTTTGTTTATTTAAATATTGTGCTTGCTCGGTTGACTGAAGGCAGTTGCACATTAATTTTTCAAGTCTTGTCTGTGACTGTCTTGTAAATCCATCAGTCATGCTCTGTATTTCTTTTGTAGATTGATGAAAGTGCAGATGCCAGTTTCTTGGGATGGGTGGTTGCTACATATAGTTTGGGTCAGATGTTGGCCTCACCCCTCTTTGGACTGTGGTCCAATCACAGGCCTCGACGAGAGCCTCTAGTCTGCTCTATATTCATCAACATCTCTGCTAACATTTACTACGCCTATGTCTACCTACCTCCCTCACACAACAAAATTCACATGCTTTTGGCTCGTACATTTGTGGGCATTGGAGCAGGTAAACTTATATACACATCTCACACACAGATTTTTTTAGAGAAATAAATTAATTATTTCCTTCAGCAAGGATGCATTAATTTGATCCAAAGTGACAGTAAAGACATTTTATAATGTTACAAATTGTTTTCAAATAATTGCTGTTCTTATGATCTTTATATTCATTAAAGGGGTCATCGGATGCAAAATTCACTTTACAAGTTGTTTGAATATAAAAGTGTTGGTTGGAAGTGTGTGTATACATCCATCCTATAATGATAAAAAATCCACATAGTGTTTTTTTTAAATCCCTATTTTAAAATCCCCTTTCTCAAATCAGGCTGTTCTGAGGTTCCTGTCAGAATGACGTAGTTCTGCACAGACCGCTCCCACGATAGTTGATTGACAAGGCCGTCTTACCTTAGACCTGCCCTGAGTGAGCTGAGAACTGTCCGCCTCCGTGCAGGGGAAGACAAGATTGTCTCCGATTAAGCGATTGAGGCGTTCTGTTGTTGGATGTAATAATGAATATAGCAGTCGTCATTTACTCCCGACATCTCAGCCGCTTAAGACGCAGAGGATTACGTTTGGTTTTTGAAGGGAATGCGCCAGTGTTAATTTCGTCAACGAAGACGACGACGAAAAATATTCGTTAAGGAACCTTTTTTCTGTGACTAAGACGAGACGTTGACGAGCTAAAACTAATATCTGATGATAAAAACTATTTTATGCCGCGTCTTCGTTAACAAGATGAGACGGGACTACAATTTATTTGAGGACTACCAGACATTCAATATACATCCTATAGGCTAAGTTAACTGTCTTGTCTTTCAAAATGTCCCTGTCATTGGATCATAAGGGGCGTCGCGTTTGCATATCTAGTCTCAGTATGCAGTATGACAGCCACAGTGGACGGATAGGCTACCAAAACGCGAACTAGCGATCTGAAACAATGGCCTCAGCACCTGAAGGGGTAGGGACTGGGTGACCAGATGTCCCGTTTTTCCCGGGAGTCACAATTCGTTGTCGATTAACTTAAAGTTAGTGAAGGCGCGATAGGCGGAATCGCGCTGATAGAAGTGCTCTCTCGCGCGCACGCTCCACTTCCTCAGTTATCATACAGCGCGCGATCAGTTCTCATTGCTCAAATACACACACAGCAGTACAAATGTCTATCGTATAGAGTATCTCATGTAAATACAGTCGATTATGGCTTAAGTGAGCGTAAACAGGTGGGTGAAAACAGAATGTGTGTCAGTATTACAGGCATACCTTCCGTCTTAAAGGGACAGCATTCCTAATTAAATACCTATCTGTGTCATTAATGTTAACCAACAAAGATGTTAAATAAATGTATACTTGTTAAGTAAACCTACTGTATCTGAAAAAATAGTTTAATTTGTATCTCTACCAAAAAATGAAAATTGATTCCAGTTTTTCCAAATTCAATCCTTGATTCAAATTTCTTATAAGCTTAATTGATTTGGTCTAAAGGGAGAAAAATTAATGACTGTTTCTGTATGAAAACTACATATAAAATAGCTACCAAAATAAATGTTGGTAACTGCAGTTTGACTAAAAGTAATGACTAAAAGTTGACAAAAATGCAATGACTTTTCGTCGACTATAACTAGACTAAAACTATGAAAGACTCAAATGACTCAAATGTGACTAAGACTATTAAGCATTTTCATCTCAAGATAAAGACTGACTAAATCAAAAATGCCTGCCAAAATTAACACTGGAATGCACCCCCTGATCTACCTAAATGCGTCTATGTTCGCGCGAATCATTCGTGATCCAGCTTCACCTACAGAAGAAGTGAGTAAAAGGGTTTTTAATGAATCTTTGCAAATCACCTTTCCTAATAATGTGCTAATTAGCAAGTTTCAAGATGAATGCGGCTAAAGTAAACAGTCCCTCAGAGAGGGCTCGGAAGAGCGGGGCGGGGTCAGCAGAGCTAATTAACATTTAAAGGAAAATGCTCCAAAACGGCTTGCTCTGAAAAGAGCTGTTTTTGACAGGTTTAAAAAGGTGTTTTTTTACACTACCTTTGAGAAATTAATTTAACCAAACTATGTTACAGACTTTTCATTAAGACCCTAAAGAATCATATCAACTTGTGGAAAATGGGCATCCGATGACCCCTTTAAAGAATCCTGAAATCCTGTATTATAGGTTCCACAAAATAAATCAGCATATTAAAATGATTTCTGAAGGACCATGTGACATTTAAGACTGAAGTAATGGCTGCTGAAAATTCAGTTTTGCCATCACAGGAATAAATGACATTTAATATAAAATATATTAAAATAGAAAACAGTTATTTTACATTTTAATACAATTTTACAATATTACTATTGTTACTGTTTTTTTGATCAAATAACTGCAGCCTAGGTGAGCAGAAGGGACTTCTTTCAGAAAGCAATCTCACAACCTCATTTTAAAGATATATACTTTAAGAAAATACTACTATAATTAGCTATCCAATATAATTTAAAATTCAAAAATGTTTATTTTACAAAAAAATGAATCAAATGCTGATGCAATTATTATTCTAACAGTTATTATCAAGCACAAGGTAAAGTATTTTATTTATATGCATTGTTAAGGTCCTTTATCCTGTCCTGTAGGTAATGTAGCAGTTGTGAGGTCATATGTGGCCGGTGCCACTTCCCTGAAGGAAAGAACCAGTGCAATGGCTAACATGAGCGCCTGTCAAGCTCTCGGCTTCATACTTGGCCCAGGTTTGTGTGAAGGCTAAAAACATGTTAGTTGCAGAACGCATTTGAAGTGAAAATGGTCTGTGAGAACAGTAATTGTTCCCAACTTTGTTTGATAGTGTCTTTTTAACAACTTAATAGGACTCATTAACTTTAAAAGATGTTGATTGCGTTAATTTCTCAGCCCTGCAGGCTGCTTTGTCATTCATTGGAGAGACTGGCATCAGTGTGAAAGTCATCCAGCTTCAGGTTAATATGTACACCTCTCCAGCGCTGTTGGCAGCCTGCTTCGGGATCATTAACATTCTGCTGGTTATATTAGTCTTGAGGTAATGAGTTAGCCTCAGTATTTTATAGCATTTGGCAATAGTTATATGATAGCATATAAATACATATATATTTGAGTGTTTTATTTCAGGTTTGACCTAATGCTTGCTTACATTATTTGACTGCACTTGAATTAAGCAATGCATAGACTTGAAAATGTTTTAAATTATTTAGGGAGCACTGTGTGGATGACCATGGAAATCATATCCGTGCAATTAACTACACCTCAGAGGGTAAGATATTCATTTTATAATTTTAAATACTTAAGCAGTGTACTGTTGCATTACAGTGGTGTCACTGTATAGTCAAATTCATGTAATAATTCAAAACATTTTACAGTGTTACATCTTTCTGCCTTTAGAGCAAGTAGATGTGGCTCCTGAGGTAGAAGGTGATATTGACCAGATCGCAGTGTTCACATCTAATGTCCTTTTCTTCGTCATTCTATTCATTTTTGCTGTGTTTGAAACGTAAGTGGTGATACTTTAATCTAGATGCATTTTTAAAGGCTAAATAGTGCATATTTTGAAATTATTGAAATTTTCCCTTCAGTATATCTACTCCTCTATCAATGGACATGTTTGCATGGACAAGGAGAGAAGCTGTTTTGTACAATGGTATCATACTGGCTGCCATTGGCTTTCAGTCCATCTTCGTCTTCCTGGTGGTAAAAGTGGTCTCAGCACGGTAAAAAATGTTTAAGGATTTAATTTTGGTTATTGGATTTTTTATTTTTTACAATAATTGCTGTTTCTCTATTATAATATCACATGTATTTTAAAATGTTTTGAAGAACCTTGAACATTTAGACCTGCTTTGTTACTTCAGTTTGACACATCTCAAGCTTATGGTGCCATAAAACCTCTTACAAGTCATTTTAGGAAATGTTTGTGTTGGTTGCATTTTTTTCTGCTGTACCCAACACATATAATGAATGTTAGCAGTTTTAGAAAACATGACTTCCTCTTTGCTCTTACAGGCTGACTGATCAGATCTCAGATAAAATAGTTCTTTTTTTTCTTCTTTTTTTCAGGGTGGGAGATCGGCCACTGATGCTTGGAGGCTTGATTCTCATATTTGCGGGTTTCTTTATCTTGTTGCCATGGGGAAATCAATATCCTAAAATACAGTGGGCAGGTAAAGTATCCAAATAACTCAGCAAAGCTGGTTTCAAAGTTATTTTATTATTAAAATAGCAATATACACTACTGTTGAAAAAGGGTTTTAAAGAAATAATTTTGATTCTGCAAGGATGCATTAAAAAGATCAAAAGTGACAGTAAAGTGACACTTTATTTTACAGTGTCTGTATTTACTTGCTGCAGTAATAACAGAAAATTATGCATGAAAACATGCAACTAACCCTAAACCAAACCCTATTCCTAAACCTAACCACATGGTATGTATTTTTTATTTTTTTAATTTATATTACTCAGTACTTCAATGTAAAGTAACAATGTAACTAGGGCACCTTACAATAAAGTGTAACCAAGATTTCTATTTCAATTAAATGCTTATTGATGTTTTTTTATTTATCCAGGTTTTTGCTAAAATATCAAGCAGCATGACTGTTTTCAACATTGATAATGATAACTGTTTCTTGAGCACCAAATCAGCATATTAAAAAGATCTTGTTACACTGAATGACTGCTGAAAATTCAGCTTTACTATCATAAGGATAAATTACATTTTGTAATATATTCAAATAGAAAAGTTATTTTAAATGATAAACGTATTACTGTATTTTTGATTAAATAAATGCATCCTTGGTGAGCATAAGAAAAAAACAAAAACATTTTACCAACCCCACATTTTTGAATGTTAATGTACAGTATTTTACAGTTAAAATGTGTATATTAAACAATTATTATCCTATAAACAGACATTCAAAATAACACTATGCCAGCAATACGACTGGCACCCACTCCACCCTCAAACACTTCTCTGGAGCCCACTGGATGCCCGTCTGAACAGACCTGGTGTTTGTTTACCCCTGTAATTCATCTCGCACAGTACATTACCTCTGACATCCTGATTGGAGTGGGTTATCCCACTTGCAATGTCATGTCCTACACTTTATACTCAAAGATACTGGGCCCCAAACCACAGGTAAAACACTTTTCTTTTGAAAGTTCAAATCTCAAACTAAAGTAACACAATGATTTGTTAAAGTTAATGCTATTTATTCTCTTCCACAAATGTGTGTGAATTCAGGGTGTTTACATGGGCTGGCTGACAGCATCAGGAAGTGGTGCGCGGACCCTCGGGCCTGTGTTTGTCTCTCACGTCTACACCATCCTGGGACCCCGATGGGCCTTCAGTGTCATATGTGGCATAGTACTAGCTGCAATCGTTTTCCTCAGTGCTATGTACAAACGACTTATCGCCTTCTCCATACGCCACAGAAGGATAGAAGACTAATGTCATGACTGACAGGTGCCTCCACCAACTACTAAAGGACAGTTAAGAGAAGTGGGTCTGACTTAAAGATGAAAAACATTATACTTTTTTTTTATATAGATCACTATAAATTGTGGAGCTTTTCAAGCATAATCATGATTCTGAAGAGGCTTAAGTAGTTGTGAATGTAAATATCTTTATATTTTCTATAATGTTGATCTACAATTTCCCTTGTTAACTAAACTGTGAATTTAACCACTATTGTAGCAGCATGACATGGATAGACACCATATAAAATCAAACAGTGTCAGACTCTAAATAGTCCCATGTGAACCGCAGTATTAAAGGGGTGGTTGACTGTTTTTTTTCTAGGCTTGATTGTGTTTATGGGGTGCAGTCTAGCATGTGTTCATGCTTGGTTTTTTAAAAACGCATTATTTTTCACATAATTTACCTTTATTCCACACCTCTCTGTCCCTTCTCTGACAAACGCCTCGATTTATTTCCTGGTTTTACGAAGCTCCTCCTTCAGAAATACGCGATGTGCTGAGATTGGTTAGCTGGCTCAGTGTGTTGTGATTGGCTAAACCGCCTCTACTGCACGTCTGAACGTCCCGCCCCTCTCCTCAGTGGCATGCGCTCCGGTTGAATTGTAAACAGTGGCGTTGTCTATAATGCTTATCAATTTGAGCCCGATTGAGACCCAGAGGATATTAGTGAAGAGGATCGTGCAGAACCTGTGCAAGCACGACTCTTAATGGTATGTTTGGTTGTTGTTGTCTCATACTTTTAAATACGCTTCTATTTGTAAGTGCTACTGCTTCTGTTAGCTTTTAATATACGGTTTTATCCTGATTAAAGCTTTAATACAGCACAGCAACCGCACGCGTGTCCATTTATAATGCTTCTCATTGCTGTGTGAAAATAAGTGTATAATTGGAACAGTTTGTTGGAGCTTATCTGACGATCTGAATGAGAGAGAGAGAGAGATGCAGAGCAGGGCGACAGAGTAACAGTATTAAGAACCGCTGCTTTAATGATTTTGAAACTTGTGAATCCATTAGAATCGTTAGAAGACAGAATCGCGATTCATATGAATAGATTTTTACATGCACCCCTAGTTTTCTCTTCCTCTTCTCTAAAACAGCGCCCCGCCCCCTTTGCTGCGTGTTCCCGGGGGCGGGGTTTATCTGGGTCTGTGACGTATCAGACCCGGGAAGTAACTTGTTGTAGTCCCTTACCTGTCGTTTTTGTAGGCATTAAACTGACAGAATTTTAAAAGACGATATCTCCGTTTGCATTGAACATTCAGCGCCGCAAGTCTGCAGATATTGTTTATGCTCAAACAGCAACATTACACACTAACTAATGTTAAAAAAGTGAAATCGCAATCAACCACCCCTTTAATGATTGGCAGCTCAATGAGTTATGAGGCATCGCAGATTATGAGGCCTAAATACTGTGCATTATGGATTATGATTGTTTCGGTTTTAATGATCTATTGTATTTTAATAACTTGAATTTCTGCCATTGTAAAGCATTAACAAATGTGTCAGGTGATTTATTTACATCTGCATTGATGGGACAGGCTTGAAACTGACGTTGAAGTTTCTTTCTTTTTAAAAACACTAAGCTTAAAACGTACACTAGGTGCTGAGCATCACTTGACTTTGGCTTGACTTTTTGACTTTTGACTACTGAATTTTAAATTCAAGCCAAATGCTTTTTTTTGTTGGTGTTAAAGCACAAAAATTCTAAAGCTCAATTTCTTGAGAACTGGCAATAAATTGTTTCTTTAATGATTTAAAAAAGTGAAGTATGACATGCTTTCCAGCTTTTTTGTTCCTGTTTCTTTAAATACATTAAAAATGATATTTAACAAGAAATCTGTTTGTCATTTTTGAAAAATACAAAAATGACATCCATTCCAGTAATACAGTAGTTGCATTCAAAGATTTTATCCACAGATCGTCACTGTTAGAACCACATAAGCTGGAACAAAGCTTCTTTGAAATGTTACTCCAAACCGTGGATGAGGTTCGTTCACACAACGTGTCATTGTACTGAGAAAGTTGTAGAGTAGGATGAGCTTGTGACAAAAACAGGATGCAAGAAGACAACTATGGCTGTACATACACAACAACCTTCTTATATAGATGTAGGTTTAACACCAGTTAACCGTTTCACACTTTGTGATCTCACTGTGATCATGATGCAATTTTCAGCAGCCACAAACCCATCCTGTAATGCACTGAGCGAGATCATGTAACTGTTCTTCTCCTCTTGTTCTTAGTTGTGGATTTGCCAGCAATGTGTTTTAACAGGCCTGGAGCACCACGGCCACCTGGCACAATCATTCTGTTGGCAAAACGTGCAAGAGAATTATATTAATATTAAATAGACTTGGAAAAACCAGTTTGTATGAGTGCAGAAATCATCACATTAAGTTGTTATTCCTGTAGAAACATGTTACTACAGTTTTGTCAGTATAGCATATTGACTGATTATTCTGAAAAACTGTTACATATATTAAAGTTTTAGTAATTTTGTGTTTTTGCCATTTGTATTATTTTATTTATTTTTTAGGTCCTTAATGTCAATAGTTATTTTAGTACATTAATTTAGACTAAAAGTAAGAAATGCTGCCTTGGGAACTAATGGAAATGTTATTTTTAAAATATTTTATTTCAGTAAATTTTTATTTTAATTCAGTAGCTATCTTTTTTGTTAAAGTTAGCTATAATAACCCAGGTTTATACTCACCGTTTATTGTGTTTCTTAGGACAAGCTCTAAGTTTGTGTTTTTGGCTGCCACAGTTGAAACAGCCAGTTTGGCTCTGACCACAAGGGTGATCAGGGAGAGCACAGTGACCACATGAGGAACAATGACGCCACGCTGGAGAGAGAATAAGAGCAGAAGGAAAGTGGTAAGAGAGCAAGAAATAAACACATTAGAACACATCAGTTTAAATGAATTCAAATTTGCTTACAAGGCTTCACACACCGTCCACATTCATCACAGTGCCTCCATTCTCGCCCATCCTGTTAGATAAATAGGTAAATGTCAGTTAATCTACTCCTATTCCATACACTGATTAAGACATCAGCATTTACCTTAGATGGGCATGCGTCACACTTTGGGCAGTGTTTGTTTCCTGCTGACACATGCCTCTCACAAACACTGCAAAATCTGAGAAGGATTGAAAAAAAAATTGTTGTAAATGTTAAACCACCTTAAAGCAGTTTATAACAGCATTTATAGCTAATTACATAATTTCAAATGATTAAATGCATATTTAATCCTATGCAATCAAAATCTGCATTTTTTTATTTTTTATAAATTGGTTCTCTCTCAAAAAACCTTTAAAAAACTACAAAAATAAATAAAATAATGACATGTATTTTGATAGTCATTGCTTATTTATAATATTTGGTAACTATTTTAAAAACGGCATTTTTTAGACTTTTTAATGCATCTCTTCCAAATCAAAACAAACTCAGAATGCATTATTTTTGTGCACCTGTAACCTTCATCCTCTGGTAGAAT
The DNA here is from genome assembly GCA_027422415.1 of Schizothorax lantsangensis. NCBI lineage: Eukaryota > Metazoa > Chordata > Actinopteri > Cypriniformes > Cyprinidae > Schizothorax > Schizothorax lantsangensis. Next base: position 18,629,315 of record CM049860.1, read on the forward strand.
GATATCTTTGGGGCTCAGATTGGTGAAAAGTCGAACAGGTGACTGCTTACGGCCTGTCTTTCCGTGTTTGTATAGAGGGTGGTTATCATAATCAACCTGAGAATGAAGAATAACATATAATAATACCCTGTAAATGTATTATTATATTTATTAACATGTTTATAACATAATATTCCTATAATACCTGGTAATCCAGCATAGAGAAGGAGGGAAAACACTCCAGGATACGGGACTCAAAGAAGTACGGGAAGATCCAGATCATTGGTATCTGACCTGCATCGCTTACTAAAAATCATCAACAACAACAGATAAGAATGATAACAGATTATGAAGTGTCTATTTGTTTTCAACACTTGCTCACCCTCATGCCATTCCAAACCTGTATGACTATTTCTTCCATGTAATATAAAAGGAGAAATTCTGTGAAATTGTCCTGGTCTCTCCTTTCAATGTGATTACAATAAATAGGGGGAAACTGATGGTTTCAAGTATGCAAATACCATGAAAGTCATTTGAAGCCATATGATAGCTTTATGTGAGATCAGAAAACACAATTTTACTTTCGTCTTCCGCTGAAGAAAAAAAGCCAAATCGAAGTTGAGCAGATAATAGTAAACTGTTGAAAACTGAGCATTCATTAATGCATTTTGTTTTGAAAGTAAAACATGCACAAGTACATGTTGTTGCAAAAAAAGAAAAGAAAAGTGAAATCAAAATAAGTCATACATGGCTTAGGAAACATGCCGTTCCTCATACCTTTATTCTGATTTTTCCAGGTGATTGACATCTGAGAGAAACTGTTGGCTAGTGGCTTCACTAGGCCTCCGAATGGGGGGTCTGTTATCATGACTACCTTGGCTCCTCCCTCCTCACGCAGAAAGCCTTGAAAAAACGTGACCGCTTCCTGCAAAACAGCGTATCGTGACTTATCAGAATGTACTACAGTTGACCACATTTGAAGTCAAAGGAGGTTTGTTTTTTACCTCATCATCAAAAAAGTGATGGTTGAACATATTATAGCGGCAGAACTCATCCTGCCCGTAAAACTGGCAGTACCTAAGAGGGCAGAAAAACAAAGAGGTTGATAGTTGCAAAATGCATGCAATGCAAGTGTCAACATGCATTTCAGAACAGCTAAATAAAAACCACAATCTGCTGCTATTTCCAAACCCTTCAGCAGGTCAACAAGTCTGGAATTGAGCAGACATAATCCTGTCAGTTATAACACATTGCACACACACATATGCAGCAGGCTTTGGCTTGTTAAAAGGGGCTACACACATTTTTTAACACATTCCACAGACGAACACAGAAGTGCTTGCAGGAGGACGACAACCAGACGCTTTCACTACTTCTTTATCAGTCTCTTAGGTGAGTCATTTTATTACTTATTTTATTGCATATTATTTCAGTACCAAACAACACAAGTAATTTACATTCGAATTACAATAAAAGAAGTATCAAACTTTTTAAAGCACTTCAAGAACGGTGTAACTTGATAATGTGCTAATGTTCATACATAAGCTATATGTGTAGGCAGCTCAAAAGTACGATTAAAATGTTCAGTTCCTTGCTTAGGGCTATGCAGATATAAATGCAGCTTTTGGCATTCAGTGTGTTCTAGTAAAGGCTTGCTGTGACGTTTTATGCATTCGCAAGAAGTCAGAAGGAACTCGTTTGCATGTCCTCTGAGAAAACCAGCTAATTTAGAACATTTTGTACTTTTTCCATTCCATGCATTAGATTCTGCAGCTGTACATAATGACACAATTACGATCACTAAAAACTACTAAAGTGATATTTATGATGTTTCTGCACATCAACTCCCATTAGCTCAGAAGAGACTTGGAGAGATGGCAGAGGAAGACTTTTTGCCTTTATCAGAGGAAATCAGTTCCTTCTGTCTGGTTACCGAGGCTCGTTCAGGGACACAAGTTACCCAGCCCTTCCCACGCTCTCCAAAACTGATCAGGAGAACTGGAGCCAACTCTCCAAAACCCTCAGAGGTAATGACAGATTTTCTAACCTGCCACACAAATAAAACATAAGAATGTGGTCATGCCAGAAATATACTACAGGAATATTGTTATAGTTTTTGAACTGTTTTCCATTTTCCAATAACATCATTTATTTTTGATCAATTAAATGCACCCTTGGTGAATAAACATACTAATTTATTAATTTATATATAAAAAAAATCTTACTGACCCCAAACCTTTGAGTGGTAGTGTGCAGTAATATATAAATGATTCAAAAATATTGTGTAAACAGCTGCCAGTCTGGTTGGATGACTTGAAGAAGGAGAGGAAAAGAACAGAGTCCCATCTGGAATCTCTTAAAAAGCGGCAAGCAAACCTGAATGTAAGTGAAACCCTGCTGGGAATTTGATTTGATGGTGAAAAGTGATCTATATGACGGGTGGCATGGAGGGCTTGATCAGAAGTAGGAAAAAAATATATTTTGAATAAGAGTCTCTGATGAATCATTCAAAATAAGACCAGGAAAGTAGACTGAATGTCTGCCTGACAGCTAACTATTATAAATGTTAAATAACTAATGAATCATACATCTCTGCTGAAGATGAGTTCAGAGGCGATGAAGCAGCAGGTACAGGAGTGCTTTGAGGAGCTACATATGGCTCTGCAGGAGGATGAGAAGGCTGTTCTGAACATGATAGAACAAGACCGCCGGGAGACCAGCAGTAAAATAAACCGAATTCTTCAAGACTGGAATCAACACCTCGGTCTCCTGCAGAAACACATCAGCGCTATTCAATCAGCTCAACAGAGCCCAGCAGAATCCATGAAGCAGGTTACCATCCACATGCAATTCATGTCGTTCTAATAATCTTGTTGACAAAATGTATATAATAACATATATTCTCTTCTGCGTGTTCTCTGCTTTCAGCCGTTTCCTGAGGATTTTACGTAAGGCCATATTTTTCAATTTCATGAATAGTGGATTTTGTGATAGGTCCTTAATACAAATACTTATAGATAACTTAATTATTTTAAAAACAACATGCCTTTCCATGTTCTGTTCGATAGCAAACATGCTGTATGTTTAATTCCGATGTATCTTTAACTAGATTGAGTAGCTGTCGTAAGAAACTGGACCCAGCTGAAGAGGAGATAAAAATGAATGAAGAAAGGATTCATAAGCTGATGAAGATTCTTAGGAACATCTCAAAAGATCTGAAAGCCCAGCTCCAACGAAAGAGCCTGCTGCTGGGTACAAAACACTATCAGCCCCTAAAACCCATAGATCAAGTTAATGCAAAATATATTCTATAAATAGATATTTTTCAAATATATTATACAAATCATGTGCGTGTGTATATATACTGTTCAAAAGTTTGGGGTCAGTAAGATAATTTTTTTTAAATAAAGAAATTAATACTTTATTCAACAAGGACACATTAAACTGACCAAAAGTGACAGTAGGGGCATTTATAATTTTACACGATTTCTATTTAAAATAAATGAGAAATTCTGTTCTTTCAATTTATCAAAGAATGTTGAAAAAAAAAAAAATATATATATATATATATATATATATATATATATCCCCCCCTGAATTGTTAATAATTAAGAAATATTTTAATCATAGAAATAAAATAAATTTTCAAATATATTAAAATGGTTATTTTAAATTGTAATATTTCTTAAGTTCTTTAAAAAAAAATCATACTGTTCTAAAACTGCTGAATGGTAGTGTATATCCTGCATACTATATTTAAAAATATATATATAATTTATGTGTTTGCATACATTTTTAGACTATTATATATTCCATATATCATACTGTATTGAAAGGATTAGCTAATGGACAAGAAATGTTCAGAATACGCTTTATGTAAATCAGATGTTTCTGAATATTCTTGCATTTCATCTTGACAGATTCCTTTAATGTGGTGATTGACAAACAGACCTGTCACAAACAGATCAAGGTGACCTCAGAAGGACGCGGCCTGTGCCTTTCCTCAGAGGACCGCTGTGTTCCCAATGAGCCTCTAAGGTTTGATCAGTTATACTGTGCTTTGGGCTCTGTTGCTATTACATCTGGGCAGCACTACTGGGAGGTAGATGTGCACTGCTGTCCATCATGGGCTGTGGGCATGGCTTATGGCAGCCTACAGAGGAGAGGACGGGACAAAGGTGCCAAACTTGGACGGAACAGGTGCTCGTGGAGTCTTGAGTTTCAGAACGGGCATCTCTTGGCCTGGCACAACGATCGACATGTGGCACTACCCGTCACAGCAGCTCGGGCAGCACCAAACAGAGTAGGGGTGTTTGTAAAGTATCAGAAGGGCCGTCTGGTGTTTTATGATGCTGAGACTATGAGAACGCTACAGGAGTTTTCAGCAGTGCAAACGGCTGTGTTTGAAAGAGCACATCATCAGTTTACTGAGCCTCTCTACCCAGCCTTCCGCTTTTTTTCACCCAAAGACAAAGGCCATCATCATATGAAAATATGCAATCTCAGTCTTTAATTATTATTAGCAATAATAAAAACAATAAAGTTAATAAACAATATTTATTTCAAGCAGAAATCTTTTGTAACATTGTTTTAGAACATTACTGACACCTTTGATCTATTTAGTAAGTCTTTACTGAATAACAGTGCTAATTTCTTTAAAAAGACAACATTTTTGAACGGTAATGTATATTATAGTTCTTAGATACAGGACAATCTTTATGAGCTTTATTAACAGTTATTAAGAGTGCAAGCATATAATATATATGCCTGTCTCTTGTACCAAAAAAGCAACTGGAGGAACAGTCTACTCTTCTACCTTATGCAAAACAATGTAAAAATAGAGTATATAATAAAATATATACTAATAAATAAATAAAAAATATAGTTTCCACATAACATAAAATACTCAAAGTCTGGTGCACCCTCTTAAGAGAATTGAATTCTGTCTATGTGGCTATTTAACCTTGTATTTGCAAATAATTATGGGTAACACTTTATTTTAAGGTGTCCTTGTTACACGTTACATAGACTTACTATTATAATAACAATAAATTATGCATAATTACATTCAAGTAACCCTAAACCAAACCCTAATCCTAACCATATATAGTAAGTACATGTAGTTAATTAATATTACTCAGTACTTAAATGTATAATTACACTGTAACAAGGACACCTTAAAATAAAGTGTAACCGAAATTATGTTGTATTGTGTTTACCTGTAATCAATATCCAGCAATAAACTCTTCATTGTCGGACTCTTGCCCTCCATATTCCGTAACTTAATCACCTCGTGTAATCTGTGAATGTGTACGAGAGAATCTTCAATTATAAAGTTAAAATGTGGAGATATGTTATCGATTGTACATTACCTTTATTTATTTATTTATTTATTTATATAGCGCTTTTAACAATACAGATTGTCAAAGCAACTTTCCAATATCAAAATAGGAAAACATTACATTGGATATTTTGCCAATTTTACTGACGGAAAAACAATTGCACACACAAGATTTTTAAAATATAGAAATTTGCATAGCAGTAACTGCTTATACTTACCGCGGTGTCCCAACACAGAGAATTTTCTGGAAGCCTAACCCCAAGAGCATATCCAGGAGGAAATGACAGCTCCGATCCGCAAACAGATATTGTGCATTACTCTTCTTGTTGTCTAGAGGACACAGAAGCAGACTGGGCCTTTTCAATCGCTGCACTGTGATGTCCTCAGAAAGTGCCTTGTGTTTCACATGATTCACCCATTCCCCAGGAAGAATCAGCAGCTGACAGTCCACACAGAACCTTCTCTGCTCCAGCGGGAGAGAAACAAACTCTCTAAATCTGTAAAAAGAACAAACGTACACATATGAAAGATTTTGGTGAGTTGTAGTATCTCTGGTACTATTTTTCAGTTTCAATCTGTTTTCATTTCAGTTTTCAGTCATTTTCTCTTTCCATAAATCTCTTTCCAGACATGCCAGTATCTTATTTGATGAGTGTAGTTTTTAAAATAAAAGTTATTTACCTAGAGCAGTATTCCTGATGACTGAAAAGAGGCATCTTGGAGCGGTTCTGTTCTTCTCTGGAAAGCATCCTTGCCTCAGATATCTGAAGCATAAATTAAATGCATCAAGTGAATGAAAAACTAGTATTCATACATGTCGTCTTTGATTATTTTTTCATTTTTGTTGTATTATGACTTACATGCTTGTGTCAAATTTGGAACATAAGTTTCTAAACATTGCTGAAAAACCTGATGTACACAAGCTACTGCGTGTCTTCTGTTGCCTGATTGATATTTCCATTTTTCTATTCCAAAAAAATAGACATAACTTTTAGATTTGTATAAGAGTCAAATATATTTTAATGTCTGCATCAAAATAAATTTTACAAAAGTGATTTTATATACATAGAAGGCACATTAAATGCAAGTAAAGTGTCTACTTTTAAGGTTTCGATTAAGTTTTGGGAGAATAAAGTGTCAAAATGTATGTGAAATAATGTTCTATTGTCATTCAGTGTAAAACTTATATTTATGTAAAAATCGAAACAACATACTCATTCTGACCTGTACGTATTAACATATATAAAAGAATAAGTGAGCTTACAAAATTGTATTGCATTGTAAATGAGTAAAAAAATATTGCTGACCTAAATGGGATAGTGGCATAGTTTAAAAATGTAAAATTAAAAGCAAGTAGAATTTGGGGTAAAACTAATTAGTCTTTTAATGTCATAAACGGATTCTTGTGGTAAATATGCCTGACAAGATTGTTACACCGAATGATATTTTAGTGGCTGTTTCCTGTAAATCATGGTAAAAATGTAGCCGAAGCTATTTATTTTTTTTGCGCAGAAAAAAACTATTTAATTAAACAGGACACTTTCTAATGTACTGAAAAACAACAATTCAGAGCTGTATTACATACTGTTTTGATGCTTGAAACACCTTTTTTCGTCTTTGACCAATAATTATTATTTCATGTCAGGCTTTACAGGATTTAATATATTCGTCTTATTTTATTCAAGCTTAAGTTTGCTTGTACAGTTCTTAGTATTTCATGAAAGAACCTTTGAAAAATAAATCGGTTACATTAAAACTGGTACAATAATAAACACTATGTTAGTCCTAGTTAACCTTTTCGTCTGCCCACTGAAATAAGTTGCAGTCTTTTCTGTCCCGACAAGCAGAACACGCGTAAAATCGCCTTCCTTTCTCCTCTCCACTGCCAGTTTTCTCGAACAACAGAGCTGGTCCTGTGAAAAGCACGTATCGATGATTACATATGGTATTAATTACATTTTAGAATAAGAAAACTGACACGACACCAGAAGTATAATTTATCTCATACCATGTGGACACCGTGGTGCAGTTTTGTCCCTTTCATTCTGAATAATCACTTCTATTCCGCCACTATCATCCAGTATTTTACCCATATTTGCCAGAAACCTTACATGTGAGAATCAAAACAACACTCGCATGCTTGACAGGAGGCTGCCACAGTAGAATGTGTCGCACACATATGACGTCGCGTATCGTCGCCTAAACGCTTCTTTAGTCAGTTTAGTTTTTCTTTTACTATTATATCCACTTCTTTGTTGTGAGTTGTATATGCACGCAAGTATCTTATATTGAGTATTTTCCTAAACAAACAAACAAATAAATATTTTAACAACACATGTTCACGTATCTTGTTGGTTAATGGTCACATGACATACAAGTAAACAAATAAAATATAGAAATTATGTATATAATATATTTTATAATACTTATTTAGTGTTTTTATTTGTTTTATTATAAAATGTATTTATTTAATTTAATTTTACGTTTTTATGTTAGCCTTTCATTAACTCACGATCTGGGAAAAACCGAGGATCCAGGCCAGTAAGTGGCGCTAGTGAGCTGTTAAATAGGCGACTTGCCGATCGCTATTAAAACAGAAGAAGGTAATTGGTGAACACCTGCTCTGAGTTTTGTATTGTTTATAAAAGATCTGAAGTTCTGTCTTGTGTAATTGTTAGCATGGCTCTACGAAGAACTAGAAAAGGCAGTCAGGAGTCTGACGGTCAGCACAACTATGACCAGAAAATGAGAATTACCAAGAGAAAGGAGCTGTTTATACAGCAGTTTGAGAAGGAAGGTCAGTCATGTATTACAGTCAGTACATGCTCTTTCCTGTTTATGTATATATAAACGAACCCATTCTTTTACTTGCACCGGAACAGCCCAGGACCGGATAAATGAAATGGAGGCTAATCTGAACAAATTACTGGCCACTGTGGACCGAGTCTTCAAAATAGAGCTGATGAAAATGCCGCAGTCGTTCCACACCACGCTGATAAAAGACCTAATGAATGGTACGGCAATCACAGAGTCTGTTTGTCCTGTCTTGATGGTGTTATTATTTATAATCTCTAATGTTTTTCAGATGATGACACGTCTGTAGGGGAGGTCACTATGGCGCTCAAGGTAAAATAATGATTTTGCTGCCTCTGGTGTTCGCTTGAGGTAACTGCACCACTTACATCAGTACTGGTGGTGCTTTTCTTTCTTTTTCTTCTTTTAGTGTGCGTCTCCAGAAATGCAGAAGCCCTTATCTCGAAAGCCAAGCAAAAAAGGTTTGTCCACCTGAAGTATTTTTTTTTTGTAACGTTAACTTTCATTCCTTTAAGGTTAGCTTTAATTTCTCTTAGGTTTGAGTGCCAGAGTAGGCCAACAAAGGTCAACAGGTCAAAACAAGACCGCTCCAGTTGAAGGCCCAAAGGTACCGAGCCTTAATTTGTCATCTTTGTGGGTGTCTAATTTAAATTTTACTTATGAGCCTTGTTATCACAGAAACCCACTAAGAAGACCTTGCACAACAGTAAGAGCACTGGAAGTCTGAGGTAAACTTTAAATTTGATTTAATCTGGTCGTTTTAGACCGCTGTTTGTTTTGAATTTATACATTGGAACGGCAATGAAGTAGTCTTTGTGTATATACAAATGCATTTTTCTTATTAATTGCACCACTGTGTGTGTATAGAGAGAGAGGAATCCAGTGGTTACACACACCATGATATTGCATGATTTCTTCCCCACCACCAGATGGCACCAATATGCCTTTCATGCACTGGGTTTTAAGTACCTTTACTCAATTTTTTTTTTTATTTAAAAAAAAAAAAAAAACTTAAACACTATTAATTGTAAATTACTTATGTCGTGCGTGTTTTTTTTTTTTTAAAGAAATGTGAATATTTTGTAGTCCTACAAAATCTCAAAATACAAAATGTTAAAGAATAGAAATTAAAACAAAATACTACATTTTCCATTAATTTGTCTTTTCTTTAGACTGTTCTGACTGCAGAGGATTGTGATTGGTTGCCTAAGTGAGGGTTAAATAATTGCTTTTGTACATGTTGGGCTGTTTCCTAAAGTTTTGATCTCTCTTTGACAGGTCTGCCTCAACTTTCAGTGCAAAAAGAACCCAAGGACGGATTGTAAAAAACAGTGTTCAGGGATTTGGGTTTGGTAAATTCAGGTAATGTGTCCTCCCTTATGTGTTTTTACTTGTGTTTTCTTGTGTGGTGTGGCTTTTCACTAAATTTTTTTTTTTTTTTAACATATAATTGATTAACAGACAAACGAGTCGCTCCGTTGGTGATGAAATGATGGGGACAGCCACAATAATAACTTCCCATGGAGAAGTGAGTGTTATAATATTGTGTAATTTATTTTGCTCGGGATAACATTCAATAATGGTTATTTTCCGCCTTTGAAGACATTGTTCCTTTCTGAAGACAATAAAGATGACATCAATGTTGAGTTGTTGGATGATGCGGCTGTACATCAGATGCAAAAAATCAAAGTGAGCGGTTTAAAACCTACATAACTTCATGTGGTTGCTTAAAGAGACCCTGAAATGAAGCATAACCAGACATTTGTGACTCTTGTTGCAGGATCTTATGGACTATCTGTGTAACAAAGTGGGGCCAAATAACACATGCTGATGCTTTTTAATCAACTGCAGCTGGTGTTTTAATTTATTTTAAATGTAAATAAACTATTGTAAAGAGATTTAAATAAAGTGATTTCATTTAATTTGGTCTGTCATCCAATTTGTATTGTCCCCACCTCTTTCCAAGTAAGATGTCTTGAAGCAACTTCATTTAACACTGCTGATAGTTTGCGTTTTTAGAGCCTAACAAATCAGACTTTTTCAGTTGTGGTATTAGTGGTTGTCTATCTATTTTTTATTTTTTTTTCACACAAATTGAAAAGACTTGCAAGCTGTCATACTTCAACACTAGATGGTGTTAATTTGCTAATGCACATTTTCCTATTATGCAGTTGCTCAATATCAGGATTGATACAGTGAACTAAAACCATAAATGTGTTACTCGAAGTAAAGCTTAATTGAAAAAAAAAAAAAAAGTTTCTAATTTTCACTTAATTTAACTTGATGTATTAAAATTAAACTATAGGTATTTAAACAAATCATAAATGTCAAAAGTTACTTTAAAAAATTCAACTTTAAAATAAAATGGAAAATGTAAGCTATAATACCATCTCAATACTGCTCAGTACTGCCATTTAAGTGTAATTGCCTCTTTATATTTTGAGCCATAAATTTACATGCCTTTCATATATTATCTGTACATATGCTTTTTAGCGTGGCGTCACTATATGTGCATAACTTGTCCCGCACTGTTTGTGCTTTGACTAATGGTGGTTATTACTTTAAGTGTGGAGTGGAGGCTTGTTGTGGGGCCCCTGGGGGCCCCAGTTATGTCCTGCTGTTACAGATATCCGAGTTGGCTCATTTCTTGGGACAATACAAATGGAAATCATCACTTTGGGTGGCGAGTTTTGCTTTAAAGTGACGTAATGATTAGTAATTGTTCTTTCGTTTATATGGTTATTGCTGTGGCTGATCTTGAGTTTGATTCCAGCCCATAAACTCCATTTCCCAGCCGCCCGCTGTCACAGTGCGTCTCGTGCAGGAATGGTGCTGAGGCAAATACGCACACGCGCATCACAGCCACACGGCAACACCCCGCTCCTGCATGCGCCTGCAACGCTGCGCACTACGTTTATTAGCGATTCTACAGCATATAATAACAACGACTTTTCTTCAGTCGGAGGTGCGAGGGCTTATTTCGCGATCTTTATTTTATTTCATTACCACGTTGGCTCGAGCACTTGTGCACCGGGCGGTTGAAAGATGCACGGAGCGCGTTGATGGCTCGGCGTGAATAACGATCTAGAGACATACATGACATTGGAGTCTGGAAAGGTCTGCGGATAACGATGAGCACCGGTGAGTGCGTCGCGTATACTAATGTCATTACCTAAAAGCCCGGAGATTTGTCTATGTACGCGGTAGTCTGGTTCCACCCACCTATCCACCAGCGCTCATGATGTTGCAGTGCAGCCCTGTTAGGCGTAATGTAGTGCTGTCAAAGGTGTGTAGAGGCGGTCTCTTGTTTTTCGTGTGATGTGTAGCGTGTTCAATAGTGTCACAAGACTCCCTTAGTGTTCTGCAGCTGGTGACAACAAACCCTTTAAGTTGTAAAACTTGAATACGGTGAATACTAAGGGTTTTATTAAGGGAAAGGTTTTGTTGGGCTAATGTTATTTTGAGAACTGACACCATTTATCTATAAATCTTTTTTGTAAAGTCTTAAAAATCTTAAGTCTGAATGATGCTTCTTTCCTATATAGGCCTATTACAAAACAAATCCTGCATAGTCATGATTTATCTCTTTTGCACTGTCCGATGAATACCTTTGTACCTTCTTTACCCCTAAAGACTGTGTAGTACCTTAGATTAGTAATCTGTATTCTTTTGGTGCTATTTTGAGCCCTTGTACCCCTAAAGGACAAATTTGTGCACCCTTGTTTTCTGACAATGTAGGTGCATTTGGAAGTCCTATAAAAAGCAGAAAGTTTAATAACTTGTACAACCCGTATTTTTGTTGATTTATTTAAAGGAATAGGTCTACAACACTGTAATTGTGGTAGCTTAAGTTAACACTGAGGGTGTTAGAAGGATAGTCTGCACAATCTCAGGTATTAGTTGATTTTGCTGTCAAGGTGGTTAATCTCTAACCTTAATCAATATTGTCTGTAGTTGCAAGTTCCCTTTTTTTGTGGTAATGATGTTCTGTAACCTCTATCCTGGGTTACATTTCCTAAAAGCATCGCAATCATAAGTAGACTAACGAGACCGTTGGTGCCAATGGTTTCTGTTTTCTACATATCGCTGTACATATTCTGTAAGGTTCATAAAGTGGTTACTTAATTTTAATGTGAAGAATGATACATTTTGTTTGAAACGAATCTGTTATTTATCTTTAAAAATGATCTTCTGGAACGGTATGTGAACCAAACTGATGCATAATTTGGTTAATTTACATTCTGTATAACCTTATTTTCAGGTTGGCATAATTTGTGCCAGAAATTCAACTCATGTGAATCTGACTGATGTAATATCAGAGTACTAGCTAAATCATCATGGGAGTGACTTTGGAGTGAGGCTAGTACATTAGGGCAGTTCTTAAAGGGGTCAAGTGACGTTGCTAAAAATAACATTATTTGGTGTAATGCAATGCGTTTGTGCGGTTTAAGGTTAAAAAACACATTATTTTCCACATACTGTACATTATTGTTGCTCCTCGATGCCCCGCCTTTCTGAAATGTGTCAATTTTTACAAAGCTCATCCTTCTGAGAAGCGAGGCGTGCTCTGATTGGCCAGCTATCCAGTGCATTGTGATTGGCCGAATACCTCAAGCGTGAGACAGAAATGTTATGCCCCTCACCGTATTGTGATACCATGTCCCAGTGCGACGACACAAAAACAATAAAACCCATTATAAACGAGGCATTTGTTGCATCCAGTGGGGACATAATTACTGATTATAATGACTTATACTGTCTTTTTCCGCATCGCGTTGCATCGTGCCGCGTAAACATTACCATGTCTGCATTTGTGATCAGACAAACAACAAGCACTACTCTACACTGCTCAAAACTCGCATTTGAATAGTCAGTGGCAAATTCTTTAAATATGAAAACGTATTTACAGTCTGCGAGTTAGAAGCGCCAGACTATCCTTGCAAAGGTTGAATTGCTCCACTTTATAGAAACAGCCTCTGAGCAAGCCAGCATTGTAGGCTAACGTTACTCTCCCAGGTTCAGGAAATAGTCCTCCGTAAAATGCGCTGCACACACTCTAATATTTGGGTTGAACTGTTCTGGAACAGTGTTGTAAATACAACTTAACCACTGATTTCTAGTTGTGTCCTCTTTTGGAAGCCCAAACAAAGTACTTTCTCTTTCACAACGAAACACAGCGTCTCCACGACATGGCGCCAGCGGCAGCAACAATACTACAGCGAGAATAATAGTTCCGCCTTCTTTCATTGCGAATACATTTGGGTGGTGTTTTGCAAATCTCCCCACACCATGACGTAGACATGTGGGGGTGTGTTTGAATGAGCCGTTTTAGGGGGGCGTGGCAGAGTCTTAACTTTTATAAAGAATATCTCTTTGGTTTTGAGACTTTAGTCTTTGCAGCTTCAGGGATCTTATCTTTGCACAAACAGCTTGTAACACTCCAAAGAGAAAGGAAAACTTGAAATTGCATCATATGACCCCTTTAACTGGGTTTAGTTGAGGACACAAATTATTTTTTATATAAGGCGTCAAGTGCTGTCCCAACACTGTGGCATGTATTTTTATTTTTAATATTTTTTTGTTCTTAAAGTGAAAGATTAAAATTTAATCAGGCGTTTACAGCACAAAACACTGTGATTGGCACAGATTTTTGGGGAACTATTTACTATTAGTTTGGGTTATATATTTATAATGCATTTATGCTACCTCTGAGCAGTATTAAACAGTCTGTGTCAAGATCTACATATAAATGACATTTCACAGCGTGTGTGTAAATTACTGTTTGAATGGATATAAGCCCTTTGAATGACATCTACAACAAAATATGTCTATCTCCTCCTTTTTAAAAGTTGATGAGTCTTTATTTTGATGTTGATTGTATGGTTAGTTGTGACCCACCAGATGAGAACTGCTGCATTATGCAAGTTAAGACTTTCTTTTAGAAGGTATTTGGTTACAATGAAAAAGATTGTGGATTTTGGCTCTTTGCAGAAACTGAGCAGGCTGAATGTAAATTTTTTACAGCTGTTGGAAGCAAATAGAGAAATAGCTGGTGATATCACTCCTGCTACAGTAAGTCCCTGAGAAACAGTCACTAGCAATTAGCCCTGAAATCTAGAGTGGGCCTGTGACATTTTCCTTGTCCTGGTTTTATTGGTACTTACTGTGAGAGGAATGGCCTCCAGCTTATTCATCAAACACTAGCTACGGTAGGGACAAAATCAGAAGGCTCATTTTTCACGTAATGTTGAAGAATAGCATGAAAGCTGTTTTCAGCTATTTAAGGTGCCATTCTGACCTGCAGAAATCAGAAAGGAGACACAAATTGGATATCACGTATGAAAAAGTGTTTGAAATATACACCCTTGCCTTCTGCATGAACCCTGCTGGTTTTGTTAATTGAGCCTTGGTTGGATGCATGCTGGGAGAATGCCATTTCATCATCAGCAGGTGTGTTTGGAGGGACATTTCAAGAACAGTATCGGTGTATTCGATACACATATAACATACCCCCCTCCCCATCACATTGGCTGTCATATAGACCTTAGAGTAGCGCCATATTTAACTCTGGACAGGAGTGAAATCAAGGCTGTGATGATAGAAGTGCAGCACGTTCAGTGGATTGTACTGTTGTTTACTAACAATATACCGATTAGCTGAAGAAACTTGTTTATTAAAAAAGACATTTAGTAGACAAAAGCTCCATAAAACAGTTTTGAAAGTTGTGATTTGGTGGAGATTATTGCATGATCTGTTTTATATAGTGCATGCCATTGAAAAGACTAGTCTATTCTCTTACAGCCTTGTTTTTATCGGTTAGCTAAATACAGTATAATGTCTAACCTGGGGCCTGTTTCTTAAAAGAGATTTACCAAATAAGCCAGGTTTATTTCAGTTAGTCTGATTTATTGTCAGTTGATTTGGTTCAAAATAAGTCAGAATAACTGAAATAAGCCTGGCTTGTTTGGTAAACTTGTTTTATGAAACAGCCCGCTGACTAAGGTCTGTTGGTCATTTGATGTGCATCAATGGGTCTGCTCTGAATGCTTGGTTAATATTGCATGTTTTTATATTGCATTATTCCACAAATGGTTTGTGATTCTTAAAACGGCCCCTCTACAAATTGAGGCCTTCTAAAGGTCTTAAATCAGAGCAAAAGTCTTAAATTAATAAAGTCATGCCATTAAATGTTGCATGCATTGCAAAAAATGAATATCAATATATTGGTTACCAATACAAATATCTAAACATTCATATTTTTCATATATTAAGAAAATCAAAATGAAATGTTTCTACTTTAAACAAAAACAAATCTGTCAATGGCGTATGAAAACTTGCTTTTGCGTCAAGTTGATTTTTCGATTCAAAATTCACAGAAAACTAAACGTTTTCTTATTTTGCTTCTGAAGTAAGTATCTTGATTTAAGAATCTTTAGACTTTGCACTGGAAAACAAGGTAAAACTCAACAAAATTACTGAGGAAGAACTTCACTTTTTGTAGTGTGGTTATTTACATATTCTAGTGGTTGGGAGCAGAGCTATTCAAGCTACATATTAAAAAAAAATTGTATCAAAAATACTTTTTTTTTTAATTTGGACATCACTTTCTGCAACTATCATGGGCATAATACGTAATACACATTTTTTTTAATGCGTTCTTATGTATTTTCGGTTATAATACGTGACTCAAAATTTGCACAGATGTGCGTGTATTTGAGTTATTGAAAGATGCTATATTAACCTGTCTTTTAGACAAACCCTTTCTACAGTCACACCATTAAACATTCGATTGCGCACATGTATGTGCTAATGACTTGAAATTTGATATTGCTGTTTGCTTTGAGCTGAGTTTTTATTCAAAGGCAAAAGTCATTTGTTAATATGACCAGTTATTTGCACTTTTATGCAAAATAGGCTTCTGTTTACCCATCAAACCCTAAAGGCAAGCTGTGAAGAGATGACCTGCTGCTATACTTGTGACTGTGTGTGTACGGGTGTCTGTGTGCATATTCTGCATTGATAACTTTCTTCAAATGCTCAAAATAACTTTTTGCTCTGTCACATGTTTTTATGATTGTACCATGCCTCTGCACAACAGTAATAAAACTCATAAGATGCATTTTCCTTTGAACATTTTCATTATTTTATTGGAATGTAGCTCTGCTGAATATAGTACTGCTGAGTCAATGCTCATGAACAGTTTGCATGTCACACCAGATGGAGGCTCATCTGGTTTGACCAAATTTTGTTGCCAGCTTATTCATGAGATATCGAAACAATGTCAACCATTTTGCAAGCAGTTTGCATGCATGTATACACTTTCCTTAATTTGTAAACTTCTTTGAATATGTCTAAATATAGTTTCAGACCGTCATTTTTGTCTGATCAAGCATGTCTCTTATCCCAAAAGTCAAGGCGGCTCCTTTGGTTCAGCAAAAAACCTCTTGTTGAGCTGCTTTGTTATATGTAGGGTTCTTGAATTAGCTCTGTGGTTCTAATTTGCAGATTAAAAACGATGTTGTAGTTTATGTTTGTGTGTCAGGCTCAGAAAATAACTTTTCCAGGTGGCAATAATTGCCCCTGGAATTGATTTTCAAGGACATAAAAAAAAAACTTCTAAGGGCATTTTTTTAGGATTGTCATATTAAATGTATCTGCATTCTAAAAAATGCTGGGTAAAATATGGATGAACCCAGCGATTGGGTTGTTTTAGACCCAGCGGTTGGGTTACTGCCCAGAAGGTTGGGTTAAACATTTAACCCAATTGCTGGTTGAAAAAAACCCAGCATGTGTTCTGTCCAATATTTACCCAGCACTGGGTTGTATTTAACCCAGCATTTTTTAGAGTGTGTGTTGTCTGATGTCAAATACTTAAATATTAATTTAAATTATTTCAATTAATCAGAATACTATAGATTGTTTTCAGTCAAATTTATCAATATCAGGAATTTTACAGTAATTTTTACACTTGCAAAGGTTAAACAGAAGCTACATCTGATCTGATATTGCTGCTCAAAGGTGGTGCGCATAACATATATAAATGATTATAAAATTAAATAATTATGCTATACAGACAGAACCAATTGAGAACCATTTATGAACTGATTTTATTTATCATTTTAACTAAAAAAAAATAAAAAAATAAAAATATATATACTGTATATATATATATATATATATATTAGTGCTGTCAAACGATTAATCGCATCCAAAATCAAAGTTTTTGTTTACACTATGTATGTGTACTGTTTATTTATTATGTACTATATATAAATACAGTATATATTTTGAAAATATTTACATGTACAGTATATGCATTTATATATTTATATTATTATATTTTATATTTATATAAATATATTTAATATATAAACATAACATATGTTTATTAAATATGTACATGCATGTGTTTGTATTTATATATACACAGTTCACACTCATTATGTAAACAAAGTTTTTTATTTTGGATGCGATTAATCATTTGACAGCACTAATATATTTATATATATAGATAGATAGATAGATAGATAGATATAAACTAAATGTCTCTGATTGGCCACAGCATTCATATACTTAACAGAAATGTGTGTGATTGGCCATCGTGACATCATTATATTTAGTTCAGTTGTGTTTTTTTTTTTTCTTTCTTTTTTTCTCATCTTGAATTTGGGGGGAATTTTTTGTTAATTTTGGTGGCTTTTTTGCCCAAAGCCCTTGATGATTTCTGAGCTTGGTGTGTGTGTGTATATTGTTGGTGTATCTTTGGCATGGAATGGAATGTTACAGCAGAGTGATGATTCTCTACCCATCACCCCTCTCATCCCGCCACGGTAAACAGAAGAGTGCTGAGGTTATGGGGACAAATCCTGAATGTAGCATCCTCGTGCTAAACTGATTGGTCAGGTCTGAATTTACTGGTGGTCAGTGTTCTCAGCTTAGGAGGAGTTATAAATCAGCAGATTTTTTATTTATTTATTGGTATGTTTTGGTTAAAAATTGAAGGAATATTGCAGTGAAATTTCAACAATCTTTGTGAAACTGGAACTCAAACTACAGTAATGTTTTTGTAATACAATATTTTTTGAATAACTTTATCAATTTTGACAAATTTCCAGACAGGTTTCAGAACACGCCCCTGTCTGCCATTAGTTGTGCAAACAGATATGCCTGCCATATACGCCATTGGTTGAACTAGTGTTGCTGTGTCAGGCAGGGATGCGTTTTCCATACAACTCGCTGTTTTTGCTATAATAGTACAATGCGTTTTTGAAGAAATATAACTACTCACGAAACTGCAGTAACTTTACAAATCTGTTGTACAAACCACAAAGAACTGGTGTTAATGACGCAGGTGTTTGTGTAATAACTTCAGCTAATTAATCACTTTGAGCTTGAATTAACGTCAGATTTAGCTATAAATAAAGAAAATGACTCCTGTTTTGCTTTATTTTCTAGGTGTTTGATTCAATCACGGCTTTCCTCTCACATCATAAAATGTTGCTTACTGTACTCTTGACAAACTAAAAATGTAGAACGATTAAGATGATAATTACCAAAAAAAAGAAAACAAAAAGCAAGTAACTCATTGAATTAAACATGACGTTCTAAGTAGAAAGACTGAAACAGTATTTTCTTGTAAAACTTATTCCAGTAATCTTTGGTTTACAACTTCAAAAAATATCTTTAAATGGTTTAATTACGGTTTTCTTCATGGTTTTCCATGAATTTCCATAATCTAATGTACTGTAGTTCTCCCCCTCAGCTGCATGAGTTGTTGAGATTTGACACCTGAGCACCGCTGCTGTGCTTTAGAGTCTCAGGTTATGTGGAGAGAGTAAAGGACCTCTGTAAATTATTCATGACTTGAATCTTAAGGGTGTCTGAGTTGGAGCAAGCAGAGTACATCCCCATCCCTCTTTCTCTCTCTCTCTCTGTTATCTCTATCCTTCTGTGGCCCCTATTACTCTCTCCATTAGCTCAGGCAAAGAGGATATAGGATGAAGTTGAAGTAAAAGTGGTGAAGGACTTTTAAATGTAGATCAAAGTGTAGAGAGTGAAGTTAAGCTATTTTGACACTGGCAGTGTTCGTGTACAGAATGTGTCTCTGTGAGTGTATACGTTGTTTTCTTTTTTTGGATCCTGATGAGGTCACAATATTCAATTCAAACCAAAGTTCAAACACTGCTTGTACTATACACTCTCTCTTACACATATGAATGAACTATACACAAATAAATCATCTCGACGGACAGAAAATGAACACATTAGTCATGCACATGTTCGCTATCTTTGCAAATCATACAAAGGGAATTATGTAATGTGTTTTCTCTGAAGGCCGAGCTTGGCTCGCTCACTCTATCGCTCCTTTTTTCTGTTTTGCCATCTCTCACTTTAGAACAATGCCTCTTTCATTATTTTTTCCGTGGATTGCCAGCACAGATTATCAGCAGTGTCTAAACAATCATTTTTAATGGTGCTGACAGAAACCGAAGCCAAATGCTTATGGCAGCAAATTTAGCACAGTAAAAAAAATCCGTAATTAATTAATTGTTTGGTTTTCCATTTAACAAGGATCTTTAACTTTGTTAAAGTAAATCTCTATGGAGAGGAGAAAAACATTTTGCAGTCAGTTCTAGTGAAGTTTGTACTGACGAAAGTAAGTGTTGGAATTTGAAATGGCTCCTGCCTTTATTGCAAAAGCCCCTGACAGGTGCTAGCTGCCCGTTCACAAGCCTGATCATTATTCAGGACTTATAGAGGACATGTGAGAGAGTGAGATAGCAGTATGATATTGACTCATGCTCCGCGATTAGACATCAAAGAGTGAACTGTACAGAGATGGAGCTGGATTGAGGGGTCTTCAGAACTGGGAAAGATTTGAGCCCCTCTGACCTCATGAATGCATTAATTAAATGGACCGGGTGTGTGAAAAGTTCTGCGGTTCATAAATGCCTGCCATGACTCTGTTCATATTTCAGAACTTTCATCTGAGCGACTGCATTCAAGTGTGGTTTTGCTAATAGAGCACTGATGATAAAATCTCAGGCGTCCAATCCATCACAATCCAATCCTTTTCCAAGGAAAGGTGGATTCAAAATGGCAAGGAAAACACAAACAAGTCAATATAAGGCATGATCTCATGTGGAAAGGTATGTAGTAATAAAATAAAGGGTTCGAGTCAGATAGGGCTGAGTGTGGCATTATCACTCTGGTTTTGTTTGCCTGTTTCATGTTTATTTGGGAGATCCTACATGGTAAACATTTTCATCATTATTTTGTTTAGCTATATCCTTGGGTATATCCATTTTATATTAAATAAACTTATTAATATTTATATTTATATTTTTCATAGTTAAAACACTTTTTTTCTAATTCATTAAAGTGCTAGAAAAGTGGAACAATGTTTTTTTTGGATGTCTCTTTAAGATGAAATATAAATAATAACAATAAGAGACATCCTATATATCCTAAGGTACATAGGCCTATCCTAATTTGATTTAATTGTAGGCTATATTATGAATAATGTGAGACTTGCAGCATTTGGAAATGGTAAAAAAAAAAAAAAAGACATTATGGAATGTATGCTTCATTATATTAAAATATCTTTTGATGACATTCCAGTGTCCTATAGACCTGATATATGATATATAATAGACCTGATAGATCAGTTTATAGTCTAAAACGCGGAAACCTTTGAATGTATGCAGGCAGCATGTTTCTCACATTGATAACAGGTTGATTCATTTTATTTTATTTTTTTCCCAACTGGGTTAAATGATAGTCCAGCTGCGAACCTCACACAGAGAAAATACGGTAAACGCCCTCAGATATTTGGGAAGGGGTGTCATGTTTTTGAGCGAGAAGCTTCTATTTATAATGGATTGCTGCAATAGCTCGAGTGAGGCGGGAATCATATGACCTGCGTTCATTCCTGTAGTATCTCTGTGACACGCGCTGTGTGAAGCGCATTTCTCCGTCGCTCGCGAGAGGAGCTCAGCATTAACATGTACCAGACCGCTGTGCTCCACTGAAACACTGTCGGATATATATATATATTTTAAACAGCAGGTTCATTCTCTTATTTACAGAATAGACGTGATTACGAGAGACGATGCCTGAAGAAAAAGGTAATGTTGCGCTTTGACGCTCTGTCTGGTATTTTATTATTTCAGGTGGCGTTTATGCCGCTTTGTAAATGGGATCCTGTCGTTTACGTGTTGATTTCATTTCAGTAATGTCGAGGCTTGATAATATATTGTAATATTATGATATTCAGCCTGTTTATCATCACTAATTTTTGAGCTTTAAAGATTAAGGCATTTTTATTCATGATGCATTTTAGTAAGCATGCATAGCAAATATACAGTCATAAAATGTGAGTAGTATTTTTGTTAGATTGAGGTTCTGCAAAACATTATTATGATGGTTGTCTATTAAAACAACAACAATAACAATCCACCTAGAGAATATGCATGGTTTTGGCAGAAGGACATGCTGTTGCACTTCAGGAGCTTAGATGCAATCTGGCCTCATTGGACAGCAGTCTAGAGATGTTTTGTGTGTGTGTGTGTGTGTGTGTGTGAGAGAGAGAGATAGAAGGAGACAGGGAAAACATGGAGGAGGGGGGGAACAGATACTGACATGCTGACATGTAGTTATTTTTTGAAAGAGATATTGATTATTATCAGATGTTTGCATGTCTAGTACCGTGAGGCTAAAACCGTGTTAAAACAGTTTTATTTTGACTGTCATGTTTAGACACTGCAATGATGTCTAAATAAGTAAGGCAGATAATTGCTTTTTAAATGTGTTCAGTGTGCATTAAGGTTGTTAGCAGGCAAAAATGGTGTTAAGACTGGTGGTTGATGAGATAAGCTTGGTTGGTTGCCAGTGTGGCAACCCAATGTGATCCTTTACTCTGCAACTAGTTTTTAAAAACATTTGCTGTTTTTAAATATTCAAAACACTTTGAAAACAGAAATTGTGCATTATCCAGTGAAATGGAACGGGCTATTTACTTAAAAAAAAAATTAGTGAGATGGACTATCTCTATCAGTAGCAATGAGAGTTCAAACAGCTGATAAAAACATCACAGTATTCCATTGATTGACTGGAGCGAAAAGCTGTTTGTAATAAACAAATCTATCATTAAGGTGTTTTTAACATTAAACCGTTTCCTCCTTTGGATACAAAGTATTGCTTTTTGCACTAAAAAAGTCATCTCATCAGTTCTAAAGTAATAGTGACATATTTATCAGCTGTTTGAAATCTCATTCTGACAGCAAATCAGTAGATAATCAATAATCAGGCAGTTTTGGCACCCAACACTTTGAGATCACAAGCAGTACTCTAAATTGCTTGGAGGGCCTTACTGTCACACTTTCACAAGAGCAAACACATCCAAGTCATGATTTAACTGTTGGAAGAGTCTCAGCAGCTGCAGAAGTACCTTAGTGCTGACCTTGGTGACAGTAAACAAACTCTCTCTCTGTGCTCTGCCTCTTCTCTAATGCAGGAAAACAGATCTGAAAGAAATATTAAGAAATTAATTATAAAAGGTAGTTATCTTTGCAAATCTGAACTGGATTTCTACAATCTGATTCTTGCTCTGCAAAACGTAATGGTGCATCTGAGGTATTTTTTGTTTCATTTGTCCTTGGGAGTACGAAATTGGTATGTCAATGAACATAAATGCACAAATGTAATCTGTGGCATTGAGTCTTGGATGTTTATCTTGCTTTTTCTCTACCACAATGAGTGAGACGTAGATTAAGTGCTTTAAATCCATTACTGTGGTTCCTGTTGTTGTCCTCCCAGGCAGAAAGCTGCTGTAATGGAGTTACCTCTGGTTGCCTCAAAATGGGCACTCTACGCTCATGAGCGTGTAATTTGCTTTAAAATCCTTTAATCATCCTGCCATGTCCGAGGATCATCCTCACACACACAGCTGCAAGCCTTGTGGACAAATTAGTGCTTTAAGTTTCTTATAGAGGGATGTAAGCATCTCTTGGAGTATTTGCTGTGACTTTACCACCGAAATCTTTTAATTTTGCAGGATTTTCATCACCAGTGCATAAGCTACTTGTTTTTCCTCAGTCGTCTGAAAATTGTTAAACATTTAACTCTATAACCAAATGAAAAGGAGTATGTACAGCTGCACATTGATGTGGATTTCAAAGTTATACAAAACAATTATAATTTAATAACATTTACTTTAACGTAATATTTAGCCAATCTTAAAATGAACATTGTTTTTTAATACTGTACATTATAAAATTTTGATGCCTAAATTCACTTGTATAATTTAAAATAAATCATTTTATTTTGTTGTCTCTTATTTACTAAAATAATATAATTTAACAAGTATAAAAATTTTATACTATCTGTTTTTATTAGGTGACTGACATAAAATAAAAATAATAATCAGATTAATTCCTAATGATCCCTCATAATGATCACAATATATTTTCTCTTCATTTCTCGTTTTATTTTTTCTTTCCATATTTATTTGTCTTGCTCTCTGGAAACTTCTCATTGGCTGTTTCACCTTGCACAGCTGAAAACCTGATGAGTGACACTTAATACAGAAGAATCATCAAAATGTGACTGACTAGGTCACTTTGAGGTCAAGACGTGACTTAATACGTTTCATGAAGTCGTACACTTCAGTGGAAGTGAATAAAGAGATGGTGAATGCAGGAGATGAAAATATAAACCTCTCCTCATTGCTTATAGAGAACATCAAACAGTTTCGACATGCACAGTGTGATATTTAAGGAATGGGGCTCTTATATAACTCATAACTATAGAATTATGCTGCAGCACAAGAATAATAAGATGAATGTTCTAGTATTCAAAGGCTTTCTATTATTCAATCATACCCCAAAACCCACAATTGCATTTGCAAAATAAGGCAAATGACGAGTGATTTTTGGCTAGTTGAATGGCAGAGAGATCCTGCGGTGGAAATCTGAGCCTTTCAAATACACAGTCATGTCAGCCATGCGCATGGACCTCAAGCAGAATGTAGTAGGGCATGATGGAATCCCCACGGGTTGACTAGATGCTCTATTTATGGAGAACCTGCTTAAAGATGGATGACTCTGCTGTATGAACGAGCAAGTTGGTGAAAAGTAAGGTGTGTGTGTGTGTTTAGCGACATGTGGAGCAAACTCCTCCCTTACGCTGACCTTTAGTTGGTCGTGCTTACAGAGGTTTTGATGATATATGATGTGGACATCTGAAGCATGCAGATGAGTGTATGAAGAGAGCGGGTGCAGCAGTGATAGGGATCTTACTAATGCAGTACGGCTTCATGCCTTTATTACTTTAACCGCAGATCTTTGGCTCAGGTTGAAAGGAATCAGAGATTTGGGAAAACACTGGATTGTTTTTGTACTTCATGAGAACTTGATGAAGATCCACCCTTATTTACGAGTTCTTATCAGAGGAGATGTGGTTAGGCTTATAAGATTCAATCACTGTTTTCTCTCTTTTATGATGTGGTTTGCTAGTTTATGGAAGCTTTGTGCTGGTTGGAACCACAATCACTTTATACACCCTATAGTATACATGGGCTTTTACACTTGACAGACATTGTGACTTGAAAGCTATAGTAATAGTTCACCCTTTGTTTCTTCTGCACAGAAGGTATTTTGCAAAATGTCTCATTGTTTTTTTTGTACATAAAATGATCCTCAACATATTTTTTTGTCCTGCAGAAGAACAAAAAATAATCAGCGTAAATTAATTCTGGATGACAATGTCTTCATCATTTGAGTTAACAGTCTCAGATGCTGAGAGGTGCAAAGTGTATGAATGTTTAATGAGGTAACCTTTTAGACGGTTTATGATTGGCTATTTTTTGCCGTAACATTTAACCCCTTTTCAAGAACTGTGAAGTGAACTTTTATAATATTAGTGTTTATTAATATTTTGAATTAGCTTCTATTTCTCTATTTGTAGTTGTAAATTCAGTTTAAGTTTTAGTAATTTTATGTGCTTTTGTCATATTTATTATTTTTTAAATATTTGTTTAAACTTAAAATTATTTTTTATTTCAATTACTTGTATGTACAAGTAATTGAAATAAAATGTATTTCAATTTAAATGAAATTGAAATAAAATTGAAATAATTGAAATAAAAATGTATGTAAACTTATGTATTCTGGGATGCACCAAAATGAGAATTCTTGGCTGAAGAAGCCGAAACCGAACAAGATGAAACACAAATACCAAACACAGTCGCGTTTTTCCCCATGTATTCTGCCAATTTTTTTCACCACTGAATAAATTAAATAGCCAAAATGAGTTTTTTACTGTTTAAAGAAAAAAATAAACAATTACAAAACAACAGTTTAAAAATATTTATTTAACACTGAACATTGTAACATTCTAGCAGACATTATACCAACAAAGCACAATTTAACTTAACATTAATAAGTTAGTAAAATAATATTTTTTTGTCCATTTTTGAGACCCCCTTCTTGAATCAGGCATGTATTTTTTACTGTACAAATAAATGCAGCCTTGCTGAGCAGAAGAGAATTCTTTTAAAACATAAGAATATAATACAGATCCCAATTTGAACACTGTGTTAATATTATAATAAATGTATTAATAGAGCTGTTGTAATTATAATTGTCATTATTATTGTCTTAATTTTTAATTTTATCTTACAGAACAACAGTAAAATTATAATACTAACATTTATGAATGGTGATGGAGTTCTTGCTTTTTCTCAGCTTATTTTGGCGGAAACTCGCAGGAAGACCTCAGTGCTTCTTTTTGTTGACACAGCAGATTTATATATGATTTTCATTACAAATTTAGGACGATGTTTGTCACACGTATCGCATTGTCACATGCCTTGTAAGAATTCATAAAAATATTACTGAGCAACTGACGAATAACACTGTTTCAGCGCAGATTTTCCTTTGGACTTTGAACTCTGAGCTCGTGCAGCGCTGTCAGAATACATGCAATTCGTGCGAGAAAACATAACGTTTGGCAGTTTATTTACTAATTGTTTAAGGCTATTTCGTGATTTCAATCATCATACAGTAACCAGCAACAACCACCCCTTCCTCTTCTCATCGAAGACATGCGATGCAGTAGTAAACAGTCACTCGCTGTCGGTGCTTGTAATGATTTTTGCGTCTTTCTCAGACAGTTTTAAATGCTTCCACACTGCAGATGTTTGCTGCATTATAAAGAGTGCGTGCCTCTCAATCTACGCTGGTTGCTATTTGATTGCGTCACCAAAAATGTCATTGTTTGGTACAATTTAGCTATTCTGTCTTTTCGCTTATTTCAGCTGAACACCAAAAGAGCTTTTTTTTGCTATTTTTGGTCGAATAATTTCGGTTGCTGAACATTCAGTGAATCCCTAATTTATTCCCATTATTTGAAAAGACAACATTTCTAAAGTTTGTTTTTTGTTTATTTTTTAAACTGTTATTTTTTAACCCTCTTTATGAGGGTTGATGGGACATAAAGCTTCTTTATTGAAAGCATACATTATGGAAAAAAAGAACCTGTGGGGCTGTTTATGAAAATACTATCTGTCTTCTGTCATTTGACTGTGACCTCAAAAGATTAATTCAAGGTATAAAGCATTACCATACAGTCAGCATACTAAAAGTGAGTCGTCCATAGGTTTTATTGCACTTTTATGGATTATCATAGATGTCCACTGTTGTTTAACAACTCTACTTGATCTGTGAAAGCAGGAAATAGCTTGTGCTTTAAAACATTCCCAGCATGCTGTTTCTGGGATTCAGCAGCACAAGAATCTCTCTTAGGACCTATAAAAACAAGTTGATGTAGTGGAGGTTCACAGAGCATATGTGTCAA
This sequence comes from Schizothorax lantsangensis, assembly GCA_027422415.1. NCBI lineage: Eukaryota > Metazoa > Chordata > Actinopteri > Cypriniformes > Cyprinidae > Schizothorax > Schizothorax lantsangensis. Next base: position 18,656,304 of record CM049860.1, read on the forward strand.
GTATAAATGAGATGTTGAGCTAATTGGTGGATTAACGTTACAGGTAAAAGGGATTGACATATTAGCCAGCCTATTTCTGTTTTCTCTCATCAGCCCATCTGAATAACAACACTAATTCTTTAACTACATTTCTGGTTCAGAGGACTTCATATGATTTATTTAGAGAGTTTTGAGGAATATCTCACTCATGAGAGTGCTGAGAAACTGCTGACGTCGCTTAGTCCATTCAGGCTATATTGGATAATGTTAAACAACAGCCAAATTTTTTTTAGGCACTGTTTTAGCAAACACACATTTTGGTATGTAATGCCATGATCCAACCTATTTCCAGTGATTGAAAGTCCTGTTCTACATGTTTTTCTCTGAAATATGTCACATTACAAGTTAAAATTGGTTGCAAATCGAAATTCACATTGACTTTAAAGTCTGCATGAAATCAAAATGTACAATATTTATTTTGTTAGTGCACATTATTAGTCTTAAGGTGAACAATTAATCCGTGCAAGTTAATCCTCTGAAAAAAATAGTTTTGTCTTGGTAATCTTTAATAAAATCTGATCATCAGCTGACCACTATTATGACTTGGCAGTTAGGTTGTCTTTCCCCGTGACATGACAAATGCAGTCATGTGTGTTTGACTGCATTTGTCATGTCACGGGGACATGTTCAACACACATTCAATGATTTCTGTAGTTTCCTCCCAAAGCACTTCTATCTAATTAGAGTCAAAGGTTCAGTAAGTCTGTGTGAGCGAGCTGAAACCAGCAGCTCTTACAAACTTCTCAACGAATGAGGGACAAATACTGGTTTTCGTCTCTGAGAACAAGCAAAAACACATTTCTCTGTAGCCATTTATCCCTTAGACTACACAAAGTGAACACCTGTTGTGAAAATCCCACTACAGAATGGAACCGAACATCCAACAGAACCAGTTTTGCTACACGCCCTTTTAAAACAAGAGGTTGAAGGTCTTTCTCTAGCTGTGTGTTGGACTGTATTAAAGTGTTTGTTTGAGTTTACATGCCTTTGTAATGGAGTAGGTGTGAATATTGGGTGCCAGTCAGACGCTAACGACAGCTTAAAAATTTACAAAGGAGAGCAGAGCCCTGACGTCATCCATGTCTACTGCAAACTCATCTTTACTGTTCCGGTGATTATCCGTGAACAATGGTGTGAGAGGGTACAAGGTCATGTAATATTTTAGAATGGATCCCCGCTCATGATCTGTAGGGGGAAAAAAAACACGAATGCATTCCCATGACATTAATCCATTCTCTTTTTTGTGGCCAAGTTTTTTTTACATTTTTTAAATTTTTTTTAAGTAAACCATAAACTTAGATGATATTACCAAATGTCAAAACATTCACAACAAGAATATGATGTAGACAACTTCAGGATTTACATTTAAAAGTAACACATTTACATGCTACATTATTGTTAAAAAATAATAAATAATAAAAAATATTTTAAAGAATATACTATAAAGTTAGCTTTTGTTTTTTAGTTTTAATTTTAATATTAGTTTAGGTTTTAGTAACGTTTATATTATTTTGTCACTTTTATTAGTTTTTTAATATTTATATTTAGCTTTTTTATTTTTAGTACTTCAACTTATTTCAGTTATTTGTTCATTTTTATTTACTTTTTTTCAAAGCTTTCCACCTGATTTTATTTTTATTTATTTTATTTTATTTTTATTCGTTTTAGTTACCAAAGCTACGCTGTTTTAACCAAGAGTTTAAAGATTCATGGCAAATTATTATTTTTATTATTTTAAAGTAAACTGTAGGCTTTGATGACATTCTCAGATGTCAAAATATTTATGACAACAAGATGATGTAGACAACTCCAGGATTTACTTTTCAAAGTAACATCTTATATTATTGTTACACCTAAAAAAATTAATTAATAAAAGTAATTAACATTTAGATTAATAAAAATAATTAATAGACATATTTTAAAGAATAATAATGCAAAATAATTATATATATAATGTATTCAAAATAATTACATGTTTTTAATATTGACTATTAAATGTCTAAATTTGCAATAGCATACTAGCATACGTTCCCCCCAATATTCAGATTAATGTGGTCAGGTTAGATTAGTATAGGTTGTTGACTGATTCCTAAACGTTTCTATACCTGTCAGTTCATGCTGTATTACTTTTCAGCCAAATGTTTTTCTCACTGTGTCTCCACAGCATTTCACCAGCAGGCTGTTCACAGTCCCCTGGAGCAGCAGAAGGGACAGCGGCAGAGCGGCCCCGTCCCGTGTCAAAACTGTGGCAAGCCCTGCAAAGGCGAGGTGCTCCGGGTGCAGAACAAACACTTCCACATCAAGTGCTTTGTCTGCAAAGGTAACACGTCAATCACGACACCACTCAATCCATCTATATACTATTATTGTGTGGCAGTTTTCAGACAGTTATATAATGGCTTTTACCCTAAAGGAATCTTGAAAGGTGCTTTGAATGTAGAGCTTCTAGAACCTGAACACAAAACAAATGTGATGAAAACCTCTAGGTATTTTGTTGTGCAGCATTACACTCTTTTTACATTAACAAACTCTATCATTCTCCGTGAACAGGGAGGGTGGAGTGCATATTGTTGTGACAGCGGTCTGCCACAACCATTGAGTAGAGAGGAAGTTTATTAAGGTGACGATGTTTCATCTGTTTGCGATCTGATTTCATCAAGAATAGCTCCAATTAAGCCAAACACATGGGTCACTGTGGATTCTTGCTTTGTCTATCTGTGTATGTGTGTCTGGTTATGCATAAGCAAGATCATTTTTCCCAGCACCGGCTGTTTTCAGCTTGATGATGTTGTGACTACAGACAGGGGTTGCTAGGTGACCTCAGGGTTGAGACAATGTGATCTTCTTAATAGAGTTTAGCACGTTTATTCTTACCTCACAGCATCAGTCAGTGCGGTTACTGCACGCATTAGTCAAATTACAGTTGCTGCTCTTATTTTTTTTTAGAACCTCCCACCCTTAACTCTTATTGTTTTAAGTAACTGCTTTAAGCTATGCACAAATAATTATGGATTTAATACAGAGTTGTTAAGGCTAGTTTTGTAAAACAGAATAGACAGTCATATGCAATTCACCATTATTTTGTGGATGGTGTGTATTTAGAAAAGTTTGTATTCTCTGAATAGTCAATGTGTCATGCTTTTTTATATGTGTCTTATCACACAGTGAACTAGGGTTGAGAGTGAAGACAACATCTTTCTTCTTACGATATCCACAGATATACACAGGGTGTATTAAATTGATCAAAAGTGACAGTAAATAGATTTTATGTTACAAAGGATTTCTATTTTATTTCTATTGCTGTGCTTTTGAAGAATCTTGGGGAAAAAGTATCAGTTTCCACAAAAATATTAATCAGCACCACTGTTTTCAACATTGATAATAATACACTACTCCTTTAAAAATGTACTAATATGTACCATTTAGGTACTAATATGTACATTTTAAGTACTAATATGCACCTCTAAGGTACTAATATGCACCTTTTACTTAAAAAGGTACAAAAGTGTACCTTCTGAAAAGGTAGCGCCCCAGTGACAGCTTTTTTTCTGAGAGCATCAGATTAGCACCATCTTGAGCACCAAATCAGCCTATTATTTTCTGATTTCTGAAGGATCATGTTATACTGAAAACATGTGATTGCTGCTAAAAATTCAGCTTTTCCATAATAAATTACATTTAACAGTATATTCAAATAGAAAACAGTTATTTTAAACTGTAATAATATTTCACAATATTCTTTGTTCTGTGTTTTTGATCAAATTAATAGACTTTACTAACCCTCAACTTTTAAACAGTAGTGTTGAATTTTTTATTTTTAATTGTAACCATTACTGTTGAGTTGAGTTAAATACTTGTAATGCATTTTTTAAAATTTTGTAATGTGTTTGAGTTTCATAGTAATTCCAGAACTAAATAAGAAATCTGCATAAAATTATTTCTAAATTAAAGAAGATTTTCACGACTTTCACCTTTCACCCCATTAGCGTCAGGAGTGGTGGTCTTTTATTTTTATTCATCCAAAATGCTTAATAAAAATTATATAATATGCGTATCGGCAAAAAATTGGATAAGCAAGGAATATCAGTATTTCTAGCTTTAATTGCTAAGCCTTTAATTGTTTAAATTTGCACTTACATTATTAATCATACATGATTTCTTCAACTTCAACAATTACAAATACGGTGCCTCATTGTTTTTTCTTTTATAGGAGTCATTCTAGGAACACTGGTTATGTGGGCGGGTGTTGTTTTTACAGGAAGTGTGTTTGAGAGTGTGTCTTTCCAGCACTCCGTGTGCTGTCACACCACCTTCAACTCATTTGTTATGTAAAACATCAAACAAACCAGATGATATTGCTTCATTCTAAGATGTTTTGGAGCCTTCGTATGGAGGTCTGGAGAAGGGCAGAGACACGTGGGGGAATTCACTTATCGTAAAACTGCCTGTATTTGTTTCATGCACACCATGACAACATGGCAATGCTATTCTGCACAGTGGGGATTTCATTGCTCCATAAAGGCTGGACTGAGCACGCCCAATGCTCGTTCCAAACATGTGAGCTCAAATATATTCAATCAAAATACGCATATGCATAAAAAAAAATATATATACATGTAGCTTTTCTCAGCAGGTTTGAATAGACAGGAACATATTTTTTAATGTATAGCATTATGGACATAAACATACCCTTAGTGTATAGTTTTATGTAAATTGGAGTAATTGTAAATGTAATGTAACTGGAGAGGGATATCTGTTCAAAACATGCTCTAACTCAATATTAATAAAGCATTACGTATCAAATATCAACCATTCAAAGATCTTCTAAAATATACACTCCTGCTAAAATGTGTGACCTACACCCTACTGAAAACACCCTAATACAGCTGCCTTTTGTTTGCCTGAATCCCCTAGTGAAGTTTTTTTTTTATCAACACACAGATACACACTATCTCCACACACACACACACACACACAGAGTAAAGTCTTGAATCTTGATACCTCATCTTGAGAAAATGTTGAAATGATTTGATTCGAATTCTTAGAAAGTCTGATTTCCCGAACCTAAAAAAAATAATTTTTTTCTTCCTTCTTTTCGAGGCAGCCTGTGTCACTTCTCTCTTCTCTATCCTGACAGCACCAGAGTTCAACATCTGAAACATGAAGAGCCTCATATATTTATAAGTGTGTGTTTGGCAAGTGATATGCTCTCTGTAGGCCTGTACGTATGCACACTCGTATGCATAGTACTGGCTTTGTAATTCAAAAATACGTTGATTAATGTAATTTTCTGTGTTCTATAGGGATGTTTTTTAATACAGTAATGTAGAATTCATATTTACAGGTGGGCTATGTCATTTCTATGTTGTTTCAGTAGTTTTTCATTGAAACCTCCAAGTACATATTTCTCAGTTAAATTAAATCATGTCAGTTTGATTTAACATACAAAATTAAATTGTTTCCCTCTTAAGGACAGAGCACAGTGTTTGTGTGCTCAAGGCTATGTCAAGATTCTCATTTCAAACTGTTTCCCACTGCAACTGAGCCGCCACTGACCTTATATAACAACTCCACAGATCCAGAAGAATTCAGCAGAATTAATAAATTACACTCTTTATTTAGTTCCTCTTTTAGTATCGCTCATCAGGGACATTTAGCCGCAGAGGCTTTCTATTCATAATTTAGCACTAATAACTCAACAATGGTGCATTGAAACCATGGATGCTGTGAACTGACAAATATGGATTTCCCCCATTCTCTGGATTTAGGAACACATTATTCTGTAATCCTATCTGTCACATTGGATTATGATCAGCCGAGATTCACTCAAATATCATTGAATATCATGATATTCAATGATATTCAATATGGTTGTGTGATTATGTGTGTGTCTGTTTGGGAGTTTACATGGATGTACCATAGTTTGGAGGTCAGAGTTGTCCACAGAAATTAGCTCAATCTGACAAAACCTCATAAATGATTAATAAATAAATCAAATAAAACAAAAATAATTTTCTTGATGGTTAATGCTGGATGTGGTTTAGTGTATAGTATATGGTAACACTTTATTTTAAGGTCCTATTCTCGCTATTCACAAACCATTAACTACAAGTTTTGCCTCAAACTCCTAATTTGCTGCTTATGTAGAATATGTGCTTTATAAACAGCCAATATGTTAACACTAGGCACGCTAATAAGAAACTAGTTAATAGTGAGAATTTGTCCCTATACTAAAGTGTTACCTAGTATTTATATACACTATAGCTTTATATAAAACATATAAATGATTTAGTCAAGTAAATGTGTTTAGTTAAAAACTTTGTAATGTGTAAACCTGTTTTTTTTATTTTAATGTAATATACGCACGCACGCACACACACACACACACACACACACACACACACACACACTACAGTTCAAAAGTTAATAATTATAAAGCTCCAAACCAGCATATAAGAATCATTTTTGTTTTGAAGGAACCATCTGACACCGAAGACTGCAGTAATTGCTGAAAATTCAGCTGTGTATTCACATGACTAAATTACACTTTAAAATATATTAAAATAGAAAAATATTTCATTTTAAATTGTATTAATATTTCATGATATTACTGTTTATACTGAGACGTTTTTCAAAAACATTTTTAAAAATCCTGGTATTACAGTATTGTTGTCTAACATTATAGGTCATTCCAGTAATTTAAAGCCAATCCATGTTATGTCATTTCACATCAGACAATATGGTAAAAATGGTGTGGGTATTTTGTTTCTGTTTTTGCGATCTCTTTTCAAGGCCTGCAGGAGTGCACATGCTACGTATCACAATAACACTAATACCACTAACCCACTTATATAGTCGTTATACACTCACTGGACCTCAGATGAAAAGATAATATGAAGTTTAAAATGATGCAACTGTATTTATAGTAATATGCAATATGGAAAAGGTGCCATATTGCAAAAATCACAACAATACAACAACAAATACTGTATAATCCCTTTCTTCGTTTGACAAAAGTCAAATGAAGTGTTTAGTTTTGGATCGGTGTTAAAAAAAATCTTGTTGCTGAATTGGTGTTTAATTGTCGTAATCGTAATTGTAAGCTAAAAATGGATAATGAACCATAATTGATCATAATTAAACACATTTCGCTTTGCTCTATTGGATGAGTGGTCAGCCTAATCTATTTTGTATATATGTATGTATGTGTATATATTTTTTGCTGTTGTGTAGGCTATGTATCTATTCAGTGCACTAGTTCTGTCTGGCTAGTAGCCCAGGCCTTTTATGTGCAGTGTCTACAGTATGTGCTTGTTCAGAGATGTGTTTTCTTATCATATTCCATTTTCTCTGCTGTGTAGACAGTCAGCTTCATGTAGTTACATGTCCATGCCTTCTTCATTAGTGCACACTAATTTGCTCTCATGTTTTAGTTATCGATTAATTGGAGCTCATTAGCGACACTCAGCATCATGCAGAACAGAACACTCTGTGCTGTAGTGCAGTGAATGCTCAGGACTCTCAAGGTGAATGTCACAGCTGGAGCTTGTGATCCTCTGCCAAATGAAGGTGATGATGCAGGAGTTCTTCTGTTCATCAGGTCATTGATGCGAGGTTCATTGCCAAAGGTGTGTTGATACCTAATAGTGTTGTTTTCTGCATCATCTGCTGGATGCAATATTGTGATACTTGTGTTTATGATGAGGTAGTCTCAACCTCAAAAGTACCGCCCACAGTCCATTAGCAGACTGTCTAATCCAATGGCAGTACTAGCTGTACTTAATGCCTTTATTGACCTTAAAGAGAGTACACTCTCATGCTTTCTGAGTACTTTGTATTTTGTATAGCTTTGCATTTGATCTTATTTTCTAATTAGTCATCTGCACCCGACCATTTTGGCCAAAATTAGCCCATAAGATCATATTTGCCTGGAGGTATATGCAACATTAACAGTACTTCGATTATGCATTACTGTTGAGTTCCTCCCTCTACACCGTGGGCTACGATTTGGTCCAGAGTCTAGTGGTCCCAAATCAGGTGGTCTCAGCACTCTTCAGTCTGGTGGTGCCAAATTCGGTGACCCCTTAGTGCTTCCTGGTCTGGTGGTCACAATACTCCCTGATCCTGTGGTCCCAGTGCTCTCTAGCCTGGAGGTCCGAAGTCCGGTGGTCTCAGTTCTCCCTAGCTCAGTGGTCACATGTCTGGTAGTCTCAGAGCTCCCTAGCCCAGTGGATCCAAGTGGTCCCGGAGGTCCTTTCCTTGTCATCAACACTTCCAGTAAAAGCTACTGCCATTTTGTGTGTCTGGACCACACACACTTCCCTGACTGCCCCAGTGGTGGTGACGTCCGTTGCGACATCCCCAGAGCCAGTGGCGTCTGCTGTGGCTCCTCCAGAGGTGCAGCCCCTGACTCCTCAGAGTTCCCCATTATGGCCAGGAGGACCGTCCCTGATTCCTCAGAGTTCCCCATCACAGCCAGGAGGGCCATTCCTGAACTCTCAAAGTTTACCCTCATGGCCAGAAGGGCTGTCTCTGACTCCTCCGACTACCCCTTTACTGCCAGGTGGACCGTTCCTGAACTTCTTGAGTTACCTGCTCACTCTATCATGGCTAGGAGTGCCATCGCTGAACTCCTTGTGTTACCATCCCATTCTATTATGGCCACAGAGGCCGTCTATGCCTTGTCTGTTACAGCCATGGAGGCTACCCCTGGGTTTGTTTGGTTCCTTGTCTCTGCTCTGTGGTGGTCTTCCACTCTGCCATGGTGCCATACTCTGCCATGCTGGTCATCTTCTCTGCCATGGACTGCAGATCCTCCTCTCATGTAGAGGAACAGCAGACCCTCTCCATGCAGCCAACTCCCTGAAAGCATGCACTCTAGCGCCACTTTAGATTGCCAGAGAATTCAGTTGGAACTCTAGAGCTAGCTAGTGTTGGGTTAGACAGTGTGTAGAGGGGTTATATTACCCTACAGGAATAAAACGCTTCCCTCTGTTGATGTGAGTCCTGCCAATTACGTGTCACTGGTGCTAGCTTTCGCAATTCGTTGGCCTTGAGGAAAGGGATTTAACCCTGCAGCTTCATTGACCTTTCATCGATAGCTTCCGAGATTGTTCCAAAAGGTATCCCTTAGATTTAGAGTGCCTCAGGTGAGTAATGTGTAAAGGAATTGCTTTCACCCGCCAACACGTTTTTTATAATCTTGTTTACTTGCTCTTGTTGCATTGCAAAGTTTAGGTTTCAGAGAGTCAGACATGTCGAGAATGGCGATCCAGAGATTTTATTTCGAGTCCAATATTAAGATCCTCAAGTTTCCATGTTGACTTACTTAGTTCACCCTCCCAATTTTTTCTTGTTTGCACTCCTTCCCTATTCTATAGTCTGCTTATCTTCCTCCACCATCATTTTTCCATGTTCCATTTCTCCTAGCCCAACCCATCCTCTTTTAAGTGCCGCTCGTATAACCTCCTTAGCTGTGCTGTTTTTTTTCTTTTCTCTCCATGTTTTCTAATTTATCTGCTCTTTTCTGTATCTATAACCTTCAGTCATCATATGGCAGGTGTGACATTCTTGGGAGCTTAAGCACCCAAAGTGTTCATTCCCAAGGTGCTGATGGGGTTACCATCTGAAGCACTTAACCCCAGGGAGGGCAGTTCCTGGAATTGTTCTGGTATTTGCTGTTTTGGATGAAAACATCCTCTAGATTTCAAAATGATAACTAACATTATAACTTGCACACTTTCAGCTGAGTGAAGCCTGCTTATGTGTGTGATCATGAGAGCAGCGTTGCTCACAGACATTCCATGCTGCTCTTATTCAGGTGTTGTTTTCTGTCTGCAACTGAGCTAAATATACTCGACAGGGTGAAAGACACACCCTGTGGTGCCCAGTGTTGAGGACTTCTTATCATTGCAGGGTTTGGGTTACATTCTTCAGTACTTGATGGGCAAAAGTATGCTTAGAGTAGTGGTTTTCAATCTGGGGTCCAGGGGCAGGGCTGCAATGGGATGCTGAGGGGTCCACAAAAACTTTTACTGAAAAGTATTGGTCAATGAATTAAGATAATACATGTTTAATGTAATAATTTAGCAGGCATTTGATATTATAACTTCATCCTCCTTTCTAATCACAACTATTTTACAATATTGGCAGCCCAATTAGTAACTGAAAAAACTTTTTTTTAAACGAGAGTTTTTATGCAAACGAGAGTAAAAGATGTCAACTGTCATCAATATATAAAGAAAATATTCTACAGTATATATAATATTTTAATAGATAATAGTTCTACTTTTTTATAATTTACTACAGGTGCATCTCAATAAATTAGAATGTCGTGGAAAAGTTCATTTATTTCAGTAATTCAACTCAAATTGTGAAACTTATGTATTAAATAAATTCAATGCACACAGACTGAAGTAGTTTAAGTCTTTGGTTCTTTTAATTGTGATGATTTAGGCTCACATTTAACAAAAACCCACCAATTCACTATCTCAACAAATTATAATACTTCATAAGACCAATAAAAAAAACATTTTTAGTGAATTGTTGGCCTTCTGGAAAGTATGTTCATTTACTGTATTTACTGCACTCAATACTTGGTAGGGGCTCCTTTTGCTTTAATTACTGCCTCAGTTCGGCGCGGCATGGAGGTGATCAGTTTGTGGCACTGCTGAGGTGGTATGGAAGCCCAGGTTTCTTTGACAGTGGCCTTCAGCTCATCTGAATTTTTTGGTCTCTTGTTTCTCATTTTCCTTTTGACAATACCCCATAGATTCTCTATGGGGTTCAGGTCTGGTGAGTTTGCTGGCCAGTCAAGCACACCAACACCATGGTCATTTAACCAACTTTTGGTTCTTTTGGCAGTGTGGGCAGGTGCCAAATCCTGCTGGAAAATGAAATCAGCATCTTTAAAAAGCTGGTCAGCAGAAGGAAGCATGAAGTGCTCCAAAATTTCTTGGTAAACGGGTGCAGTGACGTTGGTTTTCAAAAAACACAATGGACCAACACCAGCAGATGACATTGCACCCCAAATCATCACAGACTGTGGAAACTTAACACTGGACTTCATGCAACTTGGGCTATGAGCTTCTCCACCCTTCCTCCAGACTCTAGGACCTTGGTTTCCAAATGAAATACAAAACTTGCTCTCATCTGAAAAGAGGACTTTGGACCACTGGGCAACAGTCCAGTTCTTCTTCTCCTTAGCCCAGGTAAGACGCCTCTGACGTTGTCTGTGGTTCAGGAGTGGCTTAACAAGAGGAATACGACAACTGTAGCCAAATTCCTTGACACGTCTGTGTGTGGTGGCTCTTGATGCCTTGACCAGCCTCAGTCCATTCCTTGTGAAGTTCACCCAAATTCTTGAATCGATTTTGCTTGACAATCCTCATAAGGCTGCGGTTCTCTCGGTTGGTTGTGCATCTTTTTCTTCCACACTTTTTCCTTCCACTCAACTTTCTGTTAACATGCTTGGATACAGCACTCTGTGAACAGCCAGCTTCTTTGGCAATGAATGTTTGTGGCTTACCCTCCTTGTGAAGGGTGTCAATGATTGTCTTCTGGACAACTGTCAGATCAGCAGTCTTCCCCATGATTGTGTAGCCTAGTGAACCAAACTGAGAGACCATTTTGAAGGCTCAGGAAACCTTTGCAGGTGTTTTGAGTTGATTAGCTGATTGGCATGTCACCATATTCGAATTTGTTGAGATAGTGATTTGGTGGGTTTTTGTTAAATGTGAGCCTAAATCATCACAATTAAAAGAACCAAAGACTTAAACTACTTCAGTCTGTGTGCATTGAATTTATTTAATACACGAGTTTCACAATTTGAGTTGAATTACTGAAATAAATTAACTTTTCCATGACATTCTAATTTATTGAGATGCACCTGTATATTCACCTTCTATTACTTTAACTTAATTTAATTATTTATACAGTAGTTATTTAATTTTGAAACATGGTGTCCTTATATATTACACTTATTGTTTTTTTTTCACAAAGTATAAATATATCTTTGTATATGAACATTTTATATATTAGGTTCAAATTTCACTGCACAAAAAAAAAGTGTTTCATTTTTTTTAGAAGTATCTTATGAAATTGACTAGGATAATATTAAAAATTGCCAAAATAAGATGCATGTCTATCATTGGTCAAATTCATGTGTAAATAAAGCATCCATGGCTTCTATTAAAAATCTATTTTGCTTGATGAAATAAGAAGTTCAATGTTGTTTTCAGTCTTGCTCTGGGTGTGTGCTGCCCTCTTACCTTACATGTTCTCTTTAAGACAGTTTGTGCTTTTAGGAGGAAGTTTTAATTCATTTGGAACAGAATTCACACATTGTCACACCGCATATGCCTATAACCAATCATTCTTCAGCAGCTGTGGAAAATATGTCTGCCATTTCCTGAGCAACATTCCTGTGTTATTGTTTGGATTTTTACTATGAGAGGAACATTGCTTGAATGCATTGTGTTGTGCTAGCACGGGAATTAGAACACGTATTAGTATAAGTGTGCATTTGGGTGTGTGTGAAAGAGAGCAAGAGAGAGAGCCTGTTTTCTGAGTGCTAAAGCTTATTATGTAACAGCAAAGTGAGGTCATTCAAGATGGGATCTTACAGAGGCAGGTGGATAACTGTCAGGCACTTGGAGAGAATAGGTTGCATACTATAATAGACTGGCATAGTAACAAATTTACTGCTCAGGCATTGCTCTTTTAGAGCAAAATGTTTTTTCTGTTTCAACTTATTCTCAAATGTTTCTCCTGTTATTCACTAAAAATAAACAGACAAAATGAGGCAATTGTTGACTTGCGGTAAGAATAAAATGCAATAAAATTAATATGGACAGCATAGTCCAGATTTGATTTTGAATTTGAATTGAGTGTTTCCTTCTGTACTGACAAAGAATGTTTATATTTGGATTTTAGAGGGCAAATTTTCTTTTGTATTTGTTTGTTAAACATGTTAAAGGTGCCATAGAATTCATTGATACAATATTTTAAATTGTTCTCTGATATCTACATAGAAGGTATGTGGCTTAGGTAAGTGCAAAAATTCTCCAGAAACAGTTTTACATGTCCATTTACAATCCTAGGATTTCTCCCCAGAATGAAACGGTCTGCTATTGGCTTATTTGGAAGGGTCATCAATAATAATGTTGAGCTCTGCTCTGATTGGCTGTTTCACAGTGCGGCTCAATGTTGAGCTCTGCTCTGATTGGCTGTTTCACAGTGCAGCTCATTTCACTAGCTCACAGGAAGGAAACACAGGGAAAATATATATTTCAATACTTTCTCGCGCAGTTATATCGTTGGGTAATTATACGGTATATAAAATGCGGGCATCAGGGAGCCGCTATTAATATGCTGGGCATTGAAACTGCTTTCAAATGCACGATCGCGTTCAAATGCACGATTGCGTTATGGAGCGGCAGTACTTACCACACATTTTACAAGATCAGATGCTTGTCAGTGGTGCTCAGGATCTGTAAATCATTCTCCATCATCCTCTGTCATCTCTCCTTACTCTGTTTATGTGGTAAGTGAAATCTTATGTACTCTAATATAACAGGCTACCGCTAGCAAGAAGCTAACAATGTCCCTTTAGTGGCTCACGTTATTTTATTAGAATGCGTTTTTTTTGTGTTTTTTTGCTTTCCGTGCCTTTCTGAATACAGACACCAACCCATCCCTGCTCTTCACATCCCCTGCACAGCCTGGAACATAACATTTATTTCCATGATCTGCCATTTTCTCTGTTGTCCTCACTTGTTTCTTCACAATACCTGCAGAACTTCTGATGGTTCGGCTGGCGTCTGGCATAGAACATGGGCGGGTATATGCATTTGTTGGGGGCGTAACTATTAGTGATCCCGACTGTTACGTCACAGTCGGTGTTATGTTCTGATTCGCCTATTTTTCAGTGGTCTTTTTTATTCACGAGATTTACATAAGAAGGAGGAAACAATGGTGTTTGAGGCTCACTGTATGTCATTTCCATGTACAGAACTCTTATTATTCAACTATGCCAAGCTAAATACAGTTTTCCATTCTATGGCACCTTCAAAAACCTTCAGCTGTGGTTGCCAGAATTTTACTGTAAAAACTACAGTTGCAAGTTTGCAACAAAAAACAAAACTAATATATACAATAGAAGGTGCACACAAATAAAAAATCATGGTAATGAACATGACACTAAATAATACAATAAATGTTAACAACATAAAATGTAACATACTGCCCAAAGATACATAACTGTAAAAGGAAAAAAAAAAATTGTTTAAATGAAAAACCATAAAATGAGAAGTGTTAAATTGGAAATTCTGGGAATGTCAATTTACTGTTTTTCACTGTAAAGTATAAAATGACTTGTTCTTATTTGCTTTTAAAAACTGTACAGTATTTTACTGTAAAATTACATTAGATGTATTACATTGTTTTTTATGGTATATAGTAGGGAAGCTTAATGTTAACCAATTAACAGGTTTTTTTTACCATAACAGTTTTTTTTACCATAACATTTTTAGAGTGTTTTACTGTTAAAATTATAAAAGCAGACAAATAAAAACTGAAGAAAGAGGTGCAGTTGTTTTTGTCTATTATTCAGAATGAGATATCTCAGCTCTGGACACACAGAAAGAAAAGCCATGAGAGAGAAGGAAATTCCACAGTTATCATTTACCTCAGAGGAGATGGAAAATGGATCGCCCCTGAGAATGATGTCATCGGAGCGTGTCTGTGTGTATTATGTTCCTGATGTGGTTCCTGTTTTAGTGGAAAAAGGACTGTGAGAAAAGGAAAGAGAGAGTAGGGAGAGATGGAGGGAGTCTATGAGGGAGAGGGGAAAATTAGAGGAAGGTTGTGTTTCATTTTGTTTTGTCCTGTCCACTCATGCACCTGCCCGGTCTCCAGTCTCCATGTGCCTGGATCACGTCATGGTGTGCTGATTAGAAACACAACAATTACTCTGCTCACATAAACAAATGGACACACACCCAAACACATGATTTGGGTAGTCATTGTGTCATTATGGGTAATACGCATATTTATTCCTCAGACCCATTAAGCACAAACCAGTGTTACTTTTGACAGCAAATTTTGATTGTTTTAGTCATAGACTTTTGACTGGATCTCTTCCCAAACTGTCCCTCCCAAACATTTTTGTCTCATTTTTATTCGTTGGCAAAAGGTGTCAATAGATTTTCGTCATAGTTTTTGTCATTCAAAATGAGCTTTTATTTCATTGTCTCATTTTCGTTGGTGAAAAAATATCATTGTTAAAAATTATGATGAAAATTATTCATCAGTGAAATTAACACCGCCAAACTCCACTCAGCAATTCTAAAGATTTCATTGGTCATGTTTGTCACAGTCAGATCCATACATGACTTTTATGAGTTGTGAATCCATGAAGTCTGTATATTAGATTAAGCCTATATATCTATTAATATTGTATATTAGATATTTGTTTATTAGAGCACTGACTATTAGTGATCGTAAATGGAAGCACCAACAGGTTTCTGCTCCATATATCCTCACTAGAATAAACTTTTCCGGTTTTGCATACATTCAAGTGACTACTTTGGATGACAGATTGCATTCTGGAAAATTTCATTTATCATTTAAAGATGAACACATTGTAGCATTAACAGTCTCTCTCTTTTTTTTCTGCAGTTTGTGGATGTGATTTGGCTCAGGGAGGCTTTTTTGTGCGTCAGGGCGAGTTTATCTGCACTCTGGATTATCAGCGACTCTATGGCACCCGCTGCTTCAGTTGTGAAGAGTTCATTGAAGGGGAAGTTGTGTCCGCCCTGGGCAAGACATACCATCCACGCTGCTTTGTCTGTGCCATCTGCAAGTAAGACACACACTAACATACATTCACTTTGGTACTTTAACAGTTTTAGCTTTACGTTTTCAGTTGAACATTTTCATTTGGATAAGGTACAGCAGCAGTAACCAAATTCAAAATGTTAATCACATATGTGACCCTGGACCACAAAACCAGTCATAAGTAGCACAGGTATATTTGTAGCAATAGCCAACAATACATTGTATGGGTCAAAATTATTGATTTTTCTTTTATGCCAAAAATCATTAGGATATTAAGTAAAGATCATGTTCCATGAAGATATTTAGTAAATTTCCTATCGTAAATATATCAAAACTTAATTTTTTATTAGTAATATGCATTGCTAATAACTTCATTTGGACAGCTTTAAAGGCCATTTTCTCAATATTTTGATTTTTTTTTGCACCCTCAGATTCCAGATTTTCAAATAGTTGTATCTCGGTCAAATATTGTCCTATCCTAACAAACCATACATCAAAGGAAAGTTTATTTATTCAGCTTTCAGGTGTATGTATAAATGTATAAATCTCAATTTTGAAAAAATGACCCTTATGACTGGTTTTGTGGTCCAAGGTCACATATTACAGTCAATATCAGTTTTATCAGTTATAATAATTTACAGAGTTAATGTCATAATAATAATAATAAAAACATTTTTAATAATTC
The DNA here is from genome assembly GCA_027422415.1 of Schizothorax lantsangensis. Classification (NCBI taxonomy): domain Eukaryota; kingdom Metazoa; phylum Chordata; class Actinopteri; order Cypriniformes; family Cyprinidae; genus Schizothorax; species Schizothorax lantsangensis. Next base: position 18,672,865 of record CM049860.1, read on the forward strand.
ATTTTTAATCTTCTCCTTCTTCAGACATTAAGTGTTTGCTTTCTATTAATTTCTTTCAGTTATATTATATTATGTAATTAATGTGGACAAAACTACTTGCACACTGCATGTAGAAATGTACAAATACATATTTATATTTATATATTATTAAATTATTTTTATTTCTATTATGAAATAATTATTATTATTACACAAGTTATAATATAATAGTATAAATGTTTATATTTATTATTATAAATACAAAACTCTAATATGGTTTGCTAAATGCAAGGTATGATTTTTTTCATACCTTTACACATGAAAAAAAAAGAATAGGCTTAGGTGTCAGTGTAATGTCAAAGACTGCTGTTGTATTGGCAAGTGAAAAAAAAAGACAAATGCTGTGTGAAATGCATCTTTATTAGATTTAGCACTTCCTGCATGCAGAGTTTTGCCCTGGATGCACAAATTCCATTTGTATCTCATGGAGATTCAAACTAAATGTACTTATTGTATTTCCGTGTGTGCATTAATGCTAGCTCGTGTAGCTGCCGTTTGTGGTGTTTTATTTCGAAATGTTCTGCCGCTGATTATGTGTGTGAGTGAATTTTATGGGAAGGAAATCTTGTTACTCAGGGAGGGGAAGGAAAGGGGACCCGTCAGCTTTCAGTAAGAATGTTAAGTGTATGCTCCCAGGCCACTTATTTCCAGAGTGGTGTAGGGTGTCCCTCAGTCTCTGAATGGATGTTGTGTATGTGCATGTGACATGTTGCTCAGAACGTGGCCCTCCTACATTTCCATAGCGATGCCCATGTTTCTGTGGACACGGTGTACCCAATTGGTATCTTGGGTTCGACTGGATCTTAAATCACCTCATAAATATCTCATTTGTAGTTACTCTGGATGACTTTATCCAACCTATTCCAACACATAGTGTTTCTACATTTGCCAGTAAGAAATTATTGTTACTGCTATTATTATAACTTTAATGGCAGGCTAGTAGGTGTGAACAGAGATCTACAGAACTAAATGATGACATTTTTACAAACTAAACTGGGCCAACAACCACAGGAACAGAGTATTCATTGCTATACCAAGAAAAACAGACAACCAGTATCCATCACAGAGTTTTGGATAACATACACTAGCTCATTAGTTTTAAATTCACTGTCAGGCGATGGTGTGTTAATTGGACATGGACTTCCACTCTTCCATTGGGTGATGAGAGCATGAGCTGCTGATCAACATACTGTTATATCATCAGCTCTCGTACTGAACTATCAGCCAAAGAGATGATTGGACATGTGCCATCATAAGCCTGTCTTATAATGGCTTGCTTCAACTAAGAGGTCTTATGCCTGCCATGTTCATTTTGCTGTAGCAACAGAAAATGATTTAATGTAATAATATTAATTCGCATTAAACCTCTGTGGAATGCAAAAGGTGATGTGAGGCAGAATATTCAAAATGTTTATTTTCATACATGTTTCATACTATATGTTGGATGCTGCTATATTTGAAAAGCAATAACATGTTAGTTAATTTGATTTTTGGATTTTAATTTTTTTTTTCATTTAATTTGGTTAAGTTTAAACTACATAAACTATATGTATTTAGATTTAGATTTATTTAATATCAAGATTTTATTTTTTTATGAACTCAAATGAATTAAGTTACAGTACTCAAAAATATGCAGTGGCCAACATTATTAGAACACTAGTATTTTCACCAGCTAAAAATGGTTTTATGTCGGTTATTATTCAGTCAATACCAAAAAAAAGCATTAAAAAGTAGTTCAAATGTATGCAATGCTATATTTGATACTGCAAGTATTTTGATTGATTGATTTTTTTTGTGTGTGTGTGAAGGTCAGACTAAAATTTTTATGTAAAATTCTCATTTACATTTATGTTTAATATAAGTATGCATGCAAAAACAGGGCAGGTCTGACACCAATGATGCCAAACAGCATTGGTTGTCATGTGTGTCAACTGGTTTTGATGTGGCAGTTTTATGCAAATATCCAAATGAGTATGAATGCTAAGGAGGAGCTGAAGTTACACGGTAAATAGCAGCTTGGATCTGCTATAGCTTTACAAGACTATTTTAGCTTATTTTAGGGTGCTTTTTTGTCATTTTAAAGACTGACAGCATACATTCTCATTGCTTTTAAATCTATGCTAAATGTCACCTTTTGTAAATAATAGAAAGTTTCCCTTTTTTAGTATATGTAAATTAAATTTTGGGTGAACTCTGCCTTTTAGAATGCATCTGCCTTTGTTATGCTGAGATTTAATTTAAAAGATTAACAAGGCAGTAATTATCTTACAATGTTTGCCAACTGCGAATGTGCTAAAATGTTTCGTTTTGTCACCCTTTTGTGAGTTTTTCATAATGTAGTGTCCCTGCATCTGATCCTAATTGAAAATAGTTTAAGAAACTAGTTTAAAGTTCATCGTCATGTGAAAGTGACTTTATAACTTTGGTGAGTGATGAGGTGACTGTGTGTGTATTTCTGGCAGGCAGCCATTTCCAGCTGGGGGCCGCGTGACGTTTAATGGGAAGGAGTGCGTTTGTGAGAAATGCACTGAGCCTGTGCCAGTCAACAGCACTGCATCCCCACAGGCTGTGCACAGTGAGTACTCTGTGTTTCTGCATTGCAATCTATTCCATTCTATGTTAGTCTCTTTCTCTTACACACACACTCACTCATTCAATTCCTAAATGTCTGCAATGACAGCTTTCCCTGCCATTTCATTAGTAATACACTAAACTTTTGTCTCGCTCTCTCTGCAGATTGCTGTGGCTGTGGAAAGGAGTTTAAAAATGAGCAGTCTCTGGTGGCGTTGGGCAAGCACTGGCACCTTGGCTGCTTCAAGTGCAAAGTGTGCAATAAAGTGCTTAATGCAGAATATATCAGCAAGTTAGTCCCACTCGTACTCTTCTCTGTGTGTGAATGTGTAGATGGGTGCTTGTGTGTGATTTATCGATCGCAGTAATGTGATATGATGATCCGCAAGCCTGCTGAACCCTCTGGAAGGAGTCAACGTTATTGATGTGCTGTAATATGAAAGAACAGGGGATTCTCAAGGCCAGAGAGCAAACAGAGATCTGTCACCATTCTTGAGTTCAAGTGAAATACATCTTCTGTAATGTGTGTTGATGTTCTGCAGGGACGGGATCCCCTACTGTGAGGCAGACTACCACGCCATGTTTGGCCTCCAGTGTGAAACCTGCAAGAAATACATCACTGGAAAAGTACTTGAGGTTTGAAGAAATCGTTTCTATTTGTCAGGGGTCCATTAAAGAATGGATTCATTAAAAGATGGAAGTAGATGAATGGATGGCTTAATTATATTGTTAACATTGCTTAAAGTCTACATGAAATCAAAATTAACCCTCTTGTCTTTTTTAAAGACCAAAAAAAAAAAGTTCAAGATTGAAATTGAAAGTTTGGGCCAGTGTTATTTAGATACTATTTTAGTATTCATTAATATTTTAAATTAGCTTTTATTATTAGATTTTGTTAGATGTTTTAGTTTTTAATTTTCATTTAGGTTTTGGTAATTTTGTTATGTGTTTTTGTCATTTTTATTAGTTTAATAGCTATAGTTTATTTTTATTTCAATTTTAGTTTTTAAGATTTTAGTACTTCAAACTAAACTTATTTATTTCAGGTAGTTGACAAGGCAGCCCTAGTGAAAAATAAATATACTAAAATGTATTTAAAATGCATTTATTTCATGCTTAGTATACTACAAATACATTTACATATTTATGTACTATAAAAATATTACAATTATAAAATACTTAAAGTCTGCTTAATTGGAACAACTGATTTTGTACTCAATGCACTTTAATTGTGCAGAAGTAGTGCTAAAGTCCAACTTAAGATATACTGAAGTATATTTCATTGTGCTAAATTGGAAGTATTGCAGGTATACTTCAGGTACACTTTAAATATCTTGCATTTAAAGACCGATATTATTCAAGGACCATACAAATTTCATCAATATTGACATTAAATACATTTTAGGCATAATATTAATACAAAATGAATGAAAATGTTCTTCATTAATAGTAACAACACTGGTTTGTGTAGGACATATTGAAGGGTTTGTCTTTTTTTTTATAGCCAATAGGGTTTAGTTATATGACAGCCATGAATGAGGGGGAGGGACATTCTGACGCTAGAGAGCATTTGATTGGACAAAAATCTGCAGTGCAGGACGAGTCATCATTATTTTGATCCATTTTCCTAAAAGAGACAGATTTCAAATTTGTGCATTTCTGCTAAAAAAAGTCAACTTTTAAGAGTGCACTAGCATAAAAACCAAGATGTCTCAAAGTGAACAGACAGAAATAAAACCACAAAACTGTAATTCTGGCCACATTTCATAATGCAGTCAATGCCCAATGCAATCAAGTTTTGCTTTTCTCATCGAATATTCTGTTTCACTCTAAAAGATGTCACATTACTGAGTAAAATGGCTTTGTTAATGCCATTTCATGTTGACTTTATCGTAAGACTTGGTTGAGTTTTATCATATCTTTGCTTTGAGTGTGTGTGAACGGCTTTTATTCTCATCTGAGAGCTTCAGGCTGGTACTCTGTAATCACAGTGGTCATGTTGGAGGGGGCAGAAGATGAGTGGGTGCTTACAAAGACAATCTCAGACAGTCAATTCACAACCCATCTGAAGCCTAATTATAGTATAGAACAATATATCTCCTCATATTGCCTCTCACGTTTTCTGATTTGTTCACTCTCTTTTGTACTTACATGCAAACTTTTCCTCATTTTTCTTTAAACAGCTATTTTGTTACACCCTAACAAGCACCCTATTGATGTAGTTGTTCTTTGTATAAGTTTCCCATTAGCGGTCTCATATGAGTAAATGTTGCTTATAAAAATACTTAAGTTAGGTGTGCATTTCATATCTGTCACATATACATAAAGATCTACAGCTTTGTGTACTTTAAAGCTCTATAAATAAGTGTATCTGTGTGTGTGTCAGCAGTGGGACACTGTTGCTATAGTGACTGTCCCATTGGCACTGCCACTTGCTCTCAGTAACCCAAAATTAGATAGAGTCACTGTGTGACATCATGGTTTAGGATGGTAGTTTTAACTACACAATTTCTATGCCAAGTGCTTTGAGGAGATGTAAAACAAATGAGGTCATGCAAAACAATATCTTGGCATATTTTTTTGCCCTCGGCAAAATTTTTTACATGAACTGAAGGCTAGTTGATACAGGTATCCTAATGTTAGCAAGAATAATTAGCCCACCTTTCAGGAGTAATGCCAGGTCACAAGCCTAGACAGCATCGGGGTACTGAGGTAATCAAAGGTAAAGGATTTTATTGTGTATTTGAGGGGATTTTTAAACAGTTTGTTCCATTTGTTGTTGTTGTGAAGTATGTAACAGAAAGAGAGCACAAACAGAGCATGATTTGCAGGTCTTATTTACTCTGAAGCATTTATTGGGAATTGTATCTGAGTCTGAAATGTCATGACATTTTGAGGGGCAAGACTGTAACTGTGTTGAAAGTGAATGGAGAGGGAGGAGGGGCTGACTAGATTTTCCAATGCATGTTTTGATACACGAGAAATTAAATCTACAGCTGTGCTGAACACTAAAAGGAGTGTGACACAGCATGCTAAAAATTTCTGATCACAGATGAGTCTTTTAGGACTTAATGAAGGTTGATGAAAAATGGATGACTGGAATCTAATGGATGACAGGAAAATATAAAAGATTGATTTGACTAATCTGTACTCTTTCAGGGTGGATGGAGCTATTTACCTCGTGAACTAAATCTAACCTGGAGAGGACACCAAATATTTAAAGGAATAGTGCAAAATTACAGCCCGACACAGCTCTTAAGAAACAATAAAATGATTGATAACCAGATTAATTAATAGAGTTAGAGAGAATAAGATACAGAATGACAAGACTTTATCTCTTTTTCTTTTGGTGATAATACACTACCATGCAAAAGTTTGGGATCAGTAAATTTATTTATTTTTTTAAAGAAATTAATACTTTTACTCAGGAAGGAAGGACATATTAAATTGATCTAAAGTTGACAGTAAAAACATCTGACTAAAACATGATTTTTCTATTAAAAAAATCCATAAAATTATATAAACGTTTCCACAAAAATAATAAACAGCACAGCTGTTTTCCATAGGAAATGTCTCCTGAGAACCAAATCAACATATTAGAATTATTTTTTAAAGGATCATATGACACTAAAGGTGAGGGTCTTGGCGTTGGTAAAAAAAAATCTTACCAAACCCCAAACCTTTGAATGGTAGTGTATATAAAATATACCAATACCATTTATTTATGGCATTTTATTTGTCTCAAATGCCCATTTATTATGATGAGTAAATCTCACAATGAATTGTTTGGGTAAAATTTCACCCCAAGGTCAAAAGAGGAAAAAAAAAATTCTGAATTTGACAAAGATTTTTTTGGTAAAAGTTTTAAAATGAAATGTGGCTATCAGAGGAGAAGTGTGGCAGCTTTGCATCTGTGGTCCCTCTACTGTTCAGACACAGTTACTGCAGATGGTGTCCCCCTGCCTACCGATATCAAATAGCATTTGAACTGCAAATAAAGTGAATTATTTGAGGAATAAATCAATTAATTACATTGTTGAGAATTAAGACAAATGCAGTCTTAATAATCCCCCAGTATGAGTATATAAAATGTGTTCATTGAGGGAGTTCTGCAGTGAAGGTGAGTGACTGATATATGCCCTGCTTTGTGTTTATCTGCAGGCTGGAGAAAAACACTATCATCCCACATGTGCCAGATGTGCACGTTGTGAGCAGATGTTTGGGGAGGGGGAGGAGATGTACCTGCAAGGTAATTTAAACATCATCAAATTTACATGATTTGATTCAGATACAGAAATTTGCTGATGTTTTATTAAAACAAATACTTCAATACAATGAATATTGCTTCTATTTTATTAGTAAATTATTTTAATGCGACAATTAATGTGTCAGCCATTTACATATTATATTCAACAAAAGTATAACAATATAAAATAATTGATTAAAAAAATATTTGTTGGCTGCGATTAGTAACAGTTACGGTTGAGAGGATAAATGTAATGTGATGATTTGTGTGAGAATGCTACAGGAAACATTTTCCTCTGAAAAGTTCTCTAAATTTTGAGCATGATACCAGACAGACAGGCACAGACAAAACTGATGACTACTGACAAGGATTTTTGAATCATATGTATTAGTGCACTTGGAGTTTTATGCTTAAGAAAACACATCTGTACTGACAAAAACAAGAATGGATAGTTTGTTTTGTATTTTAAACAGCGATAGACAGTCATACAGAGCTAGACCAGCTCAAACCAGTCACATCCAAAGCCTGAATACATTCCATAGTTGATGTGTCTTAAATTATAAAGAAAAAAACACACATTTTGACATCATAAGATAAATATGGTTTTATTTATTCTCTTGTGTCCCACCTCAAACGTTGCAATACTTCAGTATCTCGTTGAACTCTGTGCAGTGATTTACCACAGAAACTCACCGCACTGCAGTTTGTCAAAGGAGATTTATAGTCAGATGTGCTTTTAGAAAGCAGAATCAGTTAGGAGCCTTTTTTCAATCTGGCTAAAATAAAATGAAAGACTGCTGACTCATTCAAAGGGTGAATGATTGTGTTACTAAGTTTATGAATGCCAGTTGATATGGTGATATATATGAACATGCTAACTAGTTATGTGAAATATGTTTGTTGAATTAAGAACGGAGGTATAAAGATACAGTGGGCACAAAAAGTATTTCAGCCCCACTTAAAAATGTACACTACTGTTCTTTTTTTAAATGTTTTTGAAGTGCCACCAAGGTTGCATTAATTTGATAAAAATACAGCCAAAAAAAAACCTGTGAAAAATATAACAATTTAAAAATGTTTTCTATTTTAGTAATATTTTTTATAATGTATTCCTGTGATGGCAAAGCTCAATTTTCAGCAGCCTGATCATTTCTGATATGCATCATTCTGATATGCTAATTTGGTGCTAAACTAATATTTCTTGTTATTATTAATGTTCAAAATGGTTGTGCTGTTTAGTGTTTTTGTGATACATTTTTCTCTGGATTATTTGATGAATAGAATATTCCAAAAGAACTGCATCTGAAATAGTTTAAGATATTTATAATGTTACCAAAACTTTATCAATATAAAGCATCCTTACTGAATAAAAGTATTAATTTCTTTTAAAAATGAATCATACTGACTTTAAGTTTTTATCTACCTGATATCAAAACAATTTTTGAGCAAAATAATGTAATTAATGTTATAATTAATGTGATGTACTGTACTTGAAGGCAACTGACCTCATAAATCCACTAATAATGACACCAGTTAGTTCAAATTAATTGCATAAGTGACTCAAGTGACTCACTCCATTTTGAGTGTCAAATACTTCTTAGAGCCAGCATATTTTTTAACTTGGACTTGCGAGTTATTTTTGGCTTTCTCTTTCACAGGTTCTTCCATCTGGCATCCTCCTTGCAGACAGGCAGTGCGTATGGAGGAGAAGAGTAAGGTAAATCTAAGCAAACTGTAAAACTGTGACTGAAGACAGGGAGGTGAATTCACTAAACAGTTGCAGCACAAAAACCTGCATCTAATGTACCTGCAATTTAATATAACCAGGAACTAAAGGATCTGAAACAGAGTCATTCGCTTGTTGTAAATTAGGCTTATTATATATTGCACCTTATTCAAAAAAACTCACTACTTTAGCCCATAGAAAATGGATTGACAGTATTTCAAATACATTTTGCTTAAGAAAAATGATGGAATAGTTGGTCATGGCAGCTGTTATTCCTGAAGTAATGGAGAAGTGTTGTAATTGGGCAAGTGTTCAGATGCATGTTGTTGTCGAGTGCACTTTTGGCTTTTATAGTGCTGATTATGGTGCCTGGATCACAGTGGTGGAGTGATATTGTACAGTCCCAGTAAAATATGCAAGATTGTGGTAGTCTGGCGTGTCTAGCTCATAGAACTATCCTGCAAGTTGGAGAATTTCTCTGCAAATTTTGCAAGGTTGTGCTGTTAACAGATTTGCAAGATTTCTTAAGAGAATCAGGCACTAAAACAACGCAAACAGCGTGTGCAAATAAACACTGCTATCAGCGGATCCACAATTTTTATTGACTTGAATGTCATTAAAGACTAAAGTCTAGAATCAGTGACAGACCCTAAAAAGACAGTCAGCAGAGGTGTCGGATTTAAATATTATCCTTAAGGTGTTGCAAATGAAAAATGAGCTCTGGTTTAGGTAGCTGACATGCTCTGAAATATACTACGCAAAATAATTTAACAGGAAATCCAGCTAAACAAAGGTGATATGCAGTATGTGGAAGCGCTTCACTGTAACAACCCTTTCCCTGCAGAAACAGGTGCGGATTCAGCTCAATGATCTCCATTCCAATGTACCTGAGCAGGTTTGTGACATGCGGCCCTCTCCCCTCTGCATGGGCTTACTTCCCAACCTGCTTTTAGTTTTAATAGAATGCTCACTAAAGTCCAAAATGGGTCTTTCAGGCTACCGTAGGCTACCACCACTCCCACCCAGTAAAAATCAGGAACCAAAGAACAAGTTTTAACATCGTCTGGACAAGTACTTTAAAATGAGTGTGTGGCTATAGAGAAGACACTGTGAGTCAACCCTGAATGCATTACTTATAAATAAAATCACAAATAAATCTTTCGTATTATTGTAATAAGATACTCAATGTTTTTTTATGATTGCTCGATGTTTGTTGATTTTAAAAATGACAGACCATTTTTTCCCTTAAGTGTGCTAATTTACAGTAATCTACCATTTGTCCTATATGCCATTTAAACAAACAAACAAAAAATATATATATTTCTCAATAAGAATTTTTGTCTTGTCCATTTTAAATATTTAAACATCATTGCAAGATACAATGACTTGAGAAGCAAAATTGCTTAAAATAATAATTAAAGAATATTTCTTATATATCTTTACAATATAAATTAATAAATCTATAACCAAACTGTTATAGGTTTATTGAGGTTAATAAAAATAAAAAAACTATTTACTATAGCATGTTTGTTTACTTTTTCCTGACAAAATACAGATTATATATATATTTTTTATTGCATTATACTGTGTATCTGTTCCTGTATAACACCGAAAAAAAGTATTGTTCTGTCCTAACGGCAAAACCTTTTCTACCTTTCTGTTGATTCCTTCATAACCTGTGTGAAAACTGATAAACTGTTGTTAGTGCTGCACAATAGCAACAGCCACATTGGAATTGTTCTATAATCACTCATGTTACTTCGTACAGGGTTTAAATTGAGTCAACAAAATGCCATTCTTTTTATGGTTTAGTGTCTTTGTTTTTCTCACCTTGATTTTGTTTCCAGGTGACGAGAACCTCCTCTGAGAGCATCACCTCTGCTCCTGCCTCCAGTGCATCGGGCTCCCCTAGCAGAGTTATCTATGTAAGTGCATTTGAAAATGATTATTTTCTTTATTCATTTTCATTTGTTCAACATCACCACCAGTGGGCAGCAACACACAAGCCTACAAATAACTATATGTGTAGAGATTTTTAAAGCCATAATGTTGCTCTTTCCTAAGGCAAAGCTGGGTGATGAACTTCTGGACTACAAGGACCTGGCTGCTCTTCCTAAAATCAAAGCGATCTACAACATTGACAGACCAGACATGCTCTCATACTCACCCTATGTGAGCTACCCTGTGGAGGACAGGACTTTTGGAGAGGTACAAACACACACCCTCATACAGGCGTACATGAGGGAATAACATATACATGTCTTCTATTTGCCATTTCTCATTTTTGACAGTTTTGTATCTTTATAGGTGACTTAAAAGCAAAAGTATTGCATAATTACTCATACAACAGCTACAGCATTCATTTGTTACAATAGTGCCATTTTTAAATGCAATCATATTTACTCATCATCCAGCTTCATTGCAATATAGCTTGGCCAAAAATCATAATTTTACTAATTCATTGAAGTGTTACAGTAGTTTCCGTTCTGGAACTTAGTTAGGGGGAAATCTAATTTTTTCCATGAACATATCTATCATTGCATTCAAGTCCATTTTACTCATTTGCTTTCTTTGTTTACAGTCACCCCAGCAACTCACCCCTACTCCAACTGAGGTATAGTAGAGTTAACATGAAGAAACAGGACCCGTTATTGTTTCATTGTTTCTTGTTCACTAATCATGCCTTACAATATAAACTGAATATATGTACAAATCTAATTTTTATTCAGAATCTGGACAGATTGTTACTTGAAATTATTATGTGAAGAAACCATTTCTAAGCGAAAATGTTACACACCTTTTCACACACAAATATGTGCACGATTAGTGAATCAGACCTTGTTTCCTCTTATTTTGTGAGCAGTTGTTTGTGAAGTAGAAGAGTTGTGGTTTGGAGACTTGAACAGTGTTGTGTGTTTTTCACCATCTTCAGTTTGAAAACTCTGTGGTGTAATCACTCAATGATCAGCCTATTTCTAGTTAGGACTGATTATTGCAAACTGGTCACATCTGTGTTTCTTTTGCAGCTTTATATCCTCCTGTGTGTCCCAGTGCCATAGTGATTACCATTTAACATTGTTAATTGTCTAACGCTTTCAATTTCATACTGAAAAACTGTCTGTTTGATTCCAGGGAGATGGGGAAAAGTCTCCTCGGCACAGGAGGCCCTCCAGCCCCAGCTCCAACAGCTCTTTAGGGGGTTATGGCCGCTATACGCCTTCCCGCTCACCTCAGACCTACAGCAGACCAGGTATCCCTCCATATACATGATGATACTTATGGACACAAAGCTATTCTTACCTGCACAGTTATTGTGTAACTACACTATATTGGCAAAAGTATTGGGTCGCCCCCTTCTAATGAACAGGTTTGACTACTTTAGTAATTTCTATGAGTACAAATCTTAATGTTAAAGCATATAATGATATTCTAGGGAATTGTATGCTTCTAATTTTATAGCAACAGTTTGGACAGGACCCTTTTCTATTCTAACATGACAATGTCTCTGTGTATAAGGCAGGGTTAAAAAAGAAATGATTGATTCAGTCAGTGTGGAAGAACTTGACTGGTCTGCAGAAAGCAAAGTCCTAATCCTCTCTGCACCTCTGGTGTGACTTTAAATGCAGACCTTGAGCCAAAAACTCATCATCAAACACCAATGACTTGTACAAATGGGTACAGTTAGACACTTCCAAAACTGTTGCAACAGAGATGGAAATACTATTTTTAAATACATGAATTATGTTTCCATCTTTGTTGTCACAGCTTTGGAAGTGCCTTTTTCTGTTCTAAAGAAGGGGGTGCCCCAATACTTTTGTCCATATAGTGTATGTACAGTGTATGTATCTATTATATACTAAATAAAAATGTCACTAAATATTTATATTTTATTTAGATTTATTTTGAACTTTCTTTTCATCAAATATTTTCTCAAACATATTAACAGAATCAGAAAAAAATGTATTAACAAAAGTATTAAGCTTCACAACTTTTTTCAACATTGTATTGAAATCATCTTTTGTACAGCATTCCAAATCACTCACTTAAGAGATTCAATGCAGGTTGTAAAAACAGTAGGCAGTGAGGCAGTTCACTAAGATGTGGAACAGAGCTAAATCATTCCATTCTAAAATTACATTTTTAACCACAATAGTCTGATTTGATACAGAATTTCATGGAAGAAAGTAATTCAAGAATCATTTGTTTTTTAAGTATAGTTGCTGATCTCATATTACTGCCATTCTTCCCTGACCATCTGGGTCTCTTGCTCAGAGCAATATCTGAGTGTCAAATACACCACTCATCCAGAAAATTCCAACTTGTTGCCTGTTCCAACTTCGGGGAGGAGTAGTGCCCATGGTAGTGCCAGAGGCTCCTCCCCACTGCCTTTGTACAGCGGCAGTGGTAGAAACACACCACAGGCAGGGAGTGGTGGTGTGGCCCTACCCCTCAACCCCACTACTCTGGCTTTGCTCCAACAGCACAACATCCCTTACTTCAGAGGTACCACAGTTTTTGCCCAGTACAACTCACCACATGCTGCATGTGTGTGAGCTTATGGTCTTGGATTTGGTTGGTACAAGATTCACTTCCCCCTGACAATATGAATGAATGAGTCCAATACTAAAAAAGCTATTTTAAGAGCGTAAGACTAATGTCGCAAAGTGCATGACGTTCCAGCTAATTGGATTTCAACACAAATGAACCATTGGACCAAGCTCCATAACTCTTAGTGCTTCATATGGGTTGCATTCACATTGAAGGACTAGTGAATTACAAACATAGAATTACTAGCCTATCCTTCATCCACCTTTCCTGAACAGGAATTGAGACAGGATTCAAACAGGAAGCAAAGTCTGAAAGTAGGCCTAGGACAGCCCTGCACCTCAATTTGCCTTCTCACGGTAAACCCTAAAAACCAGTCTCTCTTTCACTGTGTATCACCAGTGTATTACAGTGATGTGAGATTGTAGGTGTACTGCAAAGTTCAGTCCTTGGACCAGTCCATTTTTTAATGCTTGCTGGTATTGTGTTTATACAGAGTTGTTAATGTCCAATCATTTTGCATGGAAAACATGTTGATATTCATTATATTTGAGCTGAAACAGTAACCTAATGCACAAAGACAAATGTGAACGTTGGTGTCGAGCATCAATATGCATTTATTTGTTGTACTGTAGTTGATGTTGTGCTTCATCTGTTAAGGTGAAATTTTCCACCATACATCTAATATTCAAAGTGACTGTCTGTATGTTTGTGTTAATGTTGCCATTTACTTGGTGGCTATTGTTTCTCTCTTTTCAGCATTTTCAAGTGTTTTATTTGACCTAACATTCATACTCAGACAGGCAGTAGTTTGCAGGTGGAGTTCAAAAGTCTGAGACCATGTATAGAAATGAAAAAATTATAGAAGTTTCAGAATTTCAGAACACAGATCAATATCACAAACTTGCATTTGATTAGTAATTTGATTAGTAACCTAGAAATAATGCAAAATCTGAAGTATTTCTTAATTTTACATCATAACATTGTTTGAAAGGTTTTCGAAATCCTAAAACCTTTTGTTAATTTCCTGTTTTATTTATTTTTTCCAGATCTCAGGTTTTTGAACCCCACTGTGAATACGTAAATTCTATGAATATCTAGAATATATTGGCAAGTATTTATTCATAAAGATAAGATGTCTCTGAAGAGGAGGAAAGTATGATGAAACATTTTGGGGTTTTGTGGTTTCTCTGCAAGAAGTAGAGAGAGTGGGAATAAAGTTCACAGGAGAAGATTAAAGGGTAAATTGATGAGCTGTAATTTTGGGTCAGTTTGCCAGGCACAGTGGCATAAACTTAGGCCTTGTGCAGTTCCAGGCCAACCCTTTAATGCTGCATGAAAGTACACTGAGGTTGTGTTTGGTGTGTGCCGTTTATGATTCACTTAGCTTTCTAATTGACTTATTGGTAAAGTAGCCACACAAGAGGAAAATAGCCTCTTCCTTACAAATGCAAAACCTCACTGACTGTGGCTGCCTTGATCTTGTGATATCATTGAAGATCTTGAAGATCGAAATCATTCACAGAATATGTGATGAAATGCTGCATTACACCCATTGGACACGAGAAGAGCGTTGCAATCCATAAAATCATATTTTAATGAGTAATGGGAGCATCGAGACCTTCGTACTCCACAGTGTGCTCCAGTGTTGTGATTTGTGTATGTTTAGTGTATTTTATGACAGTTTCCTACTCCCCCAGCTCCAGATGTGTGGAAGATTTTCCCCTGATACAGGGTGAATTTTTACTAACAGCACTTTGTGTGTTAGATGGTGTGTGCATGTGTCTGAAGAACAGTTGCAAGTGTGTGCGAAAGAGAGAAAGAAAAGACAAAGGAGACAGAGAAAGAGATTATTGTTTGTATATTTTGGATTTAAACATATGTAAATGACCTTAAAAGAGCATTTGAAAAAGAGATTCTCTCTCTCCTTTACTCTCAGTTTGGTAAAAGATTGTGATTATAAATGCTTAATATTTTTTTCCGAGTATGATGATAACATCACAATTCAGCCTGCCAATGACAGTCATGTCTATGTCCACTTCATACTGGCTCCACTCAGTTCAAACAGAGCAATGAAATTTGAGTGTCTACTGAACCGATGCCATCGGTATAAACACAACATACTTTCACAAACTCCAACGCAAAGACAAATTTATACTTTTTGGAGCTGGCTGTATTGTGAGGTTTGTTGGAAGATCTAAGACTAAATGAATCATCATTCTGGCAGCCCTGTTAACGTTTCTTCTCTTTCCTTTTCGTTTTTGTGTCTGCCATGACCTTCACCCCCCGAGGTAGTGAAAGCGGTCGGAGTACCCCCAGTCTCTCCACCTACTCTGATGGCAAATCTCCTTCCTCTTCATATGTGGCAGCCCCACGGCATTTCCATATCCCAGGTAGGTGCTAAAACTCTTGTTCTTTAACTAACTATGGTAAAACAGCAGGTATTTTTTTTCTCACAGCTCTGTCCTCACGTCTGTACAATGTTAAATCCTCTTTTTCAACACATATTTGCCTTTATGAAAACATCTGGCAGACTGAATATTTCTTATTCATAATCTGCCTTCATATTGTTCTGTGAAAGGTCACAGTCATTTTTGTGCATCATTGCATCATGATTTGCATCAGTTTAATACATTCATAAGTCACTATTTCTAAGCAAAGCCCTATTTTTAGTACTTAAAAGAAACTTGTTACTGTCACTGCTCGTCCCTGTATATGTTTAAAATAAATCTAATGATCAGTTTCATGTGTTTTCTGCCCATTATTGTAATGACGTCTTGTTTCCAATGCTGGCAGATGCTGAAACAGCTCTTAAAATGTCCCACATGTGTTTCATTAAATGACTGATTTTTTTCTAGAAGTAATAGTTGAGAAGCAGACGTGAGGTTGGGATGACCTAAACAAGCTGCAGAGAGACACATGTTGTGTCAATTATTAAGACATTATGTCATTGCAATTACTCCATTTATCTCCCTGTTTTCCTCTTGGCTCAGTTCATTTTAGGTGACATTTCTATCTTCTAACTTAAAAATGATATAAAGCTTTCATTATTTACAATGTTATACATAATTCTGACTGCAGAAAATCCATTTTTCAAAGGCAAAATGCTTGATCATGCATGCCAATCATGAACATGATGAATGAAATGGACTACAATATCTGGAATCCTTTACAGAATCATATACTGCATTTTCTGCCCTTTCCTTTGCCTCGATTCCATCCTCTAATAACTCATGCTTCTTTATTCATATTCTTTCTTATTCTCTTCCTCTCTTTGTCTTTCATTCTCAGAGACTAAAGTCAAAGATAATATCTATAGAAAGCCCCCTATCTACAAACAGCATGGTACAGTCCAGTCTCCGTACAACCATGTTTCTTTGCATGCTGTTACGCATGTCACCATGGTACATGAGGCCATGGATCTGTAACCTTTGACCCTCCTTCTGTCTGCTGGTTTCCATTTCAGCTCCAAACAGTAGGCCTTGTAGGTTTTACAAATCCCAGAAAAAGGTTTGATTTTGACAAGATACTTGTTATCAAGCAGTCAGTACCTAATTGTTGGTTCTTGACCACATGTCTAAGGGTTATATTTCTTAGATATTCAATGTGTTTATTTTGAATAGCAGTTAGCCCTGAATTATTAGTGCTGCTCAATGCCTATTAACTTAGAGATTATTGTTTTGATGTTTGTTATTTGATGTTACACATACACCAAAAATTTGAGGTCAGTAAGATAAAAAAAAAAAACTCACCAAATCTCACCACAGCTTCATGCATTTATTTGATCAAAAATACAATGAAAACAGTAATACTGTGAAATATTATAGCAATTTAATATATTGTTGTAACATTACAAATATCTTCACATCACTTTTGATCAATTTAATGCATCATTGCTAAATAAAAATATTAATTTCTTAAAAAAAAAAAAAAAAAATCTTACTGACCCCACATTTTTGAACGGTTGTGTACCTTTAATGTAAATAATGCCTTTGATATGATGTTTTCATACATGTCTTTTGAAATTCATCCTGACATGGAAACAGCAGTCAGATATATTCAATTTTATTTTATTTTCGTGCCTCTGTCCATTCATACATACTCGTTTGTCAGTTGCAGTATTCGTAGTTTCCCATCTATCTGTGTTCTTGTAACTTAGATGTTAAACAAACCTGGTGTCTGTGTAACTCATTGGTTTTGGTGAAATGTCAAAGGCATTTGTGCAATCCATTGTGATTGTGACATCTGTAAAGCTCATTGTGATTGGGTGCTAGAGGTATCAATCACTTGACTGGTTTCTTTCGGCCTTTTCTCCTGAACTTACCCCTTGACATTGTGTTTGGTTGTGTCACTTTTCACTTGCTTGTTGATTCTCTATGTGACTTTGTTTTTCTTCTGTAGTGAATACTGCAATTAGTTTGAACACTCGTAAATCAAGCTACACTGAAAAATTAGATTACACATGTAGTAGTATATAACAGTATTTTCTTTCAGTTTTTTATTGTGTGTGTGTAGTACACTGCATGATGTAACTTGTGTTGATCACTCTCTCAAACAGTGAAAACTGTCCTTTAGGATATATTTAAACTTTCTTACTGTGCTGCAGCTTCCAGAACCTCCTGGCAAGATGGTGAAGATGTAGACAGAAAGGTGATTTATATAAACATCTCTGTGTGTGTTCGTCCATTCTGGTATACAGTATCAAGTTGTTTTGGTAATTTAATCCAACCTACCCTTGTGAAAAATAAGTATTTTACTTATTATGGAAATAATATACTTTAAATTAATATACTTGAGTGCAAACTGAATGTAATGTTTTTAGACACTTAATTTCATGTTAATTGCAATTCTATGAAAATGTATTACAGTTTAAATTTATATTAATTTCAATTAGCAGAATTTAGTGCTTAGTGCAAATTTTAGTCTGACTAAAGCACCGTTCACACCAAGCATTATAACTATAAAGATAACAATAAAGATATAGTTCTAAAAATTGTTCTCAATCTTAAAGAATAGCAGAGTCCACACCACAGCTATAACGATAAAGGCACAGAGAAACGATATCGTTGGAATCACTTTCTGAATAATTTTTTTCAGCTGATGAACGATGAAAAACCTTGACAGCCAATCAGAATCAATCCTGCTATAACAAGCTCGAGAATTTAAAGCAGCAGACGAGCGTGCGCTTACATATGATATCGTTCGCTGGTGTGGACACTAATATCGTTATCTTTAAAGTTATCGATCTTGGTGTGAACGGGGCTTTAGTCTTTATATGTAATTTCATAATTCTATTTTCTTTAAAATATGGTTAAAGTGTACTGCTGAATATACTGACAACATTTTATAGTAGACTAACATATAAAGTAATTTATATTAAATTTTGTATGTCATGTATTTAAAATATATTTGTAATTACACATTTGCAATTATGAAGTTGCAGTTGAGTTCATTTCAAATATATCAACTTTAAGTGTAATATCAAAAAACACAATACAGTTAAAATGATAATCAAGTATTTTACATGTGCTTTAGTATGTTAGTCCACATCAAAATAATTGTACTTCAAAGCATAATGGAAGATTATTACAATATAATGATTTAAAATGTACTTTAAAGTAAAACGTATAATTTGATATTATTACAAGTGCAATTTGAAAGATTTTAAGTACACTGCAAGTGCACATTCAATACATTTAAGCACGCTTCGTAATATAAACCTATATATGTTTTCCATCTTTCCATTAAATTCTTTATTTGATTGTGTTTCTTGCTGCTATTGTTTGTCAATAGACCAGAACAAGTTGGATGAACCTGAAGAGTGAGATGGATGGACAGTCTCCAGATATGGACCCCAGGACCTCCACCCACAGCTTACCCACCGATATGTCTCAACCCAGTGAGTAGCCAATCAATGATTTCATTAAAATCACATCAGGTCACTCAGCGGCCATCTTGCTAACATCTCAGAGCAGCTATTTTCTGTGTAGGTAACAATGAAATCTGACAACAATTGTATCATAGTTATTGATGAATATTGTATTTTTCATGCTGGTCAAGTTATTTGCATGCCCTTTTCTGAGTAAATGGAAAAATGGCTTAAACTAAAAGGCGGGGCTTTCTTTCCTACAGCTGCCATATTGATATTGAGTGGTACATTTTCTTCTGTTCATTTTTCTCTGAATTTTTCATATCCTCCTTTTAAACTGTCTCTGCCTGTCCTCCCCTTGAACATGATGCTAGAGTAAAGTACCATAAATCTTTCTAAATTCTCTGTTTTATAGACTTTCCATACAATAAGTCTGCTTCGCTGCCAGGATATGGGCGGAACGGCATATACAAGGTAAACCTTATAAGACCTGATATCTGCACACAAACACAGCACCCCACAAACCTTTTAACACACCATCTGTGTGTGATTTTTGGGAATATATGTGAGCTGTGGTCACAAATGCTGTCATTCGCTCTCTCAGCAGTGAAGAATGTTGTTTGATCCTTGTTGGATTTGTCAAACCCAGCTGCTGGGACACAGAGGGCTGTTGTAATAGCGCACATCAGGAAACACAGTCACAGATCAGTTAGCGCAGAGATTTAGCTGAGGAAGCCATAATGCTCAGAGGGTGTGTCTGTGCTTGCGTGCAGTTAGAAGTGTGTCTTGTTCCCACCCTCTGACTGTTTTCCATGTTCGGCTTTGATCTTGAAATCTGGCTCCCTTAATAGACTATCCTCTGTAACGAAGAGCAAGAAAACCCAGGCACGCTCTTTATTAAAAATCTGATTCAGATCTTTTATCTCGCATTGCCAGTGTTTTCTTTGTTTGAGAACGGTTTGAAAGCTTCTCCTGTACACTAGGTGGCAGTATTTTGCAACGGTTCTTTGTATCTGGACAAAAAACTACCTGAAAACAGAAATATAGGGGTTATGCACAACAGACTTCCTTATTCTGCTAACCAGGTCTCGTTGCTTCCGGTTCACGCGTTTTGCATATGCCTCGTTAAATATGAAGCTGTTTTACTCAAGATGCCTTCAAAGTAGACACTAAAGATAATCATCATAACCAATGTCCATCACATATGTGGATTGATATATAAAAGTTTTTTATTTTTATTCTTTTCATTAACATTTATATATTTAAGTTGAATAAAACGTCAACAATAAAAACAGCTAGCTAATTTAACTGATTCCCTTAAAAGTCTATTGATATCGTCATTATTTACTGTTATTAATGCGAGACCTGATGAGACCTGTTTTCCGGGTTTGGTCAGGTGACGTTCGACATATAGCCTATTACCCATTCTTTATGTGTAATCTGGTCTGACTTAGTGTCATGTTTCGCCTTTACTTTCCACAAGTGTTCACAAAGGCGTGTGAAATGGAGAGCTGGTCATAGATGAATATTTATAACCAAATCCACCGGCAAGCTTTAGCCGCGATGATTCAAGCCTCTGTCTGTGCTAGACTTTAACCTTTAACCTCAGGAAATGAAAGAAAAACTTTCAGTTACAGCAGCCGCTCTGTTCAAACATGATATTGTTACTCTCATTTGATAATGAATGCATGTTGGAACTTTTCCAGTACTGTGACCTTCTTAAAACCTGATGCTGAAATCGGTTGCTTTGGGACATGAATGTGCCTGTAGAAAAAACAGCTATCTACTGTTTTGATATTGCCATGCATTCTACGTGTGAATTAATGTGCTCTGTATATAATTGTAAATATGCCATGTCTTGTCATGCATTGCTTCTTACCAGGCAGCTGATCTTGGTGAGGATGAGGGCGATCATGACTCATCCTGGAGTGGAATGAGAGGTGAGTGAGTATTTAACTTACATAGACAACAGACAAATTGTCTTTTTTACCATACAAAGATTATTGGTAATAATTTGTCTTTCTCTTTCTCTTTTTTAACCTCTTTCCTGTTTTCCAATGCTTCTCAGAGTACAAGGTGAGTTCTAGTGTGTATAATGGAATGCTGTAGCTTTTCAAGTCTTATCAGTTTCCCATTTTGTAGAACAGTAATTCTTAACTTTTGGGTGGTGAGCCAAAAATAGGTGGCTGGACTGTTCTGATCAGGGAAAAACAAAAAAATGGAAAGGAAAACAACAAAATGCAACTATTCGAAGAAAAAAAAAGAAAATTGAATATGACTCAGAAAGCATAGTTCAGCCAAAAAGGAAAATTCTGTCATTAATTACTCACCCTCATGTCACTCGAACTTAATTACCATTTTTACGCTGACGATACGCAGATTTATATCCACTCTAATCCGGGTCAAGATGTGAACATTTCCCATCTCTCACACTGTCTTTCTGAGATTAAGTTGTGGATGTCTGAAAATTGATTGTCTTTGAATAGCTCCAAAACAGAAGTTATGCTTCTCGGCTCTCCCCATAAACTTTGTAATGCTGGATCTTTAGCTTTGTCTGTTGATGGTGTTGCTCTGGAGTTACAAAGTAAATAAAAAAATCTGGGCTTTATTTTTGATTTCAGCTTGTCGTTGGAGCCTTTTGTGCTGAACACTGTTAAGACCTCGTTCTTTCATCTCAGAAATATTGCACGGCTACGACCTATGCTGTCTTTCTCTGTTGCTGAAAGGCTAATTAATTATTTTGTCTTTTCTCGTCTAGATTATTGTAACGGCCTTCTTATTGGAGTCTCAAAATCTTGTATTAACATTCTTCAATATTTACAAAATTCAGCAGCCAGAATTCGTTCAAGGGCCAAGATTGTTGATCATATAACTCCTGTTTTGGAATTGTTGCTCCCGGTTAGATTCCGTATTGATTTTAAGGTTCTCATGTTAACATACAAGGCACTGCACAGTCTGGCTCCTCAGTACTTGGCTGAGCTTTTAATTCTCTATATGCCTAGTCGCAATTTGCGATCTTCTCAGAGTCTTTTAGTCGTTCCTAAAA
The DNA here is from genome assembly GCA_027422415.1 of Schizothorax lantsangensis. Taxonomy (NCBI): domain Eukaryota; kingdom Metazoa; phylum Chordata; class Actinopteri; order Cypriniformes; family Cyprinidae; genus Schizothorax; species Schizothorax lantsangensis. Next base: position 18,694,907 of record CM049860.1, read on the forward strand.
CACTGCTGCGTTCTGGGGGTGATCGGTATGGTGGCCTATAAGTGCAAAACAAATAACGATTCAGAAAACAAAATAAATTACAAACGCAAATGCAAATATAAAAAACAAAATAACAATTAAGAAAACACAACAACAATTCCAAAAACATTATAACAAGTCAGAAAACACAATGACAAATTCGAAAACAAAATAACAAGTCAGAAAACACAACAACAAATCAGACAAACCGGAAGAGGTAGGTATAGTTTGAGACAGCGCCATTGGTTTGGGAATAGATTACTCACCGCTGACTGGGCGAGACATCTGTCAATCAAGGTACAGGAAGAACCAGAAGAAGCACAGCAGAGTGAACTGAGGCATCAGCTCCAGTGGCGCAGATGGTAAATCATGTGTCATGTCTTTTTGACACGATCGACCAGTGGTTCGATCCCACCTTTGGCCGATCTTTTTTTTTCTCTCCCTTTTCAAATCTCATATCGCATCGTAAAGGTATTTATTTTCAACAAAAATGAAAGAAATAATCAAAAAGTTGAAAATAAAGTATTTATTTAGTTCGGCCAATCGGCCAAATGTGGGATCGAACCACTGGTCGATTGCGTCAAAAAGACATGACACGTGATTTACCATCTGCGCCACTGGAGCTGATGCTTCAGTTCACTCTGCTGTGCTTCTTCTGGTTTTTCCTGTACCTTGATTGACAGATGTCTCGTCCAGTCAGCGGTGAGTAATCTATTCCCAAACCAATGGCGCTGTCTCAAACTATACCTACCTCTTCCGGTTTGTCTGATTTGTCGTTGTGTTTTCTGACTTGTTATTTTGTTTTCGAATTTGTCGTTGTGTTTTCTGACTTGTTATAATGTTTTCGGGATTGTTGTTGTGTTTTCTGAATTGCTATTTTGTTTTTTATATTTGCATTTGCGTTTGTAATTTATTTTATTTTCAGAATTGTGATTTGTTTTGCACTTATAGGTCACCGTAGATCAGGCATTTTCATCATACGCCCCCAAATTGTGGAATTCTCTCCCGGCTGACATCAGGGAAGCAAATTCTTTAGGTATTTTTAAATCTCGTCTTAAAACTTTTTATTTCCGTCTTGCTTTTAACTGATTGTTATTCTGTATTTTTGTGTTTTACTGTGGATTGTTGTGTTTGTAAAGCGCTTTGAGAAAGTCCCTTTTAAAGGCGCTATACGAAATAAAATGTATTATTATTATTATTCCAAACCCGTAAGACCTTTGTTCATCTTCAAAACACAAATTGATATTTTTTATTAAATCCAAGAGCTTTCTGACCCTGCATAGACAGCAATGCAACTTACATGTTCAAAGCCCAGAAACGTAGTAAGGACATCGTTAAAATAGTCCATGTTGAAAAGTTTTTACAAAATTAACTTTATTCAACAATTTTTTCTCTTTCGTGTCAGTGTTCGACACGCGTTCATGAGAGTACCACGACGCATGTGTGTGATGATGCTGACGCAGGAGCTGGCATTCTGACATAGGATCCAGATGCCCTGCGCCTTGTTTATAAGCAGAGGAATGTACACGCTGACTGACACAGAAGAGAAGAAATTGTTGAATAAAGTCATTATTTCCATTTTCTTTGCAGACAAAAAGTATTCTCGTAGCTTCATAACATTACAGTTGAAACACTAATGTCACATGGACTATTTTAACAATGTCTTTACTAGCTTTCTGGACCTTGAACATGTCAGTTGCATTGCTGTCTATGCAAGGTCAGAAAGCTCTTGGAGTTCATAAAAAATATCATATTTGTGTTTCAGTCTTTCAGGTATGGAAAGACATGAGGGTGAGTAATTAATGACAGGAATTTTCAATTTTGGGTGAACTATCCCTTTAAATACAGGTTCACTTGCAGTGGTGGATTTTGTGTGGTTAATTATTGGTTGCAAGATGCTTTCTATGACATTTAGAGACAAAATTGTTAATTTTCCATTCAGCCTATTTATGCACCATTTTAATAATGTTGAATATTGTTGGGTCCATATAGTTCAATAACAAATTTGAATGCATTTTTCTACAATAAATAATTATAATAGCACCTGTAAAACCGGGTCCTCAAGCAAAACCAGTTGAGAACCACTGTTGCTGATCATAGATTCCTGAACACAGATATACTACAAAACTAAATTTGTACAGAGATTTATGTATATATACTACCGTTCAAGAGTTTGGTGAGGGGTGAGCAAGATTTTTTATTGTTTTTGAAATACAGTAAAAACATCAATTTTGTGAAATATTATTACAACATAAAACAACTGTGTCACTTGATCCTTATCTTTTAATATGCTGATTTGGTGCTCAAGAGTTCAAACGAACAGCATTAATTTTAAATAAATATAGTTTGTAACAAATGTCTTGACGCTATAAAATGACTTATGAGTGCATTTTTGTAATTGTGTGTATTTCACATGCATGTATGTTGCAGGTCTATCCCTATGACATGCTATCTGTGACCCACAGAGCCCGAGTAAAACTACCACGGGATGTGGACCGCACCAGACTGGAGGTAATATTTTATTAGACCTTCAAGTAGACCACTTTTCTGTTTTGTCCATCTCTTTCCTTCTTTATGTGGCCTGTTTGCTGAATCATACTCATATGCTGTAGATGATTTTGTTTAGTGTGAATACTGTACATTTTTAATTGATTGCACTTTGGAGCATCCCGAGTTACTGTATGATGATTGAGTGATACTTTATAATGATTGACATTTAAATACAATTGTGTCATCTTTTTAATATGGAGCATGGGTTGACTTATTTCTGTTTTAATTATTATTTTGTCAGCATTAGTCTTGATCAAAGTACGCAAGAAGGCAGCCAGGCGAAGAGTTGTGTATGTTTGTGTGTATGCCTGACTACACATCTCCCAGTGTGAATGTTTGTGAGGTTATGGCTTTGATGGACTACAGTCCACTTGCCCCCGGCCAACACATAATATATCCTCAGTGTTCCTGGACATTGTGTCAGTGTTATTAGTGGGTTTAAATGGAAAGGGGAAGAGAAATGTCTGACTCACTTTAACTTCAGCATGAGTTACGAGAGATGTTGATTTACTGATCCCACTCCCTATAACTGTTAGTTTGGAATCACTGTGGTTAAAATTGCAATATCTGAAAATGTGTGTGTGTTTGTCATCATACGACTGTTGTCCTGATGTAAGAGGCCCTTGTCACATCTGTTTGAATTGAGGATGATTTAAGTCTCCCAGCGGGAGACACTTGCAACACCCAAAACTTTCCAAAGCAAAAGCTTTTTGGAGGAGTTCAAGATACCCATACATCTGCAAGTGTTACAGTGCCACATACGACAGAGCCTGAAAGAATAAAGATTTATACAGATCCATTCTGGAATAGTTTAACTTTAAACCAAGATTGAGGTCATAGGCTTAAAAGCCTGGCAACTTTCACAGCCCCCCAGTGGTGCTCGTAATCCTGATAGTGCTAAAGGCAATGCATGTCATCAACCATTGCAAAGCTTTAGGTGACACATGCATGTAGATGGTTGTAATTATTGTCAATATTGTATTATTTTTTTCGCTCTGTCTTTAATCTGTAATGACGTTTGCGCCATGCAGATATTGTTAGCAGAATAAACAGTGCTTAGAATCCTGGCAGAAGTCCTTTGGGTTTGTTCTGATTAAGCTTTGATTAGCTGTCTGACAGTGTTATTTTAGGCCTTTATAGATGGATGACTATATCATGGAGCTATTCTGCATGCTTTAAAGTCATAGTTCACCCCCCCAAAAAAATATAATTCTGCATTGGTTTAAATTCATTTATACTTCCTCATGTCTTTTACATTTTCCCATATTGGAACACAAAAGGAGTTATCAGAATGTCCAAGCTGTTCTTTTACATAGAATTAAAATGGATTTGAATAACTTTTGAAGAATTTTTAATGAATAATCATTTCAGTTTTGGTCTGTACCTCACACAGAGCCTTCATATGGTTTCAAAAGACTTGGAATTAGGGTTTTATGATTTAGGGGAAAATCTCATTTAAATTTTTCTGATAAAAAATTTAAATGTGATTAAAAAAAGCTTCTGGTTTGATGAATATGCTTGTTTGTAGGGCAGCACAATTTCACCAAAAATGTTGAGATTATATATCAATATGATTAGGAAATAATAATAATGATAATACTAGGATTTCTAAAGAAAACATCTACAACAAATTAAGAAATATTACAATTGTAATATTTCACTGTATAGTTTTATTTTACAGTACAACTGTACAATGACAATACTAATATTTCCAGGCAGTGCATAAAATATTTGAAATAGACATTAAATCACAGCTTTCATTTTTTATAACCACTCTAAACCATATGATTATTTTATGCCACTTTTTTGTCCTTGATAGCCTGTTCACCATTCATCTTCAGTGCAGTTAAGTGCAGTGTGAATATTTTAAAAACTATCTTCTATTGTGTTCCACTGAAGAAAGTAAGTTGTACAGGCTTAGAATTACACTGAATTTTTTTTTTTTCAACTGAACTCCCTCTTAAATTTGCCAGATATCAAAATTGAATTCTAAAGTTTAAAAATTCAATTAATTAAATTTATTGTAATTCTTATCATTTCAGAGGCACCTGTCACCGGAGGACTTCTACAACGTATTTGGGATGACCATTGAACAGTTTGACCGTTTGGCCTTGTGGAAGAAAAATGACCTTAAGAAGAAAGCCCGCTTGTTTTAAATGCCGCCGAATCGCTTGAAGGAAAGCAAAGATAAAGAGAAAACCTCTTCTCATCCATCCTGTGTGCATGGAGGATGAGTGTGAGAGAAATATATATGCACCTCCGTTCTGCTGCATAGCTGCTGTCATCCCATCTCACGCTGAGGTAGAGGGAGCGCTTTCACAACGCTGTTTGCCACCTAGCTTTGTTTGTGAACGCTGCACCACATGGTCTGAATGTTACTCTGATGCCAGAGAGTCAGAACTAAATTCTCCATCTTGTTTTTCTCTTTGATTGTCTTTGATCTTCCTCCCTCGGCTGTCTTTGTGATTACTGCATTGTATTCTCTCTATGTGGAAAAAGCACTCAATATTGATATAAGCCACTTTCTTTACATTTTATACTGTTGAGAAACATGGCCAACCAGCTCTACTTGTACATCTTTTTGCTATGTAATAATATCCATCTTCCCCTGTCCCCTTGTCTTTATTTTTTGACTGCAGTGAATGTTGTCCAACGTTTAAGTCTTGTCCTCATCTACTCATATTGTGTCTTTCTCTCGTCTCTTCCTGCCTGTTCCTCTTCTTACCTCCTAGACATGATACTCAGCCACTGCTTGGACTGTAATATCTATCATGTAATATCAGCTTTATGGAAGCTCATTCATCCATGGCTTTAGCATGACCAGGCCAAAGACTCAATCGGAGCGAGAAGTCAACAAAGCACCTTACACGTGACCTAACCAGACGCGACGCAATAAAACGACAAGAAAAAAACTCCTCCATGTCATTTTTTTTGTCCTAACCAGCCTCGATCGTGAGAAGCAAAGAGCAACAGGACACAACACGATATCATACTGGGAAGCCCCGCCCACTGTGAAATCTCATTGGTTCCTCAGAACTGTACATCAGTTTCGAACTTGTCGTATTGCGCCTGGTTAGGACACAGTGTTAGTTGATATGTTTAATAATCTTTACTGTTGCTGAATGACTGTGAGTGCAAACAGCTGGAACAATGCATAGCTTTTGTGTTACATTATGTATTTGTTTGCTTTTTCAGGTCAATGTGCAATTCATCAGCTGTCATTTTCATGAGATCACAGTTATTCAATTAGACATTTAGAGTTGTTCTAAACTGATATCTGGACTTCACATACTCTCTCCATATATATTGTGCACAGTACTATGGTCATAAACTTTATCAGCCAGACATTCTCATTGTTTTAATCCACACAAATGAAAGTGCGCAAGGCAAAGTAAACCCTTATTTTTGTATGCAATTTTTTTTTCATACAGATGTTTGCCAGATACTTTATTCTCCATTTGCAAGTAATTGCAACATTGACTTTAGCATGGAGCCATGCCAAAGTTAACAGATTCTGTAGCAATTAGCAAAACTAATACAACACAACACTTAATAAAGCATGCAGTTCAGTGGCGCTTCATTTAAAACCCAAATATGATTGTTAATAAATGTGTGTGCAGTATATTGATATAAATGTCTGTTACACTTATCATGTCACCCTGTTGGCATGCACTGCATTTATTAGGAGCATCATGTAGCGGCTTCATATCAGACTTTTATGAGTAACCATTACACATGTTTGATTTGAGATCTTAAAGTTATTGAGAGATTGTTTTGTTTCTTCAGACACATTCTTAAGTCATACCATGTCTGTTCTAGATATTTTAAATCTCAAACTGAAATTTGCAAAAAAGAAAAAAGAAAGGTATTTTGTCCTTTTAATTATATGAATACATTATGTCAGAAATCTGGAACTGTTAGAAACACCGCCACATTCAGTAAACTAAGTTCTGAGTAATGATAACCATGTGTAACGTGCCTATATCTTGTACAATATCAAGGCATCTTTTGATTTTTTTAAACTGCTCAGCAGGGAAACTCAGATTGTTTTACTTCGTTGATTGTGAAAGTATGGCGTTTCTATCTAACTGTATGTGTGTGCTTATCTCATTCTTCAGGGTCATAATGTGATATTTTTCATGCAGTAAATTTCAGCCTTCATCGGTCATGCCAAAATCTGTTGTTTTAGGGAAAATACAGTACAGTAAAGCTTGTCTGAAACACATGAACGTGTTTTGGTCTGAATGCGTAGGTGGGAGCCTTCCCAGAAGAACCATGTTGAGCTGCGGAGGACGAATGTGTTAGTCTTATTTGAACAGCTGTAGAAACATGCTCGTGTGTGGGTGTGAGTGCTGTTAGCCTCCAGCTCAGCAGTCCAATAGTTCAGACTAGGAGATTTCAGATCAGTGTGTGTTCGATCATCTTTATTCTTCAGCATAGCACTGTTCTAACCTTTAAAAAACAGACCCAAGTGGAGACTAAACGGGGAGGTCATATCTGCATCTGCATTTCTGTGTTTTCTAAAAAATATGGTTTGCTTTTGGGAATCCTTTCAAAATTTGTTTTTCTTTCTTTGTGTGTGTGAAGTCTTTTTGTCTGGATCAAAGCAGATGTAGGACTGACCCAAGAGAACTCTGACCCAACAGTTTTGAGAGCTGCTTTCCTACTTTTGCTACTATTACATATGAAGAGAGTTTGTGCCTGGGTCCGACTGCATTCACACAAATGTATTATTTTATACCTAGAAAGTTTGAGAGACATTCTTATGAAGTTGTCTTTGTGTTATGATGAGGTAACGTGACATATTGGGTTTTCCATGGGTGCGTGTGGTTTTGTGCTAGTATGCAAACTAACTACTGCATATAACTGTGATTGTGATTGTGATTGTTCTGTCTGTGCAAAGTAATGAGTTTGGGAAATGTAAATGCACCCATTTCATTCACAGTGTCTTTGAGTTGCTTTGCAAGAAATATTGATATTCATCTCAATAAATACAGCTACTTCAACTCGTGTTTTTCTGTAAAGAAAGTTGCTGAACAGACAGACAGACAGATGGATGGATGATGCATGGATAACCATCTAAATAAAGCTACTTCAGTTTTTCAGTTCAGTTTTGCTTTTTTTTGTAAAGATTCTGAATCAGACAGACTGATCGATAGATAGATAGATAGACAGACAGACAGATAGATAGACAGACAGACAGATAGATAGATAGATAGATAGATAGACAGACAGACAGATAGATAGATAGATAGATAGACAGACAGATAGATAGACAGACAGACAGATAGATAGACAGACAGACAGATAGATAGACAGACAGACAGATAGATAGACAGACAGACAGATAGATAGATAGACAGACAGATAGATAGATAGATAGACAGACAGATAGATAGATAGACAGACAGATAGATATAGACAGACAGATAGATAGACAGACAGACAAATAGATATATAGATAGACAGACAGATAGATAGACAGACAGATAGATAGATAGACAGACAGATAGATATATAGATAGATAGACAGACAGATAGATAGACAGACAGATAGATATATAGATAGATAGACAGATAGATAGCAGTGTTGGGAAGGTTACTTTGGAAATGTAATATGTTACAGATTACAAGTTACCCTATTTAAAATGTAATAAGTAGTTTAAATATTATTATAATTACATTTGATTACTTTTCTAAATTTCTAATGAATGTTTTCAACTGTTAATCATTTTCAAACATTTAAAGCAGGTCAGGTTATCCTTACAGTAGTATTCATCACTCATTACTGACAGACTTCTCAAATCCTTCTTAGCTTGAATTAAGATTAAAATAATTTAATTTTAAAGTACAGCCACCACAAAATCAGACTTTAGAGATCATTGTGAGGTTAAATACAGATTTAAAATCATAAGATATAGTTTAATAGCTATGATGTTTTTGAAATCAAATCTTTGCACAGCTACGACAGGAAACACTGGCATATAACAATGCCTTGGAAAAAACAGTTAGCCTAATCTTAAAAAATAAAGCATACACATAAACCCAAACAGGAAATAAAACAGTTATCGAATAAGCATGTGTCCTATTCTGTGTCCTAAACTCCTGAAACACTGGTGTCTCATATTTTAGAGCAGTCGGTGCAATTTGGGAAAGAAATCAATCAAATCTATATGTGTGAAAATATTCAGATGTAATCTACTTTGTAATCTTTAACATTTTCATAAGTAGCTGTAATTTAATTACACATTTTTTATCAGTAACTGTAACAGAGTAACAGATTACAGTTACATTTAGGCTATTATGTAATTAAATTACGTAATTCCGTTACATGTAACTAGTCACTCCCCAACACTGATAGATAGATAGATAGATGCCTCCTATAAGTTTATCATATAAACAAAGTAGATAGACGTTGGAATGTAATATCTTCCAACACTCCTTGATCTAGCCTACCCAGTTGTAAATATGACCGCCTCCCAGTTCTGCTATTGGTTGGATGTTTAGTAGCGCGCTGCCGGATTGGCTCACACGGTTGTCAATCTCGGACCGATTTGACAGCGTGAGCGGTCCCTGAAGCGCAGATATGAATCTGAAGCTCACACAGGCCAGAGGAACAACAGAGGTGCACGCGGATACTGGGCAGGTCCACCACCTTGCGGTAAAGTTATGACAGAAAATAACGGAGAAGGTAAGATGTCACTGTTAAAATTATTTGACAGTTGTCTCTATTTATGCGTTGTGAAAGAGTCTTGGCCATCCATGAAATATTTCCTAATTTGGCGATTTCAACACACTGAGGTTTCTTAAGGACAAGCGATACTCAGAAAACATTTAATGTAAGTGTGATAGGCTTGCTTTCTATTGTTTATTTCTTTACAAATGCTAATAATAACATAAAAGAGCTCTGAAGTTGTCATCCTGCAATAATATTTGTCATTTTTTTGGAGCTGCCATCAACCCTTTTCTTCTTTTGGAGCTGAGGCTGAGCACAAAGAAGCACGAGGCATCCTGATTAATGTGGGGGGGCTCTTGTTGAATAGCACGAGCCTGCAGGGATCAGCTGGCGTCTCGAGCCCCAGTCTCTGATTATACAGAGGGGGAGGGGCTGAGAGAGGTGAAAAGATAAATTATGAAGAACAAATCCAATTAATTTGATACAATGCAGTGGGATGACTCTTACCCACTGGGAAAGGGAAGCTTGATTATGTTTTTGTAGTTTATATGAGGATGAAGCATAGTTGTCACTGACAACATCATAATTGCATCTCTGTGTCTAAGATTTCAGTGTAATGTTTACCTTAGCTGTCCCTATTTTTTTTAGCAGCTTTGATACTGTTGTTCTCAGGTGTTTTGCAAGTTCAGGGGATGTTTATTTAGAGAGGCCATTTATATAAAGAGTTTGGGACCGTGTAAAAGTGTTTTCATCTCCAGTTTAGTTTTCCTCCAGGAATTACTGACAATGGAGCGGACAAGAACCGTCATCCTGTGTATTGTTGGCTTTACTGACTCTGGCTCTGAGATGAGAGAAAACAGAACAAAACGTAAAAAGCCACCAAAGCGGTCGTGTCTCATATCTCATTGTCCAGACTGTCTCAAAACAGTCAAACCAGGTAAAAAAAAATAAGAAATAATCGACTGGAACAGGCTGGGTTTGGCTAAACTGAGTTCTTGGACTCCTTGGCTAGAAATACGATCATTTGGAAAAACAAAGATAAGCGTGTGGACAAAGCTCAGCATCTTTGATCAATAGCCAGTGTAGAGATTAGAAGGGTGTGACCAAGCGCTTTGAGGGATGTTAGTCAAGGGCCATCTGGTAAAATGGGCGATGGAGCCTAACTTGGCCTGTTCATCTGCTTTTGGCTGAACTTTCACTACATATTGTATCATGCAAACAGGAGGTTCAATTCAGGATGTTCTGCTTCCTAATCAGAGCAGAAACAAAATACCTTTTCCTTATTGAATCCCACTCTTTAAAAATACTATTTCCTTCGATTCTTAAGTAAATGCTGATGTTACTGGCAGTTTCATATCGATCTGGCAGAGAACGAACACCTTTGTAAACAATGAACCACTAAACGCATGAACTAGGTGCATTTGATTCCATTTAAGGAGAAAAAGCATGTGAGTTGCACCCTTATGGTAGCATAGCATGTGTAAGCTTGTTCATTTACACTTTATTTCAAGAATTTTGTAACCGCACAAAGTGAGGTCATCCAAGAGCTAAATGCCAGTATAGCTGAGTGTTGCATGGCCTCAGTAGGTGGGAGTTTGATATTTTCTCTGATAGCTTGATGACTGGTCTGTACATGTGGTCAAAAGTCTGATTGCTGATGCAGTGACCTCATTACTAGTGCACATCTGGACCTGCATTGTTGCAGCATCTGTGCGAGAAGGAGAGAGGCCATTGGTGAAGATGGATGACTGGTCTTGATTAATTTGCTGGAGAAATAAAGCAGTCGTACAGATATTTTGTGGATGTTTTTTATCTTCTAATCACTGCTTTGAATGATGGGGAAAATGCAGTGATAATATTATACAGTATAGTTTTCTCTTTTATAGTAGCCTGACTTGTACAAGTTCCCTTAAAGGCTTTTTCCCCTCTCTTGTGGCTCTAGTCTAGCAGTCTGTGCCTTAGGATAGTTTTCACAGACAAGTCTCCTCCAGTGGGTTTATATTAGTCTGCCTCGGGATGCAGTATGTAGTTTAATTGTGTGAGTGTGTGTGTGTCACATACAGCTGTGAACAGCTGCTGATTCTTTGTCTGTCTTACTCAATACCAAACCACTTCCTGACCTCTGACACTGATTCCTATGGAAAGATATGTTGGTTCATGAAAAGACTTGAAATGCATAGACAGTTGACATTTTATTGATGCAATAAAAAGATAAGGAAATGTGACATGCATCATTACATTTTTGCATTAAGCACACACTTTCATGGCAAATGCCTTGTTTGGGAATCAAACCCATGACCTTGAAGTTGCAAGCACTTTGCTCTACCAGTTGGGCTCTTGTCTTCGTCTCATTAAACCTTTTATATACTCTTTTCGGTTTTGTTTATGTGAGCTGAAAGGCCCTTTGAGAACACATAAAACCCACTGCCTCTGTCTTACAGATCCCATGAGATCAAAATATGTTTTTTGACTTTTCTGTCCATGTGTGTTACTTTCAAGCAATCCATCCACCTTATGTTTAACGTATGAGTGGGCATGGACATTTTTAACTTGAATGCCACTTCCAGTTATTTTAGCTGTACAAAAAGCTGTCTTTTATAAAAGCATACATTTTTTTTCATGAAAGCTATGAAAGCAGATATACACATTTAAAGGTGCTGTATGTAATTTTTTGACTGTTCTAAAGCATAAAAAATACCATAAAATGTTTGCAGATATTTAGGAAACACGCTAAATTCACATACTTGATTGTCTGAGGACCCCCCCCCGCTGCAGGGCCAGGTCTGAAATTTTCCTTGTGCCCTTTGATCATCCCCAAGATACTTATTTTTTGTGATAGCTTTATGATTAACTAATTATTAAACTGACAAGAAATATATAGCCTAGTGCGGTTGTATTTTTCTTGCGTGCCTTGTGGCACACGTCCCTACATCTCCCCCTCACACTAACAGAATTTCATGTGAAATGTTCACGCGATATTACCGTAATTTTACATTCCGACTTGTACAAACCATTCACGTCCTCGTCCTTTTTATGAGCCATTTTCCGAAGATTTCTCGCTTCTCAAGATGGCCCCCGGCAATCACATAAGCACAGCTCTTTAATTGTGCTCTAGTCTCTGGTCAAACGCGCTCAAACCACTGTAGCCTAATGTAATCTATTAACTACGCACATCAGAACGTTTTAGGAAAGTAGGCTACCATATTATGACATAAAAAAATTTAATAAGACTGAATTTGTATTTAACCTGATCACGTTTAATAAAAAGACATTTTAAGTTTAATTATAACGCCGCATATCCACGATTATTCAAACAACAAACAAATTATACAGTGAGCAAAGAACATTTACATTATCAAAGAATATCACTGAATTCAGTCTAGCGTGAGTGTAAGAACTCTAAAAAAGCTATAAGCTATAATCAGTGATGTTGTCTGCGGTGTATGATGAATAAATCTCTTATTTACATCGCATGTACATCTGCACTTTGTTGTTGTGCACTGTAGTGCACTGATCAAAACTTTTGCGTATCAGCGATGTTAATATTTAGAAAAATCCTCTTAAATAATAGAAATATTAAAGAAAAAAATCTTGAACTAAAATCACAAAAGCACAAATATATTGGTTCGCACATAACTCTGTCTTCATTTGTATGTTAATCTTGTGTGGGTTGGGACTTTGGGCTGTTTAATATTAGGATTTTGTCAAAAATCCCCCACCATGGCCCCGCCCTGCAACATCAAGCCCCGCCCCCCAGCACCCCCCAGATAAAACATGTTCTCGCTGCTATTATAGTATTTCAACACCACAGGTTGCCAGTATTTGGAAAACACGTATTGCAGCTATGTAAGCCAGCAAACAAATTGGGTCAGAGATCATAGATTCTACCCGACCTAAAAAGCCTTGGGATCCATCTAAAAAGCTCTACCATGACCAGGGGTAAAGTAAAACATGGATTAATCGACTCATCCAATTCAGTGTAAGACTTGTCAACTTCCTTTGTAAATAGCACTCATTCCAATTGTGTGTCCTCAATCTGGAGTGGGTGGGAAAAACAATATTTTGAATTTAGACTGTAGTACCCATTTCAACCACTAGCTGTCAATATGACACACTGCACCTTTAAAACTTACAGATTGTCTCTTCTTGGATGACTCATTATTCACTACCCAGACTTTTGTCCAAACAAGTGCTCAAACACAGTATGAAGCGTATAACAATGATTAAAATGATATATGTATTTTTAAGTTGAACAAGTAAAAAAAAATATTGTTTTATTAAATAAATATAAAGTTCTGAACTAACACTGTATTTACACAAACAGCTGTGCAAGACGTCTCTCTAGAGCTGTCAGTTACCCATACTGCCCACGGCTCTGTAACATGACTGGACTGGAGTGGAAGATCTTTAAAGTAAAACATGAAAAAGTGGTGTTGCATGCCTTTTGGCTCTTCTTCAGTTTTGGAGGTTGTCCCATTAGGGTTTTACATCGAGACATAGCCAGAGGGGAGATGTAGCTTTGCCTTTTTTTTTTTTTTTTTTTTGAACTCGGCATACTCAAGTGTGTTTGTGTTCACAAAGAAGGTGCTTGTACTTCAAATTGCCCATTTGAGTGCATGTGTGTGTGTGTAGACTCAGAGTGTCTGCTGTAAACCAAGCTGAACTCGAGACCTCCGAGTCACTGTACTGTCTGAGAAAGCTGATGCCTCATTTTCTTGAGAAAGCTTAAGTTATCTTTAGTTATCTTTCTCTTGCTTTCATTGAATATTCTCGGAATCATTTAAAGTAGAGGTTTACTGTCATTTCCGTCATTATTTGTTTCCACTATGTTTCGTTATTTGTGTATGACATGGAAAGTGAAAGAGGGAAAATAAGGGAAATAACTGAGGAAGGTTTGGAAATTGTGGCAGAGATACAGAAGTTGAAAGTTGCTGTGGTTCTTAACACTCCTGACCACATCACAGGCAAAGAGGAATCTGATTAGACTGATGTGGTTGGTGTTATTCCCTGGGTGGAAACTAAGTATTTTGTGTTTAGAGTGTGTTGTCGCAGCCAAGGTAACAGTCTTTCTGTAAAGGCTTGTTTTATAGCTAACAGATGCTAGAACTGTTAGCATAAATAATTAATGCACAGTGTGCTGTAATTGTTTGGAGCTTTTAGGAGTTGAGCTAGTTTAGGCTTTTAAGAATAACCTATAGTGATTTGTTATTTGTTTTCATAGATTGACTCATACCAGACGATTTCCTCAAAAATGCACCAATAATCAAATAGAAATTCTGCAGGCATGTATGTAAACGTTTGTCATGCTAGAGAAAGACAGTCTCAAAGCTCTGCTTATGAACAGTCCTAGTGTGCAAAGATCTCTAGTGAAAGTGAATATAAGAGGACACAGACACAAGAACACACACATCTTTATGATGGTGTTTGTTGGTTTATACTAGCATTCGTAGGAGGTGATTAAACAAACTTCAGCTAATATAATCATCTTCAAACCAGTGTAGTTAATTGTTAACAAAAACTCAAAATTATCCATTTCCTGTTGTATCTGTATCTCTCCTAAAACAGCTGACCTACATGAACTCTTCTTTTGGTCTTTGCCAAATTCTTCCTGTTCTGAAAACATGCACCATCTGTGTTTTTGGGTTTGATCCTGCAGGTGTATTTGTAAGCACTGGTATTTAGACCTTGAGGCAGTGCTCTCATCTTTCTACAGCAATTTCTTTTCTCTCTGCCGCTCAGCATGCCTTTTCGTGCCTATTTTGTGCCTGTTGTTACCTATTTCCTGCATTCATTTTGATATGCCAGATGAATAGAGACAGGAATTAAAGAACACTCACACATTCACTGTACTGCACAAAATCCCAACAACAATGTGATGGAAACAGAAGAGGCCCACTTTATAGTAATCACTCTGTATAGTCCATGGGGAAAGTGATGGTGACTAATAGATTATGTCACTTCCTGTGGCGGGTCAGAAGGGGAGTAAAAGTGAGTCAGACTTTGGGTTCTAAAAGGAGAACATATATTTCAACGCTCAGGCAATATGCTTGTGTGTGTGTGTGTGCACAAACAAACTCAAACATTTCTTTTTATGCTTTTCCATCTATGAATGTTATTGTAACCCACTTTCCATCAATTCCAATTTAGTTTTAGTAGGTGAGTATGATTTTTAGGGTGATGATGAAGGCAACCTGCCCTTTGGGTAAAATGCTTAGTTTGGATTTTAGCCAAGACTTGTTTTCACATGTTTTTGGAATAGTGGTTTCAGGCTTTTCTGTAGTAAATGTTTGTACTTATGTGCATGTATCTGCTGGTAAAATAAACAGGTGTTCAGTGCTATGTGCGCTAAATGTGATGTTCAAGTTCTGATTGCGCTTTGGAAAATTTAAGTGCTCTTCATTATGAACTTTTTTAAGCACACAGAGATGTGTGCCGAGGCCTCCAGACCTGTCCAATTGATTATACTGTACATGAAGGTTAATGTCTAGGTGTTATGATTTATGGGAATACTTGCTTTCGTTCCCTGTATTTCACCCTTGACACACCCATTCAAAGCCCAGAGGCTATACTGAAACTTCAAGCTTAGTGTGCTTTAGTGCTTTTAGTCTGTTTGGTGTCAAATTTTGGTTTGGTTTGCTTGCTGGGTGGCAGAAAGTGTTTTCTTAAATAATAAAAATAAGCAGGCAATTTATTTTTAAGAATGTTTCATGAAATTTTGCCCCTGGTTGGTCCTCACAGCATATTTCCTTATGCAGCCAAGCTGCTTTCACTGTAGTAGTGTCACCTGCACATGACACTTCTGTAGATGAAATTGTGCCTGTTCCAAAGACAGCAATCTGCAGTGTTGTGATGCAATATCTTCTGTTGAAACAGGTAGTTCATTTGATCCAGAGGAAATTCTGTAGAGGACCACTGCCAGTGTTTGAATGTGTGTGTTTGTGTGAGTGCATTGCATATATAATTATTGTAACCTTTAGCAGCTTCTACTTTTAGTCCTCAGTAAAGTTTCCACAGCAAAACTCTGTCAGAGGTGTGAGTGCTAAGATCATGGCATTCTTTCATGGATTAAACCACACAGACATTTGCTGCTTTAGATCATAAACACCCTCATACATTGTCTAGCTAACAGCAGGATTGGATTTGAAAGCCAAGTGAGTAAATGGTTATGACATTTTAAAACAAAGTTTTCAGAGATACAGAGAATAGGATATAAACATATTAGAGATGCCAGTATTCTTTGGCTTTAAAACTACTTGAAAATTGATTCTGATTTATCACATCTTAGATTTAGCACAATCT
Source organism: Schizothorax lantsangensis (assembly GCA_027422415.1). Classification (NCBI taxonomy): domain Eukaryota; kingdom Metazoa; phylum Chordata; class Actinopteri; order Cypriniformes; family Cyprinidae; genus Schizothorax; species Schizothorax lantsangensis. The sequence goes on from CM049860.1 coordinate 18,711,450, forward strand.
CAGATTTTACACGTCACATATTGGCATCACATTATTCTATAAGGTTGTAGCGATTCACATTTTTCTCCATATTTCTATTTTATATGAGTGAATGTTATTGTGAGTCTGTGAGATTTTATCAACACTCAGTCTTTGTCATCATTTCTATCCTCCCTCTCTCTTTTCTTTCAGTGTATGATAGTTGTTTGTTGTTGCAGTCATTCAGCACTTTTACACTTGAAGCTCTGCAGATGTTTCTTTGGAATGCTATTCCCATCATCCCTCTCTTCTCAATGGTCCTTTGCACAACCGCCATTGGCTGCGCACAGAGCCTATGCTGTCTTCAGAGAGAATGATGAGTATAATTTTACCAAGTTTACAAAACACAAAACTGATAAGACAGGAATGATATGCTGTCTTTACATGCAACGGCTGCTCCACATAAAATAACACACAAACACAAAGCAAAAGGTTACATAAAACATAATATAAAAATACATACAAAACACAACAAAAGAAACAGATTTTATAAATGGTCTTTGCCCATGGTGATTTAAAATGGTTGCTTTTGTAATCAGTGTTACAAAGTAAAAAACATTCTATATCTACGCCTAGACTATCAGAGGAGAACCATGATTTTTCCATCAATCCATCTTTTTTTTATTAGTGTTAAAGTTCAACATAGATGACCCAGATCAGTGTGAATATTTGGGGGACTGCTGGATGTTTAAAGCTGATTGGTCCGCTCCCTGACAGTAAGGGCGAGGTTTGGTAATTTGTGTCTGCCAGGTGAAGTAAAGGTCTTCCACATTCTTCTATTTTCCTTCCTTCTCCTCTCTTCCCTTTTCACCCACATCCCTGTCACCTTCCCTTTAGCCTTGCATACTCTCAATACCTTTACATGCACTTATTTTCATCACTTATTTTTGTTCTTACTTGTTTCCTATTTATTAGATTATTTCAGGTCTACACCACTCTTACACCAATCTGATTTAGGTGTTTAAATGAATGCCTTGCATGTACTTTTCCCCTGCAATGTAAATAGTCCTGGTCTGTGTGCCCACTTAGGGTCAGAATTAACATTATGGACACAAATTAGAGTTATTTGACTCAATCTAAACAGAATTGAAATTTAATAGATAAAATGGATGAGCTTCTATATTTCAATGGCCATGACAACAGCTCTTTTTCTTTTTGTATTGTATTATCTCATTTTCTTTCTTTTGTTGGGTTCATTTATCAACCCTAGGTTGACTCCTTTGGTCTGCTGTAAGAGGCCAGGACCCATATATGTACAAGATCACATATCAAAAATGCTGTCTCTGGATCAGAGCTGCTTCTTTGCACTCCTTGGCTTAAACCCCAGTAAACAATGTGAAAATCTGATCCTAAATCAGCACTCTGCACAAATACATGCTGTTGGATCTCCGGGGGCGGACTTCCTCCCTGAGGTCTGATGAAAATCAATGTCTGTGGTTCTGGCTGAGTCTGGCTGAAACATTTATCAAGATCATCTGATGGAAAGTGCCTGGATCTGAGGAAATGAAGGACTGTGTGATGTCCGCTATATACTGAAAGGATTTGTATTTGATTGCTGTGTTCAGCAATACAAGGAGAACCAGATAAAAATGTACTGGGGAAAAAAACTGAGGTGGGGGGCTTATACATTTTGCATTAAAGCAGATTGGTTTCTTAATTGGGTCTCCTCCCCCCATTGGGCTGGCCAGCCATAACCAACAACACGTCTGCAGTCTCAGTCTGGCCAGATGGTGGACTGAGCCTCAAAGTGGTGGGGTGGCCTGACGGAGGGAGGTGTGTGCGTTGAGTGTGTATCAGTGGCTGTAACTCGTAGTCCTGCTGGACCATCCTCCCCTTCGTACATCTTTGTATCCATCTATCCATCTGACTGTTTGCTGTGGACGGTTGGAGCTAAAGAGGCACCCTGGCTATAGCAGCTGGCACTTGAGACTGGGTGTGGATTGGGGGAGGGTCATGTGTATGTTATCAAGGATTGGTATCGAGAAGAACAAGAGGAAGGAAGGAAATGTAATTGGACTGAAAAAGTAGGTGGACTTGGTAGATAAAAGAAGGCAAAAATACACAAAATTAGGAAGAATCTGACCATTCTGGGAAAAAAGAGTTAGGGATCAATGCAAAGTGGATACTTTATAGATAGAAGATCATGCAGCAGCTTGTTCCTGTTGAAAACTTGCAGATGGGTCTTCAGCATTATCCACCCCATTAATTCTAACAAATGGACTCAAGTTGAACTCCTATCTTGGTCATCTTGTCCTTGCCAACACTGTACTTGGTACTCAGTGTGCTTTGACATTTTCTGTTAAAACCAGTATGCCATTACATTTGAGCTGAATTATACTTTCAGTGCTGAATAATAAACAGAGAGTGGTTGCTCTGAAGCAGTTGGAGAGAAAAAAATGCAAAGATATGACTGGTACAATTTCAGTCAGTCTAAACCATTTACATGACATTTTAAGAACATTAATTATTGCTCTAGTCTGATGAAAATCCAACTTTCTTTGTTCATATAAGTGCGCTTATTGATTATTCTTGACTGAGCATACATCACTGTAGAGGAAACAGAGAGCGAGAACATAGCGTGGCCTCATCTGCACCAGTCCGGAGTATCGTGTGGAATGTTGAGCTGTTTTTTGTCAAAGCCTTCTTTAGGGCGGTTTAAGGATATAGGATTGTATATCTCCACTGAGACCCTTTGTTGGACTGGTTTGTAGTGCACTATCCAGCTGACCCTGCCCAACCCAAACACAGCACTAATGTATGTCTGAAACCCAGCCAGGATATTACAAATGTGCAGCGTGTCAAAAGGCAGTCATGCTCACTCTTGATTCTGACCTAGTTTTAAATACTCCTTAGCACTGCTCAGTCTTCCCTTCATCAAGGCTTTCCTCCACTGGACCACAGCCAGTGCTCCACACTGCTCATCCATATGCGCTACAGCTTTCTGCACTATAAAATGACTCTGGTGTCAAATTATGCAACTACAGCGGAGCAGAGCGGCCTTTACCTCATAGCCATATGGAGAGTCTGTGAAGCCTGATTGCTTGTGATGAAGACGATGATGATGACGACGATTTCTCCAGACCTGTGTACAGAGTTTTGGTTGCAGTGTACCAGCTCAAAATGTTTCCATTATTCACATTTACTGCCTGTGTAAATCAATCTGTGTGTGTGTGTGTGTGTGTGTGCTTATTTAGTTTAATTTTCCACATGTGTACACGAGATAACATCTTATCAGAGAAAAACTGCAAACTGGAGAGCAACCAGTTAAAATGATGCCAAGGTTTGTTGCTTTTTTGCCATTATGTGTGTTGACTACCTAGTTATGCTGTTTTAATTGGATGCATTGCAGTTCATTTAACACATTTCCTTGAATATGAACACATCTGAGGTATTTACAACAGCAACATGTGTAGCTACATTCAGTCTCTGCAATCTGGCACAAATTAATTTTCATTGCAGACTGCAATGTACATGTTTTCTCTCAGGCAGGCTATACAAATATACTACTTATATTGTATAGCTTGTGTAACTTCGGTATACAAGGTGTTTTATCTCACTGATATTATGCTTTTGGAATATTAAAGGATATAACCTGAATGACACAAACTGTCTTATCAGATCATCCACCTCCTGTGGTCCTAAATCCTGTCTGTCTACTCTTTGTTAATTCCATAAGGAGGCTTTGGTTTGATTATACTGTATGTGTGTGTGTAGTACAGCCAAATGTCTTTTGAAATTTTAGTCACATCTTTGCTGTTTGGATACTGAGAGTAGCAGGGGTGCAGATTGCAGAGCTGATGTTCAGTAGTTTCAAATGAATCAAAAATACTCGGCAACATTCCAGAAACCCGGAAAACATTGTCCAGCAATTATAAAGGTTCAGCAAGTCCTGCAAGCATTTCAGGGATGAAAAATACATGTCAAAGGGTTCATTCAGGACCCTGATTATAAATGCTAGTTTTCTAGCAGAAACAACATCGTCTAGACTCTAGAGCATTCAAATTAATTTGTCTCTGGAATTCAGTCCATTTACTTTTGGGGTCTTGTAATCAAAAATCCTGTTGTCTTACAGGTGGTGTGCATATGATTTTGGCTTGTGTATTTTGCCAATGAGGCCATCCACTTTAGTAATGAGGTGTTTCACCAGGACACAGATTGTTGCTGCATTCCTTGGAGACATGAAAACACATAAGCACTGATGAGTGACACACAGGCACATTCTGTGAGATGCACTTCAAAAGACCTTGAATTCAGCTCATGTATTGCCCCTGACAAAACAGCCTTTGCTGTAATGAATGCCCTGCAGTGGAACCCAGAGGAAACAGTCATTCCACTGGCTACCAGGCTCTTTAATGCTTCATTATAGTTCTGTTTGTTTAAAGCTTACCCTCCTGACAGTTACCAGTTTGCCAGTACAGGGCCTCCACCCTGCTTCCAACATCCTGAGCACGTGATGTGAGGGCCAAGTCCTGTAGAGGGGTATCACAGAATTGCTTTGTTTTGACAGCATGTCTGGAGCTTGGAAGAGATAAAGTTTAGATGCGGTTTACTCATAATGTTGTTTACATGAGATACAATTTATTTCTATTCTTTGTTTCTTTATCATTACTCACAGTTTGTGTGTTTCAAATTAGCTGAATGACTCGATGTTTGAGATTCTTGAAAAAAAAAAGTGTTTCACAATTTTGTTTTAAATGGCTTGCAGCTCTTCTTGTGTATCTCTCTAAAGACTCTTGACTCTTCTAAAATATCACTCTATTGAATTGTGTGCACTGTATTGAATTGTGCCGTTATAATGACCTCAACAGTAACCTTATTCTCTCTCTCTATTGTCTCCAAAGGTGCTTCAAAAGGTTCTTCAAGCGATGCCATAGAAGAACCATTTTTGGTTCCACAAAGAACCATTCAGTCAAAGATTCTTTAAAGAACCATCTCTTCCTTACCTTTTTATAATCTGAAGAACCTTCTTTCACCACAAAGAACCTTTTGTGAAACAGAAAGGTTCTTCAGATGTTAAAGGTTCTTTATGGAACCATTTAGACAAAAAGGTTCTTCTATGGCATCGTGAAGCACCTTTATTTTTAAGAGTGTAACTCACTCTAGATTGTCTGACTTGTGCCATGTGACCTTTTTTAATGCGAGTAGAAAATAAACATGGCTTTGTCATAACTTTCAAGTGATGCCACAAGATGCAGATGACAGTGTATATTTAAGTTAAACACAAGGTATACACCAACTGATAAAGTTATACTGGAAAGCAACTAAACAAACATAACACAGATAAGTGTTATTGTAAAACTGGCACTTGTTTGAATCTGATACAGTGTTGAATCTGATACAGTGGGGAATGCAGGCTTTGTGTTGAAACCTCTTAGTGACACTATTGCTTTCTGCTGTGCTGCAGGCTTTGTGTTGACTTAATATCTGCATATCAATTTGATTTACTCCCCACAGTATGATGTCAGAGCATATAGTTGTTTTTGTGCCAAGGCCAAATACATGGATCAGTGTCCAGATACAATATACAATACAGACACGCACGTGAGTTCTCTTGGTCACCCACACATGTGCAATGATTTGCAATCCAGTCATACCTTTACACTGACTTGTAATTACATTCTTAAAAATAAATAATAACCTTTTGTATAAAATTAGCATTTTCATCACTAAATGGGACACGCACATGAGGAGGCTGAGAAATATAAGTGCTGACTGAAATCTTTAAAATATCTTTTCTTTAGTTTTAATTGTTTATTTTCAAATAAATGTACAACAGATTTAGGCCATATCAGCCTTGAATCTGTTTATTATTGGAAACATGAGAAGCATTAGTCACAAATTCAAGCACCAGCGTTTCAAGTGGTAAAACAAAGGGGGAACTAAGTTATTGGAAAGACCAAACACTTTAGCCACTAAAGACTGTATATTAATGCTCTGTTAAAAGATCTAGGTCAGTGACCCTGGTGTTTTCTTCACACACCAGCACACGGATGTTGCAGAGTTTCTCACTTTTTATAGATCCTTTTAGATTAACGTATTGTAATGAATCAACAAATAGATGTCTGATGTATAGAAATAATGTTCAACCTTGACAGAGAAATATGTTCACTTGTGCTACAATGAAGCAGCAAACCTTTTTTCTGTCTCATCTTTTTCTCTGTTTCCCTTTATTATAGAGGCAGGATTTACTTTTCTTTCCTCCATAGTTCTATTCAACTTTTCAGCCTTTCAACTTTTCAATGTCAGCATAAGTTGGCACAATTAAGCACTTTGTTTTTTTAAAAAATTCTGTCAGTGTGAATGAGCCCTAATTAGATTATCTTGTATGTGTTTGTAGTTGACTAAAATGTAACTCTTTTGCCAAGTAGACTCTGATTGAACTCACAGGTGATTCTAAATCCTCCTTCAGCCCCAATTCTTCATCTGAACTGCCCCTAAAAATAAGAAACCTTAGTTTGCTATATAACATCTCTGGCATGCTGCACTCCATTACAGTGAAAACACGAATTAAAATACAACCAAATGCAGATTTGATATACATAAATTGGCAAACAGTAACAATTACGTTTGATGATGACCTTTATGTTTAAGATAAATCAAAATATTTGATTAGAAAACACTTATAGATCAATATAAATCAGAATCTACAAAGTTGAACCCTTCGATGAGTTCATGTATTGATTTTTTTAACTTCTTTAAAGTTTTTTTATTAAATACAGACAAGGATAAAGATGCTCTTGATCAGTCTGAGGTAAATATTCTAATCTTGCATATGGGAGTAATAAACCTATCCGCGCACTAAACCTATCCTCGTTCATCGTCCCTCTCCACACACATGCGCTGTATCCAGCTGTGGAATTGGAGAAGTGGGGCTACAGGGCGGAGAAAATAGGGAGAGGAAACTAAATAGAGAGGAAGGAGGTCCCACTTTTTGCCGAGCACGACATGGAGAGAAAGTGAGAGATTTTACTGTAAGTCTCCAAGCAGCTCCCCTTAGAAGGCGCAGCGGTTTGCTGTCGGGATCGCGATAAACAGAAAGCGAACAGAGCGGCTCTGTGTCAGGATCGAGGAGAGATTCAGGGGAAGTTTTCAGAGGAAACGAGACTTTGCCGGGCGCTAGCGAGCGGAGGAGGTCTGCAGCTGGTTCGCACAGGGAGAAAGCGGGGAAAACAGAGACGGCTCTGTTGCGCGGATTTTAATGAAATACAGCAGCTGTCGGACACACGCCTGCAACCTCTGCCTACCCCGAGTTAGATGCGTTTGACTTTAAGATGCGGAGCGACCCCATACTGTTCGCCTCGAGGGGTGAGTGTCCAGTCCCTCCATGAGTGGATTCATTGTTGCACGTCGATTAATATTACTGTCACCAGACGTTTCATTTGTAGCATGAAACAACAATGTATATTTTAGTGAGTTGCAATATCACAACAAACAAACAGTAACGTTATATGTTAGAAACACATTTCTCATTCTAGAATATCCACGCGCTTTGAGTAAAGAACAAGTTTGTCAAAAAAGTTTTTTCGGATGAATTGAATTTGAACTATACAGTAAGTGAGAAAATACTAAATATTTAATATGACGGACATTTCAAAGGCGACAATACCGTTTTGGACTGGGAAGATCTGAGTTCATCCCGTGAGTCAGATTTTCTCCGTCGAATCCTTCATAGCTTTTCTCTCAGTCTCAGCAGGTCAGTTAAAGCCGTTGCAATTTGAAAAGTGGAGGCGGTAAATTTAATGACGTTGCAAGGAAGTCATTGATTGCTGTTTGTTTGCTGTGTTTGTATTATAAAACATGTTTTAAAAAGTATGGGATTAACTTTGTGCCAATTAAAATGAATGTAATTTTTCAAGAAATGTATGAAAATATAAATTGAAACAGAATAAAATGTCTTTGAAACTGAAAAAATAAATAATTGCATGCAAAATGTTTTGCAATGGTTTTCTCCTCTTTCATTCGTTGATCTGTACTTACAAATACGCTTCCAGAGTTTTCATTTACGCTTCTAAAGTTTTCGTTTACGATTCTGAAGTTTTCGTTCGCCCTTCTGGCACAAACTCTCGTGGGGGCGGGGCTAGCAGCGGTGTGTTCTCATTGGCTACTGAGTTTTTGATTGACAGCATCTTGACCTGTCGCACCCCCAGTGTGGATGTGAGCGTCTCTTAGCGGCTTCCTATTTCATTTTAATGATATAAAGTTAGGAGTTTTGTTTTTGAATTCAATCTGTATTTATCTGTTGCTACTACTCTGTCAACATAAGCTTTTAGGAGCGCGAGAGAAAAAGAAGATCATATTGAGGGTTAATTATTAAAGTACTGTATATAATACTGGAAATATTGTATAATGGCCAATGTTCTCGTAGGATATTTGTTTATTGCTCATGATTCTTTTGCATTGTAGGGTCTAATTAGGTTAAGCTGTTACATTTGAACGATACTATCATATATATGTGTGATATATTCAGACGTCAAGAAAGTCTCACTCCAACCTGACAATCAAGATCATTTTATTACATATTCCACACAAAAGAATGTTCTTGCTGCTAATTGTTTTTATCATGCTGATAATTTTGTTTAGTTATTTTATTTAGTTAACATTATCATCTAACATTTAAAATTTGGAAATACATTTTTAACAATCATCAACTCTTTCAAGTGTGACTTTTATAAACCTGTTGAATGAATGTAAATGAAATATGAAATAATTCAAATAAATTTACATTCTTTGTCACTATAGCATATACAAAAGTATCAAAGTGAAAGACTTGGATGCAATTATGTTGCAATTATGACAGGAAAGACCAGAATCCATGAAACACTAACTGCATAGTATACATGTAATGCACTGTATTCTCATAATTTACATTACTACACAAAATACACAAGAACATAGTATACAGAATATGTTTAAAATTCATTATATGTTTTAAACACTGCAATGATCCTTTCAACAGTTCCTGTTACAGTATAAGCTACAAAACAGTGAATGAGTATGTTATAATGGAGTGCAATATCAGTCTTTATGGGGATAGTCCATCCAAAAAAATGTTCTCTAATTATTTACTCACCTTTATGCCATTCCAGATGTTTATGACATTCTTTCTTGACATAAACACAAAGATTTTTAAGAAAATAATCCATCTCTGAGAATCCAAATGACACAAGTGGATTGTAACCCATGCACGTATGACAGCTGAACGGAAGCGATTGTTAATAGTCAAAAGTTTAAATTATTAGTGTTTTTCTTATCTGTTGTTTTACTTTTTAACCACTAAGGTCAGATGGATTACTGTCACGGTCACTGTGTGTGGTTTTTAAAGCATCTTTAGGACTCACAAAGATGGATTATTTGCCTAAAAATCTTAATTTGTGTTTACCTGTCCAGTAGAAAGAAAGTAATATGCATTTGAGACAGCATGAGGGTGAGTAAAAGATGAGAGAAGTTTTATTTTTGGGTGAACTATCCCCTTAACAATCATATGCTGTTGGTATGCTAATTCAAGATCAGCATAGACTAATAAGAATAAAGTGCAACCTCTTGTGTACGTGTGAACTGTGTTTGTTTTAATCTAGAGCTCCAAAGAAATTAAAATATTTGCATAATATCAGGTGTCTGAAGATCAAGATCCCAGTCGTTCAAAGGTGATGTGTCTGAACAAAATAAGATTCTTGTCTGATGAGGGCAATGGATCTCTGGTACTACACTACATCCTCTGGGTCAGCATCAGAAGTTTGTTTATGGAAAAGTTGCTCCACTCCCTGGAAATTGAGAAAGATGCATTATAGTCTAACAATACCAGCTGCTTTGAACTCCCATGACACATTTCAAACTTAAAATATTTCACACAAATAAATACACAATATAATTATTTAATTTGATATATATTAGTAATTTTAACTTAGTAATAAATGCATCACAATTATGCACCATTTATCATCTATAATACCGTTGTGTAACCATTAGATGGCTGTATAGCCCTATATATCCATGACTGTGTATATTGGCTGGAAACTGATTTCAGTCATAATTATTTGTATGTATAAGGTTTTGCATTTGGATATATATTTAGGCAATATTAAAGACTATAATTTTTGTCAAAGTTTGTTTTGAGTAAGAGCCCCCCCCCCCAAAAAAATTGTTAATCTGAAGTGACCATTTTTGCATTATTATTAGTCAAATCTGGACACAGAAAAAGCATGGTTAAAAAGGCTTTACATTGCCAAAGTTGACAGCGCAGTGATTGACAGTGCACTTGTAAAATAGCATCGGTCATTGTCAGATACAGTACATTTAGTACTGTACATTATGCTATGTGCTGGGGGGAAATATGAACTAATCGAAGCAAATATTATCTAATTGAAGGCTATAACTGTATGTAGATAACCAGGTCCAGTAATGATTGGGCTAAATCAAGACAACTTACCGTGAGTATCCTGATAACGACGATGATTATTGATGATGATGATGGTATCATTCGCTGTGCTATTCCTAAGAAATCATCTCAACAATGTAGTGTAGCAGCAGAACAATACTGATAAAATAATAATAATAAAAATATTTATATATTATTTTATATCATTAAAATGAAATAGGAAGCCGCTAAGAGACGCTCAGATCCACACTGACACAACAACACTGACGTCTTCACTTCCAGGTCAAGAAGCTGTCAATCAAAAACTCAGTAGCCAATGAGAACACACCGCTGCTAGCCCCGCCCCCACGAGAGATTTGTGCCAGAAGGGCGAACGAAAACTTCAGAATCGTAAACGAAAACTTTAGAAGCGTAAATGAAAACTCTGGAAGCGTATTTGTAAGTACAGATCAACGAATGAAAGAGGAGAAAACCATTGCAAAACATGCAGTGTATTAAAAACGAAGTCAAACATTTTGCATGCAATTATTTATTTTTTCAGTTTCAAAGACATTTTATTCCGTTTCAATTTATATTTTCATACGTTTCTTGAAAAATTACATTCATTTTAATTGGCACAAAGTTAATCCCATAAAAAAGTGCTTGTCATTTTTAATGTTCAGATTTGCATTAATTTGAAACAAATTATTTTTAATAATATTTTTAAATATTTGTATTAGCACTTTAGAATAATTAAATCACGTTTGAGAACGAACGATTCCAGTCACCCATAATAACTTTAGGGTGATACAGGTGCCCTGTTATCTTCTGTCACAGAAGTCTGCACTTTCAAAAACACAACTTGAGCTGGATAGGCAGGACGTCTGTGATTGGTTGGCTGGCTGGCAGCTGCGAGGTGTCAGGTATCCCGTACGTGCATCGCAGCTTTGCACTCTGTTGGATATGACAGAGCCCTATTGTCCACAATGGTTTAACCAGTATCTGAGTGCAGGGCGTAGTATTGGCTTTGGGATTGTGTATGTAAAGGACCAACTGTGGTTTTGCTATAGCATTGTTGGGTATTATTACAAGGCTCTGTGGAATGCTTTCTTCTGATTGGTCAGTTGCAGTGGTCATACTTTAATTCTGAATGATTGTTGTCCAGAATATGGGAACATTGTCCATATCATTGTAGGAAAGACCCCTCTGCTTTGTTTCAGAGTCTTAATCACACTGTTAGGGTTTATTTTGTGTTGTATTATCCTTTACATATGTTACTGTATGGTGACACTACAACACCATTCTTTATTTGAAGCTTTGGCACTAAAACATGTCAGCATAGTTCCAGATGTGACAATTTTCCTTTAGGATTTGAACTTTTCATCTCGTTCTAAAGCTCATGCTGGGCTGCGCTGGTGGTTAATGTGTTTATTGGCATTTATGAACATGGCACAGTGTTGTTAGACCAGTCAGACATGGTACGAATTGGCACTCGATTACTGTGTGTGATGTGGGTATTGGTCTGCTAGCCTACTTGGCTTTATTTTAGGGGTCTCCTCACTGACAGTTTCCAAGCTGATGACTTTTTAAAGCCTTACACGTGCTAGAAACCCCCTAAAGCCCTTCCTTCCCTCCATGTAGAGATGTCTGAACCAAAAAAGTATTTTATCATATTTTTCTGTTTTTTTCCCTCTCTCAATTGCTACCATAAACATTCACTACTACTATATTAGAGAGTTAATTGTCCCTGAGGGGAGGGATTAGTGTGCCAGAGAGATTAGTGTGTTTGCCTCTTTGACAAAACAGATGAAGACAAAATTGGGAAACTCTAAGAAAAAGGAACTCCAAGCATTTATGACTGGTGGAGTGTATTTTTGTGACCATAGCAGTGGTGGACGAAGTACACAAATCAAGTACTTGAGTAAAAGTACAGATACGTATAATAAAATATTACTCCAGTAAAAGTACTGCTTTTTCAATTTTACTCGAGTGAAAGTACAAAAGTACTAGATTTTTTATGTACTTAAGTAAAAAAGTACTGATAGATAGATTTATTTTCCAATTTTATATAGACTACTTTATTTAATTTTATATTAGCACATATTTTTATAATCCTACTGCCCAAAATACCTGGGATATTCCCAAAATAACCACTATATGGAGTCAAGATATATATTTTGTTGTTGATATGGACTACGTTGATGAGAGTGATGTAGTAATGTTCACTGTGAAGCTTACACTGCGATGTACCTGAGAGAAAACAGATTTGACCATCTGATTTTCACCAGTAAGAAAGTGTTTTAAAGCTTGTTGTTTTGCAGAATGTCACAGTTATATATGAAATGAGAATTAGGCCTGAAGTTAGGAAGAACATTTTAAGGAAAATATAATTATATTTTCATAATGATTTTTTTCTTCTCAAACCTTGTCTGTGGTGTAAAACACGCCTGGCTAAATGCCCCCAGAGGGCATCACTTCCCACTTTGATAATTACTGTAGTTACCATATTCTGAACATCACATCCTTTCTTTTTACCTCAGATGGAATCTATCTAGGTGGTTGAATAAAAATATTTGGACTTTATATCTAAAAATTTCCTCAACTTAGCACCAGCAAGCTTGTTAGCTAGACAGTTAGCATCAGGTAACAATATTTACTTATTTTCAGTATGGTTATGAATAAACATTCATATCTGTCTACTCGGCTAGTTGATCTAAACAATATAAAAAATTATACTGTTGATAAACAATATAAAAACAGACATCACATAGGGCTAAATGCGTAGTATTTTAATAAAATTGCTAACATTACAGCAGCGGGGAATATGAACGTGCATGAGTTATTTTATTTAATCTGTGTTATTTTAATGTTTCGTTTTCTGACCTAAAACATAGACACTGACATTGATCTGTCTGCATTCAAGCATTTCAGTGGGCTTAAATAGATCACCCTTTACAGCAGATTTAGTTCACAAACAACTGACAGTTTTGACCTAAATATGATTTTCAGTTACAATAATTAATCCTAAAATTCGACATTAGTAACTTACTTTTCGCAGCATCAGTTGCGCACGCGCGCCCGGTTCTTTACTTGTGAGTTCAGTTCACTGAAGACTCGCTCTAAACGGTTCATTTGAATCAGTGAGTTTTCGACTCGAGAACAGCTGCAATCGGATCATTTTCCAATTCGTAAATGAATCGTTTGTTGCGATTTGCGAACCGATTTAACAGGTTCATTGAAAATAATCAGTTTGTTCATGAATAAACCACTGCTTCTGCATCTCGGAGCACGTGATGTATTATAAGGAGTAACGATATGTTTTATGAAATGTAGTGAAGTAAAAAGTACGATCTTATGCTTTGGAATGTAGTGAAGTAAAAGTAAAAGTTACTCAAAATAAAACTACTCCAGTAAAGTACAGATACTTGAAAAATTTACTTAAGTACAGTAACGAATTACTTTTACTTTGTTAATGACCACCACTGGACCATAGGTTCAATAGCTGGTTCAATTATACCATTGGTTCAATTATAATTGTTCAATATTAAATTATTGTTCAATATGCAGATCAGCGGGGGGTGAGAAGCATAATTGTGGTCTAAACTAATTTGTCAATATTATATATATTATATATAGATATAATATAGATTTACATAGCATATTTGATTTAGTATTTTACAGTAATGACAGGGTTGGGTACCGAAACCCGGTACCAATATGGCACCGGTACCTATGGAACCGGATGTATAGAACCGAATCAGAACGCAGATTTCGTGCCTCATTTCGGTGCCATGCATGAGCGATCGATTAAAATATTTGTCCTTTTTTCTCCGAAACGCACGTAAGAAGCATACAGGCTACAACTACAAATATTTCAGCAAAATGTTATTTTAGTCAGGTTATTGCGCTCTTATTTCATTGTGCGCCGTCTGTTTGGCGCGCATGCGCACGGCGGCGCTCATTCTAAAACAAGTCTGTGAAGTTTAGCAGAGAATCGCAAAGCAGAAGCTCACGCACTTCTGACAGCAAAATGGAAATATTTCTATGGCATTCTAACATTTACAGTGGAGAATATACCTGTGAATTGTAAGTTATGCATTACGGAAAACAGCAAACACATTAAACAGCGCGAGAAGCATCTCTGTCGCGGCACACGCAGAGCATCTGACAGGTAGAGCGCGAGCCGCTTTAAACTGAAACTATAAACTATAGGCTATGTATCTTACGAGTTTTTTTTATAGCCCTTCATATAAAGCTTGTCACATGTTTAGAACAAATTGTTTATGCACTTTCTCCGCACGTTCAGTCTGTGTCCTCCCTAATATTTTATCGATGCGCTCGTATCAAACTGTATATCAATATTATATATATATTATAATAGTATATTAACGTATTGTCATAATAACGATTGATTATAAAGAATATATCAATATATCGTACAAACTCTATATACCGCCCAGCCCTACTTTAATTAAAATGCCTAAAGCTAAAATCTCTTGTATTAGCGTTTTTAAACCTGTTTAAACAACAAAATGAACATTATAACCTTTTTAGTCCACAACACCAGTTAAATGCTCTTTTGTGATTTAGCTTCTTGTCCAGAATGAGGCAGAAAATTGTTCCAAGGCTCATGATTGATTAGCTGATTTTAAATATACTTAATTATATGAAAATACCAGAGATGGCTTGAATAACACAGACAAACTATATATTGTCTAGTCGAGTTTTAATGTACTGTATTTATTTTATCATTCAAAACATTTATATCTTCTGTTTACTCAGTTACAGGAATAGCAATGCCTTTGTCCATATTGGGGATTTCCTGGAGCTTCATTAGTTCCATATACTGTATGTGTGTGTGTGTGTGTGTGTGTGTGTGTGTGTGTGTGTGTGTATATAAATATAACAAGTATCGGTTCAGGCACCGTTTAGGCACCGGCACCGTTTTAAAAGTATCGATTTGGCACCGGTATCGAAAAAAACCAAACGATCAACCCTAGTAATGACATCTTGAAAAGGAATATTGTTAATATTAAAAATATGTTTTTCTATTACACTACTGTTTGGGGTCAGTAAAGGCCTAAGTATACTTCGTTTTTGTACGCGTACGCTAGCGTATTCAAAGTATACTCCATTTGAAGTTGTACGCGAACGCAGGCGGTCGACACATGCGCACTTGAAAGCTTCATTCATGTTCAGTGTGTGCTCTATTTTTCCCGGTTAAGTCATGACTGATAACAAATATTTTTGAACTTTTTAAACCAAAGTGAGCTTCCCATCCCTCTCGCTCAACGCTCGCAATGTGAGCCTATTGGGTCTCCGCTGTTTTGTTGTCGTTGTCCGTCTCTTTAGTTTCGTTTTCAACGGCCCGGGACAGTGTTGCCACCATGTGGGAAAACCTGATTACTGCAAAATAACTTCAGTGAGCATGTGCGAACTGAGCGTACAAAGTACAAAAATCGGGTGGTGCGCGTACAGTACGTGCGTACTGTTCTGATGACGCAATTCGCGTCACGCGCACTGTACGCTGTCCCTCGCGTACGAGTAAAAAGTGAAGTATACTTTGGCCTTAAGATTGTTTAATGTTTTGAAAGAATTCTCTTAATTTCTCTTTTTATTCTAAAAATACAGTAAAAACAACAACATTGTGAAATATTATCATGATTTTTAATAGTTGTATTTATGTATATATTTAGCCATTTATTTCTGTGATGTCAAAGCTGAATTTTCAGCAGCCATTACTCTAGTCTTCAGCGTCAAATGATCCTTCAGAAATCATTCCAATATGCTGATTTGAAGCTCAAAACATTTATTCTTATTATCAATGTTAAATAGAGTTGTGCGGTTTAATATTTTAATGATACTTTTTATCTGGATTCTTTGAATAGAAAGAACTGAATTTATTTGAAATGTGAAAATCTTTACTCTTACTCTCTTTCTTTCTTTCTTTCTTTCTTTCTTTCTTTCTTTCTTTCTTTCTTTAAATAAATAAATAAAAATACTGACCCCAAACATTTAAACAGTATTGTACATATTCTGCAAAAACCAGATGACATCTGGGACAAATAGGTTGCCTCTTTTCATGATTTATCATTTTCTGCTAAATTACATGACCAATTATTGACATTTTCCCCCCTAATAATATCTGGGATGATCATCCTGTACATGGTAAACTCATAAATATGCTACAATTCAAAGTTCAAAAAATTTTCTGAAGTCATTGTTGGAAGGCAAATACACAAATGCTGGTGAGCATTCATAAATGCACACATAAAAAGTGCATGCAACACTTCTCTGCTCAGTTTCTCAGGCACCACGGAGTCTCCTCCACCCTCTAGATTTCTGTAACCAGTGGCCCCTCTCTCTCACCCCTCTGCCCACTGTGGTTTAGGAGTTAGCGCTCTGTAATTATACACACACACACATACTCATAAACACACAAGTACGCATTTATGGACATATATTCTAAACCGTCCTTTCATAACTGAAACCTCAGTATTTTCCTCATATGTTCATGTGAACACATATGGATAGTGCACACATATAATCAAACACAGAGATGAATGTAATAACACAACTGAGATATTCTCTTATTGATGATCCCAGTGCGTTTGATATATGTGACTACACAGATGCTGCTGTTGAAGCCCATCATTAGTGGGACAGTGGAGCATCTGTTCAATATTTTCTTCTATAGTTTTCTACTATTTTCCAGGCATGTGTAGCCGAGTGGTGCTCTGGTGTGCCCTGGCCTGTGGCAGTGAGCGGTAACCATGATGAGGCCAAACCGTAAAGGAGCCTAATTTCACAAACCACAGACTAGTAGCTGCCTTATTCCCAGCTGCCAAAAGTTTTGTTATAGGCACCTAGTGCCTCTTAGATCTTTGAGAGATTCTATACAGTATATAACCTATATTGATATTTTGAGTTCCAATGGGACAGAGATATGAACAGATGGACCACTCATAGAAAAATCAATGAAAGAAATTGTAACTCTCAATATGGTGACTGTCCAATCTTTAACTTAAAGAGCTAATCAGCTTATTGATAATTTGTTTAATCTAAAACACAGATGCGAGTCAGTGACATAATGTTCAGTTTTGTATGTATCTAATAATTTATTAAAATACATTAAAATGAGAAACAATAAACAGTTCTGGTATTGTACTGTTTTACAGTCGCAGTTGTATGGAAGCTTTTTGTAAAAAAAAACTGCAATTCATACAATTTCTGATTTTTTTTTTTATTTTTTATTTAGGTAGATCAGGTTGTAAAATGTCATGTTGTATGACACCACCCACTTTCTTAATGATGGAAATAATCATTAAGATGTGTAAACTTGTATATTCAAAGCATAATCATAATATTTATTTGTGAAATTTGAGTTTTAGTTTTTATGTATTGTCACATTTTATTACTGATTTGAAATATATTTTGAAACATAAAAGCTGTTTCGGAGATTTCATGCAGATAGAAGTTATTTAGAATAGAAAGTTACTGTTACCATAATGGTTGCAGGATAAACTGACTTGCTTTCAAAGAACTTTGATATGACTCTGAAGGTGTTATAAGAGAGAACGGCATGCTTTTCTTTTTATCTGTCCCTCCTTCCATCCATCTGTTCATCCTCCAAGCTGTTTGGTGTGTAAGAGTATGAAGAGCTTGTGTTGTATCTCAGTCATCACCAGCTCTCCGCCTGGATCCTGTCAGCAGACATGAAAGAGAAGCAATGTACTGGATGAGAGCTCGGCCTCCTTCAGAAAGGGAGGACAGACGAGTGAGAGGTTCACGTTTATGTTCTTGGCAGGTTTTTTAACCAAAGCAAAAGAGGTTGTTTGTCATCTTCTTTTTTCAAAGGTTTATTGTCAGCTGTCATCAGAGGTGTCAAGTAACGAAGTACAAATACTTCGTTACCTTACTTAAGTAGAAATTTTGGGTATCTATACTTTACTGGAGTAATTATTTTTCAGCCGACTTTTTACTTCTACTCCTTACATTTTCACGCAATTATCTGTACTTTCTACTCCTTACTTTTTAAAAATAGCCTCGTTACTCCCATTTCATTTCGGCTTGTTTTCATTCCGGCTTGTCATCGTTCAAAAAAAAAAAAAAAACCTATCCAGATAAATCGTGCCATCCGGATCGAGTGAATTTGATTGTGGTTGGATGAGAAGAATAAACACCATTCCGACACCCTATTGGTTTGTATGCGATCCATCGCACCTGCACATGACACAAATCACGTCACACTCCAGCAAGGACATAGCCAGTGTTGGGGACGTTACTCAAAAAAGATTATTTCTTAAAAGTTATTATTTCTCCACTACTGGCTCATTTATCAAACTGGTGCTTTCTCTTCGTCCTCCGCAAATTAAGCTACAGTAGTTCGGTAGAGAGACGTTTGAATAAATTAGCGTTTGCGATTGACAATGTTGTGATAAGTAGGCTATACTAACTTTGTAACTCGTTACCCCCAACACTGGACATAGCAGACGTATGTAGCCAAGTACGAAGATGTCCGTGGCAGAGACTCAATAAGAGAACTCGAGTGAAATGTCCCAACCAAGCACCAGCGAGGAGGTTGGTAGCCAGGATCATCTTCCGCTCCATGAAACATGTTAATGCTCAGTAGTACACATATGTTTTTTTATGTATTTGCATTGTACTAAAATGCGTTCATTTTCAATGGGCATATATGCGGCTGAAACAAGTAGCCTAGTGCATCCCACATTTTTCAACATTAACATTTTAATATAACATTATAGCCATTATGGCCTTCAGAAAAAAGTTTTTTTGAGGAGGTGGGGTAGTGCACAATAGGACCCTGTGGCGCGGCCTAAGCTTTTGTCCTTAATGGCATTTTTTCCTTACATTACAGGGCTCCAGACTGCGAATAAAACGGTCGCATTTGCGACCAAAAATATTAATTTGCGAGTGAAGTTTTTGCTGAGGTCGCCACTGGCGACTATATATATTTACATGTTATGACATAAAAATTTGCATGTCCTGATTGTTTTGCGATCACATCTTTTGCTTTGTTCACGTATTAAACTTAAAATTAAAAGCTTTGTTCACGTATTAAACTTAAAATTAAAAGAATCGAAAGTTTTAGTGAACAAACTTCAACAGTTTTAAAGCTGTCAACAAACTTCAACAGCTCTGTGGAACTGGCAATATTGTCAACAATTCTCATTTATAATCATTACTAATATGTTCTTCTTAGCGAGATCTGTGGATACTGGCAATATTGTGTTCTGTTAATGCGTGGAATTCTTCATGTTGGTTATTTCATTACTAATATGGCTTCTTCTTATCGAGTAATCTTAAAAAGCTCTTATGCTTTGTGTTCTTTTTAATAAACAAAATATAAGTTTAAAATGCGTGGACTTCATGTTAACGAAATTCATTTCAACAATACGCGTTTTGGCGCTCTTTACTTGCGGACCTCCAGCGTACACTTTCGCAAAAAGCTTATAAATACAAGTAGTCTTTGTTACTTTTTAATAAACCGGAAAATATAAGCGCACGCGGAAAGTTTAAAATGATGCTTAATGCGGCAGGCGCGATTCATAACGAAATTCAAACAATACGCCTCAGTTTTGGCGCTCTTTAACCCATTATATCTTTCAATGCGGACCTCCAGCGTACACGAAATGAACGGTAGTATAAATACAAGTAAAAGGTCCGCGTCCATGCGCTGTCCGTGTATGCGTCCGGATAAGCGCAGAGCGCGGAAAGTAGTATAACAGTACAACTTAATGCGGCAGGCGCGATCTCTTTAGCGCCTTAGTTAAAGCAGCAAGTCATTCAGAACCCATTATATCTTTCAATGTTTCAAACTGAAGTGAACGTGTAAATGAACTTGTAAACATTGCATTGTAATAATACATTTACCTCAGAATAACCACTCATAAGTGTCTCATAAGCTCACAGTTAAAAATAAAAAGCTATAAAGAGGAGCATTTTGCTATATTTATGCGCTATTGCATATTAATATTTTTTACTTAATCTGCTGTCTATGATTCAACTCCTCCTATAAAACTGCATTCTACAAATGAAGAAAAACAGACATGTGTGAAAGACATGACATACATTTATAGGATGCACTGAGGAGCCCAAACTACACTCAGTGCCAAGTGCGCTATGCTTATGGTCATGATATTGGTACAGATTCTGTGTAACGAACAATTCTTTGTGACTGTTATGACAACATTCAAGTTGGAAAGACATGACAACATTTATAGTTCCCACTTTAAGTGAACCTTAGTTCCCAGGTCGACCTGATCATCTACAAGATGGATTAAAATGCTGATAAAGTCAAGAAAAGTTGAGACAAATGTAGGAAAAAAAAAAAATGTTAATAATAAAATAAAACACTTTTATTCTGCGGCACCTAAAAAAATAATTTGGCGCCTTATAGTTTTTCTCTTATAGGAGCCAATGGCTCCTTACTCGATTTTTTTGTCTGGAGCCCTGCATTACTTTTACTTTTATACTTTAAGTAGTTTTGAAACCAGTACTTTTACACTTTTACTTGAGTAAAAAGCTTGAGTTGATACTTCAGATCAGAAGTAGATCTATACTTCTACCTGAGTAATGAATGTGAATACTTTTGACACCAGTGGCTGTCATATCTTTCCACTTCTAAAGTGAGAAAAATGAATAGCGTCTTGACTCAGTATGGAAATAGAAATGGAGTGAGAGAGATAAAAGAAGGCAGAAGAGTGAGTGAAGGATGTGGGATGGTGGGTGCTCCACAGAAACTTGGCATGGGTTAGTGCCTGATTATATATATGGTAGGTCAAAGATCATGTGTGAGCATATGGATTCGAACGGCTCATTAAAGAGAACTGCTTTAAGATCTGACGGAAGAGTCAGATAGGATGACAGCACAGAGAGAAAGGTACTCTGTAATCTGCACACACACACACACATTTCCGTCTGTGAATTTTAAGGATGTTGTTGCTTCTCAGCGGCCTGGGTGGTAGACCATAACCACATATACATAGACACCTACGCAAATGTACACACACATACTGCATCAGCACACAAATAATACCAGTTCTTGTATGCTGGCAGCATCACAATTGCTTTTGCTGACCACATCCCTCTATGTTATTGAATTTGGGTCGGAATAGTAGAATAATGTGATTTTTGTTCAGGAGAGACTGTGAGTGTTGTTTATTCTAAAAGTTCACTGGGTCAACTTGTCAAACTGGTCCTAGATAACCACCAAACCGAATACCATTCATTATTTCTCTCTGTCAACACTGAATTAAAATCAGCTTTGCTTGTTGAAACCCTTTCTGGCATGGCATCAGCCTTTTTCAGATCGTTTCGGCAGGTATTTGTAGAACAAGACAAAGAAGTTCTCTGTAAAATCTAATTTTACTGACTTTGAGTTTTTTTTTAGTTTTTTTGGTTGGTATGTGTTAATATGTCCCTAATTTGTCATTCCTCTGCTGGTGGCATGTCTCTATTTTAAAAATGGGCTGTTTGGATGCATTGCTTGCTATCTTTCATCATTTAGCTTTGTTTACACTAGGCTTAGTCAATCGAGAATAGTGAATGAAGAAGAATCAGAGTCAGAGATTTGTGATCGTGGGTGGTTGTGATTGTTTAAAGTTTTTCCCTTCTCTTTTCTCTCTCTTTTTCTCTCTCCCCTGACTTTGCCCCCAAGCATAGTTTGAAGGTGGTCCTCATTTTTGTGTGGCACTTGGTGCTCTTTAATACAGCGATTTGGTTTGCTTGGTTGATTTTTAAAGTGTATTTCCTTTCATGTTGTTTGGCCGCCATCACTGAAAGTGCTTCATTAGCTTTATTCACTCTGACATGTGCAAACTGTTGGACAGGGAATGATAGAGGAACAACTGGAAATGGTATAAGCTTATTGGATTTTTCATCATAAACAGCAATATGAGATCTAAGATCCATCAAAACAGTTGAAAAGTTCCTTAAAAAAGTTGGTCACATTTTACTGCAGTTATTATACATCTGGGTTTTTTTTTTTTTACTTTTTTTTTCTGATTTAAATACCACATTATTTTCAGGTAAAATATACAGTATGTATGATTCCAGAATTATTAAAAGATTATTCAGATTTTTAATTATAATGCTTGTTGATTGCTAGACTGTTCTTGCAAAAGCCTGCAAAATATACATATGTTTTTCATTTTAATCTTTGCTTAATTTAGATTTTGAAATAGCTATAAAACAGGGTGTGCAGTAGAATGCATGTGTATTTATAAGATCATATCACCTTTGCGACAAGCACAGTTTTTCAGAGTGGACAATTTTGGACAAAAACCTCTATAAAAGTGTGTAAATGGGTATTTCAGTGTGCTGTCCTATTGAAGTGTGATAGTGGATTACAGGGGGAAATGTCTATTCTGTTGGACACAAGAACATGTGATTTGAATTATCTAGCAAATCAGCAAGACTCCACTGATTAATTTAGATGTCCTTATGTACCCTAATGTCTTCCTAAATCAATCAGTGCTCAGCCAGTCAGTTTAACTATGACGCAAAGAAAAAGTTTTTGTGTATCCCTTTACAACAAGAATGGACACAAACCACTCCAACTTTAAATTTGTGTGATATTTATCACTAAGAACTGCAATCTTGAGGGACAAATACTTGCATTCAAATGAACTATAGCCAACCTGAAAAAGACTGGCTCATGTCTAGAAGTGTAAGTGTCTTTGTTGAAATCTAGACCAGCAGTCATACGGTGACACACTCAATTTGCTATGCACACTTCATTTCATAGCACACTCTAATCAGTGAGCTCTATTCTCTGTTTTACGTCAAGAACTGTCCCTACAGCAGCCGTCCTCCCCCCTCCAGCCCTCCAGTCTTATGTAAACCTTCAGCTATGTGTTTGTATGGGCCTGAGCCCATTGTAATGCCGTTTTATAGACCTCTGATTTTCCAGGGCTGCAATTCACATTTGATAGCCTTTGATATTCCTCAGGTGCCGAGCCAACAGATACCCATAATTCACTGCTTTTTCCAGATGCCAGCCAACATCTCAGTGCAGAAAAGCTCATGGCACATCTTTACAGTGGCAATATGAGAAATTCAACGAAGCGGAAGATTTGCTGAAACAAACTTGGTAGTTTCTCTTCTGAAGCTCCTATTGTGCTTATTGAACATCTGATTGTATGTGTTTTTTCAGCGATGGAGGAGTTGTTGGCAGAGTTGCGGGTCTTTCTGGAGTTGTTGGACAGAGAGTATTTAACTGCTGGAGTGAGAGAGAAGAAACTGCAAATATTAAACATCCTGCACAGAGTTCTAGCAACTAGAGGTGAGTCAAAACCCCCTTTGGCTACTCATTTGACCTTTGACCTCAGCTGAACTACTCACACTGCATCATATCTCTTCATCATAACTCATGTCTCCTTAAAATCTGCATCAATTTAGTTTTTTTTCAGTGATGTGAATATTTTTTATGCGTGTTTTGCTCTCTCAGAACCCTCATGTAAGACAGAGATACACACCTCTCTCCCGGCCCCTCCTCAGATGCCCCTACCAGAGATTCCTCACCCCTGGATGGTAAGATGTGTATATTATTACAATTAATACAGCAAATACTATAAACTAGGACTGGGCGATATAACTAAACCTTTTGATAATATTCAAAAATTGACTTGTGTTGCTTAATATGTTTGTGAAAGCTTTGATGAATAGAAAGTTCAAAAGAACAGCATTTATTTGAAATAGATGTCAAGGACTTTACTGTCAATAAAAGTAATAAATTGGTACTGTGAATAAAAGTATTAATTTGGTAAAATCATGCCGTTGATTATTCAATATATCACCCAGCCCTACTAAACTAAAGGTCAACAAGGAAAACTTTGGTTTCTTTACAGTAAGTTTAGGTTTTTCTCAGTTTGTATTAGCATTCCTTGTAGTCCAGGAACAAAAATAGTGTTGTCCTATATTTGGAAGTTATGTCGTCTGAACCCCGAATGCCACTGGCTGGTGGTTTGATGGTGTCTTTTTGTGAAGTGTTCTGTGTTTTTTATGAGCTCTGTAAAACAGCAGCAGGAAGTGTTCACATCAGTTTGCTTTCTGTCACATGACCTCATAGTTGCCGACACACGACCCTGATGTGGTCTCGTCCATCACACGTGAAACACATTACGCCATTATGTGCTCTCGTGTGTGACACTTAGAGTAACAATCATCTTTGTTTGAGGGCAGCAGCTGATGCTTGTGATAAATAGCAGGTGTTCATGGGTCGCGCGGTTGGTCATCCTCAAGCGCACACATCCCAGCACCTTGTTTTACAGTCCACCCTTTACGCACTCAGCACTTTACAGTATAATTAGAAACATCCTTTCCTACCTCAGCCATCCGTGCATAACCCCAGTGTGTGTGAGGGGGCGGCTGTTCCCGTTCCCGGAAGGTGTAAGGGGGCAGGGATTTGTGGGATAGACTGTGAGAGATGAAAGGAGAGAAATATCCATATACTACTGTCCAAGGTCGGACCTGTGCCTGTGCAAAACTTGCCAGAGGAAAGGCAGAACATGCAGTTTCTTTTCCATTGCACTGTTTAGTTTTTCTTATTCCTGCTCTCCATCAACCACACCCTCTACTCCATCCTCTTCTCTTTCTCTCTCACTCTCTCTCTCCCCAGCTATGTGATGATTTAGTATTGCGTCAGTGAGCCAGGTTTATAAACGCACTCCTTGTCATATTCCTGCCAGACCTAACTCTGCACGTTCAGTGTGTGTGTGTGTGTGTTTGGCTTAAGCCTTCTGTTGCCCCTATGAGTGGTCAAAACCACAGCGGGAGAGATTGAAGAAAAAAGACTGAAGCTGGGCATGTGGGTGGTGAGATAGGGCCGTGGACAGGACAGCAGACGCCACAGTACGCAAGGGGAAGAATCGCGTCTGGAGACTTTCTGTGCTTGTGTGTGTATTTGTGTTGAATTGAACTCTGTGGCTTTGGGTTTCTGAACCTTTGGCAGCAAATTCACTGCAAATCTTCCCTGTTCATGTACTATAATGAACCCAGGGGAGGAATTTTTGACTTTCCATTGATGCATAGCTTTCTAAGTGCTAATTTAGTTCTTTCAAGCAATAGTGACTATTACTTAGAGACAAGCGAAGGTTATGCTTACTGCACATGCATGCATGGTTTTGTCTGTGCCCTTTCAATAGCCCTTATAAGAGTGACAGCAATGTTCAATAATGAAAACTTTACTTTTTTCCAATATGTCATACAATTAAAACACACTATACCTGTTCATGATACAATTTTTTATTTATTTAAAAATGTAGTACACCAAAGTTACATGAAGTTTCTTCACCCATGATGCTGTACCAGTGATAAAAGCCTGACATATTGGGAGGTTCAGTTACTTTTGAACTGACAGTTTCTCTTTCTATGCACACAGTGGCAGACAGTGTCGTTCCCAAGATCCAGTTAATTTGATTTTAATTTTAGGAGTGGATTTGGCAGTAGTTATCAATACTGTGGTGTATGGTGGCCCAGTAGTGCACAACACACGAAATCTCCACAACACAACAGAAACAAGCCACAACACAACGGAAACAAGCCACAACACAACGGAAACAAGCCGCAACACAACGAAATTAGCACAACATAACAGAAACAAGCCGCAACACAACGAAATTAAGCACAACACAACAGAAACAAGCTGTAACACAATGAAATTAGTACAACACAACAGAAACAAGCCGCAACACAAAAAATTAGCACAACATAACTGTCACGAATCCGGTCTGTGGTCTTCCGCCCGATCGCCACCAGAGGTCACTCACTCACCACATGGACTCTTGCACTACACAACTGTTGAATGTCACCTAAGCACAACATTTCCCATTACACTGACTGACGTCACACACACAGCTGTTCGCACTGATCACACACCTGAAATTAGCACAACACAGCTTACAGAAACAAGTTTAGCCATAGCTACTCTACAGAGTGTTCCTAGTTGTCAGTTTGCCTTGTTAGTTTTCCCGTGTTTGATTCCTGCCCGTGTTTTCTGGATTTACCCTTATAGCCTGCCCTTTGGACTCTGTTTGCACACGTTTGGATTATTGCTCTTATGCCTGGATTATTCTCTGCCTAGCCCTTGTTGGATATTGTTTGCTGATCGTCGACCCACGCTTGCCCTAGGACACTCTTCTGTCTTGCCCTCTAAACCTGTTTGCCAATGTTTGACCCATGCTTGTTTCCGACCACTCATGTTAATAAAGCCTTGCAAATGGATCCCCATGACTCACGGTTCGTATCAATAACAGAAACAAGCTGCAACACCATGAAATTAACAACACAACAGAAACAAGCTGCAACACAACAAAATTAACACAACACAACAGAAACAAGCTACAACACAACCAAAATTAGCAAAACACAACGGAATCAAGTCGCAACACAAAGGAGTCAAGTCACAACACAACAAAGTTAGCAGAACACAAAGGAAACAAGCCACAACACAGCGAAATTAGTACAACACAACGAAATTAGTCCTATTTGTACTGTAGTGGTGTGCATCAGTTATATGTAGAGTTCCTTCAGGTGGTACAACACTTTTATTTTATTTTATTTTAAATTAATTTGTCATTGTTTAATGTTTCCATTTTGCAAAATCTAATCTGTTGTAAATTAATTTTGATTAGACAAATATGTAGTCTATGTTCTTACATCAGCAGTGCACTAATTACACTTATAGTTAGGTGGTGCCTAGTAAGTACTTTGGTCTTGAAAGCTAGAAAAAGAACACTATAACCTAGCACTTTTTTCAGGTGGTTTAATCAAGTCAATATTCTTAGCTTCTCTTTAAGTTTTCGTGTCAAAAAACACATCCCAAGGCTTCCCCTAGTGTGTAATGCAACTGAATGGAACAGAACCCCGTCTTGAGGTGTGTTTTTTGACACGCCATCTTAAAAACCTGGTGCTGAGAAGCTGAAAATACAAGACGTGATGCAACCTTCCATCCCATTGTGCACAGTGAGTTCAAAGACAACACTGCCATGTATCAATAAACATTTGTGGATTCTGTCGTGGAGGGGGTAAGACCCTGGTACACTTTCTGCAGTCACCGAATTACATCCTGCCGTTTTTAGCTAAGCAGAGAGAGAGAGTGTGTGTAAGAGAATATGGGGAAGCCATAGCAGACTCCGCTGGGACAATGATGACTTCCATCTGTGTTGATGTTGGCTTCTGCTCCTCCCCACCAGCATCCCCCAACTGCCCCCCAACTGCACCCCAACATACAATGTCACATTAATGAACACAGATGCAGACAAACTCATTATCTGTCTGCTCTTTGTAACCCAAAAGGGATTCTGTTTTTTTAAAAAAACTCCCCTTTTTTAGGCCAATTTTAGCTCCTCTCTTCATGTTTTCCCACCATCTCTCGTTCTTCTCACTGAATCTCCCAAAGTTAAATGAAGTTTATTTGCTTAAAATGCTGTACCAGTGACTGTTGATGACAAGCGTCTATCATAAAATCGGGTACTTTTGGATCTATGTTCTCGCTTTCTAGGCCCACAGTGGGAGACGATGGAAATCCCAAGAATCAGTTGTGCTAAAGGAAAGGGCTCTACTGTATCCCCCCCCCCCCCACCTCCCTTTTAAGGAGGGTTAACCGCAGTCTGGAATGCAATGACCTAATCCCTCATTGTGTCATGGACAAAAGGAGGAAAATGAATTATGATTCATGCACAACAATGCATTTTGTCCGTTGCCATAGAAATACCAATACAGATGGTGATTTCTACCCCTCCGAACATCTTTTATAGGTTATAGCAAGTGACAGATTATATAGTCACTTCATTCGGGAAAATGAGCTTTCAGTTTTTCAGCTGTTTTTTTGTGTGGGACTGCTGGAAAGTTTCTGCAAAGAACCAGTTGAGAACGAAAAGATTCTCTGAAACACATTGAAAACTATTTGTGGAGACAAAAACATCACAAAACTAACTCCGCTGAGTTAGTAGAGTTGTTGTGCATGAATAGTGTTCAAATGTACATTGCATATCAAGGCAGCCAAACAAGGAAATGTAGAGGTTAAATGATTGAATTATTGTAAGATTGAGTGCATTTTCCTGGCTACCCTGCACAGCAGTCCCAATACAATAGACCCAGACGTCTGTTAACACTCACACTTATCACGGACCGCATAATAACTCTATACACTATGTTATGAAGTGAAATGGTCTGGAAAGGAAGTGTGAAATGAAGTTTGAAGCTCACTTTTGAAATCTAGGTTTAGTACGTACCTTTATACATAAGCACAGACATATTGATGGACTAGATGTTGCATGAATAGGTGGAAGTGCACTTTTTTCTGTAGGTGCAGATATGCTTCATACAGATTTCCAGCTCAGACTAGAGGTGGAACTATGCCGAGCGGGTCTGGTACGGAACGCTGCTTCAGCAAGACTTTTCACACTGCAGTTTTTGCCTGGAATTCTGTCCTCCCTCCGGGCTTAGATGCCCTGATGAACTTAAACCATAACAGGCAGTAACACAGCCGTCTTCTGTGTTTAGCTGAGCAGTTTATGGCTTGATGGGACGGAAGGAACTGATAAATAGTGCTTCTGTATTTAGGGAACTTTCAGACTGGAAATGACAACCATAAAAGAAAAACAGATCTTTGCCCTTTTGGTTTTTCATATTTCATTGTTTTTTTCCCCACTCTTTTCGACAAAGTACACTGCCGCTCAAAAGTTAGGGGTCTGTAAGATTTAAAAAAAATTTTTTTTTATAATTATCTTATGCTCAAGGATGCATTTAGCTAATAAAATATTTATTAATTCGATATTATTACATTCTAAATGAACTAATTTCCGTTTTAATATCTTTAAAAATGTAATTTATATATGTTATGGCAAAGCTGAAATTTGAGCAGCCATTACTCCAGTCTTCATTACATCACATGATGTTTCAGAAATCATTCTATGCAGATTTTATGCTCAAGAAACATTTCTTATTGTTATCAATGTTAAAAAGTTCTGCTGCTTACGATTTTAGTATATATTTTCACAATAATTTTAGGATTCTTTGACTGTTCAAAAGAATAGCTTTTTTTTAAAAAAGAAGTCTTTTATAACATTTTAAATGTTTTAAATGTCTAAATGAACGCGAACCATTTAGTGTACCATTTTACCATTTAAATGTAAAGCAGTAAGCTTATTGGCTGCATATGCAACATGAACCAATCAGCTAGTGCCAAGTAGTTTTAAAGCTGTGAATATCATCTGCACCATCTAGATTTCTTGACAGAACTTTGTATTAATATCATCCAAAAAAAAAAATAAATTCATACCGACTCCAAAAAGAAAGGAGCAGCCAGGTCTTGTGTTGAACATACATTTAGGCCTATAGTATATTCACTCTTAACTACCCGCAAAGATGAAGATTGTATGGGGAATTTTGCATGTTCTGGTCTTCATTATATCTAAAGCCAAGTTGTAATGACTAGCGCTGAGATAAAGTATCGTCCTCTACCTCAGATGTCAAACACACCCTTCTCTCATGTGCCAGGAGGTCACACTAAAACATTACAATTTCTATTGTAGTTTTGATTACGCATGTGAACAAAAACCCTCAGGAACCAGCAGAGTACAGAATAAATACTCAGTTCAGCCCAACACACAATCAATTTGATGTTTTTGTTGCCAATATACTATGAGCAAATTTAGGCCATGCTGTTCTAGCCAACATCAATAGTCTAAAAAGCATTAAAGTTTGATATTTCTTGGTAATATCTGAACAT
The DNA here is from genome assembly GCA_027422415.1 of Schizothorax lantsangensis. Classification (NCBI taxonomy): domain Eukaryota; kingdom Metazoa; phylum Chordata; class Actinopteri; order Cypriniformes; family Cyprinidae; genus Schizothorax; species Schizothorax lantsangensis. The sequence continues at coordinate 18,741,578 of CM049860.1, forward strand.
AGAAGGTCCCATAACAGTTACTTCCTAAGAAGAAAAATGGAGTAAAGCATTTAGCACATACAGTCTGTTTTAACTTTCCTCCTACAGTATATTTCCATGTCATCTTGCAGTGTTTTTAATGTAAATAGTCGTTCATGTTCTGTTACTATTGTACCATATTGTGATAAAGTGTGCCAGGTGGCAACTGTGATCATTGGTCCATTGGTCTCTTGAAATGTGTTGTAATTCCCCCCACCTGAAAAGCACTGGAAAATAACCGTGCTTTCTGTGAGCTGAAATGAAAGAAAAAGAAATAAAGACAGACTTTCCATTGGGGTTAGAGGGGGAAAAAGGAAAATGAAAAGCGTTTATATGAGTTTGTCATCAACCATAATTGTTTGCATGCAGCCTGGGAAATGAGGGAGACTCTGGAGGGCCTGTGTCGTCATGACAACACCAGGTTGTCACATGTGCTGCCAGCGGGGCCCAACCAACCCAAATCAGGCCCAAATCAGACGGTCTTAAACACATTGTAGCTCACACATACACGCTCATTTGCGCTCATATACACACAAGCTCTCTTTCTCATTTTCTCTCTTTCAAACAATCCCACTCGCACACTAATGAGGTTCTATAATGTACGCATTGAATATAGACACCAGGGGCCTTGTGTAAAAAACTTTGCATATATTTCATCCTAAACGTATGTGTATGCACATTTTGTATGCACAGATTTTTAAACTCTTTGTAATTTTAATAAGAATGGAAATGCATATAGAGATATTTAGATTTTCTTTACTTTCTTTACTTTAATTTTTTCCTCAGTATTTTTTTGGTAATAATTCTCACTGTATTAAAGGGGTCATATGATGCGATTTCAAGTTTTCCTTTCTCTTTGGAGTGTTACAAGCTGTTTGTGCAAATATAAGATCCCTGAAGTTGCAAAGACTAAAGTCTCAAAACCAAAGAGATATTCTTTATAAAAGGTAAGACTCATCCACGCCCCCCTAAAACGGCTCATTCAAACACGTCCCCACATGTCTACGTCACGGTGTGGGGAGATTTGCAAAACACCACCCAAATGTATACGCAAAGAAAGAAGGCGGAACTATTATTCTTGCTGTAGTATTGTTGCTGCCGCTGGCGCCATGTCTTGGAGATGCTGTGTTTCGTCGTGAAAGCGAAAGTACTTTGTTTGGGCTTCCAAAAGAGGACACAACTAGAAATCAGTGGTTAAGTTGTATTTACAACACTGTTCCAGAACAGTTCAACCCAAATATTAGAGTGTGTGCAGCGCATTTTTCGGAGGACTATTTCCTGAACCTGGGAGAGTAGCCTACAATGCTGGCTTGCTCAGAGGCTGTTTCTATAAAGTGGGGCAATTCCAACTTTGCAAGGACAATCTGGAGCTTCTGACTCACAGCCTGTAAGAACGTTTCTGCTACTGACGATTCAAACGTGAGTTTTGAGCAGTGTAGAGTAGTGCTTGTTGTTTGTCGTTTCTCCGATCACAAATGCAGACATGATGATGTTTAATAATGTAAAAAGACAGTATAAGTCATTTTAATCAGTAATTATGTCCCCACTGGATGCAACAAATGCCTCGTTTATAATGGGTTTTATTGTTTTTGTGTCATCACACCGGGACACGGCATCACAATACGGTGAGGGGTGTAACATTTGCGTCTCACGCTTGAGGTATTCGGCCAATAACAACGCACTGGATAGCTGGCCAATCAGAGCACGCCTCGCTTCTCAGAACGATGAGCTTTGTAAAAATGTACGCGTTTCAGAAAGGCGGGGCATCGAGGAGCAACAATAATGTACAGTATGTGGAAAATAATGTTTTTTGAACCTTAAACTGCATAAACACATTACATTACACCAAATACACAAAATAAGGTTATTTTTAGCAACGTCATATGACCCCTTTAATTTATTAGCATGCATATTACTAGCATATTGTATTTATTAGTGCTTATAAAGCAAATATTCTGCATGACCATATTCTACATCCCTAATCCTAACCAATACCTAAACCTAATAACTACCTTACTAACTATTAATAAACAGTAATTAGGACTATATTTAGGCAAATGTCATAGTTTAAAGGATTAGTTCACTTCCAAAATGAAAATTTTATGATAATTTGCTTACCCCCATGCCGTCCAATTTGTTTATGTCTTTCTTTCTTCAGTTAAAAAGAAATGAAGGTTTTTGAGGAAAACATTTCAGGATTTTTTTCCATATAGTGGACTTCAATGGTGTCCAACGGGTTGAAGGTCCAAATTCTTTAGATGAGTTTTCCAACATGATTCCGTAATACGTGAAGATGTGCATGCGCATTGCAGAGCTTGTGCAAGACGAGCATTTGTGGAAAAAAAGTAAATACATTTTTATTTCTTTTAGAAAATGACCGATTGTTACACTAGATAAGATAATTCCTTGCCTGGGATCGTGTTGAGCCCTTTGAAGCTGCATTGAAACTGCAATTTGGACCTTCAACCCGTTGGCTCTCATTGAAGTCCACTATATGGGGAAAAATTCTGGAATGTTTTCCTCAAAACCTTAATTTCTTTGGGACTGAATTTAAGAAAGAAAGACATGAACATCTTAGATAACATGGGGGTGAGTAAATTGCCAGTAAATTTTCATTCTGGAAGTAAACTACTCCTTTAAAATTAAGTGTGACCATTTTTTCCTCAGAACTGTATAATTATTTACATTCATAAGATTTCTCCTGCTTTATCTGCCATCTTAAATAATTTTTTTCCACTGACCTCATTCTAGTGCTTTCTAGGATTGGCTTCTCCGCTAAGGATAGATGCAATGCTACCCTGCCCTAGCAATTTAGCCAAATGAAAGTATCTTAGAAGGCAGTATAATTATACCGCCTACCTTTGGGTACAGTCTTGGCATCAGGAGAGTGTCTATGGTGACGTAAAATCCTCCCTGCGGAGGCAGCACACTAAATTTTGGAACTGAATCTTTATTGCAGCAAGCTAAATGAGTGATAGACTGTTAGGTATTACCTTTATTTATTACAGTTGTTTTTGTTTAAACACAGACGGAGAAATCGGGCCAAACGACTTGCGTTAGGTAAGGTGCCCACACTTCTAATGATGTGCCTCCAGATGGGAATAAAGAACAGCAAACAGCCCTGAACTCTTTTTCCAGAACTTGCTGGCCAGCCTTCTGATTCTCATCTTTCTAATCTGTAGCTCGCTATGCTCTAGTTTCCTTCTTTTGATTTGTTTGTGTTGTACTTTCACTTTCTTCTTTTTCTTTCTTCTACTCATCATGACCAGCTGCTCTTTTACCATAAAACTCTTTTTCTGACAGTTTTGTTTGTTAACATTCCCTTTTGACTCTTGCCACAGATGTTGATATGTACACCCTCGGTTGGTTCGTATTGGCCTCACTGTGATGTTAGAGATCTTATGAACATTTGACCTCTAAGATGGACTTCAGATAAGATGGATAAAGCCTCAGATGTTTTGATATTGTTAGCTTTTGAGGTTTCACAGCTGTAGACATTTATTGGAGCCAGTGAAGCTGATATTTTTGTCCTCACATTTCTAGGAAAAGCAAAAACAAACACTCTCATCTAGGGGGCTGTATGATTGAGCTGACCACTTTCTCTCTCCTTCTGTTTCCCTCCATCCCAAAGCCTCCAGACAATGGGCCTCCTCCCTTGCCAAGCTCCTCTCTTCCTGAAGGTTATTATGAGGAAGCCGTTCCGCTGGGCCCTGGGAAAGCACCAGAGTACATCACCTCTAGTAAGGACAGTTTTTAACACCACACTATAAATATGTTATACGTTTTAGAGCTATGACAGTAACATAGCTGCATCTGTGACCTAAGAAAGAGCATTTTTTTGCATTCAATAATCAGAGTCCCTACTGTGTTCTCAGATTATGACTCGGATGCCATGAGCAGTTCATATGAGTCATACGATGAGGAAGAGGAGGATGGGAAGGGGCAGAAGATGCGTCACCAGTGGCCATCTGAGGAGGCCTCCATGGACCTGGTGAAAGATGCTCGTATCTGTGCGTTCCTGTTGCGAAAGAAACGCTTTGGACAATGGACCAAACTGCTCTGTGTCATAAAGGACAACAAACTGTCGGTGAGCACACACACACTCACAGAGATGGACACCCATACTAGAGGGGAGTGGGGCAAGATGTGCCACTTTTTACATTTCTTTAAGCCAGGAGAAATGAGATAAAGACAGCTAATTATATTTCAGGAAGTCTCCTGTCAGCTGACAACAGGCCATAGAAATATAATAACTTCTCAATCTAAAGTGATTCAGGGACAATTTGCAAATGTATTAATTAGTAAAATAAATGTCATTCAAAGGTTCATTCATACTAAGGTCTTTATAGTATTGCACATTTTTCACATTTTCATAAAATTTTAATATTCAGATTATTTGAATGTAGTGAAATGACATTTAAACAATTTGCAATAGCATTTCATGTATCTGGAGGCAAAGCTTACTTTAAAGGGATACTCCACCCCAAAATTAAATTAATCACTTACTCCCATGTCGTTCCAAACCCGTAAAAGCTTAGTTCGTCTTCAGAACACAATTTAAGATATTTTGGATGAAAACCGGGAGGCTTGTGACTGTGCCATTGACTGCCAAGTAAATTACACTGTCAAGGTCCATAAAAGTATGAAAAGCATCGCCAGGATACTCCATCTGCCATCAGTGGTTCAATCGTAATGTTATGAAGCGACGAGAATACTTTTTGTATGGAAATAAAACAAAAATAACGACTTTATTCAACAATTATTATTGTTATTTTTGTTTTATTTCCGTACAAAAAGTATTCTCGTCGATATCCAAAATATCTTAAATTGTATTCTAAAGACGAACAAAGCTTTTACGGGTTCGGAACGACATGGGGGTAAGTGATAAATGACCAAATTTTCATTTTGGGGTGGAGTATCCCTTTAAGTTGCAATAGTACAGCATCTGGCACACTTTACCCCACAGAGCTATTTTAGGAAAAATAATTAATTTAATAATTAATGGTAAATGTCTAACAATTTACTTTTAGCAATTTACTTTTTAGTATAACAATTTACTTTTCTACATAAGTAATTCTATTTTTAATTCTGAATAGGTTTGCTTTGAAATTATACATTTATGTTACTTGCCATGTAAAAAAGCACCTTGACATGGAGATTTTAGTTTTTTGCATAAAAATGCAACTTTTCTCATCCTTATCTATTTTATGTGCATTTCAAAATCACAGGAAGCTGTATATTCTCACATTTCACTGCTGGACTCACATTTCACTGCTGGTTAATACTCTCTGTATAATCGTGTATGTGACAAATAAATCTTGAACTTGATCTTGAACTTGATATGATTTGCCTAAATGTATGGTCACTTGAAGATTCTGCACAGTTTGCATGAATATCAATGTAACTCAGTTTATCCACTGGCACATCTTACCCCACTCTCCCACTGCCTCTATTTCTAAGCGATTGTGCTTGGTTTGACTCAGCTCATGTTGTAGTATGTAAGCAAAATGATTTCAGAGGAAAATATTTATAAGCTAAACAGATTCCCTAATGTGTCTCTCTTTCTCTAAGTGCTACAAGTCCTCCAAAGACCAGACTCCACAGATGGAGCTCCTCCTGTCTGGCTGCAGTATCACACACATTCCCAAAGACGGCAAGAAAAAGAAGCATGAACTGAAGATCGTCCATCAGGGAGCTGATGCTCTGGTGCTTGCCGTACAGAGCAAAGAACAGGCCGAAGAGTGGCTGAAGGTAATCAGACAGCTCAAAAAGTGCTAGGCTCATAGGATTGTGATCAATTATGAAAAATCTAAAAACCAGCTGTCAAACAGCAAGTTTTTCTGGTGAACTACATGGATGTGCTCGTCTTTTCAGCATAGAAGTTAAACAAACCAGCAGTAGCAGTCCTCAGGTCCAGCTGTTCAGTGTTTGTGTTCAGTTGGGTGTGTTGGGTTAAAAGCAGGTTGCTCTGTACATACTAAATACAGAACTATACATACTAGTACATCTTTGTTCAATATATTTAAATATTTTATACCCACCCACAGTTCAATTCACCTCCATGCACAAGTCTCGTATGAGCCTAAACTCTAAAAAGCGTTTCCTGGTTTAAGTTCAAAGGATTTTAATCTTAATGACTCTGAAGATTGTGCTTGTTGATAACTTGTTACTTTGATAGTCTGTTTTATATCTATTTAAAGCTGTTTTCCTCCACATCTGGTTTTCACAAACATCATGAAAAGTGCTAGTGAAAGTCTCTGGGCTCTCATGTGATGGATCTACGAGTTTGTAATCTGAAAGCAACTTTTACTGCACAAAAATCATCAAAACCAGCTGCAGTCAAAGGATGATTGATGAAAATAGCATTTCCCTCGTTGCTGTCCATCACTCCTCTGGTGGCACTGTTTATAAAGACATCACTCGGTGCAACCGTCTCATTTATAAAGACAAAAAAATACGATTTTCCTACTCCGTTACTATGATTCCATGTGGTAACGAGCTTCTGTTTATTGATTTGCGGGCAGGAAGGCACATGCAGTGAGCTGTACAGCACCTTCAAGTGGGTGTGGACATCAGACTGTGCAAATATACAGCCCGGGAAAGCAACAACAGCTGTAATTGCTGTTTAGGAAGAGAGCATAGCTCTGCGCTGTTTGGTCAGGTGTCGTGTGTACTAAAAACATACTGAAGTAATTGATTTTTGCTTGGGAAAAACAGAAACCACCCTAGCTTGGAGGGATTTGTTGTATTGGGTTTCATTCATGCACACACTGTACACCCAACAACTCATTCCCAATATGAAGAAGCATGTTCTAGATCAGTAATAACCTGGTATATTATTTATTGCAAGGAAACTTGAATATCCCACTATTTTCAATTCTGCATCTAATGTCTCCCATATAAAATAGTTTTCTAGGCCTGGAAATATCATGAAAACCTTATAAGTCTTGGAAAAGTGGTAAACTTTCTTTAATCCAGTTTATTTGTTTTTTTATTATTATTATTATTTTATTATAGCATTTAGAAAATTGCTCTTTGTAAGTGAAATTGCTTCAAAAAGTTTTTTTTTAAAACTTGTTAATTGTCCTTTTTTCTAGATTAAATCATTAGACACTAGTAGACATTAGATCATTAATAACACAGTAAATAATCCACTGAAACACTTTTAAATATTCACAAGATGAGATTGTTTCTAAATGTGTTCAGTTTTGCACTGATTCAGTTAAACTTAGTTTTTAAAAGTGGAACTAAATGGTTTATATGGAAGCTATTAAAGAGTGGAATATTAGGGATAAGGAAACTTTTTTAAGCTTTAATGGAATACTTCATGTTTTCAAACTAAATTGAGGAACATTGTAGAAGCCCAGAGGCGTCTGTGGTTCGTTAATGCTTTATCCAGTTTGCTAATGATTTATTTATGGAAAGTGTTGGCTTGTTGTTTTCCATGATTCATTTTTAATTATTTTTAGTGTTGTATCTCTCCTCTGCACTGTTTTCCTCTTTGTTCTCTCTCTCTTCCAGTCTTTATTCGATTAGTTCTCTCCATGTAGCTCCTCTGTTCTGATCCTTTGGACAGGCTTGGGGAAATTCCACCTCCTGTCTTTCTTCCCTTCGTTCTTCTTTCTTCTCTCTTTTTTGTCATCTGAGTCTCCTCTGCCCTGGGTGGGAATGGTAAGATATGGAGTACATTCTTTGTTGAATGTATCAATGAACGTGACCACTGTATAATGTTGAGAATTTTATTCCTCTTGTCACTTCCTGCTTTCTGTTGGGTTGCATTTTATTAGCTACTGAGTGTGTAGGTGTGTGTTTATGTGCTGATTGGTGTGAAATTGTTAATTACTGCCCTTGAATGCTTGTCATTGGCTTTGCTTCTCATCACTCTCTATTGTGGCAATTTTACATTGTGACTCAAAGTTTGAATGTCCGCAAACATTTGTTTGACCTTTAACTTTAACTTTGACTTTGTTGGATTTTAATTTTTATGGAGTAGTTCTCCATATTAACTCTTCATTTGAAAATATTCATGCTAATGAGGGCACATTAGCACAGCACAAACGATTTTTTGACTGAGCGTATCCCAGAAACCCACTTCTTTGCAGTCAAAGCCAAAGAATGAGGCCACAGCCTGCAATTTTCCCGTGAGCCCAATTATGTAAACCGGTTGCCAAACCCCAACGTGCTGCGTCGTTACGACGCTCAGAGGAGCTCAACGGAAAGGATATTTGGTTATATTTTGGTCTTTGGCATGGGGGCGGTTTGGGAAGGGGGTGTGTAAAGGTGAGCTCCTCTCTTTGTTCACTCGACACCAATAGTTATGTTTTTTTTTGGATGTTACCCCCAGGTAATGTGAGGTCACGCTCATATGTGGCGGCGAGGAGTCTGTGCAGTCTGGAGATCTCTGGATATCTCATTCACACAGAGCCACTGCACAGCACATAGACAGCCACGAGAGCAATGACGCATGTAACAGCCTTCCAGCTGCAATTCCAACTGCATGTGACATGCCCAATCCATATGAGCGCATGTGCAGGGCAGAACGTGGAGGTGGTGGAGAGTTTGTGGCATCTGTTTGACTGGGATCAACGAAAGTTTTTGATTATTCAAGGGTTCTCATGGGAAATGGAATAAAATTTCAAGGCTTGGAAAAATCATGAAAAAGAATAAAATCTAATGAAATAATGAAGTCTTGGAAAAGTCATATATTCTCAAATCAAATTGTAAAAATATATTCACTAGAAAATTGCTCTTTTTTTTAATAGGTCTAAGGAAATTTCTCTAGTTTGTCATTTGTTTTCTAGCTGTATTTATTGATATAAAAATATATCAGCTAAATTGATCTTTGAGAGTGCAATATCTTAATTCCAGATTGAGCAAAAGTGTGGGAACCCAAACGTGTAAGAAATGTCATCTTTTTTGAGAAATTGATCAGTATCTATAATGGAACAATTAAAAATGAGATATTGAGGGATATTGAGAAATATCAGAATTCTGCCTGTTATTTTGCACTTTAACGTTTTGTTCTGTGGTCTCTTTAAGGTGATGAAGGAAGTCTGCTCTAATGGAAATGGAGTGGTGGACTGTGACGGGGCTGGCTCTGGTTCCCCTGTTCACAAAGCAGAGCTGGAAAAGGTGCGAATTCAAAATTATATTTATGTATAGTACTTTGTGTGTGTGTGCGTGTATGTATGTATGTATGTGTGGTTGTGGGTGTGTGGATTTACTATGCCTGCAGAGTACATGCTGGTCTACCTACATGCAGGTTTGTGAGACTGTGTGGCGGTTTGCATGCTTGCCAGCTTCACCACACCTCAGTACCTTGCACAGGCGCCTCCTCTCTGTGTTCCTGCAGAGTGGCTCTGCTGCCAAGGGCATGGAGGGCTATAAAAGCTGCATACGCGTACCAAATTCCATCTTGCTACGGATGTGTGTTGCTGGCGAGGTTAAATAGGTGTGGGAGGAACTGTGATCTTATCATTTTTTAGAACACATTCTTTAATATTCACTGTGCTGCAACATTATTTTTGCAGCGTGCGCATGTTGCACTTGTTTATGTGTGTGTGCTGTTTTTAAGACAGATCTAAAGGGGGTTTAATGTCAAACCTCTTAAACTGGCACAGCATGCATGAGCCTAGTTTAATTATTCACACTTAATGCAAAACAGATGCGCTTCGAGGTTTGTTTGGGTAGACTGCAGAGGTTTAAGTGTATGGGATTTAGTATTCTATACTCTTTGTGTGTATGTATTTAATGTGTCTGTCTATAAACAATTTATCATTAAATTTAGCAATGAATCCACTGTTATTTGTGTCGTTGAGTGTTCATTCTTCTGCTGAAATACGTGTTTTCTCTGTAACTGCAAGCATACCTGTAACCTAACTCTTGTTTTGCAGAAGCTGTCCTGTGATCGACCCAGTTCAGATGGAGAGCCCTGTCATGAAAATGGCATCTCAGATGGCAAAGATCCAGGTGAGGTTTTTATGTTCAGTCCTTTTTTTGGTCCATATCATTGGAGACGACAGATGTAGAGTTTCTTTATATAAAGGAAGAGTATTTTGTGGCATACACTGTAAAAAGTGGTAAGAAGCTAATCTATCTACAGCTGTCTGTCTAAAATATTTGATTCAGTGTTTGATTAGTATTTGATAAGTTGATACAGTGATGTTTAAATAATATTTTAATAATAATAAACATTTTCAGCATCAATTTGTTAATCATCGTGCTCGGAAACCTGTCAGTTACTAGATAAAATCACTGTATTTAAAAAAGAAATAAACAAAAACACACATTTGTTAGTGTTTTAATTCATGAAGTGAACTTTTTGGTTAAGAAAACAAACTTAGTAAAACAACAGAGCAAAAAAACAGAACAAATTTAATCCCATAAATGGGATGTTTATTTGACTCGAACTATTCCATTGTTTGAACAACGGCAAAATCAGGGCAAGGAGACCCTTCTTAAATAATCTAATAGGATTATTTATCTAGTATTTACACCACGCTGTCTCGATCTGGGATTGAACTTTTCAGGACATCTGTTTCAGGTCTGTGGAAATGTTTATTTTTTTCAATTTGAGACTGCCTTGCCTCAGACGTGTTGGTGAAGAATTGCCTAATTTGAGTGGAATCCAAAACTTGTGCATCTGCAATCCCATATGATTGATAGCTCAGCATCACGGCCACAAGCCGCAGTAACTGCTGTGCTGTTTTCACATGAGTTATGGCAGCTGACCTCTGATAAACCTACAAATAAATAAAGGATGATGTCTTATAATAATTCCTGTAAAATTGTAAGGTTATGGAATTGTAAGGTATTGATAAAGTTATTTTTTCTTTTTTTTAAACAAAAAAAATTTAGGGAAGCATTTCTTGGCAGCAGAAACATGAACCATATCTATCTGATCTCCTCTGTGTCTGTCTGATAGCACCTTAGATATCCTTACACCACACCAGCAGCCATCTACTGCACTTCTTTAATGAAAGATGGAAGACAAATTTAAAAGAACCATGCAGATAAATCAGATTCTTCATATTCTTTCCAGCTGTCGTAAGTGCTGAGACGCTGTGAAATCATATTAGCCTGATCGCAGAATTTTCCCTCATGATAAAATGAAGAACTATGTCTGTATAGGTCCTTTAAGGGCCAATGGTTTTTGCATCTGTGGCTCTGGGTTTTGCCTCATGTCTGAGGCTGCTGTGCAGAGACAGAGAAAATTTAGAGGACTCTGGGTTCAGATGGGCTTAGCTTTAATTAAAGGAGTCGCCAACTAAGATGTACTCTTCTGCAGTGGAGCTTGGACCAAGTCAGGCTAGAAGAGCAAGAGTTTCACTGTCTTTATATGTTTTCTTTGTCCTTGTAAGCTGCTTTTGTAGTAGGCCTTTTGAGAAGGAGAAAAGCCTGTAATTTGTTGTGCTGTAGTGTCTTACACATTTTAACCCAGTCCAGATCCCAAACTGCTAGTTTGCTCACATTGTCCACCATTGGTTTGGAATAGGATGTGACCTGAACGGTTTTCCACAGTGTGTCCTTTTACTTTCAATGTTTAAGTTTGTTTTTTTCTAGATCTTTTGTTTCTTACAATACCATTAACCACAGACCACACTCCTCAGATAAAAGTATCCGAAAAACTTGGAGAAGAATGAAGTTGGTTTCACGCACTGTCTAGGATTCGGATTAAAAGTCTGAAGACGTGTGCTGTCATTGTCAGTTCAGCCTCTTACTCTCTGGCCTAAGTTACTAACATTTTAAAGTGAACAGATTGCCGTTTGTCATTTTCCATAATTCAATCATTTCCCACCAAATCCACCCCACAAACAAAATATTTTCCAAACCCACCCCTTGTTATAGTTGCAACACCAACGGGTTTCTAGATAACTAGCATATCTGTATAATATATTACTTTATAAAATCCCATACATATATTTCACACACTGACACTAATTTGCCTTTTTTTTGAAGCCAAAGGCAAGAAGAACTCTAAATCAGAGCAGAAAGGCACCGTGGGACGTGTGACTGGAAAGAAAATCACTAAAATCATAAGCCTGGGCAAGAAAAAACCATCTACAGATGAACAGACCTCATCGGCGGAGGAGGATGTCCCAACATGTGGTGAGTGGTTGCAGTACCATTTTGATATACATTACCATTCAAAAGTTTGAGATTTTAAATTTTTTTGAAAGAGGTTTCTTATGCTTATAAAGTTTGCATTTATTTGATCAAAAATACAGTAAAAACAGTAATATTGCGAAATAGTATTACAGTTTATAAGAACTTTTTTTTAATAATAACTTTTCATTTTAATGTATTTTGAAATGTCATCCTTGCTGAATAAAAGTACTAATTTTAGATTGTCCTATACATACAGGAACAGATAGAATAATGCCTGTGTGAACAAGTAACTGAAATCAGTCACTAAATAATATCTGTAATATCTATAGTGACAGATAAAGGTAGTAAATATCAAGGCTTTTTTATTGCATATTTCTGGATTTAGTTTTATCTGTTTTGGGCAGCTCCCATTGTTTTCATCTTCTCAGATATGCAGCCAAAACTCTGTCTAGTTTTTTCCATCTAGGTTTTTTCTTTCTCCACCATTTAAACACATTACCCAAACAAAGAATTGTGTTGCTCTTCAACCACATAATACCTAGATTTTTGCCAGTGTCATCACCTGAGAGAGGTTGATAGTCCTAACATTAGTGATTGGCAGCCTGTGAATCATGTTAATGAAGCATTCAATTTGCTGTGGTTCATATTTGTTATCTCAAAATTCGATTGCCAGTCCTAAAAATTCAGGAAATCACTTTAGTTAGATAATGCAATGTCTATTTACAGGGTTCCCACGCTTCTTGAAAGTACTTGAATTTCAGACATATGGATTCAAGCCTAGAAGCTTGAAAACAAACATAGGCCTTGAAAGTGCTTGGAAATCAATATAATGTGATATGTGCCCTGAAACGACTAATGATTGGGGTGGAGATGGGGTAGCTAGAGCATCATAGAGCCCTGCGCGGAACAGTTTTCTTAAGCTGAGTTTCTGATTAAATAAAACACTCTAGCTATCAATATGTGGGGTATTGAAATCACATTGAATGAGCGCTCGCAGTTCACTTTCGATTTTGCGATCACGCTTGTGTAAAGGATACAGAATAATTATTAGGCAATATTTGATCATATTTTTTTCCAAGTACATTTTACTAATTCCAAACCACATCTATCTTAATAACTACTATTAATTTTGATTTAATAATTTATAAGTGATACATGACTGGATTTTATATTCAGGTGTGCAGAAATTAGGCTTTTCTTTTACAGATGAATCTTAACTGAAAAGTCAAAAATTACTAAATCCCCATGCAAAAAAAATTTGCCAATTAAGGCATGACCATGGTCAGCGAAAATCGCATTTAAAGTTGTCCAAAACCATGAAGTTCTTAGCAACGGTGCATATTACTAATCAAAAATTAACAATAAAGCGCGACAATAAGCACAACTCCGCCTTTTTATGAATAATAGCCATTATAAAAGTATAAGTATAAGTAGGAAATATAAGAGGAAATAAAGACAAAAGCAAACAATTCATCAAACGTTCATGTTTAATCACTACAGAACATCAGAGCCAGCAGCAAATCGGAAGGACTAGCCGAGCTAAGGATGCTCGAGGCGGATACATAGCACAGAGCGCCCGGTATCCTAGCTCCGAAATGGCATAGCAAATTTTCAAATAGGCTCTGTCTTTATAAAACCGCAATTTGAGTTTTAAACAACTCATTCTCGCCTGAAAAACTCGTAATACATTTCATGACAGAATAACAGTAATATTTTGAAAATTACGCGGGTTTTTGGGCATACATTTCACAAGTCCACAAGAACAGAACGCATATTGAGAAACGGCTTGTCTGTGTGAAAATATAAAATGATAAAATACACAGTATTTTTTTTGTGTTTGCGCACGTACCGCTCAGTGGAACGAGCCATAAGGCTCCAGCGCCACATTTTCAGAACTGCAACCTACCTGAGTCTCCAGAATACAAGGTTCTCAGAGACTTTGCTTGGGTAAAAAACCCTAAAAAAATGACCCTCATTAATAAGAATAACATGCTGAAGTGTTGTGAAATACATGAAGACTATTTTTTTTTATAGGCTTTATGGACAGATAAGTTGAGAGTGACTCTTTAAGGACCAGCATCACGTCCTCTGGTACCACTGTTTGAAGAATTTATCTTCCAGAATCTGGAGCTCATTTTTATTAAATCTCTGCAAGACAGACTTTTCAGGATAGGAGAAAATGAATAATAAAAATGAACTCCCAACTTACTGCGACATGATGTAAGGAGAAAATTAGAACTTGAAAAATAAGAAAAACAGCTAAGTGAAAAGTGTTTACAGTTTAAAAGCAAATAGAAAGTCCTATTTTTTTTTTTTTTTTTTGCAGATTTGCACATGTACAAGGTTTAAAATGTTCATGACATATTTTTTAAAAAAATATTTAAGTTTTGAACTGCAGCATATTTAAGCACCATCATTCCTCTAGTCTAGGTCAAAGATGAAAAAATGGGATTTACAATAATAAGTGATTTACAAAATAATTTTGACTTGAGTTTATTTATTAATGAGTAATGTCTCTATTGAGAGAATGTGCACATTTTTATGTTAACAGGTTTTACAGTGTTATTACAACATTTAACCACTTTTTATTAATTTAAAAATTGTGAAATTCTTTCAAATTTAAATCTTGTACAAGAACTACAGCAAAAAACAGTTTGATGCATATTTTATCAATATTTTAGAATTACCAGTATTGACTTCAATGGATTTCATTAAATTTCTTTGAACACGACTGCTCAAAACGGTCTAAATTTATGAAACCTACACATTCAAAACATTATTACTCTGAAATTTTTAATGTAAAGGTTAAGTGTAAGTGAAATGTTTAGTACTGTAAGGTCTTTCATGACACTACATATGCTGGCGTGTGAATTTGATGGGTGCTTGATATAAAATAAATGGTGCTTAAAAAAGTCCTTGAAAGTCCTTGAATCTGGTGTTCATGAAAGAGTGGGAACCCCGTTTTAATGACCAAAGTAGCAGAAGCAAGGCCCGGACAATATGTGACCCTGGACCTCATCATCTGAATGCTGAATAAATAAGCTTTCCATTGATGTATGGTTTGTTAGGATAGAACAATATTTGGCAGAGATAGAACTATTTGAAAATCTGGAATCTGAGGGTGCAAAAAAAATTTAATATTGAGAAAATCGCATTTAAAGTTGTCCAAATGAAGTTCTTAGCAGTGCATATTACTAATCAAAAATTAAGTTTTGATATATTTATGGTAGGAAATGTACAAAATATCTTCATGGAACATGATCTTTACTTAATATCCTAATGATTTTTGGCATAAAACAAAAATCGATAATTTTGACCCATACGATGTATTGTTGGCTATTGCTACAAATATACCCGTGTGACTTATGATACTGCATCAATATGGGCTAACAGTATTATGCTATTATTATTCTTTCTGTTGTTTTTTTATTTAACTGTGATGTATTTCATTTGGTTTTATCTCCATTGTGCTTTGCACAAATACACTACTGTTTAAAACTACTGTTTTTCTATTTCAAATAAATGCTGTTCTTTTGAATTTTCTATTCATCATCTTCAGCAGTTTTAAACAGTTTTCAACATAGATAATAATAAGATAATAAGAAATGTTTCTTGAACACCAAATCGGCACATTAGAATGATATCTGAAGGATCATGTGACACTGAAGACTGGAGTAATGGCTGCTGAAAAATTAGCTTTTCTATCACAGGAATAAATTACATTTTTAAAAATATTTAAATATAACAATTTTCTAAATATCAACATGAAAAAAATATAAATTATTGGATTTTTTTTTTTTTTAATGATTCTTCCCCCAACCCTATCATTAACACTTTTACATGTTTTCTGCTTGTGTGTGGTTCTGTCTGTTGGCTGTAATATAAATCTCTCTGCCCAATCCTACATTAACAGGCTATCTGAACGTGCTGTCCAATAACCGCTGGAGAGAGCGCTGGTGCCAGCTAAAAGACAACCAGCTGTTGCTGCACAAGGACCGGGCAGATCTGAAGACACACATGGCCTCTCTGCCGCTGCGGGGGTGTGAGGTCATTCCAGGGCTGGACTCCAAACATCCCTTTGCCTTCCGTCTGCTGCGCAACGGACAGGAGGTGGCTGTTCTGGAGGTACGTGCCAAGTCCCTCAGCTCATGCGGGGCAATTAATGTGTCTGAGACAGGACCTCAGGGCAAGGATTAGATGGATGGTTTGGTTGGCTTGCTTTCGTAATGATGTCACTGCTGTATCATGTGTAGAGTGGATTTGCAGAGATTGCATAGATTAGTGCTTTATTTGTCTCATATTCCACTGACATTCATTGCATCTTTCCTCACTCTTTTTCCCGTCAGGCCTCCTCCTCTGAGAGTATGGGAAGGTGGTTGGGGGTCTTGCTGGCCGAAACGGGCTCCACAACAGATCCTGCTGCACTGCACTACGATTACATTGACGTCGAAACCACTGCTAATGTCATTCAGCTGGCCAAGCAGT
This sequence comes from Schizothorax lantsangensis, assembly GCA_027422415.1. Classification (NCBI taxonomy): domain Eukaryota; kingdom Metazoa; phylum Chordata; class Actinopteri; order Cypriniformes; family Cyprinidae; genus Schizothorax; species Schizothorax lantsangensis. The sequence continues at coordinate 18,758,189 of CM049860.1, forward strand.
CATTTTGGTGAGAACCCAGTACTGCTAAAAAAAAATGTATTAGCATGCCAGTAACTTTTTAGGTAACACTATAGGAAACACATAGATTTCCCTAAACAGCCTCCTTATTTGCTGCTTATTAATAGTTAGTAAGGTAGTTGTTAAGTTTAGGTAGGATTAAGGGATCTAAAATATGATCATGCAGAATAAGGCATTAATATGTGCTTTATAAGTACTAATAAACAGCCAATATGCTAGTAATAGGCATGCTAATAAGCAACTAGTTAATAGTGAGAACTGGTCTTTATAATAAAATGTTACCATGTTTTCTTTAATAACTCATATTTTTCAACACATAGGGGTATAGTAGTATTTTTTTTTTCAAAACTGTATTTCACACATAGCTTTACAGCCATTTGAGCTTTAATAAAGCCCTCTTGAACACTCTCTTACACAGTATGTAGCATTGTAGTATGTAGTCTGATTCATTTTACTGAACTGGTTCATTTGTGTTCATGCAAATAAACCAGTTCATAAAGAACTGATTAACAACTGAATAAATTGTATCATTGGGCAAAAGTTTCCTGCCCTGCATTTGCATCTTCATATTTATAAATATTTAAATATATATGTTTAACATAACACTGCTGTTCAACAGTATATTTAATGCACAAAAATAAAAATATATAAATATTTATACAATTAATTTAATATAATACAATGTTATATATTATATTACATTTACATTTACATTTAAGTCATTTATCAGACACTTTTTTCCAAAGCGACTTACAAATGAGGACAATGGAAGCAATGAAAATCAACAAAAGAGCAATGATATGCAAGTGCTATAACAAGTCTCAGTTAGCCTAACGCAGTACACGTAGCAAGGTTTTTTTTAATTATATAATAAATAAAAAGAAAACAATATTATAGTTGTATTAGTTATATTGTATTAATTATATGTATTTATCTGTAACTTGTATTTGTAATTGAGATTATTAAAAAAAAATTCTCAGTGTTTTTATCTGTCATTAAATTATACATTTTGTATTCACTACTTTAATTTTTTTTGTTATATATTCATTTTTTAAATAAATGTACTAATTATTGCATATATTTGTATAGTACCATTGAAAAGTTAGAGGCCAGTAAGATTCTTTTCAAGAAATGTATACTTTTATTCAGCAAGGATTCATCAATTGATCAAAAGTGACAGTAAAGACATTTATAATGCTACAAGATATTTAATATTTAAGATATCAAATAAATGCTGTTCCTTTTTTAAAAAACTTTATATTAATAGTAATATAAAAAATTATATTAAACAGTGAGAAAAAAAAATGTATCACTGTTTCCACAAACATATTAAGCAGCAACTGTTTTCAACATAAATAATAATAAGAAAAGTTTATTGAGAAGAAATGGCTGCTAAAAATTGAGCAATAATTAAAGTACATTTTAAAACGAATTAACAGTTATTTTACATTGTAATACCAAACTTGCCCCTTTTAATAATTAGATACTGATTGTTAATGCCTTCTAGAAGCTAACTACTAAGCTTGACTGTAGTTAAAGTGCTCATGAGTAGCTTGTAAACCTACAGTTTTGAAGTATCTTTCCCAACACTACTGTTAAAAAGTTACGGGTTTAAGTTCTTTGTGTGATATTTGTATATGTAGTAATGAATTTATGTATGTGTTCACAGTTTCACCAGTAAGCGTGCAGTTTCTCCAAACCCATACCTTGATAACCCAGTCAATGGTTACGCCTGTCCCACAGGGGTCTCTCTGCATTATGATGACGTGCCCTGCATCAATGGATCTGTAAGCAAATGAACAAACTTTAAACCCATTAAATTCTCACCATCTTTTCTAATCCTGCCTAACTCCTCTCTATTCCTGATCCACTTTTTCTTTCCTAATCGCTCTTCTCTTGCTTGCACGCTTGCGATACGGAAGGTACCAGATGCGCACTACTCCTCCCCAGCTTCAGGGGGCCGTCGTTGGAAAGAAAAGTCTCATTACGAGAATACAGATCTTTATGAAAACATGCCCTCCCCCAAACTAGCACCCAAATCCATCCGCTCACAGTCATCTTCCACAGGGCATTACAACACACCGCTCTCCACCAAATCTCTGTCCTCTTCCCCCTCTCCCTCAGCTGCTAATACTAACACTAACCAGGTGACTAACCAAGGCTAACACAGTATATCTCAAACAATGGATATCTGTATCAGATTTGTATTTTCAGTTAATATTAACAAACACAGAATGGAAATAAACACACAGCATAGTGCATGTATTGTGGACCACCCAGCTCCAGAAATGAATGCTTTTGATCTATATAATATCCATGTCTGTGTGGCCGTGGCCTTGAATGGATTTACTGAAGCCTTAGTTCACTCTAGGTTACATTTTATAGGCCAAGGATTGAAAAAAGGGTTGCTGCCAGCTATAGCATATCTAAAAGAAAATGTCCCCTCAAGCAACATGTGTGGTTTGGTAGATGTGGTTTGCAGATCTAACCTATGTGAAATTATTTGAATGAAGTGGTAATCTTAGAACTACATCACAAGTCACACCCTTAAAATGTAACAGGTGTTAACAGCGAAATCAAAGTCTTTAAATATCAGATGTTTGTTAATAGCCCACATATCAGTTTCACCTTTTTTGGTACATTTCTTTCATCCAATCAGCTCAAGGGAAAGAAAGGCCTGACCACCAATGGGTTCGCTGCAAAGCAGAAGTTGGACAAGAACCAGCCCAAAAAGGCCAATGGAATCAGCAGCACTGTTCCAGTGAAACGCAACAACTCTAGTAAGAGATTGTAACATATAAAAGCACATCTGATAATCTCAAAATGAGTCTTTCATTTTTTTTTTTAAGTGGACATACGGCTGAAACTAAACTAAGCAGACATTAAGTCTGCATCCATTATCCTAGCTATTACACCACTAATTTCTTTCAAGGAAAAAGAAGCCACATAGATTTGTGGAGAATGCCGGTATGTGGAAATTGCAGTGCTGTTAGACAGCAGTGGAGCTGTTGACATGCTCCTTTGTAAACTCAATCTCCCCAAATTCCGTTTCAGACGGGCAGTCAGTCAGTCACAGACATCCTATCCATCCAGTGGCCATTTACGTGGACTCGCAAATATTTGGATGTGGTATACTGTATATTCTGTCTGCCTTTTAATCTGCGTTTGTGGTCTCAGAGGCCTTTAATGCGATGAAAAGACTGAATCCAAAAGTTAAAAACTGGAAAGATTTTTTGATGATGGTTTACTTTGATTATAATGCATCATTAACCTTCACAGGTGTGGACCAGTATAAGTACGGGAAAAACAGAGTGGAGGCAGATGCCAAGAAACTCCAAGCGAAAGAGGACGAGCTGATGAAGAGGAAGCAGGAAATTCGAAACCGCCTGACCCAGCTGAAAAAAGACCGGAAGGACCTCCGCACTGCTATAGAGAACAACACAGGTGAGGATGTCAACGGGATTCAAGTTTGATTGAATCTGTTAATGACAAATAAGAGTGTTCAAGATTGCTCTACACTAGCATTCAAAGGTTTGAGGTAATAAATACTTACATTAAAGGGATAGTTCACCCAAAAATGAAAATTGTCATCATTTACTCACCCTCAAGTAGTTCCAAACCTGTATGAATTTCTTTGTTCTGCTGAACACAAAGGAAGATATTTTGAAGAAAGTTTGTAACCAGGCTGTTTTGGGGCACCATTGACTTCCATAGTAGGAAAAAATAAATACTATGGATGTCAATGGTGCCCCAGAACTGCTCTGTTTCCCACATCTTCCTTTGTGTTCAGCAGAACAAAGACATTCATACAGGTTTGGAACTACTTGAGAGTGAGTAAATGATGACAGAATTTTCATTTTTGGGTGAACTATCCCTTTAAGCAAGGATAAATTGATCCAATTGTGACGGGACATTTATAATGTTACTAAAGTTTTATATTTCAAATAAATGATGTTTTTTAAGCTTTCTATTCATTAAAGGATCCTGAAAATGACAGTTATAACCTCTCCCGGTGTTGTTTATTTCATCCAGGTAAGCGCTCTCAGGCAACTTTGACAGATAGACTTAAGAAAGTGGAGGATGAATGCAAACTAAAAGAGGAAGAACGAGTCAATCTGGAACTGGAGCTGACGGAGGTGAAGGAGAGTCTGAAGAAAGCCTTGAATGGAGGCGTCACCCTGGGTCTGACCATTGAACCCAAAACGGGCAGCTCCAGCCCACAGGTCTGGAAAAACAGCAACAATTTCTCTAACATAGACATGATGTAATACTAACTGTAGGGTTGTGTCACTTTCATTTTTAGTGATAAAAGCAAAGCAGGTATCAAAATGTCTCGTTTGTTTTAGTCTCCAGTGCTAATGAGGCGAACGGTGGACAACTCGCCCATGTCCAGCTGTGACACCAGTGACACTGAGACCTGCTCTCTACCAGTCAACAGCGCATCTCTGCTGCGGCGTCAGACACAACAGAAAGCCTCACCTGTGCGAGGACACGTCCTCAAGAAAGCCAAGGTCAGTAACCACATAACACTTATTTTCTTCATTACACTAGATATTAATCGCAGGTAACATATGCTGGGTCTTATGTAAAAGCATGATCCTAAAGTTGCATTTACTTTAAGATGTTTACAGTGCATATTTTACCCCTGTGAGTTCATTCTGTTCTCTTTTTTTTTGCAGGAATGGGAGATGAAGTCTGGCACATAAGTTCTTTTCCACCAACTTTTCATTTTCGCTGTATCTATTTATTTAATTTAGTCCATATATGAGTGATGTTGAAATTGAATTGACTGAACCATAGACACACTTTTCTGACACTTGACTGAGTCCGGTGCTGTTTATCCTTATAGCACTATCCCTGGATCATGATCTGACTATAAAGCAACTTACAAACGAGGAAAAACAAGCAATTTGTCATATAGAGGCCAACAGTAATTCCAAATTTATACACTACCATTCAATATTTTGGGGTCAGTATCATTTTTTTTAAGGAATTTATACTTTTATTCAGCAAGGATGCATGAAATTGATCTAAAGTGACAGCAAAGATAAAAAGAAATATTTTAAATTAATGCTGTTCTTTTAAACTTTGTTCATCAAGGAATCCTGAAAAAATGTAGCATGGTTTCCACAAAAATATTCAGCAGCACAACTGTTTTCAACATTTATAATAATAACAACAGATGTTTCTTGAGTGTCAAATCAGCATAACAGAATGATTCCTGAAGGATCATGTGACACTGAAGACTGGAGAAATGTCTGCAGAATGTTCAGCTTTGCCATTACTGGAATTAAAATATATTAAAACAGAAAGCAGTTATTTTAAATTGTACTAATATTTCACAATGTTATTGTTTTTCTCCATTTCTAATCAAATAAATGCAGCTTTGGTGAGCATAAGAAACCCCAAACTTTTGAATGGTAGTGTAACATTAGAGGAAAGATAATTTTATTGTGATTTTATGTTATCATGAACACAGAACATCTCAGATTATGGTCCACTAAATATATTGTGTGCTAAGCTCACTGGTCTCAGTTGGTAATCACTTAAAAGTCTATAAAAGTCTGTTTCTTTCTTCAACAAGAAGCCATTAATGGAAGACAGAATCTTCAAGTATTTATTTGTAAATGTTTAAATAAATATAAGCCACTCTGTGTTTGTCTGTTGATATTTAGTTATGCCTTTCATCAGGCTTCACACTAGTTGTAGAGAGCAGCTTCGGGATATACAGTACGTCTTCAGATAAATGTAAATTACAGAATGTGATCATTCAAAGGTTGTTCTTTACAGAAAACTGTAATCTGTATGAAAGTATTTTACCAGCCTCTCCTCCTCGATGTCTGGCCCATTATTTTCGATCCAGTGGTCTGGCCAAACTTTTGGCTATGGTGAGAGCAGCCCATGGGGAACAGGGCAGCTCAGGCCAGGGTGTGGTCCTCTGCTGGCTGACTGCTCTGGAAACACTTCCCCTCCACCGAACACACTGCAACCACTGCACTGAAACAGCTGAAACTCCAGAACACTGCAATGCATCATACACTGACAGTTATACATGTACTGTATGCTAACACAAATAACACAGCGTGCATATGTGAAGTTTCATTATAGTTTGCAGTCTTTAGCTGTGCATGTGCAGGTGTAAGAGCTTGTAAGTAATCCGTTTGCGAACAAAAGAAGAGTTCAGACTGTAATCTGCTTTGTTTTGACCACTCAAAGTCCAGCCACCTAATGTACTGAAAATGGTGCTTTTAAGCAATGCTTAAACTGTTCACTCCTAATTCAGCCAGATTTTGGAGTCTTGGTGCTTAATTTAGACCCACTTTTGTATTAATGTTCAAGGCACATTTATAACTCTTTGTTTATTGTGCAGTGAAGTTTGGCTTTTGATTTGAAGCTACACATTTTCAAGCTATGCTACACGCAGGGTGCTGTCTAAATATAATTATTTTCTGCTTGGGTCAGAGCTTTTTTTTTTGTCCAGTCATTTTGTAAAAGTCGGCACTGGATGAATGTTTGCATCAGTATATTTGTTAAAGACAACATTAAGTCACCTTTGTCTCCAGCTCAAAGTAGACGAGATGCTTCAGTCTTTCTGCACAGCTGCTTATTCTGTAGTCAAAGTGATTTACTGATTTGACAAAGTAAAATAAAACCTTTAGATTGAGTCAGCTTTCAGCCTCACTTTGCAAAAGGAATGTGGAATGTGAAAAACTGCGCTTTAAATGTCATTTTGCTTTGAGGGTGGGAGCAAAGACACCATTGTATGTTTTGCACCTTATGGATATTACTCTGTATTATTTTGCTGATGACTGTTGTCAACTTGGCAACAAAAGGACTGTACATAGAAATAATTAAACTGCTTTAAAAAAATTGCTTGTGTGTACCAATTTGTGTATTATGACAATTCGCGATAGACAATAACTGGCAACATTTCTTTTGTGAGACTATAATGATATACAATCACAATGATTTCACTCCAGCAGTTTACTATTGTATTAAAGTTACACACTAAAAATTAACAGGGCCTGAATTTTGTTCAGATTTTGTTTCACATAAATCTAGCAAAAGTTTAAATAAAAAGTGTCCATCTGGCTAGTAACATATTAAATTCAGTGACTCACACAGAACACTGGCGACCTCATGCGTACGAAGATAAAACAATCAGATTAATCGGATTTCTCACTTTTTAGATTGTTTTGTCACGTGGTATCTGTTACTTTTCTCATCGCTAGTCAAGATGGCCTTAATCAGAGTTGTTTTTAAATAAAAATTGTAACATTTATTGTATAGAAATGTATTTGAATGATTTCCACTTGTGGAAAACAATTATACCATACGATTATGATAAACCTCCGCTAGATGGCAGAGTAGTGTTTTTCAGATGTTTGCCACCACCGATAGATTTTACCGAAGAAGAGAGAAACGTTTGGCCCTCGAGTAATAGTTCAGCGTTTCCATTGTCTATATTTGTATTCATATCGACAGTATTTTTGCTCATAGTGGCATATTTCAGAAAACATGAATGAGGATATTTTGACCACTCTGAAAATACTGATCATCGGAGAAAGTGGAGTGGGCAAATCCAGGTATGAGCTTTAAGATACTTGTTTACAGTTTACAGTCATCTGATGGAACAACAACAAAAACAGCACAGCTGCTTATATTAAAACAACCTGACCTCGCTTTAGATAGGAACCACTGAATGTTTGTGTATTCTCAAATTCCCATACCACAAATAACACATTTGCAGATGTGTGTTTATGTGTCATAATTTGCTAGTAAGACGGAAAGTCTGATTCACCTTTCTTTCCCCTCTTCTCTTTCTTAGTTTTCTTTTGAGATTTACAGATGATACATTTGATCCAGAAATTGGTGCAACAATTGGTAAGTCTGTAAAATCATATGACTAAAGCAATGTTGATAGAGGTCCAAAATATATAAAACCAGGTTTAAACACAGCCGTATTCTCATCCTTTGTAGCTAAAGCAGACAGTCACATTGTGTTTTGACTTTCTGATAACTGACATGTCAAAACAGGCTTATATATACAGTATATTACAAAATACAGGATTATATATTGATTAACTGGCTTTGATTGCCATCTAGTTCTGTATATGGGTTATAAATTGTTTACAGGTCACATATTGTTGTGTAAGCATGAGAAGTTTCTTGGTTTTTAAGTTTGTTTGATTATGTGCCTTTATAATGTAATGAAAACAGAAACCTAACCATCACAGGACACATTGACGTAAATCACACATGCTTCTCTAGTGCTGGTCTTACTTGAAAAACAGCTTTACGTGCATAGTTGAAATTCTGGACCTATAAGTGAAATTTTACATTTTGAAAAGTATATTTTATCCATGTCAAATCCTGTTTAACAGCTGATCTGTGTCTTTACAGTGGAGATCAATGTATAATCTGGTCACACTTTAGTCTGGGGACCAACTTAACTATAAATTTGCTGCTTACTAATAGTTTGTAAGGTAGTTGCTAAGTTTAGGTATGGGGTAGGATTAAGGGATCTAAAATATGATCATGCAGATGAAGGCATTAATATGTGTTTTATATATATGAATAAACAGCCGATGTGTTAGTAATAAGCGACTAGTTAATAGTGAGAGCTGGTCCTTAAAATAAAGTGTTACCTTACCTTATACTGTATGTTGTAGAAGTCCATTGGTTCTTCAAAGCAGTGACCGTTACTTTGACATTTAGGTTGACGTGTGTTGATGTGACCGCCGTTTTCTTTTCAAACAAGTCCAGATCTCCTTCTTTGGCTTCCTCTGGTAAATCTGTCAGTCCTGTGTTAAAATTCAGGAGTACTTCATGCCTCCTGATCTTTCATTCACAGAGTGCTGAGAGATTTATTCCCCTGTCATCTTTACACATACTTTCATTTTTCTTTTATGAATGTAAATCACTTATGTTTGTAATTGATGTGGCTTTGCTGAGTGATGAGACAGGTGGTTGAGTCGTCCTATTTTCTTTTTATCTGTACGTAATAAACCCACAATTCCCCATTCAGCTATAAATTCTGGTCTTTCTAACTTTAGTCGCTCTGGGCTTGTTGCCTGACAAATATCTGGGTCCATCAAAAATTAAATCTGTCTCGCTATATGAATGGTTTTATCATAATCCTCATAAAACATCTAGACTGTATTTCCATATATGCTTGTGAATCTTTTTGAATATTCCACCTGATTATTTACATTTGCTAGTGTTTATATGTGTTTGTAACCATATTTGTACCCAGTGTAAACCTTACAAAACCTCCCAGTCCCAAAACCTTCTTTTAAGGATGCCCTCATTTGTAAAAATTGTAAATACATTTTTTTTAATGTTGTAAAAATGCAGAATGTTTTCAGTTAAGGCTAGGGTTTGATTACAGTACATTTATAACTAGCTGTATATAAAACTCTTCCATCTACACTTGACCCTCTAAAACAAGCACTCTCTATTCTATTTCTATTCTATCTACTTTTTATTCTTTTTAGTTATTATAAAAAAAAAAAATTGCTACATGCACTTCGTTAGACTAACCAGAACTTGTCACAGCACTTACATAATGTTACTCTTTTGTTGGTCTGATTGCATCTATGGTTATCATTTGTAAGTCGCTTTGGATAAAAGCATCTGCTAAATGATTAAATGTACATTTAAAACAATGAAAGCTAATATGATGTTCTATACGTACTAAACACATAATTTATTTCCATTAAGGTGTAGATTTCAAGGTGAAAACCCTGGCTGTGGATGGAAACAAAGCGAAGCTAGCAATCTGGGTGAGCAGTCAATCATATTTTATCTAGTTTAGAGTGGCACAGATTTATGTTTTGTGAAGGTTAACTATTTATTATTTAGTTTCCATGGAAATCATGTCTTAGTTTGGACATTACTGTACGAGACAGATGTAAATTAGTCTTTAAAATACTTGTATAAACTTGACTGTGTTTCCCTAATATAACACAAGATGGCAGTGTTGTTCCTTCCTTTTTTCCTGAAGGCAGGCCGCTCTTTTGTAATGTCTTTATAATTCAAAATATTCATTGTTACATGTTATTTACACTATTTCCCTTGATTTTGTGTCGTGTTTACAGGACACAGCAGGTCAGGAACGTTTTCGAACTTTAACCCCCAGTTACTACAGAGGAGCTCAGGGTGTCATTCTGGGTAAGCGAGTATAAACAGTTTTTTCACTATTAAAAAACATGAAAAAGCTGTACCGCTTTAGAAAAGTGTTTATGTATCTAGCATGAATATACACTGATACACTGGAATAGTGTATGAAACACCAAATGTTATATTTATAGTTATGTTTGTCTGATTTAGGCTAATTTGAGAAGTCTAATTGTCTATCGTCTAATTTAAAATGTAGTTTTTAAATGTCTTTTTAGTGTATGATGTTACTAGGCGAGAGACGTTTGCTAAGCTGGATAACTGGTTGAATGAGCTGGATACATACTGTACAAGAAATGATCTTGTCAAAATGCTGGTGGGAAACAAAATCGATAAGGTAAGTTACATTTAATGCGCTTAATGTTTTTTTTTAAAGCTGTACAAGTTCAGCAGACTCTTTGTCGTATATTTCCTTTTGTCTTTAAAACACCTGCCTGGACCCAATTTCCAAAGCCTGACAGACAGATATGCTTCATCTCTACACTGCTCTATACTTATCTACAAAAAATATTAGTTATTCTGGATTGTTAAATACATAATGCTGATGTAGACATGGAAAAGTGTTTCTGTATTCGTAACTCTAATGAAAACGATGTCTGATTCTGAGCTGTTTTTCTCTGTTTGCGTAGGAAGACCGTGAGCTAGAGCGAGAAGAGGGTCTGAAGTTTGCTAGAAAACATTCCATGCTTTTCATAGGTGAGTAGTCTCTAAGATGTTCCCTTCATCCTGTGATGAATTTCGTGAGCCCTCATTATTCACTAATACACAAGCTTTAAATAGGAATACATTGACATTTTACTTTGGTTTCATTTCCCATATTTCATTTCAAGATTCATCATCTTCACACATGGAAAAATCAGACTTTTGACGTAAGCTAGTTTATTCAACTGCCGTAGTACTCGCATGCTACTATTTTTAAACCCTTGGGCCCATTTGCTAAAAAACAAAGATTATGCTATTTAATTGAGAGATGGATTATTTGTATAAGTCGAGCGTGCATTTATTATGACAGTTAATTCAAGTCAGACTTTACAATGGTTCTGATTTATTTCTCATTTGAGCTTGTGTAATCGTAACAGCCCTGTGTATGTATTTGTGGGTGACGTCCTGCATTCCTCTGCGCTGTGGGTTTGGTTTGTAAGTCATGTGACACGCCTCATGAGTGGGTATGTAAGCAGCAATCTGTCTGAATTAGCCGTGAAGCCCTCACACCAAATGAAATCTGCAGATGGACACCATGGCTGCGGCCCGTGTGCTTGAGGCCAACGCTGGTTTTTTTTCAGATGTAATGTTTCCTATTCGCTGCTACTTTCTCCTGACTTTTAATATTAAAGGCCAAGTGTTTCTTATGTTTTTGCAGCACACTATTCTTACAGTTCTTTTTTGGTTTTGTATTTGTTTCGAAATAAATTATTCAGCAAGGCTGCTTTAAAGGCATATGTAATGCTACAACAGATTTCTATTAAATACATTTTCTCTCCTTTTCGTGCAGAGGCCAGTGCTAAGACGAGAGATGGTGTTCAATGTGCATTCGAGGAGCTGGTGGAGAAAATCCTGCAGACTCCAGGCTTGTGGGAGAGCGTGCACAAGACAAGAGGAGTTGCCCTGTCTGAACTCTCTGTAGCCGGTCAAGGAGGCTGTGGAGCATATTGCTCACTTCTCTAACACACAAACTGCTGTTTAAACAGTGCAGGTTAGATTAGTTAACGCATATATATGCAGGATACATAAACCTTTTTTGGCCTATGTATCTGTGCAAGCACACAAGCAACACTCATATCTCATGCTTAAAGCATTATCATTTAACAGGTCCGGCACAAACGATATAAAGACGATCGCTGGAAAACTAGATAAGCCTTAGAGGAGACCCTTACTACATTTTAGTGATGAAATTAATTTAAAGAACTCTATTGAAGGCACGCTCATCATTTGTATTCAGGAGGGGGATAAAAAACCTTGATTGCTCTATTATACCTCAGATCAGTTTGCTTCTCAGTTTGTATATTTCTCGTAGTGTTTTACTTTGTTTTGTCCCAGTGCCTGTGTTTCTTATTTAGGAAGAGGTAAACACTCATCAGTTTAACTCGGCCTTTCAAACTGCTGGAATGAGACCTCAGTAGAACACAGATTTCCATCAACATGCCCTCGCTTGATGTCTGCAACGTGCGGAACTCCGTTCTTTCTTTATCTGTCCATCTTTGGATCCCACTTTTTCCTACTGTCAATCACTTGTTAACTCTCTTTCCTCTCTCTCGCTACATGTATCTGTCTTCAATTCAGTTCTATCAGTTCCGTCTCTGTTTCTCCACATCCCTCTCTACAGAATAATAGAGTTACCAAGGATTTTAGATTTGTGTTTTACTACTTTTATTGACTTGGACCGCCCACATAAAAATATGTTTTTGAAAAGTTTATAAATCAAACAGATTGGCACAACAAGTCTCTGCTGTGCTTATAAATGAGGGTAAAAAATAACTGGCATAGCAAGGAATAGATTAATGAGAAAAGGTTCATTTCATTCTTTTGAATATAGGAGTATTTTCGCCTGCAGATTCATGGACACTTATTGTCTTGACATGTCTGTCCATCTCAGAGAAAGGATTTTTATTTTTTTTTAAATCCTTAGAGTGAGTCATTAGGGTGTGACTATAGATGGCTGGTTTTCTCACACAGAGAAATGGAACAAAAGAACAAATTTAGAAATAATAAATGTTCGCCAAAAAAATCTATGATACTTTACAGCGATGCCAAATGAATATTTCCATTCTCCTGGTTTAATCTGCACTATCCGATCTGGACTATTTAGTCTGTTATGTTTGTTTTAGAGAAACATCCAGGGGGTCCCAGATGTCTGGTCTTGTGTTCGTAGCTTAAAAACTGGGTGGTAAAGTCCTGTTGAGAGCCAACCTCAGTTACAGCAGTTTCAGAAAGTGTGTGGCACATGTGGAAGGAAACGCTGGGTTTGTATATACACCCACAGAGTATTTTCATTTTTGTGCATTTATGCATTCCTTTTCACTTGTTTTGAAAATGCAAATTATTAGGCAATTATCAGTGTATCGAATAGTTTCCAGTTGCATGCAGTGATGTCTTCAGTGCTTTTTATGGCAGTTATATGTAATGCTTTATGTTTTGACCTAATCACTGCATATCAAAATCATCCCATATTTCTATTGATCTGAGGACTTTAACTAATTTTGGTTTGGATTCCTTACATAATCATATTTCTCTATTTGTATGTAAGTTAAAATGTAAATCCAATGAATACACAAGAACGCATTTACGCAATATTGCATACTGTTATTGCACATTCATTGCTGTATGTAAATATTTGCTGATGATGGTCATAAATACATTGTAATGTTGATGTTTGACACTATAATGCTGCAATATTTTGTCTTTGAATACCTTTTTCTCTCTCTCTTTCACTTTCTCTCATACTTTTTCCAGCAGTGAGTTCTTGTTAAATATGACCCACCACAGGAATGTATCTCTCCAGGCCTCTGCGATTTCACCATTTCCCGTTACATTTCTGCGTGAATGCTGTAGTGACTGAAGTGTTTGCTTATTCATGTGTTCAGATGGCATCTTCATATGGTTTCCGCACCCGTCCGATGTGGATGAATCCAAATTATTGCATTTGGACACACAGGCAGGTCCAGTAACCATAGTGATTGCAGGTTTTTCAGTGTAGATACGTCTTCAGAGCCGTTTGACCAGGAGGTGCGTAATTCCAAGTTGACAAATGAAGGCCTAGCCGAAAGATCTTTTTGGATTAAGTACAAAATGATTTGAAGAAAGTATGTGTCGATCATACATCAACGACGCTTTGCGGTGTCTATACTGTATTGTTCTTATATGACTGGCCGCCCTAGTCCTGTAATTCAGTACGTTATATATTATTTCCCCTGAAGACTTCTCTAAATGCTCCCACCTGCCAGTTTCACCTTTCTCTTGGATGAGGAAGGGATATTCCATGCACAATATTATAATTGCATAATATAATATTGAGGCCTAATTACTCTGCTGGTTAGGGTAGCTAAAAGCCTGGTTTGGACCAGTATGCTGAGGATCAGTGTCCAAAATTAAACATGTGCGGGTGACCAGCCATTCTGGTCTTTTCAGGGTAAGGATATAAATCAGCTTTCTTAGGTCCCTGCACTCTAAAAAATGCTGGGTTAAATACAACCCAGCGCTGGGTAAAATATGGACAAACCCAGCGATTGGGTTGTTTTCAACCAACAGTTGGGTTAAATGTTTAACCCAACCTTCTGGGCAGTAACCCAACCTTCTGGGTCAAAACAACACAATTGTATTTAACCCAGCATTTTTTTAAATGTGTGTTGAGTTTTTAATGCTGTATTCCTTTCTGTTCAGCCATTTTAGGTAATTCAATTATAGTAAATTATTGTTTGTTTGCATTATCTGCTTATTTTAGGCAGAAATCTGGAATTTCATGAAAAGGATTTCTAAATCTCCAGATCTGGAAATACTGCACTCTTAATTTTATCTTAATGCATAATACAAAACTTTACACGTTACTGAGATTTGAGTCAGTGTTAATTTTTCCTTGTTTTTCGACAAAAATATACTGTAAATATAAATATTTTCATCATATATTAATTTTATTCAGATTTATTCTGACTAAAATGGCATCTAATTTTAAACAGTGAAGTTTTTTTTTTTGGAGTTTTTGCCTTTATTATGGCAGGCTAGTGGAGAGCAGACAGGAAACGAAGCGGGAGAGAGAGAGGCAAAGGTCCTCTAATCGGGATTCGAACTCAGAACGCCTGTATGTTACATACTTGCCTACGAGGCTATGAGCACTGACATTCACATCATTTTTGTGTAGAATTTTTGTTATTATGTTTATGTGTAAATATGTGATTAATCTCATATAGGATGTGTTTGGATTAATTAATCGCTAACAAGGTGCTTCAGTTTTCCATTTTTGATTTACTGTTCTGACTCAGCAATCAGATATTATTGATAGCCAGCCTTTCTGCATTTTTATTTTATCAAGAAACATTGTCAGAGCATTTTTAATATCTAGCAGTGTTTGTTTTTGAATTTGTGTTGCCTTTTGTGGCGATACAGTAATGATTGACTGTTGATACCAAACCAGGCGCTTATATCTGTACATTTCTGCATAGGCCATCAGCCCATGTCTCATTAACTACCGTCTTTTATTCTTTCTTTTCCCCCTCTCTCTCGTGCATGGTTCAGTGCTCAGACGGCCTCTCTGTGGGCTCATCACACTGTCCTTCATGAGATCATTATGAGACTGCAATGGTGGTTTCATAAGGTGTCGAGTTCCCCGAACGTCACTGCATTTGGCCTGCTCACACACCCTGCTCTCGTTATCAGTCTGATTGATTTGCCGTATCGGCCGGGGGAACGGAGCCAAAGCAGTTGTGGGTCGGAGGATGGCTTGTGGAAAGTGCACGAAGGGTCAGAGTTTAGTGATGATTTTGGAATCTGTATTTCACTCTAGAGACACATTTAGCACATCGTGCTGTGTATAAACCGAAGGAACGTTTTCATTAGAGTTCTGCGGTAAATGCATCTTAATGGGGGGTGAAGTGCGGGGTTTCTTTGTACCACATATTCTGTAGTTATTGATGGCATATTTGGCCAGTGTTGAAGCCTCAGTTAAGCGTGACATTGGTCTGAAAAGCAATTTGCTTGGCTGCCATCCGTTTCCAAATCCTTCTTAACCTAGAATAAGACTCTATCTGGATCCGAAACACTATTTATGTTAAGTATCAAGTTGATTAGAAATGTCTGTGGTAATGCGTGTCATTTTTTGCTATAATCCCCTACAACTTTCATAATCATTCCCTCCAAGTGTTTAAAATACAGGAACTGTCAGAATAACCACCAGTTTATTCTTTCTAGATAAATAGTTCTTCTGACTAGTTGGATATGTACCTTGGAAGTTCATATTGGTCACAGTGCAGAAACAGCTCACAAGATTTTTGTGGCCTTTTAATGCCATTATTGCAGCTCAAAGTCTCACTTATTCACTAAATTGTTATTTTAATAAGTTTTGCTTGGTTGTAATAACTTTCATTCTCACTATACTGAAACATTCTAATAACTTACAGCATTACAAATCTATATACTGTGTATCAACCCTGCACAATCTGAAAAAAGCAAACTATTATCACTGGAGCAGTACCCTCACTGCATATTACTAACTTGGTTCTAAAACTGGGGTTGTCCAACAAAATGTCATAGCAATTTGTATTATTTTACATTTTGGTAAATTGATGGCTAATTTTTATGAATTCGGATGATCTCATTTGTGCATTTCTGTATGATCTGTTTATACCGCAGTGGTAGTTATGCTTACTTTTATTCTAAAAATGTAAGATTCATACTGTACGAATTCATATGAAATCGCCCTGTAAATAAAGATCAGTTTTGGGCCTCAGCAAACTTCCAAGGAGGTTATAGGATGACTTAAAATATGTAATTATATTATGAAGAATCTCAATACAAATGCTTAACAAACAAACAAACAAAAAAGTAAACTGAAATAATATTCTTAATGTATTCACATGGTTAATTATTTTAATATGTCAACACTCTCAGTTTCTGTTAACAAAACCAATACTATAAACTATCATAATTACAGCAGAAATACCAGAGGATTATTATCTTATTTAGTATAGGGATCCTGATATAGTGTTGGACAATGTCAAGTGAAAGAGGTTTGGAACCACTGCCTGAAAGGGGTCATGAACTGAGAAAGCATAATTCCTCTGATCTCTTGATATATAAGAGGTCATTGTACTATAAAAACATCCTGTAAGTTTCTAACTTTCTCATTAGTCTAAAACCGCTTATATTGAAGCCAATCTGCCAAAACGACAGCTTGCGGAGTGTCCCACTCTGTGATGTAATAGTGTGGCTAAACACCAGCTCCGCAGAAGAAGAACAATGCCTGCTTCTACATCGCTGCCTCTTTAGCCCCACCCACCGATTCCTGCCTGTAGTGTAAATAACAAGAGAGGCAAACGCAGGTCTACGCAGAAACAAAAAATAAAGATGCTCCAAAGACAACAAGATGCTGTGCAGTGCCAAATTCTGATCCCAACGTTAGGAAAGAGTGGATGAAGTTTATTTTTAATGAAGTTTCAGACCACGTCAGTAAGAACTTACACCACAGATTCGTTTACAAACAAGACACACTTTGACACAGGATTTTCAGAAAGATTGAAACTAAAAGACGATGCTGTACCTACTATAATGGATCCCACAGTAATGTCGAAGAGTGTGGGTTACTGTTTTTATTACATGGTCACTATTGCTATGTACTGAGTATTTATGCGTTCTTAACTTAAATCACCGCAGCATCCATCTATGAAAAACTGCAAAATTGTTAGTAAATCATAGCAGTGGGCATTTACTTCCAAGTCTACAATTCGCAAGGCCCATTCAAACAGAGCATTCCAATGAGGGGGGTCAAAACAGGACAGAAAATAGCCTATTATTTCTAAATTAGGACATATTTTTATGTAAAAATCTTGACAACTTTATAAAGTGGACCTCAGAGAACCATGCGTACAAAATAAAAAACAAAGGCAGTTCAAGACCCCTTTAAAAGTTATTTAGGATACTTGTATGCATTATTTAGCATAGATACGGTACACAGGTTTACCTTTTGAGGATACTGTCCCAGTGACAAGTTCGTTTTTTTTCCTACATTGTGGCTGCTGCTGAGAGCTGACCAACCAGCTGATTAAGGCAGATATTTTAGGCTAAATTTCATTAACACACAGTTGAGAGAATTAAGAAGAGATATGATGATAAAATGACTCTGAACATTCACAGAGCTTTTTAAACTTGCGTGTACTGTATAAAGAAGCTCACGGTCTGGCCCCTGACTTCAATCTTTAAAACAAACTTTTGAATTCCATTTCTCTGCTCTGGACAGATGACGATCCTGGCTGTAAAATCTGTTGCGCACGATTTAGATTTGGCTGGGCTGTCCACTCTCTCAAATCCATCCATCGTTTTCAATTTCTATATTTGACAGAGCTCTGACATCCCGTCCCCAATTTTGCCGTCTTCTCTTTCCTCACCTTTGTTTTCCAGACATCGGATGTGCGGCAGCGTTTTCCTCATCAATAAAAAGGAAATTAATATCACTGTCTAAATTCCATAATGCAAGGTCTACCACATGAATTCTGACGTGACCATGACCATCCGTCTTCTGCCCCTCAAGTATTGATTTAGTGGTGATGGAAAATAAAAGACCCTATACTGAAAGGAAAAAAGTCCTTTGCTCTCAAAGTCAGTTTTTAGCACAAAGCTAAGTGGGCACATGGGAGGCCAGAGCATGAATTAGTGGCTTCATTCATCTTTAGCAGATCTGTGGCTTTCAGCGTGCTCCCATGTGACATCCCGTTGGCCCGAGTGTGCTCTGTGGGATTCCTGGAGCATTCTGTCATTCACTCCACACGTACATGCACACATAAAGACTACCAGACTGACTACTACAGTATAGAGCGCTGTAGCCACAGGCTTCTATAATAAACTAATCACATTGTATCAACACACAGAGGGTGTAAGCTTTCCTCAAGCAGAAGAGGCAGTGCCATGGAAAAACCGCATGTTTCACTGAGACAGTCCCTTTTCTGTGTTCCTGAGGAATGAAAGGAAAGAGGATGAAAACAGTCTGGTGGTCCTACGGGTCATATGATTGGCACACGTGGTAACATATTCTTTATTTTGTGTAAATAATCTTGACTTGTGAAGTAATTGTAGTATTTATTTCTCTTTGACTGTCTGATCTTGTGCTCTTGGTGACATGCCGGTAAGTTGAACGCACAAAATTGCCTGAAATTTCATGGCTGGATGTTTCAATAGCCAATCTGTGTTGGAATATAATATGGAACCCATCATATTGTGTAATACTGGTGTGCTTAAAAGTAGCAGTAAATCACTACTGTGTTTTTACTTGTCTGTCCCAGGTTGTGGATAACCTGTCTGTTTTTACTTACTGCTCCTAACAGGCCGGTCTGATTTAACTGCATCAGATTCACTTTAGGGCGCTTGTTAATGCACAAACTATGATTTGTTGGCTCATTTTCATTTTTTACCCTGCATGGTACAAAAATCCATCTAATGATTAATGCTTTACTGGGCGTGTTGTGAGTGCCAGTAATTCTTTCTTACACTTTTGGCTTTAAAAGTGCAAAAGAAGCCCTGCTTTGAGGTGCTTTCGACTGCACTGCTGGAGGTCTCAAGTCTGATTTCACCTTTGGCAAGGTTTAGTGCTAAAATGTTTACATTTGGCCAATCAAGCTCCAGACAGTAGCGCCTACACTAGAGTGAGGTCATGTGTCCTGCCACCAGCAGCATTATTATAAGTCTACAGCACATAACAGACCAGGTAGGCCATCATATCCCTCATTCAGATCCCTCCAAGTTACTCAGCAGCCCTTTCTACACGTGATATTAACATTTCAAGTGTCTGTTGTGAGCAGAAGGTCTCTGACCACATGTATTACATGTGTAGCCTTATTACAGTATGTACTGTAAGTGTAATGCTGCATTTTGATAAAGCATAAGTTTTTTTTTTTTTTTTTTTAAGCTGAATGCTTAATTGACAGGTAGAGGTCCTATTATTTGAAACTCTTTAGGACTTTTTTAATTATTTACACACGTACAGTATTTATCACTGACCACTTAGTTCACCCAAGACAGCTGTTAATACCAGGTGTAAAGAGAAGCAGTGGTTGTCCAACACAGTACTCAAAGTCCAATATAGGTATATTGATATTTATAAGATATTTCCTGTATTTCTGCTGTAATTATGACAAAAAGTTTGAAAATAAGCAGCTAGAAACTAGCCGTATTGACATGTGAAAATAATTAGCCATGCACAATTAATTTTATGATTACAGAAGTTGTACTGTATATTCTATAAATTCAGTTAACACCTTAGTTTTATGTGTTTTAGCAGTTTAGTTTATATTCTAATATTCTAATTTATATTTAATTTTCAATAAAATGAAATATATTCATTATTATGAATTAGTTATTAATATACAGTCATAGCCAAAATATCAGCACCCTTGGTAAATATGATCAAAGAAGGCTGTGAAAATGAATCTGCATTGTTAATCCTTTTGATCTTTTATTTAAAAAAATCACAAAAATCTAACCTTTCTTTAAATAATAAGAATTTAAAATGGGGGAAATATCATTATGAAATAAATGTTTTTCTCTAATACACATTGGCCACAATTAACGGCACCCTTTTATTCAATACTTTTTGAAACCTCCATTTGCCAGTTTAACAGCTCTAAATTTTCTCCTATAATGCCTGATGAGGTTAGAGAACACCTGACAAGAGATCAGAGACCATTCCTTCATCCAGAATCTCTCCAGATCCTTCAGATTCACAGCTCCATGACGGTGCTGCTTCTCTTCAGGTCACCTCACTCATTTTCTACAGGGTTCAGGTCAGAGGACTGGAATGGCCATAGCAGATGCTTGGTTTTGTGCCCAGTGACCCATTTTTGTGTTTTTGAGGTTTGTGTTTGGATTATTGTACGGTTGGAAAATCCAAACATGGCCCATTATAAGATTTCTAACAGAGTCAGTCACTTGTTGATTTTTTATCTGTTGGTATTTGATAGAATCCGTGATGCCATGTATCTAAACAAGATGTCCAGGACCTCCAGCAGAAATATAGGCCCACAACATTAAAAATACAGCAGTATATTTCATTGTACACATGGGGTACTTTGTATCCCTGTGTTCACCAAACCCTTCTTGAGTGTTTGCTGCTAAAAAGCGATTTTTTTAGTTTCATCTGACCATAGAAACCAGTCCCATTTGAAGTTCCAGTCGTGTCTGATAACTGAATTTGCTGGAGTTTGTTTTTGGATGAGTGAGGAGAATTTTTCTTGAAGCCCTCCCAAACAACATGTGGTGATGAAGGGGCTGTTTGACTTTTTTTTTTTTTAAGGTTTTCTGCCCCCGAGACTCAACTATTTTCTTCAATTCTCCAGCTGTGGTCCTTGGAGAGTCTTTAGCCACTCAAACTCTCCTTCTCACCTTGCATTAGGACGATATAGACACACGTCCTCTTCCAGGCAGATTCATAACATTTTCTGTTGATTGGAAATTCTTAATTATTGCTCTGATGGTGGAAATGGGAATTTTCACTGCTCTAGCTCTTTTCTTAAAGCCACTTCACTAATTTGTGAAGCTCAATTATCTTTTGCTGCACATCAGAAATATATTCTTTGGTTTTTCTCATTGTGATGGACGATTAAGGGAATTTGGGCTTTGTTTTCCCTCCTATTTATATTTCTGTGAAACAGGAAGCCATGGCTGGATAATTTCATGTTCATAATCACCCTGGAGTGCTCAAAATTGTGAATATGAATGGGAATATTTACTCCTAAGAATTTCTAGGGGTGCCAATAATTGTGTCCAACGTGTATTTGAGAAAAACATTTATTTCATAATAATATTTCCCCCCCATTTTAAATTCTTATTATCCAATGAAAGGTTAGATTTTTGTGATTTTTTTTTTAAATAAAAGATCAAAAGGATTAACAATGCAGATTAATTTTCACAGCTGCCTTTGAACATATTTACCAAGGGTGCCGATATTTTTGGCCATGACTGTATGTGACCCTGTACCACAAAACCAGTCATAAGGGTAAATTTTTTTAAATTAAGATTTATACATAATCAAGCTGAATAAATAAGCTTTCCATTGATGTATGGTTTGTTAGGATAGGACAATATTTGGCTGAGATACAACTATTTGAAAATCTGGAATCTGAGGGTGCAAAAAAAAAAAAAATCTAAATATTGAGAAAATCGCCTTTAAAGCTGTCCAAATGAAGTCCTTAGCAATGCATATTACTAGTCAAGAATTAAGTTTTGATATATTTACGGTAGTAAATTTACAAAATATCTTCATGGAATAACTCTACTTAATATCCTAATGATTTTTCGCATAAAAGAAAAATCAATAATTTTGACCCATACAATGTATTGTTGGCTATTGCTACAAATATACCCGTGCTACTTATGACTGGTGTTGTGGTCCAGGGTCATATATGTATATAGGATTGTTTATAAGAATTAATACATAGTTTGTTAATTCTTTAAAAATGTTGTCAAATTATATTACTAATTATTTCATAATCAAATAATCACATTGTTTTTTTTCCACTTGCGCTGACTTTTTAATTTCATATACCCTGTTTAATATCAGCCCAGTACTTGAATTAAAAGTCTGCACCTCTGAGATTCTACAATCCCAAATGTCAAAAGCAAAGCCTCCAGAATATCAGTAAAAGAGCTTCTGAACGATGGCTGTTTTGTTCCAAAGAGGAAAAACTCACGTTATGCTGTCAGTTTTTATAAGTCCAGTAGTTTGTCTAATCTTCAGGCCTGGATTAAGCCATCTGTTATGGTGGAGACCTCATAGGACCTTTGATGGTTAGCAATTGTTTGACTGGAAAGTGGAGTGTTTCAGTGAACTACACTGGACGTCAGAGGATCTAGAGAAACATATATTACCATCATAGAGCGATTCCCAGGCACATCTCTCTGTTTTATTGTCTTTTTATTGCTTTGGATAGACGACAAAGAGCAAGAGCCCTATTTGTAATGTGATGTGCATGTGCACAAAGATTCAATGTTGATTCAGTTATGTTGGCCAATCAATCATTTTCCAGGAGAAAAACAAAGAAAGAAGCGGAAAAGTTGCAGTCTGGCCCAACTTTTCTTTTTTTTCCCCCTGGAGAACTAACCTCTTTTGTTTGATGACTGACTGTGTAATTGAAAAAATTGTTTTGCTGTCAGAAGACTTATTTAGAGATAAGGCCTCTATCAAACTCTAGTTCTGGTCTTTGGACTAGTTTCTCCTCGCTTAAAGAGCACTGAGCTCTCTTAATGTGTTGTAAAGTGACTCCTGCTCACCACAAGTCTCCCGCCGTGGAGTTTAAATCCAGACATCAGGGTTATATCAAAAATACAAACACATAAAGACATGTTTAAAAATGAGTTAGGGAGCAAATCAATGTTTGAAGGGCCAGGGGCCTGCCTGTGGAAAGTGTCCATCAGCATTCAGATTTATGAAGCCATCATAGCACTCGTGTATGAGTGCTGCCCCAAAATACCCACTGGCAAAGTGATGCCACATTGCCTGCCAAGTTTACATGTGTAATTGTGGATTCCCTAAGAGAAAATATGTCACATTAAGTGTAAGAGAGAGTGTGTGTGAGTGAGAGTGCAACAATTATTAAACCTGTCATTTGGCCATAAGCATGAGGCCGCAGGTAATCACAGCCATATGTTTATATTCAGACCAACAGCATGATTGCAAGTGTATTGCTTTTATACAAAACACAATAAATTAAAATTGAGTAATTTATACATTTCAGACAAAATATTGCTAGTTATATTTTGCTCCACCCATAAAAATATTGCCAAAACAGAATTAACTGCTTTTTTTTTTTTTTTTGTTCCTGAATTAGTGTTTTTGAGCTAATTATTTGAGTGAATGATTCAGTGACTCATAAAAGCACCAAGGCTGCATCCAAAAAGGTACTTCTTTTGAACAAGCAATTACTTTGTGACCCTTAGAATATATGTTTTATATTGTATGAATGTGTGTAGTATAAATGTAATCTGAGCGTAATACATTAATCATGGCATTAATGTATGGTGGCTGAGAGGCGCTGCAAATGAAAAAACGCCAGCAAATTAAGCAAACATCTTCATCAGTTTGACGACATATGCTGCAAATACTCCCAACACAACCAAATACAGAAGCGCGCTACAAATATGCACAGACCACATCGCAAATATTTAAGTGAACCGCAACAAGTGACGAACCCGTCTAGGACAAGCTTATCAGCATCTATTCTGAAAGGTGAGATTTTTTTTATTTTAACATCCTGATAACATGATTCCTTAGCTTTTTTGGATAATTATATATTATATTAATATACTGGATATTATATACAGTAGTTGTGTATTTCGTCAGCATATTTAGGCTAATATTAGCTACACCATAGTTTAACCATAGTATTTGTGCAGCTTTGGTTATACAAATGGCAATCAATACACCAAAAAACATGGTTACGCTTTTACTGTAATAAAACCGTGGTTAATTTTCATACGGGTTGTTGGGCTTCCCTTGAAACATTTCCGTTGTGGTCTGTGCTACTTGCAATGCTTTTCTGTATTTGGTCGCATTGTGTGTATCTGCAGCACATTTCTGTATTGGGTTGTGTTGCTTGTATTTGTAGCGCATTTCTGTATTTTGAGTATTTCCAGCACGTGTTGTCAAACCGATTTGTTTTAAAATGTTTTCTTAGTTTGCTGGTGCTTTTTCTATTTGCATGTGTTTTCTTAAGTTGCAGCACGTTGAGCACTCTGAGCCACCATACTTATATGTGTCAATTGGATGCGCACTATGAAATCTTGCCAAAAGTAGTAAGTCATCTGTTGTGTTTTGTCTACTGTATATAGTAGGAAAGTATGCATATTGGATGCAGCAATTGTCTTGTTTCTTTCCTAAATAATTCAGCATTTCTGAATAACTTGTTTGAGTGAATGATTCAATGACTCACTCATAAAGGCAGTAACTTGTTTCATTGCTGAAAGTGTTTTGAACGAATTGGTTGAATAAATGATTCAGTGACTCACTCATAAAGACAATTACTGGATGTAACCCGCAGAAAGAGTCATTGAAAATCTTACACACTGAAAATGTTATATCAGCACACTCAGAACAGTATCAAATCTGACTCCCCTGTTTCACCCTGCTATGGTTAGGATTCAGATTAAGTGTGAGAGGAACTGAGAGCGAAGCGTTCACGACTGATAGATTACAGACACAGAGATAGTTGAACTAACAGCAGCCCAGGAAAGAAAAGGGAGACACTGAGAGCAAAGTGAGTTGAGGTTTTGTGTTACAGATGGTAATTTGTAAATCATAAGCCCCATTCAGAGGTCACATTTAAAACACTGTGACTCTAGGCGGATGGAAACTTTTGTCTGTAATTTTTCATCATGATATGATGCACTAATATGTGTTACTGTCAGTTTAGTTGTAAATATTGTCTGCCTGAAAACATTTGGCAAGCGGACATAGGCATCTAATATGATTTCTGTGTATTTATCATTGTGTAGTCTAGAATACATCACAAAACGTACCCAGAGACCAATATTTTGAGTTGGAGTCTAGACGGTTTGTTTATTGACAACAGTAGGTTTATCCAAAGTGGAGTCGTCGCTGTTACCTTTAAATTTGTGCTTTCTTTTGACTCCATGCTGCACACACACACACACACACACAATGAAGAACACTTCATCAACAGTGTATCGGAGAATATGAACGGCTGAAGCGTGTGAGGACGGTGCTTTCTTTCTCTAGCTGTCCCTCTCAGCCAAACCACATTCCAGCTGCAGCTGCCATCCCTTCCATCTGCTCTACTGACGCGGTTCCACTTCACTGTACTGAGGAATTTATTTAACTTTCAGTTTAGAAATATTAGACAGAGAAACATGGGCCCTGAGGTTTCGCCCCCTCCTCTCCGTGTCTTTTATGTTTGATCTTGTCATTATGTGCTGTGTGGTTCGGGCTCCTGATTTGTAATATATTTCTGCTGTCATAACCACTCGTGGCATGGCACTTCTGACCTGGCAAGGACTGATCCGGTTCAGACATGAAAGTCAGTTATTCTAAACAAAACACAGGAGTATAGCAGCGAATATACTTGATTTAGGAAAGGAGAAGTTTAGACAGAACGAGTGGAAGTCAGATTGTTTCTCTTTTTCCAGTTTCATAGCAAACAGAGGAAGAGAATATAAACTCTGGAGAACTTACATTATCAAGTCAAAATTAAAGTAATTATCTAATACTATAAAATAGTGTTTCCCAAACTTTTGTCTCATTTAAAACCACAACCCAATCTCTAAGGCTTAAGTAGCCCTTCACTGACAGCCAAAATTTTCCTTTAATTATTTATACTGTTAACAATATTATTATTAATAATAATCATTTATTTTTAATTAACACTGTTACTGTTTTTATTCTTGTTATTTTCCAACCATTGCACTCAAATATACAATTAGAAGTTTTCAAAATATTGCTTTTGTTTTCTATTTTACAGTTTGTATCACCCATGTGAGTAAGATATGAAAAATTTCCTTTGATTCCTTGACCTGAGGTCACTTGCGTATTTGCAAGGGTTAGTGTTTTCTCTTTTTTTGTTTTTTTTCAGAAATATGTCTGTATCACTCATCTGTATTCCCCAGGATACAATGAATGAATTAATGAATAAATCAATATATAAATACATTTAAAAAAATAACTATAACTAAAATTATTAGGGTTAGGGTTATTATTATTATTATTGTAACACTTTAATATAGGGACCAATTCTCACTAATAACTAGTTGCTTATTAGCATGCCTATTATTAACATATTGGCTGTTTATTAGTATTTATAAAGCACATATTCTGCATGACCATATTCTACATCCCTAATCCTAACCAATACCTAAACTTAACAACTACCGACGTTACTGTGCCTAATTTTTGAATAAAGTCGTTATTTTTGTTTTATTTCTGTACAAAAAGTATTCTCGTCGCTTCATAACATTATGATTGAACCACTGATGGCAGATGGAGTATCCTGGCGATGCTTTTCATACTTTTATGGACCTTGACAGTGTAATTTACTTGGCAGTCAATGGCACAGTCACAAGCCTCCCGGTTTTCATCCAAAATATCTTAAATTGTGTTCTGAAGACTAACAAAGCTTTTACGGGTTCGGAACGACATAGGGGTAAGTGAAAAACGACAAAATTTTAATTTTGGGGTGGAGTATCCCTTTAAAGTCATACTTCTCCTTTTTTGGGCCACAACACATTCAGTGCGAGTGGAAATTCCAGCAGTGTCTGATTAATCCCTTTTCCGTAAAACATTTCTGTTATATGTCTTCACAGAGCGCTACACAAAGCAGCATATTGTGCATTTGTATTTTAATAACACGCCTTTGAAACCACTTATTTTCTCTCTTAACATTTCTTGTGGTTACTTGGAGGTTCACAGTATGAATTAAAGACAGGAAATGTTTTGAGCACCTCAGGTTAGTGCGCTGAAGAACGGCCACAGAAACACGCTTGCATCCGTGCTGCTCTGAAGAGTGAAGTCTTAGCCAGAATAAAGGAAGGAGTGAGATTCCTTGAAACATCTGTGAATCTGGAAGAATAATAAGAGCTACAGGAAAACAATGCCAACTACCACCTTCTGCTCTCAAATGAAATCAAGAAATATCTAAAGGAAATAATCCATTAGGAAACATAATGCAATGGATCAAACTTAGTATCTGTGACTCAGACTATTGTAGTTTTTGTGGCATTTATGCAGATAAAAAATATTAAAGAAAAATCTTAGAATATATTAAATTTCTAAGGTCAATCAAGCTCTGGTTAAGGAAAAAGTTCTCTTATGGCTTTGAAAAATTGCTCTGTTTTTGGAAATCCTATTAATTCCTAATGTCGGTAAAAAAAAAGGGGGTTTCAAGAGAAGTTTCTTATGCTCTCATGCTTAATCAGAAACACAATTAAAACAGTAATATTGTAAAATATTATGACTATTTTAAATATATTGTGTAAATTGTAATTTATTCCTGTGATGACAACGCTACTCTTTCAGCAGACATTACCTCAGTCTTCAGTGTCACATGATCCTTCAGAAATCATTCTAATATGTTGATTTGGTATTCAAGAAATGTTTCTTATTATTATCAGTGTTGAAAACAGGTAACATAATCAAAGAATAAACTGCATCATGGTTTCCACAAAAATATTAAGCAGCACAACTTACTCATTTTTTAAAAGTAGTGTATATTAGTGCCTAACAAACGGAGTAGCACAGGTAAGAAATGCAAAAAGTAAATTATTTATGAAGAGGAGTTATGTATTCTGGTGTAACTTTAAATATAAGGTTTTATCATTTTATAACAATACATTTAATTATTCATTTATTATAGATTAAATAAATTAAATGAGATTCTCCTGCCACCTGTAGGATAAATAATTTCTTTGTAATAGGGCTGTAAAATCGATTAATCGCATCCAAAATAAATTTTGTGTTTACACAATATATGTGTGTGTGCTGTATGTATGTATAAATACACACACACACACATACATGCATATACATACATAAATCAATTTTATATATATACTAATTTAAATATATATATAATTTTCTTGGTTGTGCATAATGGACAAAATATGTAATAAATGTACATTTATAATCAGTATAGGGTTGGAATAGTATCTGACCCAGTGGCTAATCAGTGCTCAGGTTCTGGACTCTGTATCCATGTCTCCATACAGGCAATTGATAATTAATGAACCAACAGACCATCGAGGCAAAGTAACTAATTATTCCAATATGGGACACGGGTCAAATTTCTTCATCTGACTGAAGCACTTTTTCCCTGTTCAGATGATTTTTGGGATTTCTTTGTGCTCAAGATGTGTGTGTGTGTGTAGTGTTTGACAGCAACTTGGACCCGGTGTCTGATGAGAAGGGTGGAGAGCCGTCTGGAGTGTGTCACACAGCTGGCCGGCCCAGCATCCCAACCTGTTCAGCTAGATAATGGGTAAGATCCACAAAACCTGCTCAAACATTTCAGCAAATGGCCTCAATGGAAAGTTCTGCTCAGAGCGCTGGTCTTTGCCAGCCTGCTTAGAGAGAAACCGGGAAACAGAGGAGAGACAATAGTAGGACAGCGAGAGCTAAAGAGAGACAAGAGGACTTGATTTGTGCCCGTGGCCTTTATGGTGAAGGTCTGATCATGATGTGATCTGAAAGCCATCCTCCCTCAAGTTTTTTCAGTCCATCAGCATCCCATTATATTTATAATACTATAATAGTATAACAATACCTCAGCAAAGTTTTACATCCTTGTTTATGTGTATTAAATACTAAAAATGAAGGCTGAAGCTTTTTCTCTCTCTTTCTGTTCCTCATGCCTCACCCGCATTCTGCCGGACTGGCATGTTTAACCATGGATTCCACATTATTTAGAACCAGGCCGAGCAGCATGCTAGAACCATTAACGTGAAAAGGGATGCTGGAGTAGATGAGCGAGATAAATCAGGACAGAGATTGGAGGCTAAACAGTCAGGAAATCTTGGTGGCTCTGTTTGTTTTTATTCATCTTTCATTCATTGTTGATATTCTCTCTCTTGTGTTGATGTTCTTTTGTACGTTTTTTTAGACTGATCAATGACAACAAGGTTAGCACGAGTGTGTGGGCATTGTATGTGGCCACAAAAAGTGTCTGGAAAAAGTGTTTCTCGCTTTGTTTTAAAACACATGAATGTCTGTGCTTTATAGAACAAAAATATCTAGCTAAATAACATTTTGATTTAGAAAGTGCACCCTTTAATGCAAAATATCTCAAGAAAGTCATTCCAGATGAAACTTGGGTTTTGACATTTTTTATCTAAAGCAATGATGATTTTTGTTGACTTGAGTTTCTAAATACATGTTGGGGCCACTGTATATGTATTTGTGAGAGTGTATATGGATAGATGCTTTAGTTTGAGACCTAAAAAGCAGAAAATGGGTTTTCGCGTCTCCAGCCTGATGCTGTTGTCAAGGTTCGTGGATCAGCTCAAGAATAACTTTGTAGTGTAAATGAAATGCACATTAATGCTTCACTTTGTTTAGATGGTGGAGGCCCTAACTGACGATTTGTTTAGCTAAATGAAGAGAGCAGCTTCATGTCTCTTTGTGCTGTACACAGTAAATAGAACAGCGAGCACTATGTGTCCATTCCCAGGATTTGTTCAGGGTTAAACCCTTAAGGAAAGACAAGATCACACAGGCTTCCATTCTCATCTTCCTTTTCCAGCTCTGTTTGTGCTGTGTGGTGTTTTTGTGTTTACTGGGCTGAAACCAGCGTGAAGGCAAACAAGGTCTCTGCCTCTGGCAAAGTTAACAAGACGGCTTTCAAAAAGATGCAGAGGCTAAAAAAGAAAAGAAAAGCTTGTCATCTGAACTCAGGTCAGGCCGCAGAGACAAATTAGTGAAATTTCATTTGTCTGTCTCAATGCAGTGTGAATTATTCGTCTTAGGTTGGACCTAAAACAATTCTGTTAGGAATGTATTCATTTTAAACTCATGTTTATTCATAAAGAAACTGAAGTTAAAACTCAAATGGATACCCTATGTTTAAATGTTACCAATTATATCTCTGATCAGGTTTTATATGAAGAAGGATTTCAGAGGATTGTGCAGAAAGCAAATGCTAATGATGAAACGCCAAGCAACATCTTGTCATCAAAAAAACGTTTTTATTTAATGTTCTGTTGAAGTAAACAAGGTTCCTGGCGTAAAACTGAACATTAAAAGAAAATCAGAGAATAAATGAGATATTATGCATCATTGGATAAACATCCAGTCTCTAAAATAAAAAAGTATATAACTTAACAATAAAAAAAATCAGACTATTATTACAAGTTTGTTTTTACAGTCTTTAATCATTTGAAATGTTCTAAAGTGTGCACAAAATAGCTGTTTGTCTGTCAGGTTCCTTTAGAGAGGAGTGTGCAAGGGAATAAAAAAAACAGAATTAGTAAAACTCAGATTGATGCTTTCTCTTCTCTTTGTTCTCTGCAAAGGCCAAAAGAGATTCACATGTGATTTGAATGGATTACAGAAAAGAAAATGAAAGGAAAATTTGATTTCAAAAGCAGATCAGATCATACATTTTCCCAGTTTGTTATGAAACTTTCTAAAAATGTGCTACACTACTCTGCTGAGCTGGAAAACAGGGACATAGTGCCTATGAATTATAGTCTCAGTGGGTGTTTGTGAGTATTATTTCTAATACTGAAAAAGGCAGGAGGGTGCAGTCAGATAAGTGCATGCAACTTTTTGAACAAGTCTCTTTGGCCTTCTCACCACAAGCAAAAAAAAAAGATAACCAACATAAGATAGTGTTACCTCGCTCACTTCAAAAGTGGCTTTTAATTCTCTAAATTACATACTTGGCGTCCATAACATAGCATTGAACATAATTTCTTTCCATTCAGTCAATACAAGACTAACACAGCTTGGTTGAACCAAAGGCAAAAACACTAACTAAAAGAGATAAAACCGCAGGACAAACAAAAGGAGATTGCAAAAAAGTTTGGACATTCACTGAATCAGAGATGTGGTAATACTGCTATGGTTTGTGGTTTTTCTTTCTTTTTTTTTTACATGGAAGTGTCTCTCGTACTTCTTGTAAACAGCAATTTGAGAGTAATTCTAACCATCTGAGAGAGAAAAGGGGATAAAACACGACTGGCCAAATCATTTACTGCTTCCACTGAAGTACCTTGTTCAGAGTAGAAACGTGAGAAGGCAACACATTCGGTTTAGCACTGATAATGGATTCATAAATATCCCTTTGGGTCACAGTCCTTGTCTCAAACAGATACAGACCAAACCTTGAAGTCATGTCTCTCTCTTTCTCATTGTTTGTCTGAGAAATGTGCATAACTGAGAGTGTATGAGAGGAAGCAGAGACTAACCCAGCTAACAAAAACATGTTCTAAGAACATTTCATTACATTTAAAAATTGTATGGTTTTGAACATTCAAAACATCCAGTTTTTAAAAAAATGTTTTAAGTAATTTTTTGGTTATGCAAACGTTAAAGGAACATTGCAATTTTGCCAACATTATAGAAATGTTCTCTAAACGTTTTGCAGCAAGTAAACGTATAAAACCTGAACATCCAACTAGACTTTTCAGAAATGAAACATTCCATGTATAAATAATGTTTTTGTGCTAATGTTATTAAAGACCATATAAATGAACAAACGTGCTTTCAAAAATACCGTAAGAACATTTGTTGCCAAAGTTTGGAGAACGTTGCTTGTTAGCTGGGAAGGAAGGCCTGGAATTTGATGTTGGCTGACTGAACTTATCTCTCGGCTCACGGCTATTGTTGGCAGGTGACAGTTGAAGTTTTCCATTTTAGAGACAAAACAATGTCGTAGTCACAACCACATGAGATTTTAAGACAAAACATGCAGAAATGGCCTTAGGTTCACGTGCATGTCTTTGTGACTTGTGCCGATTTCATTTTAAGGTCATCAGCTCCTGTAGGCTGCGAGAAGAGTGCGCTACACACTCCTCCTGTCGTTTCAACCATTTTATTTCATTCTGAGATGACATGAACTGTACATTCTCACTAATCTCTCCTTTGAGATGCATGAAGGCACTTTGGTGCGATACAATACAAATTTCTGATTAATATCAAAATAAGTTAACATTGCAAAAGTGTCTCGTTCAGAAATACTGTCGTTACTCATCAACACTTATCAAAAAAGCTTGTGCGACCCAAAGGAAATGCACAAATCGGTGAACTTGCATTTGCACGGTGAACATGCATTTCAGGGCACTTCATCGTACTCATAATAACAATAAAAACAAACAAACCAAAAAATTCATTCTTTATCAGTACCACAAAGTAATAATATTCAAAACAACTGAATTCCAAAAGTAGAAGAGCGGGATCTTCTGCGCATTAGTATTTGTGCAGGATAGGCACTTTAACAGTCTTGATTTCAGCTATGTGTGAGGATTTCTGGATGATGCAGCTGGTGGTGGTGGCGGTGGCCGTGTCCTTGGGTTGAGCAAG
Organism: Schizothorax lantsangensis; assembly: GCA_027422415.1. Lineage (NCBI taxonomy): Eukaryota > Metazoa > Chordata > Actinopteri > Cypriniformes > Cyprinidae > Schizothorax > Schizothorax lantsangensis. The sequence goes on from CM049860.1 coordinate 18,791,100, forward strand.
GTTAGTGAGGGCCATGGCCGCGTTGATCTCCCTCCAGTATGTCTCGTCTCTCCGCTGTCCCTTCTCTTTCTGCATGCTTCTGTTAATATACAAAAGGTCTGTTACTGAAAGATGCTCAGTAGCTGTATTCAAAGTCATTCTTACATACTAAATCTGAAACCAAAAGTCTGAAATCATGTGAAGGGTGTTTTTTATATGCTTGGCAGTTCTGGGTATACGCACCTGTCAAATTTATTTGATCCGTGCTCCAAAGTCTCTGTAAATACAAGCACAGGACAAACCCAGTGTGAATAACAAAACACTGTATCTTAATGCTGGCAGATGTGAAAAGTCAGAGTAGGACTGTAAGTAAACATTCGGAGGACTTGTTTATGTGTAGATCTGTGCTACTTGTGTGAATGGAGAGAGATGCTTCAGTAACTGAGACTGTAAAGACTTGTTTCCATTTACTCTGTGAATGGTGGAATCTTCCATATCCAGATGCTTGGCACAATGATAATGTGTTATTTGTTAAATGCAGAGGTCAGCAACACACTTAAGGCTAATTACTTAATGATAATCACCAGTTCCTCTACCACACACACGCACACTCGCTTGCACAAGGGTGTGTACAGTACTAACAAATTATACATTTTTCATATAACACATATGATTTAATTTGATTGATTTAATTGTATGTGATAGTAAAAATGAAATAATTGTCTTTTATATTGTCATTTTATGAAATCCCAAATATTAAATGGTAAATATAAAATATATACTTTAGTTTACTTGTTTAGTTGATTTATATATTTAGTTGATACATTCAGTTAACAGCATTTTTTGTTTTTCTCATGTTTCTACCACAGAATAAAAAAGTTAATTTACTTTTAATTTAGAAAATTCTTACTTCATTTCTTGAAATTCCAATTTATATATTGCAATTTAAGGTAACATCTCAATTTTTTTTTTTAGAATTGTGATTTTTATATCTCAGAATTCAGACTTAATTTCTCCACTTATGATTTTATATTTTGCATTTTCTTTCTTTCTCAGAATTGTGGGTTTATAACAGTATGTAGCAATTCTTAGTTTGTGTCTTGCAATTTTGAGGTAATGTCTTGTAAATTCAGAATTCTGTGAATTTCATCTCATAATTATGACTTTTTTCTTTGAATTGTGATTTTATATCTCGCGATTCGCTTACAATTCCGACGTTCTCAGAATTGCGGGTTTATAACACCATATTTATCTATATTTCTTGCAATCCCATGTTTATCATTTTTTTTCCTCAGAATTGCAAGTTTATTTCTCTTTTTAAGGAAGCCTAATTTTGTGAACAAAGGGATCTTTCTGTATCACAAAAGCATATTTTGTTCAAGAAATGTTTCGGTACATTCTATTTCATATTCATATTAGTGCACAAAAATAATGTACTGTACATTGACAAAAGGAAACTTTTGTTTCCTAAATGCATTTCATTATCAAGACTGATCAAAATTAGACAGATCCGATGCATCCAAGTGATTTCAGCATTCAGTATTAAATCTATAATAAATTATGAGACTGCTAGTCTTGCACACATAACCCTGCAATCTTGTAAAATGATTGTAAAGAGAGGTATGATATTATGCCAGGCTGATTTCTTACTGGACATGACAGTTATGGTTTAACATGCCTCACACTTTCATCTAGAATGACTTTTACAGGCGCTGAATCATTCTCTAAATCCAGATCAGGGTAGTGTTAGTTCGGTGAGTTAAACCCCATGCCTTTATTCCGGATGTCTCGGTTCTCCCCCCTGAGGCAGTGCTTCTCATGTGTTCACCTCATCCCATCCCAAACCTTGTGCTCACACACACCCCTTGGATCCAGAACGGACATTGGAGCTCTGCCTGAACACCTGCAGGGCCAAACATCACCTAATCATCCCCAACGGCTCGTCTGAGCCGGTGTTAAACTTGTTTTTCCTTAAAAACCGTTCACATGTGCGCTGAATGGTAACTGGGTGTTGAGGACAGGCCAGCAGCGGCCATTACCGCCCGAGGCTGGCGTGAGGCTGATTGGGAAATATCCTGTTGTGCTCAGCGTGTTCAGTAATAGTTTTACATGGCTGAGAATGAGTGTGTTAGTCAGAATAACAGTGAGCTTCTCCTCTCAAAACTCACAGATGTGTTTGGGGTTCAATTAACCAAAGCGGAGTGTGTGATTGTGAAACAAGTAGTTCATATGAAGATGGAACGATTAGAGATTCTCTTTCGGGAAATCTTGCCTAATTCATCCAGTCTGAGTTTGATTTCTCTCAGTATTTTTCCCGAATTATCCCATAATGTTCCTGTCACAATATTTAATGTGTTTTATTTTCTTTGACTGTATTTGTGTCAGGTTCACTTTTCTCATTCGGTATCTCTCTATATTTACAGGATTTGGTTGTGGTGGTTGTCTGTTCTCTATTGTAGATAAACTTTTGCTTTCAGAGGGCTTTGTGATTTGCTGTTCTCATTGCACTTGATACAAACAACACATCTAGATCTGTTTTTTGTCAAAAGCAGATATTCAGTCCTTCTCTGCACATGCCATTAAACGTTGAAATTATTACACTGTTTTTTTCCCCAGGATTCAGCTCTTCCAAGTTTGCTCTTTTCTCAGTCTCGTAACAGTCTGTTCAGTCTTGGACAAGCTCATTTATCAACGGTATGAATATGATGATAAATACAAACAACATAGACTGCTTAGAAACTGCTACTGTGAAAATCCAGGTTTGGTTTCCTAAAAATACCAGCTCCAGGACTGAATATGAATTTGATTTGGACAGCATTCAGATTGTGTGATAGAGCTGCTGCTTTTGCCTGACATTATTGCCACAGTGACAGTAGCTCACTTTACTCTCTTGGCGGTTGTACGGCTGGTTTCTACTGACAACCACTTGCCTAACAAATAAAGACAACAACATTCTCCCGTTCCTCACTCTTAAATCATGGCCGGTAATGGTATCTAATCTACTAAATAACACAAATCTCTTGATGTTCAGGAATTGAAGAAAAGAAAGAGAGGGATGGCGAGAGGTGAAGCCACTAGAATAGAAACACAGATGGAGTCTGGAAAACAGAAAGAAGAAAATGAAGAGAAATGGCTAATGTCATGACACAATTTTTTTCTGCTTCAGTTATTGTTCAGAAATACAATATGCAATGACTTCAATACGTCTTGCATGATGAACATTTTAATTTATAAAAAGTCATTCTGATATTTCTAGGGCTTAAGGTCAAGCATGTCTAGGTGGTGTAACTGTTGTGTTGAGATTTTAATAAGAAAAAAGGCTTAAACCTTTGAATTTTTTTAAGGATATATATCCATAAAAAAATATTGATGCCATATGAAAGAAATACTTAAATGTTTGAAATACTGTATTGTTAAAAATAATAACTAACAGTTGAAATGTATTTATTGTATTTCAGTTTCATCCTAAAAAATGTATTACAATTTACACAATATTATGCATATTATGCAGCACATAACATTTTAACTGTTTTTAACATTTATAATAATTGGCACCAAATCAGCATATTAGAATGATTTCTGAAGGATCGTGTGACACGGAAGACTGGAACTGATTTTTTTTTTTTTTACTGTATTTTTGATCAAATAAATGTAGCCTTCATCAGCATAAGATATATATACTGTGTGTGTATATATATATATATATATATATATTTAAAAAAGAAGAAAACACCTTTGAACTCTATACGGATGCTGATGTCTGTCACTCATGTTGATGTGCTGTGTCCTGCAGTGCTAAGGGGGCTTGTCTGCACGGTGCATTAAGCGACCCTCTTTTGGGAGCAGACTGTGACTCCGCTCTCTCCCCCAGGGAAACTCTCGTTGAAACTTGGATGCAGACCCACTGCAATTTCCAAATGCTGCTGCCTAAAACATCTAAAACTCAGATTTTTTAAAACAATGGCTGCGCCAAAGAAATTATAAATCCTCTATAAATCAAAATGTGCTAGATGTTACTATTTTTCTGGTGTTTTTTAATCCGTTTTTTTCAGCGCTCTTTGCTACTGAACGGGTTTGTTTTGAAATGGCTCTATTAGCTGTGTGTTGGGGGACTTTTGTGATACTCCATAAAAATGCTGCTAAAGAGGCCTGATGTGTTGAAAATACCCCAGTACACTTACCCCAGGCAATGGGAAGAGAAAGAACAGAACAGAAAGAAGTGCTAAAAATGTCTATATCTCTGCACGATACTGAGAGATGTCAGACCAGCAAACACCTGCAGTAGATGTATGGCCTCTGTACACTACATACACTTTCAATTACACAGACAAATAATGGCATGTTGGATATGACTATGTTAATTTATTTGGTCTTGGCAAAATAGATTTGCCTTGTACGTTGCGGCTGCTATGAGCATGTAAGATATGCTGCTGCTGCTGCATGAATAGACATAAATCCCATAGCAGATCTAGACAGGTGGAGGTGGAGGGTTTCAGAGAGACTTGCTGCAAAGACTGAAGAATCATTGGCTTGCTTGCTTCAGCAGAAGCCAGTCAGCTTGTGCTGTGCAGTAAATTATGTGATTGCTAGCAGATTGCATGTACAGTATCTATCTATCTATTAGGGGTGTAACGATACACGTATTCGTATTGAACCGTTCGGTACGAGGCTTTCAGTATGGTACGCATAACAAACCGAACGATTCGTTGGACTAATCCTATTACAGCATATTATCCTATTAGGTAAGACTAGTGCATGTGTGCATGGGAGTGTGTTCTTTCACTGCATGATTCAGTCTATTAAAATGCATTTAGAATGATCACAAAATTCAAGATATGGGGGCAGAAAATGTATATATTTACATAATTTCATATAGTTAATCAATATCACAGAAGAGTGCCGTTTTTTCTCTCCAAAAATCAGCATGATTACAAATGATTTTTACAACAGTTCAATAAACAAGAAGTTAATTAATAGACTTACGTTTTAGACAGCATATTGCCTGTTTTTGCTCAATTTCGCCAACAAAAATAAATCCAAACATAGCCACAGCACTGTTTTGTGTCTCTGAGCAACATGAGTGTTTCGTTCCTGAATGAATCACCCGTTAAATGATTCGGTTCAATCGCAATGACTCACTTGTTAACAGTGACTTGCTGCCACCTACTGGCAGTTTTAATTTCACATTAAAAGTATCTTTTAATTTTTTTTTATTAATTTCAAACATCTGTTGCCAATGTTTTATGTTTAAAATATCAAAACATTATTTATGCATTTGTAACTGCAGGTTAAAGCATTACATATCCCTCTGAGCTGCATTAAACAGTGTGCAAAAGCATCTAAATGCCATTCAGATGCAACTTCTATGTTTCCTCTGCATTGCAAAGATGAATTTTGTCACTACTGACTCCATTTACTTGTTAACAGCCCAAATGTCTTATTGACTGATTAAATGTATAAAATTGACTCAAAAGGTGATGCACACTTTTAGAAAAAAATGCCTTTATAAAGGTAAAAAATGCCCATAAAAGATAAAAATCAATTTAAACTTATTGGAAAAGTTAATCTAAAATGAATCTGCTACATGACAATAGGCAACATCAGCTGGAATACTTCAAACCGGAGCTGTTTTTGTTTTATATGCTGCTAAGAAGACAACTCAGAAGACGGGTCAAGTAGTCTATAGCTCCATCATTGTTCAAAGAAAGAAATTTGTTTTAATAAATAAAAATTTAGTAAAAATCAAGGAAATTTCTCTGGCATTTCTTTCTTTTTGCTGTATCGAAAATGTACCGAACCGTGACACCACTGTATCGTATCGAACCGAATCGTGAATTTTGTGAACCGTTACACCCCTACTATCTATCTATCTATCTAGGTTACAATTCATGACTAAACTAGATATTTTTTACTCACCTTCATATCATTTAAACCTGTATGACTTTCTTTCCTCTGAAGAAAGCAGATATTTTAAAGAGGGTTTCTATTGTTTTTATGCACATAATGAAAGCCAGTTTGGTCCAAAACAACACCGGACTTTCATTAAAATAAGCAAAAAACAAAACAAAATTAGAATGTCTACTTTTGTGTTCCACAGAGGAAAGAAAGTCACAAATGTTTAAAATGAGACGAGGGTAAGTAAATGATGAGAATTCTTTGAATTCTTTGGTGAATCATTCCTTTAAAGAGACACATCCACACACATAAACACTGGATGATCAAAATTCACTAAGACACAAAACTCCAAGCAATGATCTCAAACCCTGCTCGTCCTTTAAGCAGAAATATTACTAGACCTTGCAGCCAACTTATTAAAGCTTAATCAGGCCAGTCCTGTACTGTACTGTCAGTACTCAGTAATCACAAGTATCTGGTGCAGATTACAAACTCTTAAGAGAGAAAACGGCCTTCTCATTGACTAACACAGAGAGCAAGCTGATCTTTCTGTCCCTCGACTGCAAAAGTTTGTGACATTAACAAAACTTGAATTCAAGTTTAGCTAATGACTCGTACATGTAGAATATAGAATGAAAACTCTACAGGCAGGGTTGAATGGACATTGGCGGTGTTGACGACTGGGTGAAATATTACAGGTCTGTTTCCGTGCAAACTCTCAATGAGCAATCACAACTGAGACAGAATGGCATCATGGTTGGCATGTCAAGAGCAGACGGGCTGGAAATATACCTTTATCCGTCTGTTCATTTTTTCTTTTGATCATCCATCTATCAGCTGTGTGAAGAGAAGTGACAAATGGAATCTGGGCAAGATGTCATGACTTTTTGGCTACGGAGCCACGTAGACGAGAATGGAAAAGATGTCAACGTCAATCTGTGGTGACTGAGCATGGCACATACTGCTTCGGAGTCGTCGAGAAACATCTCAGCATATAGAACAAAGAGAAGCGGTTATAGTTCAACAAGATAACCTGCTAAAATGAGTGAACATCAGAAAATAACAGACAACGAATTTGTCATTTATAATGCAACAAACGGAGAACTGGAGAGGTCTTCGCTGTTTTCCAAAACCATGACCATAATCTCTGCCTGCTTTTACTGGTTTATAAAATATCAGTCACATCTTTCACAGCCTTTCAAATAAAGGGCAGGAAAATTGGTTTTGCCCAAAGCAGACAGACATCATCAGTTCTTGGTGTCTCATTTTTACTCTGGGCGTCCAAAGTGAGCTTGAGAAAAATGAACGTTGTTCTTTAATAATGTCACTGAAGGCCTGTGAATGATGTTAAAATGAAGTTGGCACTTGTGTCGTCTCTGCTCTGCCAGCTCTACCCTCACTAGCTGTCCAGGATGCAGCCTCCTCCTCCCCAGTTCAACATCCACTCCGTCTCGTTGTCTTTCTTTCGAGTGTCTGTCTCTTCTGGTCACTCTCTAGATAAATCTATCTTAAACGCTCTGAATTTGTCTTTTGGTTTGCTTCCATTTTTTAGACTGTTTCCTGTGATCATTTCTGTTCTGTTTCTCTCTTCAACTCGTCTCTGACGTTCACAGTTTTTTAAACCTAATGTCATGGTTCTTGTTTTCCCATTGCCTTCCCAGATCATACTTTTGGTTGAGGTTTCATTCACTGTAATGGCCGTCTTTAAACAGCAGCCCTATTACTGACTCCGTTCTTCCATTCTCTCCATTCCATTCACGTTTATCAGTAATCGCTGCACTATAAATATCCACGATATCCTCTGTTTCTGGGTCAGGGTGGTTGGAAGAGGCATGAGGCCCAACAGAGGAATGAAGAATGATAGTGATTCTTCGCACATGACATTTTCTCGTATTATTTAAGAACTCTCCGTGGTGAAAAACACAACAGTCTGGACACTGTTGGACTTCCTTTCCTCAGCCTTTGAATCGCAGCACATTAATCTGTGATGGATCAAACTGCGTCGAGGGTGCTGACATGTTCTGGGCTGTGGATTTGACTGGCAAGCTTGAAAGAACAACCAAACAGTGGCAATACTGTATGGGGGTAAACAGGGTGCGCATATTTCAGCCTCATGGACACATGGCCTCTCATAAACAGTAAAGCTCATCTTAAGACCGATTTTATTTAATATTTTTAGGATTTCAGTGCATCTGCACAGCAGATGACAAATAATGACAGTCCGATCATGGCCAAGGTAAAGCAGCTGCCACCAATGGCACTTACAGCCTCGGCATCTGTGTATGAAATATGTGAAATCTTCTCCTCATTTTGTATCTACCAGTCACAGTAAACACAAATCACCACAACACATTCTCTACCAGCCAAATAACAGAACAGTCTGTACCAGAGTCACAAATTAACTATGGGCATCAGGCAAAAATGCAAAAGTGACATAAATGCCCCAGATGTTTTAAATGGGGCGCAAAATTGCTCCTGTAGTAAATTCATCAGTTGTTTTATTGTGTTATGTAACAAACATTATATTTAATAATATGCTATTTTAGGCCTAAGTAGTGATGGATTATAGTGATTATAGTGACGCTGTCTGATTTTTTTTAGACTCACTGTCTTAAACATAACAATTGTTTCATGTGTAGCTATTTTTAGGTGTTTTGTATTCATTAAAAGCTTTTAAAATACGGAATATAAGGAAAATCACATTACTACTCTGACCGTAGAATCCAGCGAGAAGCTGCATTTCATCTATCATAGGAACATGACAGTTATTTAATGCAGTGTTTATTGTGTAATGATATGTTGTGCATTGTTTTACAGCTATTTTTATCTTTAATAGTAAAATGATTTCATAATTAACAGGTGTAATTGTTCACGTTGATAATTGATTCATTTTTAGTATTTAACAAATGCAGTGTGCTTTTGAACAGAAATAATTACAGGGTACAAATATTAAAACTGTTAAAGAGATACAATAATTATTTTATCATTCATTCATCCTCACGTCGTTCTAAACCTGTTTGACTTTCTATTCTGTGGAACATAAAAGAAGATATTTTGAGAAATCTCTCAAATGATTTTCGTTCAGACAATTGAAGTCAATGGTAATCAAAACATAAAAATATTGAAATGTTGGGCTACCACTAATTTAAGAAATCAAGTTTAAGAAATGATCTTCTTTTCTGCTCCGCAGAAGAAAAAGTCATACAGTTTTCAAACATCATGAGGGTGAGTAAAGGATGACAATTTTTGGGTGAACAAGTAAGTTAATTTTTGTTCATGATGAAGGAAACACTCTGGAGAAAAACTTTGTGTTAACAGATTTTTTCTCAGAGGAATCCAGTCTTGACCATTCAGAAGTCTTAGAGGTCATCCATTGGCTTCCTGTTCTGGACACGGACGAGTGGATCTGCTATTTGCTAATGGCTGGACGAATGATTCTGATCTCTCGCCCTATCGTTACCTATAAAAGTCTCACAAACAGACTTCAAACACGCTAGCTAGAGGACATAGCACGCCACTGAGGTATTACAAGACAGTATCTGCACTCTTGACGTATGTCAGGAAGAGAGACAGAAGGACAAAGAGAGAGGGAGAGAGAGAGAGGCTCATACTGAAAGCATTTGCTTAAAGTGCTATCAGACGTAGATAAGGCTCCATCTAGAAAGCATCACAAACCTTTTTCAGCTCCAATAAAATTCAGTTTTGCTTCAGCTTTAGTGTCATTCCAAAATGGAAAAAAACAATTAAAAGCAAGAAACTTTGGAATCATTGCAAATGATTTTGCAGAATGGAAAAGCTTGTTTTGATCTCGCATTACAAGTTTGTATGTTAATTCTGCCCAGAGATGAATACAGAATTGCTTTCGACCGCAACCTCAGGAAAACAACAACAACACTGTGATTGAATATAATATAACAATGTTTGAAAGTGTTTTCTGAACTAAATAATGATTGCAGACTTGATCCAAAAATACATAGTTAAATTAATTGCTATGATGTTCCTTCTAAGGTTTGCTCACACGCACATTCTTTCTTTTTTAACATGCACTCTTTGATTCTCTTATTTCTATTTTCATTTGTTAATCTATTCTTGTGAAACTGACTCTTTTTGTTTTCCCCCTTCCCACAAAACTTTACTTTCCAAGGTAGACAAATTTACACAGGCCCTGCTTTACTATTTCTGATGCTCTAATTGTCGAAGTCTTTCAGTTTAAAGCCATTAGGTTCTCCGCACTCATCTAATAGCCTCCCATTCATTCACTGTTTCTTTCCCCCTGTCTGCTATCAATTCTCACATGTAAGCAGCCAGAGCAGTGTGTGTCTGTTTACACCTCTCCTCCACACAAGTCACCACAATCCACACACACTCACTTTTCAAGTGTGCCTCGGACTATTTGTAATTCATCACGATATATTGCTCTTGAGCTTCAGAACAGTTTATACACAGAACAGTGCCGAGACACTAAGAATTCAGTTTTTGGAATACATTTTGAAATTAATCATTTTCAAGTTACAAATGGCTCCAAAAACTAAATTATAAAAGATGGACGAAAACTTACCTAACAGTGTCTGGATACATAAAGAATGTTGTAATAAAATAAGATATTTATTCATGCTACTAAGAGGATGCTTACTTGCTCTCCAAGATCCTTATATAAACCTACTGAGAATACTAAACAATTATAATAAGAATACTCTTTACAATTTTATCATGATTATGTATTATAATTATTACACTATAAAAAAACTGTAATGTAAAAAAAGTATTTATAAAAGCCATGAAAATACTATTGCAAAAACTTAGTAGTACAGTGCCTTAGTTTAATGAGTGCAATCACTTGTCTAGGTTTCTGTATTTGTTCATATCTCTCATTATAATAAGAGGAGTTGCATATTTCCTCATCTCAGTTTTTATGTGGCTTTTATTGTGCATTATCCACTATTTTAACTCTCTTTCACAATACTTCAGCTTTCATCATCCTCATCTCTCATCTCCCCTTTCTTCCTTTCCTACTCCCTTCCTTCATCTCTCTTCTCTCCACCTTTCACTTCTCTCAACATTCTCTCCTCTCTCACTTTGATGATGGATGATGAGACCCCATCCTGACAACTGTAACCAAGAGTCTGAAGTAAATCTTGGCCTCAGCCTCCTCTTTCTTTAGGATTGTCCAGTCGTCCCTCCCTGTTTTGTGAGGGATGGAGAGGGAGAATGGAGAAAACTTCTCCAAGAGAAAGAAATCTTGGTGTTCCTGTGAGTGCGTATGGGTAGTTGACATGAAATACTTTTAAAACTGTTTTAAACAGCATTATATTATATTATATTCATTATATCATATACAGTACAGTGCCTAAAATATACAATTTACCTTATAAATTAATTTATATTTCAACCAATGGTTTTAATGTTGATCAAAAAAGACCATGGGCATGTTATGCCTCAACTACACATATTCACAATTGTGTATGTATGATAATATTTACTACACTCTCACAGTAAATAAATAAGGTACAAAAGCTGTCACTTGGGTGGAACACATTAGTACTTTTTTTAAAGGGTACTGCTCCAGTGACAGCTTTTGTACCTTTTTTCTGAGCGTGTACTAAAACAACATAAAATCTAATGGTGAAGCTTAATATTACAGTTCTGAAGATCGAAATGAAATAGAGATGTTTTCATAAGTGTTTTCTGCAATTTGAGATGTGTATGGCAGAGCTGGATCAGTCATTGTCCTGCTGCTCTGTGGTCAGTGAGCAGTTAGCTACCGTAAATCAGGCAGTTCAGCATGTACTCTTTAAATGCAATATCCTTGCCAGGCTGTTTCTCTAAATTATACATCCCTCCCCCTGCACTGTATGTCACTGTCAAACACGCTAAAATATGTTAGCCAAAGCCTGTCGTGCTTTGAGAGAAAGAGAGACTTTCAAGCTTTTTAATGGCATCAGACTCTCAATGTTTTTATGTACTGTATGTGGTTGGATGTGTAGTACAACTGTGCAAAAACAGCAATAAAAGTGTGCTGTGTATTTCCAGCTGTACACACAGAGGGCTGTCAATCATCTGATGAACAGCAGGCCCTGCACATTAATAATGCCTGAATTTACGTGCTCCCACTTGGTTGCATGTTTAGGCTTGGATGAATTGCCCACCTGCCTCTGATCGCGGTCAGGTTGGCCTGAAATCTGCTCTAATGTTTCTGAGTTGGAGAGATTGTACTTTTCTTGGACAATGACTTTTAAAGCATTTTCTTTTGGTGGCTTCAGTCCAATGAGTCTGCAGGACTCTTATGAGTGACTGGCACCTATAAGCCCCGGTGGCCTTGTCAAGCCTCTCTGTTTTCGTTTAACATATTTCTGCCTCCTGCCTCTGTTTAATGTCCACTAACCTTGAAAAAGAATGTCTTTTCATGTCATAAAACACAGGTGACATTCTTGGTTCTGTGAAGAAATATGTCCCACAGAGCAGGGCTAACACACTAAAGCACAGCAAAACAATTGGAAAAAGAGAACCTTACGAAAAAAGAAAAACAATTCTACATACATTACTGATTACAAACATATAAGGAATTTCTACTTAATATTTTATATTTCTGGGCAATGAAGGAGAATCATTGCCCTTTACGTCTTTACTGTTACTTTTACTTTTGATTAATTTAATGCTTCCTTTTGAATAAAAGTGTTAGTTTCTTATTTTTATATATATTAATTTTATATATATATATGCATATAAGAGGGGGAAAAAATCTTACTGAACTCGAAACGTTTAGAACGGGTGTAATAGGCAGCAGTACCAAAAACCCTCAAAGTTAGATTTAAGTATTGAGATATATATCACTTTCATCTCATTCATTTCAGTTCACTGAAGCATAATATCATAATATATTCATAAACTCCTCAAATGACACATCAGTTACAATAACTGGATCACACAGTCTGTTGAAAGCAATATGAGGACAAATAACATGTCGCTCTAGAATAAATGGTGCAGCAGCCAGTTTATGTCCTATGTGATGCACTTTCACTTTCCACCAGCCCCTGATGCAACCTGTGAAAATACATCTAAAGCATTAGACAAAGTTCTGAGAAATATTTCCCTGCATGCTCTCACTTTACTGCGAGCTCCCATTCACTCTGACAGTGCGGCATAGTGATCTATATCATACAGGACGGCCCTAAAGCCCGTACCATGCATGCAGGAAAACACTGAGCGAGATTCCTGCCATTAAATATCCCATTAAAGTGCAATTTGACATAAAATCCCTGGCATGTACCCTGGAATTCTCTCACTTCTTGTTTTCAATGAAACTCCCATCAGGGTTCCCGTTGCGTTTTATTTCGTATTTTTCTTACACAATGGCCTCTTTAGTTTTCCATCAGAGGCTTTGCAGGCCTGACGGCTCCTTTGCCACGTCTGATCTGTGAAACGTCATGTGAGGAGTGATAGAAAGGAAAAGAGAGCTCCTTTAGATCCAATTTGTTCCATTAAGCTACATTTAACCAGTGCATTCTGAGATGCCACTTTGGTTTAAAGATGTCTGAGCTAAAACATTAGCGTCTTGGCTAACACAGTGCAGAGACAGACAGACAGCTGTTTAAAAAAAAAAAACAGACCATAGATCTAAAATTTCAACCTCACGCCATATTAGTCTGAAACTTGAGGAATATTTGTACGAAAATATTCTGGAATGTAGAAAGAAAGAAAATGGAAAGAAAGAGAATAGCAGGGGAAAAGAGAGAGTGAAATCTTAGGAGGAAACGATACAAACCCTGTTTAACCAGCAACAAGATTGAATGACAAATTCAATATCAATTTAATTCAGAGTTTATTGCTGTATTTTGTTCTGATTGATCCCTTATTCGTTGTTGCACAAATGTTGCTGTGTGATCTTTTCATCTGCAAGCTGACAAACAGACACTTCATCTACCTGAAAGCCATCAGAATCCTTAGCCAGGAAATGGTATTTATTATGAAAGCAGAGAAAAAACACAAAACTCATAAATATTCTTTAAAAGTATAACTGCGTTTTGGAAGAACTGATTAAAACTGAAATAAGCAACAAAATACACCAAAACTCTTTCCCTCAGTCTGTCTCAGCAGGTGTCTACATAAGCAGCCTTGCGTCACATAGCGCACAGGGACTTTAAACGTTGGTCCAGAAAGCAGCTTTTGGGTTTGAAGAGAATTCCAGCATTCTGTTCCTCAGCCCCGAGATAATGCAAACCATGTTTGTCAGTAAGAAATGGCAAAATGAAATGAGAAACAAAGTAAAACAAAGACTGCACGGCGAGATCCCGGAGGCTTGATGTGAACAACAATATGTAAGCGAAGAAGTGAAGAGCAAACAATGTTATCAGTTATGAATCCTGTCAGGACAAAGACGCAGTGTTCTGACCTGAAGAAACTCTTTCTCAAAGAGAAGAGAGAGCAAACACATGCGCTCGAAGGCGTTCATTGCAGACACAGTATCTCACATAAATTCCTACAAATGATCAATAGAGGCTGACATGCTTCCAGATGATGATGAACAGGGCTTAAATAATTGCCAGAACTCTCCCGAAACATATTTGTCATTTCGGAATGTCTAAAAGATTTGCGATAACATCACAAACACCTGGAGGACTTAAACAGCACATGGGAGCAAACACAGCTGACTGTGAGGACTGCAGACGCTTCCTACCGAGAGACTCCGAACCAAAGCTGACCTTAAACAGACGAGTTAGAGAGGTCTAAACTTTGGCAGAGCTTGCCTTTTTCAGTAAATGAGAAATGCTGGATTAGGTGAAAGCTCTAGAAAGTGGATAAAGTCATTATGAAGCAGCTGCAATGAAGAAATTGGTAGAAAATGGCCAAAAATGGTTCATTACTGATTAAGTGTCAGAAATCATTCTAATATAATTTTTATCAATGTTGAAAATAGTCGTGCTGCTTAGCATTTTTGTGGAAACCGTGATTTTTTATTTATTTTATTTTATTTTTTCAGGATTTTTTCAAAAGAAAGTTAAAAAGCAGTATTTCTTTAAAATTATGTTTTTGTAACAATGTAAAAGTCTTTACTGCCAGTTTCAATTCATTTAATGTCTCCTTGCTGAATTAATATTAATTAAATTTATGGACCCCACATTTTTTAACAGTAATGTATATACTGCAAAAACCCATTGAATCTCATTAAAATTGTAATATTAAAAAATATATATTAATGCTCTTTCATAAGTTGTTTTAAGAACCTCTCAAATGTTCTGCAGAATTTAAAAGCTGAAACCCCTAAAGAGACATTCAGACTTTCTGTAGTGACCTACGTTATGTATTAGTATATCATGAGGTGAGATGTGGTTATGTTTATGATACACAATAGAAGAGACTTAAAGAGAAAATTCTTTAGGTCAGAGTTGGGCTCACTTCAGACATGACAGACAAAAATTATGTTCTAGGCCTCTGACATCTTTAACCCTAAAGTTGATTTACACTTCCACACTAGCAATAACACACAAACATCTCTTTCCCTCACAAACTCTCTTTTGATTAAAGACTTCTTGTTTCTTAGTAGTGGATGTTGGACATGAACTCAAAACTGTGTTGAGAGAAAAAGTGTGTAATATTGAAAAAGAAAAACAAGAAGATAAGGAGAGAATGAAGATTGAAAAGAGAGAATAATTGTCTGACTGACTAAAGAAGAACTGATAGTTAATGGGCTGAAGACTAAACCAGGATGAACTATGTTTACTGTACAGTATGTTCTGTTTCATTGCAAGTTCAAATCTGAACTTCCATGACCTTAAACGTTTTATCAAAAGTACAAAGCTTAATATAAAAGCGCACATTCTTTGAACTATTGAACTGCAATATTTTTAACTTACTAGTATTTTCATACTATTAAAAACGTATTTCATAATATTTGCAAATGTCAGGTTGAAATGAAATGATTTATAGAACTATGTGTATGTGTAGAATAGAGAAAACATATGACCCCTCTGTGACTAAAACACAGCTGATACTGGGCTGAAGAAACAGCTTCAAGATGCCCTTCTTCCTCACAAAGACACACAGACATGGAAAGAATGCAAGACTGGCAGCAGCTCACCAGTTCTGTAGATAAAGTTGGCTTCTGCTTCAGAAGAAGACGGTGACAGCAGGTCTTCATCATACTCATTAGAGCTGAAAGAGCCTGAGTGGTTCCTCCTCCGTGCATCCATTACACCGTTGGCCACCATTACGTGGCGGAGCGAGTCGTTAAGGTAACGGTGCAACAGACTGCTCTTGTATTTAGGTGGTGACACGTAGTCATCAGACAATGAGGCGTCTGCAGCGGCTCGAAGACCCACACCCACAGCGCCACCTTCCTTCTTGATGACGCTCTGGTACATTGGCTTGCTGAACTCCCCGACCTGGGCCCGTGCTGCTGGGTCACCATCTGGATGTGATGCAGGATACATGCAAATATGTCAATACACATTTGAGAAGACATTAGCAAAAGAAAAAGGACTGAATTATAAAAAGTCAATATTTTGATCTCCTGCCCTTTACTCCATCTCAGCAGGGAGCGACACGGTCACATTTTCATTTAATCACCCTTCTCTTCTGCATGACCCCTCCAGCACATTGAAAACTCTTGACTGGATTACACTCCTTGAAAACATGGGCCTCTCAACTGCAAGTGAGTGTGTCAGATCAAATTTGGTGCTGAGAGACTGATTACTGCTACAGAGGCTGAAGCAGAGGAGAGCTGAACCTTTGAGCCTAGAATGGCATCATTTGAGAAAGTATGAAAATAAAATAAAATAATGTTTCAAGATTCAAATATATTTACAAAAGATTAAATGAATATTTAAAATATGCATGTGATAAAATGAACAAAATCAAGGCAAATCAAGCAAGCAAGCAAACAAACAGAAAAAAACAACAGATGGACAAGAATGGCACCTATTCTACTGTTCAAAAGTTTGGTGGTTTGGTAATTTTCTTTTTAAGAAATTAATACTTTTATTTAATTTAAATTAATCAGGAGTGACAGTAAAGAAATGTATAATGTTACAAAATATTAAATGTTAAATGCTGTTCTTTTGAACTTTCTATTAATCAAAGAATTTAAAAAAATAAAATATATCACTGTTTCCAAAAATATTAAGGAGCAACTAATTGAGCAGAAAATCAGCATATTTGAATGATTTGTGAAGAATAATGTGACATTGAAGACTGGAGTAATGGCTACTGAAAATTTCACTTTGCCATCTCAGGAATAAATTACATTTTAGAACAGATTAAAATAGAAAACAATTATTTAAATTGTGATAACATTGTTATTTAATTATTTGTATTATGGATCAAATAAATGCAGCCTTGGTGAGCATAAAAAAATATTTTAAATAATTTGTAAAAATCTTACCGACCAAATGGTAGTAACCAGGAAACAAAGAGTTTTATTAGGACCAATGGATTGCTTTGATTATATAGATTTATCTACTTTCCCACAGTAGCGGCTTTTGTTCTAGACTGAAGTGTAAATGCAACAACCGTATGATGTTCATTAATCATGGTACGGAGTTGTCTGTTTTTTTTTGCCAAAATACTGAAAACTGCAAGGACAAGTCAAGAGATAAATAACTTTGGTAGAACTGCAAGTGATAAATCGTCTGATTTCATTCTGCTTTTTGGTAACAAAACCAATAAAAGTATTAACTTTCTCATCAACAGGGGGAAAAAAACTCTTCGGACATTCCAATGTCATATCTCAGCCTTGGAGAGAGTGTGTTCAGTTGATCTTTCCGTTCCGTTGATCATTCTGTAAAAAACACCCAATCACTCATCTCTTATTATTTGCTCAGCCACCTGTAGTCCCAGCCGTGATACATTAAATAACATAAATAAGAGACACTGACATGTTTTATTACTGGATGATTTGTGAGACTTTGTCTCAAAAAAACTATCAATGGCATTACTATTGATTGTAATTGTAACAGAATGGAAGGTCCAAAATGTTTCCTCCCTTTTGACATTGTCACTAATGTCAAGAAGTGACAGAAGATAATACTTTTGTTGCAGAATAAAATTAGACCATTTATCACTTGCAGTTCCACCATTGCTATTTATCTCTTGACTTGTCCTTGTGGTCTTCAGCACACATTTTGCCTTATCACATGTATGTCCTTAGACAAATCTATATAATCACTGACTTAAATTTCAGCAGTTTTCATTGATAACTAGGTGTGTGGATTCCTTGTTGGTTTTGATTTACTCATTTAAGAAGGCCAAATTACTTTTTTTTTCAGCGTATCAGAACCACATTGCTCACTCCACATCCTAAAAGTCAACATTTTTTAAAGATTGTTTTAGTGCACCCGTATTGTATACTACCTTGACAACCATTCCATAATGTAGGAAACAAAGGTAAACACACTGGAGTTCACACAAATGCAATATTTCCTAGGATACAGAGTTAGGATTGCATGAGTGAATGCCTCCTAAGTGAGCTAGGATTTCACTGCAAGGCTCTATCTTGACTCAAATGTGTGAAGAGCGTGTCTGAAGCTCAGATCTTCTGTAGCACATAATTACTGAGCTCAGACACTGGAACGACAGACCTGATGAAACGTCTGTGCAACAAAGTGTTCCCTCTAAACAACCAGACATTTCATATGCATAGTAAACAACTTGTATGATGTTACATGATGTTCTACTTGTATAATCACGGCTCACAATATGTGGGTGTATCTCACAGAATCAACGCCAACATCAGAAGTAATAAACATAAAAAAGGCATATTTTTAATTTTTACAGCTAAACCGTTCTCCCCTCATTTCTTTATATATACATAAAGCAGTACAACATTGAATATTGAGGGTCAATGAGCTTTTTTTCATGTTTTTATAGATTAATAATGTATTATTTACTCAACCATGAGAACATAATATTTCTATGCTTTTCTCTGTGTGTTCTGATCAAGAGCTAATACAAAAATGTAGCAAGACATGTTTTCCTCTGGAAATGTTTAAAAAGTTAATTTTCTATAGATTTTTTTTCAAAGATAAAAGGTTTAGCGCATCAAAACTTTTACCGATATACTAACATAACTAGTTATCAATACACTTTCAAAAGTGTTGACAATAATTTTTTCATTTTAAGTTCTGTGCATAAATTCTATGACAAGTTTAGATTTGATAATGAGGGAATTTGAGGTCAAAGGTTAAGCTAGGCTGCTGACATTTTTCTGTGTCATTTGTTCAGTGTAAGAACAAAAAAGGAAGTTATTTGTAGAATGAGACCGATGTGAGAGGCACAGACTGGGCATTCCTCTTCTAACCACAGCGTGTGTGTCCTCATCCAAGACATCTAATCAAGGCACCAAATACAGAGTGTGTGTTTGGAGGTCACTGTTAAGCACAGGGGGATGATAAGTGTCCTGACTGAATGTCTCATTGTGCATGGATGCTTATGTTGAGCGATGCGGCCAAGAAACATGCAGTTTGTCAGACAGCCAACAACATCCCTGTAGTTGTAACGCCTTAGCGTGTGAATTAGAGCATAAAAGACAGAAGGAAAAGAGAAAACTTTAGATAGTTTTTAGGATGTTTTTGTGTTTGTGCATGTAAGCACAAGATTGTGTGCGAGTGTTTGTGGTTGAGTCCTGACGCCCCATTGTGGTGTGTTAATCACAGTGTGCATGACTGTCTGTAAGCCTACGCGTCTGTCCGGTTAACTTAAACACAGAGGAGGATGCACACACGAGCGCTTCGCTCAACATACCCCAACCCTGATTTATGGCTCAGCTGCTATACGATGCTATAAAAATGTTTGGAGTGTTGCACTGACTGCGTTGTAATAAAACATCCGCATTTAAGCATCCTGTCTGGTCTGTTTCAGCTACATGTTGAATAAAACCCCAAACAGTTTCTTATAAATACCACAACACACAAATTTAGCACCAGGATAGGTGAATTTGTTTGTGCTTGTTTGTTTTAAAGAGCTGTTTTACTTGCACTGTGTGTATATACTCAATCAGTGATGAATAGTGTTTATTGCAATATCTGTGCAACACATATTGTACATGTTTGACTACGTATGCACCTTCTTAAAGGGATAGTTCATTAGTTTACTCACCCTCAGCTCTCTAGAAGGAAAACTATTAGGGATATTGATCATTAATCACTAATTCAATTCCAAGGAAAAGGCACGAAAGGGCAGAATAAAAACAGAATAAATCATATATCATTCCTGTTACTTATCTCTTGACTTGTCCTTGTTGTTTTCAGCACACCTTTTGTCTTGTAAGCCTATATAATCATTGACTTAAACTCTCAAGTGCTGTTGAATAAAGAAATTGACTTAAGAAAGAACGGTTTGTGTCCATACAACGAAACAGTATTGGACCCCATTGACTTTCATTGTATGGACCAAAAATCCATTTTTTACAAGATTTTTTTGTGTTTGACAGAAGAAAGAATGTCATACGGGTGAGTAAATCATGACATGATTCTAATATTTGTCAGAACTATTCCTGTGTGTGTGTGTGTGTGTGTGTGTGTGTGTGCGTGTGCTTCATCCTGGACCATAACAACCACAAATATGAGTGGTTTATTGGTGCTTGATCAATATGACTTATTGTTAAACTTTACCTAAATAGTTCAACAGTAAAATAGTTCACCCAAAAATGAAAATTTTGCAATCATCTAATCACCCTCAATGACCTTAATCACCCTTTCTCTCTGTGGAACACAAAAGAAGATGTTTTGAAGAATGTCGCAACTGTTTTTGTCCATACAATAAAAGACCAACATTAGAGCCCAATGAATTTTATTATATGCACAAAAAACACAGACATATTTTAAAAGATAATTTTTGATCATGACAGGAGTTTTATTTTTGGGTGAACTATCCCTTTAAGTGTGCATTTCATCACCACAAACACTGTGGACAACCAATTTTCTAATCAATGGTTGATCAATATGAGTTTTTCAGTGACAGATTGTTAAACCTTATATTTAGTCTTCGACATCCTTGGTTTCAGCATCACATTCAGCCTTGGCACTTCTGTGAGTGTGAGTGTGTTTTTGGTA
Source organism: Schizothorax lantsangensis (assembly GCA_027422415.1). Classification (NCBI taxonomy): domain Eukaryota; kingdom Metazoa; phylum Chordata; class Actinopteri; order Cypriniformes; family Cyprinidae; genus Schizothorax; species Schizothorax lantsangensis. The sequence goes on from CM049860.1 coordinate 18,812,018, forward strand.
AGTCTCCATAAGGGCACTGCAAGAATAATTAGGCTCAGTTGTTTTTACACGTGTGACTGTGTGTGCAAGCATGAGCGAGTGCCGTACCATCAGAGCAGGAGTCCTCGCTGCTGACACTCAGTCTTTCCGCGTTGCCCTGGACATATTTGTTGTAGAGTTTGATCCTAAGGGCCCAACTCAAATCAGGCTGCCTAACTGTGTTCTTCAGACGCCGTCGAGCATTGGCAAACCAGTTAGACACCTGAGAAAAGAGGGAGGGTGTTGGAATGGTACTGAGGAAAGAATGACCAATAAATAAAAGGAATTATGAATGTTCATAAAAGACACAAAAGATGTTTATTATTGATTCAGTTTTTCTCTACTACTGTCTTCCATACATAGACGTGTGTGTTTGGACTAAAAGCTCCATATACTGCTTTATTTATTGGGAAACTATGAAAACTATTAATAATAGCAGGCTGATGCCACACGCAGATATCCCAGGAACACTGTGAATGTAACATCACATTAAGTCTTCTTCAACTGAGACGATGACGACCTGGGTGCTTATTCTGGCCTCTGCCACTCTCACCTAATAATATTCCTTTTCCTCTGCCCGACGTCTGTCTTTTTGCAATAAAAACAATATTTAACCCAGCCTTCTCCATTTCACAGAGACCAGAGACCATTAGATGTTATACTAGGAAAACTTTTCATGCCCGATACACTTCAAGCCACTTATGACAGGCATTGTGCTTTAAAAATGTTATTCAAGCTCTGAGTTTCCTGACCTCTGCTTTATATGAGCAAAAGCCAGAGACCTCTGAGCAAAAGCCATATTTTTCACTTTAAGCAGGTCAACGGAGGCCAGTTTTTGAGGGAAGCATTGAGTATCACAGGACGTGTACTCTAGCAATGAGAAAAGTTCAAGTGTATTCTGAAGTCTAGAGATGTTCAAGATTCGTTCAGTCACGTAAGATTATTTATCCACTGAAATTGAGCACAAGTTTTGGGTTTGTAAGTCTTTTTTTCCCATATTGCAGTGCTGTCTGCTCACATTTTTTAACAAATGGGTCCTTTTCATGAATATTAGAACCAGATTAAATTTGTAGGGTCATCCAGAATAGCATCTTCAGGCTGGGCCAATTCTTAACAAATTTAGAGAACATGTTTATGTCTTCATGTATATACAGAGACACAGACTGAGACAGATATGTACACACAAACTGACACTCAGCACAGACTGGAAAACACATATGTGAAGAGTTAAACACAGGCCAGAATGTCTCTGAATTTTAATATATATATATTGTTTAAACAATAAAAAAGAAAGCCTTCACTAGAGTAAACCTGAGTTGGTTGCAACTTGTGTTTGGAATGAACACCTGCATTTTCATCTCGATGTAAAAGAAAACTGTCATTTTAATAATCCTTCTGTCAAGAACTAGCTCTTGGTAGCACGTGTATGGAAAAGTTGTGGAAAATGAACTTACTCACCTGCACAAGTGTCATTTGTGAGCCAAGCGCAAGAAGGATTTTCTCTGTTTTAGTGGGGTACGGATTGTCTCTGTGTTTGTAGAGCCACTGTTTCAAAGGCCTGGCCATGTCTTGCAGAGCTTGCCGTTTATGCCGTGCCTTTCCTGGGTTCTGACGAGACCTGTGGAGAAAAACAAGCCGACACAAGCCATATAAATCTCATGACAATTACACAAGACTTCAGAATGGGCACTCATGAGGAGAAATTCCATAGGATTTAATTATTTCATATTTTCCACAGTGAGAAAAGTATTTGTAGTTTTTGGGGGGCATTCTTGCTGCCTTCTGTTTATTGCTAAGAAATGTCAGGAAAATAATCTACAAAATATATTGTAAATATATTGAAGAATTAACAGAATAAATTAAATGTTTATTATTATTATTATTATTTTGATTATCAATATGAAATAACAACCACCTTCATGTAAAAGTGACATTCAATGAGCAGACCAATGACCTCTGGGTAAACGTTTAGAACGTTTTGTTGAAAATTGAAATTAAAAATACAAGCAATGTTTAAAAGAAAACATCTAAAAATGTTATGTTCAATTTTAAGAGATTCTGTAAGGGTTAAATATTCTTTCATGAGAGCCTAATTAACACTCATGCTCTGTAAAACCAGCATCATGCTATAATTAACTCTCCCAGTGAGGGTTTTCATTCAAAATCAGTTCACAGTCCGGCTGCAAAAAACAATAACGGTGCACTGAAATAGCTGCATGTCATCCAGCATCTGCACAATGACACATGTGCTTATGTATTCCTCTAGTCTAGGGACTGGAAACGTTTGAAAAAAACAACAACAAATCTGCAGATTTGCACAACAAAATGTCTACAAAGTCTGACAGTCACTTTTATTCTCAATTCATGTTAAGTATCACACTTTTTAAAATAAAGGTTCTTTAATGGTTCCTCTTTCATCAGGAACCCAATACAGGTTCTTCAGATCAACGCATTGGTTTCAGCAGGCGGTTCTCCAGAGAGAGAGTTAAAAGTTGTTTGTAAAACTTTAAAATGCTCTCCTGTAGCTCTCCATTTACTAAGTCAGTTTTCTTCTAATTGGAACCTTTATTTTCAAGAGAGAACAGAAGCTGGTTATTTAAACCTGTAGATGTCAGTATGGCGCTGTTATATCACCTTGTTATCTTCCAAAAACCTGACTGCACATTTAACATATTTTCCCCAACGCTCCGAGGTTCATGTTCAGCAAATATTTTCCTTGTAACCCAGAACTGTATTAACAGCCTAAAGAAGTTTCTTTCCCTGCCTGTTCTCGATATCGGCGACACACACCTCTGTATTTATATTAATAATTTTCATTAGCAGTGATATTCCCCTTGAGGCCAGCAGCGCGGCTATAGTGTTATCCTATTGGCTCCGCTTACACGCGCAAACGGACCTTCAGTAAGCGCGAGCCAGACGCACCCGCAGCGGAGGATGTTTGCACAAGTTTTTCACAAGACATCACTTTTAGGTTCGGTGTTGCTGTGTATCGCAGTCGTATAATGAAGCACTGTGTTGTCTGCAAATAGAAAACAGGTTGGGGTAAACAGCTTGGGGCGGTGAGGCTGAAAACGCGCTGGGTTCCGAGGGCAAATAAGGGATGACATGGTTTCTTCTTGCGCCTTCACTACAAAAATATTCATGATTGACTGGACCACACATAGAGTTGAAGGAAATGTTTATTTATTAGAAACAGGCCTGGACGTGTTTTAAATTTGCTACCGAACACGAATGACCTCATGTACCCCAACGACAAGCCCCTGCTAATTCAGCACCATCGACAGCGACTTAATTGAATTGTGAATATTAATTTCCTGCAATTCTCTTTTTGAAACCTCAACGTATCCTAAGATAAGAAGGCGGCGAACAGGCTGTAAATTCAAACCATATGCTCTCTAACCACAACTGAGCGCAAATATATGGAAAGAAAACACAAAGACTATGAAAAGTCAAACAGCTGGACGTGCCACTGCTTTTCACCGTTGATCTAAAACTGAACAACTTGATGTTTATCTTTAATAAGGTTCTCCGTGCTGTCACGCGGTTAAAAGCATTAACAGCTTTAAAATGACCACAGATTACTTAAACAGGCTATCATTATATTCGGGGTTATTTTTTTCCTGCTGAGTATCTTACCAGAATAATTAGGCTGATTATTCCGTCCTGAAAAATAAATGATGTGCAAAGCAGTTATCATCCACTGTGAATTTTTTTTTAAACTTCTGGTGCTAATGTGACAATCTACAGTGATAAAACGATCTATTTTTAGACCATTTCGAATGAGTTTTCTGATTAAGAAAATCGAGTGAAATTGATGGAAACAAATATTTCACTTAATGAAACATGATGAAAATATTTTACAGTGCATCTGCTTTATTTTTGGAGTATTGTAAATGGATTTTTTTGTAAGTAGGAAATACATTTATACATTTTATAAAAGACACTGAAGTTTGTGACATACCCGGATCTCCTGTGCCGGATAACTGAGCTGTCTTTGATGACTGGGCTGCTGGCGAGCAGGTCCGGATGCTGTCCATCTATCACCTCTAAATAATTTCGACTGCTTCTTTCCACCTCATTCGCCTTCTCTTCGAATAAAACCTGGCTGCTTAACTTATTAAACACAATTGTGTTCATCTTTGGTATATTAGTCCTTCTTTCCCCCTGTGTCCGCCGCGGGGATGTCCTACTCAACGGAGCCGCTGCGCTGCGCTCAAAATCCTGTGAAACAGAAAAAGATGACATTTATGTTCACTACCATCGGTGAGTTCCCCCAGACATACATTTCAGACAAACTTCATTTTCTGTAGGTAAAAACTGTTTTAATTTTAATGTAGCCTAAAAACGCCAAAAGAAGATCACCTCAGTCAAAACAAAACACTCAAATCGAGTTAAGCGCAAGTCTGAGGCAGGCGCGGGTGAGGAATATTTGACGGAACTGATGACTCTGATATGTTTGAAACATCTGCAGTTTGTTTATGCAAACTTGCATAACATCAGAAGTATTCAGAATGAATGATGCCTGTTTGACACAAGGAGGTCTATAATCCCGCGTTGACCGGTCAGTAACGCACAAATAGCCTATTTCATACGACTAGAACAGAACGTGTGTCATTTTACACGTAGAAATATTTGTTTATCATCTAGCCTACTTCATCTGATGCGATTAAATATTTTTACCGTTCTTTTTAATCTATTTTTTACATCCCTATGGAAAGAGAAACCGATTTATGAGAGAACAAAAGTTAACATTTGGGGACCTTCTATGCAATTCATAGCGCGCGCGATGGAAATGAACCAGAAAACTGTATGACATCCCTGTCATAGTTCAATGAATGTGACGCGACTCGCTTAGTGAAAACATTTAGAAGTCATGAAAACACTTGTAAAATATAAACCGAGTGAACCTACCTGAACGTAACCCCTTCTGCTTCTTTCTGTAAAGTGTAATCCAGTTTCCCATTCCCCTCTCACATGTTCTGCGCTCTAAGATCCTGTGCGCAAACCACACGAACCGCTTTCGCCTCTGTGCTTTATTCAAGCGCGCCCGGAAACATGAATACACGACTCGTCTCGTGTTTCCCAGCTAAGCGGCTCAGACGGCGAACATACAGTGATTGTTTTATGCCGGTTCCGCCGCTCTGCAGGGGGAGGCTACCGGGAGACATCCAGTGCAACAGTGTATTCCCTTGTGTGGGTTCACGTCTGGAACGCGTCCATCAGCCGACTGGATGAGAGTTGTATAAAGTTACTAAAATCAGCCAGAGCTGGTGTGATTGGACGCAGTTTATCAGAAGCAGCTTCACCTGACTCTGATGTGCAAAACAGTCACAATTTTGACGCGAGACAAATGAATGGATAAATTGCAGTCGAGTGGAGAAATAAGTCATTTATATTTAGGGGAGAACTAATAGATTAATGTTCAGAAGCACGAAATTAAAGAAGTGTTGAAACAGATTTGTTTTTCTTTTGTCTGTAACAGTGTTATTTAGGTTATACTGATTAAATATTTGACAAATTAGCTTATAAATCCACTACTTATGCTACATAAAATAGGCAGCCTAAATTAATGTCAAGTAGGCTAGGCCTACATACACATATATAAAATACGTTTTTGCTAAGGGCATGCGCGTCCCTGATAATTGTCTTGCTCAAGTTCTTGATATCGTGATTCGTTATCGTTAAAGCGCATGTTCTGACTATCTTAAAGTAATCTATTTTGTATTTCATATCAGACATCATATCAAATCCCATGCTATCGTTAGATAATATATTTGGTTTCATTCCCTGTAATAACGAGAGACCCTGCGGAAGTCTGGGTTCCTCTCGTTCACCAAAAACGCTTACCGCTCAAGGACAGAAAATCCCTCGAGACCTCATTTTTATTGTCTTAACATTTTGAGAGCGGAATCACTTATTGAACAACCTAATTCTTTCCCAAACATACTTACCGAGGTCTACAATTACTTCTATTCCAGTTCGCTTAAGAACCTCTATAAACCAATATATAAACAAATTAATTATATCAACGCCATGTGCGATGCTTTATCGGGAGACTTAGCGTGCTGAGGAAACGCTGCTCGCGTGAGTTCCCTCGCGAGCATCGATGTGATTCTGATACCCTCTCATTTTCCAAATTACACGACTTACACGTCGCATTGAATGCCATTGACTGTGTCTTTCGGGTTTATCCAGAGTAGTGTTTGGAGGTGAAGTGACTAAACTCGGAGGCACATGTGCGCTCCTTACGCCCCTTATAATTGGCGCGTTCCTTTTATTTGGGTGTATTTTTACCTATTTAATGAACAAACACTCCCGGGGATCAGCAGGGTGACTCACTCCCCTCGTGAATGCAGTCCATGGAGAGAAAAAGACAGTGCTGCTCGACCACTAACGACCACTGAAACGATGTCTTTTCTCTTACCGTCTCTTGTCTACCAGGGGTTTACCACATGTGGGTGCCCACAGGTTTACTCTAAGTGGCATCTCCAGGGTAACCACATGCCCCTGGGCAGGTAGTCACATCACTTTGTGGTGTACTTCATTTTGTGGGATGTCCACTGCTGTGGTGTGGTCAGAGGGAGAGATAATGTGCGCTGTGAAGCCTTGCTGAAAGTGTAATGACCCTTAAATGCACTTCACCAGTAAACTGCCCTGGTGCTTTGGGTGTCTGCCAGATCAAGGACAGGTTTCACAGACAGGGCTTAGACTAAGCCAGGATTAGGACATAGTTCAATTAGGACATTTAAGTAATTTTTATAAACATGCTTAGAAAAAAAAACATTACTGGTGTGCATATTGAGACAAAACAAAGGCACTGATATATTTTAAGATCAGTCAGTGCAAGTTTCTTTCAGTTGAAACAGCTCAGACTTACATTTTAGTCTAGGACTGGGCTTAAGCCTTGTCTGTGAAACCGGGGGCAAGTGTCTTATTTAAGATCTAGTCAGGTTTATTTGTACAGTTTCTACCAAGTTGTCACAAAGCAGCTCCGTGGGTCATCAGCGGGCAAGGAAAAACTCGGAGAGAACCGAAGACCTGCTGATGCTATCACTGAATACCTATAATTTGACAGTACACTCTTAAAAATGAAGGTTCTTCATTGGCATTTATGGTTCGATGAACACCCTTTAACATTGCACAAAACATTCTATTTATAGAAAATAAATCTGTACATAAATCTTCTGTTCCAGATTCATACACATTATTATTTATTGTTAAGCCTCTTTAAATGTTTCTGTTCTCATGTCAGATATGTATGTATGTATGCATGTATGCGTGTATGCACCAAGAGCTTCTTAAAAACCACAACAAATTCCTTGTGTGCTTGCGCACACTTGGCAAATAAAGCTGATTCTGATTCTGAAAATAGGTTCTGGATTAAAATGTTGAAAAAAATGGTTATTTTAAGAACTGTTCATTGTAAGGTTCTTCTTCTGAAAACCTCCCTTTGGAACCTTTATTTTCAAGTTAAAGATGCAGGTTGGCTTGCAAAGAGAAAATCTGAGAGAAAATCTTTTACTGAACCAGTGAGCAATGAACCCAAGTGTTCTTCATTACTATTTTATTTCCTCTTCTGCTGGGGCAACATACTTGTGTTTTATTCGCTGAATTGCCGCAACAGCATCTGCATAAAAAAACAATTAAGTGTTTATGAAGAACTAACCCAAACCCCACGTTCAACACACAAGTTTGATGACAAACCAAGATGTTTTATTCAACTAAATGCCACACCACTGGAGCTTTCAGGATGTGTTAGGGCTAGACGAGATCCAACCATGTTTCTCACAGTTTCCAACATGGCGAACCGAAGAGTAATGGAACTGGGCTAAATTAAACGCAGGTAGTTCTTTTGCAGTAGTTGTAATTTCCTGACATTACCTCGATGTCAACATGTCCTCTCATTAAAAGCTCAAATCCCTTTTGTGGTACCATTAATACAGTCTGTCCCTCATTTAAACCAATATTTTCACACTGGCCTTGAGTTGAGCAGCCACTGAAGGTTGTGCTGTTGGGGCCACTTAAAGAAATAAGCCACAGACAAGATTTGTTAAAATCATTGGGCCTTGTGGAAAATATAAACTGTTCAACAATTACACCCATTAGAGATTGTTAAAAGTGATTCAATCGGTGTTTTTCAAATTACCTTAAACATTTAGCGCACGAGTCAAAGTATGTATACTCACAGCAGCCTTTCCACACATACTTAAAGCCATTACGGTGTCCAGTCTGAATGGCATTAGTGTCTTTCAAGCTGGCAAACACAATGTCTTGAAGAATAATTGTGTGTTGAGTTGTTGGTTAATTTTTTTCCCACCTCACCTTTCTTTCTTAAGCAGCATTTTTCTTTTAAAGACGGTTTCCTAAAATACATCAATGCCTGTGAAGTATGCGTGTCGTGTTTTGTTTAGTAATCTACTGGGTCGCCTGGCTCTGTGTTTTGGCATGCTGTTATCTTTTCAGGTTGCACTGTTTTCAGAGGTAATACTGTTCCTTTTTTGAAGTGGCTGCTTATTCGTGCGGTTGGTGTATTGAGGTTGGACGCTTCGTGACCTCATATTAAGAATCCTGTGTGCACGCTGACAGCGCAGGGTTTATTTTAGATTTCACGAGAACAAAGGAACTTCAATATAACATTACATGGAGCACATTTAGACATGCTGCCATTATGTGATTTACAGATAGCATTATAAGCAACTAGCAGCAGTACATCAAATACGTAAAAACCATAAAAGATTGTGGCACATAAGGATGATTGGCAGCAGTTTGATATATCTGGTCCGATCAGTTACCACCACCTTCTCCTGCTGTGTAAAAATCCAAAGCAAAAAGCTCCCATTACACAGTCTCAAACACACTATATGAGCAGAAAAAAATCTGATAATCATCAGCAGTTGGCCTGCCGCTGTACTCCCTCTGTCTGTCTTTTTCCGTCTCAGTCTCAACCTCCTCTCTCTTTCTCTCACCCATGTTGGGTGCTGAGAGCTTGATGAACACATCCTGATGAAAATTCAAGGATAATATCATTCTTGGTCCAGAGCCACAAGCCTCCCAGGCAGGTTTAGAACCCAGAAAGGGGAAGGTCTGTGCTGCTCTATATGTCCAAGTGTTTGATGTGTGTGTGGGAGGTAGGTACTGTATACTTAGTAGGCTATATACACTTACTGTATATCAGGTTACTATAATATTGTAATATCAGACTCATTAACTGGCATAATTTTTCTATAATAATATAATACATTCTGCAAGTTGTATTGTTACAGCAGTAAGGTAAGTTACATAGGTAACTAAGTCATTGAATTGTTCACTCGAATGATTTGTTTAAAACATTTTGAGTAGGTACTTCTTTTGAATGTTATCCTTCGTCCGTTACAAAAAGTATGTTGTATATAGTATGAATTTAATTCAAATGTACTACATTTGCAGGGGTGCACATAAGTGGTACACAGGTGCGCATGCATGACCAAAATAAAAAGTGCGCTGTGTAAATAAGTTCAGAACGCTCATTGCGATATGGTTGACAGCTGTTAATGCACAATTACTATTGGCAAACTGCAATGTATAAGATTTCTATTCAAACTGAAAGCATGAATCTAGGCTACACGGTGGCATTTTCAAAGCACAATGCAAAACTGTGACATTTCATTCACTGATGCTCTTCAATTGTCAGCGCTAAACCCGGCAGCGCATATACTTACTTTCCGGCAACCTGCCAAAATAAAAGCTTGCTGATTTAAAGTTTGAAAATGATGAAAATTCAGATTAAATTTTTTTAAATGTTAGCATTTTATTTTTAAGTTTACTATAAAATAATTGTATTTGTATTTAATACTCCCTTTTTATTTTAAAATATAATATTATCACACTTTATTATTTTGTTTAGTTTATAAAAAAAAACTAAATAAATAAAAGTGCAATAACATTATTATCACTATTTTTTTTTTTTTTTTTTTTTTATAGTTATATTTAATGGGTCACACTACCAAAATAAGGTTCTGTCTGATTCAGCTCAGCTACCAAATCTGACCTCAGAAGACTACAGAGGATAGTCCGGACTGCTGAGCGAATCATTGGTACAACAACCCTTCCCACTCTCCAAGAACTTTTATTATCTGTGTCCTGTCCTGTCACTGTCATTCTGTTGCACTGTGGAGCTTCTGTCACTATAACAAATTCCTCATATGTGTAAACATACCTGGCAATAAAGCTCATTCTCATTCTCACTATGTGCAGTGTGAGGACCAAACCAAATCTCCAGGTTCTCTTATGGCCAAACCAGGCCGGACTTATGTGCACCCCCCTGTGTCATGCGACCTACAGCAACAGTCATTTCACTTTACTGCTGTTCACAAATCCTCTCCCATTGACCTCATGTGTCCATTTACTGCACATTTCAGAATCCCACCAAGTATTTGTGAATATTGTGAATTTGGACATAGTAGGCCTACTCATTTCACATATTGTTTTTCACCTACTACAGTAGGGAAGTATGCATATTCAGATGCAGCCACTGTCTACATGAATGAATCACTGAATCATTCATTTAAACGATTTGTTGGAAAACATGTGTCCTTTAGGACCAATCTGAAGCTTCTGCCAGCTTTGTTGCTTCGGCAAAGGGCAAAACTAAGGCAAAAGCGGTAACATCACACTCTCTGAGAGGATACTTCTTTTGAATAAATAATTACTCAACGACTGTTAAAAAACTTTCTATGAATGTTTGTAGAATGAATGTAATCCAGACGTACTAAATGTCATGTTACCTACGTCAGTTGAGTCACTTCACAAACCCTCTCTCATGGCCTCAGGGTGTTAATTGGATGCACACTCCAGAATCTCGTCAGAAATTGCAAGTGATTCAGGGACTTTTTGCCTATATGAATACTGTGAATTCGGACATACTACTCTTTTCACATACTGTTTTTCGTCTACTATATAGTAGGGAAGTATGCATATTTTGATGCAGCCAATGTATTTATGAATAAGTAATTGAATCATTCAGTTTGGGCGAATGCAGACGATATTAAAATTCATAAGCCCAACAGTCTCCTTGGCATTAGCAAGACAGACAAGCAACTGACCCTTTGCAGGGAGCTTGACTGACCTGCTATCTAACCAATTATAACGACAAATCCGCCATTTTATCCGACAAGCAAATCAGACAAGAGAGTAGATAAACTTCGGTGAACTTAAACTTGGAAAAATAGTGTGTACTGAAATCTTTCCGTGGTTGAAATAATGTTGTCAAGTTATCAGTGTCATCTTTGCTCCACAATGTATTTTTCACTGCGTGAGAACATGATGTGTAGCATGAGAGCGGCATGGCTAGCAACAGTAACGAAGGGGGAGGGTCTTTACGAAGGTTCAATTGATTGATTGCTGTCAAATGATCAATCGCAATTAATCGCATCCAAAATAAAAGTTTTTGTTTACATAGTATGTGTATACTGTGTATATTTATTATGTATATATAATTATACACAGTGTATATTTTGAAAATATTTACATGTAAATATACATGTATATATTTATATTATATATAAATGTAATATTTTTCTTAAATATATACATGCATGGGTGTGTATTTATATATATACACACACACACACACACACACACACACACATACATACATGAATATTATAGGTTAATGCTGTTAAACAGATTAAAACTATTTGCAACTTGGTAACATTTAACAAGTTTTTAATCTCTGACCTTTAATTGTTAGCACTGACCATGAACACAGTAATCTCTCGTGCTCAACCACACTTAGTTCTAATTGTAAAAGTTCATAAAAATGCCTGAATAGGCCTAATGCTTAAGTTCTTTAAAACTGCTTTATTTTGAAGAGAGGCTGATGAGATTTATCACCCCCTACCCCCATTTTAGATAATTCCTATGCCCCCGGTTGATACTACAGGTGATTTTTCCTATTGTAATAAATCGGTGAACTCCATAAAGTATGTAACCATAAGCATAGCCTGTCAGCACCAATGTAGTCTTTATTAAAGTCATTGAGCTCTTTATAGGGGACAGGTCTGAAAGCCGACCCAGACACTGTGGTATTTGCACACTCATTTCTCTGTTTATTTATTGTTAGGCCAGCTAGTTATTTACACTTTATGGATGGGAACGTCAGAATTCATTTGAGGCAGTTAAACCATTTAAAAGAGAAAAAAAGACAGAGGGAGGGAACTGGAGCAATAAGGAGAGAGTGAGTGAGCAAACCAAAACCATCTAGTTATGCAAAGGCATTACAAGACATATTTAACCTTTGAGAGCGTATTACATTTTGAGGGTTTGTGACCACAAAAGAACAGAAGCCTAACACTTTGTTGCAACATACTGAGCAAACTAGTATGCATATGTGTGTGTGAAACCAAAAAAATCTCTAAAAAGCTAGTGAATTGAGCATGCAGAACTTTGGTCTGTGTTAAGTGAGCATGCACTTCCAGTGTATTCTAACGGCCATGATGCTCTGCTCCCGATTTGGCTTTATATTAAAACACAGCCTTCTTGTCCTCTTGAGGCTAGGCAAAGCCACTTCTGATATTTGGAAGAAAATTTTACTAGTCATTAGTTTCTTTATGAAATATTCTATCCCACTGCCTAGGGAGCTGCGGGAACCCTCCACTTCAATCAGACGCGTTTCATTTTCACAAAAAGCAGCACATGTGCACGCACTTGCATTTCATCCCTCCATCCCACCACGACCTTAAGTAAACACACTGAATTATGATTTTATACAAATGAGACTGTATTCAATGTAATTCAATCAAAATCTAATAAGGAAATGGTTCCTGGTTGTTGTGATGAGGTCAGATTTCTCGGTGAGGGCAGAGATGGAGGTTTAGGTGAAGCATGACCGCAACATTTCTCAGCGTATTTCCCTCCCCACTGACTTCCAAATATTAAGTGCTTAACTGATGTGTGTGTGTGAGATGACAAAACCCCTCATTAGCTTTGAAAAATATCCTTGATCAAATAACAGATCCACAAGACGTTTGCAAAGACGCATGTTCAAATGCATTGAGATACATTTTTTCTCTCATTTAAGATCAGGTAGCGATCATCGTTTTTAAAAACAAAAGTATGGCTGGATAAGAAGTGAACTGAGGTTTGAACAGGCTGAGGCAGTGCGGTTGAGAACGGTCTGCACTTTTGAGCTGACAGGGCAGGAAGACAGACGCTAGAGCACTAATTCTCATCCCAATGACTTAAACATGTCCTCTGTCCTCAACTCACCATCCCATAAATTCCTGTCCTTCAGTCAAACACGCAACATTTGTTTAATGATCTTAGTTAGGCATGCCCTACTAGTCATCAACCTCAGAGAGAGAAACAGAGAGAAACAAAGATGGATGAAGAGGGGAAGTAAAAAAAGAAGGGTAGCGGTTGTAACATCTGCACTGCTTGGGTTTAAAAAGGCCTTATTTATTTTTGGTGATCAGAGTCGTATACTCAGAAGACAATGATTCTCATTTAGAGTCTCTTGGTTTATAGTCTGTTGAAGTAAACTGCACTTAGCCATACATGATAGACTCAACACAGGAGAATCCAGTATGACAAATACGGAGCCACAGGAAATCAGCTATAATCAAGCTCGATATTGATTCAAACATTCAGTTCCGTTTGTCTCCTACTTCACATATTTAAATACTGTAGAAAACTGCAAATGTGATTTCTTACATGGTGTGAGCAGAGATATTGCACTGGGTGGTTGGTTATCTTCACAAGTGTTTTAGGCTGGCATAATAAAACTTAACTTAAGCTTTCACTGTAATAATTACTGCAATGTCTTCAGATGCAATTATATGATGTTAAATTATTAGTTGAAGTAAAAACATACATTATTAATGAATTTATTGTCACAATTTAGGAATATTGAGTATATTAAAACTATAAGTCTTGCTTTGAATTCAGTCTTCCACGTATTCTGTAGTAGAGGCTGTTCTCTGTAGTCCTTAAAAGAAACATGCTGTACCACAACGGATTACCTAGAATGCACTGATTTTGATTGATCGGCAAAAGTAATTTTCACAAAAAACTAAAAATTAACATTTAATAAAATTTTGGATATATTTTAGCTTTAAAAAGTGTGAAATTCACTAAAAGGCAGCTTTGGGGCAATATTCATTATGTACCTACCTACAATAATTGCAGGACATATTTATCAAATACAAAAAAATATATTTATTATTATCAAATATTTTATTATAACATTATATAAATATATTTCTTAATATATAATATACAGGTGCTGGTCATATAATTAGAATATCATCAAAAAGTTAATTTATTTCACTAATTCCATTCAAAAAGTGAAACTTGTATAATGTATACATTCATTCCACACAGACTGATATATTTCAAGTGTTTATTTCTTTTAATTTTGATGATTATAACTGACAACTAATGAAAACCCCAAATTCAGTATCTCAGAAAATTAGAATATTACTTAAGACCAATACAAAGAAAGGATTTTTAGAAATCTTGGCCAACTGAAAAGTATGAACATGAAAAGTATGAGCATGTACAGCACTTAATACTTAGTTGGGGCTCCTTTTGCCTGAATTACTGCAGCAATGCGGCGTGGCATGGAGTCGATCAGTCTGTGGCACTGCTCAGGTGTTATGAGAGCCCAGGTTGCTCTGATAGTGGCCTTCAGCTCTTCTGCATTGTTGGGTCTGGCATATCGCATCTTCCTCTTCACAATACCCCATAGATTTTCTATGGGGTTAAGGTCAGGCGAGTTTGCTAGCCAATTAAGAACAGGGATACCATGGTCCTTAAACCAGGTACTGGTAGCTTTGGCACTGTGTGCAGGTGCCAAGTCCTGTTGGAAAATGAAATCTGCATCTCCATAAAGTTGGTCAGCAGCAGGAAGCATGAAGTGCTCTAAAACTTCCTGGTATACGGCTGTGTTGACCTTGGACCTCAGAAAACACAGTGGACCAACACCAGCAGATGACATGGCACCCCAAACCATCACTGACTGTGGAAACTTTACACTGGACCTCAAGCAACGTGGATTCTGTGCCTCTCCTCTCTTCCTCCAGACTCTGGGACCCTGATTTCCAAAGGAAATGCAAAATTTACTTTCATCAGAGAACATAACTTTGGACCACTCAGCAGCAGTCCAGTCCTTTTTGTCTTTAGCCCAGGCGAGACGCTTCTGACGCTGTCTGTTGTTCAAGAGTGGCTTGACACAAGGAATGCGACAGCTGAAACCCATGTCTTGCATACGTCTGTGTGTAGTGGTTCTTGAAGCACTGACTCCAGCTGCAGTCCACTCTTTGTGAATCTCCCCCACATTTTTGAATGGGTTTTGTTTCACAATCCTCTCCAGGGTGCGGTTATCCCTATTGCTTATACACTTTTTTCTACCACATCTTTTCCTTCCCTTCGCCTCTCTATTAATGTGCTTGGACACAGAGCTCTGTGAACAGCCAGCCTCTTTTGCAATGACCTTTTGTGTCTTGCCCTCCTTGTGCAAGGTGTCAATGGTCGTCTTTTGGACAACTGTCAAGTCAGCAGTCTTCCCCATGATTGTGTAGCCTACAGAACTAGACTGAGAGACCATTTAAAGGCCTTTGCGGGTGTTTTGAGTTAATTAGCTGATTAGAGTGTGGCACCAGGTGTCTTCAATATTGAACCTTTTCACAATATTCTAATTTTCTGAGATACTGAATTTGGGGTTTTCATTAGTTGTCACTTATAATCATCAAAATTAAAAGAAATAAACACTTGAAATATATCAGTCTGTGTGGAATGAATGTATACATTATACAAGTTTCACTTTTTGAATGGAATTAGTGAAATAAATCAACTTTTTGATGATATTCTAATTATATGACCAGCACCTGTATATTATAATATTGAATATCAATATAATATTATTAATATATAATATACAAATAGTATTATATTACTGTTATAACAAACATATTATTATTATTATATAATATAATATTATTATTATTATTATTATTATTATACAACTTTCACGTTTTGCCTCGCTCCCATAACACTGAGAATATCCAACCTTGTGCCTGTAAACCATTTAAATTTGTTGCTCAATAGACTACTAACATTCTGTCCTATCTATTCTGATACTCTGCAAAAAGTAAACACTGCAATCTATAATGAAAATGATGGATGTGTACGCTCTGAATCAGGAATCTTGTTCACAAATGACGTTGGAAGCAAACTATGTACCTTCACACATTTAGAATAACAGCCAGGACCATTGAGACAAACCCATGTTCTAAATTAACTGATTTTATTTAGTCATAAGAATAAAGGATAGTTGACTCAATCTATCTACAGTAGGTTACACTAACTAACGTCAAGAATCAGGTTCAGATCAGGTAAAAAATATCTCCTTAAGTTAATAACTGCACATTTTCACTTTTTACAGTGCAGCATTGACATTTGAGTCATTATATGACAAATTTCCACTGTTTGTTCCACAAGTTTGCGTAATTGTATCTTTGCTTGTTTTGTTGTTTTGCGTTCATTATATCTGGTAGTGAAAGTACTGGACATTGGATTGATGCCGATAATATAAAACATGATTATTTTTAAGGATTACATTTTATGGGGCTGTCTGAGCAAAAGGCACGCTGCTGCTGTACTGTTGAGGTGGTCTCATTTTCCTCATACTCGCTCCTACTTTTAACAGGCAGAATTAATGAGGACATTGAGAGGAGCCATCACCATATTTTTTCAATAACAAATAATAACAAAATACTCCATCTCATCAGGGAGTTGCTGCACAAAATCATATTTACTCACAGTGCAGAAGGGACCTGCTACTGCATTGTTCCAAGTTCTCCAAGCTTTCTGCCCATTAACGTCACTGTTGATTGAATTTATGAGCAATTTTTCCCATTAATGGGACTGTCTTTGTCTGGTTGAAACCATGTGTGTGAGTGTGTTTTGTTGGTTTTCCTTACATGTTTGTGTATGTGGTCATCATAAGGCCTGAAATACTATTGTGTCTGTAAGCATCAGAGAAAGAGAGAAGAAAATATGGTGATTGCTTCTGCTTTAATCAGCAAGCAGTCTTCAATTACAGGGTTGCATGAACTTTTTAAACAAAAGTCACATCACCAGATGTGCCTGTTACTCAGACGTGTGGACAACAGTACCTGCTGCATTCGTGAATGTGTTGTATTCATGCTTGAAACCACTTCAGAGAACGTAAACTGTGGAACATTTGGCGTGTACATACATAGGAGAAGAAAGCGTTTATTGTTAGTGTTAAATTAGATGCTGCGATGAGGAAATTGAGGGAAAAGGCTGAGACAAGGTTGAGCCAGGGTTGTAGACTCCAACGAATTAATTAATGACATGTTTAGCTTTGGCTAAATGCTTCCTATTATTACAGAGCTGAAGAAAAATATAAATAAACACACATCGGGCATCACAGCTGATCCATTTATACTCATTGAGTGGGTAAAGTAACTCATTTCTTGCCCACTGCGGGTGAGATTGAAGGGAAGATGCGGTCACTTTTACCCATATTTAGCCTTGTCATTGGCCAGCGCCAGGCGTCGAATGTTGGCCACACAGCTGGCTGCTGCCTCCTGCAGAATCTCATCCGTGGATCCAATCATGATGAGCAGGAGCTGCGAAGAAGAGAGGAACATGTCAGAAACAACATGAAATGATAACGCTGGCCAACATTCTCCTTTCATTAGACAGAACGAAAACCGCATAGCTACAATAAGAGTCATTCACGAAGGCCTCTTACAGCAGTTCTTTCCTGGGGCTTGAAGGAGACATCTAATCTGTTATTAAGCTATAAATGCAACTGTTTGCACACTGCAGATTTTTGCCAGAGGAGTTTACAGCTCCTGCGGCTGCCAAGGCCCGCTGCCTACTGGATGGCAGCAGCACTGCGCCGGCTCATTAACTCGCATATCGGTGAGTTTAGTTGTGTTGCGAGAGCGAGATAAGAGGTAGAAAGTGAGAATATGGCACAGAATTTATGTGAGTGAGTGTATTAGAGGAATTGTGTTTGTTACTGCAATGAATAGGTTGAGTAGTTGTTTAGAAATTCTCTCTTGTAGAGCCCTGAACATTTGGCCATGTACTAAACCACAGTTTGGCTGCACCCTCCATCAGATCAAAGGTCATATCAGATCCCTCCACTTCAGCCTTGTGTAACCCGCTTCTTTTGATCCGTTCTCTCAACACCAGACTCTAAAAAAGACCACTTTCTGGAACATTCAGACTATATATTAAAAGCTTTTTCTTTTATTGTACAATGAGAGTTGCTTATTATACTGTCACACAAAGTGAACCTAAGGGGTAGAGTTTGTGCCAATGCCACACTGTGGGTAAGTTATAATACAGTTGTCTTTCTGTTGAGGGAGGGAGAGAGACAGACAGACAGAAAGATTTAGTGGTGAGTTGTGTTCCTAAATCTAAATAAACACAAACTGCGGGAAAACACACTGGCACAACGGGCAGTCTAAATCTGTTTGGTATGTGTGTGTCCCTCACTGCAGTACCAATAGGAGGTCATTCATTGAGCTTCATCCAGTTTATGCCAGCACATTTAGGCCAGTAGTTTTACTTTAGCAGGCCATGGTCAAACCAGATTCTCAAAAACCATGAATCTTTTTGTTTCTGAATGCTTAAAGGCAGGATATGAGCATGTTGTCACACATATATTCAAACAAATCACTTATTCTGCATTTGTGCTACTAGTCAAGCAAGCACGAAAGAATCATATTTGTTTATGGTTCCATATATGTTTTATTGCACCAGTGTTTACCATATTTGATATGCTCTACGTGTGTGTGTTGATCAATGTTTATGTGAATAAAATACTAAATTAAATTTGTTAATCATACAAAGTGATAATGTTTCTTCAGAAGTCTTGGATTAAACTGCTTGATTCATTTGGATTATTTCTAATCCTAAATGTCTTTTTGTACTTTTGGAAGGGTGAACATTTTGGTTGCACAGATCAAGTGGACACTGTTGGACAAAAATGATGAGAAAATATATGTGACCCTGGACCACAAAACCAGTCTTAAGTCGCTGGGGTATATTTGTAGCAATAGCCAAAAATACATTGTATGGGTCAAAATGATTGATTTTTCTTTTATGTTTTAAGTAAAGATCATGTTCAATTAAGATACGTCATTTGGACAACAAGGCGATTTTCTCAATATTTAGATTTTTTTGCACCCTCAGATTCCAGAGTTTCAAATAGTTGTATCTCGGCCAAATATTGTCCAATCTTAACAAGATGCATAAATCTCAATTTCGGAAAATTGACCCTTATGACTGGTTTTGTTGTCCAGGGTCACATATTCCTTGGATTTCTGAAGATGAGCAAAGTCTTATGGGGGTTTGGAATGACATGATGGTGAATAAATGATGATATAATCTTTTTTTGGGGTGAGCATTAGATGACAATACCTAATATTGACTGAATAAAAAAAATAAAAAAAACTCCAATATTGACCGGTAATATACTGTACCAATATAATGTACATCCTTAAAATCCTTTCTAAAACTGTGCCAGTGCTTGTGGATTTGAGATCTATTTATGGCTGGGATGTGTGTTAAAGGGATAGTTCACTTTGAAATTAAAATTTGGTATCTATCAGCTTACCCCAAGGGCATCCAAGATGTAGGTGTCTTTTTTTCTTCAGTAGATCCAATTTTGATGTTTTTAGGTCAAACCGTTCTAGTCTGTCAGTCATATAATGGCAGGTATAGGTCACTGTCTCTATAAGAGGGAAAAAGAACATGCACAGAGAAATCCAAATTAAACAATTCCCCATCGTAACTACACATTGATGGCCTAAGACAAGAAACGAGCGGTTTGTGTGAGAAAACGAACAGTATTTATATCGTTTTTTACCTCTTGTTCACAACCATGTCCAAGTGATCTGAGTGCGCACACACATTCGGTGTGTGACGTGTGTGTGCGCGCGCTCTGGCTCACGCTGCATTCACACGGGGCATCGGCGTCAACGCTTGACGGAGGGCGTGTCCGAAGCGTGGTGCTGACGCAACTTTTCAAGCGCCAACGGAGGCGTCAGCCAATCAGATCGCCTCATGCAAATACCCAATCCCGTTCATGCAACACCAGAGAAGTATGTGATTGGTTGTTGTAACTATGACGGCGCGTCAGCACCACGCTTCAGACACGCCCCCCGTCAAGCGTTGACGCCGACGCCCTGTGTGAATGCAGCGTGAGCCAGAGCGCGCGCACACACACGTCACACACCGGATGCGTGTGCGCACTCAGATCACTTGGACATGGTTGTGTACAAGAGGTAAAAAACGATATAAATACTGTTCGTTTTCTCACACAAAACCGCTCGTTTCTTGTCTTAGGCCATCAATGTGTAGTTACGATGGGGAATTGTTTAATTTGGATTTCTCTGTGCATGTTCTTTTTCCCTCTTATAGAGACAGTGACCTATACCTGCCATTATATGACTGACAGACTAGAACGGTTTGACCTAAAAACATCAAAATTGGATCTACTGAAGAAAAAAAGACACCTACATCTTGGATGCCCTTGGGGTAAGCTGATAGATACCAAATTTTAATTTCAAAGTGAACTATCCCTTTAAGGCTAAGTTTGAACTCTTTTCATGTTCTACACACATGCACCAAGTTTATATAGACAACACTAAGCCAAGGCACAGAGAGGCAAGACATTCCCAAAATTCCTTGCTAAAAGTTAAATAGTGAAGAATAAACAGATGGAAAGACTAATATTCTATCTGTGAGCTCCACCGGAATCCTGAACTGAACTGACTTACACAAAAACAACAGCTTCGATAGCATCTCTCCTCATCTTTATTTGTTAAAATCGCTTCCAGGTTCTTCACATCATTTCAGCAGTCTCTCTCCAGCACATGAATGTATCAGTTATCATGTTCAGCTGGATTTCCAGATTTGCCGTTTTTAAAATAGATCCCAAAACAGCTCGAAGAGGCGAACGGATGCAAACACGAGGCTGCAGCAACATGCCAGCACGTTCAGACAAGCTGCTTTTGTGAGCAGTCAGAGGATGCCCGCGACAGGGTCAGCCACTGTTTGCCAGAGCTCATAGTGTGTTATTCAGCCGTGGCCAAACAGGGGCTCCTAGGGCCTGGAGCGGAGCCTCAGATAAGCACTGCTCTCTGTCTACCCCTGCCCCTCTCAGCTCTCCCAGCTGGTTCCTGAACAGACTATAATAGTCCACTTGTTAAATACTCCCAAACCTCAGTAACATGATAACTTGCCTCATGTTTGAAAAATGAATCAGAGCCTCTAAGACTTTCTTCTGTCTTATATGCCGCAAGAGCGGGAGGATCCTGACCTCCAGAAAGGTAGAGTGAAAACATGTTTTCCCAGGCTTCTCTTTCAGCACAAGCACATGTATGTAAGTTCTCACACATGTACGCATGCTTGCACACACATGCCATGTCACGCATGTAGGTGTTGTGGTGTTAAGTGCAGCAGCGGTAAGCTGCCGTTTCCTGAGGAGAGGGTTTAAATCTCAGTAAAAGCCCACCGTCCACCCGCCTCTACTTGTTCTCGTCCTCTACCCTCACTTTTTTTTCTTTACCTTTTTACCACATTCCAGTTTTCTTCTCCATTCATTGATCAACTAGAACCCAGTTCTAAATGGCTTGTCCCCTAAATGGTATATTGTTCTTGTGAGCTGCACACAAAAGCACTCAACACGATCAGTGTAATCCAATTCATGACAAATGACTCCTATGAACTGGTTCTTTTTAGTGAATCAAAAAGTGTGACCAGTTTAGTCTGATCATCGAACCTACCCTAATGAGCAGTTTCTTTTAATAGTTCAAAAAGTTACCTGTTTAAATCAGTCTGAAAAAGTGTTATGTTAATATTTATATACTATTATAGTAGTTAATAATGTTTTGAATTAGCTTTTATTAATGTTTTCAATTTAACATTAGTTTATTAGAACAATAGTAATTCTACTGAGTTTTTATTTATTGTTAGTTTTTGTTTAATATATAGCTTTTTTTAAATTTTAAGTTTTAGTTTTAATAATTTTAGTACTTATTTCAGTTAGTTGCCAAGTGTTTCCATCTTATATTTATATTTTATTTAATTTCAGCTTAATTTCTATTACCAAAAACAACTTTTACAAGTTTTCAGTTTTAGTTAACAGTAACAACACTAGTCTGAAACATGACCTGTATAATTTACATATTAGCAGCAACAAAATTTCTTTAAATATAAGCAAAATGGACGTTAGAACTCAAAATTGGAATCAAATTGAATCAAGAACTTGTGACTCAACATTGAACAAAATTGGGAAATCTATATTGATGCTTTTTATGAGAAAATGTACTCATGTAAATAAGCAACATAAGATATGTCTCTTCCATTCTTTTACTATTTTCCATATACACTTTAAGGTTGAAATTATCCTCAGTCTATTCACTTTGTTTTATTCTTTTCCAGGCTCTCCCTCCTGTTTTCTTTATTCTTATTCCTGAATAAACATGCAAAGAAAAAAGTATTTTAAGGCTTTTCGTGTTATCTACACACATCTCTTAAACCTTTTTCTACTCTTACACCTGAAATACCCTGCATTCCTCACCTCAGACGAAACAGAGGGTCGAGTCATGCTGTTTCAAGACATAAAACACTCCAAACTTCAGACACATGCTACAGTAGCCAGATCAGAGAGCTCAGCGAGAGAGAGGGAAAGAGAGAAGACTGAATAGCCTGAGTGTGTATAAGGATGTCATCTGCTTGCCATATCCACAGCAGCTTCAACCTGCTACACACAGACCATGACTAAAAGGAAACGTATGGAATATTTATACAGGTCGAGGCCAAATCATGCTCTCTCTTTCATATTTTGCACATATAAGCACATTTGCACGCATACTGGTTTGTTTTGGACACATAAACAGGACAGGAGGGAAAACAGAAGCAACATCACAGGACTTTCACACATGATAAGAGCAGATTCGCAGTCCATAAAAAATGCAGTCTAATCCGCACAAAACATACCAGGATCTGGCAACTCGCACCAGCTGGAATCCTCTCAGATGAAAATGACTGATAATTACCGTTCGTATTTTGTAATTTGTCTCGCAAAGGTATTTTTGCCAATGAAAGGAGTTCTTTAACAGAAAAATCTGGCTAAAGCTGTCTGCAAGGATTTATGGTTTCAACAAACAATCTGCAAAGCTGTGGCGGTGTGCTGGAGGGAAAGAGAAACTGGATGAAAAGAGTTTTCTGAGCATCAGGCACAACGAGGCACATCCGAATGAAAGCTGTGAGATACTGAGTGTACATGTCAAATCAAACGGAGTGTGTGTTTAATTACAGGACGCTCATAAACACAACATGCTGAACAGTGTGTTTCAGAGATCAGCAACCCAAGCCGTAGTAGTTCCCAAATGGGCTGAACTTGTACGTCTGTTTTTGTGAGGTGTAACACACTTGTAAAATCATAAAAGGCGTTTGTTTCAGAACCAATTTAAAATGCTCTTTCATATTTTATGAAATATTCAAATGGAATATTAAAAGTTGTTTTTTGAGTTTAAATAAATTGTGTAAAAAGTGTAAAGGCAGAATTTGGAGAGGCTGGAGGGTGCAGAGACAATCTCTAATGTATTTTCCAGTGTAAAATACTTTCTTCTCAATGCTTAATTTCCTCTGCTAAAGCTTGGGGGACTGAGTTCTACACCATTAAGAACGTCGAGCTGCAAAGTTACAGACAGAACATAAGTCTGAGAGGGCACAGCATGCAAAGCGGGAAAGGGAGAGAGAGTGGAGGAAATCATTACAGCTCTAAGCTGTTGGGTGTACAAGAGCTTCTGACTCTGAAATACGATTGCAATAATAGCAAGAGGCAGTCTTGAGTTTTACACCCCTTCATAAATTAGACTGCAGCGCAGACATCGTTCCCTGATAAACTGTCTCTCGAAACCCATTTACAATGGTAGGAAATATTGTTTTAACATGTCTTCCGTCACAATAGCCGATATATCATTTTAAATGACAGTTGTGCTGGTGGTTGTTCAGGTGGAGGCAGCAAATATGTCAGTGAGAACAAGTTAAAGAGGTAATGAGGGCACAATTGAAGGCTGGATGGTGCAACTCATGCAGACACAAGCATTCACACAGACACAAACACTGAGCTGTCCAGTTTTTGTCATTGCTTGAACCGGGCAAAAAAACATTTGCCTTAACGATTTTTGCAAACTGGACATTACTCTTTTGGAACACCCAAAGTTCAGTCCAGCCTCCAATTATGGGCTGAGCTGAACCACATTCACTGCACCAGCACATCAGACTACAGCACACCATTAAAGGAACATGGGAAAAAATATTTGGCTGCAACACGACAACCACTCTCATAATTTATATCCAGTTGTTATTGGGGGTGTGGGGGAAGCGTTTTAACTGTATGTACGAGCTCTCAAACAGTTTTCTCATGTGAAAATCTCATTGGGAAAGTGAAATGTGGTTAAATTTGAATATTGGCAAAAAAAAAAATCTTCTCCCAAACTGAATTACAGTATACATAAATAAAATGTCATATTTTATTGAAGAATACGTAGTTCACTAGTGTTAACTGCACAGTCACCAGGTAGAGTATCTTGAGTCTATGCTGAACCCAGTCTGAGTACATGAAGGTTGCTGGTTTAGTCTATATAAAAGACCTCTTAGACTTTCAGTGTCAGAAATAAGTGCAAAAATAGTACATTTAGAAATACAACATCTTGTCACTGGGAAAGTACCCTTAAAGGGGTCATGACATTGATTTTTGTTTATTATTTTAATATGTTCCTTGAGGTTTACTTATAATGTTAATAAAGTTTTTTGCACGAACAAAACAAATATGAGGAAAAATAATTTTCAACCCTCATTCTAAACCTCTCTCAGAAACAGGCTGTTTTTAAGGGGCGTGTTCTTTAAGGCTTCTCAGTAATCGTCCACTGTTATGATTGGCTAACGTCACTGCATAGGAAACCGTACCAACGCCCCCTCACTTTTGCATGTGTTTTCAAAATAAAATGGTCATTTCCAGACAAAGCATTATGAAATCATTTACTTAAAGTTTGTGATGCAGCTGCAGTCAGATATACAGTAGTACAAAAAATTGTTTCTTTGTTAACTCTCCATGACACTGTGCCTGGTTTACAAAAAAAAATGCTCCGATCAATCCTCTGATATGATCCGGGGTGCCATTAAAAATAAACTCTCCACTTGTTCCTTGCGCTGGAAACCTTCTGATATTTGTACAGAGATGCTAACAAGCTGTTTAAACCAAACGGATCAAAGCGAGCGTTCTTTCACTTAATTTGTCCTTCTGACGACAGAATCAAGCATGTGGACTGTGTCAGAAAGCGAACACACGACACATCTGTATACTGTATCCAGTGTAGACAAGATAGCAGCAGTAATTGTAATTTCTATTTGCTTTTGACGCAATGTGACACTTGCATTCAGTGTGATCAAGTGTCAAGCCGTTAAATGACTGAATGCCACTGGGCAGGGCCTATGGTGAGAAGACTATTCGTCGATGTCTTGCTCTGGAGGCAGTGTTTATGCGAATGACTGTGCCCAGGTGAAGTCACTTTGCGCCTCGGATCCAAAACGAGCCATTTTTGTTGCTTAATTAAATAAATGCTTTATTTAGGAGTAGGACGTTTTAAACTATGGTACTTACAGGATGGTACAAAGACCTTAATATATGCCAAAAGATCAAGGCAAATTTGATTTCTCATGTCATGACCCCTTTAAAAAGACAACTTTGTACCTTATGCACACCTAAAAGGTGCATATTTGTACCTTTGAGTAGTTACATATACCCTTAAGTTACTACTATGAATTTTGTAATGGAAAATAATGTAAAACACGTCCCTTTAGGGGTACTGCCCAAGGGACAATCTGCCCTACCCCTAAAGGTACAATTTTTGCACATTTTTCAGAGAGTGGAATAGTTTTTTTAAGGGTTATGCTAATCACTAGGTGACATTATGGAGTTCTATAATAAAATGCATTAGGTTTCTTTTGAGCTGCTGCAGTCTAGACCTGTCACTCTAACAGCCACATCTTGAAATGCTTGATTTTTGGCATTAGCGGAGAGCAGTTTTCCCTAAATAACCCTGCAAGAGCTACAATAAAACCTACATCACACCTAACACATAAATCCATTTAGTTACTTGTAAATTGAGCAATTATTACGGAAAGTTTTAAAGACCATGTAAGGCATTGTTGTCTAACATAGCGTGTATCTTTTTTGATTTGAGCGCCATATTGAGTGGATTCCAGAAACTGCCACTCAGAAAGTATCCCGGCAGTGTTCTGTCACCCCAGACCAGTCTGTCCTGGCCAAAGTCATGCCACAGTCACATTCTGCTCCTTCTTCCCAGCAGTGTGCTGAGCAACCGTTCCCCGCGCAACAGCCTTTCAATGCTCAGCAGCCCTGGCATGTTAGGGCTCAGGGGATAACTGGGGGGTGGCGGAGCAAAGCTCAGTATACACACTGCTGTTTGCTCTGCTGAATTCCCATGACGGTTAGAAAACGCTCTAACTTCCGCCCCCCCTACAAACCATCACCCCCACCCCCTTCAAAAAAATAAAAATAAATAAAACATGCCTTGTTCTCCTGCCCTCATTGCTCAAAAATAGTTTGAAATACATCCTCTCAAAGCTTATTAGTGAAGTTGTCATGTGCCAACCCTGCTTGTACTTTGGAGAAAGCTCTCAGCTAGCAATGTGAAAAATTAGATCATGCAGTACCTTGACTACTCCGTTTTCATGCATTGTGATGCAGTTGTTAGGGTCTTTAGACAGCTCAAACAAAGCCCGGGCTGTCGCTTGGTGCACCGAAGGGTCTTTTGATCGAAGGTAGTGTACCAGTGGGGCTACAGCTCCAGCTTCCCCAAAAGATACACAATTACTCCCCCACGTACAGCAGCAGGCGATGGCTTCTGCCAGGTACCGCCGTAACTTATCGTCCCGCTGTACAATCACACAAAGAGAGGGAGACAGAGAAAACCTAATTAAATCGAGTATTGATGGATACACATTTTTAGTATGGTTACAATTGAACATATTGAACACTATGAGGTGTCTTTACTGTTTGTTTGGCTTACGCTAGAATAACAAAAATGCCTCTAATTTCAGAGAAGTGAATTTGTCAATGTGAAACATGACTAGATCAGCACTTACAGTATTGGTGAGATTGGCCAGCATGGGAACCACACCATGGTCTGTAATAACTGCCAGGTTCTCCACATCTTTAGCAATTTTGGCAATGGCTGCACAAACACTGGCCAGCACGTCTTTATTCTGTGATTTTAGCAGGTTAATAATGAGCTCCAAACCTCCCACAAAGGAACGCACCATTTCTCCAGCATCCTAAACACAGAGAAAACAAGAAAATGCCATGAATTGCGAAAACGTTTATTTTTATGTGTTATGTGTTGTGTGTTAAATCATTCACGGAACGATCGAGAATAGCCACATTTCTCTTATGATACATGGAGACACTCCAGCATGCTTTGGGATGAGACGCAGACTGTGAGATTCAGCAAGTCTGTACTCATTCTGTCACATATGAAACCTGTACATGTCAAACTCAATCAGTCCACACTACCTAGAGAATATACTCACCTCAGAGAGGAAATATGGCTGAAAAAAAGAAGGAGCATTTGTTATTTTTCCCTTTGTCTGCGTGTGTGTAAAGCAGAGCTGATTTTAGGCTT
Organism: Schizothorax lantsangensis; assembly: GCA_027422415.1. Lineage (NCBI taxonomy): Eukaryota > Metazoa > Chordata > Actinopteri > Cypriniformes > Cyprinidae > Schizothorax > Schizothorax lantsangensis. The sequence continues at coordinate 18,839,776 of CM049860.1, forward strand.
GGTGGCGCCATGATGGAGGACGCGCTTTCTCCCAAAGGCCTCAGGTAACATGAAAGCTCATACCAAAGTAGAGGGTCAACCGCAGTAGAACAGCGGGCATTAAAAACACACAAGCCCACACATATTGCACAGAAATGGCAACTTTAGGCACCCTTTTATATTCAGTCCAGTCATTTCAGTTGTGCCAGAGGGTATGTAGCATGCCAGCATGGCACCAGACTGTTTAGAATGATTATAAAATAGTACAGTGATATCTTTATTGATGGTACAGAGGCATATCATTATGGTTTTGGAATCAGATGAAGCCAAACATCCAGTAAACAACCCAATCTTGTATTCCCACCTGCTATTTTTACTGAATAAAGATGTCACTTGCGATGACAAGGAATGATTATGGAGTACCACAGGTTGCTGCTTCTGTTCTGGTCACATACAACACAACACACCCATGACTTGAGTTCAGCTTTGTGTGAATTGGAGTCTCCTAACCTAGAGAACAAAGTCTAAAGTCCCTGACTTTCTTGTAAGTACAGTCCTCTGGGGTTCTCTTGAGAACAATAAAGTCTGTCCCTCTATAACCCTGTATTTCACAATCCAGCTTAACCCTAATAAACCCTTGTACACAGCACAGCAGAAATCAGCCTTCCACCCTGCAGACCCAGAAAGAGAAGAGGAGACCCAGAGCAGGTCATGCGTGCAGAGCAGGGTGAGCCTCTAAAGTGATGCCAAAGGATGAGCTCTGTGTTTAGTGTGTCTGGGCAGAGATCAGGGAGGAGAGGGGAGGAATCTGCAGCATATCTCACACAGGAAATGGCAGTACAGGAATACTGATGAACACTGGGAAAGCGAGAGAGAGAGAGAGAGAGAGAGAGAGAGAGAGAGAGAGAGAGAGAAGAGCAGAAGAGGAAGTATGGCAGAGCCACCAGCTGCGGAGGGTCACTGAGGAACCCTTTCAACCCAAGGCCCACAAAAACATCCCCAACTAAGTTCCACATCAGCAAACACAGCACGAAGCGAGACGTGCAGAGAGGGAGGAAGAGTGAGGGAGAAAAAGGGAGAACGGATGAAACACAAACAGTGTACAAAAACCAATGTAAGCCAAGCTGAAAGAGGGAAAGGAAAAGGCCCAAGAGAGAAAAAGGGAAGAACAAGATGCTGAGAGTGTGAATATGAGAGAGAAAAATTGGGGAATTTCACTCAACAGATTATAGCATTCAGGGAATTGAGTGTGAGTTATAACATCTTAACATTTACATTAATGCTTTTGGAAGATGTTCTAATTTAAAGCACACTTAAAAAGCAACAAAAGCAGATTATGGCGTCTCCTCACATCACCTGCTTCTGGTTGTGCTTGAACACACTGTAAATACTACATCCACCGACCAACTAGCATGTATATTCTGCACCTGCATTAGATGAAATAACTCTCCAAACCAGCAGGTGGCAGTAGCCTGCATTCACCATTCAAAAAGAGACACTGGAAGACCTAGGACTGCGGATATGCAAACCGTAAACAAAGCAGTGCTTGCCTTACTACGGATTCGCTACAAAGCTTCTCTGAATGTCTGATTAGTTGAGTTCTTTCTATGCACACTTGGCTTCATCTTTTATATGCTTTCATCACTTCCATTTTTTCGTGCATTGGATTGCCAAGTTGAACAGCCAATCGGAGTGATCTTTCTCACCGACAGGCTCTGCCACTGATTCAACATGCCCGACTAGTGTCACTGGTGCAGGTTGACAGACAGCCCAGTGTGTCACAACTTTTAAGAAGCCAATGTATTTCTAATGAAAACAAGGAAAGAATAAGATCTATCCAAAAAGGTGTTTTTGATTCAAAGCAGTCAGGCAGAACTTTCAAGAAAGACTTTGTACCAATTGATAACAACTACTTACTGCCATTGGTTCAAAAATATGTGACCCCCAGCAATATGTTTGCAAAGATTATGGCGCTGCTCAGCTGTTTTGACCTTCTTTCTGGATATGAAAGTGAAAGTGAAAGTGACGTGACATACGGCCAAGTATGGTGACCCATACTCGGAATTCGTGCTCTGCATTTAACCCATCCAAAGTGCACACACACAGCAGTGAACACACACACACCGTGAACACACACCCGGAGCAGTGGGCAGCCATTTATGCTGTGGCGCCCGGGGAGCAGTTGGGGGTTCGGTGCCTTGCTCAAGGGCACCTCAGTCGTGGTATTGAAGGTGGAGAGAGCACTGTTCATTCACTCCCCCCCACCTACAATTCCTGCCGGCCCGAGACTCGAACTCGCAACCTTTGGATTACGAGTCCGAAACTCTAACCATTAGGCCACAACTTCCCCAAATGAATGAAGAACAAAAAACTTCACCATATCAGAGCCTTTACATTGCATTTTCAAGATTTACATTTCATCAGTACATAGTAACATTGAGTACATACTCAACTGCATTGTGAAGGCCACGTTTATCATTGTTAGACAAATTTTCAGGGACAAAATACACAGGATCAGGGATTTTGTGGAGGGTAAAAGATTCTCCTATACAGATTTCATAGTGGGCTCAAGTTGATTCACCTTGTTAACCAACAGAAAAGTGTTTTGTTTTGAGCTGTGCTTCATACATTTAGCAGACAAAACTTCACAGAAATCATCAATGTGACCACACCTTGATTTTTAGACTAATTAAGCATGGTCCTCATTAAAGCTGACAACACTACATGCTGAACTATCTTACAGTAGCTAATAATCACTAGAGGATTCATAGTGAGCAGCTGTGAGCATGTGTTTGTGCGCTGGTAGGGATTCTGAAATCCCCAGATGCGGTTCCTCAAGCATGATTCTCATAAATCTAGCCATGGAGCCGCTAACTCCATCCACATGGGCCTTTATCTAAATAACTGCTGCTGTGAGGCCGATCAGGTTCCTGATCTGGATGGGTACGTAATTTCACATAGCCCTTGCCACCAACTCTCACTCGCCTCTCTCTAAATGCACATACTAAGAGCTGCTGACCCATTGCAGTCCATGAAGTGAACCTGCATTGTTTTAGCGACACATCACAGTCAGGGGGCTACAGAGAAAGAAAAGATAAGAAATTCTGGAAGCAGCAGAAAACTCTTGATTTAGATAAAAAATAAACATACATTATATAACAATGCTCTTTTATTTGCAACTGTGCTGATAATCTACAGGAACAATAATGCATTTGTGTTAATGCGTTACACAAGAGGCTCAAGAAAGCAGACTTACTGGATGTTGTAATTCTGAACGTGCGATTTCTATGTTTACTTGTGGATTGGTAGAAAGTTAATGATATAGAGGGCAGCGCTCTAGATTAAATGTGCATTTAGTAGTTCGTTTGCAAGCGTAAGCTTCTATGTTCTTTGTGTTCTTTCAGTACTGATACCACAAAGGCATTAGATTTGGGCAACTTGTGCATCTCTAGTCAAGATTTTGCATATCTACAATGCCAGCACTCAATTTATGAGGATTCTCTATTGTGTTTATTGAAACACCGTCATTTCATTTCATGGCGAGATACAGATGAACCTGTTTCGAAACTGGGCATAATTAAACATACCTTTGCGTTCTCAATGCAGGGGCAGATGGCCCAGGCAGCACTGGCCTGAACTTCTGGATTGGGGTTCTTTAGCAAAGACCAAAGAAGACGTACACCATCAAGACGATCGATTATCCTGAGAGAGAAGAATAACAACTTGTATCTTCTGGATACTGAGAGAGATGTCACACCAACCTGATTTATCACCCCCCATTACATAGTTTACAGTGCAATGTACAGTGTAAGCTCATGACTTGTTTTCCCAACATGTGTTTATATGTCTGTTTTTCCCAGGGGTCAGTTTGGCTTTTGAAGCAGACTATCCCCTCCTGGTGTGATGATGAAAACATTCCAGTAGCAGATCAGAAAGCTGCACAGCATGGCTTTCCCATCACATCCCACCTGCTCAAGTCCCTTACGCTGGTACCCCCTGCTCACCTTCCAAACCTTCCAACAACTCCATTAAAACATGTTCGCATCAGCCTGGCCGAGGCCTGACCCGTACAATGCTTTTAGGAGGTCCGTGCGGATATTTATAGTGGACCGTGGACAAACACACACATTCACACACACTTGCACGGAGTGCACCGTTTAACTCGGTTCCTGTCGGTGACTCGGAGGAGGAAAAAACCCAGAGAAAGTAAGTTTTCCAAGTCAAACATTCTCAGAGACAAGTCTTTCTATATTTCACTGCTTCTGAGTGAGGTTTACTTAAGAACAGACTGTATTTCATGCTGCGGATATGATTCTACTAAAGGATGTAGTCAGGCTCTGGGAAGAACGGGAAAATGACTCTTCAGTGCGGTCCGTTTGTCAGGTATAAATAACATGTAACCTGTTTCCCATGTGTGCATCCAGCGACAAGGCGGACATTCAATGCTGTCATAATTGCTAAACCACGCCGCAAAGGGGGGAGCCAGTGAACGGAGGCCGGGCTGAGAACTGGTCAGAGCCATCTTAACGCCAAGCGTACCCCCCAACCCCATCCTCATAATAAATCAGTTTGAAAAGCATGATAACAGGGAGAGCCCCTCGCTATCCCGAGAGGCCACTAAATCCTTCAGGAGCAGGACATAATGCTGCACTTGAACAGGTAAGATGCACTCAACACTACAGTAGTAGGATGTATCTAGAAATCAGTTCCTGGGCTGGTTTAGCCATGGAAGTTTGTGTGTTTGACAAGAAAAATTTAAAATTTAGTTGGCTATTAGATGTATAAAGATTTAATATTTCAATAAATCATTTTGAAAAGGTAATTAGTATGTTTTTAAACTGACCAATAATTTTGAGAGTTTTGACAGATTATTTTGTACCGTGTGGAAGACAGACCGTCATGAATTCCTTTTACTGCTTTTAATATTAGAAACAGGCCCGAACATGCTGTTCTATGAAAGAAAACAATCATCAAATATGAGCTATGCTAATTGCTTTGTAGACTACTGTGCTTAAATCTCAAAATAAACCATCAACACGGAACAAAGAGGAATGAAAAAACATTAAAAAAAGAAGGAAATGGGAACAAAAAGACCTAAATATAGATTCCATGAGAAAACAAGAACAACATGTTCAAGAGCTGGTACATAGGTCTACAGGACTGAAGTTCTTGGTCACTCAAAGAGTTAAAATTAAATGAATGACCTTATTTCTTCAAAAACAAGCTTTGTGGACTTTTACAACACCACTGTGGTTGCTCACATCCATAAACGTATTAATCTTTCAGACAAAGGCTGTGTGAGCTTGGGTGCCGAAGAGAGGGGAACAAAATGCTCTTCATTTGTGTCCAGCATTAATTAAGAAGGGGACTGTAGTCTATAACAGTCTTGTAAAAGCAATGAGAGTCAGATGTGTTAAATATACAGAAAAACCGATACTCAAATCCCTGTGAATGTGTGAATTACATGGCAGTTCTGTGTTCTGCATATATTAAAGACAATGATACTTGTTTTTCTGTTTGTTAACCATATGTCACCACCACTAGGGCTGGGTATTGATACAGATTTCCGGATTCGATACCCAAAATTAGACTACACTGGTTGCGTTCATTTGTTTTTGCATGCAGCCTGTGAGAGCACCCTAAAAGATGTTTCTTTCTATTATTTCATGAGTACACAGTGTTTTTATTGTACGACACTCAATACAGACCATAATCTAGTACAGTAAGCTGAAAAAGACATTGTGTACTCATCTGTGCTTATGCTCGCCTGCCTGTTTCTGTTTAGCAAGTCCAATGGCCGTTGTCAGAAGTGCTTTACAGCTTATACAAACTGACCGCATTGAGACAATAAAAGGCCTCCACCCTGGCCGCAGCTATGAGTCTCACAGCAGGTAGAGTAAACACAGATCTCCGAGCCCTGTAATTACAGAACCAGGGCTGAGGGCTCTTGCCCTGCATGTGCGGAGCATGGAGACTGGTCAAGTGGCATATCTCAGGGCCCGTTGGATCCGCCGCAGAAGCGGTGGACATGGAATCTTTTACAGTGAACAAGAACAATGCCTTGTCATCCTAAACCGAGCCAATTGCAACAGTGAGAGGGATTACAAGACCAAGGTTGGATACTATGAGCATTGTCAGCTGCTGGATTGTTTCTGGACAACTGTTTTGGATCCAGGTTGATTAGGTAATACAAAAACAGTGAAAACACTATGATATGAGCACAGGGAAATGTGTTATAGTAATACAGTGCAGAGAGTTATTATTTGATTTGTAAAGGACACATTTAAGAATGTTGTGGTAAGAGGTAAGACTTACGCCATGTTCTCAGGGTCAGTGGCACAGGCTCCCACGGCCCTTGTGACATTGACTAGAAGGGCCTGGTTGGTGCCGGTGAGTAAGTTGACCAAAGGCTGGATACCACTGCTTTTGCGGATGGTGGCAAGATTCTCCGATATTTGGCCACATTCTCCCAAAGCACCCACTACATTAACAAGCACCTCTTCAGGTTGGACTTTGAGCAGACCTACCAGAGTTTCTAGTGCTTTATACTCCTGAAACCTATGAGAGTGAAAGAGAGCAAGAAATTATTACTCATATGCATGCCCAAAGTGTTTTCAATGACATAATACTAGGACTCAATATACCAAGTCATCAATTGCTTATATCCAAGAAACATATAATTTCCTGTTGCTTCCACACAACAAGCATTTATGGTGCACTCTTTTTTCCCAAACTTGGGCACATTTCCTCTGTGAACACACTCACTTTAATAAATTAAAATCACAGCTGTTGAAAGCTGTATAAAGTTTTGTAATGAATAGTGAGATTTTCCCCTGTGTGTTTAAATGTGGTAGTTGATGGGATAATGGGAAATCCATGGGAATTCCAAGAAAGAGAGCAAGTTGTGTCAATATTGCTCTGAAGGACCTTTCTTCAATGGACACAAAAACATGAAATGGTTTGTTTATAATTAGATGAAGCATTTTTTTTCCATCATGCAATGGATTATAAAAACATGAAGACTCAAAACCTTAAATAGCAACAGGAAGCATTCGTATGGGTTGTGGATATCTCGGAGGAGAATAAATCCGGTGATGCTTTATCACCGCAACATTTCCCACGCTGCACTCAATATGCATTTATGCTCAATGACCACATTTTCTGGTTTGGAGCAAGACAACAAGAGCTTTTGGTGTGATTCTGGATTTGTTTGCCAAGTAGTGGTGAACTACAGTAAACATTTAAATGGCATATAATGTGGTTGCAGGGAGCCTCAACTAACCTCTGATGTACGGTTAAGCTATATGGTTTTTATTCACAGTTACGGTTTCTGGCTAAGAAGTCCTGAAGACCATTGAGTGTCCAAGGTCACGTGGCTCTGGTCAAAGTCAACTAAACATTTTCTTGCAAGTAAAACAGAAATAAAATAAAAAAGATGCCAAAATTAGCACAGCATAAAAATCAGAAAAAAGGTTAGGCCTACACTTAAACATAGCATGTAAAACAGAGATGCCATCAGTGCAGTGTTATCAGCATGCTACATTAAAGTTGTGGAGCAATTACATGTTACCTCTGATTAATGGACTGTGGGTGTTGTCTATTTTTGTAAAGCCAACATCAACCTGCCAAATAATCATGCCAAGAGAAACAACATGAAACGGCACCGGTCAGTCGCTACCACCAAAAAAAAAAAAAGGTTAAAAAGTGAGCATGCACCGTTTTAGAGCTCCTAACGGCATCCTAAAGACTGTAAAAATAATTTTTAGATCTCTAAGTGACAAAAAATATAAATAAATAAATAAAAAATAAACTGTCCATTTGCTAAGACCCACAGCTAAAACATTCCCGACTTCACAACTGTTTTTTCGCAACTTTTACCCATTTTCTCAGACAAGTTTTTCTAATGTAATTTAATGGAGATATAGTTTTACATGCAATTTTAAACTAAGTTTTTCAGTTCCAATTCATTTCCAATTATGCTTTTCTTTTTTTCAGTTTACTTTGAGAATTGTTATGAGAAATTATTATTATTAATTTAGGTTTCTTTGAAGAAAAACATCAGATAAAATGCTTTGCCATGTCACTTCATTCCAGGCCATTTAAGAATAATTTCAAATAAATTGTTACTACTTTATGAGCACATTTTACATTGTATTTCACTGTTCATAGAAATCTCTAGTTAATTTCTATGGGGTGTTCTGTAAAGCTTGTCAGAGTTAGCAACAGCAAAGGACAGTAATTTCAAAATGAAACAATTATGGACTTTGATGGCACTGCTGTGGGAAAATAAGGGAAATCAGACAGTAGTGATGCACATTTTTATTTATTTATTTTATTTTTCACTGAAACCAAGTGTTTATTTGGCTAAAATTTTGGGTAACTTGGTAATTGAACTCCGTATGCCGTTCAATTTTTTTTAGTTAAGTTCTTCAGCAATAAGCCAGCTCTCAATATTTTAGCCAAGCAAATTTTACAAATTGCTGCTCCAGCATCAGTTTTGGTAACGGCGAAGTGCTGACATGCTAAAAACACTCCATTGGATGACATTAATTAAAAGTCACTGTTTCGGTCAGCGATTTCAGTCCATTTCAATTATTTTGGCCTATTTAGAATATTCATCACTAGAAATTAGTACGTAATTAAGCATTTCGTGAATTCTTAGCTGAAAGATCATAGATGACTGTGATATTGCATTAAAAGCCCAATGTAACTAAAAACTCCAGTGAATATCACCCTTTGTGTATAATAAAATTCAGGTTATTAGCATAATCATTATAATATTTTTCTTGTTATAATACAACAATTTTAATTTTATGCATCATTAATCAGGTAAATGGTTAACATATGCCTTTCCCAGCACATTTGTGGAGGCCTCACATCCTCTTCAGTCACTACCACCTTCTAAAAGCCCCTTCGACCCAGCCCTGAACCCCTCTTTCAGCTGGACTCACGTGATCAGCCCTCTCATCAGCCACACAAAGACATGCTGTCTGCTGCTGGCAACACCAGGACTCTCAGAAAAATAAGGAGGAAAAGCACCTCAAAATTATGACCACTGTAAAATACATTCTGAAATGATTTTCGCCTTAAAATGCCAGGCCTTGATTGTTTCTGAAATGGCACACTGCGCTTACACTGAGACCAGATGGATTGGGAAAACACTCCCTGGTAAATGATCACTGACCTAGCACTCCACTCCCTCAGCAGATTTAATTTTATATAAATGGTTGGTTTGTTTTATTCCAAATGCTGTGTTCGACCTTGATGTTGTACAATTCTTTTTTAATAAAACCAGTTCTTTCTTCATGTCCAAGTTTGCATTAAATATTCTGCCAGTAACACAGTGGTTTTCTATACAGCTGACATCTAAAACTTTAAACCAGCCACCTGCGCAAGTGAACATAACACAAGTGAGAGCGGTGTAACTCTAGTTTGGCACATCTAGCATGAAATTAATTTTTATTATGTTCTGGATAAAGATAAAGAGTTGATATAAGAACTAATACACTGATAAAAAGACCCTGTTCTGCATAAAATATGGTGAAAAATGTGTTGCAAAAGTAAGAAAAAAATCATAAAAAACCACACAAAATGAACTAACACTCATTTGACAGTTGGCTGGATTACTTTTTCTAATCTCTGTTTGTGTTCCACAGAGGATAAAAAGACATGAACATCTGGGATGGCAGGAGAATGAGTAAATGAAGACAGAATTTTCTTTTTTGGGAGGTATCCCTTTAAGTATTATGCCCCTTTAACAATATTGTTCATCACCTGGAGAGAAAAAAAAAAACTCTAAAATGATCTGAAAACAATATTGTTCCTCTGTATTGTTATTTTTTTAGTTGTGACTTGGACTCCACTATTCTCCAGAATGATCTTTTAAATCTTTTTGGTTATAGTTATCTTTTTCGGTGTGAACAGGAGTTTACACTTCAGTAGTGTTCACACACTTTGTTTACTGGGTTGTTTAATCTCACTTTTAAGCATAAGTTTCGACGAGGCTTCTTCAGAGGTATTACCGTGGCCCCAATCTTAACAACTGAATGTTTTCACAGAGCATTACTTTTCTTAGAAAACACTTATTTGGCTAATGGGACATTAAGTGAATTGAATGTGGCATGGGGCACCTGCCTCCAGTTTCAGCAAACTAAGCCTGATGTAAACGCAGGATGAGCTTTTGTCAGCTTTGACTTATGAGGTGGAGAGAGAGCGGCCATGCTGCTACTGGCCCATTTCAGACACAAGCCTCCCTCTGAATTCCTCTTTCAATACTATTCTATTTGCGGCTGGTGTGGGGCCAGACAGTAGATCCTTCAACAGATTCTAGTCTATAGCAATCCCATAAAATACAAAAAAAATGCTCTTATCATAAACTAAAAATGTAGATTTATCAGCTCCTTGGCTTCAAAGTTATGAAAATAACACCTGATAATTTATAGACAGGTAATGGTGGAATTAAAAAATGCATTTTTGAGCCCTGTAGAGTACATGTCCCCAAACGCATACTGCAAAGCAAAGTAATGTGTGTAAATCACTTTTATATGAGAGTTCTTGTGTGACAGAACGGGCAAGCCAGATGATGATTCCAAGTTTTTTTTTGTATTTATGGGGGAAAATGACTGGCTTAAAAGACATCAGCCGCCAGAAAAATTACACCAGGAAAGCCTCCAGGATGGTCATCATCTTCACTGAGCTAAGTGACATTGGAATAAAGACCAGCGTGCTTTACATGACAAACGGTTTAAGAGTCTTTCAGCTTACACTCCTGATTATTACAGCACGACTGTTTTAGAGAAGCATTCCACAGCCCACTTATGGAGCAACGGCCTCGACTAACACATCACGGGTGTCTATAAAATCAACACTTTACTTCATCTTTTGTTAGCGGTATGGGTGAAAGAACAATTCGCATTCCTCTAGCAAAAAGTCATCATAAAAGATCAGAGCTCATTCACAGAGTTTATAAAAACTTTTGCTCTCTCTTCAAATAATCACTTCTGTAGCTGCACTCAGCGCAGACTCGGATGGACAATGGTTGACAGCTTTGAGCCATGGAAAATCTGAGCGTTAGAAGTGAACAAATGAGACATCTCATAAAAACGAAGGCTGCGTTTGATTGCACATCCTCTGTCCTTCACTAAGTTGAAGGACCCCTTTTCATGAGTGATGCACAATTTGACCAAATCTGGAGCCAATTACGCATCTCACGCTGACTTAACTCCTCCTAGTCTAAATATGCCACACTGAGATCAAAATGTCTATTGACCACACAATGCATTTTTTATTTTTAGGAATAGAGACCTGTATTCTGCAAGATCAGAAATGCCAAACTTCTAATTTTTGATAAAATATGTGAATTAATATACTGTATGAAATATTTCGTCCACACATGATGAGTAATTACGGTTGTTCTAAGAGGAAAACTGTCATAATTTTTGTGAAAAATGAAAGAAATGTTTGTGCAGAAGCTCTGTAGTTACATGCACATACTTAGCTACATTTTCCAAGCTGATGGAACATTTCCAGATGGCTCCAGTCGTGGCAGCTAGTAACTGCTTGTTTTCAGCTTCGTTGAGCAACATGACCAGTGGCTTCAGTCCGTCGTACTGCCGCACCAAATCACGGGTATGTTTATCTTCTGCACACTAACACAGGATTGAAGCCGCACACATACAGTACACAGATTTAGGAAGCATCGAGATGTGCGCCGCACTGACAATCAGAGCCAGGGCTAAATTAGTATTTTCATTTCAACCTCAGCCCTTTTATATGGTGCCAAAGAAAAGTGTAGTTGAGTGTGTACGGCCGTACCTTAAAGATAGCGCTGGCACAGTGCATTTGGAGCTCCTGGTTGTCACAGCTGAGGTTCTTCACCAGATCCTCAATCATGCCCTCAGTCTGTATAGCAATTCTGTAGCTCTTCTGCCAACACAAACATGCAGAATGACTCTCTACGCTGAACACCTACTGTAAAAACCACTCTGCCTTGCCAAACAACACTGCGTGCAGCGGCATAGCGCTTATTTCATCCTAGGGTTTCTTGCTTCTGGCCTCATACAGTCATTCACATCTTCAAACTGGTCCTTTAATAGAAACAAGCTGCCAGTCAAATGTAAGGCGTGCTATTTTCAGTCAAGTGTCCTTGTATAGAGTGGCTTTACATATAGCATTTGAAGCTTGCATTATGTTTCACAATACTTTTGTGTATGTAAATATACTTTATAGTATTTAATGCTATTTATAATGCTATGGCATATAGATAATTGTTATAAAAGTACATTTAGAATTAAAATTAAACTACTGTTCATAAGTTAGGGGTCTGTGAGATTATTTTTTATTATTATTTATTTATTTATTTTTTTCCACACTAAGGTTGCATTCATTTGATCAAAAAAGAAATATTGTGAAATATTTTAATTATTATTTTCTATTTTAATATTCTTTAAGATGTAATTTATTCCTGTGATGGCAAAGCTGATTTTATTTAGCTGAAGAACTTCCAGTCATAAGTGTCACATTATACTCCAAAAATAAATGTAATATGCTGATTTTGCGCTTAAGAAACATTTCTTATTATCATCAATGTTGAAAACTGCTTAATATTTTTAGGGAGATCATGACAATTTTAGGATTCTTTGATGAATAGAAAGTTTAAAAGAACAGAATTGATTTGAAACATTTTTAACATTATAAATGTCTCTACTGTCACTTTTTATTTATTTATTGTATCTTTGCCGAATAATAGCATTCATTTCTTTTTTAATTTCCTTCTATGTTTTACTCAGACATACTATAGTATTTCAGTCTTTGTACTCCAGTTTTTCGCAATTCGGCGATCCCTAAATCAATCAATGCAAAATTAACAAAATGTCAAAATGTTTTTGCGATCCTGCATAATTCGTCATTTTACCACACAATAACAACAAAAATTTAGGTCTCAAAAAAACTAAATTCTAATTATCTAACTGAATTATCCCTAATTTTATTATGCATTTTGTTTGTTCTTTGCGTCATGCATGACTGATGTGCATCTAACAATTTATAATACGGTAAATGTGCTATCCTAATTATAAAAAAAAAGTCCACAAAATCAGTCATTTTGATCACAAAAAAAAGAATGCAATCCTGTAGGGACTGTCAAAATTTCATGTTTAATCAAAAACAGTTACTTGCCTTTTCTTTGTAATTATTTGTGAGATTTACTAGCAATTTCTGAGTGAAAATTGCTTCAAAGTGAATCCTACACTAAATTTATTTCAGTGTAGCTATTAAAGAAATTTCAAATAAACATTTTAAGCATCTGATTTTGGTTCAACATGATGAAGCAAACCTCAGAAGCGCACTCCTGCAAGGTTCCCACCACAGGGATGAGCATGTTCTTCTGTGATGACTTGAGCAGCCGGGCGAGCAGAGGGATTCCCCCGGCCCGACGGATAGACGCCTTGTTCCTGGTGCTCTTGCTGCAGCTCCAAAGAGCCAGAGCCCCACAGCGCGCCACCTCCGCGTCCCTCTCCTGCTCCGCACTCAGAGACACACCATTAGGCAAGCAGTCCAACAACTCCACCTGCCAGAAACAACTTCAGCTTTTCAAACACACTTTCCTGTGCTTGAACTTTAAAATACTGCAATAGATTTGTCACTCTGCTTCACATGATATTATTATTATTACATTATTGTACTTTATATTTAATAAAGTACAATCATTTATATTTTAATTTCACTCCACATTAAGGTAGGAGAGTCGTGTCATGCCAAATGAACTTGAATGTTTTATTAATAGGGTCATGGTGTACTTTATGACATCTCCAGTGCACTTCTGTCACTGAATCTGCAGGATGTGGAACACAATCTCCTGCCCTGAAGCTGCCAACATTCATCTAAACATTCATCATCAGCCAAAGACTGGCTGTTACTTAAGAGGGCTTGAAAATTCAGACTATGTCACACCAAAATCTACAAATGACCACATCCTTCAAAGAGTAAATTTCATGTTTCCCCTGCTGTCAAGCCAGAAAGGCCGTTCTAACACAGCATTACATGCGCGTGCCATTCAGAGGTGGTCTGGGCCTTTAAATGTAACTAATCTATGATAGCTACATTGAGAACGTCCGAGTCTGGCCCCGAGTAAATATACAGAGCAGAGTAACACGCAAGCCCTAATCATACCGAGCGTCACTCTGTCAATAAACACACATGCCAGGATGAGGGGGAGCACGACATTCAATCTGTTTTTACCTGCAATGTGCTCCCTTTGATGCTGGCATAGAAAATGATTGGGAGAAACGGTCTCGAAAGAAAGAGAGCAAGTGGAGAAATAGAGCATGGCATACGTATGTACCTTCAACATATCCTTCATCCTTTTGTCTCTTTTCCTTATGCAAGATTTTAATATTTTGACAAACACACAGGAACTGATTTCACGTTTCTCACCAGTCTCTTGATGCCACCATGTTGTCGGACCGTCCTGCGGGCCCGTCTGAACTTGGCCACATTGGCGATGGTCTCTGCAGCCAGGCACTTCAGCTCTTTGTCAGGAGAGTCCAGGATGGACACCATGGTCTGCAAACCACCCAGATCAGCGATGGTTTGCCGAATCTGAGAGTTACAACTGATCTCCTTCAAGATCTTCAAAGAACCAATCTAACAGCAAGGGAGAGTAAAGTATACATTTTTAGAATAACTGCTTTACATATCTAATGCTGTTGAATTGACTGAAATGTATGGGTTTTCATTTTTTTAAATTTATGAACTTGCTGGAAATTTATGAAAGCTCCAACTTCTTTTACGGTACTGTTGTCATGTCAAAAGAGCAAAAATGGCAGTGGCCTCAACATATTTTTGTTTGATATTCCTTTATAATATTAAGTGTTACTTTTAATGTAACAATTAAATATTTAGTTCAAAGAGCTGGAGTTAGTAAGTTTTTTTTGTTGTTGAAAGAAATGATAACTTGTATTCAGCAAGGACACAGTTAAAGACATTTATAATATTACAAAATATTTCTATTCCAAATTAAAAATGCTGTTCCTTTGAACTTTCTACTGTTCAAAGAATCCCGAAAAAGTGTATCACAATTTCCCCCAAAATATTAAGCAGTACAACTGTTTTCAACATTGATAATAATAAGAAATGTTTCTTGAGCACAAAATAAGCATATTAGAGTGATTTCTGAAGGATCATGTGACATTAAAGACTGGAGTTATGATTCTGAAAATTCAGCTTTGCCAATCAGAGGAATAAAATACATTTTTATATACATTTAAATTTTAATAATATTTCCAAATTTTGCTGTTTTTATTGTATTTTGATCAAATAAATGAAGCTCTTGTGAACATCAAAAATCTTACCAACCACAAACTTTTGAACAGTAGTGTACATCTGTAAAAATATAAACTAAATAAATGAAAAACAGAAAAATAAACATTTCACAGACTCAAACTGTGACCTCTGACCCAATTAATTGAGTCTAGATGCACTTACTTTACATCTGATGTCATCTGTGTCAAGCAGGTTGATGAGGACCTCCAGCCCCCCCACGTCTCTGATAGCCAGCTGACATGTCTCCTGGACCAGGTTAAAGTCTCTCAAAGCGCACAACACAATCACTGTGGCTGTCTGATTAGCCCCCTGTTCACACACAAACACATATGCAGCAATTACATAAGCTGCTCCATCATAACCCACAGACAGATGAACAAAAACAGCTGTTGTTTTATATATTTCATTCATCTAAATCATATGAAATGACACACTGACCTTATACTGTATGACTTTATATGTGTTATATGCGTGAGTGTGAAGGCAGATGTACACGGCCACATTTTCATCATATAATCATTGTATTTTTTGCATCAATGGCGTAATTTCTCCATTAACCTCTTTTTTCAACCCATTTGACCCAAACCCCAAAATCATCTTCCCTTCGGGTCTTATTTTGTTGACCACATGTTGTGCATAAGTGTTTGGTATTGTGACTATAAACAGGGGTGGGGAGAGATCCTTTGATACAGACTACTGCTGTGCTGCGGCCTGAAACCATAGACAATGACCTAAGTTAGCAATTAAAAGAAAACAAGCTCTGAAATGTTGGAGATGATAATGGATTGGCCTTAGAAAAAGTTCTGTTTTGACAGTTGCTATATACACAGTGTTTTAGGCTGGTCGTTCCTCAGAAGTTGCCTACACAGTGAGTACAACAAACCAAACATGTAGCATTTGTTGGGCCAAGCTCCTTAACAGATATGTATCGCAGACGACTGTGGTTTTGATATCATTCACGGCATGTCTTTTATCGCTGGAATGAAATAACAGAAGGGCGAGTGACAGATAAATAAAGCAGAGGATCCAGCAAAAATACTACACTATTAATCATCTTTAATCAAGAAATTATGGCTTCTTTAGTGATTGCTGTTTGTTTAGGTCAAAACCACAGATCTAAGATCAGCTTTCCTCTAGAGAAAACACCAGAAACTCGACTTCCACGTGTGTATTTAATGTGATGCCTCGTTTTTCTCCTCCTTTTTCTATGGAGTGGCTCTTATGAATGCAAACAAAGCCAGGCTTTTCTCTCCAAGGCTGGCGTTCTGCTCATTGCAGTAGGTCCCAAAGAGGCATGTAAGCTGCTGTAATGCTGCTCGTGCAGCAGACCTTTGAAATGTGACACTCAAGTCCAAAATTGAATAAACACTCGTGTTTCTTTTTCATAAAACGAGCAACAGATAAGATCCAGTGATTAGGCCAGTCTCGCACCCTTGTTTATTAGACACATGGTACGTCCCAGTTTGCATACCTATTTTATTCTGTTTTGTAGTATAAGGAGAACAAGTAGCCCCTTGTGAAAAGTAGGACACTTTAGCATAATTTTAAAAAGAGTAGTTAAGGAAATAATATACTTTAAAAGCATATACTTATGTGGGAACTAAATGTAAAGATTTCAGGGACTTAATTGCATATTATTTACAATTAAAGTGTGGTGTGAAATGGAATGGAAGAATTGAAGAATGGCAAAGAGGACAGAAAAAGACAATAAGCAATTATTTTCACAATTATGGCCAGTAAGTAATAAATGGCTGATATTAAAATATATTCTATTTTATCTAAAATAAAATACAACGCACATAAAATCATTAATCTTAAATGCTATAGGAATGCTAAGTGAATTCAGGCATCAAAACATTGTCATTTGAGATTTGCTAAAGGTTATATTTAATAGTGTTATTAAATTATTAGTGTTTTTTTTTTTTAAGAGTTTTAGATGATGGCATGGATATTATTAAAAAAAATAACAGATATGGTGACTATATATTGCACATCTCTAAAAAGTAGCACTTGGTTTAATATGTTTTGGAAGAAGACAAACAATGAATGTGAATGTGAGAAGAGGAGAACATCAGATCAAAGAGATCAGAACATGATAGAACAAGTAGAGTTGAAAAAGGGGTGGGGAAATATGAAGAAACTAATAAGAGCGATGAAGGAGACAGACAGAGACAGTGATAAGAAGTGAGAAAAATAGTAATAGAGAGGTGGAGACACAAAGATACAGAAGAAGAAAGTAAGAGAGAGAAAAAGCACATGTGTTGTCCACATTAAGTGGCTGGACCAAATGTGAACCGAAACTAGCAGAGAATCCACTGCACTTTCTGTCTTGCCACTCTCTCCGTCTTCAAAGCATTTGATGGGTTAGCAATGAACCTTGTAAAAACATGAAGCTATATTTAGTACTGATACCAGGGAAAAAGAAATCCAATGTTCATATGCTTTCATTTTCTCGCAGCTTTGGTCTCGATGTGCTGTAGACATTCTTTACAAATCAGAAAACATCTGAATGTCTTTTATAATGTCTCGGTCTTGAATCTAGCAGGCCTTCACTCACAGTCTGTGGTGTGAAGACAGATGTTTAGGACAGATGCACATGCAGATAAAAGCTGTGAACACGAATGACTGACAGTTTTATCATTTGAAATTACTATACACCTTACTCACATTAATGTTATAGAGTTTGAGCTATCTCACCTCTCATATGTGACTGCAGGGATGTGCAAACTTACTTAGGGATGTTACTACACTTACTACTGTATATATAGCAAATCTCAGCTCCAGGCCCGGCTCCACGGGGGGGCTAGGGTAAGCCAGAAGCTTTGCTAACCCTAGCCAAGAACTAGAAATCAAATCAGGGCTCCTGTGCTCTTTTCTGTGCGCACACACCCAAAGCATGCACACAGAGAGCCACAAGTCAGACAGCGCTCTATTACTGTATTGAAGTTTTTTTGCATCTTATCATGCTTAAATGGACATATACACAAAATCAGTCACCTGGGTGCCCATATTGGTGAGTATTTTAAAAAAAAAAAAAAATCTTAATGAATGTAAAGAGTTGGGAGAAAATCTGATGTGTCGCAGCTGAATATACCTTCTGTCTTATGTCATTAATGTTAATTAAAGAATAAAAGAAAATCACTCTGTTCCAATTGACTGAATAACTTAATATTGGCCTAATACCACTGTTAGGCCTACCTGAAAAACTTAAAACAATTTTTATTTCCTTTGTATCTTTGTTCTATTGTATTTATTTGTGCTATTGCTTGTACAGGTGCATCTCAATAAATTAGAATGTCGTGGAAAAGTTCATTTATTTCAGTAATTCAACTCAAATTGTGAAACTCGTGTATTAAATAAATTCAATGCACACAGACTGAAGTAGTTTAAGTCTTTGGTTCTTTTTATTGTGGTGATTTAGGCTCACATTTAACAAAAACCCACCAATTCACTATCTCAACAAATTAGAATACTTCATAAGACCAATAAAAAAAACATTTTTAGTGAATTGTTGGCCTTCTGGAAAGTATGTTAATTTACTGTATATGTACTCAATACTTGGTAGGGGCTCCTTTTGCTTTAATTACTGCCTCAGTTCGGCGTGGCATGGAGGTGATCAGTTTGTGGCACTGCTGAGGTGGTATGGAAGCCCAGGATGACAGTGGCCTTCAGCTCATCTGCATTGTTGGGTCTGGTGTCTCTCATCTTCCTCTTGACAATACCCAATAGATTCTCTATGGGGTTCAGGTCAGGTGAGTTTGCTGGCCAATCAAGCACAGTAACACCATGGTCATTGAACCAGCTTTTGGTACCTTTGGCAGTGTGGGCAGGTGCCAAGTCCTGCTGGAAAATGAAATCAGCATCTCCATAAAGCTTGTCAGCAGAAGGAAGCATGAAGTGCTCCAAAATTTCCTGGTAGATGGCTGCATTGACTGTGGACTTCAGAAAACACAGTGGACCAACACCAGCAGATGACATGGCAGCCCAAATCATCACTGACTGTGGAAACTTCACACTGGACTTCAAGCAACATGGATTCTGTGCCTCTCCACTCTTCCTCCAGACTCTGGGACCTTGATTTCCAAATGAAATGCAAAATTTACTTTCATCTGAAAAGAGGACTTTGGACCACTGAGCAACAGTCCAGTTCTTTTTCTCCACAGCCCAGGTAAGACGCTTCTGACGTTGTCTCTGGTTCAGAAGTGGCTTGGTAGCCCTTTTCCTGAAGACGTCTGAGCGTGGTGACTCTTGATGCACTGACTCCAGCTTCAGTCCACTCCTTGTGAAGCTCTCACAAGTGTTTGAATCAGCTTTGCTTGACTGTATTCTCAAGCTTGCGGTCATCCCTGTTGCTTGTGCACCTTTTCCTACCCAAATTCTTCCTTCCAGTTAACTTTGCATTTAATATGCTTTGATACAGCACTCTGTAAACAGCCACACCTTTCTGTAATGACCTTCTGTGACTTACCCTCTTTGTGGAGGGTGTCAATGTTCGTCTTCTGGATCATTGCCAAGTCAGCAGTCTTCCCCATTATTGTGGTTTCAAAGAACAAGAGATACCCAGAATTTATACTGTAGGGATGGTCATTTATTGAAACTAAAATGTAAATATTCTAATATTTTGAGATACTGATTTTTCACTTTCATGAGCTGTAAGCTCTAATCATCAAAATTAAAACAAAAAAAAACTTTTGAAATGTTTTACTTTACACGTAATGAATCTAAAATATATGAAAGTTTCACTTTTTGAAATAAGTTACAAGAAAAAAATACTTTTTCACGACATTCTAATTTATTGAGATGCACCTGTAATTTGTCCATTTGTTCTTATTTTATTACTTTCATATTATCACATAGCTCTATTAATAAAGTTTAATTCATTGAGTTGGAATAATTAAGATTTTTCAATGTTTTTGAAGCATATTAGAATATTTTTGAAGGATAATGTGACAATGAAGACTAGAGTAATGGCCCCTGAAAATTCTGAAAGGCTTTGCCATTACAGGAATAAATTATATTCTAAAATGTATTCAAATATAAAACAGTAATTTTAAACTGTAATAATATTTCACAATATTACTGTATTTTTGATCAAATACATATAGCATAAGAGACATTTCAATTTCAAAAACATTAATACTTATTACTTTGGGTACTAAAATAGAATAATTTCCATACTTTCTTCTATAATTTCTTTAAGGTACTAACATGTACCCTTTAGGGGCAAATAAAGTACAAAGGTGCACACCAGTGACATCTTTTATTTATTTAAAGTAAAGTAAAATATATTATATTATATATTAAATCTCAACTGATTGTTTATAACGTCACAAAATGTAAGCTATATTATCACACCGGTCTATATATTGGATAGTTATTAGTTTTAGATTATTTCATTTATTTAACAGGGACAATGCACAACAGTTAGCTATAAAGCTAATTTGCATCTGCAGTTCCTGGGCAGGATGTTGTTACAAAATTACAATATTCAGTCACAAATAATACAAACCCGATTCCAAAAAAGTTGGGACACTGTACAAATTGTGAATAAAAACAGAATGCAATGATGTGGAAGTTTCAAATTTCAATATTTTATTCAGAATACAACATAGATGACATATCAAATGTTTAAACTGAGAAAATGTATCATTTTAAGGGAAAAATAAGTTGATTTTAAATTTCATGGCATCAACACATCTCAAAAAAGTTGGGACAAGGCCATGTTTACCACTGTGTGGCATCCCCTCTTCTTTTTATAACAGTCTGCAAACGTCTGGGGACTGAGGAGACAAGTTGCTCAAGTTTAGGAATAGGAATGTTGTCCCATTCTTGTCTAATACAGGCTTCTAGTTGCTCAACTGTCTTAGGTCTTCTTTGTCGCATCTTCCTCTTTATGATGCGCCAAATGTTTTCTATGGGTGAAAGATCTGGACTGCAGGCTGGCCATTTCAGTACCCGGATCCTTCTTCTACGCAGCCATGATGTTGTAATTGATGCAGTATGTGGTCTGGCATTGTCATGTTGGAAAATGCAAGGTCTTCCCTGAAAGAGACGACGTCTGGATGGGAGCATATGTTGTTCTAGAACTTGGATATACCTTTCAGCATTGATGGTGCCTTTCCAGATGTGTAAGCTGCCCATGCCACACGCACTCATGCAACCCCATACCATCAGAGATGCAGGCTTCTGAACTGAGCGCTGATAACAACTTGGGTTGTCCTTGTCCTCTTTAGTCCGGATGACATGGCGTCCCAGTTTTCCAAAAAGAACTTCAAATTTTGATTCGTCTGACCACAGAACAGTTTTCCACTTTGCCACAGTCCATTTTAAATGAGCCTTGGCCCAGAGAAAACGCCTGCGCTTCTGGATCATGTTTAGATATGGCTTCTTTTTTGACCTATAGAGTTTTAGCCGGCAACGGCGAATGGCACGGTGGATTGTGTTCACCGACAATGTTTTCTGGAAGTATTCCTGAGCCCATGTTGTGATTTCCATTACAGTAGCATTCCTGTATGTGATGCAGTGCCGTCTAAGGGCCCGAAGATCACGGGCATCCAGTATGGTTTTCCGGCCTTGACCCTTACGCACAGAGATTGTTCCAAATTCTCTGAATCTTTGGATGATATTATGCACTGTAGATGATGATAACTTCAAACTCTTTGCAATTTTTCTCTGAGAAACTCCTTTCTGATATTGCTCCACTATTTTTCGCCGCAGCATTGGGGGAATTGGTGATCCTCTTCCCATCTTGACTTCTGAGAGACACTGCCACTCTGAGAGGCTCTTTTTATACCCAATCATGTTGCCAATTGACCTAATAAGTTGCAAATTGGTCCTCCAGCTGTTCCTTATATGTACATTTAACTTTTCCGGCCTCTTATTGCTACCTGTCCCAACTTTATTGGAATGTGTAGCTCTCATGAAATCCAAAATGAGCCAATATTTGGCATGACATTTCAAAATGTCTCACTTTCAACATTTGATATGTTATCTATATTCTATTGTGAATAAAATATAAGTTTATGAGATTTGTAAATTATTGCATTCCTTTTTTATTCACAATTTGTACAGTGTCCCAACTTTTTTGGAATCGGGTTTGTACAATACATACAATATCACATTACACTCCATAAAATTAAAAAGTCAGGTCAATGATCAGTTTTAAATAGTTTTAAAAATACTAAATGTTGTACACTCACTAATATAAACCGGTATTAAATTCCATCTTTCTGCTGCTCTAACTGAAAAATCAGATTGTCCAAAAACAGTTTTCTTATATTTAGTCAAACAATCACCTCTAACTGATGACCTAGTCTGCCTAATATTGTCCTTACAGAAAGCCACACATCGTTTAAGATGTGGTGGTGCAAGATCATGAAGTAGTTTATACATCAAACACACATCAGCAAAAAAAAAAAAAACTTGTCAAACGTCAATAATTTATCATTTTTAATATTATTGCAGTGATGATAGCTCCTTGGCTTTTTAGCTAAAGTTTTCACAGCTTGTTTGTAAATAGTATATAATGGTTTTAACATAGTTTTACTTATATGGGACCAACCTGTAGCACAATAAGATAAATGAGGGAGAATCATTGCGTGCATAAAGAGTTTAGCAGCAGCCACAGGTAATTGGTGCCTAATATTCCTGAAGATCATCAAGCTTACTCTAACATTTTTAGAGATCTTTTTAATATGTTTTTTTTTATTATTATTTAAATTAGAATCCATAATCATACCCAAATATTTAAAATGCTCAACATTATTTATTACCTCTCCTTTGACTAAAATATCTGGACAACGCTCATCAACTCTCTTGATGGAAAAATACATTCCCACAGTTTTGCTCACATTAAGAGTAAGGCAGGAATGACATAATCTGAGACTTTGTTCAATGCAGCAGTAAGTTTGATAGCAGCTTGTTCTTTTGTCTAAGTATAAGTATAAACAACTGTATCATCTGCATACATCTGAACCTGGACCTCTGGACAAACTGTAGGCAGATCATTAACCCTCTGGAGTCTAAGGTAATTTTGGGGCCCTTGAGATGTTTTGACATGCCCTGATATTTGTGCTTATTTCAATACTTAAAACATACCATTGACCAACATGTATTTTTTTTGTATTCAGCACAAACTGTGCTACAATAATATGTGACCAAGATGGATGTACATGTTTGCATTTTTTAGAAAAAAAAATTATGCGTGGTTAGTAAGTTTTGGGAAAAAAAATGTAGCCGAAATAAGGCCATAAAAGCCTTATATATAAGCTAAACAAAATTGGTCCAAGAATCGACCCCTGTGGGATTCCAATATTACAGTCAAGAAATGGTGAGCATACATCATTAATACTTGTGCATTGTTTTCTTAAATTTAAGTATGAATCCATCCATTTTAATGTATTAGTAGAAAATTGAACTTTGATAATTTAGATAAAAGAACATTGATTAACGATATCAAAAGCCTTTTTAAAATCAAGGAAGACAGCACCAACAACACCTCCCCTATCAATTTAATTTGTTCCATGAAATAACAATTTGCTGTCTCCATAGAGTAATGTGCCCTAAATCCAAACTGCATAGGATGTAATGGAAAATAACCAAGATTTAAATGCTCTACTAACTGACTGCAAATGACTAGGCCTGTCGCAATAATCAATATATCGACTTATCGCACAATATATGTACATGACCTCAATAGTTTTTGGTGACGCAATATATCGCCCATTATATTTACTTAAAAATTAATGTCACCATGTTTTTTGCATTCCACTTGTGCCTGTGTCTTTTGCAGCTTCTCGTACATAACGTGGTATAGTCATGAGGTGCTAGTTTAGATTTTAAAAAGTTTCATCTGCAGATATGGCCTTGTTTAGGGATCTGACGGACATCTGACGGTTAAGTAGTGATTGTGTTTTTCAGCAATAGTGTGCACCCTTAATTTACAGAGAAAAGAAGGTCAGGGAAAAAATCTGTAGAGGGAAAAATCTCCATACAAGTTCTTTGTGCATTTTTCTTTTTTTCTACTTGTTACTTTGCACTTTTTGTTAGAATATGTTTCTTTACTATTTATTCAAGTTTTTAAGGTATCTAATATTTTGATACTTAATTTCCATGATCTAAATATTCTTAAGAATTAAAATTTTGTTGTCATTTGGAAGTGTGTAGGCCTCCTTGCATTATTATGCTGTTATATTCTGATTATATATTCAGTGGCATAACATTGTCTTTAAAATGACAATAATATCGCTTATCGCAATTATTTCTGGGGCAATATCGCACAACAAAAAGTTGTTATCGTGACAGGTCTACAAACAACCTTTTCAATTACTTTAGAAACAACTGGTAAAATACTGATAGGTCTATAGTTTGTTACATAAGCAGGATCACCAGTCTTCAATATAGGTGTTATATTAGTATATCCAACTTTACCCGCATACATAACGTATACTCACATAAAGTCATAAATACTACATAGCAAATTTCAGCTGCTTGATAGTTTACATCTTCCCAAAATGTACTTTATATTATCACCCAGCTATAATCTGCTAAATGCAACTATAATGTATGAAGATATTAACATTAACATTAAACATTGACATTATGATTTTCTGTAAAGCTGCTTCAAAACAGTGCAAATTGTGAAAAGCTCTACAAAATTAAACTGAGTTCACTCACTCACAGATGTATCAGAAATAACCTTATGCACTATAAAATGGTGTCAACGTGCTTTAGAAAATGTTTTCACTTACTTTCTCCATTTGGATGACAAGAATAATAATGCTGCCCAGGTCTGTAGGCCTTATCTGACAGCTGTATTAAAACGTCTTCAGAAAAAAGGTTGGAATTCATCTGTGATCAAGGTTAAAAAGGCAAAAAAGCTTGTTGCATTGCTCTCTACTTGTTGAAAACATTTGTCTTCAATAAATAACCAAGCCTAGTGGTATCTGAAATAATTTAACTGTCACAAAACCACCGAGCGAGCTGATAGATTGTAGTTCAGTTTGAGAGCAGAAAAGCAGGTCCCAGTGACAGCACAAGCTGTGTGTCACCATAAAAATCTATCCTGAGGAAAGAATACTTGAAATGTTTAGCAAAAAACAGTGTGGAATGAGCCAGCATTCATAAATCCTGCCCATTGCAGCCAGAGCTCAGAAAATTAGCAAATTCTCCTGAAGAGCAAATCACAGAAGGATGAGAAAACAGAGAAAGAAAGCAGAAAGGAAAAAGGAGGAAAAGACAAACAGAGAATGGATATACAAATAAAACCTAAGAAGAAAACAAAGCTGTACTGATGCTCTGGAGAAAATTGAGATGACAGAAAGAAAAAAAGTGGCAGAGTGATCAGGAGAACAAGGAGGTATTAGGAAAAGAGAATGTGAATGTTCATTCTGGCACGAGTGTTGTGTATGATACACACATTAGAGTTAATTTATAGAGAAGCTGACTGAGGTCTGATCATTATCATTTATCCTCAATTAAGCAGCCAGCTCTCCAGAGCAAGATAAAGACAGCTGTATAAATGATTTACACAGAGAGAAGCCATAGAGACACAGAGCAGAGCCGTCTCCTCTAGATTTAAGAGCAAAGAGGTATCGGATTTAATGGACAGTATTAACTTGATGCAAAACAGCATATCCACAGCGTATTTATGAGCGCCTACTCTAGCAAGCGTACACACACACATACTCGAACCATTTGGATGGAATGGGTGTACTGCTGTAGATAATACCGTTTATCTTTATGTAAATTTCAGCTGCTGTCTCTTATGGTAGATAAGAGACATAGACACCAGAATGACAAACTGCTGAGCTGCTGAGTATTTTTTAATTATTTATTTATTTTTTAATTTACACTATTGTTCAAAAGCTTGGAGTCAGTAAGATTTTTTAATATTATTATTATTTTTTTAAATGTATTCTTTTTTTTTTCAGTATAGATATAACAATCTGATCAAAAGTGACAGTAAAGACATTTATAATGTCACAAAAATTTCAACTTCAAAAAATATATATCATGGTTTCCACAAAAATATTAAGCAGCACAATTGTTTTCAACACTGATAATAATAAGAAATGTTATTTGAGTACCAAATCAGCATATTACAATAATTTCTGAAAGTGATCATGTGATCAACGGATCAACGGCACAGAAATAAATTACATTTTAAAATCTATTAAAATATAAAACAGTAATAATAATAGATTAATAATATTTGAAATTATTACTGTTTAACCAAATAAATGCAGCCTTGGTGAGCATAAGAAACGTTTTGAATCATAGTGTACTGAATGTCACATTGGTAAAGAGAATAGAATTTGGCTGGTCATGTAATCTCAATGAAATCACTCTATATAACATAAAAGCTTTAATTAGAATACTGATTTGACCATGCACCTTTTATAAACCTTATTCAAAAATAATATTAATTTATACAGGGACAAAGCTTTTTTAATGAAGAAAAGCAATCTGCTTGAGTCCACTGCAAAGGACAAGGGCGCAAGCCTAAGCACACATCTCCGATCCCTCAGGCGGCACTGAGAATCGTCATTCATCTATAAGCGAGCAGCAGCAGCTTGATCTGATACATTCATTTTATTACTCACTTTGTCCAGTAGAGGGAGCAAGACCTCATAACTGCCATGCGAGATAAGATGTGGACATTACTCTGGTTACAATTATCAACTGTTCTATTCTGACAGGAATTTCAACTTCTGCCACTACGCAGATGGAAAAGTGTAGCTTTTGCAGATGATTTATTCTTTAAATTAATTTCATGCGGAGGATCATTTAAAAAAAATCTAAAATTAATTTATAATATTAATTTATACAGCACATTTTTCCACTGATCACACAGAGAGTAGGAGCAGCAGCAGCTTTCTCAGTCTTCATAACTGCCATGCGAGTAAGATGTGGACTTACTCTGGTTACAATTATCAACTGTTCTATTCTGAAGGAATTTCAACTTCTGTGAGTGTAGCTTTTGCAGATATTTATTCTTTAAATTAATTTCATGTAATCATTTAAAAAAAATAATCTAAAATTAATTTATACACATTTTTCTGTGAGGCTTGAGCTACTGCAGAGAGAGAGATCCAGATTTAGACATTTCCTGAGCAGACAGAGACACTCTGCAACGTTTCAGTCAAATTGAGTCAGTAATATAAAATTTGGCTAATCACATTGGTGAAAATTGCAAACACTATTTCAGCATATAAGAGCATTAAGGCACTAGCAATTCACTTACTTACAAGCGATTAACGAGGAGCAGAACGGGGTAATTGGGAGAAGGCAGAGTGAGAGAGAATGTTTCTATGCAACTTTGTTTGCCTGCCATTTTTCTCTAATTCAAGCTAATGAGGCAGTTGGGCTGAATCTAGTGAGACAAACAGCCCATGGCCACCTCCTCCCCGTGCATCTGTGAATGTGCAATTATACTCAACGCTCGTTCTTTGACACATCCAGGCAACGACTGAATGGAGTTTGGTGTGTGTAATATGTTTTGCGGTCTGAAGACATACACGATTTCTTAATATAACACTAATACTGCCATGAACATCATGAAAGGATATAGTCACTGGTGCAAACTGCCCTGCGTACATGTGTACAGAAAGGCAAACATGAAGACATGTAAATGTACAGTTCAGGTAATGTACACTGCAAAAATATCCCTAGATAAACAGCCATTAAAGCACAAGTCCGATCATTCATGCATCACCTTATAGAAACGTAATCTCCCAGAAATACAAACGCATGTCTATACCCTGGAATAGAGCAGAAGAAAAGACAGAAGGGAGGAGAAAATCTGAACCTTCACTCCAAAAATAAAACAGATATTTAGTTTGGCACAGACTGTGTTTCGGCTTCTGATGGTAATGACATTATAAGAGCGCTACTGGACAAACCCTCATAAATAAGAACTGTGGTTTCCAGACAGATAGAATGCTGGGAAGGGCACGTTACAAACACATCCTGTCTAGAGTTGAACACAGCACTGTAACAAACGCATCCCCAAACACCTCACACAAATCACAAAAAACAAACTTCTCAAAACCACTTTCCAAACAATCATTCGGTGAGAATCAAACAGGATTTTATCAAGTGCTTCTTTTTCCTGACGTTTGGTAGAGGATGAGCACCTCCCTTTGGGAAAATCACATTTGTTATCCTGTGTTTTACTGGGCTAAAAATATCTACCTGCGGCTGAACTTTGCTTGAATGTTTTTCTTTACATGATTTATAGCTCCCTACACTGAAGAAGATCCTTTTAAAAATGTGTACGTACTGTGTCCTCGGGTGTTTGACATCAGTGCCCTTTTTATCTAGAGTAGGCCTATGCCTTCTATGATACTATTTACTAAATTATAATTAAAAAAAATTATATATTTATGTACCATTATATGCTGTGTAGGTAGTACTGCTGCACAAAAATCATGTCAGAGGAGATGCCAGACAAAAGTGAGAGACACTGCCATGTTCCCGAAAATTTTTTCAGCCTAAAGCCAACTCAAAGCCCGCCTAAACAGAATAAAACTAGCCTAATTTTCCCCGTCCAATCACAGTTGACAGGTGCTAGAGCCCCAAATGTGCCATCTTTTCTTCAGTTGCTATTTCTTCTTTAGGTTGCCAGGTATTCATTCCAAGTATCAACGCACATTAGTAAATGAACCAATTTTCTTTGTCTACAGATAAACTTTTTAATGGCTGCAGTACATTATAAAAGTAGCCAAAAAATGCAGTTGTATTATGAAAGTAGCCTAAAAAACTCGGGAAAACCACAACCCTGGCAACACTGTCTGCAGGAAGTATGATTTTGTATGCTCTTGTTATGTTACAAAATCTCTTTCCGTCTCCCAGTGTTAATATTTTTAGTGTGAATCATTTTTATTTTCCGGAAAACATAAAATATGTTTTGAAAAAAAAGGTGAATTCTACTGACAGCATAATTTTTCAATAGATAGCAAGATAATAATTAACAATATTTTATATATATCGTGATAATATCATTTATAGTGAAATCTTTTGGCCACAGTAATTGTGTACTGAAAATCGGGCTCCATGACAGCCCTAGTGTTGACACATGTTGGTGTGTGCATATACAAGCCAATGTGTTTTTTACCTTCAAGTATTTGACTAGTTTCTGGATCTGCCAGTATTCAGAGGGCAGGTCAGTGGGGATCTCGGCACGTCTTTCAGGCTGTTCCTCATCTTCCTCATCCTCTGATGAACTCTCACTAAAGTCGTCAGCTCCTCCTGGGCTTTTACTGCACATACACACACATATGCACCTATTAGAAGTATTAATATTCAAGCTGGCCCACAATTTCATGTCTTTCAGACACACAGTGTGAGAAGTACTCTCCCACAGAATTTTCTCAGGGTAGAAAAGAGAACTATCCATACATAACAGGACATTATAGAAAAAGCCCTTTCTATAATAAATAGAGCTTAATACATCAAATCAGAGGAGAGTTGGAGCAGGTGCAAGCCAAACCACACAGCACATTCTCTCAAAGCTCTGGTAAAATCTCTCTGAATCCAATGTGGAATGAATTATTGCTCTCTGAAAGGCCTTCATGCTCAAACCCTTGGACACAACGGCCATCAAACTCAGGGGTGTATTTGAAGTGTCATCTTAA
This sequence comes from Schizothorax lantsangensis, assembly GCA_027422415.1. Taxonomy (NCBI): domain Eukaryota; kingdom Metazoa; phylum Chordata; class Actinopteri; order Cypriniformes; family Cyprinidae; genus Schizothorax; species Schizothorax lantsangensis. The sequence goes on from CM049860.1 coordinate 18,869,712, forward strand.
GCCATGGCATCAAATTAAACGGCAGGGGATGGAGAGAACAGAGACAGAGCAACAGAGAGAGAGGAAGACTGGAGTGGTCATCAGTGCGTTTCTGAACTCTTTCATCGCAAGCTTATACACGCACGCACAAACGCAGATGGTCGTTAAAGCGGATCAGGCTACTGAAATGAATGTATCGTCAAATGAGTCATGAAACCCAGTACACACGGAGAAGAGGCCAGAGGGACTCGGATATGTTTTCCAGGGTATAACAGTATTGTCGGACAGCAGCGGACTCATCTCTTTGTAATTCCCGCCATGAAAAACAACTAAAATGGTGTTAGTCACTTACTAGAAGTAAAATGTGTGTACCGCAATGCGAATGATTGTAAGTGTGCTGGCTTAGTGTGTTATGCATTAACACTGATGTGTTTGTGTACAATGAACACACAAACAATCTTCAAAAAGCTACATTTAAAACATTTCTATTAGCAGTAGGACTTGGGAAAGAGAGACTGCGGCTACACCCGGAGCTCCTTACAGGCAGGACTGTGTACTCTGGCAGTCAATGTTATGGGGACAGCTGGAGTTTTCACTCAGCATCGCCAAACAGACAGAGAGGAGTCAGGAGAAGGAACAGGGTTATCAGCGGCTCGGCACAGGCCGGTTATTACAGACCGCTACTCCCAGTAGCACCAGAGGACCGTTCTGTGTGCACACCAACCTGAACGGCTGCTTCATCCGTGTCTTATTAAAGGCTATAAAATGAATACTTATCCACAGCTGAAATAATTCGCCCTGAAAGTGAGTCTTTATTTCCAATTCAGTGATTGGATAAGTTTTTTTACGTTTGGCCGGGAGAATAAAGGGATATTCAATTATGCGTGTTCCTGGGAGAGGGTTTTTCAGATCCTGTTTCAATGGTTAGGTTTTTACCTCAGAGAAAATACCATATGTACAATGAAAAGGCGCTTTCTGTGGACTGAGATTATGGTGGCATACATTTTTTGAGAAGATTGGCCGCCTGGCAAAGACGATCCAGAAAAAGTAGCTTTTTTTTTGTTCTCGGATGCGGGTGACTTTGTGCCATTTTCCAAGATCTTCTTGCTTTCTCTGCTCCTTCTAGACTTCTCCTCTACATCACTGAAAAAAAAAAAACAATCAGATATTTAACATGTTTATACATTTTAAAAAGTCACCATGAAATCAAAACTAACTATTTGTTTTATGGAATGTTGCTTAATGTTAATTATTAATGATTTAACTGCGCATATCATTATAAAAATAAAAAAAACTTTTCATAATTGTTGAATTTGTCACTCACATGAAATGACTTCAGCAATTAGCAAATGAATACAAACCAATAATTACAGATGGGAAACAATCAAGTCCCGGCCTGCATTTGTTTCTGGTTTCTAGAAGTCATTTTACTTGGATAGGAAAAAAAGTCACAATTTCAAGTCGACTTGGTTTCAAAGCTGCCTTTTTTGCCCTCAATGATTTAAATTGTTTTTGTGTTACAAAAAAGGTTAGGTAACTTTTCCAATTTTAAATTCACCTGTTATGATGTTACATGTATTGTATGATTTGTATGTCTAGTCTGATATTTTATTTGTACCACACAAGTATCACCTATGACTATGTGGATGTTCCAAATACAATGTTTTAAAAGCGAGCTCTTACTTCAATTTTTGATAATACAGTTTAACTGGTGATCTTTTTCTATTTAGCGCCCAAAATCTACCAAACACTGTTCGGGAGGCAGACACACTTTCCCTTTCATTTTTTTTTTTCAAATCCGTTAAAGGATTGTTAGGCTGCATTGTTTTTTTTTACATCCCTATGCTAATATTTGTTTCATTCTGGTCCGTGTCCGGATCAGATGGTGGATCGGCGCCGGAAGATGATGTCTGCGGCCCTGATCGTCAGCGATGAGCCCCAGAGACATATCTATACTAAAATACAATAAAACTAAAAATAAAACAAATAATTAAAAATATAATAATAAAATACCTAACTACATAATACTATTATTGTGTCTAGTTCTGTGACACCCTTACTGAGAGAAAGAGGGAGTTTTGGTTCTTGCCGCTGTCGCCTCTGGCTTGCTCACATCATTATAGAATGCAAGTTTGGACAATGACATCTCCGGCAGAAAATTGAGTGTTTAATCATTATTATACATTACTGACACTCTATCCTCCAACTTGATACTGTTAAACACAATCTGTATTGTTAAAAGCGCTACTTGATTGACTTGACTTGACTATGTGGATGTTCCAAATACAATGTTTTAAAAAGCCACTTCAATTTTCAGTTTAACTGGTGCCTTTGTTGCAAATTGTTTACAGGTAATATGTTTGTTTCAGCCTTCTATAGTGTCTAGTTCTGTGACACCTTACAGAGAAAGCTTACATCATTTGAATGCAAGTTTGGTTTCACATCTGGGAAATTCTTATTTCTCCAAAACAAAGGATTATTGTTTTGGAAATCCTAGATGACTGGTCAGAGTAGGTTTACCAGTAACAAGTGTTGAAATAGCCAAAGGGCTGATTTGTCTGCTAGATCAATCCAAGGAGGAAAACACTTGCTGAGTGATAAACTCTGGCTTCATCAGCTGACTGTCACTATGGATAGCTATGCCATGACTTCACCAACTGACATTCACAAAGAGAACAGCCACTAAAGCATAAGACATATAACCAAGTCTGGTTGACTATTGAACTCTATTGACTATCTACACAGTATGTAGACAAACAGTATGTAGAATGCATGCATGCACTCTAGCAAACATCAGTGTCGTGGCCTCTGATGTTCAAGCTGTGATGTTTTTTTGGGAGTCCACTGGATTATGGAATTATCACTTACTCATTAGACGACGTGAGGCCGAGGTTCTTCCATTTCAAAGATGGTTCTAATTTCTTCTTCCTACCGCCCGGCTTGTTCCGCGCAAGCTGTTGTCTCGCCTTCTCAGGCACATTCTTTTCCTCATGGTCGTAAGACTTCAGGGTTTGGCCTGTTTCCTCAACATCAACCGTTTCCACATGTAAGATCTTTTTAGCGGATGGCACATCTTGAATGGCAAAGTCCTGTAGAAAAGAGTGAGTAAAACAGAAACAAGATAGTTAGAAAAAGGACATGTCTCAATTTGTACCAAATACACAGACTTGGGTAGTTAAAAGAGTTCTTCCTTTCAAGTATTCTTCATTTAACATAGTTCTTCATGAATGCACTGTTATTTTCTATTTTACATCTGACATATTGTCTCTTTATTGGGGAGGCACATCACACACTCATTTTCGAGCTAGCGCAGACTTTTCATTCTAAAAAAATAGACGTATAAAAACGTAATCCCACTTATGAATTTGTATCCCTGAACATTTATATAATACAGCCTTTCTCCACAGTCTACTGCTAGAAAAACAATCCTGCCTTTGAGTTATGAGAATAAATGAAAAAAAAAAAAAAGTAGAAACATATTTCCAAAATTTATTCTGTTAATTGCCTATACAATATGAGAGGTTTATTGTTTCTGTACATTCTTGAACTGCAGCTGGAAATTTGGCACACAGTCAGTGGAGTCTTTGTGGCAAAGTAATGCAACAATGATTTTTTTGCAATTATAAGAGACTATTTCTTTCTCTTTCTCCTACTTCTTTATTAACTTTGTAAGAAGCTCAAAAGGAGACATATGAATGGTTAAGAGGCAGGAAAGATTTTAGTCACACGCACCTGCCATCAGCCCTTCATTGGTTCCATCAGTTAGAGAGATGTAGCAAGAAAACGTAACAAAGTGCGAGAAGAAGAGAGAATAGTATGAGAGAAGAAGAGTTCAGAAAGAGTACACAAGGGAAAAAGCTTTTAATATGGCACAAGGGACTCTGTGTAGATCCAGCTGGGCTAAGCACACTTTGTGCCTTTCATGAGCTAGTCTGGCCTAAAGAAGGCCAAAGTTAAGAACAGCCAAAGTTATATCCATTTCCTTATACCACTCCACCCACCTTTAATATTATAATTGAAGTAATAAACCTGCATAAACCCTGTCCAAGACCAAGTAGGGAGAGTGAACTCTCCAGTGTATGGTATCCCAAACAGAAGCCTGAATATCAAGAGAAAACCTCAAAAAGTGCTCAATAAACCTCAAACTACTACAACATCTAACTATGAAGAAAGAAAGACAAAGAAAGAGATTTGCAAAGACAAAAGAAGTCTATTTCAAAACCCAGTGTATTCATATCAATATTCTTCACAATCTAATAAATTAAAGGTATTTCTAAGTATTTTTTTCACTTTGTTTGTCATCGTGGATATGTTTTTCATTGCATTCCATTCTGTTATTGTTTTTAAAAGGACACACAGAATTCTGCATTAGAATTTGTGGTTTCTTTCAAGGCAGCATAAATAAGTCACCTTTTGAAACAACCTTCGCGTTGAGAGTGTGTCTATGATGCATTGAAATACTACCTTCCTCAGAGGAAGCTTACTAGGTTTTGGAACAGTGCGACAGTCTTCATGTCAAAGTCTGACAAAGCAGTAGAGTATGATATCTTTTCCCTGATGAATGTCACCTTCTGCTCAGCCCTGCCTGTGCATGTTAGATTAAAAGTGTCTGATCTGATAAAAGTATAAAAACGCATCGGTTCCTCACGCAGCTGATATGTTAGGAGATACAGCCTGTTGTCTTTGGCTGAGAGCTGGTGTGTGCTGAGGGTTTCTGGACTGAATAATCACGGCCCGGTGCTTGACTGATGGCTGAAGGACCAGAGCGTGTCTGAGACTTATTACAGCAAATTCAGGCTGCAATCCAGAGCTTATTCTCTGCTGAACTTTTCAGGTTACAAGAGTCCCATAGTGTGACTAAAAGCATTATCTGCACTCAAATCAACATGCGCCCTAACGTAACGGGTTCGTTTCAGGTGGATAAAGGTAGAAGGTGATGAGAGTCTTGAGCAAAAAGGAGAACAAATGAGTTTGGAAGACCTTAGAAAGACATGGAAAGAGAGAGAGAGAGAAAAGCAAACTCATGAAATCTAGAAAACAAGGAACCAATGCAAAATATGGAGAATAAAGAGGGGTTTGATTTGTGTCTAAGCAGACTACTTTTATGGCTCTATTTACGGCCTCTGTCCATCACCCGTCAGCTGCTAGCGCTCATAGTTGAGCTCCCGCCTGCTGGCATAATAAAACATGAAAGTCTGGTGGGCATTTTTACACACACAAACGCTCACACGCTGAACCGCCTGCCTGGCATCATCGCTTCAAAGAATAATAAAGTCTTTCTCCTCACTGCCACCAATAATCGAACTCAACCTGCTAGCACATACCCAGCCTTGTTCAAAAAAACCAAACACTAAAACCGCACTCAGAATATTCACCTCATTCTTTTTCTTTTCTTTTTTTTTCAGCAATACATATTGTTTCAAAGCAGCTTTGCAGAGAATAGTGCCTTAATACCCCCAGTGAGCAAGCCAAAGGCAACATGGCAAGGAAAAATCATTCTAGAATATCACACCAGAAGTGCACCATCTGTTCAGTAGGTTAACTGTAGTCAATATGAACTTTGAAGTGGCATTTCCTGTCTCGATAAGAACGGTAATATCAACAAAAAAAATATTGGCAACAATATTCAGACACCTTTCAGCAATAGCAAGTATGACTGTGACTGTTATGTACCAAATAAACAGCCTGACGTGATTTACACAAGTAGGACATGTTCCTTTATCAACATCCTTTGTTGTTCCTGAAACAACATTCCTATTATTCAATCATTGCCTTCTGATTTTAAAGCATTAGGGCTTTGATTGGTTGCTGAGGATGTTGTTCTAGGACCTACAAAGGATGTTGATCCAGAGACAGTGTCAAATAAGCAAGTACAGCATATAGCTCTACTTCAGCTTTTTCTCATGAGCTTTAGAATGATAGCACACTTAGACTGAACATTCATCAGAGGCAAGAGTTATGGAAGGTGAGCAGAGCTACTGAGCACAGACTCATGGGAACTGTTCCTCAAGTAAGGAAGATGAAGCCTGTCCTGGACCTGACAGAGTTTAACTTGGACATCTCTGCTGAGAGTAAAGGTAAAATTCTGCAGCAGGCTTAGTTTGTGTCTGAAAACTGGCTCTGAGTGCAGAATGAATAGATGAAAGGAACATTTTATACTTTTTGTCCTCAAGGTAACTGACGGGAGCACCAGACAGAGTTTTTTTACACCGGCAGAGTAGCGCTAGACAATAACCATTACTATATGGTAGAGCAGTAATCTTTCTGTCTGCCTTCACTTTCCATCTGCAAACTATATCGGCGAGAGATAACATCACCATCATTTAGCAACGAACATAAAGAGAAATCTGTCTCGATGATGGAGTTTCCGTTTATATTGCTCAAGGACAGAATTATGTCGGTTATAAAACCTCCAACGATCGGCATAAAACATTAGCGTGGATCTAAGGACTTTGTTTTAAGAAAAGAAAAGTACAAGTTGGAGGAAATCCTTTGTCTGCATCAACAAAAAGGCATTTACTGAACTGTGCTACTGATGAAGCTGAAGACAGATCTGGACAACATTGAGTCAACCCCCCCCCCCCCCCCAAAAAAAAAAACACATATACACACACACATGAAAAGAAAAGGGTAATTTCTTAGAGATGTATATTTAAAAATTATTTTTGATATAATTCTTGTCTGTAAAATCTCGTGTAGAAAGGACTAAATGGTGCTGTAAAACAAAACATTTTTCCAACAAATACATTTTGTCAGTGATGAGAAATAGGATATCATATCATATCTCAAACAATAAACACACTTTTCACCACATCTTGAGGCCATTATCCCCAATTTGTTAATTTATCTTTTACTTAATTCAGAGGGGTCTGACTAACTGGCCTGTTCTCACATTCTTTCACACTGTGGTGATGTGAAAAATAGCACAGTGACAGAGAGAACTCCCTCGCTCTCCAGCTCAGTCTCTTAATCTGTCTCTCTCTTGGTTATTGTGACAAGCAGACACTCTGTGCACAGAGAGAAGTGTAGACATTAGGTTGTCCCTTCTTTGCCTTTGCTCTCTTCTCCTCAGCTGTGATTAATCTTAGGCTGCAGACCTCACACCACAGGCTGAGGAGCGAGCAGGAGCACACTGCTGCCAGTTGAAGGACAGCTCTTCTGTTTGTGTGTCTATGTTTGAAGTGTTGGCCTCTTTCCTTGAGTCTGTTTGCAAATATTTGGAATTCAAAATGAATAACTGAATCAGTAGCCTACATGTTTAATACGCGTTCTTTTTTCAGTTGTTATTAGTGTTATTATTTAGAATTTTTGCCTTTATTAGACAAATTAGTACAAATAAGATAGGATGAGAGAGGAGATCAGTATCAGACTTAAAGAGAGGTTGACTGAGGTGCTACAACTCCATACAATGTGTCAGAGCACTTCCCATATACCTATGGCAAAATTGCGGATATTAGAAGTAAATATTAAAAACATGAATGTACACTACCATTCAAAAATTTGGGGTTGGTAAGATTTTCTAACGTTTTTGAACATCTCGTTTGCTGCATTTATATGATCAGAAATACAGTAAAAACAGTAATATCATGAAATATTTGATCATTTAAAATAACTTTATTTTAATATATTTTGGGAACAATTAGTATATCCAACTTTACCTGCATACATACAGTCTACTCAAGTAAATTGATTTATATACTATATAGCAAATATTACTTTTTATTACTGCACATTTAAGCTATATTATTACCCAGCTCTAATCTATTAAATGTGACTAAGGCATGACAATATTAAGTTATTATATTATAAACATGAACATTATGATTTTCTTTAAAGATGCTTTGAAAGAATGTTTTGTGAAAAGCGCTACACACGTGGTCAGAATTGTTGGTACCCTTGGTAAATATGATCAAAGAAGGCTTTAAAAATAAATGTGCATTGTTAATCCTTTTGATTTTTTTTTTTTTTTTTATCACAAAAAAATCTAAGCTTTCATTGGAGAATAAGAATTTAAAATGGGGGGAAATATCATTATGAAATACATGTTTTTTCTCAAATACATGTTGGACAATTATTGGCACCCCTAGAAATTCTTATGAGTAAAACATCTCTGAAATATATTCCCATTCATATTCACAATTTTGAGCACACCAGCGTGATTATGAACATGAAATTATCCAGCCATGGCTTCCTGTTTCACAGAAATATAAATAGGAGGGAAAACAAAGGCCAAATTCCAAATTAATCACCCATCACAATGAGAAAAACCAAATAATATATTTCTGATGTGCAGCAAAAGATAATTTAGCTTCATAAATTAAAAAGTGGCTTTAAGAAAAGAGCTAGAGCAGTGAAATTTCCCATTTCCACCATCAGGGCAATAATTAAGAATTTCCAATCAACAGAAAATGTTATGAATCTGCCTGGAAGAGGACGTGTGTCTATATCGTCCTAATGCAAGGTGAGAAGGAGAGTTTGAGTGGCTAAAGACTCTTCAAGGACCACAGCTGGAGAATTGTAGAGAAAGGTTGAGTTTCGGGGTCAGAAAACCTTTATAAAAATTATCAAACAGTACCTACATCACCACATGTTGTTTGGGAGGGCTTCAAGAAAAAAAAAAAAAAAAAAAAAAAAAGAAAATGCTTTCACCAAAAAACAATCTCCAGCATATTCAGTTATCAGACACGACTGGAACTTCAAATGGCACTGGCTTCTATGGTCAGATGTAACTAAAAAAATAGCTTTTAGTAGCAAACACTCAAGAAGGGTTTGGTGAACACAGGGATAAAAAGTACCCCATGTGTACAATGAAATATACTGCTGTATTTTTGATGTTGTGGGCCTATATTTCTGCTGGAGGTCCTGGACATCTTGTTTAGATACATGGCATCACTGATTCCATCAAATACCAACAGATAAAAAATTTAAAAGTGACTGACACTGTTAGAAATCTTATAATGGGCCATGTTTGGATCTTCCAACCGTACAATAATCCAAACACAAACCTCAAAACAACACAAAAATGGGTCACTGGGCACAAAACCAAGCTTCTGCTATGACCATTCCAGTCCTCTGACCTGAACCCTGTAGAAAATGAGTGATGTGAACTGAAGAGAAGAAGCACCGTCATGGAGCTGTGAATCTGAAGGATCTGGAGAGATTCTGGATGAAGGAATGGTCTCTGATCTCGTCAGGTGTTCTCTAACCTCATCAGGCATTATAGGAGAAAACTCCTATACTATTTTGGCAAATGGAGGTTTCAAAAAGTGGTGCCGTTAATTGTGTCCAATGTGTATTAGAGAAAAACATTTATTTCATAATGATATTTCCCCCATTTTAAATTCTTATTCTCCAATGAAAGGTTAGATTTTTGTGATTTTTTTTTAATAATAGATCAAAAGGATTAACAATGCAGATTTATTTCCACAGCCTTCTTTGATCATATTTACCAAGGATACCAACAATTCTGACCACGTGTGTATATAAATAAAACTGACTTGAAAATTTGATTTATTTCTGGTCTTCCTTACTCTTCCCTTTGGTGTTACATGCTAATCCAGTAATCCAGTTTATTTAAACGGGGAGTCATCTCAATTATCACCAGTAAAGTATGGAGTACCACAAGGATCTGTCCTAGGTCCTCTGCTGTTTTCAATATACATGCTGCCCCTTGGTAATATTATTAGAAAATACGGGATTAGTTTCCATTGCTATGCTGATGATACTCAACTATATATCTCAACAAGACCAGATGAAACTTCTAAATTATCTAAGTTAACTGAGTGTGTTAAAAATGTAAAAGTGTAAAAAATGTTTTCTCCTATTAAATTCAGATAAGACAGAGATATTACTTATTGGACCAAATAACAGTACACAGAATCTCTTGGATTACAATTTGCAACTAGACGGATGTCCTGTTACTTCCTCTACAGTCAAAAATCTGGGTGTTATATTAGACAGCAACTTGTCTTTTGAAAAACATATTTCCAATGTTACAAAAACAGCATTCTTCCATCTTAGAAACATTGCCAAGCTAAGGAACATGTTACCTGTTTCTGATGCAGAAAAGCTAGTTCATGCATTCATGACCTCTAGACTGGACTATTGTAATGCACTGCTAGGTGGTTGTCCTGCATCTTCAATAAACAAGCTACAGGTAGTCCAAAATGCAGCGGCTAGAGTCCTTACCAGGTCAAGAAAATATGATCATATTACCCCAATTTTACAGTCTCTGCACTGGCTACCTATTAAGTACCGTATCAGTTACAAAATATTATTACTTACCTATAAGGCCCTAAATGGTTTAGCTCCTGCGTACCTAACTAGTCTTCTATCTCGCTACAATCCATCATGCTCCCTAAGGTCGCAAATCTCTGGACTCTTGGTAGTACCTAGAATAGCAAAGTCCACTAAAAGAGGTAGAGCTTTTTCATATTTGGCTCCCAAACTCTGGAATAGCCTTCCTGATAATGTTCGGGGTTCAGACACACTCTCTCTGTTTAAATCTAGATTAAAGACACATCTCTTTAGCCAAGCATTCACATAATGCATTCATATAATGCATCTCATAATCTTGTACTGCAGTTATATCTGATCAAACGCACATTATTATTCTTTAGCTTGGGTTGAACAAATAATTTTTGCTTGAATGGAACAACAGCTACGCTAATTATGTCTCTTTGTTTCTCTGTTTCTGCCACGGGTAACTAGGAATTACACACGCTTCAGTCTGGATCCAGCCCTTAAATGATCTGAGATGACCAAACACCTGAGAAGAGATGATGCCGACCCCTCGGAGGACCTCAGAGGATGCCAACCTCTGATCCCCCAACAACATGCAGAATTAACAAATTTTGCCATAAGTTAATATATTAAGTTTCTACAATGTATAAATATATTGTAGAAACTTAATTTCCTGTAAAGCGCTTTGCAACGATTGTATCGTAAAAAGCGCTATACAAATAAACTTGAATTGAATTGAATTAATCATTTTAATATGCTGATTTGGTGGTCAAGAGTAATTTCCTATTATTATCAATGTTGAAAATGTGCTGAAATGATTCTTTGAAGTATAGTAAGTTAAGAAAGAATAATTTATTTGAAACTGAATTATTTTGTAATATTATAAATGTCTTTACTGTCACATTTGATCAATTTAACGTATTCTTACCAGATAAAAATATTAATTCCTTATAAAACATTATAAAAACAAATCTTACTGACATCAAACCTTTGAAAGGTAGTATACCTTAACTAAATCAAAACAAAGTTATTTGGGCACTTGCAGTCTTCTGGTAGCTTGCACACATCCACATCCTAATTGCTAATTTACAAATAACAATTTAACACAACATTCAACTAGGGGCAATGTACTATCAATAACATCCACTCCATTTCACTAATAGCAGACTTCTACTTGGCTGGACGTGTCTGTCAAGAGTATGGCATACTCGCATGATGATGTCATCTGTCTCTGATGCCAGAAATTTCAGGCTATCCAGACCACCGCTATTGAGCTCCAAGCTTTTTCAATACTCACTTTTAGGTAGATGAAGAAACCCATCTAGCATCTGAGATGTGCAATTAATGAGCATGAATGTCTTTTTTAACGTTAGGAGATGGATTATATAAGTTTGTCACAATTGTGTTGTCAAATTTTGGATGATTAGTGCATAACCATGAATTATGTTATTCACATGTTAGGATTGCCCAGAGCATGGTTAGGATATCCAAAGCCCTGTGGTGTGCAGCAGACACTATAATGAAACCACTGTCATGTGTTCAGAAATTGCCATCTGGAGCATTTTAAGGCCAAATGCAGTGGACGAGGATAACTAAAACGATCAGAGAAATGGAAACCCAACAAAGCCAATCACTGGTATTAAACCAACAATTGAGGAAATAAGGCATGACTAATATATGCTGAAAGAGATAAAACTGCTGTATTCCTGTGGTGTTAAGCAATACCTGTTCATTAGCAGCTGCAGCAAAATGGGGAGACATGTTTTTCAGCATTGTAATAATGTCTTTGTAGAGTTCACTTTTTCTCATATAGTAGTTTACACCTCCTTCTCCATTGATTCTCTAGAAAATTAATTCATAATGTAAGTTTAAACACAGATTGACAACATTCCCAATGGTCTATCAGTATTTTTGGCTGAGATATAAGTCAGGTTACAATAGATATCTCAATCATAACGTCATATTTGAAAAAGACATCAGCTTCACACACATGCACAGACATATGTAACTGAGGTTTAGAGGTGAATTGTTCTGATTAAATATCTAATCTTTACAATTAGCATCACTGTCATTTGCAGTAGATTGAAACTGACCTCAAATGTACAATGAACAGGTGAGTGTCAGAAAGCATTGAACAGAACACAGACTAGGACAAGAGACTCCAAAAATTACAGACATTTAGAGAGAGGTGGAAGGGGGAGAGAAATTAGATTGAAGAAAGAAACACGAAGATAAAAATAGATATGTACTTGATTAAGTGGCACTCTGAATGAAAAATATTGTGGTGTGTGAAATGTTGCTTTTGGTTAATTGCACACATATTTAATTCTGTGGGGCAGCTCGAAACACTGAACACAGCAAGAGCAGCAGATCTGGAACAGAATCATATAACTGTCATATCTAAACTTTTCAGTTTCACTTACCTCATGTTTGGAAAAGTGTCTGTATACCATACCTTTCAAACACATTAAGAGCACATTGTGTATGATCAAACTGTCTACCAAAATTTGCTCTCTTGACAGCCTGACACGTTTCAGATTCAGAAAACTCATTGCATCATTTAGCATTCTGATGGGATGCATTAATTTCCATCTGCTAGGTGCTCAGGTCAGGCTTGTTGGGATATGCCCAGTTTAGATTATCAGTCTCCTCTGTAATTGGTTTCATGATAAAAATACAATATATAATCAACTGAGGGAATGTCCACACTTCTGAAACTGATTACTAATGGCAGATGATATGTTATGTAGCTGAATTCCATCATTTTTGACACCAATGTAGCAGTACCGTGTTTTGCTTTGACATACGAGATAATTGTGTTCCTAGAGCAATCTAAAACCAACATACCAAATGACTGTTATTACTTTCTTGACGGTTTCTAACCTCATCGAAGAAAACTCCGCTTGTACTACAAGTGATGAACAGGGTGGGCTCTGTGTCACAGGTCTCAATTATAAGGGAGCAGATCTCTCCATCCATCTGCCTCCACGGTGGAGAACGACAACCATTGGAGAAGACGTAATCTGTGGAGGCAAGATTTATGCTTTAGAGATTTGTATATTTTGTTACATGCATATCGTGTCAAATGTTAAATTAGTGCACCGTTGTCACCTCTCGACAGTAAATATTTTCAATAAAACTTCAGTTTTGGAAAGTTCATACAGTGCTGGCTCCCACAGGGGCAGATGGACACTCTCTCCCAGTAGCCCTGCCAGTGAAGATGACTGATTGTTCTTCAGGACTGAGTTGCTGCAGACATAACCCCAAGATAAATCACCCTCGCCAAACACCCCCGCCGATACTCCACATGCTCCAAATCGCCCTGTGCATCCTCACGGTGCCCCCCCCCCCCCCTTATTTGCAATAGAAGCTTCCAATCAGCATTTGGGGACACATTTTTCAAAAGAAGCCACATCCATCATTCAAAATTTGCAGGCCGCACTCCTCTTTCCAAAAACAGTTGATTGTTATGGCACAGCAAATCTACCCGTTCTCCTCAGGGAGAAGGGAAGAATTGATGAAGCTCTTTGTAAACTGAAATCTGACATATGTAATGGTTTCCATGTTGCGGAGACTTGAATACAGACATGTTATATTTAAAGGAGATCCAGAATTGCCACTAATGGTGATGGCTTGAAGACTGAGTGTGAGGCAGAGAGAAAAGCTTTTTTGACATTTAAGAGTGTTAATCATAAGCCAATAAGCACTAAAATGGTCAGAACTACTAAATTTTGTGAGCTCCTTATAGGAAAACGACCCTGGAAAATGTTTCGATCTTAAAGATGTGGTCACATTAGTGAAAATTTGCAGGCAAAAAAAGGTCCATTGTATATTGTACATAAAAAAAAAAGTACAATACATAACAGTGTAGCAATGCAAAACAAAAAAAAAACAAGTTTTATGTTGTTCAACGTGGCAGGTCTGTTAAAAATCTGCTTTGGGAAATCTTTCGACCTCAGAAAATTCCCAGTTGCACTGATTCCAAGTGAAATTTCTGGATTTTGCCCGGGATAATCTGCCAAAAAATGGGCAGAGATTCTTTAATGTGTTGTCACATTTACTGAATTTAGTAGTTGAAATAGAGTCTGAGTCTTTTCTACAGGAATCTCCAAAGTTCGAAATTTCGCTCAAGGGCAAAAGATTTCCTCATGCACATTTCACATTGGGATCAGGTTGGTCACACAAATTCACCAAATTGACCAATAGAAAGCTGCTTGGTTTTAAATTAACTTCATAGATCACTACGTTAATGACAATGGATCTTTTTTCGCCCACAAAATTCCACAGAAACTGAAATCTTCAGAGAAATTTTGCCAACTTTATGCTAATACAGTCTTCTAGTACTGTCAAGAAAATAATGACTCTGTTTAGCTGAATATAGTTAATTCCCACCTCTGGAAGTCTGCTTTGCCTACTTCTTTGAGTACCTCACATAATTTTCACCTAGAACACTCTTATCTGAATCCTCTAAAGCCTTGAGAAAAACTGTTTGCTGAACTCTGATAACAGTTGGTATTGATTTCATTTTTGGCAGGCTGTTCGTTTTACATCAAGATGGATGTCGGCCCCACGCACCTGCATGAGGTTCGACTCTGAAAGTGGGACTGTGAGCATTTCACTAGGGCCAACTGTCACCTCAGTTGTCTCTACAGATCCATCTTTTGAGTTATCTGACACCAACCTCTCTTGATTCAATTTCTTGTTGGCCTGCGGGAACTGTGATGGTTCAGTGGCCACATTTAACTAAGCACCACTCTTCCTGTCGCAGCTCTGCACATCATCACTAACAGCCACATTAGTGGCGTTCATCTCGTTTTTGTTAGAGTAGTAGGTCTGCCTAATGTGTTTGTAATTGAAACACACAAAAATGTATTTACTTTGAACTAATAAAATAGACAAAAGTACAAAATCTGGTGCAAATTGTCTTTAATTGGAAAGAAAAATTACACAAGCTAAAGATTTTTTTTTAATTTATGACAAGAACAAGAAAAATGGTGTAAAAAATAAGCTTAATTCAAAATGAAAACAAATTTATTTTAATTACCCGCTTGGAAGATCTTTGTTGTTTTAAGCATTAGCTCACTTAATTTTAATAAATTTATATGAAACCTAATTTCTTATGAAATTTTGCTTTTCAAGAATGTTTACTGTATAAATTGGTACTGGAAAACAAGAAAAAAATATTGAGTTTACAAGGCATCAGTCAAGCATTTGCAGCCATGTCTGTCCATTTTTTCCAATGACTAAATTACTGTACAGCTTTAGTCCAATTGAACAACTCTCATTCATGCCGGAAAACTATAATCACTCGCTCCCAGCATCAACTCAGAGAGAGAAAGAGAGAGTGAGGGAGAAATATGTACGAGAGAAACAAGATTAATCAGATTGAGGGAGAAAATAAGTCTGGAAGTGAGTGAGTGACAGAAAGAGATAAAGTGAGCAGAAGTGATGGAGAGGGGGGAAAGTGAGGATAATGCAAACCTGATGTGTAGCTCACAGACTTCAGCACCCGGTTTTCTCCTGTTCCACAGAATGTCTTCAACAGATCTACCTCTGTATTAACAGCTGCTGGGCTTAGCCTGCCCTCTCTGGGCAAAAACACACACACGACACAGAACAAAAATACAGCTCATTAACCAGTAACAGTAATATAACTATGAATGCATGCACAACTCCAAAGTGAAAACATTACTTGTCAAGTGGTGTAGATTAAGAAGTATCTTTTTTTAGTATCTTCATTGTAAATATACATTAAAAGATATTAAAGCATGGCTGACTGCTTTGATTGAAGGCAGTGTACAGTATATGTATACAGAAAGAGTGTTTACCCAGTGATCGGTCTGACAGCAATACTTAACAGCTTCTCGTCCAGCTGATGCAGGATATTGAAAAGCTTGTCTTCGTGTATTGTAGGAGAGATGGGCCCAAAGATCTTCTGTATTGGCTCCCTGTTAACTGTTGGCCATTAACACATATTGCTCACACCTGTTTGTCATACAAAAACACTTCCACTCTTCTTTTGTTTTTTCCCTTAGCCACATTGCAGGTTTCACTCCAAGACTCTTGGAACCAGGGCGATAGGTGTCAGCATAAAAAACACTGGTACTATTGGGACAAACAAGAGCCCACCAAATGTTAGCAAAAGCTTATCGACTACACATTTAAAAATGTTAGCCAAAAGCTGCAGGAAGCATGCCTGGAATTAATCTTCAGATGGAACATTTGCTTTAAAAACTGTGGTCTAAAAGCCAAAGGCCACTAGTGAAAATGCTTCTATTTCACATTCGTCTAATCGATACTGACTTTTTTTATTATAAGTTATATTATCAATTAAAACTGAACTGAAAAATAACATGAATTTTAGATTGTCTTAGTATATTTACTTATTCCTCTTCTTGCTTTAAATGACAGCAGCATTCAAGCTGCACAAAACTCCACAAGTTTGTGTAAAGCCTGGTGATCATGTTTTCCAGCCTGATCTAAGAATGACCCCAAGAGCATCTTGTGCTTCAGTGGAAGAACATCTTGTGCTTCGGTGACATGATCAATGTCACAAATGTTATTTGATTGGGTCCTATAAATAGTGCAGAATCTTAAATATTACTCATTTCATGTTTTTAGTTCCAAGTTTAAAAAAATAAAAACTCAATGTGGTCTCAGATTTTGGGATTCTACATCCTCCATCATAAATTAATGTAAGCACTAGAATAATGAAGGCTGCAAATGTGTTAATATTTCTAATGGCTACAAGAAATAACAGAACGTTATTTCAGACAAATTAGTACTTAAAGTAATACTGCATGTTCTGCATGCAGCTCACCTTCCAAACAGGCCTGGATTTCCTTCATCTTTTTATCTTTGCTTAGTTGCAGAAGGTTAGAGAGATGGTGAAATGAGTGCACTGTGATGTCAGGTGGACTCAGCTGGAGAAGAGGACTTCCGTTATCATCACATTCCAGAGACACAGCTGTTTCTCCTCTGAAGGCAAAGGGTAGGTAAGAAAAATCAGAAATGTGGTATAGTTAAAGCAGAAAATTAAATTAGATGTAATCTTTCTTACTTCTCTAAAGCTAATGTCATGCTATTCTTAGTCTATTGCACATCTAACATAATCTCCAGTTGTTGGTATTACCTGGTGTCATATATATCTGATGTGAAGTCAGCCGCTTCTAGAGATGTTTTCCATTGTAAAGGCACCCTGAATAGAATCCTGGCCTCCTGTGGGTATCTGTCGTCGAAGTCCTCCGTGAAGAGCAGGATTTCAGTCAGTATGTCATTATTCAGAGGGCTGTTCTCGAGTTTATCCGCATCAGAACTCCACTGAATTGCTCTAGAGAGTGTCTCTCCCATGACTGACAACAGTCTTAACCTAACATTAAAACAGAGTTAGTTGACACTATTAATATAACATGAGAAGGATAAAACTATCAATGCATGCATTAAAGCGAGAGGACCGATATGTGGTGTTTCACACATATCTAACGGATTATTATTATTATTTAACTTTAAAGACCGCAATATTTGTGACCCTCTTGAAAGGGTCGATTTATAAAACGGTTTATTACTCACCAACACACGTGACTAAACAAGTATGTACAAAGTTTCTAACCGTTTTCCTCTTCAAATTCGCTGTCTTGCTATCTTGCTAGCTTTTCCTCGTTCCCTTCAGTTACTAAGTAAACAGAAACGGCTTCGGTTGCTAAGATACGGTCAAACAACGAGGAGCAGAGAGGGTCAAAAAAGAAGTGAAGGCAGTTGCTGAATTTAGCAACTTTTCAGACTCTAGCAACTTTTTCCTCCAACAGCACCTAGCAACAAACTTAGTTATTTTTAAAAATTATTTGGCAACTTTTGTTTAGTGACTCAAACGATAAAAATACATATTTTCCATCTAAATTACACAGAGGAATCCAAAAATGCCTAGCAGAACACACATCACATAAATTAAGTTAGCTGCTATATGCAATTGTTCAATTTAATAATAATAATAATAATAATTTAATAATTGTTCATGTATGATACACCTTGTTAGCTTGTACCTGTGATTGTTGATCAGTTAGTACACTGTAAGAAAAATATCTAGAAAAATGGAAAAGGTACTAATTTTCCAAGACACATCCGTTATCCATTGTAACCCTGTAACTCAACAACCCAAAATTCAATGCGTAATATAAAATGCAGGTAAAAAACCTGTGAAAAATCAATATTGAATATTCCTTCATATTAACATAGTGGATTATGCCCTATTTTTACAGACTCTACTTAGAGTGTAGCATACTAACTAACTACTAATACACTGCTTAAAAGTATAATTGCTCAGAATGTATAGTTTAGTTTACCAGTTTTAGCAACTTTCCCAGAAAATTAGTTGGCAACACTGGTAGGCAAAGCGTTCAGCTTTTTCTTTTTGTGTTTGCAGGAAACACTTTATTGTATATGAATGATCAACATTCACATTAGGATGATTTTGCTATGCAAACAAAAGTGAGGTCCAAAACGAGCTTACCTGACTGAATTAAAGGCTTCTACATTATGTCAACTGTTTGTTTTCTCTCTGGGGTTGCGTGCCCACAGAACCACACTTTTGAGAGGCTCTTTATAAACTTCCGTGCTGTGCTGTATGGTTTGGCAGAAAATTACACACAGGCATTTGGGCCACAGAAAAGACTTCATTTCCCCATTGATCCTGCCCGTACAGCCTCTCAAAATAAGTGAATTCAGCACAACATTATTCACGCTGGGTTTAACTTTGATAGGTCTCACTCATGAGCTTCAACTGAACCAAAACCGAACAGGAGCTCCCTATTTTCAGATCATGCCGATGCAAGGCCTAGTGCCAGGTGTATTAGCCCCTCTCGCTCACTGCCAAACCACACCGATGACCTGGAGATTAACATTACAGAAATTTCCATGCTTTTCCCCTTAAATAGTGCTCTTTAGAATATTCTCTCTTACTGAATTAATGATTTCACTTCTTGCTGCAGATCAAGAGATCATTACTAAGAATTTCTCCAGGCACTTAATATTACATGGAAATTTACAAGCATTTCCACTAGACTTCAACTTACAAAATAAATTACGTGAGCAGAGATTTTTTTTAAATTCATTTAATCATGTCAGTCAAGCGGTATAAAATATGGGTATTTCAGAGCTTCCACACACGTCACTAGTAAACAACACTGAATGGGTTTAATTACCATTATACTACTGTATATTTTCTTTGTGTGTAGATTAGGAAATAAGCAGCCAGCGGTATAGGCCTTTGATTTTAAACCTGGGAAAATATCTGTTCTTGCTCCTTTTTGCAAAAGTCTGGTCATTTACAACCATAAGGCCATGTAGCGATGATGAACAGAAGCAGAAAGAAATGCAAATGCTCACTTAACTGTATGTGTGTCAACATTTTGATTTATACCTACAGTCCAGACATACTTTTATTCTACATGTATTTGCAAAAGCCCAGTCTTTCATCCTTGGTTAAATAAATGGGTGCAAATCAGTGTCGTCGATCTTACTGTGTGACATTTTGTCTGGCACAGCCACTTCTTGGAAATCCAACAGCCTAAAGAGGGGAGCCCACAAGAGGTAACGCTGAGACTCTGAGAGCAATAAAAAACAGACCCTCTCCATCGTTAAAGCATTGCGATCCCTCACTCTCATGTCTGCAATCATTCAATGATAAATTGTAAATAGATTCAAGATGATGGCACTGGAATCCCAGCGCAGGAGTTTTCAAACTGGAGTCAAGGGACCCCCAAAGGGTCAAAAGCCCTTGAAAAAAAAATTGGAAGAAAAAACATTTTAACTACATTTACTTAACTTAAATTAACTAAGTTTAACAGTTTTTTTAAGTTTTGCTAAAGATTGTTCAGAAATGCTGACTGTATGATTATTTTATGCTATTTATTCTATTCTATTGACAAGCTTGTAAGGTGTACATTTGAGTTAAATTTTATTCAGGAATTTAACATTAATAGCGGGTAGAAATAAATATTCTCAACTTTTAAACTTATAGCAAATTTGTATTAGTAAACTAATTTACTTTGGCTTCAGCAACATGACAATATAAAAGCAGATCATTAAATTTTCAAAATTCAAAAACATTGTCATTATAAAAATCACACTATTTTTGCACACGGTATAAATTGATCTTTATGCATAAAAATATATAATTCCATTTATATTTTAGAAGAGGGAAACTATAGGCCTACACACAAAAAAATAAATAAAATCAAAATTAAAAACCGCTACAGAAGTGGGAATCAACAACAGGTGATCGATC
This sequence comes from Schizothorax lantsangensis, assembly GCA_027422415.1. NCBI lineage: Eukaryota > Metazoa > Chordata > Actinopteri > Cypriniformes > Cyprinidae > Schizothorax > Schizothorax lantsangensis. The sequence goes on from CM049860.1 coordinate 18,890,215, forward strand.
AGAGAGAAAAGAAAATGAATTAAAGGTTTCAAATAGAATGTCAAGAAAGAATGAGAGAAAGACAAACAGAAAAGAACGAACACAGAAAAAGACTTGTAATCCACTATACACTCTCATTAGCTCTTACTAATTGCTGTTTGTTAAGAAGACTAAGTACAATGAGCTGGTGCACCAGAGCTTCCTTCAAACATAAACACACACAGCCTGTGGTCAGAAGCACCTGTCAGCTCCTCCAACTCTCTCTGCCTTTGACTCAAACTCAGCATAATAAACAAAGGCGGCTTCTGGAACGGTCCGGCAGTGATGCTGATTGAGCTGAAGCGGGAACACACAGCAGAAGATTTACGAGGCACGGCTCTGTCTTCAAGCACGGAGGCTGTGATTGCATCCGTCCACAGCTCACTCTCCACTCTCAAAACAGTCCATTAACGAGGGGAAATCAGGCTCGGGATGGATTACACACAAGTTGTGGGGCGATAAAGGGCACCGACCTACAGGAGTTAGGGCCAGTTCAAACACTACACATTTTTGCGCTGCTTTCTAAATCATTTTCTTTGCAGTCTTTGACCGCTGTGTCTTGCTGTTTTAAGCATCAGATCTCACACAAGAGTGCAGCATTTTTAAAACAGCATGTCAACTTAAACTTGACCTAAATATCTCAACTTTTAAAAACAAGTATTTATTTTCTTCTTAAAACTTGAAACTACAATGAAGTAGAAAAATATGCTTAAGTTCAGTAACAAAGCATTTCCGCTTAGGCTGATGATATACGGGCCAGGGCATAATACACGGGGCAACTTTTTGAGCAATGTTGCTGGACAACTTGGGCAATGTTGCCGTCAAAGGGGAACAAGTTGAGACACAGGGCCAATGAACGATCTAAAGTATCCAGATAGAAATTTGTTACCCATTCTCAATGGGAACATTCCCAAGAAACCATGCTCAAAAAAAGTTGCCTGGCAAAATTGCTCAAAAAGTTGCCCCGTGTATCATCAGCCTAAGAGAATAACTAGAGAAAGAATTAGAGAGAATTGCACTTGCAGCTGACATCACTGAAAGTCATTTGGAATGCCTATCAGATGTCATTGTGGTGTAATCAAATATAAATTGTGAGCTTCTGACAGTTCTTGTTGTTCTAAGCCAGATACGGTTATTTACTGGCTACCCAGCACTAGCTAACACTTGTCTTCACACGTGCACCTTCTGGGGACTGGGAATGATGCACTTTGTCCTGGGTGTAAGAGCTCTGAGCCCTGGGGACCGGCACTCATGCACCTTGCTTTGGGTATACCTCGCCGCAGCATAAATGGCTGCCCACTGCTCCGGGTGTGTGTTCACGGTGTGTGTGTGTTCACTGCTGTGTGTGTGCACTTTGGATGGGTTATATGCAGAGCACGAATTCCGAGTATGGGTCACCATACTTGGCCCTATGTCACTTCACTTCAGAATTCAGAAGTGCATCTTTCTCAGAGTGACAGTGTATGAACTGGCACCAGACATCACGTGTGCACAACATGGGAATCCGGGGCTCAAGATGCACCTTGGGTGTCGAGTGCAGTGAGAAACCCCAGAAGACCACGCATTTCTGAGATGAACTTGTTTGCGCTCTGTTCAAGTGTCGCAGAGCAGCAGGAAGGTCTGATACGTTTATTTACCAGCTGATTGGCAGGTACTGTATGATGATGTGTCCACACTTTGTCGTGCCGTGGAGCAGCAAGTATGATTAGGTACGGTTATTTATCGGCTGGTTGGTCATGGAGTGACACCATGGCTTCACACACGCACTCGCTGGGGATAGGGGCCAGACCATGATTGGATGTAACAGCACCAGAGGCCCCACAGAGAACCATTTGAAATCATGTACTATGTAGTAAGGACTTACTACAATGGGGTGTTGATATGGTCATGTGACCTACAGCATCAGTTCACAACTCATCTCCTGTTGCCTCATGGGATAGTAACGTGTCCATCGAATAATGCACACTTCAAAATCTTGCCAGAAATAGTAAGTCATCCAGGTTCTTTTTGTCTACTGTTTTTCGCATACTATGTATTCAGCCATACTACTCTTTTGATGTACCGTTTTCACAAACTATGGTAGAGAATTATTCCATTTCGGACGCAACCTTTTTTTGTTGTTGTTGTTTTTTTTTTAGATTTGTACCACATTTATCTGCACAGAGGAGCAGAGCCAAAACCAACCCAGTCTCATAAATATACGTACCTCTGGGTGTTTTACTGCAAGACCGTTTTTACGTACCTTACTGCACGTTTCGCCGCAGTTTCAAAGAGAAATGTCCACTGAGTGGCGCTAAAACACGGGTTCAATATGTCAACCCTGGCACATTTTTATTACGTTGATATAGGTACATATTGCTGTGTTTTTATTACGTTGCTTCAGGTACGTATTGTGGCGGTTCAGAATTAAAATATCTGGGGACCATCGCTAAAAAGTAATGCTCTATTGTGTTGGAAATATGCCCTACACCAAACCAACCCTAAACCTACCCGATAGTGTTAACAAATGCAAAACTGATATAAAAACGCATTTGTTGATGCAACCGTGCTATTTGAACTTCCTTATATGCAGATTTGAACTGTTTTGTCGAACCGTAGTTACACGGGATTCAAACCGGAGCTCCTCAACTCTCAAGTACGTCTCCGTACTCCGTGAGCTACCGAACAAACCTACCGTCTATGAAAACCCATAGATATGAAGCTGGATATGTGTGATGCTAACGTTCAAAAGCATCAGTTTTCAAATATCTTAGCATATTAACATTGTTTTGAAGTCATAGCATGATATTCTTCAAGTAATTGTGTGAAAATTACGCTTTATTAATCGAAACTCGTGAAAAGTTTAAAACTTTGTGTGAAAAGGAATAAAAGGCGTCAGAGTTTTATTGCCTCTAGTGTTCATTTCTTTCGGAAACTGCAGTGATATGTACTTATTGGTACGTATTTCGCGTCTCGATAAAAAGTGCCCCCAGGTACGTTTATGCCATGAGACCAGGTAGGCCAAAACAATGTTCTTCTGTAAGACACATACAGTTTAATTTTTTAACCACTAGAGGGCCAAAAGTTACATTGTAGCTTTAACAAAAACTGTGATTATTGGAAACAGAGGTTAAACACAGTGGCGAAAAATCTTGAGTGGCGACATCAGTATACGCATTCTACCAGAGGGCCGTTAGCCAACAGTTTGTAATCGTGCCGAACCAAGCATGGTAGGGAAAGGTAACATCCTGCCCGACAGTGAAAAAGCGGCTAAAGTGGCCAACTGTTTGAGCGATATGCATTATAAAATAATGATTCCCCTTGAAATAAACATCTGACTGGAGGACCGATTGACTTCACAAATCGTGTTGCATGACATGCAAAATAATTTACATGTCTACAACAGCACACTCTGGATTTTTTTCTTTAATGAAGTAGCGTACCTAAACCTAAAGCTCCCACAGCGGACAATCCCATTACTGCACAGGGATGGAAGTCAACAGCAGTTCAGCACAGTTAAGTACAGTTCAACAACTCCGTTAAACTCCACAAGCAGCCTGGCTGGAACACGGGTGACTTTGGTCACGGTAATGAACACCTGCAAAATCTGTCAGATACTCGTAAAAAGGAAAATCAGCAGGAGTAGATGGAGTGAGATAGACTAATATGGGGAGGGGGGAACGAGAAAAGCCCACCATGCTACTTCCCATCTGTGAGCTTGATCTCGTGAGCAGATTTTAGAGCAAAGATTATGGGGGATAAAGCTATAAGATTGTGAGACCAACTTATGATGAACAAGAAAGTTGACGACCTGTTATGAACACACATTTTCAGCCGATGCACTCCACATAGTCTCAAACTGAACTCACAAGCATTTTCATTCCGCAAATCAGCTACATCTCATTCCAGACTCAAATATAAATGCTACCGTTATTTGCTCATTATGAATAATAGACCGTTTATAGGGTGTTTGCACAGGCAGCTGTACAAGTGTGAGTGTGTGTTAATGTGTGTGCGTGCGCAAGCCAAAGCGAAAATGCTTAAACCCTTACAATGGTTTGATAGGCCAGACAGGCAGACACATAGAGGGAAGTTGGGTGCCAAAGTCAACCTCACTTAATTTTCAACAGCAGACAGAGAAAGACCTCGGTGCATCAGTATGTTTATGAAGCGTTGTGTGATGGGATTCACGGCTGCCGTGCACTCATCTCTTCTTAGTTTAGCACGATAAGCTCCAGGACTGTCAAAGCAGCTAGGATGGTTTAAGGAGACTGGCTTTTTGATTTATGACAGAAACTCATATTGCAATAACAGGTTGTTAAACAGCACTAGCTGGCGGGGTTGGAGAGATTCACTGACCCGCACTATAAGAAACAGTCTGTTTAATATTTTCATTCAAATAGACTCTGCACCTGTTCTTTTTTTATTCTTACTTTTTATAGAATAGCAGTAATGTTTCCTGATATACATTTATTTTTGAACAAACAGAGAACAAAAAGAGAAAAATAAATAAAAGGAAAAGAAAAAAAGGAAACTGTCATAGTAACTCCATTGGCCCACTTATTTTCCTAAGAAACTGAACCCAATTTAACTTACATTAAAAAAAAAAAAAAAAAAAAAAACGTGTATTTAAAAAACTAAAATAATACATAAATTATGTAATAGCCTACATAATTGAGTATTTAAAAGAAAATGGTCCATTTCTATATTTAAATGTAATCCACAGGCTAATTTTTAAATTCCATAATTTATAAAATGGAATATAAATCTAAATAAAACACCAAAATTGCCACAAAAAAGTAGCTCATTATATTTATATATAATATGAAAACTTGCATTTGTTGTTTTGTTTAGATGTTGTCAGAAACTCTGGATCTGATACCAAAAATGTGTGATCTTATTATAAGTCAAAAATGACCCCAAGTCAAGAGAAGGGTTAACTTTAAAAAAAAGTTTGAGGATAAAGGGGGAAATGGAAAAAAAAGAAAGAAAATTCTTGAGGTTTTAGATTTTACATTTGTTGCTTTCTGCAATAAAGACCTGTTCTTCATCTTTCTGAAGTTTTTCTTGCTCTAAAACAACAGTCATAACTTTCATGTCTACGGTATATGCAACAAACACAAACTTGAGATCCCGAGCCCAAGCCAACACTTCCACGGGGCACAGCGAAAGGTAAACACATTACAAATCACCGCACAGGGTGTTCGTAAAGGAGCCACACTATAAAATGGAGGCAATAAAGTAAATTATTTTTGCACTAAACTTTCTCTCTCTGCTGAGAAAACAACATCAGATACGACAAAATGTTTTCTCTGTAACAATGAATATCAGTGCTCAGGCCTGGCCTGCTTCAAAACCTACAATTGCGGCTTTCATGTGATGTGTGCGCATGTCAAGCCGCTGTGTGCCTGTGCTTTCTTTGGAGCAGGAGTCTGACTTTCAAATATAGATGTTAAAAGGAGATTTATGAATATATGGATTTATGGTAAAAACCAATAATGGTTCTTTGTGACAGTAGTACATATTTTAGACATTGTTTGTTTATTTAACGTTTTACATCGTTGTTCCACAAAACCCCAATACCTCAGAATAAATCAACGAGAACTTTAACCAGAACTTTACAGATATGGAATAAGCTGATCAAGCAACCTCAAACCTCAAATCATGTCTTCGAGAAAATCATATCAACATAAAATTGAATGCATTTGGGTAGACTGATGCCCAGAATATTACTCACTTGATCATTTTGGCTGTGTTCACACTGCAAGCCCTACACCGTGTCTACACTGCGATAAAATACAAGAGAACCTGTTATAATCAGCGATGCTGGCTACACTGGATGCAGTGAGACGCGACACGATAAATCCCAGACAGTAAACTTACGCCTCGTTCCATTTATGACGTACTGACTCAAAGTTCTCGCTTCCAAACTGACCAGTATGTGCAAAGAACAATAGCAAAAACAGCACACTGTCATAGAAAAGTAAACATGGATGCTACTGATGCCAATGTTTTCACATTCATTTATAATATGACGTGCTGTGGAAGCCAACAAATTCATAAGGAGGCGATGAGGACGATGAAAACAAGGAGAAAGGGAGTTCATTTTTATACGGCTTTCACTGTCTCTAGACCCATTATCTTCACAGCTGTTTTCCATATTCATTGAGTGACCAAAGAACAACCAGTGACGTAAAAGTCGCATGAATCACGAAATGACTGTTCAGACTGATGTTAAACTGCAAAACATCGGACCTGTGTCTGATTTAGGACCACATATGGAAGTGGCACAATTTCGAAATTGAAAAGATCAGAATCCACGTGGTTTGTGGGTTTACACTGTTATAAACAAAGAAGAAAAAAACTGATTTGGGTCAATTTTGCCTGCAGTCTAAAGGTAGCCTCCTGATGCCATTTTGCACTGAAAACCAAGCATTTAATGACATCAGAATTTTTTTTTCCAAAATATTTGCCAAAAGTGTCAACATAAAGACACAAATAGCAGGGTTCTGATAATGTATTGCATATTCAAAACACCAGTGTCTTATGATCTCACAACTGAACTCCAGCCAAGTCATATCTAACTCCTTTCAAGCGAATGGTTTCGTTGAGCTCTATCTGACTGTTTATTGGACCTGCTCATTATTTTCTCTCATCTGACTTCTAGACCTGCCCCTCCCCCCAAATCATCACTCTTAATCCACACTACATATGCCTTGGTTTTCCCGCTCTCCAACTGTAGACGGCTCCCCAGCGTCCGGTTGTACACCCACACCTCCCTCTCCTGCTGATAACTGGTGCTTCTATGATTTCAAAGGCATGTTTGAGCCGAAGCACAGATCTTAATGCTCTTTCCTCTCTCTCACGATGTAATTATTATTTTGAAAGTGCGGTCTGGGGAGGCTGTCAGGGTTTGGCAGAGTCTATGGCAGTAATGTGCCGGGTGTTTTAATACAGCTTGACTTCTGTTTTATAAACTCTGCGGGCAAACATCACAGGCTCTCTCCGGTTCTTCTCTCCCTTTCTCCCCTGCCCTCCTGTCTCGATGAACGCACACAGATGTGCCACTTGGTATTTCTCTCTTGCATGTGCTGGGTGGCGTTGCATGTGTGTGTTGTGGTGTCGGGCTGTTTGTCTAACACGGTCATTGGTTAAGAGTTTAGGTCTAATAGGCCCAACACTGGCACCTTTCTTGTAAATTAGTGGGGGAAGATAGAGAGGAAAGACCTGGAAGGAATGAGGAGCCCATGACATGGAGAAAAAACAGAAGAACTTTGTAACAGTGATATCCCGCTATGGCACCATGGAAAAGCACTTAGAGTCACATAAGACAGCGCTGATGTTTCCTCAGATCACAAACACTGCCATGCTCACTAACAGCAGAGGCCTGATCAAAGACAAAGCCCTCGGTCCGCACCTCCTTTCTGTACCTCAGGCGTCTGTAGACGTCAGGTGGAAGCTGAGTGGGGCAAGTGTGCTAAAATGCGGAGAGTTGGCGTAATGGTAACTCAAAGGGCAGGTCTCTGGGGTTCAACGATTCTTTTCCTCCTTTTGGACAGACTCCAAAAACAGGACATTGAGTCAAGATCTCTACCAGTATCCATTCTTCCTTTAGTACTTCAGTTAAAAGCCTGTGTTCACAGACATTAGCAGGACAAATCTGAAAAATAAATAAGAAAATTAAATTATTATGCTGTCTAAAATACACTGTAAAAATGTAAATAAAACAAAATGAGTGTTTTACAAGGAAATACTATTTCAGTTATTCTACTTCAAAATGTCATGTTTAATTCAATGTCATGTAGCAAAAAATCATATGGTAACACTTTACAATGAAGTTCCATTAGTTAACATGAACCAAAAATGAAACGCTTCTAAAGTATTTATTAATCTTTGTTAATTTCAAAAATTACAAATACATGATTAAAATCTAAAGTTGTTTCTGTTGTTATTATTTAATGGACCTCAGCTGACATGAACTAATAACTAGTACATTTTATTTAGTAACATTAACCAAGATAAATAAATACTGCAACAAATGTATAGCTTGTTAATGTTAATGCATTAACTTACATTAACTAAAAGGACTTTATTGTAAAGCGCTACTGATCATTAGATATAACTGGCTTTAATATATATAATTAAAAGGAATTTAAATAGAAATTGGTATTTGCACCTTTGCTCAAGATTAAACGAGTCTTCTTGTTACAAACTCTAACTAGTATATTCTTTATGTGAAAAAAACGTATGACTTGTGGAAAATACAGTATGTAAAACTCTGTGGTCAAATAACACATTTATAACAATATACTCATATAATAAAAGCTAATGTGGAAGCCTTTTGCCTCAAGAGTAGACGAAGAGTAGTAATTACGAAAATGTTTAAATAATGTATTTTAAAAAAAAACATTCTGACGTAAAAAGTCACATTATGAGATGTAAAAAAATCACAACTGGAAGATATAAAGCTGCCATTATAAGTGAAAAAACTCACAATTATGATATAAAGTTGCAATTACAAGTAATAGAGCAGGATTACCTTTTTCTTTATTTTACTTTGGGGCAGAAAGTATAATATTTTAGTCAAAGTATTAAAAAAAAAAAGTGCCAAAAAATCATAACCAAGTGAAAAACAGTGGAAATGGAGTTCTGCAGGCACAGATTCCATGTGGCTCTTAGGACTAGAAGTCTTTTATTTTCCCTTCACTCAGATCAGATAGTGATATGCACAACATCTGCCTCTTAAGCCCTAATTAAAGGTGACCGCTCTCGCATGCAGTTCACAGCACCTTACTTTAGAGAGGGATTTCTACACGCAGGACAGGATTTAGTGCTTTAGTGGTTCCAGGCTCTCGTCAGGGGCAAAAGCCTCTTTTATGTTGTGTTTGTGCTGATGGTGTGTTACATGAGTCATCTAACGTGTGACACGTTTTAAATGTTCTGAGCTGATGACAACCTGTTAGGGTTAAATATTGCTATGGGGAGGTTCATACACCCTTGAGATGTGAACATACCATAGTGTTAAGGAGAGAGACCGGGTCATGCAGACACATAAATCTTAGAGCCACAGTATTAGTGAACGTGTTTTAGTGTGTGATACGTCAGCTTGTGAAGGTTGACATGGTTCAGTGTATCATTTTGATCCTGTTTAATATAGACAAATTATAAAAGAAATACAATAAATTATAAAATGGTAGTGTACATCATTTATACATATACACTGCTATTCAAAATTTTGGGGTTGGTATGATTTTCTTTTTTAAAGAAGTCTCTTTTCCTCACCAAGGCTGCATTTATTTGATTAAAAACAGCAATATTGTGAAATATTATTACAATTAAATTTTTTTCTATTTTAATATATTTCAAAATGTAATTTATTCCAGTGATGGCAAAGCTGAATTTCCATTAACCATTACTCCAGTTTTGTCACATAACGCTTCAGAAATCATTCTAATATGTCCAAGAATCATTTCTTATTATGATCAATGTTGAAAACATTTGTGTTGCTTAACTTTGTGGAAATTGTGATGCATTTTTTTTTTCCAGGATTCTTTGATGAATAGAAAGTTCAAAAGAACAGCATTTGTGAGAATAGAAATCTTCTGGAACAATGTCTTTGCAACGTAATTATGCCTTTACTTTTGATCAATTTAATGTGTCCTTGCAGATTAAAATTAATAAATATTAATAGTTATAATAATCTGATTCATAAAATAAGTATTTTTGGGAAACATAAGGATAATCAGTGTCCAACATATACTGGTCAATAGCTAAGTGAGCTAAGAGACACTCATGCATAAACACCCCCACACGAGAGACACACACACACACACACGCCTGGGCCAAAAACGAACTCACACAACCCACTGAAATTCTCCTATGAGGCTGCAGTGGCCAATTTAGGCAAAGTGTGTGTTATGTCAAAACTGAGGAGCCTGCTTAATCACAAGTTTGTACGTAAGCTTGCTGAGTGTGTCAGTTTGTATGTGCGTGCATAACCTGCAGGGGAATATTTGTTGGTTGATGATGATTGCGACTGTCACAGTTTCCTTCAGCATTGCCATGTCAGAGTCTGAGGATAGACAGTCTCAGCCAGTGAACACTGTACCTAATGAGTGTGTGTGTTTTAGTCTGGAGACCAATCTTGAATCATTGTCTTCTCACTCAAGCTGAGGAAACACAGTCCTACAGTCTCATCAAGCTTACAAACACTTCCATTGTACAAATTCTTCCTTCTCCTACGTGGAAAAAACAGAAATGAAAATGGTTAGTAAAAACTATACAGTATATTCTGTTCACAAGTTTGGAGTCAGTAAGACTAAGTAAGTCTCTTATGCTCACCAAGACTGTTATTTATGATCACAAATATAGTAAACAGCAATATTGTGAAATATTAATATTTAAAAGAACTGTTTTCTATTTTAATGTATTTTAAAATGTAATTTATTCCTGTCATGGCAAAACTCAATTTTCAGAAACCATTACTCCAGGCTTCAATGTCACATGATCCTTCAGAAATCATTCTAATATGCCGATTTGCAGCCAGATTTATTAAAAACAGGGCAAACTAGCAATAAAAGTGCAAATGGAAGTGGAAAGTTATGCAGGTGATCTACTGACAAGACACAGATAATAGAATACACACAGACAGCTCATTTCTATTAATGATCAACGCAATCTACCAAGAGCAGTGCAAATTAGAAACCATCACAGCCATGTCAAATGCAGAGTGGGTTAAGACGTGCTTTTTTTGGCTGTTAAAGGGATAGTTCACCCAAAAATGAAAATGATGTCATTAATTACTCACCCTTATGTTGTTCCAAACCTAGACCTTCGTTCATCTTCGGAACACAAATTATGATATTTCTGATGAAATCCAAGAGATTTCTGACCCTGTATAGACAGCAACGCAACGGACACGTTCAAGACCCAGAAAGGTAGTAAGGACATTGTTAAAATAGTCCATGTGACATCAGTGGTTCAACCGTCATTTTATGAAGCTACTAGAATACTTTTTGTATGCAAAGAAAACAAAAATAACGACTTTTCAACAATTTCTTATTTTCCACGTCAGTCTTCGATGCAAGTTCACAAGAGCACCATGATGCATGCTGGAGCAGGACTCGCCGTTCTGTATATTCTGGTTCAAATAAGTAAGGCTGGGCAAAACATTGCAAGTCATCCTCTCCATTATAATCTTCAGATGTGTTTACAAAGACTGTTTTATGCACATGCATCATCTTCTGCCTGCGTCAGCAGCACCGCATACACTGTGGTACTCTCATGAACACGTGGCAAAGACTGAGACAGAATAGAAGAAATTGATGAATTAAATCTTTATTTTTGTTTTCTTTGTGCACAAAAAGTATTCTCGTAGCTTTCATAAAATTACACTGATGTCACATGGACTATTTTAATGATGTCCTTGCTACCTTTCTGGCTCTTGAATGTCTATGCAGGGTCAGAAAGCTCTCGGATTTCATTATGAATATATTAATTTGTGTTCTGAAGATGATCGAAGGTCTTATGGGTTTGGAACAACACGAGGGTGAGTAATTAATGATGGAATGTTCATTTTTGGGTGAACTAACCCTTTAAATTCTGGCAGAAGTACAATTAAATTGACTATCACAATCCTCCTACAAATGCATATGCAAAAAGGTGGTGTACAAGAAACATTTCTAATTATTCCTAATATTTTTGTGGAAACCATGATAAAAAAAAAAATCTGATTCTTTGATGAATACAACGTACAAATGAACAGCATTTATTTGAAACCAGACTTTTGTAACATTATGATGTCTTAGTCCCTTGAAAAATGTAATGCATGCTTACTGAAAACAGAGTAATTTCTTGAATAAATGAATGAATGAATAAAATAAAATAAATGACCATCAAACTAATAAAATATATTAAAAAAAGCTTTTGCATTCCTAATAATATAAATAAAAAATTAAAAATAATACAATAAATGATTTGATAAAACACATTAAATATATATATAATAAAACAAATAAATATAAAAAACAGTGACTTCCCCCATGCATGCACTTTTTTTTAGTAATTCATAATTCATTCAGATGATTTATCTCCTGACACCCACTCAACTCAGCTCTCTGTTAACTATGAGTGTGGTTGCTCTGGTCATGTAATTAGTATAATGTTAGGACTGAAGGGGCTCCATTGAGAGCAGTGAGGGGGAGTTTAAGAAAACAGGGGGGGGGGGCTTTTCTTAGTAGCCTACGGGTTACCCCGTCATTCTCAAGACTCAGACAAATTGTTCTGCAAACACTGTCGATACATTCCCTAAACATTTAAATGATTTCCCTAAACAGCCCATGTGTAGCCGTAGAAGTCAATGCATTCCATCAGTCCGTCTTTACACCGTCAGTGGTCCCTCTGCATATTGTCTACACATTGTCAGCATAATGCCTCAAAATTACTCATTTGTTCCTGTTGTCATTATGTTTTTAGCAGACAGGTTCCTGAACTGAGTTTCAACTCTGCATACATCAGTTGGATTGCAACAGTGCTTGAATCAAATGAAGTACATTAACCTTCGACCTCCAAACTGCTTTTAGATTGCATGATTATGCACATAGTGGTGACCTCACTGTTACACATTAAATTCATATCTATATATCTAATACCATCACTGGGGTGAAATGCTCCAATGTCTCATTTTGATTAAGAGGAGCAGCTCAAGGTTACGCAGACCTGCAAGAGTCTACATCTCAGACGTGAAGTAATGTACAGTTAATACAAGAGAAAGCCCATTCTTCACTTCTGTACCCACTCCACCGCCCTTTGTCTTGTATGTCTTTCCTCTTTGTCTCCGGTTACCCTTTTCTCTGTCTCTCTAAGGTCAGATGAGAAAACCATAGTGGACCGAGAGCCAAAGCAGACAAACAGCATGAGGACAAAGTATTAACAAGCCAGACAGTAAAGTGTCACATCGCAAGAACTTATGTGTTCAAATCCAGCCAGGATGGGGACAGAAAGAGGAGATATGTACTGTTGTGAGTGAAAAAGCGAGTGATAATGCTTGAATTATGGGTCAAAGAAGAAGAGAGGAAAGTGTGGAGAGATTAAAGTTTGGGAATAGTGAGAATCTAAGCACGAGAGAGATTACTTCTCCCTCCAGAGTGTCTTTTTGGACGAATATCAAACTTCAGTAGTAGTAGTAGAGAGACCCCCTAACCCCAGTGACCCACCCACGCATCCACCTCCACTTCTGCTCTGTGTAACTCATCCAGTCCAGTGAAGAATAGGGCTTACACCACATCCACAGGAGAGAGGGTTCAGGATCAGGAAGAAGGGGCCAGACAACCTCACATTAGCCTTTAAATCAAAATGATTGGAGTGTATATCAGGAAGGAGGCCTTGTCACTTACCTCTAATAGTCTACAGCAGGAGGGAAACACTGCAGAAACGATTCAAACATCAGGATTGGATGGCTTGCTCTGTGGTCCCTGGACAAAGAGCCTGATTAATAGAGTGCTGCAGGGATGACTTATTTTTGTAGGTCAAAACCCAGAAACAAGTCAACATTTTAGAACTTCTGGTTGCATCATTCTGAAGTCAATGGGTTTTTGGTTGAATGCGTGAAATAAGGTCTGTGGTGAACAAGCTCAGTGTATTATTCTATGACATAAAATACATAAATAATACCCTTTTGTGATTTAAAAAAAACAAAAAAAAAAATTATCTTGAAAAAAGCAGTTGCTACCATGTGGGACTAAATCTTACTACACTGAAAAAATTGCTAGTAAATTATTTATTGCTAGTAAATTTCAATTAAGTTACAAAGGCAAGTAAGACATTAACCATGAATTAACTGGACGACTGAAATAGTATTTTCTTGTAAAAATTACAACTTCAAAAAATATTTTTTTACAGTGTACAGAGGTTGTTGGCATCATTAAACATTATGCTGAACAGGTAAACTTATCTACTCACTAGTCCAATTTTACAGCCTCAGTATGTTTACAATCACACTCTTGCAAACTATTCTTACAAGCTTAAAGGGATTTTTTTATTTATAATTTTTTTTTTTAAATTGAAAGTTGTTGGAAGCTTAATGGTGGTGACACTGAAGTCATGTGGCTGTGGTGTAATTTGTTTATAGGCCACATTTAGATATTTACTTCTTGATTGTATTTCGGCTTTAAATTTGATAAAAGTTGTGTTCATTTGTGATGATCATGATGAACAGAAAATGTAAGAATCAAACTTTTGTTGGCCACAGAGCTTATTTTCTGCAATAATCCAAAAGCCAACGGATACCAAAGAAACCAGGGTGATGTTAACCTGCGGGCTGGCCTACAAAAATACATAATCACTGCAGCACTCTACAGAGATTTGTGTAGAGGAGAGGCATGAAAAGTAGGATAAAAGAAAGGCCTTTTAAAGCTTTAATAAAAACTTTAAAACAAAGTGGAAAATGGAGCTTACATTTTAGCCATGCTCTTCTCACTCCCTCACCTTCATATTGAGTCACGTTGTGGTTCAGAGAAGCTTAGGATGATTTCATTCCCTGTAGAGGGCATGCAGAATGGAAAGATAATGTACAGTATATAATCTTCAATCAACATCATTGACTTAATCAGTGACATATAGTGAATATAACTGTCTGCAAAGAGTTGTGGTGGGAAATAACTGAACAAGAGGGAGAGACTGACTGAAGCGGGGAATGTGGTCCTTTCATTCAAATGAAGATGTGTCAGCGGTAATGGTCGCGTTCCTCTCCGGGGCTGCTTGATTATTAATGACAGTGTGGCAGAAACCTAATCTGACTACATGCTTTCCTGTCCGCTCTGATCTCAGCTGCGGGAGAACACCAAACAGGCTGATGCAAGACTGAAAGCGTAGAAAGAAACACGCACAAAGGGTTTGTCAAACATACTGAACACTGATTCTTCATCTGATAATGGTGCAAGCAGAGGAGTCATGCCTGTTTAAACTGATGGATCAAGCACACCCTCAGATTTCAGAGCCAAGTGGATTTTAAATGAAACTTCCAAAAAAATTATAACTGTAGGTAAAAATAAATACAAATTATACACACGTTGCTCAAATGGACAAATTTTTCCTCATGAAACACTAAAGTGTTAAATGTTAACTAAAATGCCAACTTGTATCCAAACATCATAAATGCAAATCAAACAAGTTTGGTTTATTAAATAATAATAATAATATTAATAAATGATAAGATATAACACCAAAAGTAGCAACAAATACTTTTACATAGATAAATAAATAAATAAATAGAATAAAATAAAACAAACACTGTTCTTTTAAACATTCTATTTATCAAAGAATCCTGAAAACAGGCATCACATTTTCTATAAAAATATTGAGCAGCACAATGTTTTAATATTTTAATAATAGCAATAAGAAATGTTTCTTGAGCACCAAATCAGCATATTAGAATGATTTCTGAAGTATTATATGACACCGAAGACTCGAGAAATGCAGAGGAAAAGTAAGCTTTGCCATCACAGAAATAAATTACATTTTAAAATATATTAAAATGCAAATCTGTTTATTTAAATTAATATTTCACAATCAATATTTATTTGATAAATATAATCAGCCTTGAGAATTCTTTAAGTAATAAAAAAAATCTCAGAGACCTCAAAGTTGTGAACAGTAGTATATTTAAGAAAAAATATTTTATAAATACAGCAATTAAAAAAAATAAAAATAATATGTCCTTGACTCCACTGGATGCATGAGTTTCTCTCAAAAACACATGCCACACATTAGTTTGTTTGATGAACACGTCATGAACACGGCCTTGAGACATAAAGACGCTCATTCCTCCCTCCTCCTGAGAGCGTCTCGCTTACATACTACACACAACCTTTCTTAATGAAACAGACCATCATTCATCCACACCGTTTGCACGGTTTAACTAAGAATGAAAAGCCAAGCGTGGCACCATCACAAGAGCCCTGGGAACTCTGAGAGAATCCTGAGAACCTCTGACACATGGAGAAAACAAACAAAAATGGAGGTACCTAAATTAATCTCCACAAAGATTAAATGAATAGAGAACAGACACTAAGTGGGGCTGCTGGACTTTTCACCCCAGGATCTGCCTCAAAGAGATCAGGAGGTGTGCTAAGTGAGCAAGGCATCAAAACGTTTTTAACACAATGGCCACAGCTTCAGACAGACAAGTGCTAAGGCACGGCGGCACCAGTGCTGATTAAGTTTAAAGTAGACGGTCTGTCTTTTCCCCCTCCTTCCCGACTCGCTCTCTCATTTCCTCATTTTACTCCTGCCAAACCTGCTGAGCTCCGTCATGGCTGTAAGTGGCACTGGCTTTCTGACAGGCCTGTTGCGACAAAGATGGTAATCAGAGGAGGTTGGTATAATGGTCTCTACCTGACACACACAAACACATCCTTATTATTACAACAGCATTACAACATCCCAACATTCCCACGCTTCACCAGATCAGCAGTCCTGTGACACACTTCCTGTGTTTGACAGTCTAAAGGAAAAGAAGTGAGGGGGAAATGGATGGAAAAGAGAGTAAGGACGTGCTCAAGCATGTTTTAACACTGACATTTTGCACTTTCCTTGTTTTAAGTCGTTTTTTTTTTCTGGTTCTTGCTATTCATAATTTAGAAAAAAACAAAACCTTTTTTTTTTAATTGTATGTTGAAAGGAATAGTTCAATTCAGTCATCATTTACTCACCTTACTTGTCATCACAAATCCATGACTTAATTTTTTCATGTAACAGGGAAAACAATTTGATTACTGTACTGTTTGCCCTTTTTCCAATTTAAATAAATGGACACTACACTTCAAAAGGACACAAAAGCACAATAAAAGCATAAAGAGTCAATATGACCAGTGCGCTATAGTCTGTGAGAAACGTACCAAAATGTAAAGGCACAATTCAAATGAAAATGTCAAAGTTTACTAATCCTCATGTCATTCCAAATCTGCATGATTTACCATACTTTCTTCTGCTGAACAAAAACGATATTTCGAGAAAAGTGACAGAATTAAAAAAAATTTGGTGAACTATCCCTTTAAATTTTTATTTACCAATTACCTTCTTCAGCTAGTTGTTAACTGCTGTGTAACTCTGAGTCATTGAACTTGAGAACTGTATCTGTCTGATTCATGAACAAATGATTCAGACCTGTTTTGTGAATCTAGTGAACAGATTTGTTAAAAAGATTCAACTCAAAAGAATGGTTCATTTATGAATCAGAGATTGCCATTTCTCTCAAACATACACTATATTGCCAAAGGTATTGGGTCGCCCCCTTCTAATGAACAGGTTTGACTACTTTAGTAATTTCTATGAGTACACAGATTTGTACTCATAGAAATTACTAAAGTCAAACCTGTTCATTAGAAGGGGGCGACCCAATACTTTTGGCCAAAAAAATGTTGATGTCAAGATTTTTAAATTTCACAAGTCTATCTATTGTATGATTTTAGAACACTTGGTAAACATTGCACAAATCATATAGACCACTTTTATGGTTATGTTGTCCTGGAGCCAAAATAAAACTTTAAATAATTCACCTTTTGTGTTCCACAGAAGAAATTGAGTAATTTGGGTGAACTCTCCCTTTACTAATACTAAGAACAAGGGTGAATACACAAAGAAATTAGTGACACATGAAGTGGGCTTCTATGAATCTTGAAAAACATGGTTACCTCGTTCCTGGCCAGCTACACTCAACCCCTGTTCATCTTCCTGTCTCATGTCATCCAGCCCTTTCATCAGTCACATTCAATCAGCTCACTATCAGCTCTGAGCGGCAGCGGCAGGACTGTGTGATGGAGAGGGAGCTGGAGGATTATGGGTCGCTGTGTTGGCTGCTGGTTTGTTTTGGCATTTCATCAGACAGCGAGATCTCAGTAGTGAGCGAGTCCTGAGCGATGAGTCTGTCTCACTGGCCCTTTGTGTCTGAATGTGAATTAACTATTAAAGGAAACACTGGTTATTAATTATGGGACTAGGAACAAAAACACATCTCACAACCCTGTTGAATAAAAGGTGTACAGAACATAACTGATTGACATATTTAATGTCCATTTGGAGATGTTTTATAACAGCACAGGTTGTAAACTCATGATCACTGACAGAACGAAACAATACAGGTACATGAATTGTTGTTCAGATGAGTCTTCCACAAAATTCGTCTGAGACCACTTGGCAGAGGACAGACAACCATATAGGTATATTACTAAAATACAGGATTCAATATTCACTTTGCATATTTCATTTAAGAAAGACTTTGAAGCTTGACAAAAGGTTTGAATCTGTTTTGTATGAAAATAAAAACAGAAATATATGAAAAACAAGGCAAGGACGAACATAACAGTGAAGCAAATGAACAAATGTCAGTGCACCTCGATTTTGATTTGTGTTTATGTGGACTGCAGGACTAAACTAAACACGCTAACAGTACAGAGTGAGAGATTGACACTGTTTGACTGCAAACCAATGTATTAAAAGAAGAAAATGACAACAAAAACACATATTGAGTGACATATCTTTATCCCTTTAATGTCTGAAAAGACTTCACATAGTTCACCCAATAAATGACGATTCTGTCGACATTTACACACCCTCATGTTGTTACTAGTGATGCACCAAAATTATTTTTTAACAATAACACTGAAAAATTAAATAAAATTTGTCATTTAGTCGAAAACCGAAAAAAAGCATGTGTAATTAAATTTGGGTAACTTCAGGGTGTAATGTTCTCAGATGATTAAATTAAATTAAAGCAGTCAGTCTTCGGAAATGAGCCACCTCTTGATATTTCAGTCGAACAAATTTTACATTTTGGTACTTTAGCTTTCTTTTTCTCACGTTGAAATGCATTCCAGACTGCTGACACGTTGACCCTTTTGTACCTTATTCACTTTAGGTGCACAAAATAGATTGTGACAGTCAAAATGCATCATCTGAGAAGCGTTAATTAAACGTCATTGGTTCTATCAAAACTATTTAGGCTGGAAACAAATGTTTTTCGACCTGTTTCAACCTGTTTCCGTCTTGGGTTGCTGAAATTTCAGAGCATCACTAGTGGTTACAAATCCATATGACATTCTTTCTATGTATGTGTTACACACGAGTTAAGTTGGAAGGGGACTGTTGAGCACCAAAAATAATAAAGTACTATTGAAGTCCATTTGACTCATGTTCTATATTCAAGACCTCTAAGTTACACAATAGAACTGAATTATGACAGAATTTTCATTTTTGGGTGAACTAATCCTGTCTGAAATGCCTTGTAACATTCGAGGTTACCATTTCACATCAATTTCACTGAGATTCAATTGTGGAAGTGCTGCTGTTAGGCTTCCAAGACTCTTTACTAATCAGCTCAGACTGAGTACATTCCCTCATATGTCCTTTCCAAATGCCTGCCCTCAACAACAGCTAGTCCTTGTGGACTGGGCAATAAAGGAAAATGAAAATGGAAGGAAAAGGGAATAGAGAAAAACAAAGATGGAACTGAAAGAAAGAAGTCAGCTTCTGCACACATCGGGTTATACTGTACATTAATAAAAGCTCTGTCTACAGGGACCCTGAGGCTTTGATCAGCCATGAGCACTTACTAAAAAGGCTAAATAAATCCTCACAGCTCTGATTTTAATTTAAAAATCTCAACAGGGAATGGGCTAAAAGAGTAAAAGTCCAAAAAATATCAAAATATATTAATTTTCTATTTAAATAAAACCACTTTGGGCCCACTGATGCCTCACTTGATGCCCCCCCCCCATATATATTGTTAATGCTGTGCTGATTAAAACTAGCTGCAGAGTAACAGGCCAATGGACTACAAGTTCTGAAATACAAAAATTTGTACTTTTGAGCACAGAAAAATAATAATCATCCCTTTGGTTTCTATAAACTAATGTTAAAAATACACTAAGGAGTGGTCAACACCACCAGACCACTTGATTGGCAGTCTGAGACACTCTCAGCGGCGGCTAAACAATCAGGCGTTTGCTGACTTTCTGAGTGCAGTTACACCCGTACAGCTATATCCGCCACGACAAAACAAAAACAAACCTATACGTTTCCACTTTAGTCTCCAAAAACAGATAAACCACTTCAGATGTGTTAAGACAACTAAAATATTTCCCTGCCACCATCTACAGCCAAAAATAAAAATACACAATAAAACAAAATCTTTCACAGTTCTTAAAAGTCCTTCCCTTAGTTCCCCCCAAATTTGATGCCTTGTTCCCTTGTTCTTTTTGTCCTGTTTTGTGCTGACACTCAGGAATGAGTCCAGCTGACGGGCACCCAGTGAGCTTCTGTCTCCACTTTCCTGAGCGCCTGCTTGAGCTCGTTGAAGGCAATCGTGAGGTCATCGTTCACAATGACCTTTTCAAAGAGGTGACCGTACTGGTTTTCCATCATCTGAGCGGTACTGATCATATCCTGGAAGGCCTCCTCCTAAACAACAAACAAATTCAGTCAAAGTTATTTTTAAAGACATAAAAAATGCCCCCAAAAAAGTCCAAAACACACTTTCCCACAGTATTCCAAAAACCAGCTTCCAAAAAGGACTTTCATAGATGCCCTCAACATTGACTTAATTAAAAAGTATTCTTTTTTGTTTACAATAAAACTGCTTTAGATGCAGAAATGCAAAAATATCAACATGTGATAAAAGATAAAACTATAAACTGATATTTAATGTTCTACACAGTTAGAGTTATAGTTTGAGGTCTGGATCTCCAGTGGTTTTGATCACAGGAACAGTGGAGTGAATAAACAGACCGCAATTTTATACCCTGGCATGTGTTACACACTGGTGCTTAAAAGCCCAAGAAAATGATCAAAAGTCATTATTCATTAAATATTTTTACCGTTCAAAACAAACTGACATCGCAGAAAAATTGCAAAAATACAAGCTAAAATCAGACATACTTTATAACAAACACATTAACCTCCCACCACTAAGAACTAAGTAATGACATTACAGTCTTGGTATAGGCTAGTTATGGACTTTCTAGCGTGGCCTTCGACCTTTCTGGGCTTGTGGGTCCTAAATAAGTGTTTATGTGGGCAACCTTGGCATTTGGTGCCAGTCTCAAAGAACATGGCAGGGTTTGAGTGGCTTTACTAATATAGACTCAACTTTTACAACACATAAACATGGAACCCATACTGAGAGCGATATGATGCTATAAAACATATTGCCACTCTAAATCAGAAGCTTTTGACCAGATTTAAAACATTTAAAATTTTGCTGAGAAGCTAATTAAGCACATAGTAAGTATGGAAATGTTGGAATTTGGCATTAGCATACAAGACAGCAGCAAGCTTAAAGAAGCCATGGCGCATGGCCATTGTCAGACGGTAACTTCCCCTCCCACTCTCTGTTGAAGCCTTCCCATCTTTCCTGATCACCAGTTGAGACTTAGTCAACATTTCTGTTTCATTTGGGTCACAGAGCTGCTGGCGTTCTGAAAATTACAGCAGTCTCTCAATCTGACAGTTATTGGCAGAATGCATCAACAGTCGCAGTTCATTGACTTAGTCATGGCTTTAATAAAGCTCTGGTTCAACGTGGTGGATTAGCTTGTATTTGGCCTAAATAGGCAAAGGTTTGGCCCAAGGTCTGAAGATATTTTTTCTTCATTCTGTCATCAAATAAAAACCTCATGCTAATTGAGGTATAACAGATGTTGTGCCTCCAGGGGAGTGTTATTACCAAATCTGATCAGTTTCAAGGGTTTAAATCTATTTTTCCTCTGCATTTCTTTCCGATTGTTTATTTCCCAAATGTTCTAATCCGCTCTCTCACTCAAAATCCAGGTCTTCCCTCTTCAAAAACTGAAGCATTTCTTCAGTACTAAGCTGCCTCTCGCTCTCCCCCTCCACAGTCAGTGTAAGGTCTGCTTATCTCTCAATCCTTGCCGGAAAATCGATTTTTATCGGATCATATAAAGTGCACCTGCCCTTATCATTAAACCAGTTCAAAAAGGACATCTCTGGGTCGTCAAGAGGTTCCTGTTTTTATATTCCCAAAGTAAAGGCACTTCATCTGTGGACTGGGCTGACTTTCACTGAGCACAGGACAAAAAAAAAAAAAAAAGGAAGAGAAAAAAAAAAACCATCCTCCAATTTTAGCTTATGTTTCCATTCCTCATTATGACGATTTAATGCCAGACAATGAAACCCTCTGCTCTTCCACCTCTGATGACATTTTTATGAAATTCCAAGTTTTTTTTGCTACTCCTAAAAAGAGAATGAGAGATATTTTGATCTTCTACACATTAATGTTATACAAGCGACACTAAATGGGAGAACAATAGAGTGGAAGACTGGATTCACAGAAACAAAGGGATGCCTGTTTTTTTGCACAGAGCCGACAGCGCTCAAGTTCATGATTCTAACAGATGCAGCGTCTCTCTCTGGGAAAGAAATACTGCAAAGTCCTGGATAAAATATGTCTGTGACATTTCATCAAACACAATTTTTCTTATGTACCTATAATAGGCCGAATCTGGGTGCCTTTAACACTGTCAGGGTCTATAATGCACTTTTGCTAAATTTTGCCAGCTACGAAGGCTTTCTTTTTCCCTTTACTAGTACCCCCAGTGACCTGTTGAAAGCAGGCAGACGTTGCTGAGGATTGTGTGGACAGCCTTTGGTACAGTTCCTCTTATAACAGAGATAGCCAGGGCAACATTCCCACTGACAACGGCATAATCCTTGAGCTTTCGGGGAATTTAAAACTTTGGGGAGTACGGTGTGGTCTTAATCACACATTCAGTGGTTTGAATTAATGTGACCAGCATCTATTCAGTTTCAAAGTTGTTGAAATAAGAATAATGAAATGCTCTTCTAGTATAAATTTGTGAGCATGTGTATTAGTGCTGCACAATATGTAAAAATAAAATGGATATCGAGATATGGTTTAACGCGATGGCAAATCGTGAAGGCTGTTATTTATTTAAATAAACGTGCACTGCCGATATTAAGAGTGAAGCTCAGCCCTGTTCATGTACACGCAAGCAGCTCATGATACAGAGTTTCAGCGTCTCAAAGTTAAGCTAGAAACTAAAAGTGTGCTAGTGCTACTTTACCTTTGAAACTGGCAGCGCATGCATTTCTTGCTGTCAAAGTGCAAAAACAAATGCTGGATAGTTTAATATTTGAAAATGAGGAAATTAAGACAAAATGTAATAAAAATGCAATTATTATTATAAATACTTCATTACAGTACAACAGTACTCTTGCTATATATTTCTTATACTTCAAAGTGATATACAGTCATATTGAAAATAATCATATCCCACTGTCAAAAACAGTGGAAACATGGCCTCTCAAAGCTCAAGTGGAAAGATTTTTTTTTTTTCATTTATGGTTACTGAAAGAGGTTTCAGTTGGTTCCTGTAATTTTTTTTTCATGTTTTTCCAAATTGTTTAACCCTAAAATGATGATTTGCACTCAAATAAAAATCCATTTCACAGCTTTTATTTATTTATTACTTTTTTTTTGTATGCATATGCACTACCCAACAAAATCACCACCAACAAAATTCTTCCCAAATATAGCTATTCAAGTTATCGGGAGAAAATTCCTATTATTCTTTATATATCCTATGATTTCCGTGATGTGGAAAACAGAATCATGGAATACAGTCAAAAAATGGGATTTATTGTATAATGCGGAATGTCATGGAATTTGCCAAATTTTGGAATTAATAAATTAAAAGTAGGTGAGAACACTTAAATCAAAGCGCGATGTGGACTAGTGCCTGTGAACATTAAGCCACAAAAATACTATTTAAATATGAATCCTGCATGTTCTGTGTGTCTCTGAGTGAATGAATGGTGAGTGAAAAAACTGAATTTAGGAAAAAATAAAAGGTCTTATCCTAACAAAAGGCATAAATAAGCCCATAAAAATATCTTCAAAATGATTAGCATCCAGTTGAATCACTGTGCAAAATTGCCACGAGTGACTGTTGCTGGTCTGTGTTGTGCAAAAGACTGAAAAATAATATGTATTGCATTTGAACACTTGTTGGGTCAACAGGTTGACAGGTGAGCACGTATTTGGAGCTCCTAACCGCATTTGACATAGAAAGTCTCTGCGGTAACAATCGGCATCAAGCCATCTCTGCGTGTGGTGGAGTCAGGTTCCTGGGGTCACTTATCCTGTAGCAAGCGTGCTTGGCCCCGGTGCAGACACACAGCGAGATACACAGGCAAGAGCTGAACTCTGGGAAAGTCATTAGATACCCCGCATATTCAACCTCATATCGCGCACACACACAGCACAAACTAACGGCAGGACAGGGTAAGGGTCTGGTGTACGTGTTAATTGATTTCATGTGTTTACTTTGAGTGCAGTCATACAGGTGTAGTGTGAGCTCATGGGTCTCATATCAGGTTGATGCTCAGGGGAGCGGTTACACAAAC
Source organism: Schizothorax lantsangensis (assembly GCA_027422415.1). Lineage (NCBI taxonomy): Eukaryota > Metazoa > Chordata > Actinopteri > Cypriniformes > Cyprinidae > Schizothorax > Schizothorax lantsangensis. The sequence continues at coordinate 18,914,650 of CM049860.1, forward strand.
ACATATACACACTAGGTGCACACACACACACACACACACACACGTTAAAGCACTAAACCAGGATTTGTTTGCAAGGTCCAAAAGGAAAATGACTATAATAAATGATGTGAACGTTGCCAGTAAGTGATGAAATCTATTTCTTATTTCACCAAGAACTATGTGAGATAGTGGAATGAAAACTCAGTGAACATGACCTAAAACCCACAATGACCTATTGAGAGAGAGAAAAGAGATCCAATCAGGATGAGAGAGGATGATAGATGGACAGACTGAAGTCGAAGCTGTGTGTGGTGTATATTACCGAGAAGGGTTTGGACAAGTTCTTATCATCTTTGCCTGAGATGACTTTTGCGCTCTTCCTGGTCTCTCTCAAACGCTCGATGGATGGAGGCTTCACAAACACCACATAGGGCTTGAACTCAGCTGTGCGAAGATGCTTTAGCGTCTGATGGAGAGAGAATGTGGAAAAAAGGGGAGAAAGATAAAGAGAGCAGGGTGAACCGCAGTCATTAAATCAGCATCACTCATGCCATCATGATTTAGTTTGACATTGATACTTCTGTACATTATTACTGTTAGTCACAGTTACATTTTGACAGAAAACAGAGGAGCTGATTCACACTGAGCTCAACTGATCTGACTCCATGAGTGAAAATAAAGCTCTTTGGTCAGACACATTACACTTCAGGTAGTCAAGATCCTGATGAAATCTTCAAAACAATCAGACCACTGAACTTTACCACATTTTTTGTTTGGAGATGTTTCAACTGACTGAATTAATCATTGGCTTTAAAGCATATTGTAAAGTTTTATAGCATTTTTTCCACAATAGCTGTGATCTAGTTTTGAAAATCACCATAATTTCCTAGCCCTATAATTAAACAGCCTGTTTTTGCCACTGCACATTTAAGGGGATCATTCATTCAAAATTTAAACATGTCAACATCATTTACTGTAGCAACAAGTGGCTAAGGGCTGTTAAGGTGCATAATGCCAAAAAAGCAACATAAAATTATCACAAAGTAGTCCACACTTTTTGAAATCATGTCATACAGCATATTTGAATTGGCTGTTGTTATATTTTAGATTATTGCCATATCAGATTTACACTTCAACTTGGAGAAAAAAATAATTTTGTATATAAATTACTCTGAATTCTTAAAATTGTAAATTCTTCTGGTTCCATCTTCCAACTGAGATTGGAGAGCTATGCTGGATATAGATTTGGTAAATTTAGTCTCTTCTTCATACAAAGCTATCATAATGTACACACGGTCTATAAATTGTATAGGCAAAATATAATACTTTTAAAATGTAATTTTTTTTTTTGATAACCATGGTCACTTAGAAATGTTTCTGTAGAGGAGCACAGACCTTTTTTAAAATTCTCTTTTTGTATTCCGTGGGCTAAAATAACAGCATAAGGATTTGAAACGACATCTCTGGAATGAGTAAATAATTTTAAATTTTCACAAATATCTTACTCCATTGAAGGTGTCTGTGCCATTGAGATGAATGGGAATGCTAACAGATACAGCTCTCTCCTTGTTTTACAGACTTGCCACACTGTGTGAAATATAAGAGATAAGATATATAGAAAAACAAGAACCAGAGGACAAGGAGAGGTTCTTCACACTAAGAATGTGTTTCATAATACAGATAACCATGTCATTGGCTTATTCTCTCTCTCTCACTACTCCAGGAGAGAAGCCAGGCTCAGACCACCAAGGTAAGATGTCTGAGGCAGAGGTGATGGAGGTCTTTCGCTGACTTCAATGTGGACACTGATACAGTTCTGCGAAGACTCAACCAACTAAATCATTTTCCCCTACACTACTCTCTCAGAATAACACAAAGCCTGAGGAAATCTTCAAACGTGGGACAATTAGTAGAGATAACATTAGATCTCCTGCCCGACCTGAAGACCAAAAGGATGAGTGCAAACTCAAACACACACACCACACTGATCTCAGAAAAGATCCAGGAGGAATAGTGTGGAATGTCACACCTGTGAAAGGGGGGAAAATAAATCTGGAACAGAGACTGAAGAATGGAGTGACGCAGAGGGAGGTAAAATGGAGAGTTAGAATGTGTATCTGAGGAGTTACTCACATGTGGCTGTATGTCTAGAAGGCACACCTTGTTCTTGGACAGGACTGAACGTACAGAGTCGATGCTCGTCCCATAGTAGTTTCCCTTATACTCTCCATGTTCAATGAACCTGAGGCATAGGAAAAGACAGAAAAAACAGGAGAGGTTTGATGTAATGATTGATGGCTCTAAATGCAAAAGCAATGCACATGGGTCTACGTGACCCCACCCTAGAATACAAAGAAAAGCCAATGGACAGGAAACTCATAACCCATAATTTACTCCCAGCCTGTCCTGATGCTTTCAGTGTAAAAGGCTGCTTAGACATGCACGGTGTTCACCATCACTCGCATTCTTCCCCACATGACGATTCCAGACAGTCTGACACAAGGCTCTTTTATATAATCTTCTATGTTACAGTTTAAATCAGTAACACCTGTTTCCTTGCAGCACAGTCAGGCTTGAAGGCCAACAGCAAGAGTAACTTGACTTCCTGAGAAGACAAAGACAAACAAACACTTTTCCAGTATTTAATCTGCCTCTCGTTCAATCCAATCCATTGATTTCCCCCCCCTGATCAGCGTCACAGAACACTGGTGTGTATTTTTAGGACATCCGTCTCAGCAAGAAATGTGGAAGAATATGGAAAGTATTCCAGAAGAACGAAAGAGTCTTAAGACAGCACGGTGTTGTAATATTCCGTGAATATTGGTTATGCAACTCAGGCCACTAAAATTACCACTACTGGAACTACTGGTGAAATGTTCTTTACACTGTATGTACAGGCTTCTTTATTGTTCCCTAAGTATCAATACAAATGTCAACAAGTCTTTGAAGTGAAAACTATAAACGTGCTCACAGTTTTGGGCCCATGCTGTCTAACAGCAACCTGTGATTGGGCGATCATTTTTAGAAGCTAACGTGACTCCCTGCCACTCTTCTCCTGTTAGACATGTTTTAAAAGCCTGTACACTCTTTCATTGAAGGCATTTTGCTGGTGAGCCAAGTTGATTTAGTTGGGTGCTAAGAGGTGGTTTGCTGGTGTTAATGTGACATGTAGGGTTACCAGGAATTCCTAAAGTGACTAAATTTTAATTTAAAGGCAGATGTGCTCAAACAGGGCTAGTGTGTCGTGGCATTTGTTGTCATGATGCGGTGCGTGTTTTGGATGGTGGGGTGGAGGCTGCTTCTGTGGTTTTTGGGTTCATTTAAATGCTGTTTTTAGCCCCGAGTAGGGTTTTCCAAGGGAACACCAATGTCGTGTTTGCACATGAGAATGGGCATATTTCTCACTGGAAGGCAGAATAATGAACAACTGGTCAAATACAACGGTCTGGTTTAAAATGTTCTTAGAAATGTACTCTTTGTATTCATATTGGTTTTCGAAAACATTTAAATCATTTTCAGGAAATTTAATGACTTCAAAATGTCATGAGGTGTAATCAAAAAAAAAAAAAAAGTATTTTCATATGTTGGTTCCACATGTTTTTTCCATAACATTTTCATGCATTGGTTTCATATGGTTTTCAAAATCATTTATACCATTTTCAAGAAAAGTTAAAATTTAATGACTTTCAAAATGTCACATGGCATAACCAAACAGAATATATTTTCCTTGAATTTCGAACACATGTGATTGTGCAAATCTTACAGTCAATAAACAAAAATCGGCACACTGCCACTACTGCTCTAAAAATTATTAAAGTCATCTTTGAAGACCTTAGAAAACGTTGTGATTTTAATAAATTTTTGAGAGCAGTAGTGGCAGTGTGCCGGTTTTTGTTTATTGACTGTAAAGTGTTTCAAATGATTGAGCACCTGCCCAAAGTTTTTGGTTGTGCACACACTACACTTTCTTAGTGTACAAATCTTAGTCATTCTAAAAAAAAATTACAAATATTTTTCCAATGTAAATAGTTTTTTTTTTTTTTTTTTTTTTTTAAAGTATTTTAACATTTCACAAAGCAGTTTTGCGAAGACATTTTTTCCCAATGATAACATATGCCAACTACGTAATAACGACTTGTATTTTATATAATAACATATATCATGAGATATATACACACACACACTCACAGATACATACATACATATACATATATATACACAAATGTAACACATTAATATCAAAATTAATGATTTTTTACTAAAAATGACAAAACAAATGTGACCCTGGACCACAAAACCAGTCATAAGGGTCGATTTTTCGAAATTGGGATTTATATATCATCTGAAAGCTGAATAAATAAGATTTACATTGATATATGGTTTGTTAGGATTGGACAATATTTGTCCGAGATACAGCTATTTGAAAATCTGGAAACTGAGGGTGCAAAAAAATCTAAATACTGAGAAAATCGCCTTTAAAGTTGTCCAAATGAAGTTCTTAGCAATGCATATTACTAATCAAAAATTAAGTTTTGATATATTTACAGTAGGAAATTTACAAAATATCTTCATGGAACATGATCTTTACTTAATGTCCTAATGATTTTTGGTATAAAAGAAAAATCAACAATTTTGACCTATACAATGTATTTTTGGCTATTGCTATAAATATACCCCAGCGACTTAAGATTGGTTTTGTGGTCCAGGGTCACAAATGATGATAATATAAGTCTTTGTATTTGTGAGTTGCACATTTCATGTATTTTTAAATAACTGAATAGACCCAGACAGATTTAAAAAAAAAAAAAAAAAAAAAAAAAAAAAAAAAATGGAAGAGAAAATGCTGACAGAAGGAAAAAAAAAAAGGTGTCTTTCCAGCCCTGTTGCAGTCCCTTGTGCCCACCTGCTTGAGCTCGTTCGTTCTCAACATTGATAATTGTGGTTTACTCAATTTGATGTTCATTTCACCACAGAACAAGCCACTGCTTGTTTTTTCCACCACAAGGCAGTTAAAATGCCCAGTTTGCTGGCGAGGTGACATTCTATACCCGTTCCTGTTGTGTTGTTTTATCCTCTGATGAGGGGCTGCAGAAAAACATCCATCACCAGGTTATCCATACAAATCTGAGCTTACGAACCACTGGGTAAAAAGAGCCTGATCCCCCTCTCTCGCTCATACACACACACAGAAACAGACCACCTGTCAACACCCTCTCACTCTCGCTTACAGAGAAGGGATCTGAGCCCACATCATGCTGCTACACAAGTAGCACACACTCACACACAAAATTTGCTTGAAGGAAATGGAGTGGAAAAATGAAAGAATAGTGGGCAGCTGAAAGGCAGAGCTGGTGAATGTTTGCCATAGCGTCTGAGACAGACGACATCAGTGAAAATTGTTGTGCAGTGTTTTGACTGGGGTGCTGATTTACTTAAGTTCAGTCAGGGCTCTGGACGATGTGTTGAATACTAACTGGCCACGGAGGCTCCGTCTCTCAGATTTATATCTCTCCCACTGTGGAGTGTTTGTGTCAGGGTTACGGTTGACATAATTACAATCCTGAGAATAAAGGAAGCGGTCCACTAAACTTCAATGATTAATACTGACTATTTGATCTCCACGGTAAACTTTCACATCCCAAATCCAAATCACAGAAGAAACGTTCATATGCTCGTTCCAAATAATACACACTAGCAGTGTGTTTCAATCTAAGCGAGACTGTGTCGGATGGTAACTTACTTGTTGTTCTGAACGTCTGCCTCAAAAAGGTGTTTGGAGATAAAATTATACTCCACTCCATCGCTTTCCTGATGTCGCTTCGATCGAGATGTGTCTGTGAAAGATAAGGGAAAGTAATTAAGGCAAAGTATCTGATTTTGTATAGTTTCGCACTTAAAGATTGAATAGAAAATGCTACATGACTTTTCAAATCTGAAAAGATTTTAAAACACAAGACATCATGCACTTGCTGATTTTGCAAATGGTTACAGAGAAAAATTGCACTACGTGTTCTAAAATCACCTCATAAAATTGACATGGCAAGACTGTAAATTGGGGCAAAAATCTGGGCAAAAGCTGTAGTGTATTCTAGCTTTTACAAAACACAAGCCCATTCACATAAAATTGTAGCACATCCACATTACTGAAAAAAACAACAACAAAAAAAAAAACTCTACTATAGCTTCAGAAAACTTGAATATATAGATGGCATTAGGGCTGGATATCTTAAATCGATTGTGATTAACCAGCTCATGATTCAGAAGAGTAAAAAAGAATTACAAGAACTGGCTCAAGAGAGTCAATTGTTTTGGGAATTGGGCTACACTGGTCATAGTGCATGTTTTGGATTCACTAAACAGAACTGGTTCATAAGAGTCAACTGTTCTTGAATTGAACTACACTGGTCACACTATACAGTATCTTCTACATGAACAATGAGGACAGGACAGGAGGTGCTTTACAAATACATTTTCACACAGCCACTAAAAATAGGTATTAACGTAAAAGCTCAATCATAAGATTTTAACAATCAATACTGGGATTATTCACAGAATGTGATTAAGATTACAATTAGTCTGAAAAACAATATTTTACCCAGCCCTAAGTGGCATCAGATACTGTTTCCCTGAAAGAAAACACAGTGAATTCCCAGCAAGGATTCATAGAGCACTGTGGTGGAATAACTTAATGGTTAAAGGTGCTTCAAGAAGAACATGCGAAGAAATGTTCATTACAGACATTTCCCTGATTAAAGGGAGTTTCCCCATGGGCACTTTATTTCCCACTTAATTTTATTTAAAGTAAACCACCTCTCCAAGGTCTGACGCCACACCCACCGCGTCTGTCTTGGCTCACCTCACCACAAGGCTTCTAAAGGGCAGTGTGAGTGTAACGCTGCTTGTAAAGCCCCAGGAGCACACTGTACAGTACCAGCGCTGAGTTTACTCTGTCCCTCATTAGCCCCGTTCCTGCTTTCAGCTGCTTATAAACTCCTGTCTTTAAATCAGTCGGCGTGTGCCAGTCCAGCCAGCATGGCTCCGCCGGGTACAGCCAGGGTCAGAGTTTGCCGTGTGGAGAGACACAGCGGTGTGCTTAACGAGTGTCGGGGAGGTCAAAGGTCACTGTAGAACACACCTCCGACAAATCGTCTGCAAGCCGCCAGCAGCTCCAAAACAAACTATTAAACTTTATCACCATTCCAACTCGCCTTGTTCCAGGTTTTTTTCTTCCTCTGCTTTTTCCTTCTGCTTTTTCAAGGCCCCTATTGAATGGTCTCTATCGCTCTATCTATTTATCATGACATGTTTTAAATATATAAAACACATTACAGTTCAGAGTTATTTTTTTTAAAGAAACTAATACTTTCATTCAGCAAGAATGAAGTTGATCAAAATCAATGGTAAAGTGTAAAGATATTTATAATATTATGAAAAAAATGCTTATCTTTGAACAGTTCAAATCTCCAGAAAAAAAAAGTTTTTCCACATAAAAATCAAGAATAATTTTTGAATGGCCATGTGACACTTGCAATATTATTTTTCCAATATTACTATTTGCTGTATTTTTGATCAAATAAATGCAGCCTTGGTAAGCATTAGAGATTCCTTTAAAAAAAATACAGACAAAAATCTTTCAGCAGTAGTGTACGATTGGTCATAAAATGAATGGACAAGCGGCTGTCTAATTTGCTAATTTAGTTTGTAAGTGGACACCTATTCCTATAGATAAAGACAGAGGGAGAGACTAGAGAGAAAGTATGGGTTGGGTGGGATGGGAGTAAATTATTAGTTGCCCTCAACCCATCACATAGTTGATGAAGAGGCATCCCCCTCTCATGATGACAGCCCACCACAGACATAAGATAACATGTTATTATACCTCCAACTGCTGGTGCTCACAAAACAAAGAAAAAAAGTTACTCCATGTACTGCTGAAAGAAATAGAATATATTTCATCTGGCATTAGCTCTGTGGCATAGGAAATGTTTTTGGTGTGGCAAAAGAATTTGAATTTCATTCTAAGATCATGGAAAATAGCAGTAAAAGTTGGAGAGGAGACAAAATGTTCAAGTGCTCCCAACTAATCGTATTCTACAATCTTGCTAGCGTTGCTGCCATGACTGGTTTGCATTTTAAAAGACCCAGTTGTTGGAAATGTGAAGCAATCGTTCACGTTGGTCTTCTTTAGAGAAATGAAATAGAAATATTCAATGTTTAATCACTCCATATTAACAATGAGAGTTAGAGCTGGCAGGATTTAAATAAAAGGGGAAAGATGTCCAAAAAGCACTTTCAAAACAGTCACTTTCCAAGAATCCATCCCTTTAATCTAAATCCTTCGTAAGGTCTGAGAGAAGCCGGGGCTACATAATACAGACTAATGCAGGGGTCACATTTGTGAGCAATTAGGCAGCATTAAGGCAAAAAGCTTTGGATGGGATTTTAATACCAGTGGCATTTCAAAGTGTCAGAGCCTGAATCAGACACATCTATTAAAGCCAAACTCGAATGTAACAAACATCCAACTGTTATATCAACAGTCATGGGTTTTCTGGCCACTGTCTCCAACTCCTTCAAACTTTCAAGCTCTGTTTCTCACTTTCCTGCCTCTAAATATGCAATTTCTCCACAGCGTTGGCTTGTTTAAATACATAAATCGCGGGCTTATTTATATGTCCCAAAAATATCTGCTCTGGTGTATTTCCCTGGATTGTGCGTTTCTGGATGCTGGAGGGAGGGAATGGGCACTGCTGCTCGGGACAGAGGAATGTGTCAAGTAGAGCTGTGACTGATGAGGTGAGAGAATCATTGTCACAAAGGTAATCGACAGTATCGTGAAGGGTATGACACACACACAAAAAAAATTATTTAAAAAATCAGTCTCATACTGTCACACAAACGCACACACACATAAGGAAAGACTTACGTGGGATGGTGACACTAAAATGTTGTGGATCGGATATCAACAACTTCCTTTTGAGCTCATTCATACCAACACCAGAAGGACCTAGATAAGCAAAACAGAGAGAGACACAGAAACAAAGTACATTAATATATTGCTTAACTTTTATTTTAGCATGCTGCTATTTTTTTCTATTGTATCATTTCAGACAAAAAAAACAAAAAAAAAACAGACTTTATGAATTAAATGTTTTATTAAAAACACACTACTGTCCTAAAGTTTGGGTTAAGACAATAACACTTTTAAAGACTTTAACATTGTAACAAAATATTTCTATGTCAAATAAATGTTATTTTGAACTTCATATTCATTAAAGATTCCTGAATTTTTTTAATCAAATTTTCCACAAAAATATTAATCAATACAATTGTTTTCAATACTGATAAGACATTTTTCTTGGGCACCAAATCAGCATATTAGACTTATTTCTGAAGGATAATTTGACACTGAAAACAGTCATTGTAAATTGCAAATTTCACAATGTTAAATTTTTTCCTTTTTCTTTGATCAAATAGATGCTGCCTTGGTGAGAATAAGCTGATCTGACACCAAACCTTTGACAGGTAGTGTAGACAAAAAGTGTAAAGTGTACACAAAATGAAGTTGGATTACAAATTTAATTTACTGTAGTCAAAAAATTGTTTAAAAAAAAAGTACAGCTAATTAAAACAGGATTTTGATTATTTTATTGACTTTATATTTTACTTTATGCACTATACATTCAAACATTCAAATATAATACAGTAAATATAATATATAAATAAACAAATATCAAAAAAAAAAAAAATTTTTTAAATTGAGTCATCCATTTCTCCACCTTGCATCTCTTTTTCACTATAAGCCCTGAGTTGTTCTTTCTGTAGTCACAGAGTCTGAGCCACATATGCAGCAAAAATACACAGCAACAGACTTGATACCTCCATGCATGTCAAGGCCCTGTTAAAGACAGGCCAAGATTCACACTGTATAATGCAGAGTCAAGCGTGGTTTTTCTATTAGCCGTTAATGATTGCTATGAGACATGCACAAATTAAAATCTATATGTTAGAGAACACAAAACAGATGTTTTTCCCACTAGCTGGGAGAATACACATTTTCATTTGATGCATCATACACTTTCCAACACACACACATGACATCATGAGAAGCCCATGACGGTGCAAAACGTGCTATCCTTATTCCACTGTGATAGAGGAGACGAGCAAGATGCTGATTTATTACAGGGAGGAAACAGGAGATTATTTCTTGTGTTTCAGGGTCACTGAGTAATGTGGAGCTCCTGTTTGAGAGCATATGTAAAAACTGTGTTTATGCGTGTATATATATAGGTGGAAAAGGAAAAAAGTACACCGCAATACATGTTTCCAACCAGCCATATTTCATACGCAAACGCTCCTTCCCCTTAAAAGGACCCACAAACTCAAACAGTCTTTATTTTCAGGGGATGTTAATCTCCAGACCCCACTAGACCCTGTCTGCCTGCCACATAGAAACCTTGTCAAAGGGAAGACGGATGGTCTGTAGTCCCTTGGCCATTCTATTCACTCATCATGTGCACTAAATGAGTTTAAAGCCCTCAGTCACTCATCTCTGCAGCGGCTTGCCCCATCTCTGATGTATAGCCGCTTGTGTGCAAAAAGCCACAAACAGCATTAAAACTTGCAGTCTGAGTTCAAGCACTGAGCAGCCAGCAGATCCTACAGTCTAAACAGCCTTCAAAATGGGACAGTGGTGCATCAGAGAGGTTAACTGACTTGCCTTTGTGTATTTTTTTCTTGATTATTCTGTTCATTGTCATACGCTTTATTGACCCAAACAAAAACTAGCCGTTTACTCTTCAACAGCCCCAATAAAATAACACATTTGAGTAATTGTTTTTCAATCCAAGTGTATGCACGCACTCACCGGGGCAGGTTGCAGTGGTCGTAAAAGTGTCAGTAGTCATTAGGGCGCTCATTAGGGGAGAAGGCTAATACGAAAGGCTTAATAACTTCCAGGCCAAGCGTGGAGCAGATGCAGTTAACCTAGAGGAGCTGCTAGGCTGGCTGAACGTGGGGGGCCGCCGTCCAACCTTCTCTCAACACTCCTTAAAACACTGTCATCATGTCCTCATATTATCAGCATCAACATATTCCACTAAGTGTGTCCGATAAATAACCTTTCTTCACAGTTCTATGTGTGATTAGTTCACAATTAAAGCTTTTTTGGCTAGATTTTAAGCTGGGCACTATGCTACTTGTACAGCACCCTGCCAACTGCTCAAGATGTGTAAAAATTATACTTGATAGTTCTAGGAAGAAACATCACAATGCAGCCCAAACTGTAATGTTCAATTACAAAAGCCCAGACAGAGATGTTTGGAAAGAGAAACAAAATTCTGATATAAAAGGAAATAAAGAATCTGATCCGTCGTATGAACCGACAGCTCCTTTAGATCATCATTTTCCTCAATGGCCATTCTACTGTTCCACCGTTATTCTGTCTGGGTCTATATAAACTGAAATCTCTTCAATCTTAAGTCAAACATGAAGAAAAAAACAGATCATTTGCTATGTTAAATAATCAGGTTTCAGTTAAAACACTACGGTGGGCTTGCGAAGCTGCGCATATGTTAAATGTGTTGACTTTGGCCGCTCGATTAATATGTATCCAAACAGATAAGATCTTGATTCGTCTGGAAAGTTGTCTGAAACCCAACCGCAAACCGTGGGTCAGTCGTGTTAGAGAAAGCAAAGGGAAATAAGACTATTTTGTTCTGGGGTGATTTTGCTTGACCCTGTTGTCTGCAGACAGGGGTAACTTAAACACCTAACGCAGGGCTCGAAATTGCGACCATTTTGGTCGCATATGCTCCCGAAATGTAATCTGTGCGACTCCAAAATATATTTGGGAGCATTTGTGCGAGTGTAAATAATTATTGTGGTGCGACCTCTACAGTTCTCTGCTAAATGTTCACGAATTACTGCACAGCATGTGCCACGTGACAGGGAGCTAACTTGGAACTAGGGGTGTGCGATATAACGATTTTTGATCGTGGACGATAAAAATGTCTCCACGATCTGCTTTTGAAGAAATATTGTAGTATCGTGCTACAGCGCACATTCTTTCAGTTGCAGTTCTGGTGCCGCCGTCTGTATGTATTGTACAACGCCACATCCATTCAGTGTTAACTCAGCGGTAGAGTTACACTCACGAAACACTGCACTTATTCACAATCGCAAAAGTACATTATTTGCGTGTGTTTTAAAGCCTTGCCGGTTAAGCTTTTCATTCACGCGCTGGTCTGACGTGCGCTTTTTCTAAGCCCGTGCACCTGAAGCGCGCGAACTGAAAAGCCGGTCTAACAGCGCCTGATTACTGAACTAAGTTATCTTTTGAGCTAATACTGTCAAAACACACAATGTTTACATATAGACTTAGTTAGTTATGTCTAAAATAAAAGTAAACAGCTGAGAGGAACGGATGCGTGCCTTTATATTAGATGCGTGCAGCTCTTAAAGGGACAGAACTAAACATGCAGCCAACTGTCATTAAAGGGATAGTTCACCGTAAAATTTAATTTGTCATTATTTACTCACTCACATGTTGTCCCAAACCTGTATTAATTACTTTCATGTGCTGAACACAAAATAAGATATTTTGAAGAATGTGGGTAACCAAACAGTTGCTGGTCCACTTGATTGTAGGATAAAAAAAATACTATGGAAGTCACTGTGGACCAGCAACTGTTTAAATAGCATTTATGTTCAGCAGAAGAAAGAAACTCAGGTTTAAAACTAATTTTGAGTGAGTAAATGATGGTATTACTATAAAACACTGACAGAATCGACAGACAGATGACAGAATTTTTATTCTTTAATGTTAAAACAACAAAACACAAAGAGAAAGAAATAACTAACTACTCTTGACTGAAAAAATAATAGTTACTTTAATAGGAATCAGTCTATATAGTGATTTATTTTTATATTTGTTCACTCAATTTCTTGAATGCTCCTGCTAAATATGCCTGTTGTACCTGAAAATAAAACACTGTTTATTTTATTTGTATATTATGTGTATTTGTAATGTGTATCTTTGTTCTTATTTTTTAATAACAAAGATAAAATAATGACAACGATTTTTATCTTCACCCACTTTGGCCTAAATATCCACCATTCTTTTTTATATTCTGTTACCTTGAAAGGCTTTGTCTTTATAATAGGGAAATTAGTCTGGCCATACTGCTCAGACAAAATAGTAAAACTAACATGACAAAGAATCGTGATAAAATCATGAAATAGTGATATATTTTTGCCATATCGCCCACCCCTACTTGGAACTGACCGGTTTTGTGACCGCACTTGCACAAACTGCGTTGAAATAATTTTCCAAAATTTCATTTGTGTGGAAATATTGCCAAGTGTGTAAACAGCCATTAACGCTGAAGACGGACACAAAGAAAAGAAAATACTGTAGCAGCCTGAGCAAGCTCAACGTTCACATGCGAAATATGGAAGGTAAGTCCTAAATATTGAATTGGGAGTGGGGGTTTATATGAATGTATTTCTGAGGGGAACTGACTGTTTTGAGAAAAGTTTAAATTACATTTTCTTCTCATCTTGCCTCTGTATATTGCATGTATAAAAAACAAAGCACTGCAGCTTAAGGATCAGGTTCAATTGATGAAGATTTTTAATCATCAGGAAGGATGTTGCCAGCCCTTCCGCTCAATTGGCAGTTGTGAGGCTCCTTAATATTCAGTGGGTGCTCCTAAATTTTTTTTGGTGCTCCTAACTTCTTGAAGTTGGGAGCACCAGTGCTACCAAGTAAAAAAGTTAATTTCGAGCCCTGCTAACGGGAGTGTAAAAGTTTAATGTGCTTTCAAATTAATCACTTTCATTCACAATAGCAAGAAAACACAAATCAAAGAGTACAAAGAGAGACGTGTGGGGAAAAAGATTCAAATGGCATCATTAATGGCAGCGTTATTAAATGCAATAAAACAACCGGCAAGGATCATGACAAAGACAGACAATAAAAAATAAAAAATAAAAAGTGCAGGCCAGGAAAAGTTAAAGCATGACCTCAAGGGACAGAATAACAGTTCAGAGAGAAAACACAGCAGACCCTTTTTCTACATCCTTGGGTTTGTCACGACTGATACATCCATGATGCTGTCCTCCACCTTATGAGACAAAACTGAAAATATTTGTGTTAGTTTGACCGTATGAGTTGCAAATTACCAGAGGGGCATCCTGTCAGTAGGAAAAGCTTGATTAATTAAACAGACCACCTTATGCACTCGCTCACACAGGCATGTGAACACCCACCCCATTAATTACATGCACCAACAAAACTGTGATAGAATCCATATGCCGTGTTGCGTTCACAAACACACGGCCTGGTCTAATGCGTTGAACCGTGACCCTGTGCTACCTCTCACAGATTTGTATGTGAAATATTTTATACACCTGGTCAACATTACTTGTCAGTATATGAGGACATTTTCACAACAACAACCCTTTACACTGGGAAAAACAAATTATGAACTTGATTTAGAGTGGAGGAGGTCGATGAGAAGTGGTTAATGCAGCATTTGAACATTATAAAAAACTAAAACAAAAAAAGGAACCTGAAACCTTCAAGCTATCGGTCATACAAATCTAAATTACTTTTTATTCACACTTTTATGAAACACTTAATTCATTGTTCAGGCCTCTATATCCTCTGTCCAGAATTTCTGGCAAACAAACACCAAATCTGACATTCTAAAATCTAATATCATTTCAAGGTTTTTTCACTTTGTAAAGCTGACGTCTCACTGCGGTTTTGCCCTCGCTGTTCCCTTGAAAATAAGTGTTAACAATTCTTTGGTGAATAATATTAAGAAGGAATAAAATGTTCCAATAGAACACCAGCGCTGTGAATGAAGTGTCACAAAGATGAATTAATCCTCAACTGGTCCCCTCAGCTCTAGGGGTCTTTAGAGGGCCGGGTTGAGTGAGAGTCCCACAGCAGAACAGGATTTATAGGTTACAGTCAAGTGCTGTTGTTGATAAAGCACTGCTTGTGCATAGCCTCAAAATAGTGTTGTTTTGAACTAGGCCTATTACTTCTTTGTATTTTTACATTTCTGAAAACTTTTAAGTGAAGATGTCCATCATTTTGACAGCAAAAAAAAAACAATTTATATACCAAAGCTGTTACACTTACCAACTAACACGACAAGTCTGTGCCTGTCTCCGTGTTTTCTGCAGTAGGCTGTCACCTCTTCATAAGTGGGCACATCAGCTGTGTCGTACTGCTCACTTCTCTTACATTCATACATGGATTTATTTGTCTTCTTATCCCTTCTGCTGAGACGAAAACTCCTCCGTAGACCCGCTGGAGAGGAAGAGAGAAACAAATAAAGACAAAAGAACAACAAGCTTGTCTCACTTTCTTGTGTGCATTTGAGAATGAGGTTACAGACATAGAAGTCTTATTGGATCTTAACACACTCCTACACTTACTCATTCTTTCTTAAGACATTCACAAGCCTTTCACCCTGCCTCCTGCACCTGTATTGGTTTGTGGTTGTGGTCAGTGCTTAATATGCTTTTCGAAAGTAGGCCTGATATAAGAAGCTGATTTGGTGCGGAATATTTCTCACTTAAATGTTGAAAACAATCGTGTTACCTAATTTTTTTTTTCTGTCAGTTATGATCAATTTATTGTGCGCTTGCTGAATGAAAGTATTCAGTCTGATTCCAACCTTTTGAATGATACTGTACAGTACATGAATATTCCATAGCATCTTGAGCCTCTTTTAAAAGGTGCTAAATTAATGTTTGTGGTATATATTTTTTTCTTCTAAACATTTATATTTTCTAAGAGTTTTTTTTTTTGACTATGTTCTACATATCCTTCATTCCTTATGTGTTCATTCATCAGATATTTTGATGCATTGGTTACTCTTTCATCTGTCAAGTGTTTAGGTCTATTAGTTCTATATACCAAATTTTACCATATCTAAACCCATTCCACACATTTTCCCCTAAAAATCAGCACGGAAAATACAAAAAACGTCCGCAGATTCCGTCTGGGCCCGATCATAAGAAATTTTCCTATGCGCCATCATCATATGAACCGACTTGTGGTTCTTTCATCCGTATCCAGGTAACAAAACGACCAGACCGAAATATCTGAGGCTACGAATTTCATGGGGACACGGCAGGAGGTGGGCTATTTCAGGACACGTTCATAGCTATGGGTGGTTTTTTCATGCCCTAAAAGGTTGTTAAGAACCTCACCACAAAACTTCCTGTCTGATTACTCTGGACAGCACCAGTCTGTCTTTAATGACCCCAGACTGTATCAAAACTCAAAATGTACCCCTCATTTAAGCAGCACGGTTTTATATTCATGACAGATGCTAGTTAGTCTAGCACAGCCCCAAACCAGAGACACCTAATACCCCATCTCTGCACAAGGCATTTTCCCCTCCTGCCTCTACTGCGTTTTATTTTTTTAAACTGTGATTAATGAACGCAGGGATATGATGCAAGATGCCCAAGTAAGATTACGGCAGTAAGAAAATTATGGACTGAGAAGAAGGGGAATGAAAAAAAAGCCCTGATCCAGTCCCACTTTAATACTTTCCACAGCACCGAGAGACCGCGGAGCACAGATGTGCGGCAGTGGACAGATGCTGCATTCTTTACAGCTTGTTCTTTTCCACACAGTCACCTAATAAGGGCTGGTGGGGACCTACGCTGGGATACAAATGAAACACACCGTAAGTCAAGCGCCTGCTGTACCACAACACAAGTGTTTGTGTGGTTCCACAGTGAGGATTTGGTTACAAGCTTTTAGGACAGAGCATTCTTCCACTCAGGCTAACCTGTGGTCTCTGCTGCTCGTGCCACTTGATGTGTTGCCATCACGCTAAAACTCAACTCTGACTGGAGCAAAAACATCAAGAACTGCATTATTACAACCAGGTAAGCATATAGGTATGATTATCTGACAAATATCAACATCATTTGATGGGGAAAAGGTACCAGGTGCCAAATCATTCCTTTCGAGAGGATATGAGGGTGACCTTTAGTAAGCTGAAACACTGAGTGGCTTGTTCCATTCAATTTTCATACCCTTCAGTTTCGATAGTCGATTAGCTCTGGCATCAGGAATCTCCATTTTCCCAAACACAGAGCAGGTGCAAAGCTTTTATTACGGCTGCTCGGCTGTGGCTAGTCATTGCAAATTGCGGTTTACTGTCTGAAGAGGATTCGTAATCGGGACCCTTCAAAATCACTTAAAACAGAATAGACGGCTCCATCCAAATTGCCGAAATATTGCTTTCCATCTCAATGAGGATAAAAAAATAAAAATAAAAAAAATCAAGGCTCAGAAAGCAAGCAACTCTACCCCCCTCTTGAACCCCAGACCCCCTAACTGATTGAGGCCGAATAAGAAAAAATAAAAACACATGAAAATTAATCCATTCCAGTCTGAGCAGAAATGTTGGGCCTGCTTCTCCTTAATTCTCTCTTTTTCCAAAGGACGCGGCTTTGTGAGACAAATCTATATGTGGGGTGACAGAAGGCAGCTTGAGTATATTAGAAATGCTCAGCCAAGGACCTTCTGGTTTGGGGACGAAGATAAATATAAAAAGAGAAAGCCAGCCAGCCAAGGACAGTCATAAAATTCTTTCCATTTCCCTTCCAGTATGACAGTACAGGCTAGAAGACCGACACGTGCCTGCTGTAGAGGCCCAAACATGCACCTCTCCTAATGGCGAGCACTGTGGCGTGACGAGTTAATTGGACCTCAGAGCTACGCAACCTACCATCACCAACTAGCAGTTCACAAATCAAACCTGTTCTTCCACAGAGACATGGAAGGAAAAACAATGAAAAGGCCCAAATTCAGTGAAAACACAGAAAGACACGCGCTGCCGCCGCACACACAATCGCCTGAGAGCTGCTGTGGCTCCCGAATGCCCATTTTCCACAGCAATAATATCTTACAGCCGTGGAAGAAATTGAGTAGATGTGTGAGGTGAAAGCCCTGAGGGATTCAAAAACGTTGAAGATGATGAGGGTTGTAACCTTCAAACACATTAACTCCCTGTATGGATATGGAATGATGCACATTCACATTTATCAAAAAGATAAGGGAATCAGAAAAAGGTCAAAAAGGGGAATCATAACACTCTGTAGAGCGATCAATCAAACAGAAAATGATTTCATAGAAAGAGCTCCCCTATTTTTCCATCATCTTTTGGTTTACAACCTGCGACTAATTCTTTTATCCATTATTTTGGAATGGATATCCCTTGTCCTGTGCTTGTAAGTCATATTTAATCATGTAGTAAATTTTTCCAAGTATGCTGCTTTTTACAGATTGAGAGAGTGAAGCTGGATACGGTTGAACAAAGTTAGCTGTAGTTTCAAGGCTTCCTGAAAGGAGGAAATGAACTCAAATAAAGTTCTCTCTTGTGAAATGCCTCGGCCTACACCTTCCACCCCAAACAAGGTTAACTGAGAGCTGCCTGTCGAGCATGTGAATGATCCATTCAGATGGACAGGCATATGGCCTTCACTCCCTCCCACCCTCTTTTACAGTCATCTGCGGAAAGGTTTAGCGGTATTGTACAGGCCCCTGGGGTTGTGTCAGGGAGACCCCCAGCATCAAACATTGAGAAGTTTCCGGTGCAAATCGCACGTACCAGAATCGTCTGATCTCATCTCATGTGCACACTAACTATATTCCATCTCTTGTAGGGGAAAATGTGTCTTTCTGTGCACTCAGACAAATGGTTTACCAACTCCAGTTATTGCTCAGCATTCCCACAGATAAGCACGAACTGGCTGCCTGGATCCAGGGGAGAAGATGGATAACCATCACAGGCAACGATTAAAGAAAAACAAGTATTTAATAGTGCTATTTGAAATATGTATTGGGCACTGCTTTGAATCATGTTGAACTCGTTAAGAATGGCCGTCTAGGGAAACACACTGTAGGAGTGGATTCCATTGTGCTGCCTAAGTGGAAAGTCATGTTCTGCCCAAGTGTTACAGGCTTGCACTGAATACCGACTCTTCGTTCCTGTTGGCCGGAGGTCTTTGAGCCACTATACAGTGTGTGTGTGTGTGTGTATGCATGTATATGTATATATATTGCTGGGCAACGATACATTCTTTTAATCACGATTAATCGCATTATGCACAAAATTCAATAATGAATTCAAAAGTAGTGTATTGTGCACTTTATTTAAAAGTAAAATTTTGGTAAAAAAACATTTGGTTTGCAAACACTAAACAAATAAGGAGCTTTTTTACAGCGGTATTCATTTTACATAGTAGCAGTTAAAACATTTCTTGTAAATCTCAACTTATAACATTAATGTAATCAAATTAAATATAAAACCAAAGCTATTTGCCACTGCCAGGGCATTAACATTTTTATAGAAAATATTTTATTGTTTGTTATAGAAAAACAAGTTATGCTCAGAGTCCAGAGCCTCGATCATAACATTATAACAGGCACCTTTCGAGTAGAGACCTGCACTTTTGCGGGACCCAATGCAACAAGTGCTGCACGGGACAACACTTAATGGGTGAGTGCGGGAGCGGGCGGGTAGAGACTCGTGTGTGCGGGATGTGGGACTATAAGGGTGTACTCACACTAGGCAATCTTAACCGTGCCCGAGCGCCTTTGTCCCCCAAAGCCCGGTTAGTTTGACTAGTGTGATCGCTCCGTGCCGCGTTTGGGCGCGGTTGGTTTAGCCGGCCCTAGTCTCAGCCTCAGACGTCACTCACGCCCACGGACCGCTGGCTGAACGTCTGATGCATATGGCACACAAAAGTGGAAACACTTCAGGAGTTTCGAAGTTGTCATCGGATTGGTTGAATTATATAGGATTTCCGGGAGACGTGTGTGTCACGTTCTTTAACGTTCTGCCTGGAAACAAAGATGCCGTGATGCCAAACCCCCTCGCGAAAGAAGAAAGCCATCATGATTACAACTGTGACGACGAGCACTTATCAGTATCAACTAAACGCTGGATTTTCAAAAGTATGTGAAATATTTAAAGTTCACGGCATAGAATCTTTAAAATACATCTGAGAGTTTTACACTCTGTTTTCTGTTATTGTGGCGACATTTCCACGCCCCGAAACGTGACGCTGAACGCAACGAACTGTGATTGGTTGCTTGACATGTCGGTCAAACGGCCTCATGGGCGGGCCTTGGCCAATGAAAGCTGCCATGGATTCCAGACCTTCAGCCGTCAGTCTGAAGGTCTGGCTAGGCGAGACTAAGCCGGCCCTGGCTTGGTTGGAAGAGGTGGGCCACTGTTCAGTTGGGCTTGGGTGCACTACGCATGTAGTGTGAGCGCTAACCGCGCTGGAGCGCAGAACTTATATTGCGTAAATATATTGTGAGAGGGCCATGTGTCACCACGTCCCAAACAACTCAAAATAATAAACCACAAAGTTAACAAAACGATGCACTCCACTGTGCTGCAGGAGAGCGCTTCTCTGCTGTCTTCACGTGCTATCGGAAACTTCCTATTTCCAACTTATGAAGTCATGATTACGAGCACGTTGCATCCTTTTCTGTTAAAAATAACAGTGAACAGTGGTTTTTGAATGTTGATGCTTTGCCTAAATAATTTTATCGGAAGCGCCGTTCATGTGAGCGCTGCTGCAGTCTTAGGCCCACCCCAAATGCTCTCAGTGGTATATATGTGTGTGTGTGTAATATATATTCGAATGTGTACCAAACTAATACAGTATTTTATAAAAAAAATTTCAGGAAATTTAAATAATAAATGGCGTTTTGACAGTCTTTGATGTGGCATGACAGATCGCTGTATAAACGCCTTGGAGAGCCACTTAGCACGAGTGAACGCGATCATTCCTTCCTCTGTACTACTAGTTTTAACGCGAATAAACATGTCTGAACATCTCATGCCTCATGTAATTGCTCAATCAGCGTTTCAATCGCGGAAAGACATCAACAAAACAGCGTGGAAATAAAATGTCATGTAGCATTTCATTTACCTCAACAAGTCATCAGTGTCCACAGCTCGTTAGTTCACTAGAGAATTGAAGAGAGGAGCATTTTGCAAAATATTACACCATATACTCATTATATTTTACTAAACCTATTAGTCTTAATTATTTAATGTATGTTTAATAATTAAACTGCATTATGTGCAATTTACATGTTTGCATACAATTTTTTTTTAAGTTGTGTTGATCATCCATTTAAAATAAATAGTAATTCAATTTAAGATTGGGTTAAGTTGTTAGGCCTAATTGTAACCTTATAATGTAAAAGGGCACCCTATAGTTTGAAGCATAAGCTGAGGTATATTTTTAATCACTAAGAAAATTTTAACTATAACTGAATGTATTTAAAGAAAGAGCAACTTTCTAAAAAAAAAAAAAAAAAAAAAGGTTTAGTTTTCCCCCTGCTGTACAGAAATCATACCCAAACAGTGACGTTATATTTGTGTACTGTTATACCCATAATATATATATATTAGTGGTGTCAAAATTAGCGCGTTATCGCAGGAGATTAATTTTTTCAGATTAACGCATTAAAAATATTTAACGCCATTAACGCAGGGGCGGGGCTAGGGTTGGCCACCCCATTCACAACCGCTGCTGCCTCTGTCTCTTTTTTCTTGAAAAGGATTGCGTTTATTTAGATGCAGAACGTCTTTATGACCGCATCAAACGGGAGACGTTTCAGAGGCGGAAAAGACACTGTGCTCGTAGCGCGCGTTCTTTAAATACACGCACAAAGGTGCCTGCGCGCGCTGTAGCCAGGGCCGTATGCAGATTTTTATAAATACCGAGGTCCCAAAATGGAGATTGGTAGGGGGGTTCTGGGGCATGCTCCCCCGAGAAAATTTAGATTTTCCTGACTTACATGTGTGCATTTTAAAATGTTTTAAGGCTCATAAATTGGATAATAATATAGGTTTAAAACCAAGTCAGTGGGCAGTAGCATAAATTATTTTTCAAGATAACAGATTCTTAAACATGAGAATCAGATTAAATGTTGCAATGACTGATCCACGCTAACTGGAAATAGAGAAGATGTGTTTATGAATTTAATAAACTCAATTATAATTGAGTTTTGATTTATAATTGTAGCCTTCAGCAAATTCACGTGTCTAAAATGATTAAACATTAATATTATTATTATTATTATTATTTATTCACACTGATAGAAATTAATATTTTCCAATAAGTTTAAACTTTTTTTTACATTTTATGGGCATTTTTACCTTTATAAAGCCATTTTTTTTCTAAAAGTGTCATTATCTTTTGAGTCAAATTCTTACATTTAATCAGTGAAGAAGAATAAGAAGTAATTTGGTCTGTTACCAAGCAAATTAACTCAACACAGAAGCTGCATCTGAAGTGGCATTTAGATGTATTTACACACTGTTTAATGCAAGACATGAATGCATTTAACCTGCAATTACAATTGCATGAATAATGTTTTGATATATTAAACATAAAACGTTGAATACTGATATTTGAAATTATTTAAAATATGAAAAAAATAGGGCGTAAAAGTTGAAATGTGGAATTAAAACCACCAATAGGTGGCAGCAAATTACTGTTAATAAGTGAGTCTTTGCGCCTGAACCAAATCATGTAAACGGTCGATTAATTCGGGAACGAAACACCATTATGTTGCTCAGAGACGCAGAACAGCTATGACTGTGTTTGGTATGATTTTTGTTGGCGAAATAGAGCAAAAACAGGCAATATGGTGTCTAAAACGTAAGTCTCTTAATTAACTTTACATTTATAGAACTGTTGTAAAAAAAAAATCAATATTTGTAATCATGGTTATTTTTTCGAGAAAAAGAACAAACGTGATGTCCGCACACTGATATAACTGCTCCATAAAAGTATTTATTGCAACATTTCGACCATCAGGTCAATTGGAGAAAAACACACTCTTCATGTGAAATTGATTAACTATATGAAGTGTTATGGATATATACATTTTCTGCCCCAATGTCTTGAATATTGTGATCATTCTTAATGCATTTTATTAGACTGAATCATGCAGTGAAAGAACGCACTCTAAATGCGCACGCGCTCTAGTCTACACTTCATGTAATGTATGCGTGCTAATGTAGGGGTGTTTTAAATGGTTTTTGTAAAATACTCAATGTCAAATCGCACATCGTTAAAACAACAATTACGATATTATCGTAGACGCTGAGGCATCTCAGATGAGAAGATCTGTTATCTTGGCTTTTAATCCTTGCAGCACCAAATCAGAATTAATATGTAATTATTTTACAACTTCTGTTATTGGAAAAATACCGAGGTCCGGACCTCGGGGACCTCAATGGTAGGTACAGCCCTGGCTGTAGCCTGTATAATTTCATATCAAACAGCGAAAGAAACTATGTGCATGCAATGTCCTAGTTATGCCGTCAGTTAAGGCATGAAGTTACCAAAAAGGCGATTAAAGCTTCCTTAAAACTGTGTGCATGCATGCAATATGTTATATATGCGTCACATTTAAGAACATGTCTCTGAAATGGTTTTAAAAACTGTCCTGAGGCACCGCAGTCTCCCTCATCTAACACACCCGATTCAACTCGTCCGCTCATTAGTAGAGACTTTAAGACCTGAAGTGGGTCAGAAAAGGTAAAGAGAGTTGTGAGAAAATACGATGCATGTCAGATCCGCGTCACTTTCAGCAGCAGCAGCTTTTAAAGCAATAGCAGGCAAATAAACTAATAACCAGCTGCCGTGATGTCTATTAATCCAAGAACAATAAAAAAAAAAAAAAAAAAAAAAAAAAAAAAAAAAAAGAGGAAATCAATAACTTTTATAGCTTTAAGGGGTTCATCTATATTTAATTTAGAATTTAGTGTTTGGCTACTATTCATTTTCTGCATATTTCTGCTGAAGGCCACAGGTAGCTAAATATGTCATTTATTATAATGGGTTCGTGTGAAGATTGTTTTAAGTTCACTTAACTTAGAAGTTAAGTCTAATAAATGTTAAAATTGATAGCTCTCAATTATACTGTAATGCTGAATGGCTAGAGTCAATGGCTAAATATTAAGGGGAAAAAAACTATTTTATAGAGACATCAGTAGTATTGATATCAGTGATGCTGGCCTTCAATCATAAAAACGATGCAATTAAAGAAATATAAAATATATTGTCTTTATGTTGTTTGTACATTGTACATTTGAAGATTGAGTGTGAAATTATAGGAATATAAAAGTATATTTAAAAACTTTAATGTTAGGTGGGATTCATTTTAGAAAAATGTGCGATTAATTAGTTATTTTTTTTTAATCTATTGACAGCACTAATATATATATATATACAGTATATATATCAGGGGTGTAAGACAATATCGATACACGTGTCAGTACTTAATGACAGCTTTCCTAAAAATATATCCTATTCCTAAAATAAGAAATATCCCAATATATCGCCTTGCTTACAGTATTTCAATGTATTGCAATATATCGTATCGCAACTCCTGTATCGTGATACGTATCGTATCGCCAGATTCTTGCCAATAAACAGCACTAATATATATATATATATATATATATATATATATATAGCAAATGTATAACCACAAACATTTATAAATATTTAATGTACATAATTTTGAAATAGAATACATATGATTATTGATATTATTATAATTATTAATAGACAAAAATAAAACTTTTGTGAGAGGTGCGTGTTTACAATTCTTAAGTTCACATTTCTTATGGGAGTGAGATGGAATAAACTCATCTGGTACAGTTTGTCCTTATAAAGACAATGTCTCGACTCTCGATATATGAACTACAAAAGCATGGGAACACTGCTTGATGCATCAGTGGAGACACATATACACAAGTCTAACTCACAGACAAACAGAGTGGGCTGCCAGGTCAAGCCGGTGCAGTCATCACTAGCAGGTTTAGTAAGCATCTGAACTACAAATCCAATAGGCTAGCTGGAGGACAAAGTCCTGCTGTTAGTCTCATCAATCACCTGTTCCTTCCATCAGAGATACGAAACACCCACACGCAAACATCAACAGACACAAAACCTATTCACTGAACCGCTGCAAAGTCTGGCCATTCCTGACCCCCACAGACAAACGGCCAAACACTGAGTAAAGGACATTGAGACTATAATCATCCACTACTGGCTACAAATCAGACGAACAGATGCCCATTTGCTCTCCATGTCCATGGCTAATTCAAATCTGGTCTACCATACATACAAAATTAGAAACAATGCCAAACGACCCCTCCAAATTAAAATCCCAGTGACTTCAGCCGATTATACTAAAGTGTATCCACCTGAGCCAGGGTCAGTGAGGGGAAAAGCGTGGTAATCGAAAGCTGCGCACAGCTACAGGCCTCGAGGCTTCTGGCCACGGTGCTCCTCCTCCAGGAGTGAACCTGTGGACAGATGAGATAAACTCATTTTGGAAATGGAGCGTTTTTTATTTCAGTCTAAAACACGTCTCCATTTTTCCATAACTCCTGCCTTAATTGGATTCCGGGGGCTAATGGCTTTCCCAGCTTTAGCTTCTCCCCCCAAATGTTTTCATTTTTTTTGTTCTTTCTTCTGACTCCCGTTGACTTTCTTCCCCGTTTCTACTTCTCCTAAATTGTGGTCGCCCTCAGCCTGCAGAGAGGTCATTAGGATTAGCCGATCACTGCAAACCTGTCTTCACATCATATCACATCATACTTTATGCAAAATAATGGTTCGGAATGGTTTTGAAAATGTTTGATATTTTGAACTGATTTAAAAAATATCTTGCTTTCATCTGTTATGTATTTGTTTGAAGCAACTTGAAAATCTGTTAGTATGTAATTCTCAGTCATTTAATGTATGATGTAACCATTTTAACACCCATCAAGTGTATGGTATAGTGTATTGTATTTTATTTTGCACATTTTAGAAATCTTATTCACATGAATACTGTATGTTCCAAAATTAGCATAAAAATGTTTCCTATTTTAATACATTTCAAAATGTAATTTTATTCCTGCGATGGTTCAGCAGCCATTACACCAGTCTTCAGTGTCACATGATCCTTCAGAAATCATTCTAATATGGTGAATTGATGCTCATAAAAAAACTAATTAATTACTTAAAAAATGCTACTGACCCCAAACGTTTACATGGCAGTGTACATGTATGAAAACCCCGCTATTATAGTTGTTAAATGTTAGTTCCGTCTACCAAAGCAATACAGAACTTTTCTGTCATCTTGCACACATACTGTATATGCACAAACACGTGCACTGGTTCAGCTGAAAACCGTACTGCTGACGTACATGAATGGATGGCACACTTGGGATTAAGACTAATACTCCTTGCTCACCTGACACTCCTTCATCCTAGTGACACAGGGGGAGCAGAACTAGCAATGCATCCTTGTTATAAAGTCTTACAGTACTACAACACCAGGTTCAAATCATAACAGCGAATTAGACCGTAGGCTTTAAAGAGGTCTATGTTTTCCCCTTCAAAAAATTCTCCTGTTACATGGAATATGTAATGCATGGCAGGGCACGGAAGCTCGAAGGAGCTGCCCTGGGACCAGCCCTTGAGGTGCTTTGGCCGCTGGGAGGAAGAGGAGAGGCTGCGGTCAGAAGGCCAGTAATGAAAGCGTGGAAGAAAACAGGAGGGCAGAGAAGAAAAAAAAAAAGCAGCGAGACGCACAGCGTTGAAAAGGTTATCCCTATTGAATGACGGTGCTTGATTGAGCTTGGCAGACAAGACTGTGCGGCTTTATTTATAAACTTTCTACCCACAGGATCGCCTGTGAAATCAAGAGTTTAAATGAGTGGCCAGCGGCTTAGGGTTTACACAAACAGACTAATGTCTACTAGTGAGAGAGAGAGAGAAAAGAGCCAGAGAGAGAGAAAAAAGAGCCAGAGAGACACAACCAAGAGAGAAATATCATTATGCAAATGATAAATGATTTTTGTACTATTTGAGATATTTAATACTTAAGGATCCACTGAAACACTGTACTTTTTGTGGCCACTGAACAGAGCTGTCCCAGACGGGCATACTGTACAACAGAGTACATAAGTCTGTGCGGTGACAGATAATGAGAGCGCTACAGCACACTCATTTTCCACACACTGACGCTAGAGATGGAAACCAGACTAAGGCCTGACTGAGAGCTGGCCTTCAAACAGCCCAATGTCCAACACACACCACATCAAGAGCCTGCCGGACCTCCACCACAAAGCCTGGAAATGAACCAGTGCCTTTAACTGCAATATGTTTAACATTCACAAAGAGCTTTTTAAACTAAAAACACTGCCAACATGCAGGAAAATCACAAAGTACAGCTGCTCAGGGCGATTGTATGAGAAACTAGTGCACATTTGCATCTTTTTTTACCACAGGACTGTAGAGATTACTTAGATTTCACTGATATCAGATATTTCAGTTTGATTCTCCACTTCGCATTGTGAATGAGACACAGGAATTGCTACTAACAATAACAAAGTCAATCTTAAATAAAACATACAAAGCACATGGTAATGACCGTGGAAACTACCGCAGGAAAAAAAAATACAGACTGAAAACGCAGACTGCTACCACTTATAAATGATGAGATACGTGAAGCCAGAAGGAAGCTAGACAATGATACTATAGGACATGCAACAGCGTGCAGCCACATGTCAAAAAAGATTTTTGTCCACAGACACACACAGAGAAGGAGAGAGAGAGGGAGGAGATTGAGAGCTAACAACACATGAAACTGTTAGGAGAGAATGACACAGAACGGGATATACAAACTCTTCATCAATAATATGAATCAGACAGAAGAGAGAGGAATGATATGGGACAGAGGACAAACACAATCAAGCATAATCAAAAAGAGCTCACCAATATGGAGTCCACTTAAATAGGAGGCAAACTCAGTGTCCTCTTCAAATTATGAAAGGCAGAAGGAATCAGGACAGATTTATATTAGAGAGAAGTTAGGAACACTACTACATACTGAAAGATGAGCAAAACAAAAGATTGTCAATTTGGCTTATAGGTATAAAAATAAAACGGACAATGACCACAGTACCATTTAAAGGTTTGGGATCAGTAAGATTTTTTAAAAAATAAATTACATTTATTCAGCCATGGAGAATGCATTACACTGATCAAAAGTGACATTAAAGACTTTTACACTGTTAAACAAAAAATTCTGTTCATCAGAGAATGCTGGGAAAAACTGCCACTCTCAGAAAAAAGGTACAAAATCTTTCAAAATGTACTAATTTGTATCATAATGAGGTACTAATATGCAGCTTTTAGGTACTAATATGTACCTTTAAGGTACTTAAGGTGTACCTTTGAAAAAGTACCACCCCAGTGACAGTGTGGTTTCCACAAAAATATTAATCAGCACAACTGTTTTCAGCACTGATAATAATCAGAAATGTTATAAATCAGCATTTCTGAATGATCATGTGATAGAGATGACTGGAATAATGGCTGCTAAAAATTCAGCTTTGCCATCAGGAACAAAAGACATTTTAAAACACATTAAAGTAGAAAACAGTTATATTTGTAATCACAATGAAATTGTTTTACTGTATTTTTGACCAAACAAATGCAGCTTCGATGAGCATAAGAGACTTTTTTCAAAAACATTACCGACCCCAAACTTTTGAACCGTTGTGTATTTTACAGACAAACACAACTATCATATTTCTTCATCAACTGATCCTCTACAGCCGAACCAGATGGACAGATCTATTGGCAGTGTTCACAGTCAACATTCACAACTTTCCATGTGGGCCATAAACTTAAGATTTATTTTGTCTATTAGACAACTCATAATGCATTCGATACATATCTTACAGATGGGATAAAAGTTATTCAAAACATATTTTGAATCTTACACAACAATAAGACTATGAAATACTGAGGGAAACATTCACGTTCAAACTCACATTCACACGGTCATTCATGAAGAAAGACTAAAATGGATGGGATTCATCTGAGCACTCATCATACTAATATCATTTAAAGGGTAAGGCGTAGTTGGAAAGGCAAAAATTGATGTATTGTGTGCCTGTGAGTGTATGTCTTAGTGTATGAGAGAGATACAGTATAGTGAACTCTTGGCCCCTTTACACACTCTGCTACGCTCCATTAGGTGGTTGTGGTCCAATGAATGCTAATCAACCATGTCTTCACTGTTTGGGTACTCTGTTACCACATACAGGGGTCCCAAGCCAATGATCTAATGGCTATGACATCTAATAGGCGAATCAGAGTTAGTCCGAAAGGTGTACCTTCAATGTCCTCCACTGGGAAAGCAAAGAAAGGAATATGATAAACATAAAAAAAGATTAAGAACAGATCAAGAGAGGGATGAGGAGAGCAAAAGAATGGAGGAAGAAGAAACTGACCTACCCCATTCAACCGTCTCATCATCTTACGAAGAGAAAAAATAAACAAAAAGGAAAGATAGTCATGTGACTGGAAGCACACATTACAAACATTTGAAATACACTGAAATATACAAATTTAAAGGGACAGTTCAACAAAACCTGTTTTACTTTCGTCTGCTGTTTTTATGAAAGTCAGTGAGATCCAATGTGGTTTGTTCTTCAAAAAGTCTTCTTTTTCACAAAAGAAAGTGAGTCATACAGGTTTGGAACAACATGAGGGTGACGAATTGATCACGGTTTTCAATTTAGGGTGAACTATCCCTTTAAATGTCAAACTAATGTAAAACTGTATGTTTGTTTTCTATGAAAAGTATTTAGTATGCTACTAAGTGGTAAACCATTGCTTACCTCATAGGAAACTGTAACTACCGAACAACTAACAGTTCATAACAGCAGAGAAAGTGTTTTTGAGTGTGCATGTGCAGGCCTGAAGACATGAGAACATTTGGAGTCACTTTAAAAGCTTCCTCCAGTTCATGTGGTCTCAATTCCACTAAACAAGCTTAAATCAAAACACACACGAGCAAAGGGCAGCATCTACACCGCCTGCCATACACATCCACACAGTCCTGCCAAAAAGCAATACCATGAAGAGAAGGATGGAGGGCAGTAAAATCTTTTGTGTGCTATCAGTCAAGTGAATCCTTAGGCATCTGCTTGTCGGTGTGACCCAAAGGACCAAAAAGACAAAATTTATTAAAATAAAAATGAAAAGCAGATCTAAGGGCATGTTTAAAGTCTGAGACAAGAAGTGAGGCCACTAAGCTTAGGATAAGAAAAAATATACAAAGCAAATGGCTATGATTTACAGGTGAAAATGGATAACTGTCACATCTGTCATAATTACTGACATTTCAGAGAATTTAAATCAGAAAAGAACTTTCAGTAAAACATGTCTCCAGAATCCTTTTTTGGATTTGCATGGCGTTTAGTCACAAAGTACCATAAAATACATAAATTGGACCAAGCAAATATGAAAACAAGATTATTGAAATTATGCCATTTCTACATGAGACAATAATTCCAAAAAGATAGCAGATGCCTTTTGCCTACAACAATTCATAAATTAATCTAGAACAGATGATTAATACAAATAAGAGAGGATGGTGAGTGTAGATTAAAGGGATGCTTAAATTGTTTCCATATCTACAATGATGACAGAACAACTGGAATGAAAGTAAGTATATCTGGTCAAACAAACAAAGGGCACAAACCAGAGCGTGTGAAGAGGCAGGATAGACCTACCAACTCACTATGTTTACATACACAGATTTAAATCAACCCCACTGTAGATTCCACATGTACTGTTTATATGCACCCTATGTAAATATATCAGTTGACATGTGCATATATCCCGAAGAAAATTGTTCAACGTGCAATGTCAACACCACAATAACAACAAGAAACTTGTGATCAGTGGCCCTGAAGATGTTAAAGTTACTAACTGATATTAGGTTGCATGAGGATTATTAACTGAAATTAGGTTGCAAGCAAATGCAGCTAGTGTAAGACACAATTTTCTCAAGACGCAAGAGGAAGTGAGAAAAGTTCATCATAAAAGATGACGATAAGATGTATTAAGAGGAATCCACTTGTAAACAATATAAACAGACATTGACTAAAATTTATAGAAAACATTAATACCATAGGGTTGCTAACTAGAAGGTTGCAGATTTGACATTTCTGTGTAAAAGGGATTAAACAAGAAAAAAAAAATTATAGTACAGAGTAGGGATGCACCGATACCAATACTGGTATCGGGCCGATACTGAGCTCATGTACTCGTTAAAATGCCCCGATACCAAACGCCGATACCACACAGCATGTGATAAGTGCCATATTCAGACAAAGAAACACACAACAGAATAACAGGCAGCAGAATTGAGTTATTAGAGATTAAGGATGTCTACGAAGCAGATGTATGCAATGAATGATGTTAAACATTCAGTATTAATGCGCGAGCTCGTCGAGTGAATATTCCTTTCTCGCAGACATCACTGGAAAGTTTGTAGTTCTGTCGGATATATCAAAAACAAGTAAAACAATGCACAAGTTACTTAACGGTAGGGAGGGAGAGAGAGAGAGCGCGCGCTCTTCTGTTGTGTGATCTTTATTGATGTTCGCTCACTTAGCACGCATTATTTGGATTAAAACTAAATCGTAAATATACAGTAAGACAATTGATAGGGGCATTCACTATAAACGTTATTTATTTTCAACCTTAAGCATAGGCTACACGACTTTCTGGCGAAAGTGAAACTAACAGCCTGTTTGAAATGCGCAAGGCTGTTCTGTACTTGTCCCTCTCATTGTACTGCACCAGTACAAATACGTGCGCGCGTTTTGCTTGCTTCATGAGTGATTCTGCATTATATGAGTGGCTTTGGAATATAAATCGCAGCATGTTTCAGATGAAAAGAAAAACGCGACTTCTATTTCTGAAAATATCACAGTTAGGAGATTTATAACGAGTGGTTCCCTGCATTATTTCAGCAAACGCATGATTACAGTACTGAGCCGCTGCAATGGAGCAGCTCTAATGCTATTAAATTAAAGATGATGTACCATAGAGCAAAAAAAAATGAACAGTGAAAGTAACAAAAACTTGTACAAATACATTTTAATGTGCATAATTAAGTGTGAAAATACATTCAAACCAAAAATTATTCAGACAGCAGATATAATTTTTGATATTTGTTTACTAGTGGGTGCACGACACTATAGTTCATTTATGTAAGTGAGGATAGCAAAATAAAGTAAACTGTGACATATTATATCCAAAAATTCTTCATACAGTGGACTACCAATAAAACTGATAAAAATTTGGAACCAAAAATTATTCAGACCGAGTCTGGAAGGGTTGCCCGACAAAGTATTGATAGTTGTGTAAATATTGTCATACTAACAGCTGTCTGAATAATTTTGGTTGATTGTAATCCATCACATACCTTTCTATCAAAGTTATCTGACATTATCAAGCTGAATTTGTTCCGACACAGTTTAACTCTGAGTTCTTGTCATATTTTATTACCATAAACCATAGCGAATAAACACTGATAATGTGAGAAATGTTGAAGGTGTCTGAATAAATGTTGGTTTGACTATCTATTTGATAAATGAAGTTAACCAATTAACATTATACATACTCTTTTGGTTTCTGTACCCAATATTTTAAAAATTTACAAATGCAATGAAAATATCGGTATCGGTACTCGGTATCGGCAAGTACCAAAAATAAAAGTATCGGTATCGGGCGAGTACTGGAAAAAGTGGTATCGGTGCATCCCTAGTACAGAGACAGGTTCTGTCAGTTGTTGACTGGATGGAGGCAGACATTTAAGAAGGCCTTTTACATTTTAAGAAAGAAAAAGAAACTTATGCATGGATGAATTGTTCACAATTCAAAAATTACATTTTGTTCACAAAAAAAAAACCATCCCTCTAACACTTGCGCTCTCTATTCTTTTACTATTCTAAATGTTTGTTTATTTATTATAGAAAAATAGATATATAAAAACACAAACCTTGCTATGTGTATTGCGTTAGACTAACCGAGACTTGTTGGATTTGATTGCTTCTATTGTCCTCATTTGCAAGTCGCTTTGGATAGAAGCATCTGCTAAGTGACAATGTAATGTAAAGATCATTAATATTCATTTAAACAAAACAACAACAACAACGAGTGAATTTCCATTTCAAGCCAACTATAAGTACCTTGCTCAAGGATATAATGGTGCTCCTTCCTTGTGAGTACTGAACCAGCACCTTCTAGTTACTATTCCTTAACATTAATCTACATAGTGTAAGGTACTGTGTTCCCAGCCCTTTTAACCCTTTATTAGAGCAATTCATGAGCATCTACTGGATAATGACTATTTGTTTTAATCCCTAAAAAATACTTTTGCCAACAAAATACTTTTGAACAATGAACAACTGTGAAAAACAAACTGGTAAATCCATTATTTTTAAGATTAATTTCCATGCTTGAAAACCATGATTTGTAAATGTTTTTTTTTTTTAAATCTATGACTGTAGAAACACACAGTTTTACTTTCTATACCTGTTCAGGGGTGTATAGTTTGTAATGGATATGACATACAGCCTCAGCTAGTGATCATACTGTTCTGATAATAAGGCTTTATGTGAGTGCACATATCTGCAGCGCAAAGCACTAGCGTGTGTTCAGTCATCCAAAGAGAGCCCCTCATCTCTGCTCTTTGAAATATGGGCTAACGTCACCGCACTGCAGGCCAGTGGACAGATGGTCTTACTCTTAAAGCACACGCTCACGCAGTTTCAAACAAACAAACCTCTTTCTTCCAAGCACACTTATACGCATCTATACCTGTGTGAGAACACATTTGGATTGGTATTGTATATGGTCTGTTTCTGGTCAAGTCATACAAGGATCTTTTCAGTTTTTCTTACAAATTCCCATACATGACGTGATTCTGAAAAATTCTACACATGAAAAGTTGAAAAAAGGCAGCACTTTAATATTACTTATTTGTTATAAAGACTCTGCAAAGATGACAGCAGTTTCACGACTCCTGGGGTGGTCCTGGAAAACTCATCAAGAACCGATACCTCAGTGACATGCACATCAACTTTTCCTTCTCATTGTTTTAAGCAGCTGATAGAGTGATGGAGAAAAATGGAAGAGGTGGGAGGCCGAGCATGTGGCATGGGGGATAAGAATCCAGAATGGCTGTATTATTCAATCAAGTGTGTGTGGAGCTGTCCGGATGACGGCAACATGTCGAGAGTGTTGCTGTGCGTCTGTCTCGTGGTGAGTCTTAAGTGTGCCCATGTGTAGAGAGTAACCCAGCAAAGCTCCGTAAAGACCCCTGCTGTCAGCCAGTGGGAGAGATTAGAGCTGTGGTGTACAAATACACGCACATGAATGTCCATGAATACACATGTGTGCACATATCTGCCTGGCACCAATCAGGGGAGTCTGGGCTCCCTGACTGCATTCACTTCACCTTGCACTTCCCAACCTTCCCTCCCTCTCATCTAATCTTTTCCGGTTGCTGTTCCTACAATTCGTCTTTTTTTTTTTGCCATTGCTCTACTTAAAGAGTCACGTCACAGCATCTGCAATACATGGGCCTCTTGCATATGACAGTTTAAAGATCATTACTGCAGTAGTCCAGGAACAAAAGGATGAGTATATACAGGGCTCAACAATAAGGTGGCTTGCAGGCCTGATGTCAGTGAGATAGTTTTTCAGGCCATTGCTGCATTACAATTGAAAATTTCACATTCAGTGTCCTTATAAATCAATGTTTTACGGCAGTGGTTCTCAAACTTTTTGATTCAAAGGCCACACGCTGTCCAACATAATATTAAACACCCCCCACCCCCCATTTAGGCTATGATATTTCCAGTATTTCTACTGTAATTATGACAAAGCTTTTTTTCAACTTTTTAATGAACAGAAACAGAGTAAACTGAGTAATTTAGGGTGGAAAAAAATAAATGTTTACATATATATATATATATATATACACACATACACACAGTATCTCACAGAAGTGAGTACACCCCTCACATTTTTGTAAATATTTTATTATATCTTTTCATGTGACAACACTGAAGAAATGACACTTTGCTACAATGTAAAGTAGTGAGTGTACAGCTTGTATAACAGTGTAAATTTGCTGTCCCCTCAAAATAACTCAACACACAGCCATTAATGTCTAAACCGCTGGCCACAAAAGTGAGTACACCCCTAAGTGAAAATGTCCAAATTGGGCCCAAAGTGTCAATATTTTGTGTGGCCACCATTATTTTCCAGCACTGCCTTAACCCTCTTGGGCATGGAGTTCACCAGAGCTTCACAGGTTGCCACTGGAGTCACTGGAGGATGTTAGAGACCTTGCACTCCTCCACCTTCAGTTTGAGGATGCCCCACAGATGCTCAATAGGGTTTAGGTCTGGAGACATGCTTGGCCAGTCCATCACCTTTACCCTCAGCTTCTTTAGCAAGGCAGTGGTCGTCTTGGAGGTGTGTTTGGGGTCGTTATCATGTTGGAATACTGCCCTGCGGCCCAGTCTCCGAAGGGAGGGGATCATGCTCTGCTTCAGTATGTCACAGTACATGTTGGCATTCATGGTTCCCTCAATGAACTGTAGCTCCCCAGTGCCGGCAGCACTCATGCAGCCACAGACCATGACACTCCCACCACCGTGCTTGACTGTAGGCAAGACACACTTGTCTTTGTACTCCTCACCTGGTTGCCGCCAAACACGCTTGACACCATCTGAACCAAATAAGTTTATCTTGGTCTCATCAGACCACAGGACATGGTTCCATGTTCTTAGTCTGCTTTTCTTCAGCAAACTGTTTGCGGGCTTTCTTGTGCATCATCTTTAGAAGAGGCTTCCAAAAAAAAAAAAAAATTTGTTGATAAAAAAAAAAAAGAGGCGGCTTCCTTCTGGGACGACATCCATGCAGACCAATTTGATGCTGTGTGCGGCGTATGGTCTGAGCACTGACAGGCTGACCACCCACCCCTTCAACCTCTGCAGCAATGCTGGCAGCACTCATATGTCTTTTTCCCAAACACAACCTCTGGATATGACGCTGAGCACGTGCACTAAACTTCTTTGGTCGACCATGGCGAGGCCTGTTTTGAGTGGAACCTGTCCTGTTAAACCGCTGTATGGTCTTGGCCACTGTGCTGCAGCTCAGTTTCAGGGTCTTGGCAATCTTCTTATAGCCTACGCCATCTTTATGTAGAGCAACAATTCTTTTTTCAGATCCTCAGAGAGTTCTTTGCCATGAGGTGCCATGTTGAACTTCCAGTGACCAGTATGAGAGAGTGAGAGCAATAACACCAAATTTAATACACCTGCTCCCCATTCACACCTGAGACCTTGTAACACTAATGAGTCACATGACACCGAGGAGAGAAAATAGCTAATTGGGCCCAATTTGGAAATTTTCACTTAGGGGTATATTCACATTTGTGGCCAGCGGTTTAGACATTAATGGCTGTGCGTTGAGTTATTTTGAGACAGCAAATTTACACTGTTATACAAGCTGTACACTCACTACTTTACATTGTAGCAAAGTGTAATTTCTTCAGTGTTGTCACATGAAAAGATATAATAAAATATTTACAAAAATGTGAGGGGTGTACTCACTTATGTGAGATACTGTATATATATATATTGTATTAGACTTTTGCATATAAATCTATTAGATTTTTCAAATATATACATATACTAATAAGAATATATACTGTACATACACTAATAAGAATTTATTAATTTAAAATGCTTTAAGCTTTGAAGTCATCCTTCGGTGTCTCTGAAGGTTTGTCGAGGCCCCCTGGTGGGCCCCGGACCACTGGTTGAGAACCACTGTTTCAGTGATTTTATCAACACTGTTTTTGCAAATTATAATGATTTGTCTCCAAAATAATGTCTAGCCATGGGTAAGATTTGGTCAAATTCTCTTGAAAGTACCAGTAAAAACGTTGAAAACGACAAACCCATCAGTAATGTTTTGCATCGTGTGCTATAATTTTCTAGCAAAAGTGTTTATGAAGGTTATATTACAGCTTTATAGGTTCCAACTTTTTGCAAAAAAAGAAAATCACTTTTGTGAATAAAAATTAAAACTTAAGTTTAAAAGAGAAATACAAATATTATACATAAAGAAACACTGTTAATAATAAAAATCAAGTATTTTTTCATAGTGGGGCCACAACTAATAGCCTGACTGGACTAGCACGAAAAAAGAAACAAAAAAAAAAACTTATTGTTGAGCCCTGCTGTGTATGTGCATGTTACAGTGGTTGTTTTAGTTTCTGCATGATTGTATGAGTGTGGTCCTTACAAATTCTTTTGCTGGGGGTTCTCTGAAGAGTCGTGACGGTCATGGGTCTCCAGGTTGCCAACCTCCTGAAAGAATTGAGAGAGAAAGATAAAAAGCTAGAGAGGCAAATAAATAATCTACACTCACAAAATCAGTGTTTGGAACTGACATGTATTTACTAGCTGATATGAGTGAGAAGCAATTTCATCCATCAAATCTGAATCAACCGACGACAGCGAGTGCTGAAAATGTAAGGGAGTCCGTTTGACCATCTAATACATTTGTCACACTCGTTTATAACCAAAATGTGTAAAATGTAACTTAATTAGAAATTTACCACTCGGAACCAGACTGACAAATCTATTCTGTTGCTGTGAGTGTAGCCATACAGAGACATGCAATAAAACCATCAGATTTCATGACCGTATGGGGATTACTAAACACTTCACTACAATGCAGAGCTACCTGCCTAAGTATCCATTAGTGAGTGAGTGTGTGAGCGAGAGAAAGAATGGTAAGCCAGAAACAGCACTTGCTACTGTACATTTGACAGGTTCAAAAATGTTTTACAATTGAAAGTTACTTTTTTCAAGAGAAATAGAGCAAAGAAACTATTTCCTAAGAAAGCGCACATGTGCATGCACGTCAGAGTCCGCTTTACAAAGAACGCCACTGATGTGCAATTTTCCGTGTGTGGACGTCCAAAGTGGATGTGAACCAGTGCTATCATTGTCTGTCATTACTCATTCCAGCCCAGACAGCCACGGAAATCCAAAGTATTTTGGCCGAGCCCTCTTGCACAAAAAGGGAAAAAAATGACGAGGAAGACAAAAAAAAAAGTCAGAAAAGTCATTCCTTTCATAGTAGGGAGTGAAAGTCAGGTTGTAATGGAGTGGAAGAAGTCTGGAATGATCGAGAGACAGAGAGATGGATGCAGGACTGGAGAATATGATATATGAGGGGGCTGGACAGAGGGCGGACAGGATGATGGAGTCATGGAGTGCTGTTGAATTTAAAACTGGTGATAGTGGGAAGAAAAGGAGCAGGGAAGAGATAAAAGCATTGGCTAACCTCTCCTGAAAGTGTTTGGATGGGATGAGTCCTGCGCGCAGGTTGCCATCACCCTCCAGTTTGGCTTGCCACCAGGTGGCATCGTCCTGGCTCATAACCTGCAGGATATCTCCCTTCCTGAATGCCAAGCCTGCCTCCTTGCAAGGGATCGCCTTATCCTCAACTGGATTGTAGTCAAAAAGTGCCTTTACAAACATCTGAAGAGTAAGAGAGAGAAACAGCTTTAAACTGAACAACATTAAATGAATTAAAATTAAATTAGAGAAGGATGAGATTCAAAACACATCAGCTCCGTCCCTCTCTCTAAACCATGACCAAATAAAGGTGTATTTTGGGTAGCAGGCAGGCTTACTTTCCACACATATGCACTACAATGCAACAATTGGAAATTCTGTGCGATTCTCATTAGCGTTTCTCTCTAACAAAGAAGATCATGAGGTGTTTAAAGGATTGGAGTAATGGTGCTGACATATCAAATAAATAAAAAAGACAAATAAAAAAGGCTATTGAGAGCAAACGGAGACAGCAAAGTTCCCAAAGCGCAGAGCAGTGGCTTGTGTTGATTTAGAGAGCTGCATGTGCCATACAGAAAAATTATGTTACAGAGGAGAACGTTCCCCACAAACACACCAATACATCCTGAGGGAACGCTTCATCTCTGTCTAGCACTCCATCATTTTTTTTTATCCCTCTTACACATGTGCAGCCAATTAGCAGCACTTCAAAATTCATTACACGTGTGGAAAACAGTAAACTATGGTCACTGGATCACACACACACGGGTTATGACTAAATTCAAAACTGAAACATATTTAAACCATTACAGCACTGTAAAAGGAATGTAACAGACCCGCACAGAAATGGTACAGTGCTCATTTACAAAACAACACTCAAAAGATTGGGGTCAGTAAGAATTATTATTATTATTATTTTTTTTTTTTTAAGAAATTCACTTTCATATTCAACAAGGATGCATTAAATACATATAAAAACTGACAGTTGAGACATTTATAATGTTAAAAAAGGTTTCCACGTTTTAAAAATAAATGCTATTCTTTTGATAAAAATAAATGCTTTTTTTCCATAGAGTTTTTGATAGTAATGAGAAATTATAAATGACACTTGAATACCAAATCAGCATATTAAAATGTTTTTTGAAGGATTATGTGACACTGAAGACTGGAATAATGGCTGCTGAAAATTCAAGCTTTGCCATCACAGGAAAATAACATTTTCAAATATATTAAATATAAAACAGTTATTTTAAAATTCTAACAATATTTCACATTATTGCGGTTTTTGCTTTATTGTTGATTAAATAAATTCAGCCATATTAACATTTAAAAAAATTAAATCTTACAGACTCTAAACATTTGAATGGTAGTGTATCTAAAGGCTGTGTCTTAAAACACTGACATGTCCACTTAGGGAACATTTTTAGGCACGTTCATGATGTTAATTTACATGTATAATGTTTTGACAGAAATTTCAGTCAGCAAATCATTGGATATTTATTTTTATAGATACATAT
Organism: Schizothorax lantsangensis; assembly: GCA_027422415.1. Taxonomy (NCBI): domain Eukaryota; kingdom Metazoa; phylum Chordata; class Actinopteri; order Cypriniformes; family Cyprinidae; genus Schizothorax; species Schizothorax lantsangensis. The sequence goes on from CM049860.1 coordinate 18,954,485, forward strand.
TTTTCCAAGGACAAAGCAATCTCAGAATGCATTGCAAAATTTGAATTCATTTTACCTAATATTTTGTGTATGCAATCTATGTTTAGTCTTTAATTGCATCATATCTTTAGCTTAGCAACATGGTCTTAATTCTATTGGAATCAATCAGGAGTAAATGGTTCTGACTCAAGTTTATAGCAGGCTTCACATGAAGATTGCTATTTGTGCGATGCGAGTGAGTGACTACTAAGAGTAGCTGCAGTGCATATATACAGCATTTCAAATCAGTCATTACTGAGGTTTCATGTAGACAGCAGGCTGTGAGGCAGCTCACTTGGTTTAGGAACAGATCGACAGAGAATGTTTGTAAGCATTACGGGAGTTGAGAGAGGTTTAGTGCAAATCATTTGTGTTGAAGATGAATGGGAACAAAAGCTTATACATCAAACCAGCAGCCCGTGGTACTTGTACAGGGAAAAAGAACATCACATATAGGCCAACTCTTTCTCTGTTCATCATGTCTGATCGGCAATAGTGAGGATGAATTGTACCTTGGGCTCTTTGCTTTGTGCCTCCTCTTTGATGCCTGGGACCACTTTGAATGTGATGGCACCTTGCGACTGGGACTATAAACAGAGTCAAAAAAAGACAACATATCAACAACCTTTTAAGCATATAAAAAAGACCAAATTAATGCACCAGTGCACATTATTCATTTAATTTTATATCCTATCTATTTCAATTTATAACTAGCTCTTTTTTTAATTTCTGCTGAAATAGCTAGGGGTATTTAACCACTTTCAACTTCCAACTTCTTAGCCTATAATGTTTCATACATTAACAGTCCAAACATTTCCCTTTGGATAAAGTCCCCGTTTCACAGCATTCTGTTATATTACAAGAGTTAAACATGCTGTTTCATGTTGACAGTCCACAGACACACGCATACCAGGATGCAAATTATTTCCTCAGGCTTTTTGTCATCTACAGGGATACCGTTGACCTCTTTCAGCTCATCTCCTACATGTATCAGCCCTGGACGCAACAAAGAGGAGTGGATAACAAGAGAAGTTAAGAGACCACATACAGCACTTTAGCAGTTTATTCAGTGTAATAAACCATCTCAGGCTTCATGTAAACAAACTAAACATCTGGGTGCTGTTAAGAGTGCATTTGTGTATAAAGAGAAGAGGTACATTAGCACCCACCACTTCTGTCTGCTGCCCCGCCTCTCATGATGCGTGCCACTATGATTGCTCCACTGTGTTCATCCTTCTTTATGGTGGCACCCTGTAACACACAAACGAAATGTCAATCACATTTACCCAAAGAAAACATGCAATTAACATTGCACAGGTTTATATGCACACGTTAATTACACTTCAAGTTATTGGTTTTATATTTCATTTGCAACAACATTGTAAACCTTAAACATACAAGCAGCATAACAGCAAAACAGATATGTTTGGCCACTATTACATAAATGATTTTGCAAAAACAAAGCAGAGTTCTCCGCATGAAAGAACCAATACTGGCAGATCAACGTGCCACTTGTTTTCTCTCCAGTAAGGTAGGAGGAATTCTTTGTTTAGTGTAAATTTAATTAAATACAATATGATTTGTGTATATAAGGATGTTAACAGTGACAGGATGAGTGAAAGGCCTGTTTACACTGACAGAATGAACATAACTATGCAACAGAGTACAATTTTATGACATCATTTGTTTTCAAAATTTAGCCAACTCTTCTACTACATGCTCAAATGGATTGACTTTCTTTTCACAAAAAGACTACATACTTTTTAGGGCACAGTATAAGTAGGTGCAGTGTTGGGCACGTTACTTTAAAAAAGTAATTAATTATAGTTACTAGTTACTTCTCACAAATAGTAACTGAGTTAGTAACTGAGTTACATCATTATAAAAGTAACTAATTACCAAGGAAAGTAACTATTGCGTTACGTTTTTTTAAAAATGTTCAAATGTCAAATAACTTGGATGCCCCAATATTAAATATGTTAAATGAATGAAATGGACACTAAATAGAATAAATTATTATTCTAAAACATTGTACATTAATTGACACTATTTATCTACTGACACAGCATCAGTTAGTCAAGCATTATAATATGATATTATGATAATTTAGCATTATATGATGATATAACTTTAGTAATTAGAATAACCAAGTATGAATTCATATTTGTCACGTTTACTGAACTTAGGACTGGTGGTGGTGCTTAAGATATTGTTTGTCATTTAGTGTTTCTATAAAAAAGGGGGAAAAATTGATAAGATAACAAAACTACTACGAATTATACCACTAATAACAATATAAAAAGCACTAAGGATAAAGGAGCTGCTGGGTTCATGAATATTAATCACGTTGTATGGGTTCGCTCGAATTGATTCGCTGAAATCAAAACAGGGATGATAATAGGTGAGCGCCGGCCAATGAGATTGTCGTTTGCGCGTTAGTTCTGCCCACTAGCAGAGAACCCGGCAGTTCTTAAAAGCTGAAGAGTTCCAAAGGAACTCCGTTATTTTGACAGGAAAATACAACAAAGAATATCGTTTACATGTAGCGCATCAATTCTGCATGTTATGAAAGACTCTCTCGCTCTGTATCTTTCTTTGCGCGCGCTGTGTGTGTGTGAGTGCGTGCGTGTGAGACAAAGCTACGGCGAGCCGTGCGCTTCACACTAGAGTTTACGGTACGTCAAATACAGCTACACTGCGCATCCATTCAGATGAACTGAAAAATAAAATGATAATAATATTATAGTAACGCCGCATTTTATTGTCAGTAACGGTAACGGCGTTGTAACGGGGGAAACAGTAATTAGTTTGATTACTCGTTACTGAAAACAATAACGCCGTTAGTAACGCCGTTTATTTATAACGCCGTTATTCCCATCACTGAGTAGGTGAAATGGGACACAGCAAGTCACTTGTTTCATTCCTGAATCAATGTTTATGATTGTATCTGTTAAATTAATGATTCACAGATGAAGAACGTTACTCATTTAATTACTGAATAAATCCCATTTTGAAAAACATCACTTGAAAAAATATTTAAATTTCTCACTGATGAAGAAAGTCACTTATTTCATTCAGTGACTCACTTAATAACAGGCAATTGCCACCACCTACTGGCATAAATATGTATAAAGACCCACTGATTTTCTGTGACGTTTGTGTATAGGAAAGTAAGTGCTCTTAGACTATGGAGTATGGCTAGATACAGACAATGGCTTAATGGCTTAAATAGACAGCTATGACTGCCAAAAACACAAGCAGGAATGCAAAAGCACAAGCTATCCATGGCACTGATCTGCCAACAATATGCCAGCTCTGTGTGTCATCCTGCCGCCATACATACTCATGCGCTACTGTAACAGAGACACATGTGGCCAGACGCACACAGCATGGCCTGTCACCACACACACAAACACACGGCGAAATTAGACAGCGAGACTAAGACGGCAAGACTCCTAGCAGGGAGCATGGCTATTCACACACAAACATGTCAGACAGTTTGAGCTTCAGTCTGCCTTCTTTCGCCCTCTGTTTTCTGCATCAGTGTCTCTAAGGCTGTTATTATTTCTGAAGCATCCGTGACAGTGGATGAAGGTGTGGAGCGGTTCCTCCAGTGTGCATGTGTGTTTAAAACCTATTGCCGTTTTTACCTCACCTCATTTCAGGTGTCTATAAGAGGTGAAAAAACGACCTTGACAAACTTGTTCCATTGGCACATCAATAGGATTTTTAAAACTCAAGAAAAAAAAAAACACTGAAGACACACACACACGTTCCTCTTCTATCTGCCTTACCTCAGTAAGACCAATAATCTGCTGTCAAAGCCGTTTTGATGACTTGGTCACCTGTAGCCTAATGATTTTGCGATGTCATCGACATCGTCATGACTAATACATTAGCTCAAGGTCCTCCTCTGATGTGTTAAACACAGCTTTTAAGATGGAAAGAGCAGCCGTTTGTCGACGCTCCCTTCAGAAGTCTTTGAATATTTCCTGTTGATCAAATAATTGGAACAATTTGGTGACCTGGGAGGACAAGGCAGCGATTGGCCCGGAGCTTTGGGAGGTGACAGAAACCAGTGATCAGCTTAGCTGTTACATCTCAATGTGAGATAAAACAGAGGTGTTTATGACACACATGAGGGAGATGGAGAGAAAAAGGGAGTAAAGAAAGAGAATTGGACCACAGATATACCATTTAATTTGGTAAAATGTGATAAAGTGAACAGTAGAACCAGTCCAAAAACTTTTTAATCAAAACATGAATAATTTCAAACAAAACTATCACTGAACTGAAGGTACAGTAGTCTGTTTAATTGAGTGTGGAAGGAGTTTTTTTTCCAGTGTGTTGGAACAGATCATTATTCACTCAACGAGGTTATTATTCATATCAATAAATCATTACACACTCAACACTCTCTGGCTCATTGTGCAAGGCAAAGACTTTTTAGATATACATAATGCTTTCATAAAAGATAAAGGCAAAACAAAAACCAAGACAAAGATTTCTGTCACATCCAATTAGAAAGGATATTTCTCATATTATTGTAATGAATCTTACCTGTAATGACTAATATCATTCTGCAATACTAACACACTGATAAGAAGCCAGATACACAGCTTCTACAATCCTCTTGAGGCCTGGCTTAGAACTGCCCACAGATGGAAGGTCTCTAAGCAAACTAAAGTGATATGCATTAAAGCAAATAAAATCTTTATTGTCATTTACCCATGCAAATGACTGAAGTCCATTTTTTCTCTCTCTTGGTGTAAGAGCATGAGATGATATTATACAGGCGCAAGTTTATCCTCTCTGCCTCGGGACCTAACTGATTTCCTCCAAATCACACATACTGCAGAGAGAGCCATGCTACACTAGGCTGACTAACCAAACTCATCACGCAGGCACGATTTACCCATCAGGAACTCCACCTCTGTTAGTCATCCTTACAATCACGCTTGCACGATCCTCGCAAGTGCAACATCATTCTTGCAGTAAGGTCACTTGTAATAGGCAGCCTGAGGAAATGAGCAGGTTCTTTGATTGAGCATTTTCAAGGTTTTCTTATTTCCTCTCGTTGCTGAGGTCTGCCCATTAAAACACGCTCTATAAATAGACTTTAATGAAAAATTTTCCTCTGAACGTTGAGAGAGAGAGAGAGAGAGCAGAAACTGATGGAAGAAAAATTAAGCAAGTTAGAATAAGAGGCCGCGGCTCCCTAAATTACTCATCAGTAACGTGACCCATGGCTGCCAGTTGTGAAGGTGATCAGCTCCATATGCTGAGACTCTTAGCACATAAATGCTTATGACTGTTATTATAAGGCCAGCCAAAAGTGGATGGCTTAATCTGTGCAGAGCTCAGAGCGCAGAGAGGTCATTCTTCAGAGATGGTTCATCCGTTGACAGACTGACAGACGTAAAAATCAAACACACATCACCGCCGCTCATGACTGTGTGATGACAGTAACTGCTCATGTGTACACTTACTCTCACGACAGAGACATTAGATGAAGACAATGAAGAAAACCTTTTCTTTTATACAATCACACAAAGACGATCTACAAGCACATTAGATGTTAAACAGATGTTATGGGTGCCAATGGGTCAAGGGGTGTGCTTGGTTAGGAAGGCCCACTTAGCCACTGCTGGTTGATTTCTACGCCATTCAGCTGCCAAAATGCACAATTTCTTTCTTTATAACAAAATAGCTGTACAGTTTTATATTTGAATTAGTTGTGAATATATGCACACACACAACTGTTCAAAAATTTGGGGTTGGCAAGATTTTAAAGCTTATTATTAAGCTCACCGAGGCTGCATTTATTTAATCAAAAATACAGTAAAAACAGACATTTTGCGATATAAAATTGCAATTAAAAATAACTGTTTTATATTCGAATATTTTTTAAATGTAATTTATTACCGTGCTGGCAACGCTGAATTTTCAGAAGTCATTACTCCAGTCTTCAGTGTCACACGATCTTTCAGAAATCATTCAAATAGGCTGATTTGGTGCTAGATAACATGGTGCTGATTTGGTGCTAGACGCTGCTTAATATTTTTGTGGAAACCATGATACATTTTTACAGGATTCTTTGATAAATATAAATAAAGCAATACAAATTTTATATAACATTTCCTGTCAATTTGTATAACTTTAGAGCATTCTTATGATCCTTATGATGTATGTGCGTGTGTGTATAATTTGCAGGTCTTTAATTTATGGGGGTCCACCTGTGCCATTCAAGTAATGGCCATTTAGATGAATGGGAAACCGATAGATTTCTCAAGGTACTATAGATCTCCTTGGTGCATAGTACCAACATATTAAGCTTTTTTGAACACACTCTCTGACATCATAACATAACTTTTTCAAACGTAATTTCAATAAGCGTCTGAGGTTCAGATCATTTCAGCAGAACCTAAGCTCTAGCCATCAAGGCAGACCTGAAAAAACAAATACAAAAAGCCGGGCCGAGACAGAGCGAGTGTTTGACACAAAGTCACTTAAACTGGCGTGAAAACAAACAACGATACACACTCTCTTCAACTCGCTGCTCAAATGAGCATAAATTACAGAGAACCAAATGGCTGTGTTTGCTGTAGATTTGGGAGGGAGAAAGCTGGGGAGGAAAGACAGCAAAAAGAACAACAGCAAGGTCATTAACACAATTATCACAATTATCACTGCTGATTTATGCCACCTGTGAGTATACCAGCAGGCAGAAGATACGTGTTAACACAAGTTAACACGGTTATTAAACTTTCAATTATAAATGCACACATACAAACACATAGTGAGACTCAAAACAAACACAGAGTCTGTGATGTTTCACCCATTATATATTCTGACTGTTATACTGACCCTTCAATGACCTGCTCAATAAACACTCAATGTTGCTTTAACCCTGTTGAATTACAGTTCCATCATTAACAGGTATTATGTTGAAAAAGGAAAATTGGGTCTCATTAAGGTAATAATGGCTGAGGAATGCCAGGGAATGTGTTGAAAACAGGACAGGCCTGACTTGAATGGAAATAAATAAGAATGACAGGAAGGTAAATGGGAATGGGTGGAGGTAAAAAGGGAATGGACGGGAGAGGGAAGTTGAGGCCTGGGATAAAACGCTGGATACAATCGTTCATGTCTCCTGCAGTATGACCCTGAAGGCTAGAAACGGTCATTTTATATCCAATGGGAAAACACACTCCAAAGCAGGTTTCCAACATCAAGTGATTTTTCCATCCAAGCTGAAACCTAAATACTGCACAAAGCAACTTAAAATGGCAGCTAATCAGAACCAATTTTATTTTTAATATTACTTAATATGGGATTTTGGACTAATGATTCATCAGTGGTTGAGGCTACTGAGTAGTAACACAAAAAAAGAAACAACGATTTCTTGCATGCTTTTGCAATCGATAATTTTTAGGTCAAAACTTAGACAAAGAAAGTGTTTATAAGTATCAAAGACTGAAATCGATGTGTGTGTCTGTGGTTTCACACACGGCTTATCCATAGGTTGTCTTATAAGTGTTGCCTGTGTACCCGACTAAGGAAACATCACTTTCAGAAGTCAGATCTTGTTCCTTCACCTACACGAGGAAATGCCTTCGAAAGACAAGCAGACCTTACTACACAAAGAACATAGTGTGTGCTAATGTGTGCGCTCGAGCACCTCCTGCGCACTCTGTAACAGGATATAGACAGAAACATGGATACTTGGGAAAATCAGAGCACACTATGCAGAGGAAGGAATGAAAGATTAGAAAAACAGCAAAAGGTGAGGAGAGAGGCCTGAACCCCAGACCAGTGACAAACACTAACCCTAATAAATCTGCATTTCAAATATTCTTTAAATGAATCATTTGTCTATTAATAAATGTATTCATTATAAAATTATTTAAAATAAATAAATAAAAATGTTTATTTTGTTGACAAGGTGTAGGAATGTATGAAGGAACCTTGTATGAACAGCCTAAAATTGTGCCTGGCCAATATACTGTATCAGTCTATTACTGATCTCTGCAGGTAACGTGGGAGATGAGTGACATTAGCTCTCAGGTCAACATTACCCTCTGATGGTGCATGTCAGTGTCTGTCCTCAATATCTCACTGGAGAGAACGTTCTCTTCCACTCTGAGCCATCAGGGCCATGATATATTTCTCCTGAGCACACAGATGTATCGCAAAAGCGCTATCATGTGTGCTCCCGTCTTTCACCCTAACCTAATTTGTGCATCCATTATTTCTAGAAAGTGACATTACCTTAGTGCTTGGTTTTTCATCGCTAACCCACACGGATGACCTTATAATCTTCTATATGCTTCAAAAGAAAAGAAAGAAAAGATGAAAACCTTAAGCAGCAAAGGCTAACTTCAAATCAGGGTAGAAATAGATACCATTTGGTTATTAGGTTTATCAAGCAATTTAATTTTTATATCCAATTAATTTTATGATGTGCCGAATAATTAATGTAATTAATTGCAAATGAATCACATCAATTTTGGCAGAGAATATTTTTAGCCCTCATATCTTGAATATTAGGGGCATTTTAATTTCATTTCATTTCAATTGCACGCAATGTAAGATGACAAAGTTGGGTTGTGTGTGTTAAATGCGTTAATAATAATGTTTTATTTTTTCATAATTATTTGAAGTAAATTAACATGTTAAATTGACAGTCCTAGTAGTTATATAGTAATTTGTCTTCCTGTATAAATCCAGGGCAGTCTACAATTATACCCTTTCTGCATGTCATTTACATACAAGTTCTCATATCACATATATAAACCCTATTGATATCAAGAACCAAAAACTACCATTCGGTAATATTCAGCATCAAAACAGATGTCAAAATATAGAAAAACGGTTTCTAATGAAGCTGCTGGAGAGGAAACATTAATGAAGCCTTGTGTCATCAACCCATGAGAGGTCAAAGAGGAAACGAGAACAGTGTGAACTTTTATAGTACAGAATGTCTGTCGGCTGTGCTTGTGTTCCAAAGCTCAACATGACAAATCTAAGCTCAGACATTCAATTATTTTTTTTCCCCCAAAGTAGCAAGTCTTGTTTTGGCTTCACGGTCTCTGAGACTTGGTCCTCTACCACTGTATAGATTTCATTGCCATGAACAGTCAACAGCAATAAGCCAAAAAAACAAACAAACAAGTGTTCTAGGATGTTCTGCATGCTTCACTGACATTGTCCTGGGGTACTGAAACTGAGGAGAAACACACAAACTTCGGTCCCTTCACTTTCTTTATAAAAAAAAAAAAAAAATAAATAAATAAAAAAAAGATTATGTACTGCACAACACATTTAACAAGCCTAGAGTCAGATTCTCAAAAATCTTAAGTTAAAAAGTTCTCGAATATTTTCAAAAGAACATAAAAAGAAAATGTCTTAAAAATAAAATCACAGGCTTTGTTGCCATTTGATTGTGTGGTGGTTTTTGCTGAAGACTCGATCATCTCCAAGTAATACCGAATACAGTAATATCTATTACCGTAATAATGGCTGATGGGGAGTTCAGCACTAGGAGACCCATTTTTTTAATGTGCTGTGTATTTTAAGAGTTATTTTTATAGAGCCCGTCTCAAAATAGATCGGTCTGTCGTGCTCATTTTTGTGGCATTTTTCTTGCACGCTCTCAAGAATGAATGCATATGAATTTCTGTGTGTGAGTATATTCTATGCTGTTGTAATTATAAAATAATTCTGGATTCTTGAGTCTAAACACATGGAATTTAAAGACAAGATATTGATTAGAACTGTAAAATCCCTCCTGAGATCCACCCTGGCAGAGATCATATTAGGAAAACAAATACGGTTGCATAATAATTACTTCAATCATTTCTCTAATTTCTTTAAATGCACAGCAAAGGCAAATTTGTAAAAATTCAATAAGCACTTTCCTGCTGACTTTTGCATTAAACTTCACTTGTTGAACTTCGATTAATCAGATTTACATTTAATCATATAAAGAATCAAAATGACTTCCAGGTTTGATTCATAAATAAAATAAGAATATCTTTGCCTATTTAATGAGAAACGTGTTCCACAACAAACATCTAAGGCTACGTTTACACTAGTGTGTTTTCGTTTTAAAACGCATAAACTTTGCTACGGTTACGCCTGTCGTTTACACTACTCTGGTGTTTTCAACCCTCGAAAACGGAGACTTTTGAAAATGCTGCAAACCCTGTTTTAGATTGAAAACTCCCGGGTTGCTTTTCAGTGTAAACGGAGACTTTTGAAAACGATGGCGTGGCTGCCCACATTCGCTCTGCGTATCCTTGACGACCGTGTAAACAATAACATCATGCTCATTGTTGTACCCATAGATATGTATATGTAGATGCCACATTCGACCGCTCCAAGCACGTAGATGCGTCCTCCATCTACATAATAGGTAATCTACCTATACATATACATGCATTTTCAGTTGAGTAGTGTGGACGGAGATCGTTTCTGAAATGCAGTAAAACGCCAGTGTAGACGAGGATCATTTTGAATGAAAACGCACTAGTGTAAACAGGGCCAAACTGAGTGTTTGTGTGCGATAAATGAAAATAGAGACACTTGTGCTGCTGTCATTAAAGCAAAAGGTGGATATACCAATTTTTTTGTCAACTTTTCACTCAAACGGTTATACTGACAATATAATTTGTGATTAAAAAATATATTCAAACAGAACAGAAGCCAGAGGAGGTCCTCATTTTGGAGAAGGTGAGGGGGTAGATTACTACAGCCCTCAGGATGAGCAACATGGAGATTAAAGAAGACTACTACATCAAAAGACAAATTGTATAGTTAGGGATGAAAGATTTTGTTGGGCAGGCTCCATCTTAAAAGTGCAATAAGCACCTAGATGAGAATATGCTCGCCAAAACAAACTGTGCAATGAAGAGTGTGCACACACAATCTATAGCCAAATCATCTTATTGGCAAATGTCTGTTCTGTCTACTCTTCTCCTATTACTCAGTCTGAAAATTTGGATAGCATATACACACTTTATCTATCCAACAAACACACACCCATACACACAGTCTTTCGCCTTCCTATAGACCTTTCAGTAACCTTATCCAAAACGACACATTCTTTCAATAAAATCCACCACTGAGCTCACTTCTGTTGCTGTTGCCATCACCCCACATGTACGCTGATCCAAGCCCAATTATTTCAGCATCCTGCCATTGCTGCTAATAAATCAGCAGGTTAAAGTTACCAAATAGAGCGGAGAGCATTTGAGGATTTGGGTCCCATCCCTGAAGTGCTTGAACCCCCCTCCACTTTCTCTTCATTACTCCCCTCACTAAAATACGCATGATGTCATGGGCTGAAAAATTATAGCAATTAATCAGAGCTACTGAATCCTACCCATTCGACTAATCACAATTATACAAACCGATGAATCATCCGCAGAGGCCTGCTAACTACCACACACCAGAGAAAGAAAGAGAAATTAAAGTTCAACTTTGCAGCACTTTTGTCATAATGACTGCACAGGCTGTCTGCACCTGATATATACAATTTCACGTTCAAATCAGAGAAAAATAAAATGAAAAAAGAATTGACATTTGACTTCTTGTCTGAAAAACAGCTAGAGGTTTTGGAGGGGCAGCCAGCATCTAAAATTGCTGAGGACTTGGGCCACAGGTCAAACTATACCTAACCAAAGCCCAATGTTTATTGAGAGGAAAAGAGAGATTTATTTTACATTTCATTTCACTAGGATTTCACTATAAAATCGAATGCTGATCACCTACAGATGTTAAATCTGAATTCGGAACGCATCTGATCTGGAATGCATTTGAAATCCATTATTAATTGACCACCTATACACTATATTTCAGGACTTATAAACATAATCCTGCAGGACCAGTCACAAAAACAATGGAACTGAACAGGAGGTGTGTTTATTATGCATTGTCTCTCATACATAATGTACTAAACATTTATTATAAATATTTGTGACATATAGAACTTTAAAAAAAAAGAAGTTCTTTAGATATTTTTGAAGGAGGCAAACTCTTCAACCACCACCAGTGAGCAGCATCCACCTGGATGGTGTGATGCAATCATAGTGTGCCTGAATGCCCACCACACACCTGCTTATTGGTGGAGAGGAGTGATGAAGCAAATCAATCGATACAGGGATTAGAACAGAGGGTAGTGGGCAAATTTGGCCAGGATGCCAAGGTTATACCTCTACCTATAATTATACCTTTCCTGGGACTTCCTAGGAGCTTTTATGACTAAAGAGGTCATGAACTCGGTTTAAAGGGATAGTTCACTTTGAAATTAAAATTTGGTATCTATCAGCTTACCCCAAGGGCATCCAAGATGTAGGTGTCTTTTTTTCTTCAGTAGATCCAATTTTGATGTTTTTAGGTCAAACCGTTCTAGTCTGTCAGTCATATAATGGCAGGTATAGGTGTCCGTCTCTATAAGAGGGAAAAAGAACATGCACAGAGAAATCAAAATTAAACATTTCCCCATCGTAACTACACATTGATGGCCTAAGACACGAAACGAGCGGTTTGTGTGAGAAAACGAACAGTATTTATATCGTTTTTTACCTCTTGTACACAACCATGTCCAAGTGATCTGAGTGCACACACATCCGGTGTGTGACGTGTGTGTGTGCGCGCTCTCTGGCTCACGCTTGACAGAGGGCGTGTCTGAAGCGTGGTGCTGACGCAACTTTTCAAGCGCCAATGGAGGCATCAGCCAATCAGATCGCCTCATGCAAATACCCAATCCAGTCATGCAACACCAGAGAAGTATGTGATTGGTTGTTGTAACTATGACGGCACGTCAGCACCACGCTTCAGACACGCCCTCCGTCAAACGTTGACGCCGACGAGCCAGAGCCCGCGCACACACACACACGTCACACACCGGATGTGTGCGGCACTCAGATCACTTGGACATGGTTGTGTACAAGAGGTAAAAAACGATATAAATACTGTTCGTTTTCTCACACAAACCGCTCGTTTCGTGTCTTAGGCCATCAATGTGTAATTACGATGGGGAATTGTTTAATTTTGATTTCTCTGTGCATGTTCTTTTTCCCTCTTATAGAGACGGACACCTATACCTGCCATTATATGACTGACAGACTAGAACGGTTTGACCTAAAAACATCAAAATTGGATCTACTGAAGAAAAAAAGACACCTACATCTTGGATGCCCTTGGGGTAAGCTGATAGATACCAAATTTTAATTTCAAAGTGAACTATCCCTTTAACATCTCATCCAAAGGATGGTGCATTTTGACAGTATAATATCCCTATCGCTAGAACACGAACAGACCACAGGGTGAGCACCCCCTGCTGGCCTCCCTAGCACCTCTTCCAGCAGCAACTTAGTTTTCCCAAGTCATCTCCCATCCAAATAACGAACAGGCTCAACCCTGCTTAGCTTCAGTAGGCAAATAGGTGAGATCTTTAAAGTACAGTACCATAAAAAATCTATTTTATCAAAAATACAGTAAAACTGTCATATATTTAAAAAAACACTAATACTTTAGTATAGACCAATTTCATGTTAGTAAACATTGTGATGTTTTTCTGTGGGCGGAGCTTAGGTGGTGGCAGAAAGATCCCACTGACCGCTTCACTAACGCTAGCTATGAAGTCTGTTAGCTTGTTTTTTTAACAAGAACTTGAGAAATTCTGATTTTACCTGCATATGTAAGGGCTGCATACCTGCATACTGTCCGGGACGGCGTTATTTGAAAAGGTTAACTTTAACGGACAAAATTGGCCGACCTGTACTCACTCAAAGGATTGACGATCTGACAGGATTCCCTCCGGTTGAGTGACTCACATCAAACTCACCGTGTATCTAGTCATGAAGATGTAATATATATTTCAATTTCAGCAGGCAACTATTTTTACAGCTACATTATTATTCCAGCCACAATTACTCATAACAATGTATATACAATTACACATGATTAAGCATATAAATCGTCAGTTTGTTGTTTTACACACATGCACACAGACATTATTTCATACATGACATAGTGAGATGCATAAGAAATCTTCAGACGCACTCATAACAACAAAAGACAATACTTTATTGAACCTTTTCTGATAAGAAGTGTGCGCTGCCTGCAAACACGAGCTTTTTTGACGATCTGTCCAGTCCGCTCGTTTTATCTCGTTTAACCACAGCTGTCGTCGTGTTTTTTTTTTTTTTTTTTTTGTCTGGCAGTGGCAGCAGCGTTAAAATTTCAATTTCAATATTTAAAAATTCTGACTTTATTCTCGCAATTCCGAGATTATATCTCACAATTATGATAAGAAAAATCAACTGGTCATTCTCTCTTTTGAGTTATATCCCACACATCTGGCTTTTTTTCCCCCTCAGAATGGAAAAACTCGCTATTGTTGAGTTAAATCAAGTTATAAAGTCCGAAATACGAAATATAAAGTTGCATTTGCGATAAAAAAAAAAAGTATAAAAAAAGAATTGTGAGACAAAATAGGTAATGTTAAATGTAAAATGTTATGTTTAAATAGTATTTCATGCTGTAACTGTAGGGCAAACATAATATATTCCCCATGAACTGTATATGTGAATATTATGTAGACCAATTGTTTAAATCAAATTTATGCTTTAAAAGTAGAGTAATCATAGCAGGTTTCATTCATTCTGTCCGTTTAAACGTCTTGTGTTTAGCTTCAAATTGCGTTTTTGACAACAGTATTCTATAAAAATTATTTGCATTCCGATTCTGACATCCAAAGGCACAACAGTACATTTTATCTCTTATTCTGTAGATCTTTTCCCGTTTCACTCCGCTTGTTACCGTGCGTTTCTGCCACCACAATGCGCGCGCAGCTGCGAGTGACGTAACTGTGACGTCTACATGAAATTGGTCTATTGGGACCAATTCTCACCGTTAACTAGTAGCTTATTAGCATGCCTATTATTAACATATTGGCTGTTTATTATAGTGCTTATAAAGCACATATTCTGCATGACCATAATCTATATCCCTAATCCTAATATCTAAACTTAACAACTACCTTACTAA
This sequence comes from Schizothorax lantsangensis, assembly GCA_027422415.1. NCBI lineage: Eukaryota > Metazoa > Chordata > Actinopteri > Cypriniformes > Cyprinidae > Schizothorax > Schizothorax lantsangensis. The sequence goes on from CM049860.1 coordinate 18,969,560, forward strand.
CTATTCCTAAGCAGCAAATTAGGAGTTCATTGAGGCAAAAGTCATAGTTAATGGTTTGTTAATGGTGAGAATTGGACCTTAAAATGAAGTGTGAGCAAAAAAAACATCCATATCAAATTATAGTAATATTTCACTATATTTTAAAATGCAATTTATTCCTGTGGCCACAAAGCTGAATTTTTAGCAGTTATTCTCTTTAGTGTCACATGACCTTCAGAAATCATTTTAATATGCTGATTTGGCACTCAAGACATTTTAAAGAAAAATTCTCATTATTATCAATGCTGAACAGTTGTGCTGATTAATATTTATGTGGAAACATTTTTTTTATTTCAGAATTCTTTCATGATGAGAAAGTTCAAAGAACAGCATTTATTTGAAATTTAAAATTTAAAATTAACATCATAAAATGTCTTTATTGTCACTTTTGATCAATTTAAAGCATCATTGCTGAAAAAAAAAATACTTACTGACCTCAAACATTTGGTAGTGTAAATATTGTGAATACAACATGCAATTACATAGTGACAATGCAGTCTATTTAGATGAAATCTAAAACTAGTTAGCCATCACGTGTATCACAAGTATGAAGTTGGGATAAAATCAGACATACTCTCTGTCAGGCAGACAGACAGTATCTTGGGTCCAGAAATTAGAAAGTCAACATTAGTCCAGGAGTGTTATGCTACACTACCACCTCCAATAATTTTTTCTTCCCACAAACACTTTAGTCCAGCATATTTGTTGTTGTGTAGTAAAATAAATCTAATACATTGGCAAACCACCCAACAACTGCTCAGCTAAATACAAAAATATTTAATATGTCATTCTGGGATTCTCGAATCGAGAATGCCAATAGATGTCAATGCTCATTCATTGTCACTTTCAAGTACAGTACAGCCTCAAGCTTAAATCCAAACAGGTTTGGGTAACTGATGACTATACGCGTAAACAGAGGTCTTGATTCTGACAGCTCGCAGAGAAATGAGATGAAATGGAGGAGCGAAAGTTGGCCAGAAATCTAGCCTAGAGAGGGAAAGAGGAACAGACACATACATCTAAACGTCGCAGGAGACCACTGGACATAGAGCGGGTGAGAGCGTCTGTAAGGTAATGCGGAATGTGGCTTGTGTCATGTTTAGATGGAGGATATGTGGTCACTCAGGAACTAGAGGATAAGGGTGAACAGGGAGCGCGAGCCAAACACATCACTGACACTATTGCGCGAGTGCGCTTGTATTTATGTGCTTCATGTTCACAAGAGTGTTTTCCACTACGTGAGCTTGAATTATGGCAGCCCCTGTGTGTCTGGCTTTGACAGCATGTGGAAATTTGCATGTGTTTGTAAGTGTGTCTGAGAAGGAAGTTCTCTCACCAAAGGCTCTTTATTCTTTACCAGTCGAATGATCTTGACAGAATCTTCTTCATCATCAATGTCGTCTGGCAGAGGAGGAAGTTCTGGATCGTAACTCTTCCTGGCCACGGTATCATGAACAGACAACAAACTCTGCAACGAGAATAAGTTGTACACATAAAAGTCCACAGAAGCTCACACAGTAAGACAAACAGTAGTCGTTTGACTGATTTTGTGTAGCTACTCGTTTTGGCTAATCATTCCAGCCTTCATACTCCAAGCATCTGCTTGAATCCTATAGTATAAATCATGGAGCTTTAGAGGTCTGCTTTAGATTACTACCTCCTACTGACAAATAAAGCTGCTTTTGAATTGATTACAGTCACTATTTCACTACAACCCTCTTTGGCAATGTTGTTTGTTAAAGTGTCTCCAGCAGGAGAAAAAAAAAAAAAACTGAATCAAAACCAAGACCAATCATATTGTCATCTTTCATTTGATTAGATTATTATGAGTATTACGAGTATCCCGCTGGGAATATGGCAACATTGCTGTGAGCTTCCAAGGGGTGAGGACACTTTATGGCAGATGGATGGACAGAAGGCAATGAAGTTCTCAGCCATTTCAGATATTTCACACCTCAGCTCTCAGAGAACGAGGTATAGCAAAAGAATGACGGCATTCAGAGATTGATTACTGAACTGTTTTAACGATGCTGTGTGTCAAATGCAGCTGGAAACACTTTTTCTTTTACTCCTTTTCTCCCTCGCATATCCAATATAAAACCATCTTCCAGTTGTGTGCCAGAGATAAAAAATGGGAGGGAAGAGAAAAGAAAAAAGAGAGAGAAAAGAAACAAGACAGAGAGGAGAAGAAAAGTGTCTGTTTTATGACATGGGATTAAGCTCCAGAACAACACTCAACATGTGGCTAAAGCAGAACAGATGGGAGGGAGAGAGAGAGCGAGAGAGAGAGAGAGAGAGAGAGTGTGAGTCATGTGTCTAGTAAGCGGGTCAATTTCAAATCCAGCGTTTTACTGAAAATTGCATATTAGATATTAGAAATATCTGATAATTAATTTGTTTCTGTCAAAACACTTCAGTGTTCATAGATGATTTAATTGAATTAAAAAAAATCTGAATCACTCAGTCAGTCTACTACACCAACGCTGCTGAATTCCCTTTTTACCAGAAAGTGAGTTTGCAGTCCACATTTAACATCATAAAAAGACTGTGAAAATGACAAGAAAACTTCTTTCTATTGAGTTTTTTTCTCATAAGATGCACAGAAAAAAACAAACAAACAGTGTTTTAAATCAGATCTGGAGTGTAATCCGAACCCTGGACAAATGACTCCAATTAGCCGATTCACTAGAAAATGGGTTCAAGTCTACATCTCACTCATTTACTGTATGTGACTCACTTCCTGAACTGCAAATTATCATTAATTTCTGTCATGTCCATCTTGAAATTAATCAAGAAGTTCTGAGATACTTAAAATCAATATTATCATGGACTAATTGATCATTTGACAATGTGTAGTAAAATATACACATTTGCAACTTATTTAATTAATTAAATGAAGACCTACCACTATGATACAAATTTGGCTCTCATTATAAAACAAACTTCATTTCTGACTGGACTATACACCTGCCACTCAAACACATCCACACACTATGTTCAGAGATAAGCTGTATATTTTGAGATGTAAACAACTTAGAACAACCACAGACAAGAAAAAAGTTTTCACAATCCCTGTAGGGTACAATGTTGTTTGCGTCTACACTAAACACAGTTCTGCAGATTAGATTGAATGGTGCAGTTGTTTTAAGCAAACTTGAAATGGAACATTTTTAATTGCAACTGAGTTGCCATGCATTTCTTCTGTCCAAGTCCTTCTCCAGAAGACAAACAGACACACATTGTGACCTGGATTCTTCCAGATGACCAGATCTATTCTTTCACCAAGTAAAAAAAAAAAAAAAAAAAAAAGATTGTGTTATGTTTGGATTTGAATAAAATGTCACAGTATAAATATTATTAAAACGTCAAGGAATTAACCATCTGCAACCACATTTTTTTACCATTACTCTTTCTTTGTCTTCCTTTTCTAAAGGCCAAATTTAATGGCGTTGCATTTCAGCTTTCTTAAAACATGAGTGCAGCTTGCTATCCCAACACAAAGCCACACGAAGGAATGCACATGCATGCAGAGCTGAAGATTAATTTGTACATGGATGTAACAACTCAAACGCACACAACATGGCTAAGAAATGTCTACATCACTTATCTCAATACTGGATACTCAATCGTTCGTGCTCATTTCTACAATTTATACTACCTTTGCTGATCCTCATCTAATGCTCACTTAAAGTTAATAATTGAAAACACTAATTTACAAACACTTAAAAGTAATCTTTAGCAAATGAAAATTAATATCCATTTTTCATACTGTGCACTATAATGCTGTGATGTCATTGCATGAAAATAATTATCATCTGTATCAGCTCAGCTGGAACTTCAATAACAGTGCATCCCTGATACTGCGCAGCACATAGCAACTGTTAAAAGATTCATTCAAAAAACACCTTAGCAGCTGCATAGTAATGCACTTGAAAAGCAATCTAGTCTCTAACAACAAATTCACTGGATAAATACATGATGAACAGTTCAAAATATTTAAACAATTCTTCCTATGTATAGAGGCCCAAGAAACCAATGAGTCAAACCATCAACCGATGAGTCAAAATATATTTGTGGATTTTCCAGGAACACCACAAAAAAAGGCTTCTTCCATTCTTCCATGAATTGAATTGTGTGCAAAAAAAAAAGGTTTTGTTTTTTAAAGCAGACATTTCACTGACATATCAACCTTATTTTGACACATTTTGAACCTGCCATTAAAAACTGGAAATGGATTGGCATTATTTACAGCTTTGAAAAAAGGCTGCTCACTGAAATCTGACTTTACTACTATCTGTTCATGGAAAGGATTATTTCAGGAAAATTGTAGCATTTCCCTGCCTCTTCCATTTGATTAGTCCAATCTAAAACCCTGGTCTTCACATTTCCCTGATGAGTGAAATTGTGAGGCAGCGTAATAGCTTCACTCTGTTCCCACAGAATCTGTCTACAGTCCAACAACTCAGTCTAAATTCACTATCCTGCCATGCATAACACACTCAAACACATAGACACGCACACAGACAGAGGTATAAAGGGTGTTTTGTGGAGCTAAACTCTCTCCTGAGGTTGGAGGAATAGGGTCAACATCAGGCCAGGTGGCAAAAGAGTGAATTGAGGGTCAAAATCAGTAACTCATTTCTTCAGGTACTCTTGCCGTGTGTCTGTGTGAGCATGTTAATTAGTTATACTGGGCCTCTTACAATAACAAATTGCTGAACTTGTTCAAATAAAGTCTGGGAAATGTAACTGGGCATGCAGCTCTCATTAGGAAAGTTTGTCATCCGAACAGTCATTATTCAACCTACTGAACTAACTACCCATACACATGCCTGCACAAAATCTACACACAGATGCGAAAGAAAAAAGGGCAAAGTAATACACTTCTATCTATTTTCCTACACAAACCGAGAGCCACTCATCTCCTCTTTCTCGCTCCGACCAGAGCAGCTCTTACTTTCCTCAACAGGTGGCTTGCCGTAATTGTCACTTTCATCAATGTCTATACAAGTCTGTAAGTGGGTCTAATATGAGTAAAATGTGTTTTTTCATGTGTGAAGCATACAGGAGGGAGGAGGAAAGAGATCGTTTAATAGGTTCTGATTTATGTCTGGTCGAAGGGAATGGATCATTTCAACACTAATTGAGAGTGATACAGTTACTATTGTACAGAGACGCCATTCTAGTCCCCAGAAGCCATCTGCTAGCGCTTTGCACAGCACCAACAGACATTGGGTTATAGACATAAGGGGAAAGAAAATTAGACCAAAGAAAAGAAAAATATAGAAAGAAGAGCAGAAAGTACAATGATGGTGTAGTCAGACAAGTTCAGATTAAAGACTATTAACACTACCGTTCAAAAGTATGGTTATTTTTTCAAATAAGAAATTCATATTTTGAATATTTTACATATTTATATTACTGAATATTTCAATTAAACACTGTTATGTTGAACTATTCATTTAAAATTATAAAAAGACATGGTTTCAACAAAAATATTAAGCTGTCACAACATTGATTAAAAAATAAACAAACAAACAAACAAATAATAAATAAATAAATAAATGCAATATATGAAAACCAAATGTTAATCTAAATTAATTTTATAGAAATCAGGCATGTGATAAGCTAGAGACAAAAAAGAAGGAAAATCTGACCACGCCCCAAGCCACGCCCCCAGCACTTATTAAAAATATATATTTTAGCACATTAAAAGATATATCTTATACTGTAAGAATACATACTATTGTCCTGTAAAAAATAAAAAGCAGCACTTAATCATGATAACAATATAATATATTATAATAAAGTACTATAATATATTATAGTAAAGTATATAGTATATAGAATTGTTATTATTATTAAAGTACCTGCCAAAAGCTTTGAAACATTACAATTAATGATTCTGAATTAAATATCTTCTGCTCATCAAGGCTTAATTTATTTGATTAAAGTAAAAAAAAAAAAAAAAAAAAAAAACTGCAATATTGTGAAATATAATTACAAATTTTTAAAAAGTTTTCAATTTTAATATTATAAAATGTAATGTTATTCCTGTAATGCGAAGCAGAATTTTCTTCATCATTACTCCAGTTTTCAGTGTCACATGATATTTTAGAAATCATTACAATTTATTTGACTCAAGAAACATTTCTGATTATTATCAATGTTGAAAATTTTGCTGCTTCATATTTTGTGTGGAAATGGTGATACACTTTATTTTTCTGGATTTTTTGATAAATATAAAGTTTAATGAACAGCATTTATTTGCATTTATCAAATATATTAATTAAATTTGTTAATGCATTTATTAAATAGAAATCATTTTAAATGTCTTCACTCACTTTATCACTTTCATGCATGAATAAAATTACTTTTTTAAATCTTATACAAATGTTTGAGTGGCATCATTGTTTCCACAAAAATATTAAGCAGCAAAACTGTTTTTAACATTGATAATAATGAGAAATGTTTCTTGATCAGCAAATCAGGATCTTAGAATGATTTCTGAAGGATTGTGAGACACTGAAACTTCTCTTTGTAAACAACAACAGATTTATAAACATTTCTAATGACGAATGTTGCGTTTCCAAAAGCAAGCGCAGCACTAACAGTGAATTGAAACTAAAACAGTACTGTAACAGCAGACATGTAGCGCGTCAGACTACAGCCTGTTATATAATTACAACACAACCTTTGCGAATTTTATGACAGCACTAGCAATCTCAAATTCTCACCGCCATTCATAAAAAAAAAAAATTACCGGGTTGAGTATCACGCTTCAGTGCTGATTCTGCTGCTTTGAATAATTTGAATTTAAACTCGGATCTACGCGAATGACATGGGTCGTCCTTCAGAGGTTGGAAAATACGGAAATCCGTATTTATATGGAAAAATCACATCCATGAGAAATTATGTATAATTTCCTAAACTTTTAATTATTTGTGAGTTACATTTCAAAGATGTGTTGCTTGATAGTTTAGATGACTAATATTACTCAAAAATGTTGAAAATAGTAATATTGAAGAATGAGTAGAAGTCTAAACTTTTGACTGGTACTGTAACAACATTTAATGATATATCTGTCATTTTGTGTGGTTTTGTTTACTCTCTTACCTTTATATGTGGTTTGGACAGTAGCTTGACAAGCTCTCTGATCTCATTACTTGCACTTCTTCCTTGAAGTTCCTCCGTCAACTAACAGAAACAGACCAGAAGGATAGCGAGAGAGAGAAACAGAAACCAGAGCGAGAGAAAATGAGCATCGATAACATCAGTGAGCACATGCATTGGTCATACAGACATGAACACACATTATGAATAATTGGAGTATAAATGTCTCCCTTGCGGCAGGTAGCAGGTGGAGAGTGTGTGTATGTTTAAGAGATTGAGAGATTTATAGCAGTGCAGACGCACACTAAATGAGGCACAGAGACACGTTGCTGTTTCTCCGAGCGAGGAAAGAGACAGAGAGAGATGGGCTTGTTCCCTAGATCCATTTGATGTGTTACTCCTGGGCCACAACCTTATTATTGACCCCACTCACTCTGGTTCTGGGTGTATGTGTGGAGTGAGTCTGCTGAAATGCTGTAATCGGTGTTTAAAGAATCACACCCTTAGGATGTCAGTAGACTTTTCCAGTAACCAGTCAAATGGGAGGTGACGTTCAACTGAGTAATGGTGACAGTGACCCTTAGTGTGAGAGACACACAAATTGCATCGTGTGTACAATAGATACATACCATCCACTGCAGCTGATGTCATAGCAAGCAGAGGTCACATATGGAGAAAAACAGCTTGTGCAGATCCGGGATCCGTCTTTTATGGCTAAGGTATTTGGACACTTACTGCACGCTTAAAATGTACGAATATTTGTAATTTAAGTCTATAAATCAAGTCTTTGAATATCTAATAATCATTTAAACATGAACCTCACAAATGCTGGCAAATCCAGCTGCTACAGCTTCATTGTATCCTGCATAAAAACATGTGTACTCTGGGCGTGACGGTCCATCTGTGTGAATTGGAAGCAGACAGGACAGTTGTGCTGTCACTGGACAAGCATAAAAGATACATTTTAAATGCTTGATTTCAAATTATGTTGCACTATTTCCAGTTTTCCACTATGTCATATTCGTATCATATTTATTGTGTGCTGTATGTAAAAACAGTGTTCTGGTCATTGAGAAAATATGATTCCCAGTTCACAGGCTTACCAGATTACTGAGTACACTGTTGATTCACTTGCATTTTACCCATGTTTTAACAGTTTATTTATCAGTGAAAAAATATTGTAATATGATTTTTTTTTTAAATGAAGAAGCTGTTTAAAGTATGGATCTATTAATTTTACAGTTTATTTTTTAACCATAATTATTTTATTTCCAACTGATTAATACATCTTTTTCCTAATTAATTTAGTGAATATTATATAAAATTAACAAATGTCACTGCAGCAATTGTTACGTATGCGTTTAAACTCCATTACATATCAGATTTATATTTTAAAAAATCCATATCAGATAACCAGTACAAAATATCCATGCATCATTATTTTAAAGAAAACACTTCACAAAAACTTAAGTTTAAATTTATAAAACAATATACTGTTTAAGATTAATTTAAAAAATCTTGATATGTTGTATCAAATGCAATTACAATGAGACATTAAGTGCCATTAATAAGTGTCTAAACACTGGAAACTATTTACTGACAATTGTGTTTCAGTGGTTAACCAACATAAAAACTTCATCTCTTTCAAAACGGTCTCTTGATTTTTGATAATACAAAATCAATACAAAGATAATACAAAGTGGCCTGGTTTCGTCTTATAACAAAATAAATCTTTTCGGAACTGCAATTTTTTTTTTTAGACTGCAAAAATCACAGCACATCTGACTTATGACATCTGTATTGTGTGTGGCAATAGAATGATCATCTAAAATAACTCTACAAGCGGTTTCTATTAATCAATCAGGGACATAACTCTGCTATGGTGTAATCTGACAGTTGTTATGCATTTGCTTGACTGACGTCTCTAGAACAGACTTCTGCATCTGAGAGGTATGAGCGGAGTGGAGTCTCATCCAGCAGGCTCTGCAGCGCTCCATTTTTCCACAGTCTAATGGAAGACACACGGGACGCGATGAGGACTGTAATCTGGTGATTGTTTTTATTCAGACCGAGACCTGCTTGTGGAAGTAGCATTCTTTACTGCCTACCTGTGGACAGAATGAGAACTGCACACCTGCTGCTTAACTTCATACTGTTGTGTGTATTTGATCTCCGCTAAAGCTTTCTGTGGAAATGTGTGTGTGAGGTGCTTGCCTGCTGCGTCAGTGCTAGACAGCATCTCGGGCCAGGCGGAGGTTAAAATGGCATTTTATGCTACACTATAAATTAAAGCTCCATTAGCGAAACTTTACACTCGAATGAGCGGCGGCAGCAAACCCGCTACAGCGTTCAAAACAGCAGCACGCCGTATATTCCTCACAGCAACGGATGAAAACGATACGTCTGAAAAAACACAGGAGGGGGCTCTGAGTAATTTGGTTGCTTTGGCTGTTCGACCCTTTGATGGACCTCATCCGCACGCACATGCAGATATCGGGTTCTCCGTGTGTGGGACCTTTAGGGACACCGAAGGAAAGTGTAAATCTGAGGGGCGGATCTGAGCTGCAGGTTGAGAAGGTCCTGTAACGGAAGTCGAGATTTATGGAAACCCAAGATGGCTGGTTGCCACTGCCCACTGAGACATGATTGAACAGGAAACGGACGTGTATCAAAGCTGATTAGCTCTTCTAGGATGTAGATTTGAGCACAAAAACAACAACAACTGTTTAAACAGAAGTGGCATCTTTTATTGCAAAAATGCTTTGAATATCCAGACTATTCCAAAGTGCATTTTTGCCCATCATAAAGTCAGTGATGACCTGAGATACTCTTCTCTGAATCGCCTTTGTGTTCTTTCCTTCTGTCTTTCCTCTCTATGATCATATCCAGCATAAACTCTTCAAAGTTTACATAAGTTTGTGTGTGTGTGTATGTCTATGCGGCCATGTTGATATAGTAGTCAGTTTACATTATGCAAGCCGTTGAGAGTTTAAACGTTGAGTGTTTTATAATACTGATGACTAATGTGTTATACAGACACACACACACACACACACAATACTCCACGCCTCATCTCGCACTCATCTGCAGCCCATCTACTAGTGTTCTCTGTCCCAGACATCCATCCATCTTTTTTCTTTCCTTTAATGACAAGTTCCTCCTGGAGTCAGTCTTAAGCTAGACATGCTGGGAGACGTCTGTGTATGTGTTTTCACAGGCACACGTTGTGCATATGTGCGTGTGTTTATCCATGCAGAAGTGTGTAAAGTTTATGAGCATAAAAGTGTTTTGGTTTTTAACAGGAAGTGTGTGCATGTGGTTCACTCACGTCTTGAGCCAATGAGCCGGCGCTGTCCAGTACTGGAGTCGGAGCACGGTCTTCATAACACTGTAACTTCTCATGGATCTAATAGGCAGTGAAACAGGAAACAGAGTGATCACTTAAAGTCATTGTGGAATCTAAACTGACCTCGTTTACTTTCCTAATGTTTACTTTCCAATGTGCACTTTCCAATGTTCCTGGTCTTATTGTGAACTATTCATTTTTTACCTAAATAACCAATGTAATTTTTAACAATCTTTAAACAAATTCTGACAACAAATTACTTTTCCACCTCACATCACACAGATACTGGATAAAGTTAACCCATAGCCAAATTAAGGACCTACCATTGAAATTATATATGACACTGTTGAGCAAATAATTATTTTCATGGTTTGGTCAATAACAAACAGATGGAAAATGTATCTAAATGTAAGTAATATATAAATAAACAATAAAAAACTATTTAAGTTTTATTAAATTTAGACATTACAACATTATAATGTACAGCATGAAAATTTGATATTTGCCAAAAATTACATTTAGAAGTATTATTAAATTCATGATTTATTATTCAATTATTTCATATCTTTTTTTTTTTAAGGTTAACCAAGGTAAGGTAATAATTCACAAAATGTCATTTAAAATGTAAAAGCAGTACAAGCACGCAAAGCAAATCAAATCAAAGAAAAATAATAAAATAAAATAATTTGAACTAAAATATCCTGTATGTACGATGTAGACATCATTAGCAGATTAAATACCGATGATTAACATACAAAATAAAAGTAGAACATGTGGTAGGATCGAAGTATCCTGACAAAAACTAAAAAGCACAGACTGTTTTCCAACATGTTTTTAACAGCTGTGTATTGTATTGGTTGTGTAATATCTGTTCAACCATTTCATTCTTGCTGAAATTGTGGTACTAGGACAACATAATGGTCGGGAGCCATGCAGAAGCTACCAGCACGTTTAGACTGGAATTTGTCCTGTGAAATATTATGTAACAGCACACGGCAGTGAAAGAGAAATTCAACTGCTACCAAGGGGACTAAATATTTATCAAGACAAGACAAACGACTCTGCCACCAGGCTGGTTGTCATAGTGAAGTGGAGAGGGAAGGGAACGCTATGAGTTTGGATCAACTGGGTCCGAGAGAGCCAAAGATGCAATTTTTCTGGATCTCCTTCTCCAGAACCGTTTGTGATGTGGCAAAGCTTGGCCATGGTAAGAACTGTTGTCGGGACCCATGACGAACAATCTGTGCTTTCTTCGTCACTCCGTATGCAACCCTCAAAACGTACTGAACTCCGAACGGGGTCACCGTCTGTTACTACAGCAGCGGTGTAGAAGTGGAATCTCTCGCACACCGGCAAACACGCTCGCAGGCGAAGAAAAGAGACATAATATTTCTTATCCACTCAGACACACACAGACTCATACACACTTGGTGGAGGAGGAATGGAATGTGGGATCTGGTGAAGGATGGAACGTAACTGTCCAGTTCCTTAGCATTCCAGGGAGCGACATCTGTTTAGACCGTCTGAGCCGTGGCGGAGCGGTTTTGCTCTGTACAGTTTAGATTCCATCAGAGGCTGAGTGAGATTCAATGCCTTTATTTACAGCTTGGGCCATTCTCCAGATACCTGCCTGTCCACACAGGAGCGCCAGAGAGCAGACATTTAAAATCCATTACAGAGCCCTTACACTGATCATAGCTCACGTTCCACAGTAAAGAGAGGGCAGGAAATGAGAGCAATGAATCAGAGTAATACCTTCAAGCATTAGTGCACCATTATTCCACTACATCACAGAGACCTTGCAGACCGATAAACAATCACTTCACTTTTCAGACTTGAAAATTGCACAGTCAGATGAAGAACAATGTGAATCGGTCATGGCTGTAAGGCTAGTTGATGAGTCAATTAGTGAGGTTTACCTCACTGAAATGACCACATATAGCTTCAATATTTTTATGCTTTAAAAAAAGATGAATTTAGAGACCGCAATATATAACTAAAAACTAATACAACTAAATATAAGTTAAAACTGCTTTGAGATCCTTGCAAATGGTAGCATTCTGTCCAACTGTTTTTGATCAGAATAATGCATCTGATGTGAAAATCCCCCTAACACACAACATATAGGGCTTCCTTTGATTAGCTATCACAAAATGGTGTCATTTTTACTTATCTCTGGCTTGACACTTTAGTAATTAGTATTAAAACATTTGAATAAACAAAGCAATGCTTTGGTAAACACACTATGTTTTGTGGTCAAGGTTCAGATCACATGCTACAATGGAGCAGTGTCTAAATCCTCTTGGACCAGACGTTAAATACCCACAGGCCCTTGACAAAACACAAGCAGAGAACATAAGCAGGTGAGAGAAACGGCAGCCAGTCTGGCCTTCGGGTCCTCCAAGAGCATTCTGCAGCCAAACAAACACAGCTTTAAACACAATTACACTGAACGTTGACAGATACGGAGGAGAGGAAACTTGATGTGGAATTCAAGGAATATGACAACGGAGAGAGAAAAAGGGCAAAGAAGGGGGAGACGAGTATAGAAAGCATCAAAGAAAAAGGCTCAGTTAATGAGCTGCCTTGCTGGGTACCTACATACAGGTGCATCTAAATAAATTAGAATGTCGTGGAAAAGTTAATTTCAGTAATTCAACTCAAATTGTGAAACTCGGGTATTAAATAAATTCAATGCACACAGACTGAAGTAGTTTAAGTCTTTGGTTCTTTTAATTGTGATGATTTAGGCTCACATTTAACAAAAACCCACCAATTCACTATCTCAACAAATTAGAATACTTCATAAGACCAATAAAAAAAACATTTTTAGTGAATTGTTGGCCTTCTGGAAAGTATGTTAATTTACTGTATATGTACTCAATACTTGGTAGGGGCTCCTTTTGCTTTAATTACTGCCTCAATTCGGCGTGGCATGGAGGTGATCAGTTTGTGGCACTGCTGAGGTGGTATGGAAGCCCAGGTTTCTTTGACAGTGGCCTTCAGCTCATCTGCATTGTTGGGTCTGGTGTCTCTCATCTTCCTCTTGACAATACCCCATAGATTCTCTATGGGGTTCAGGTCAGGCGAGTTTTCTGGCCAATCAAGCACAGTAACACCATGGTCATTGAACCAGCTTTTGGTACCTTTGGCAGTGTGGGCAGGTGCCAAGTCCTGCTGGAAAATGAAATCAGCATCTCCATAAAGCTTGTCAGCAGAAGGAAGCATGAAGTGCTCTAAAAATTTCCTGGTAGATGGCTGCGTTGACTGTGGACTTCAGAAAACACAGTGGACCAACACCAGCAGATCACATGGCAGCCCAAATCATCACTGACTGTGGAAACTTCACACTGGACTTCAAGCAACATGGATTCTGTGCCTCTACACTCTTCCTCCAGACTCTGGGACCTTGATTTCCAAATGAAATGCAAAATTTACTTTCATCTGAAAAGAGGACTTTGGACCACTGAGCAACAGTCCAGTTCTTTTTCTCCACAGCCCAGGTAAGATGCTTCTGACGTTGTCTCTGGTTCAGAAGTGGCTTGGTAGCCCTTTTCCTGAAGACGTCTGAGCGTGGTGACTCTTGATGCACTGACTCCAGCTTCAGTCCACTCTTTGTGAAGCTCTCCCAAGTGTTTGTATCAGCTTTGCTTGACTGTATTCTCAAGCTTGCGGTCATCCCTGTTGCTTGTGCACCTCTTCCTACCCAAATTCTTCCTTCCAGTCAACTTTGCATTTAATATGCTTTGATACAGCACTCTGTAAACAGCCACACCTTTCAGTAATGATCTTCTGTGACTTACCCTCTTTGTGGAGGGTGTCAATGTTCGTTTTCTGGATCATTGCCAAGTCAGCAGTCTTCCCCATTATTGTGGTTTCAAAGAACAAGAGATACCCAGAATTTATACTGTATGGATGGTCATTTATTGAAACGCAAATGTAAATATTCTAATATTTTGAGATACTGATTTTTGACTTTCATGAGCTATAAGCTCTAATCATCAAAATTAAAACAAAACAAACTTTTGAAATGTTTTACTTTACATGTAATGAATCTAAAATATGTGAAAGTTTCACTTTTTCAAATAAGTTACAAGAAAAAATGAACTTTTTCACGACATTCTAATTTATTGAGATGCACCTGTAAGCAGCTGCCTTCTAAAACAGCATTCTAGGTGAAAGGAAACCTTATTTGTGACTTCTCACCATAGAAAGTGACAGTCTGTATGGCTCTTAGCCAGAGCGATGTTCCATCATGAACACTGTTGGCCTTGCTGTCCGACTAATTCAACAATAATTGAACAGTTTCATAAAGCATATACTGTCATTCATTTCAACAATGCAGTGCTTGCAGCAGCATGATGGCTTAGTGGTTAGTCCTGCCACCTCACAGCAATATGTTTTTCTATAATACAAAGACATGCACATTTGACAAGTTAAGGATTCTAAATCGTCCATATTTGTTTTGCACACATTGCATGCTGGGATACATTCCAGTACTTTCAGACCCTTTTCCACATGTTCTGCTTTTTCTAGTTTCAAATGTCTCTAGGGTTTCTCTCAAACACTCCAAATAAACGCATATTCTGATCAGATAACATATAATGCTTGTATGACATATGAGTGTGTTTGTGAAAGCTGATGGGTGGCTTTTGGGGAGATTAAGGTTGTAAAAAATGTGTGCTTTTCTCATCTCTATTCAAAATTTCCTTTGTAAAGCAATTTGCAGGGGTTAAAGCAAAAAAAAAATCCTGAGCCTGAACTTTTTTCCGGGGGCAGGCCAGGGCTGGTGGGCAGCACATGAAAAGCATGTAATGACTGTGGCAACTTAAACATTTGAAAGGATACTATTGCATAGTTATTGCTTTCCTTATTCAAGCTGATTTTTTTTTTTTTCGTGAATATCTGGTTGACCTGAAGAATGAAAGCTATATCATACACTTGGAAAATTATGAGCTATATCACCGCTTATTGACACTAGGGGTGTGACAAAACACTTGAGACAAAATACAGATACTTGGTTCACTAGAATGAGACAATATTTTAATACTATTTTTAAGAAATTTTCAATAAAATATTTGTCTTTTAATTACAAAAAGTCAAACAATGCAGTTGTAATTTGAAATATTTTAACTAATCTAGGGCTGTAACTAATGATTATTTTGGTAATCAAGTAATCTACTGATTATTTTGACAATTGAGTAATCCGATATTTTTTAGTAACACAAACAGGCCTATGTGAAAACCAGGCTTTAGTAGGGGTGGGAGAAAAAAAATCGATTCACCTAACTATCGCGATTCTTTTTAAAACGATTTAAAATTTTATTGTTTTACCTCAGAATCGATTTTTATTTCATTATTTTATTTTTCCTAAGAGGTGGTGGGGAGAAGTTAGCGCTTTGTAATTCCAACAGAGGGCGAAATGTATCGGTGTGCTCGACTTTGAGCAGCAATACTATTTATATATAAACTAATGATGAGGCAATAATAATTGGCTCAAATAAAATTGCAAAACCAAGTAACTGCATGGTTTTATTGAACAACACTGTTAAAATACATAATGTTATATTCCTATACATGTGAACATAACTAACTTAAGTACATAATATATTATAACATATACCTGCAGAGGGCGCCAACGTGACGTTTCACTTTACAGTGTGATTAAACGATGTTTAAATCCATTACATTTTAATATTTGGCAACCTCAGTTGCAAACTCAGACACTTTTATTTTGAAATCGTGATGTACAATAAATGGCATATTTAGAAATAGGTTGATGTATGCATATATAAAGCACCAGGACTCTGTGTTGGCAAAGGTTTATAAATGATTTATGTTACAAAGTGGACATCTTTGATCATTGCGCCTCTCAGCTTTTTCAACGTGTCGCGCTTCTCCATTCATCAGGGCTGCTACTCTGCTGGATACTATTATGCGCGTCTCGTGTTTATAAGAGCAAAAAATTCTGATTGGCTAATAATGTTAGTTTGGTTGAGAGTGAAAGCTGTGCTCCTCTCATACCATTTGTAGGTGAACTCATGGACTCGAAAGTGATAAACAAGTTTTTTTTTAATGTAGGATTTATTTATTTTTTTCGCAGCCAAACGCTGCACACCGGAGATCCGGCACGGTGCCGGAGAACTTTAAGCCCTGAATTTGAATCAACTGGTGTGTGGTTCAAACTGGTTCAGGCAGAGGCCTGAAAGTTTCAACCTAGACAGCAGTGCTTAAGTCTTTACTCTTAAGGGCTTTTCACACTGCGCTTAACCCCGGGTTATCGTCGTTCTAAACACCGCTTTTAACCCCGGGTAAAGACACGTTTCACACCTGTAATTTGAAAGCGGTGTTAGCACCGCATTTGCAAGTTTGTTCAGTGTGAAACAGAGCGGTGTTTGCATGTTGCTGCTGGACGCTTGGCAACAGACAGCCAATCAGAAATTGAGCAGCGAGGCTCATGTCACGTCAGTAAACTGCAGCCGGTGAGAAGAAATATCAAAAGACGGAAAGCGTGTGAACGGGAGTGAATAGGAGACGGTATTATTCTTAGGCTACTGTACAAGTAAACACTAACGTTAGTCTCTCCACAATTAAAATAAATTCAAAGAAATATTCACATACTTTGCTCCTTGTTTTCTTTTTGTACTTTTGTCTTTGTTTTCTTGCCTTTGTGTGTCTCATGAGGCCATTCACATGTCTGTATACAGTATACTGTATACAGTAATTTTTCTGTATAAAAGGAGAATTACTGTAAATTGTCATTAATAGTATAAAAGTTGTTCACGTACAGACAGCTTGTAAAGTTACAATTTTTAATATAATTTAAAATAACAGAAAAATACTGTACTGCTGCTTTTGATGAGCTTCGATCTTACATGTGGCTCTCATTACCACCTGTGTTTTTATGGTATTTGTCAATATATTATAAAATGTACAAAATCTTCAGTAGATTGGTATATTAACATATCAGTTAATTAAATATGTTTGTTGTTTTTTTACTGTAAATATAAGTACAATCCATTTTATAGGGCTAAAGGGAAACAACAATGCCGCTACGAGACAGAAATCATACAGGAATATGGGACTGAGGCTCTGTTTACACCTGGTATTAAGATGCATTTTTGTCGATCATAATCACAAGTGGACATACTCTTAAACATTATGTGACGTGCTTTTGAAGCACGCTAGCCAGATGGGATTTAAACTTTGCCAGCTGAAATTAAGTTTGGAAGGCATAATTTTGCAATAGCTGCTGTTCTCTGTATTGTTTTCTGATGTCTCCTTTCCATTCATATGTAAATTGCACATGCTTATGCAATATTAGATATAAAGATCAGAAAAGGGCCATACGTGCACCCGCCTATGGACTTTAACCTCAAATAAATCAGGAAATTGGTCGACAAAAGAGATGGATTAAAAATCTTAATACCACATGTAAACATAGGGTCAGAGAGATGTTGTATGGCAATGGTATGTATTTGCATAGTATATTTCTGCTCTGGGCTAGTGCTAACATCCGCAATGTTGAAATGATATTGACCTCTTCTCTTCCGCTTGTCTCAAAGTGACCAGAGCAGCTGGATCATGTAACCCTGAAGGTCCGATGCATGGCCCAAAACCACACCAGCGGCCCTACTGCACCTCATCACCTCACGCTTAAACTGATCGCAGACCTTCAGAGAGCAAGACAGGAAAGGCCTGCAGACAGATGGGCTTGACTGTGAGATGCCTGTCAAAGAGGGATGTTTACACAAACCCCACCATACAGGACGGGTGCGACACACACCTTTTTAACTCATCTTTCAAAAGTTCAACAAATACACTGGTTAATGTTCTGGGTAAAAGGTACATGTCAGAACTTAAACTTCAAAAACATTACCATTTAAACCAGTACATCTGTTCCAGAAATGAAGGGCAAAAATCTTTGCAGTGATGTGTGGCATTCCCCATTTCTAATATCCAGTTTCACAATCACAACTCATAAAACAGAAGGAATGGCACTATTTTACGGTACGTGTGGCACTTGAAATGTGCTAATTTAGATTTATGAAAGCTACAGCAATGTGAACACAGCAGAAAGATCCAAAATTTGGAGACAGAGCCCACATTTTCCTTATGAAAGAAGAAGAAAAAAGGTGCCTGTCATGTAAAAGCAGTATATGATCTCACATTGGCTTGTATGAGAAATGCTCCAACATTCCTCAGATGAGGTCTTGCCCTTGCCCCTTGTGTCTGTAACCAAGCACTAGTGCTCTAATTGTGAGTATAATGTAATACGTCAGTGGCTTTATGGATTAAACATATACTACATATGTCTGCATTCCATCCCAAGCACATTCAGTATTCCTGACAAACGCACATGTGCGCGCACATAAAAAAATACACACTCTCACTCAAGCATATGTGCGTATGTGTGCATAGAGATATGCATTTGTTGACTCTGGAGCTTGCTGAGTCCAGACACTGAATGCAGAAGGCTTGTATTACTCTGGGAATTTATTTTGGATGCAGAATACGGATTATAAAGAATCGGAATCAGACACCAGCTGCTCTTTAAGAGACTTCACAAACATTAATATGGTGGCTCGGTGTTAAGTAGGAAAATGTACAGCCGTAACTGCCAGTGACTGGGACTCCAACAAATACATTTTCAGTGTCTCAGATTCAACAGTAGGGCAGACATATATCCGTCTGTGCTATAAACTGATAAGTAGATAAGTGTGAGATTTAAACTGCCTGACTCTATATGGAAAGCTTTAATATGGCTAGAGTAAAACTTTTTTTTTGACTGGGTTTGCCAAGGTCAAGTGAAATGGGGAAAATAAAAAAATAAGAAAAAGTCAAAGTTCTCAGGTAGCCCTTTTTCCATGCTTCCTTGGACCTCATAGCGGACTCTGATACTAAGCTGTTACTATATTACCTTCCTGTAAACAAACATCCCACATTATTCCAATATGCTGATTTGGTGCTCATGAAACATCTCTTACTATAATCAAATGTTGAAAACAGCTACTTAATATTTTTGTGGAAACATTTTTAGTTCATGATAGTCCATGATACTCAACAAAACCAGAAATCTGATCTAATCAAAGGTAATTTAACTATATTTTAGATGGTGAGGACAGTATCCCTTCTCCTTGGCCACCGATGTTACTGGATTCTGGTTAAGGGGGCCATTTTTTAGGTCCAGAACTAGCTTTTCCATGGGGAAAATTTATGAAACAAGGTAATATTGGGCACTTCATACGTGCTGTCAGTGGAAAAGCAGGTAAGAGTAAGAGTGCTTTATAAATAAACGAGCAGACAAGGCTGTTAAAGTCTCACACACAGGTAATGGCAGGCCTAAACCTCAGACTCCTCAGAGGGGGTCACCTTTCCCCATCGCCCCACAGGTGTGTGCCGTGTTCCCTTGAGGGCTGAATACAGGAGTCTGTGCTGAATCTGGTTTCCTCTTGTAATAACAAATACAGGAACGAACAAAGGTAAAAACCGCAGACTTTAGCAACTGATCTCACAGCTGGGTTAAGTTTACGAGCCGAGGATTAGGTGTTGGTGGTGGGGAAACCACCACCACCACCAAAAAAAAAAAAAATCCATATATGAAAAAAAAAAAAAAAAAAAAAAAAAAAAAAAATTTGCAGTGTAAAATAGTGTAATAATAAAATAAGAAAGAAATCTGATCAAACTCTATGGTAAAGACTAAAAACTTCTTGGGAAGGAACAGTTTACTTCAATAGAACTATTTCATAGGAAAATGTCCAGATTATTATTCACTTCCTCTATCTCTCTCTCGTCTTATATAGACACACACACACCTAACCCAGGTGGAAATTACAGGTTGTGTCAGATTTCCTGTAAGGCTCTTTGGAGTGGCAACTTGGCAGAGGAACAGAGTGCAGCTGGACATGTGTGAAACCTTGCTTTAATTGCATAGAGAGAAGAGAGCAGAGGTCTTTGGCTCAGACTTCGGTCCGCTGTCCTGCCTGTCAGACCTCCTCTGCCTCTGCAGGTAGACGGTTATGTAGAGCACTTCTGAAGCACAGGCCAGCTCAGTCCACAGCAAATCCAGTGTACATCGGGACATATTGCTAATGAACTTAATGTATCACGAATGGGCCCAAGTACCATAGTATCAATGACATCAGTGATTGACCATTAAAACACTGTGTGTGACAAAAAGAATGAGGGGTAGAAAAATGGACAAGTCAAAGGAATTGAAAGACAAACAAGTGAAAGCTGATAAGCACAGGCACAGCACAACCTGACTAAACTGATTTCCTACAAGTGGCATGTGAAAACTTCAACACTCAAAGGAACAAGCCCGGATAATAAAACTAAATAAGAGGAGAGAGAAGAATTGAAATTACAAATACAATTAAAACTGGTCTTTACCACAGATTTAGATTCATCATCAACATGGCATACGGTCTACATGCTGTTTGAAGTCCGGAAAAAGAGTTCACATTCAATGTAAATCTCTAATTTACTTTTTTTGGATGTGCCTTTAGATCACCACTTCTTATATCTCTACAAACACCACAACACTCTCCCTAAAAAGCACAATCACAGATGCAACGAGATGAGAGATTCAGTGACCTAGTGTGTTACATCATCTTATAGAATAGAGTATGTCTAACACTGCACACACACACACACACACTCACCTTGACCAATGAATGTAGCCTCCTCTCCCCAAACATAGCGTGTAGAAAAGAGCGGTCATCTGCGCTCTCAATATGAGGCTGCAGCTGAGACGGCAGTACAGACAACAGCTCATACAGACCTGCAGAGGAAATACAGGAAACACATTACACACCCAGACACACACACACAGCCAATACCCAAAGAGAAAATATAGATATATATCCAAAACCCAGAAAATCTGAATCAACACAGACACCTGAGGCTTGTCAGATGGGCTATAAAGATTATTCTCCAGTGAAAACTTCTAACATGATGTGACATTATTATAGCCCTTAAATATCAGTACACTAATAAAATAATAATGACAACATCATGGTTTACTTTAGCATGCTCAATGGGTCAAACTGAGGGTTGTAAAAATGGTCCTCTCCCAGGCTGCACCTCACTTCCTCCCTTTGTTGGCTACTTCCTGTTTTTCTAGGAATCACAACTGGAACTGTGAATCAAATCCCTAAAGTTGCATTAGTATGTCTGTGATGGTTAAACAAGCATAAACACATCATAATATCTTTGACATGCTTATATACATGCAAAAACCACAGCAAACGGTAGATATGATGACCATTAAGAGCTGTTGTCAGATTGAGACACCAACACAACTGAGCTTAAAGTGCAAGATGACCTCACTGGGTGTTATTCACTAGTGGCATGGATTTAGTTTATGTATGAACAGAAGAACATGACAACAATTGGCCTAATTCACAACTAATGTTCTGATGTTAGTGAACTGCATAAAACACGCCTAAACCATCTCTATATAAGGGCTTTCTGCACAAATTTTCCTTTACAGCCTTTATTCACTCTCAGCAACAAGACATTCTTGCCTGAGAATTTGCACAGCAAGATTTTCCAGCTACAGCAAGCGTGCCATCCTCAAAACCATTTCAAACACCTCTCATTAGCCAGCTGTACATATATTTGAGTTGATATTCAGGGAAAACTCATTATTATTATACTGAATAAGCTTATAAACTTGCATAAAGTTTCATGGTTAAAGTGAAATAAGGGCAATCGCGGGCTTCATTGCACAGGATGTGCCATGTGCATTTTTACTCGCTGGTATTTCAGTGTTTTACCTTAGATATGCTCGACGAATGCATCATTTATGCAGACTGGAATACAGTACATTTTAGATATGCAAAGCTCATGTATGAAACGGATGCTCATGTGCACTTTGTGTGTTTTTGTTCTGAAGCACGCTCATGGCTGCGGCTGTGCATTTCTTGCATCTCCAAATGCTTTTATGATGCAAAACTAATGTAAACTAGGGATGTCCCGAGCCGATCTCAAGGATCATGCCAAGGTCACACCTCTACTCTTTTCGAAAGACATGTTGGGATTTTTAATGACCACAGAGAGTCAGGACCTCGGTTTAACGTCTCATCTGAAGGACGGATGAACAGGACTGTGTATCTTGATATATATACAGGTGCATCTCAATAAATTAGAATGTCGTGGAAAAGTTTATTTCAGTAATTCAACTCAAATTGTGAAACTCGTGTAATAAATAAATTCAATGCACACAGACTGAAGCAGTTTAAGTCTTTGGTTCTTTTAATTGTGATGATTTAGGCTCACATTTAACAAAAACCCACCAATTCACTATCTCAACAAATTAGAATACTTCATAAGACCAATAAAAACAACATTTTTAGTGAATTGTTGGCCTTCTGGAAAGTATGTTAATTTACTGTATATGTACTCAGTACTTGGTAGGGGCTCCTTTTGCTTTAATTACTGCCTCAGTTTGGCGTGGCATGGAGGTGATCAGTTTGTGGCACTGCTGAGGTGGTATGGAAGCCCAGGTTTCTTTGACAGTGGCCTTCAGCTCATCTGCATTGCTGGGTCTGGTGTCTCTCATCTTCCTCTTGACAATACCCGATAGATTCTCTATGGGGTTCAGGTCAGGTGAGTTTGCTGGCCAATCAAGCACAGTAACACCATGGTCATTGAACCAGCTTTTGGTACCTTTGGCAGTGTGGGCAGGTGCCAAGTCCTGCTGGAAAATGAAATCAGCATCTCCATAAAGCTTGTCAGCAGAAGGAAGCGCTCTAAAATTTCCTGGTAGATGGCTGCGTTGACTGTGGACTCAGAAAACACAGTGGACCAACACCAGCAGATGACATGGCAGCCCAAATCATCACTGACTGTGGAAACTTCACACTGGACTTCAAGCAACATGGATTCTGAGCCTCTCCACTCTTCCTCCAGACTCTGGGACCTTGATTTCCAAACGAAATGCAAAATTTACTTTCATCTGAAAAGAGGACTTTGGACCACTGAGTTATTTTTCTCCACAGCCCAGGTAAGACGCTTCTGATGTTGTCTCTGGTTCAGAAGTGGCTTGGTAGCCCTTTTCCTGAAGACGTCTGAGCGTGGTGACTCTTGATGCACTGACTCCAGCTTCAGTCCACTCCTTGTGAAGCTCTCACAAGTGTTTGAATCAGCTTTGCTTGACAGTATTCTCAAGCTTGCAGTCATCACTGTTGCTTGTGCACCTTTTCCTACCCAAATTCTTCCTTCCAGTCAACTTTGCATTCAATATGCTTTGATACAGCACTCTGTAAACAGCCACACCTTTCAGTAATGACCTTCTGTGACTTACCCTCTTTGTGGAGGGCATCAATGTTCATCTTCTGGATCATTGCCAACTCCGCAGTCTTCTCCATTATTGTGGTTTCAAAGAACAAGAGATTGTTATACTGTAGGGATGGTCATTAATTGAAACTCAAATGTAAATATTCTAATATTTTGAGATACTGATTATTGACTTTCATGAGCTGTAAGCTCTAATCATCAAAATTAAAACAAAAAAACTTTTGAAATGTTTTACTTTACATGCAATGAATCTAAAATATGTGAAAGTTTCACTTTTTGAAATAACTTACAAGAAAAAAATGAACTTTTTCACGACATGCTAATTCATTGAGATGCACCTGTGTATATATATATATATATATATATTAAATAAACATATCCACACACATACATCATGCATATATTACTATATGCACAACTCTGGGTAGTACTTTATTTTACAGTCATTTTCCTCATGTACATACTATGTACTTATTAAAGTAATTACAATAACTGGGTAATATCTAGGTACTAACCCTGAACCTACCCATAAACCTAACCCTACCCCATGTAGTTACCTTATATTACCAGTACTTTCTTAGGTGTGTACACTAAGTACTGTATATGCAAGTACACGTACTGTAAAATAAAGTGCAACCCAACTCTGTATTGGATTTGTTTTTAATAACTTTAATGTACTGCACCAAACAGTGTGCACCAAACATACATTCCTATAGGAATATACAAATATCGGATCAGTGCTCTGTATCAGCAGATACTCATATTCAATGACTCGGATCGGGGGCACAAAAAACCTGATCGGAACATGATAGACACAGTCATTGCATTAGTGTGAATGCAGTGCAATAGACCTGCCGTTACATAGCCATATCGAAGATATCTAGAGATAGAGAAAGTAAATATATGAAGAGTTAATTTGCAAAAAACGATAAACGCCACTTTCAAAAAAATGATTGCCGTGCATTATTCTCCACATATAGCGCGATTTGAACCCTAAACACGTTTTGTCAAAAAAGCTGGTATTGTCCACTTTCAAGGCATCACGAGTTCACGTTTTACTGCAGAAGCCGACAAGCGCCCTCGGTTTTTGCAAATGAACTCTTCATGTCATTACAGTCATGTTATGATTTGTTATCATCTTAACACGATTATAAGACACCCAGAGTATGTACTTTTTGTGGTTTCAGTTGTTCCTAAAATTTTTTCCATTAATTTAGAATAAATGTTAGTTTGTGAACCATTTGTTTATGAAAACGTTCATATATAAATTTCACAAAACATTCCTGCATACACATGCTTAGTGATTGAGACAGATTTTCTTTTCTAAAGTTCTTGTTAATTTCCCCTCCTAAAATACCTCTAATTTTATGTAGTTAAATTGTAATAAAGCCAAAAAAAAAAAGTACAAAATGTAGGGGTTACACTAAAGGTGCATTTAAAACACAAAGTAAGTCTACATAATTTTAACATGTCGTAAGTTCTATTTATTTATGTGCAAAAGTGAATACTACTGTAAGTATAACTTTAAGGAGACAATAATATATTTTTTTAAATGTGCAATATTTTTAAGATGTATGAGACAATATTACAAACAAGGTATCGAAATCATAAATTTACACTTTAAAACAGAAAATTACTAATCTTCCCCTAAATCAAAATGACAGTTTGAAACAAATGGAACAGTTACCCTTTTTAAACAAAGGTTCTACTAAAGACATGTAAAATGCTGCACAATGACAACAGTTCCATGAATCATAAATCTGGGAATCTTTATTTTTTATAGCAATTCTTTTACAGTACCTGTTTGAATAGATTCACTAAGCAAATTTGATTATGGCCACAGCTCCCTCAGCTGCAATGTGACATTAAAAACAGCACTGTCTCTCACTTAACCACTTGTTGGACAAAGCAGCTTGTTACTGGAAAAGCAACACTGTTTTGCGAACAGCTGAGATGCTGTCACGCTACTCACCGATGTTAAGCGAGTAGTACTTTTAGTCAGTCACTCTACAACACTGTTCTTCCGACCGCTGACCATCTGGACACAGACTGAGTTTAACAGTCAACATCTAACCTTATGTCCCAGCAGCCTATAAAAGGATCCACGTAAACTGACCATTATTGGCTGCCAGGCCAAATATACCAGACGGGATGTGAAAGAATGCTGTGCCAAGCAGTGTTTCCTTTTCACACGCCTACACTTCCCAGCGGCCTCCAGAAAATAACAGCGTTCTTTAGACATCAATGGCGGAGCTGGAGTACAACAGGGCGGAGTGGATGGCGGAAGGCCTTGCTTCTTAAATTCACAACATTATGGGTCAGAATCGCAGGGCATGGAGAGCAGCTTTAATTACACAGGCTGTCAGGAAAACAGCAAGGTCATCCAAACTGTCTGGAATTAACAACACGAATAGATGCGCACAAACCTTTAAGTGCACATGCACGCAAACATGGTGGTTTTCTGGAACAACACAGATATTTTAAGGCGCTCACACACAGACCTGTAAAAAGAAACAAGGATAGCACATGCAAACACACAAACGCATGCCACAAAAGAGGCTGTCCGCATGGGAAATACGCTCCGTTGTCTCCCTGTCTGGCTCCCGTCGGCCTCACACTAGCCAGGAAGAGGACAACTGGCAGAAAAAAGGACCAGATAGATTTACAACACAGGCCACATTTCGAAAACAGAAAAATGGTTCTCTTTAAATATCTTGTTTGGATGAGTTCAAGAGTCAACAGTGCAAAAAGATTCACACACACTCTGCTCAGTGAGCTGTGTGGCAGGAAATGAACACTGGGCCGTGCTTCTCTCCTTCGAGCGCTGAGAGACTGACTCTGTGAAGCAATATATATGTCAGGCAAACACACGCTCATGCATAAGACCACCTCAGGGGTCAGTATTTCAGGTGCTACTCGGAGAACATGGTTCATGCCTGTCTGTGAGAAAACCGAGCGAGTGAATGGAAAAATTAAAACCAGAACAGCTGCACTCTGCGTACTTCCATTCATTTTCTCTTTGATTTACCTCCTAAAACAGAAAAACTACATCCACAGAGAGAAAGAGAGGCCCTCCAGAGCTGAAAAATTATAGTAGAGGAGAGAGAGTGAGAAAGCGAGAGAAATATAGATACAAAATAAGATACATCTAGCCAGCTACATATCCGTTAAGTTGTAACCTTTTATCTGTTCTTGGGGTATCTGTGTGTCTTAACGGCTGATATGCATGAAGCACACAAAAAAATGCATGCTCTTTTGGCAGTCTGAGTCCATTTTAGGATTTCATCGCTGTGTTTTCAGCTCTTGCCCAAGATCTCACAGACCTACTTGCATGTTCTGGACCATCTACTCCAGTCATACACACACATAGCCACACACTAAATGGTGTCTAGTCCTATACATCAGTACTGCATGCACTGCATCTCCTATTATCCTACTAATTGCTTTTAGCAATAAACCCCATAATTTATACTGTTTTGCATCGTAAATGGTTGCAAATTTGACAAAATATATAAATTTGTGGCAGTAATTTAAAGGGATAGTTCACACAAAGGAAAATTCTGTGTCATTAATTACTCACCGTTGTGTCGTTCCAAACCTGTAAGAACCTTTGTTCATCTTTGGAACACAAATTAAGATATTTTTGATGTAATCTGAGAGCTTTCTCTCCCTGCATAGACAGCAATGCAACTGACACGTTCAAGGGCCAGAAAGCTAGTAAGGACATTGTTAAAATAGTGACATCAGTGGATCAACCGTTATGTTATGAAGCTACAATAATAAGTTTTGTGCGCAAAGCAGGGGTGTTTTTAGGATTTTAATATTAGAGGGCCTCAGCCCCCAAAGGGGGGGGGGGGGGGGTATATTATTTATTTATTTATTATGATATGTCAGTTGAAAGTTGCTTTCAGTTAAGAGAGCTCAAACATGCATTTTAGTCTGGGACTAGGCTAAACCTTGTCTGTGAAACTGGGCATTGATATATTGTTTGTATACTAAAATAAGCAGAAACATAGGCTTATACAGTACATGCTTATCAAGTCAACCCCTGAATAATTTAACTTTAAATCATTTAAAATGATCAGATCATATTCATTAATATTCATTTAGAATATAGACAAACCAAGATTACAGTAATTGTCTAGATTGGCATAATGTGTGATGTGTCCCATATTAAATCTTTTTTGTTCGTTTTAAAATAATAATAATAATAATTACAGCACATTAATCAGTCACTTCGCCACTTCTAAACACTTCAAAAATGACATAACGCAAATCTTTTTTTCTAAGGCTAATAAATATAGGTCTGTGATGCAATCAGCTGCTGGGTCATTATTTATTTGAACGAAATAACTCCACAATGTTTCTCCATCTCTGTCATTTACTCTGATAAGACGTTTGAATGAGTGGATGGGAAACTGTCTTGTATTATTCCCGCATCACATTAAACTGCATTTATGACAAAGAACTGCACAGATGCAGATATCATTACAATCTATCAATAAACGCACTCACCTTTCCATTTCCATTTCAAAAGTTTTTAAAGGGGAATGCGATCACGAATTTGTGTACAAATTATGGAGCAAATCAGAATTTTTAGGAGGGCTAAGATGAAAAGTGCCTATCGACACCTCTGGCGCAAAGAAAACAAAAATAACGACTTGATTCAACAATTTCTTCTCTTTCTGTAATATTTTAAGGCGACAAGTGTATCTTACATTTTATTTATTGTTTATTTTTATTTAATCTAGTTTTTATTTATTTATTTTTCTTTCTCTACCTTTCTTTCTCTGAATGTATAACTATGCTTGCCTGGTGTTTTCTTTTATTTAATCTGAATTAATGTATGGTTGTATGTTATATGTAGATATGTACATATGATATGTTATGTGTAAATCTATATATTTATATTATATTACTATATTTACGTTATTGTTACTTTCTATCTGACCTAAGATGAACCAAATAAAAGCAAAACGATAGTCTCCAGATACACATGATCCTTCAGAAATTATGCTGATTTGGTGCTCAAACTATGCAACATTATAAATGTCTTAACTGGCATGTTTGATCAATTTAATGCATCCTTGCTGAATAAAACAAAATATTTATTTTGAATGACAATGTATATTGTGCAATTCTGTTCATTTGGTTCCTAAATTGCTAAGTCAGTCACTCCTGAGTCTTTTTTTCACCATTTCAGAGCCATGAAGTGCTTGTCAACATGTGGACACAGAAAAATTGGCTTTTCTGCATCTTTTCTGATCTAGCTGCACAGTAGCCAAGGTCAAACCATCCCTCAACATGAGCATCTCTGGAGCCCAGAATATCTGTTATTTTACTGCGATTAGACAGAACAGGAGGGAATGTGATCCTGAAGCAGCCATCTGAACACCTGTAGAAACGATTTGGTCCAATCACGCACTGATTCCTTGTGACAGTACACATTTCATGTCTATATCAGAGCTCAATCACAGCAGAAAAATAACAGAGGACTACAACTGACAAGTCTGAATTTAAAGTTGGGTTTTTGAAACTATAGCTATTACACTGAAGAAGGGCCAGGTTCCATATGTGGCCAAAATATCACATAACACTGGTGCAATGTGTCTTTTGACTAGGGCTAATATCTCACTCCCAGCAACACCCTAGTACTGTGATAAAGACTTCTGCATACCTACGAAAATAAAGTTCTTGTTGCAACTGTGTATAAATATGTTGAGACCCTTTTTACATTCCAGCAACCACCATACCAGATATTCAGATCCGTATGCATTCTCCTCGTCAACATCGACAGATATCTTTATCCTCTGAAAATAGAGATATAAAAATAAAATACAAATAAATGAAATTCCTCGTCCTTCTGCTTTTCTCCCTCTCCTTTCTCCTGCATTTGGTAAAATGAAGTGGAAATTTTCATTCTGATGTAATTGGAAACAGGGAGCTATTCCAGTGGCAACAAATCCTTGTGTTACAGTTCTGTATCCCTGTGGCAGTAGAGAGAGAGAGAAAGAGGAAAGATGGAAAAGAGGAGGATAAATGGCTGGAAATCGATAAAGTGCTCCCAAAGCGCATGCTGCTGCCGCTACTAACGTTCCTCTCTCCCTCCCTCTCTTTCGTTCTGTCCTCTGCTCCCAGATGCTCTGCATTCTTGACATCAGAATGGAAAAATTTACTGCTAGCCGAGAAGAAATTTAATATGGCCATTCCTGTCATATCCTTCATTGCAGCCATATTCAGCCGGTGCTCTGCTGAAGCCATAAGAGAGACTCAGCACCTGAACGATAAACAATATGGAGCTCAATATGGATCTCGTTATGCACAATGGCATCATTACACCATACACTTGTTTCTGAACAGGACTTATGGAAATAAGCGTATCCACACACACTAATCAAAAAAACAATTCCTGTTTCAAGTAGAATACCTGCACAGATAGCTTCATGCATAAAACCTGTCACACAATTCATCTTCATTAGAGGTGACTTATCTGCTAAAGAACTTCTGTCTTAAAAATTTCCCACGTGTCCCTTTTTGTCTCTCTCGAGCCTACATGGCGCTCTTCTCTTTTTAGTGACGCCTTGGGGAGAGTTATCATAATTGGACGAGCAGGCCAGCCCAGAATAACACAGTAAAACTTCATATGGCTCATAAAAACCTGGTAGGGGGCTATGATGCTCCAATCAAAGGGCAGATTCAAAGTGATCAGGCTAACAGACTGTGGGGAAGGCAGGTGGGAGTGCAGCTCTGAGGAAACTGACCAAACCGTTCACTGAATGAGCTTTCCTTTCACTGCGGCAGAACTGAGAGAGAAAACAATGACAATTGACCCATCTGACCAATCACTCCTGCTTCTGAAAATAATAAATTAAATGACATTATATAAAAATTATAAATAAGTGATAAAAATTAATGAATAAAAATCAAATTTAGCAAAATAAATACAAATAAACTAATTTATGTTAAATGTATTCATTCATTTTAAATGCATGTCTGTTTCTTTTAAATATCTCAATTAAATAAATATTTAAAAAAATATAAATATAAAATATAACAATATAAAATAAATGTAATAAAATTACAACAAATTATACAAATAAATGTCAAATCAATTTGCTTATTTGTTAATTTTACATATTTAAAATATACTGTATATAATACAAATACTATAAATACAATACTCTAAAATTAATAAAAAGGAAGAAACCCATAAAGATTAATAAAACATACAAGCAAACAAATACAGAGCTGATCTGGACTGGAATTAGGAGAAAATAAAAATATCATGACTGCAAAGGATTTTTTTTGGGGGGGGGGATGTATGAGCGTATAACTGCACACTGTGAGTTGAAGTGCACAGGATGATTGAGTTTGCAGTTGATGTAAGAGGAATTACAGTAATTTATCATATGACATCAACACCAGATTCTCGTTCTCTCACATACACATTTTACAGGTAGTGGGTGGATGGGTCTGTCAGCCCAAGGACACCCAAAGGTAGTGAAATCAAATGCAACCAGGAAGCAAAACACCCACACAAAAAACAGGATACATATGATGGGGTAAAAGAACAGCATTTTATGTCCATACAGAGGAACGAGAACAGAACAGACACTGTGTGATGGAGAGTTTCAATGAGAGAGAACCAGAACAGAATTTTTTTTTTTTTTAAATCCAGATCCAGAGGAGCCAATAAAAAGCTAATAACTTAGTGGCAATCATCCTTGATCAATTTATAGTGGGCTTTGGTGATTAAATCTCAATTTCCTGCCTTATAAATGAAACATTTACAGTGTGCAAGTGTGTGTGTGTGTGTGAGAGAGAGAGAGAGAGAGAGAGAGAGAGAGAGAGAGAGAGAGAGAGAGAGAGAGAGAGAGAGAGAGAGAGAGAGAGAGAGAGAGAGAGAGAGAGAGAGAGAGAGAGAGAGAGAGAGAGAGAGAGAGAGAGAGAGAGAAGTTTATGTCAGGTGTCCAACAACAGCATAGCAGCCAATAACACATCAAGAGCAGTGGCATAATGTTCCGGGCACAAGAGCCCTTGCGCACATCTTGACATGATGTAAGTAATGGTTCAAATCTATCAGATCCACAGTGGCTTACTGGGCTTTCAAAGTGTTCATTAAAAACCTGTTGGGCAAGACAGGATCGTGCACAGCAGACAAAACCTAACCATACCAAATGTCTCCCAGCAACCTTGTGTTCATCCATCAGACTTTTATACCCCAACTAGGCATTAGTTTCTAATGAATTATATTAACTTGGTAATCCCTTCTTTATAAAGGAAATGAGACAGAGTGAAAAACAAAAAAATAAAAAAGAGACAGTGTGCATCTAAGTTACAAAATATTTAGCAGTATGGTCTCCAAACACCAAAAACACTTGCATTAAAAAAAATTGGGGTCAATATTTGTATTTATTTTTTCAGCAAGGATGCATTAAATTGATCAAAAGTGACAGAAAAGACATTTATAAATGCTACAAAAGATTTTCAGTTCATATAAATTCTGTTCTTGTGAACTTTCTATTTAAAAAAGCTTTAAAAAAAAAATCAGTTTCCAAAAAATATTAAGCAGCCCAACTGTTTTCAACATTGTTAATAATTACTAAATGTTTCTTGTGCACCAAATCAGCATATTAGAATGATTTCTCAATGAACATATGGCACTGAAGACTGGAGTAATGGCTGCTGAAAATGACAGGTCATCTGTCATCACAGGAATAAATTACATTTTAAAATATACTCAAATAGAAAAGTATTTTCAATTGTAATATTTCACAATATTAGCATTTTTACTGTATTTTTGATCAAATAAATGCAGTCTTGATGAGCATAAGAGGTTTCTTCTAAAAATATTTAAAACTAAATAAAACAATTTTTCATGAAGAATTGAAACACATTAGATGTGTGAATGAAGACACAATTTTACACTTATTAATCATAAGCTGTCATTTGGCCATACTTGGCTGGTCAAACTAGAAGACCCTAACTGCCGTACAATGAGGTATGAGGTGTAGGATGAGGTACCTATCTCACTGCCGGTTCTGGTGGAGAGGGCCGGCATGGTGACTGGCAAATCTGCTTCCTTTCAACTTCACAACGTTACCACAAAAATCCAGCAGCGTTGGGGCTGGCCGACTCGACCCCAGGAAGAGCCTGCAAATCCTTGGTTATGTCATTGGCAAATCTATAAAAGATAAAAGACATTTATTAAATAACAAAAGATTAGGCTATATTAAACAGAGGTTTAATTTAAGAATGCATGTACAAATAAAAGGTTTAAACAGGACAAGCCCTTCAAACTGAGAATACGCTGTAATATATGTGATATCTAATGAGTTCAAAGATGGAAGATGTGAGGCAAAGGAACAGAGAATGCAGCAAAAAGACAGATACATTAGCCCCAAATGTTCCCGAAATCAATTCCAATTTCTGCTTTTTCCGTCCAGGGCCCTGTGCCTGCCCTGATCCGTGCCGCTGCACCGAAAGCACCTGAAACCTTTATGTCACCCCAAAGACCTGTAACCAGTGGCCCGAAAGAACAAATGAAAAACTGAGAGATGGAAAGAGGAAGGTGGGGGCAACCATACTTGCTCTGCCTCTACATAGATCACACAGTATCAGGTTTGTGGAACAAGAAACCGTACGGAGAAGAGAGAATAAAAAAAAACAAAAAAAACACCTGATCGCAATGAACTGTATGCTGGAGATTCGATCTTATGCTGCTATGCGATAATCATAAAGTGCACTGCTGCCATCTAGTGATGACATTACAGCTAATTACAGTTTACAAAGTGCAGCAATCAGGTGGATCTGCAATTTGAACCAAAAATGACAGAAGAGAAGAATTGAGCATAGAGACTTGTTTAAGAGGTTAAGTGATTTTACACACTTGAATAAAAAGCACAGACATGCTCTCCAGAAAACTGTCACAAACACAGTAGAGATCAGATGCTACACACACATCGCAACCCCCGCAAGATCACAGAGAGTTCAGAGACAATACACAAAAAAACAAAAACTTAAGGTCAGTTTGATACATTTCCCTCTCTATTGTTTGTTACATTATCCTTCACTCTCTATTTCCTCTGCAGACCCTTCTCTGTCAATCTCTATGTCTCCCTGTACTCTTGTAACTCCTGCCTGCGACTGGCTCATGGCAGTCGTGCTGTTATTAAACGCATGGCGTGTCATTGGTGTGCACATGCTGTTTTAAGAGCACACGCGCCTCGCTATTCCAATGTGCGCAAGTGTGTTTATATGTCTGTAAACTTCATACAGTGAAAAAAAAAAAGTTTAGTCTTCCAGTCAATAAAACACTTGGACTAATATTAATGCCGTGTTGCTTCTGACAGAATGAGCAAACCACTAACACAAGTCAAGGGCAAGGTGAGGATGAGGGGACTTGTTATCACAAAGTAGGAACTACATCAAGCTATTAAGTTCAATATACATTAACAATATATTTTTATTTTAAAGAAATTTTCCAAGTTCAATACAAGTTAACCTGTACCAGTAGCAATTGCGACAATGAAAAAATACACACAATTTACAGTAAAATAAATAAATGAATAAATAATAGTATGTCACTTACACTGGACGTTAATTTCTAAGATTTTAAAGCATAGATGTGAAAATATGCGAGTATGTGGGTATTATGAATATATGTGTAAGTGAGTATTATTTACAGTTTTAGTGTGTATGGCACTGCACTGTCATGGACACAAAAGGTTAACATGCATCTTGTGGCTGTACTATTAAAACAGTGAGTATTTTAATGTTTACAGATTTACCCCAAATCCAAAACAGCACCCCTGTTCTGAGTTACAAGTCTATTTATTTATTTTTTTGTGGCAAACAAGATTATGCCAAAAATGCTTTCAATTGAGCTTAACTTGTACTGAGCCCAGAGCATGAATGTGTTATACACATGGCAAAAGAGAAATGGTCATTTTGCCTTTAAGCTACTTTTATTACTGGCATGCAGCTGTACAGTTTAAGCCATTCCCCACAGACCACAAGAGAAATGTCAGGACTTTTTACAAAAAAGAAAAGAAAAAGAGAGTAATTATTTTAGGTAATTGATATGGGCTCTAATATACTTGAGCATCACTGCTTCATAGAGAATGTGAATCACTAAATCAAGGGCACCAGGAGATCATTGAATCATCTGCAGGTGCATTAAGAGTCTTATAGATCAGTAAATCAAGAGAATTACAGCATTTATGTTGGACTGAATGAGCCTCTAAAGCTCTAAAGATGATGTACTGGAAAAATTAATCATGACAAAGGGCTACTGGAAGCGTGTGCAACGTCAGTGCTGTAATAAGAGCAGGTAAGGGCTAAATTCAGCTGTGCTGACTCATTGGTTGCATTTTTACTGCTGAAATGTCATTTGAATAGACCCATATATTGTGTATATTCTGCATTTTGTGGGATGTATATTTAGAACTTAAACCTTGTTTTTGTGTTTTTCACACAACCTTTCTCTCGGTTTATCTCATGCTCACACACATCAGGTTTGCTGCAATGAAGGTCATAAAGGCCTAGTAGAACTTTATCCATAAAACACACATACCGGTTTTATATGGAAAACTACAAAACGCTTCCCTGACTTCATACAATGAACCATTGGGAACACAATAAATTTCCACGTGCCAGTAATGCATCATAGGCACTCTGTCTGTGAGTGTGTCTGCTAAAACTATAATAAAATGAAGTCACTTGGATGGGAGCTTATCTGTTGCTATGTTGGCCTCAAGGGGTCAGTAGTTGGCTGGTTAGATTCAGCAGTTATCCCCTGCTGGAAGATCTTACACCATTATGCTGGCAAACAGCATATTTAACTATTGACATATCAAAAGTATGAATGTATTCTGATTAAACCATTTCTATAAGAAGTATATAAATGGGAAAAAACAAAGTGGATGTATAATCAGTTAGTTTTTTTGTAGATTTTAACGGTGTGAAACAGACTTGTATCTTTGCTTGTCTGCTGCAGTGGGTTCATATGCATGAAGTCGAGGTTTGTTTGGTTAGCATGGCCATATTAGCCATCTTTCTCATCTTTATTATTAGGCATCTTTCTCCATTGCAGGCTGTTTACAATTAGCCGTCTATTCTGAAATACACCTCTTTTAATATTTAATTACAGTAAAGTACAGTAAAAAGTTGCACCTACTCCTAACAATGTTTTGAGGACATCAAAAAGCCAGTTTTTACACTCTTCTGGGTGGCTTAATTATAGTTATCTTTGAATATGAAGCTAAGATGGGAGAAAGTGCATTAACATCAAAAAAAATTAACATCAGCTTTGTTTCTAAATCTGCTTTCATACATTAATTCAGTCTGCACATGCTGCATGTATCAGCTCACAACTTAACACCTGCCTACTGATGACAACACACACACACGCGCGCGCGCGCGCGCATATACACCCACATACCTGAACAACAGGAATAACGTTTTTCTACAAGTGTTTTTGTAGAACAATCTGATAAGAGTAAAAGAGTAACATTAAAAATTAGGGAATAATTTTCAGCACAGCAATGCTGTATAATGCAACATTTCTTGTTTGTTTGTTGTTGTTTAAGAATGTTAATATGTATACCATAAAATTATAAACTTTTTTTTTTTGTGGGGCCAGTGGAGTTTTTGAAAATAAAAATAAAATAAATAAAGCAGAAGAAGAATCCTTAACGTTTGAGTCCTATAAAGCAAAGATATATGCTTACACATTGTAACCACCAGGTGGAGATATAGCATAAATCTACATTTACAAATCATGTACTCAAACAAAGTGTACCACATAGTTGAAGAGAAGTTAGCATGGGTTCATCAATTTAACACAAAACCTTTAAAATGTCATACAAAACAATCAAAACCTCATTGTAGAGAGCATGTACGAATGTGCTGTTTTGTATCCAAATCATAATCACTTTCAAGTTATTCTATAAACAAACACACTGAAGTTCAATCAAAGTCTAAACGAAGAAATGGTTCAATAGTTTCAGCTAGCTCAAAGTTCATTTCTACTAGGCCTTGTTGTGCACATGGTTAGAAGTGTGTGTGTGTGTGTGTGTGTGTGTGTGTGTGTGTGTGTGTGTAATCAAAGGTGCATTTGAGATTTGGAGCATTGTAAGAGTCATTAAGGTGATGATTGGGGGTGTTTGTGTGAGAACAACAGCCCCATTCCTTCAATGAGTGTTGGATTGAGTATTGTGTGTGACCGTCTCTATGGGCCCTCAGAGGCTGTGTGGAGTCATTAGGAGATGAATGATTTATTTAGGGCTCTTTTTGGAGGACAGCTTCCAGAGGCACTCTGCCACCCCACCACACATCATCGCTCACTCTATTCATTCATCTGTGGATTGGCACAGACACAAGCAGACGTTACACCACATGTGAATGAAAGCTTGAAGCACACAACGTTGTCGAGAGAGTTAAAATAACATTAAAAGTGAAGCAGTGACCCACGTGATTGAGCACATTTGACTTCAGAGAATCAGCTACTTTGGCTGATTATTAAAACACTCCACGCTACCTCATCTGATTATCACCACAAGCATGCTGTGTAATGAATGGGAAAAAGGTGGCATGCAGGTGGAAAGCAAGTTACAACACCGCTGTTGTAGTTTTTTTTTTTTTTAATTTGAATTGAATTTTTGAAAAGATGTCTCATTCACAATATGGCAGTGTTTAAGCCCAGTTCAGACTACACGACTTTAGCCCAATTTTGGCACGATCTGCATGACGTAGGGTGTCATGGGGATTCGTAATCGACAATGGGCGTCGGGATGCAAGATTCAATCTTTCATCTTGTGTAGTGTGTCATAGTGGATGACAAACGATGTCACATCTGTGACAATACACAATGTCAAAAAAAAATTCACGCACTCTCTGTGGAATAGGAATCGCGGTGTATGTTGCCACATTTCTTGTTGGCATCTTCCATTTACCGCTGTCTTGTTTGTATTTGGCCAGTTTGGAGAAAGCCTCACCAATACAAACCTGACCAGCTGGGCGTTTGCGATCAAGTGAACTTGAAGACACTTGTACAAATGCGGATGGGCGACATGAATGGAAATGATTCCAGATCGCCGATGTAGTATTTGGTTTCCCAACAAGGTCCATCGCTAATCACAAAATAAATTTGCTGAATGCAGAATAAACTGTATTTTCCTGCGCTCAAACCTGCCAATATAAAGGAAACGCCATTTATGGCGTTTGAGGTCATTTGTGAATTAGCATAGATTTATAGTCTAAATAAAACAATTTGCAACTGTTACTATTATTACACTTGTATACAAAACTTTGTACTATACTTGTTATAGAGTGTGTGACGTCACGTGCACTACCGCCGGTGGCAATAGACAACCGCAGTGACGCGGTTGTCACGGCGACCGTCACAGCCCTAACGATGAGTTCCATCATATCTGTGACACAGGCCTACAGGAGCAGAGAAGCGCCTTCATATATGCTTTCAAAGAAGCCGAAAGAGAATCAGAAAGAGCTTTATTGCTTGCGCATACGAGAAATTTGTTTTAGTGTCATAAGCTTCCAGTTCACAGAGACAACAACAACACACAGACAATAAAAATAAGATGAGAATAAAAAAATAAAAATACATACAATACATAGACAATATATATATATATATATATATATATATATATATATATATATATATATATATATATATATATATATATATATATATATATGTAAATATAAATACACACAAAAAAACAACAACAATAATAATAATAATAATAATAATAATAGATAGAAAAATAAATTTTGTATAGTTGTGCTATAGATGATAGAATGGAAAAGAATAGAAAGACGCAGGGATGTACTAGGATGGAGGTGGTAGCAAATAAATAAGGTTATTGCACATTGTTATTGCATAATGGGGGGGGGGGACATTTAACTGTTCATAAGGTGGATTGCCTGGGGGAAGAAACCGTTCTTGTGCCTGGCTGTCCTGGTATTTGGGGCTCTGTAGCGCCGGCCAGATGGCAAAAGTTCAAAAAGGGGATGACTTGGATGTGAGGGATCCAGAGCCATTTTCTTCACTCTGGATGTATACAGTTCTTGAAGGGTGGGCAGGGGGGCACCAATAATCCGTTCAGCAGTCCGAACCGTTCTCTGTAGTCTTCTGATGCCTGATTTTGTAGATGAGCCAAACCAGACAGTTATTGAAGTGCACAGAACAGACTCGATGATGGCTGAGTAGAACTGTTTCAGCAGCTCCTGTGGCAGGTTAATCTTCCTCAGCTGGCGAAGGAAGTACAACATGTGTTGGGCTTTTATTTAATTTTATTTTTTACAATGGAGTCGATGCGAGTGTCCCAATTCAGGTCCTGGGAGATGATGGATCCCAGGAACTTGAATGTCTCCACTGCAGCCACAGTGCTGTCCATGATGGTGAGTGGGGGGTGAGCAGGGGGGTTCCTCCTGAAGTCCATGATCATCTCCACAGTTTTGAGCGTGTTGAGCTCCAGGTTGTTAAGACTGCACCAGACAGCCAGCTATTTAACCTCCTGTCTGTAGGCAGACTCGTCACCATCCTGAATGAGGCCGATAAGTGTGGTGTCATCTGCAAACTTCAGGAGCTTGACAGAGGGGTCTTTAGATGTGCAGTCATTCGTGTAGAGGGAGAAGTGCAGTGGGGAGAGGACGCAACCTTGAGGGGCACCAGTGTTGGTGGAGTGGCTGTTCGACATGAATTTGCCCAGTCTCACTAGGTGTTGCCTATCTTTCAGAAAGCTGGTGATCCATTGACAGATAGAGCTAGGGAAAGAGAGCTGGGTTAGTTTTAGGGCTGAACGATTTTGGAAAATAATCTAATTGCGATTTTTTTTACCAATATTGCGATTGCGATTTAATATGCGTTTATTTTTTTAAAGCTCTTTATATTCTGTATTATTCAACAAAGACAAGCAATAAATCATTGTATAGGATGCAGTGTTGGGCACGTTACTTTAAAAAAGTAATTAGTTATATTAATAATAATATTAGTTATATTTCACACTAATCTACACTATTTTAATGTTTCTGTGGGACAATGTGAGAGACACCCATCAAATTCAATTGATTATTGTAAATATTATCAACCCTCTATGGACACCTTGGCAATAGAATCTCCATTGGCTTGTCATTTTTTTTAGTTTACTCACCAGACTAATATTAATTATCTGATATATATATAAAGCTTATGTTTGTAAAATGGCACAGTTTTTTTTTAAATATCTCACTTAGCATCAGTCAGTCAAACATTATATTATGATATTATGATAATTTAGCATAAAATTTTAGCATTATATGATGATAGAACTTAGTCATTTAGTGTTTCTATAAAAAAAGGAAAAAGAAAACTGCAAATAATACTGATAAGATAACAAAACTACTACGAATTCTAGTACTAACAACAATATAAAACGCCCTAAGGATTATTGAGCTGCTGGGTTCATGAATATTAATCAGGTTGTCTGCGTTCACTCGAATTGATTTGCTGAAATCAAAACCGGGAAGATAATAGGTGAACGCCGGCCAATGAGATTGCCGTTTGCGCATTAGTTCCGCCCACTACCAGAGAAACCGGCAGTTCTTAAAGCTGAAGAATTCCAAAGGAACTCCGTTATTTTGACAGGAAAATACAACAAAGGATATCGTTTACATGTAGCGCGTCAATTGTGCATGTTATGCAAGACCCGCGGACACGAAAACAACCTGCGGCAAACTGCGGACTTGGCAACATAGCGTGCCAACTTGATGCTTCCTCTGAAGACTGCTTAGATGTGTTCGACTTGAAGCAGCACTGCTAGACCGATCGTTGTGTGTGTCAAAGTACTGCGAGAGATATAAGAAAGCGGACGTCTCCTTATGCTTTCTCTCGACGTACTTTGATGTCATACGATTGATCGATCTTCAAGTCGAACACACCGCTTTACTCATACTCTCGCGTGTCACGTGACAGCGTGTAATCGCAGCCTCTGCGGTTGAAAAATCGCGTTTTTTCATATCGCGATATCATCGATTAATCGTTCAGCCCTAGTTAGTTTGGTATGGAGGAGTGTTGGGTGAAGTCCACAAACAGGATCCTCACATAAGTCCCTGATTTGTCCAGATGCTGCAGGATGAAGTGCAGTCCCATGTTGACTGCATCATCCACGGACCTGTTTGCTCGGTAAGCAA
This sequence comes from Schizothorax lantsangensis, assembly GCA_027422415.1. Classification (NCBI taxonomy): domain Eukaryota; kingdom Metazoa; phylum Chordata; class Actinopteri; order Cypriniformes; family Cyprinidae; genus Schizothorax; species Schizothorax lantsangensis. Next base: position 19,010,556 of record CM049860.1, read on the forward strand.
ACAGCAGGGGGTCCAGTAAGGGTCCAGTGATGTCCTTCAGATAAGCCAGAACCAGTTTTTCAAATGACTTCATGACTACAGGCGTTAGAGCCACAGGTCTGTAGTCGTTAAGTCCTCTTATCTTGGGTTTCTTTGGGACGGGGATGATGGTGGAGCGTTTGAAGCAGGAAGGGACTTCACACAACTCCAGAGATCTCCAGAGATCAGAGACAACAGCATCGGTCCTGCTAGGTGGAATTTTACAATGGAGAATTTAAATGTTTGTGGCGCTAATACTCCTGCATTTATGATGTTTCCTTGAGGGACTACCACAACAGAGTGAAAAAAAATAAAAAATCAACGATTACCTCAGTTCTCTTTCACAGTGCATACTGTCCTCTTCACGCAATCCAGATGTGTGTCCACTGTCAGGTTCACTTTCTTTTTTGGGCTTTTCTGACAACAAAACACGCTGTTTGCTAGCCATTGTTTGCTATTGCTCATGTCTCCTGTCTAGTCCCACCATATGATGCCAGCAAGCACATCGTTAAAGACAGTAAGCGATGAATGGTCTGGTAGCAACATGTAGTCTGACGTGTTTATTGTTCACGGCACAAGATTTTTGGAGTCAAAAATCACATAATCTGGCACAGAGACTGTCTTAACCGACAAAAAAAAATTGTTTGCTTGATCAAAAAATTAATATCACTTCATCCGTTTATTTTTTATATAATTGGCCATGTACAAGCAGTAAAGTTTCAGGAGTGACAACTGCCAAAAACTGCTTCTGTGTGTCACACATGCTTAACATCCTCTACTTTTGACCAAAGTGATATTACATCAATTTTTATCTAAACCACCATCAACAGAGTCATCGTATTCATGTTTGGAGGTATTCAATTTTACATGAATAAATCTTTTTTGTTTTTAAATCACAAACTATCACAGGTCAGTGTGTCTTATAACAGCAAGACACTGACATGCTGCAAACATAAGGCAGGACATAATTTTGATGGCAGTAGCAGGACGGATGGAATTAGTGGATGTCTACAGCTGTTTTGTGACTAACAGAGCTGCCACACAACTTACATGCGTACCGCGCCCGAGCCCAACTGAACCGTGCTCTGGCCCACCTCTTCCAACCGAGCCAGGGATGGCTAAATGAACCGCGCCGGAGCGTGGCATGGAGCGATCACTAGTCAAACGAACCAGGCTTTAGGGGTCAAACGTTCTCGGCCATGGTTAAGATTGCCTAGTGTGAGTACACCCTTATTCTCCCGCATCCCGCACACACGAGTATCTACCCGCCTGCACCCGCACTCACCCATCAAGTGTTGTCCCGCGACGCACTCTGTTGCGTTGGGTCCCGCAGTTCTCTAATCGGAATGTGCCCGTTATAATGTTATGATCGAGGCTCTGAACTCTGAGCATAACTTGTTTTTCTATAAGAAACTATAAAATATTTCTATAAGAACCTATAAAATAGGTTTTATATTTAATTTGATTACATTAATGTTTAAGTTGATTTACAAGAAATATTTTAACTGCTACTATGTAAAAGGAATACTGCTGTAAAAAAGCACCTTATTTGTTTAAAGTGTTTGCAAACCAAATGTTATTGCACTTTTGTTCATATAGCAGTACTTTTAAATGAAAAAAAGTGTACAATATACTACTTTTGAATTCATTATTGAATTTTGTGCATAATGCGATTAATTGCAGAAAAATCATGCGATTAAAAATTGCAATCGTTGCCCAACATAAATAAATAAGGGATGGGGTCACAATTTTCGATTAGTTGATTTAATTATAGAATATCGAATAGGTTGTGGGAAAGGCGTGAAAAACAAATAACACATATGGCGCCACTAAAAGGACATGGTTAGCCGCTTGCTAGCAGTAGCCTGTTGCATTACAGTAAATAACATTTCACTTACCACATAAACAGAGTGAGGGGAGATGACTGATAGGATGATGCTGAATGATTTGCAGATCCTGAGCACCACTGACAAACATCTAATCTTGTAAAATGTGTGGTACTGCCGATTGCTGCTACATACGTGTGATCGCGAATCTCGAAAATGAAAGTAAAAAACAAGCAAGCGTTCATAAGCGATTTCAATGCCCCGCATAGTAATAACGGCTCCCTGATGCCCGCAGTTTATATATAGTATAATTACCCAATGATATAATTGCAACAGAAGATACTGAAGTATATTTTTCCTATCTCGTATTATTCCCTTTAGGGGTTCCATTTTTTAAAATGGAAATGTCCTAGCCTTATGAGCAGTTAATTTATCCTAATCGACGGACTGTTATGTTAATAAGTGCCATCAATCGGTTATGTTTATTATATTAATATGTTTCAGCATGTTACAATCATTATATGGCTTGAGTTAAGATAGCTTATCTTCTGAATTAAACAGTTTATCATACAGATTGAAAGTGTGAATCCCGTCTCTCTCAGTTTATGGGTATTTGTGTGTGCATGCGGGGGAGAGGTGCGATTTTCGAATATTTTTGCTTGGAATGCCCATCCCTAATATTTTTTTTTCTCTCTTTCCTGTGGGTCACCTGGGTACCGCTCACACTTATTGACTATTCAGAGTGTACATGTCATGTAATTAGTAAATGAAACATGACGTTTGCAGGGATTCTCTCTTTAACCTCAAGTTAATACTGTGAGCTCAACAGTCATTTCCCATAATACACATAACAGCCCTCAGGCTAATCCACATGCTAAACCTCTTAGCATGAAAACAAACAATGGCAGCAGGCCGTGTGGAGCACTTTCTCAGGATGAATGTAAGACCCTCTCTCTGATCGATGAGATGATCCATGTGATGAATGAAACATTTGTAAACTCAAGTTCGACACTAAAGTTTGTCTCATTACTTTTCATTTGACTTTTCTCATTGCTTCTTTACAAGCCCTTCTATATTGAATCTCTTCTCTTCAGCTACTGGGTTTTAATAAATTGTCTAGAGCAGCGGTCCTAAACCAAGTAATCGGGACTCAGTAAGGGGGCCCAGCAAACTTCCTTTGCCGCAGGATGGTTTTAAGTATTTGAATTAATAAATTATTATATTATAATAATTCAATTCTTATCCAAATTAAGATGCTAAAATACAAAAAGTCAGTTTTTTGTGACCTTTATAGCCATACTGCAAGCAACAATGCATCATTTTCCTCAGATCACATAAACACTAAACCTGTGATCACGTGAACAAACAAGAATATTCCATGACAAAGATTGCAATCAATCACTCAGCATGTATTTTTAATCCTTTTTAAGTGGTTTAAGATTTATATTTAGATTCTGTACTTATTCCATTGCGAGTGCCTGAGAAAGTGCTTGCCCATATCTGACTTCAGGAATTGTAATAGAAAAATGTTGTATGTAATAGAAAAAAAAAATGTTGTAATAGAAATTCAAATATGAAACAATTAATTAATGCTAAAAGCTGTTAATTTCCATTAAAGTACATTGTTATGCTAAAAGAAATCCCTTGCAGAACAATACTGTAGATGGCAGGCACAAAGACACACCGACACTGCATTACACATGGACCACAGAAATTCAAATGTTATTTAACTCTACCAGCACTGGCCTCCTTTTCCTTTTCCTACAGGCAGAGAGACAATGAAGAGAGCTCAATGCAACAGGCATTTCTCAAAGTATCCTATAAAGACAAACATCTAGCCAGGAACAGGCTTTATAAATAAGCACCTCTCTTCTCAATACAGCTGTCAAAGTTGATTTTAACAGGAACTGTCTAAACGGCATTAAACTTCCGCAACTATACGGTCTTCCTATGGTTACTATGGTACTAAAAAGAGAGAGTTGAAAACAACATACTGTAAATCTAAAAATAAATAAATTTACCCTCACAATTCAATGCCATTTGAATTTTGCACACATTTGTAGTCTGGTCTGTGAGAGGGGTTACAGTAAACTTTCACAGCTATGAACAGCAATAGCAATAGAGACTGTTCGGGGCTCTAGACTCGTTCTTCCCACTGGTCGCACTTGTGCAACTAACTTTCTCAGTTGGTCGCACGAGCACATCATTTGGTCGCAATTTATTTTTATTTTTTTTATTAATCAATGCATGCTGATGAACTTTTCTCATAGTTTATAGTTATATGGTAACGAAAGTGTTCAACATTCAACCCGTTCTTTTTCATCAGTATTATTTGTGATTTAAATTGTGACAGGAATTACTCTTTTCGTGTGCTTTCACTTTCAAATTCGCGATCTTGTGTCACGCTTTACAAGAAAAGATAATTGTCTGTTTTGCTTATATCTATACTAGGCTTGCCGCGATAGACGGTGTTGGCGGTGATACCGGTGTTAAGCCGCAACACCGTTTACGTCACTTGCACCGTCCCTCACCGTCATTTTGATTTTTTTTATAGCAATAAAAATAATTTAGTTCAGTTAGAGGACACTACAATTAAAACTGAACGCGGCTGCTGAATGCAGCACACCGAACGAACGACAGTCGCGCATCACAGATCAGATTTCATTTATCACACGTGAGGAGAGTGAGTCGAGCTGACTGACGAGAAGAGTGAGGTGAGACAGACAAGAAGAGTGAGGTGAGACAGACAAGAAGAGTGAGGTGAGACAGACGAGAAGAGTGAGGTGAGACAGACAAGAAGAGTGAGGTGAGACAGACAAGAAGAGTGAGGTGAGACAGACGAGAAGAGTGAGGTGAGACAGACAAGAAGAGTGAGGTGAGACAGACAAGAAGAGTGAGGTGAGACAGACAAGAAGAGTGAGGTGAGACAGACAAGAAGAGTGAGGTGAGACAGACAAGAAGAGTGAGGTGAGACAGACAAGACGAGTGAGGTGAGACAGACAAGAAGAGTGAGGTGAGACAGACAAGAAGAGTGAGGTGAGACAGACAAGACGAGTGAGGTGAGACAGACGAGAAGAGTGAGGTGAGACAGACAAGAAGAGTGAGGTGAGACAGACAAGAAGAGTGAGGTGAGACAGACGAGAAGAGTGAGGTGAGACAGACAAGACGAGTGAGGTGAGACAGACGAGAAGAGTGAGGTGAGACAGACAAGAAGAGTGAGGTGAGACAACAAGAAGAGTGAGGTGAGACAGACAAGATGAGGTGAGACAGACAAGACGAGTGAGGTGAGACAGACAGAAGAGTGAGGTGAGACAGACAAGAAGAGTGAGGTGAGACAGACAAGACGAGTGAGGTGAGACAGACGAGAAGAGTGAGGTGAGACAGACCAAGAAGAGTGAGGTGAGACAGACAAGAAGAGTGAGGTGAGACAGACAAGACATGGCAGAAGAGTTTCAAAACGAAATGTAAAAGTGCCTGTTTTAAAAATATTTTGGATTTTGAAAAGCCTGTTGACTTTGCCATTAATCTAAGTCATGGTTCTCAACCGTTTTTTCCACCGGGCCGCACTATGGTCCAAGTGCAAGTCTCACTGCCGCACGCATTACATATTACGTCATATACAAACCAACCAGATATATATTATTAATAATATATATAATATTATTTATAGCCTAAATATTATGACATCTAAATGATAATTTATTGAAATAAATAAGTAAATAAATAAATAATTCTACTCACCATTATAAAACACCTGTGCTGTCGGGAGCTGACCAATTTTGTGAAATTCTGCTCGAAAGGAGTAACAGCACAATGACGTTGTGATTGTGAAGTTTCAGTCTGAGACGCGCGCGGAAGCGTGACTTGATGCACGACACTGCAGAAAGTGTGCGTTCACAAATGTAGCCTATGTTGATCCAAATATGAAAAGCACTTTCGAATTTAATAATCTGAGGTTCTCTCCAGAGATGTTTAGCCACATGTCTGTAATTAAGGATGATTGCTGCGTAGTAGTCTATGGGTGTTTCTTTTTACCTGAACATCTTCAAGTGAGTGGCGCGGGGCAAACCGAAAGTCCATCACTCTCTTCACTGCTGATGATGATGCTATTCTTGTTTGAATGCGTTCCTTCGCTGGCATTTACCACATTTCGTTTTCTCCCTTAACAAATTTGTTCATTCTGATGCTCAGTTTTACAGAACTAATGTCTGCTGATGACTATTTGAACTGAATTCTGCCAAAGTGCGCGCTTTTAAGTGTTCGTTAAATGCGTAACATTAATTACGTGAGTACATTGATCTGCTCATGTCTGAAAATAATATATGAAAAACTAAATTATTATACATAACATTATAGCTTATATTTGTTTAGTAATTTTTTTAATTAATGTAAAAACTAAAATGAACTGTAAAACTGCAAGTTATTTTTTAATTGTGTTCAGCACATAGACTGTAACATTCAGCATGGTGGACCGCATCTGGATTCCTGACGGATTCGTTAGAACCACTGATCTAAGTGATAATGGAAGTTTTTTAAAACATTCGTTTCTCATTTATTTGGTTCCACAGTATGCTGATTTTTATTTTATTTAAACTGTGCATATTTCCCCCCATTATTTTACATAAAGGCGTATGCCGTCCGTGCCTCCAAACTTTCTTATTCGTTTTGCTAATAAACATTCTATGTTTCATAATTATCTGTTCCTCATTCTTTACTGATTTTTAGTTTTGTATACCTATTTAAACTTTATAAGTTATTTGTTATTTTATATTAGGCATATAGCATGGTGTGTTTTTATTCGTTTTGTTAATAAAAGTTCTATGTTCTATGTTGTATTTTGTTGTTGCTTGAATTGAATTCAAGTAATTGATGCCCAACTGCAGCTAATTTAAAAGTGAAAGTAAAACGCACACGGAGCTTTTATAAGCTATTTAAGCAAAGGAAAGTGAGGAAAAGTGGGAAAACTCAAACGAACTAAAAACAAACAACTGTTTGACGCCGAATTGCCCTGAATTTAAAAGTGAAAGTAACAGGTGCATGGGCTTACAGGCTATTTAAAACGAAGGAAAGCTAGGAAAAGAGGGAAAACTCAAACGACCCCCCCACCACCACGGTAATACCGGTATTATCGGTGTTGTCACATGTCGATTAACCGGTGGGAAAATTTCCTCACCGTCACAACCCTAATCTATACACCTTTCACTTTTTAAGACTAAAACAAAAGATGGATTCATTGTTATTCTTAATTAAAAAGCACAACAATAAAACAGTAGGTTACAATGACAAACTAGCTTACATAACATTTATTAACAAAAACGAATAAGACGAGGCACGGCACAGGACACATCCAGGCATGTGATCAGCTAGAGACAAAAAATAAGGAAAATCTGACCACGCCCCAAGTCACGCCCACAAGCCACACCCCCAGCACTTTTTAAAAATATATATTTTAGCACATTAAAAGATATATCTTATACTGTAAGAATACATACTATTGTCCTGTAAAAAATAAAAAGCAGCACTTAATCATGATAACAATATAATATATTATAATAAAATACTATAATATATTATAGTAAAGTATATAGTATATAGAATTGTTATTATTATTAAAGTACCTGCCAAAAGTTTGGAAACATTACAATTAATGATTCTGAAATAAATATCTTCTGCTCATCAAGGCTGAATTTATTTGATTAAAGTAAAAACAAACAAACAAAAAAACCCCCCGCAATATTGTGAAATATTACAAATTAAAAAAAAGTTTTTCAATTTTAATATATTATAAAATGTAATGTTATTCCTGTAATGCGAAGCAGAATTTTCTTCATTACTCCAGTTTTCAGTGTCACATGATCTTTTAGAAATCATTACAATTTATTTGATTCTCAAGAAACATTTCTGATTAATATCAATGTTGAAAACAATTTTGCTGCTTCATATTTTGTGAGGAAATGGTGATGCACTATTTTTCAGGATTTTTTGATAAATATAAAGTTTAATGAACAGCATTTATTTGCATTTATCAAATATATTCATTAAATTTGCTAATGTATTTATTAAATATAAATCATTTTAAATGTCTTCACTCACTTTATCACTTTCATGCATGAATAAAATTATTAATTTATCTCTTTTTTAAATCTTATACAAATGTTTGAGTGGTATCATTGTTTCCACAAAAATATTAAGCAGCAAAACTGTTTTTAACATATAACATTTAACAATAATGAGAAATGTTTCTTGAGCAGCAAATCAGCATATTAGAATGATTTCTGAAGGATTATGTGACACTGAAACTTCTCTTTGTAAACAACAACATATTTATAAACGTTTCTAATGACGAATGTTGCGTTTCCAAATGCAAATTAAAGCGGCTCAAAGTTAACCAATCGCAGCGCAGCTAGCACTAACAGTGAATCGAAACTAAAACAGTACTGTAACAGCAGACATGTAGCGTGTCAGACTACAGTCTATTATATAATTACAACACAACCGTTGGGAGTTTTATGACAGCACTAGCAATCTCAAATTCTCACCGCCATTCATAAAAAAATTACCGGGTCGAGTAACACGTTTCAGCGCTGATTCTGGCGCTTTGAATAATTTGAACGCTTTTAACTGTCCTGCATATGGCGCCGCGAGCTTGTGCAGCGCTCTCAGGATCATTCAGTCCATGATGCTTTAGAAAAAAATCGTTTCACAGTTTATTTAGGTAATAGCTCAAGGCCATTTGCGCGATTTCAATCATCATGCTGTAACCAACCAACCTCCCCCCACCGCCCTCAAAAAAAAAAAAAAAAAAAAAAAAAAAAAAAAAAACTCGGATCTACGCGAATCAATGGGTAGTCCCTCAGAGGTCGGAAAATACAGAAATCCATAAAATCAAAATCATGAAAAATCACATCCCTGACATCACATGCTGTATTATACCGACTAATACATAACAGAATGTTTAGCAAACACTGAGGAATCAAATAATAATAATAATATAAAAAAAATAAGGAAAGCCTCCATAGTGTAACGTGAGGTAAACAGCAAAGATAACAAGCTTTTCAAAACGAAAACAAAAAGAAAAGTAAAACTAAACTGGCTGTAGCTGACAGGACTTGCATGTTTTCTCTACAACAATATCAACATGTTCACCTTCTGAACGGCCTCCTTCGTAAAAGTTCACCTTTTACTTTAGTTTGAAAACCAAATCCTCCGTTGCGCTCCGTCCGCTGCGTGCACCTTCGCGCTCGTGCTGACGTGGTGAGTGAAAGCACAATGGGCGCGCGCTGCTCCCGCTCTGCATATGCGCCGCTTCTGCACTGCCTCTGCTCTGCTTACGCATGCGGTGTGAAACGGGCGTAAACCAGGCTCTACTGAAGCGCTCGCTCTGAAAGCGCCTCTCTTTACGTGATCAGTGAAATCTTTCTCCTATGAAGCAGACGCTTTGGAGCAGCGCAGACCATGCACTCGCACAAGTGCGACCACGTCAAATTTTTACACGCGCACTCTCAAAAAATAGTCGCAAAGGCGACCATTTTGGTCGCAGTCTAGAGCCCTGATGTTGTTTATTTATTGACAATCTAATCATTTTATTTAAGAGCATCTGGTTTTCAGGCCTCCACATTTTCTCTGGATAATCAGCAGAAAAATTAACTGCACCGTAATTATAAAATGCAAGATTAAAAAAGAAATTAAAGAAAAACAGTGCTCCAGCCAGTTATTCTACTTTGAAAATGTGCACTCCATGTCGGAAAGTTTTGGTCCATGTGATTCTGCCCACAGCAAGTTTACCCAATAGTATCTCAACACCCTGGGTTGCCAATATGTGAAAAACACAGCGTACTGCAGCTATGGAAGCGAGCAAATGAACTGGGTCAGAGACTGTAGATTCTACCCAACCTAAAAAGCCTCAGCTTCCATCTAAAAAGCTCTATGACGAGAGAAATATTAAAATGTGGATAAATCAACTCATCAGCTTACACTTCCACTGTCAGTTGCGCTCGTTCCTGTTGCGTGTCCTCAATCGTACAAATGGCATGGGCACTGAAAAGGAGTCTGAAAATGAGCGGGCAGGAAAACCAATTCTTTAAATTTGGACTGCAGTACTCATTTCAGTATGTCAATATTACATACTGCACCTTCAAAGGGACAGCAGACTAATTTACCTGCTCAACCCTCTACACACACACACACACATTAGGGGTGTCGAAATGAATCATTTCTACGAAGCATCACGACGCAGATGAGGACAATTTGGTATCGGTTCAGTAATAGACCGTTACAGATTAAAACGTACTGATGCTTTTCTGACGTAATTTGTCGCATACGTGCTTTGTTGCGGTAGCATACAATGGCGGAGGGAGGTGAGATGCGAGTGAGAGTAATTAAAAATGCTCCAACTACTTTAAAAGCCGACATCTGGGCACATTTCGGCTTTTATGAACAACCTGATAAGCACGACCTGGAGAAGACATGCTGTGTGTAAATCGATACAGATTTTTTATAATGTTTGATACATTCAAGAAGCGTGTTTTCTTTGAGCAGGTAAAATTAAAGGTTCAGTTCATATATCTAACTGCTTGTATTTATTGACAAAATTGTATACATGTGAAGTAAAATTGAAAATTGAGGATGCAGTGCATCTTCAACGCATCGTGATGCATAGTGATATCGAATTGAACCAAACCGTGAGACCAGTGTAGGTTCACACCCCTAACACACACACACACACACACAATGGCTTTTTAAATATGTGAAAGAACACTCTTAACATCAGTCAGTCAAGCATTATAATATGATAATCAAGTATTATTTAATGATACAACTTTAGTAATTAGAATTAAAACTTGGTAACCATGTATGAATGCATATTAGTCATTTTAACTGAACTTAGGTCTGTTGGTGGTGCTTTTTTGGTCATGCAGTGTTTCTGTAAAAAAAAAAAAAAACAATTGGGAAAAACTAACAATAATACTGATAAGATGATAATAATAATAATAATAATAATAATAATAATAATACGAATTCTACTAATAAGAACAATACAAAACGCACTAAGGATTAACGAGCTGCTGGATTCATGAATATTAATCACATTGTCTGCGTTCGCTTGAACTGATTTGCTGAAATCGAATTCAAATAGGTGAGCAGCAGCCAATGAGAATGTTGTTTGCACATTAGTTCCGCTCAATATCGGAGAACCCAGCAGTTCTTAAAATCCTATTTTGACAGGAAAATACAACAAAGAATATCGTTTACATATAGTGCGTTAATTCTGCATGGTATGTAAGACTCTCTCGTTCTCGCTCTCTCTCTTTGCATGTGCAAGACAAAGCCACGGCGAGGTGTGCACCTTTACACTAGAGTTTACGGGGATGCCAAATACAAGTGCGCTGTGCATCCATTCAGATGAACCGAAAAATAGCACAGATCGCTTGACGGTAGGGATGCCAATATTCAATCATTTCCATAATCGATCGTCGTTTAAATTAACGATCAATTAATTGATTAATCGTTAACCTTAACTACTGCAAAATGCATCTATTGCAGTGGCATATAGTCACCGGCATGACAGGATGTGCAAATGCCACTCAAAACACCAGCTTCTTCACCCGAATGAAAAGGGTTTTTAGTCTAAATAAAAGGCTAGTGGCAGGATGGTAAAATGAATGGATGTGATTACGATCATTTGATAAAAGGAAGAGAGCGCGCCGTAGTTACGCACGGGATCATTATACTTTATGTGCTGTTTCATATCCTGTCACGGAGACCGCTGAATGCGCCTTTTTAAATGGTTTCATGGTGCTCGTTTTTTTATTTTTAAAACATCATAGCAATGTTTGCAATTGACATTATCGGGATTTAAAATAAAATGATCCCAAACGCAAGTACGGCGCGTGGGGCTGTGACGTGCGGTCAGGGATCCGCTTCCAGAACCACCGGTGTTGATACGGCAAAACACACTGTTACCCATTTGAAACATTTTAATGTGAGTATTATGACACAAGTGAGGTACAAAGCTTTGTTAAGAAGAGAAATAATTGGTTAGCAGGCAAATGTTACATCGCGACCATGCTTTTGGATTCATGCCGAGCGCATACATTTAAATCAAGCCATATGTGGCTTTGTGTTCTGTTTTTCCGGATGGTCACGAATTTAATATTATTTATTGTTTCTTTTCCCAAATCCTCACCGTCTCACCCTCTAGATTCGCAGGTTTATTTTATTGTTGTTCACTTTTAATCACTGTTTTCGCATCTCTTACTGTGGTAAATGTGTGGGGGGAAATCAAAGATTTTGTGGCCATGAATTAAGAATTTGTTACTATGACTTAAATTGTTCCCGCATTTAAGTTAAATCATGGGTTTTCTAGAGAACAAATTAATGAAACATGGACAGCTGCCACAAATTAATATGTCGTAGGAACGAATTAACAAGTTGTAGGAAAGAATAGCCTATATCTGTCCTGCTCGCGTGCGCAGCCCTGTCAAAGTGAAGTGCCCGATATGCAACAATTATCTAGGGAAATTATAATTGAACATGATTTATTACTACATTTCAATACAAAATAACTTTGTACTGTATCTGTTTTAATGTACTTTTAAAGTTTAGATCATATCAAAAGCATAGTTTGTACATTAGTAAATTATTTTCTTGTAAGATCCAGCCCCTTCACCGTCACTCACAGCCGTTTGCACGTGTTTTGCGCATGAGCCGCACGCACCCCAAAATGAAACTGCTTAATCGACCATCGATAGCTTTTATCGATTATATCTCCTATCGACAATTAATCGATCGTCGATTAATCGTTGACATCCCTACTTGACGGAGAGTGAAACTCTGAAGTGCTCAGTCAGTGTGTTCGGCGAGTGAAAATATATATGTGCTAAACTTATACTGAGCCTTCAATTCACACACTCAGTGTGACTGGCGAGTAAAATCAGAGAATTTATTAGCCAGTGGCTAATATTAGACATAATTTAGTCACCCAGAGTGAAGATGCAGTCGCATATGCGAGTGATTTACTCGCAATGTATAGGGTTGATGGATGCTGCTGTCTGTGTCATTATTGTTAACCAAAAAAAACGAGACAAACTTTTTGAATAACTTTGGTATCTTTAATAAGAATCAGTTCATATTTGATTTATCCAGTGAAGACTGTGCAGTGTTTTAGTTTTACACTAGAATTTTTTTTATTTCTTAATTGCTTCTTACTACATGTAAAATAGACCTAATGTAGCTGAAAATCTTTTGTTTGCATCTTTGTTTAATTGTGTTTGTTTTATTGTTCCATTCTATTTTCAATTTACTTCTTTAAAATTAAATAAATAAAATATCCCATAGCATGAAATAAGGTCAGGCACTAGTTTAGGCAGATATTAAGTGTTTGTACCAAAAGGTTGCTTTTAAGTGAGAAAAGGCTATAATTAATTACTATCATAACTTTGACCCTTTAAAAACTTCTGTATCTTGCCACATGATACAGGTATGTCATTTCATAACTATGAGGTGATTAGGCCAAAGCCATCAGACATTGATCTCTACCTTTTTAGAGAGCAGCAGTTTATTGAGTTTATGGATTGGCCTTTTCAGCAGTTCAGCAGCACTTCATATGGAATAAACATTAGTGCATCTGAACTAAAGCCAGTAACTGTTTATAGAAACACCAAAACTAGAGTCTGGTTGCAAGTGTATGAGTGAGGGAAGGAGATACCACTCAGCACCCAATACAGAAATAACAACATTTTAATTCTAAACATTTTCCAAATAATTAGGCAGGATCAGACAAGATGTCTGATGACTAGTCACCTATATCATCTTAGCTCAAAACTGACACACACAGTAAAGACAAGAGGTGGTTCATTCAAAAGTCAACAAGTAACACAATAGGTCAGTGACATCATGCCAAAAATTGCTTCACAGTTTCGCTGAAATACTACACACCTTTACTTGTCTTTGGAATAACATACAATGATCATCACAAATCAGTAAGACAAATGTAAATGTAAACAGCAGCAATTTTGATTTCGTGTTGACTTTAAAAATTGTGCAAAACCCATAATCGTGGGACCAAAGAAAGTGGAAGATAAACTTTAGATAACTAAAAATGGAATGAAAACAATGAAATCCACAAGATTTCTATCATAGTTGTGCACAACAATAAACTGGTCTACAGTAAAAGAGGGACGCAATTTAGTTTCAGACCCTCTGAGGGCTTAAACTGGAACTCAGCACTCGTGTGCCATGGGAAAAGCCCACAATAGTTCAGAACGCATAAATGAGGTCAAAACAGCTACATAACCTCTCTGATGTTGTAAACCGGGACAGCGAACTACAGTAGTGCACTCTTATGAGGTGACTGTTTGAGAGCCTCATTGTCTAAACTATGAGACCGAAAGGGAGCAATAGATTTGTGTGTGTTAGTCCCTCTTCTTTAGAATGGGCTCCTTTGTCTCAGAGAAGTTTAAACAAAGCAAGCACTGGCTGCAGGGAGTTTCAGGGCCGCTGTCTTTTTTTGAATGAGAACTACTCACCCAAATCTGAGTGGAAGAGAGTAACACAATCAGAGCTTCTCTTCAGCTTCACTTCCTTTCCCTCCCTCGCTATCCTCTCCTGCATTCTATCATTTCTATCGATTTTAATCTGTTTTAGGCTCTTACAAGTATAGCATTGTCTTCTAGCAATTCATCCTTGTCCCCCCGATCAGAGGGCCTGGCCTCCCTCACACCCATACTATCATTACACCACAATCACATTCATGCCTTCCTTTTCTACATGTGCATGTGGGGTTTGGTGCCAATAAACCTCTAGACCACTTAAATACACTCCATGTTGGAAAAATGCATGCTCCACTCAACCAAACCCACAACTTCTTAGAGCTTTTTGGTTCAGACACAAATCTGAGTATGGTTGATGTGAACTTGTAAATTGTAAATTTTGTCGGAATTTCAAAGCATCAAAAACATGAATAAAACACTAAAGATATGAACTTCTAGTTGAGTCATAATAACCCTTGGTGCAGCTAGTATTCATAGTGGCACTCATGTTGTTGATGCAAAATTACTGGCATTTAAACTCAAAGTTATAATGTTAAAAGAGACCAGCAAGAGTAGGATGTGTTGGCTCAAACGTCGCTTTAGACCAAATAATTGAACACAGTGTGAAAACACCCTTAAACAGGTCAAACAGAAGAATTTGGCAAGGTGTGTTACAATCAAGGCTGCTATGTTTACTACTGTAGGAGTGATGCCTTTACATGGTCAAAACAAGCAAAGAGAGTGAGGGGAACACTAATCCTGTTGTAGTGTAAAGAGATATTCAATGTTCAGCATGCCCCATGGAGTCCAGACTTCACACCTCAATGGAAAGCAAAGAGATCACTCTGTGGAATTAGAATCACAGTTTACGCACAGCTCATTTGACATTGCTGGTTGTTGCTTTACAACTTTTATCTGGGTTCAATCTCTACAAGAAGATCTCCAACTGAAATGAAAATAGGTGAAATAAGTAAAAATGAAGAGTTCAGAAATGGAACCAGTAAAACTTTGGGGCAATACTGCTAACTAGCATATAGTGCATAGAACATAACTTATTCTGTGGGACTTAAAGTCTCTCATATTAAAACAGCAGCAACTTGCAACCATTTAAGAGTATTTTAAGCTGTTTTAAATGTATGGAACAAACTTAAATGATAAATAAATGATACACTGCAAACCCTCTGCACATCCTGGCAATAGAATCACCATTTGTAACAACAATCAAATAACAACAACAATATAAAACATGCTACTAACAACAACAACATAAAATGTGCTAAGGTCAAATGAGCTGCTGGGTTAATTATTATTTATCACGTTGTCTGTGTTTGCTAAAACTAATTTGCTGAAATCAAAACATGGACGGTAATAGGTGAGCATTAGCCAATGGGATTGCCATGTGCACAATATACCTGCCTACTACTGAAGGAACTGGCAATGGCTTCTACTTGTTCTTAAATGCTGGATAATTCTAAACAAACTCAGTTATTTTGACAGGAAACCTTGAAAGAAAGAAAATGTACATGTAGCGCATCAATTGTGGTAGGTGAAACTCTCGTTTACTCTTTCTTTGCATGTGCGTGAATAATGCACTGTAAAGACAGTGATATATACTGTGATAAATATATTGTGCTTCCCTTTCACACCAAGGACTATAACTATAGCAGAGGAACGATATTGCTGGTAGGGCTGTGACGGTCACCGTGACAACCGCATCACCGGCGGAGGTCGGTTGTCACCGCGGTTGTCTATTGCCACCGGCGGTAGTGCACGTGATGTCACACACTTTATAACAAGCATAATACAAAGTTTTATATACAAGTGTAAACGCCATACACGGCGTTTCCTTTGGATTGCCAGGTTTGAGCGCAGGAAAATACAGTTTATTCTGCATTCAGCAAATGTATTTCGTGATGAGCGATGGACCTTGTTGGGAAACCAAATACTACATCGGCGATCTGGAATCATTTCCATTCATGTCACCCATCCGCGTTTGTACAAGTGTCTTCAAGTTCACGTGATCGCAAACGCCCGGCTGGTCAGGTTTGTGTTGGTGAGGCTTTCTCCAAACTGGCCAAATACGAGCGAGACAGCGATAAATGGAAGATGCCAAGAAATGTGGCAACATACGCCGCGATTCTTATTCCACAGAGAGCGCGTGCAGACGAGGAGTTCACGCGCCCGCTTGCTTGGTGGCGGTACAGTGAACCGTGTCTAAACCGGACGCTGCGTCGCAACACAACAGGTTGAGTCTGTCTACAGGATATTTGAACTTTGTGTCAGTATGTCATAAATAGGATGAGGCAGTTTACTGTTTGGGATTTGTTGTGTTGTATCGCACCACATCTAGTGAAGACAGCATCACTGATTATAATGAGTTCTCGCCGCGCCACTTGCGTTATTTAAGGCTACTTTCCTATTTAACTGTATTATTTCTTTGATATTTATTTTAGTGTTTTGCAGGCTGAGTGTTCACTGACAGAAGTGCTAAAATAAACATGTACGTTTGTTAATAGATGATTGAGCCTCATTTATTTATTTTTGTGTTTCAGAATATATATATATATATATATATATATAAAAATATACACAACACCGCACCACTGGCGGTAGTTGGTCCATTACCACCGCGGTGGTAAAAATCTGCCACCGTCACAGCCCTAATTGCTGGATCACTTTCAGAATGATTTTTTTTTTTATCCTACTGATGAATGATGAAAACATTGACACCCAATCAGAATCCATCCTGCTTTAAAGAGCTTCCGCATTTTTAAAGAGTAAAACTGCATTGCATGCTTATAATAAACAGAACGTTATTGTGCGTTGGCATGGATGCTGTTGTTTTAATTACTTTTACAGTTATCTTTCTTGGTGTAAACGGGCCTTAATGCTAACAAATCATGCCTTTTGTTGCCTGTGCCATTGTTACCTGAGACTTGAGTACTAGAGTGTCCTGAAATTACCTCAGCACCCACGAGGCACCTATAGAGATAGATTTCCTGTGTTTGTGTGGCTGCATGTATTAATGACTGTAGCACTCCATGAAGGGCCCTGACGAGATTAAACCCTGTGAACGGATATCTGACTGGGGAAACACTGCCAGGCCTTTCCCTTGTCCTCTCCACAAATCAGGGTTACCTGGTTACACAATCAGCTGAAAGAATCCTTTCCCTAACAAAAGGTAAACCGAATCAAATTTAAGGTCATTAACATTCCAGGTGAAGTCACAGTTTAGTTTAATAACTCATTAGGCCAGAAACCAAAGAATTACAACCCTCAACACAGCCAGTGTGTGATGTGTAAAGTTGACCATGACACAAAAATCAGTAACATCATGCCTGGGCAGTGTGTAATAACACTTAAAATCACTCAGAACAGCGGCTCATTTATGATCTGGAATTATCCTGGAAGATTCACAAAATGAAACTTAAATAGCTGCCAAAGACTAATCCAAGTCTGTCCAGACTGATCCAATTAGCTCTGCTCTCACTAAGATCAGGAGTAGAATTAGCAGGATCAGTTAGTAAGGTGCTTACCAGGAAGTAATAAGCAGCTGAATGCTCTGCATGCTTACATCAGCAATAGCCAAAACATGCCAACAGACATATAAAGGGATTAGACTCCGGCCTTTTTTAGGACATGTCCTGTGTCCAAATATGTCTAGGTCTCTGCTAAATAGAAGGTGAAAATAATTGACACTGTAGGTCACGACAATGACATGAGGATATAGTACATCTGGGTTGATTTCATACTATATAGAACAACTTTTTTAACAGTCATGAAGTTGGTTCCTCATCAAATGTAGTAGCTACTCAAGTATTTAATTTAGTTAGAATGTCAGAACAAACTTCCAATTCCAGCCAATCAGAATCCTTCTTACTTCAAAGAGCTTAAGCATTTAAGGCAACTATAGTTTTTTTTTTTTTTTTAAACCTTGAATATTCTGATGGTGCACTGCCTTCTAATAAGGCAAAAGTCTTCTGTTTCTTAGCCACGCTCCCCAGACACATCTGTTCTGGAGTGTTAGTTTGGCAAGGGGTATGAAATTCTGTGAAAAAAAGTGGACTGCTTTAAAGCAGGGGTGCTCTGATTGATCGGGTACCGATCACTATCGGCCGATAATCGCTTTGGGATGTTTGATCGGCAGTCTCTAAAAAGGCCTATCTCGGAGGATCACGTGACCCCTCGACGGCGATGCAGGCTTAGTGCGATGCAGGCTTAGTCTTTCGCTCTGCTCACTTTGCCACATATTTTACGATCCTGTCAGTAAAACTTAAACCACTCTTTATTGGACCCATCATGAGTGCTAAGGCAGACAAAGGGGATCGGAAAAGAGAGATTGAGCAATCGCCAATGAAGAAAAAATTCAGAGATTCAGCCATCTCCAGTGAAGACCTCGACGATGCTATTGCTAACCGCATTGAACTAGCATTTAAAGAGCAGCAAAGCACTTTGAATTCGGTTGTGAATTCGGCAGTAAGAAATGCGATGGACTCTATGCTGATTCCAGCATTGCGCGAACTGCGTGAGGACATACAAGCGACCAACAAGTCTGTTAAAGAGCTAAGAGAGGAATTTGAGGCCATAGCTACCGAGACGAAGCAGACACGTGACCGCGTTGATTCTGGTTCAGTCAGATGCACGTGAGGATAGGAGGACAGTCACGGACTTAAAAAAATCAGCTGGAGCGACTCACCGAGAAGATGACAGATATGGAGGACAGGTGCAGAAGGAACAACGTAAGACTGGTGGGGCTGCCAGAAGGGATGGAGGGTCCAGACGCAGCTGGTTTCCTCAGAGCTAATCTTTCCAAGTGGATTCCTTCCCTGAAAGGTCGTAACATTGAGATTGATCGGGCGCACCGCGTGTATGACGGAGGGAGGGGCTCCGATCGGCCGCGCACTCTCATCTTCCGTGTACTGAGATGGCATGACAGATCAGATATCCTAAAAGGTGCTCGGCAGGCTTATCCGGTGAAATGCGCACAGAGCAATGTCACACTGCTATTTTTTCCCGACTTTAGTCCAGCTACAGCGATCAGGAGAAAGGCATTTGGTCCGGTTTTGAAGAAGATGACAGCGCTTGGTCTCCAGCCCTTCCTCATCTATCCGGCGGTAATTAAGCTACGGCACAAAGGGGAACAGAGAAGCTACAAATCCCCTAAGAAAGCAGAGGATTTTATCAGCTCCATGTCTCAGCAGAAGTCGTATGCCGCGGCTCTGCGGGGGGACGACGGGGGAGCAGCGGTCGCTGTTTCTCCAGCTCGGCGGGAAGGGCTTGGCGGCCGGGATGGACATGGTCCTAGCTGCCCAGAAGGGGATGATAGCAGGATGAACATGGACTCTTGCTAAACCTATTTTTTGCGTTTTCTTCTCTCCTACTGGGATATTGTCCTTCTTTATCCGGTACAACGATCTCTTTGCTGGTAAGACTGACACTCCTTTTTTTCATTTAAAATGTTACAAAAGATTTCTATTTCAGATAAATGCTGTTCTTCTGAACTTTCTATTAATCAAAGAAACCTGAAGAAAATTCTACTCTGCTGTTTTCAACATTAATAATAAAATAAAATAAAATTATATATATAATAATTATATATATTATTATTTTATTTATTTTTTTGAGTAGCAAATCAGATTATTAGAATGATTTCTGAAGGATAATGTGTCACTGAAGACTGTAGTAATGATGCTAAAAATTCAGCTTTGAAATGACAGTAATAAATTACATTTTAAAATATATTCAAATAGAAAGCAGTTATTTTAAATAGAAAAAAATATTTTACAATATTACTGCTTTTGCTGTATTTTGGATCAAATTAATGCAGGCTTGGTGAGCAGAAGAGAATTCTTTAGAAAACATTAAAAATCTTACCGTTCAAATACATTTGACTGGTAGTGTACGTTCAAAACTGTAGGCTTTTGAATAACAGTAATAATAGCTGATATCATATAGCTTATAATAATAGCTTGTATAAACAGCTCTGCAATAAGGATGGACACAAATGTTTTAAATTAGCTTTTTTGTTCATGTGTTAAGTCATTTAAAAGCCTTGTATGGATTGTAAAGTAGGGCTTTGTAATTGAAACAAACTTGTCATGACATTTGACTTTCTCTGACAAGATTTTATTTATTTATTATTTTGCAGTGTTGTTAACATATTTCTGTGTTTTTCATGTTTATGATATTCTGGAATGACTGAAGATCAGCGCATAATTCAACAATCTTGTGGATGGATTGCAGCAAGTCCTTTTGCAGTTGTTTCAATCAAAGAACTATGCAGACAAAATGGAAATGACTTTCACATTGTAGAGCTTGGACAAAGTTGTAAGTAAATATATTTACTTTATAAGTGCACATATTGGAGTCTGTAAGCTTTAAGACTGTAAGGCACATTTTAATGCTTCCCTTTGTTTTTATTAAAGCACACAGGTTCTGAAGAGGAATTCATCAAGGACATAGTCTCAGCCTCAAGACGTCATACCTACAGACCGCTGGCTGAACGTCTCATTCACATGGAACACAAAAGTGGAAACACTTCAGGAGTTTCGAAGTCGTCATCGGATTGGTTGAATTATACAGGATTTCCGGGAGACGTGTGTGTTGCGTTCTTTAACGTTCTGCCTAGAAACAAAAATGCTGTGACGTCAAGCCCCCTCATGAACGAAGAAAGTCGTCGTGTTTACAACTGTGGTGACGAGCGCTTATCAGGATCAACTACACGCTGGATTTTCAAAAGTATGTGAAATATTTAAAGTTCGCGGTATATAATCTTTAAAATACGTCCGAGAGTTTTATACACCGGTCTGTTATCGTGGTGACATTTCCACGCACCGAAACGTGACGCTGAACGAAACGAACTGTGATTGGTTGTTTGACATGTCGGTCAAACGGTCTCATGGGCGGGCCTTGGCCAATAAAAGCTGCCATAGATTCCAGAACTTCAGCCATCAGTCTGAAGGTCTGGCTACGCGAGACTATCAAGGACATGACTGTTGGAGTTACAGTTGTGGGTGACCAGAGTGAGCACCATCAATCTGCAGTGATGTGGTCCTGGTAATAGAAGAAGAAATCTAGGTAATCTGGGGTTGTAACACGTTGTGTACTGCATTTGACTATCTGGGACTTACATATTGTTGCACTTTTGTTGGTTTGATTGCTTCTATTGTCCTCATTTGTAAGACATTTTGGATAAAAGCATCTACTAAATGATTAAATGTAAATGTCATTATATGATATGATACAAGGTACTTATCTCACGATACACAGTACATTCACAGTACTACAAACAAAGCCAAAACTGTGTTAAAGAAATTTCACTCAAAAATGAAAATTTGCAAGATGTAGGTGATTTTTTTTTTCTTCTTCTTCAGTACAAGATTTTTAGCTGAAATTCTTAGTGATTCATTACACTTAAAGGGATAGTTCACCAAAAATGAAAATTCTGTCATTAATTACTCGCCCTCATGTTGTTCCAAACCCATAAGACATAAAGAGCACAAATTAAGATATTTTTGATGAAATCCGAGAGCTTTCGGACCCTGCATAGACAGCAAGTGTACTACCACGATCAAGGCCCAGAAAAATGTTGTAAGGACATAGTTAAAATGGTCCATGTGACATCAGTGGTTCAACTGTAATTTTATGAAGCTATGAGAATTTTTGTGCGCAAAGAAAACAAAAATATTGACTTTATTCAACAACTCTTCTGTGTCACCGTCTGCCGCCATTCACTTGCATTCATGAAGGTCTTACGGGTTTGGAACGACATGAGGGTGAGTAATTAAGGACAGAATTTTCATTTTTGGGTGAACTATCCCTTTAAGTCAGTGGCTACGTCCCTTTGAGAGTCAAACAAAGAATATACTGGGAAAAAATTACTTTCTGTGCATTTGTTTAAAGTAAAATTTAACCTTTAAACATTATGCAATTGCTATGTTATTTTATGATGTTTTTTTACATTTCATTTATTTGAGAATTTATTTTCTGTAATTTCTGTATAATTTTTCTTATTTTGCATTTACAAACATATTTAGAATTGTGTTGTGTATTTCTAATAAGAAATGTGCTAGCTGTTGTGTATTTTACAGTTAAAAGTTGTTTCTGCATGTTTTTAGTTTTCATGCATCAGTGGCATGACTTTGTTTTCATGGTAATCCACTTTCAATGTGTTAGTTTTAAACACTAGGTAACTGAAATGACATTTAGACAGATTTCTGGAATCTCTGTATGATTTTTAACATGTTTTAAGAGTTTGTTCTTAACATTTGTTCATTTGCAAGGGACAATAAAGTAATTTATATGGAACAAAATGTGTTATTTATTTGGTTGAATGTTCTATTGCAAGTTTAGAAAATATGCCACATTAAGTTCAATGAACTTAAATTGTAGTACAGATAACTTGAAAATATAAGTTAACGCATGTCAACTAAACTTTGCAAGTCCAGGTTACTTAAAAATGTAAGTTGACCTATTTCAACTTAACTTTTCAAGTTCAGGTTACTTGAAATAAGTAGTTGGGTCAACTATTTTAGTATGTTAACTAAACTTTTTAAGTTGAAAGTACTTAGAACATTAAGTGAATAAAACTTAACTGAGTCAAAGCAAAAAGATAACTAAAAAATTTAAGTTGAGTGAACTTTTTTTTTTTTACAGTGTGCATTTTAGTTTGATTAATGGCTGATATGTCAAGTTAGTAACGCTGAAATGTTGTGTGTGTGCGTGTGAGGCACCTGCGTGATCACCAATCAGTAAAAAAAAAAAAAAAAGTTATAGAAAACAAATAAAATGCATTAAGAGTGTCACAAAAACGAAAGTGGCCTATACTTGTCGCACTGTTTTTTTTTCTTTTGTTAATCTGTTAAATTAAGAGAAATATATTTTGTGTAGCCCTATTTATTTTATTCATTTTATAATTTCTGTTTTTCTCCATTCACAGAATCGCTGCAGGTGCGTGATACGACAATGTGTGATTCCTCACGGTCTGTTGTTTATGATGCTATTTGCGCATAAAGCTAAAGCCCTGAAAAAAAGAAAAAAAAAAAGCTATGTTTGTCGGTTTAGGAAAATAATCTAAATTAACAAAATGCTGTCATTATTCAATTCTCTATGCTGCACGCAAGTTCAGGCTAACTCAAAAACTTGCGTACACGAGCTCAGACCTGACGTGAGATTTGACCGTAGCCACCGCTCACGTCCATATTGATAAATTCCAAGTTCTGCGTAGAAACGACCGTACGCCCAAATTTCGGTCGTACGTTCGTTTCGTAAATGAGGCCCAGTGTGTTTAACTTTTTTTATTTAAGGCTACTTTCCTATTTAACTGTATTATTTATTTGATATTTATTTTAGTGTTTTACAGACTGAGTGTTCACTGACGGAAGTGCTAAAATAAACACGCACGTTTGTTAACAGATGATTGAGCTTCATTTATTTATTTATTTTTGCGTTTCAGAATTATATATATATATATATATATATATATATATATATATATATATATATATATATATATATAATATGAACACAACACCGCCCCACCGGCGGTAGTTGGTCCATTACCATAAAAATCTGCCACCGTCACAGCCCTAGGAATTGGCCTCACTGTTCCAATACTTTTGGAGGGGAGTGTGTGTATATATATATATATATATATATATATATATATATATATATACACAGTGCCCTCCACTAATATTGGCACCCTTGGTAAAATGAGCAAAGGCGGCTGTGAAAATAAATCTGCATTGTTTATCCTTTTGATATTTCACTCGAAAAAATTCACAAAATTCCAACCTATCATTGAAGTAAAACAATTGAAAGTGGGGAGAAAATCTCATTGTGAAATAACCGTTTTTCTCCAATGAATGTTGGCCACAATTATTGGCACCCCTAGAAATTCTTATGAGTAAAATATCTCTGAAGTATATTCCCATTCATATTTAATTTTTTTAGCACACCAGGGTGACTAGGAGCATGAAATTGTCCAGCCATGACTTTCTGTTCCACAGGATTATAAATATGAGGAACACAAAGGTCAAATTCCCTTAATCATCCATCACAATGAGAAAAACCAAAAAATATATTTCTGATGTGAAGAACAAGATTGTTGAGCATCACAAAATAGAAAGTGGTTGTAAGAAAAGAGTTAAAACACTGAAAATCCCCATTTCCACCATCAGGGTAATAATTAAGAGGTTCCAATCAACTAAAGATGTTAAAAATCTGCCTGAAAGAGGACGTGTCTATATCATCCTAATGCACGCTGAGGAGGAGAGTTTGAGTAGCCAAAGACTCTCCAAGGATCACAGCTGGAGAATTGCAGAGATTAGTTGAGTCTTGGGGTCAGAAACCTAAAAAAAAAAAAAAAAAAAAATCACATCATCCCCTATATCACCACATGTTGTTCGGGAGGGTTTCAAGAAAAATTGTCCTCACTCATCCAAAAACAAACTCCAGCAAATTCAGTTGTCAGACACGACTGGAACTTCAAATGGCACTGGCTTCTATTGTCAGATGAAACTGAAAAAAGAGCTTTTTGGCAGCAAACCCACCAGATGAGTTTAGTACAAACAGGGATAAAAAAGTACCCCATGTCCACGGTTAAATATACTGCTGGATCTTTAATGTTGTGGGCCTGTTTTTCTGCCAGAGGTCCTGAACATCTTGTTCAGATGCATGGCATCATGGATTCTATCAAATACCAACAGATAAAAAATCAAAATCTGACTGCCTCTGTTAGAAATCTTATAATGGGCCGTGTTTGGATCTTCCACCAGGACAACAATCCAAAACAATCATCAAAATAAACACAAAAATGGGTCACTGAGCACAAAATGAATATTTTACCATGGCTGTCTCTGTCCTCTGACCTGAACCCTGCAGAAAATGAGTGAGGTGAACTGAAGAGAAGAAGCACCGTCATGGAGCTGTGAATCTGAAGGATCTGGAGAGATTCTGTATGAAGAAAATGGTCTCTGATCTCTTATCAGGTGTTCTCCAAACTCTTCAGGCATTATAGGAGAAAACTCAGAGCTGTTGTGCTGGGAAAAGGACGTTGCAATAATTGGGTGCCAATAATTGTGGCCAACATGAAATAGTGAAAGCATTTATTTCATCATGAGATTTTCTCCCCACTTTCAATTGTTTTACTTCAATGATAGGTTGGAATTTTGTGAATTTTTTGAGTAAAAGATAAAAAGGATAAACAATGCAGAATTATTTTCACAGCTGCCTTTGCTCATATTTACCAAGGGTGCCAATATTAGTGGAGGACACTATATATATATATATATATATATATATATATTAGGGGTGGCACGGTACACAGATGTCACGGTTCGGTACGTACCTCGGTTCGGGGGTCACGGTTCGATATAGGGCTGAAACGATTCCTCGAGTAACTCGAATACAAAAAATCCTCGAGGCAAATTATGTGCCTCGAAGAATCGTTTTGTCCATTTTACTAGGGATGCACTGATTTTTCGGCCGCCGAAAATATATGCCGCGCCGCACCGCCTCAGTGTTCAGGTTTGCAGCCGTCATCACTGCACAGTGTGACGCTCAGTTCAATATTCCGCTCTATCAATGTGCATTCTGCTCAGTTACCGCTCATGCTCACCGGAAAAGCATAGTACGCTCAAATAACGCACTGACAGGAAATTTCTATGTAGTATACTTGTTCCTGTTTGCAGTAGCGCTGCAGTGCTGTGGCATGCTGTAGTACAGCTGTACTGAACAACGCTGGTAAAATCTCCTTCACTGATCTGCTCCCGCTCTGCTCACATGTGCTGATAATATAGCTTTGCCAGGGTTTTTATATGTTTACTTGATGTTTCTTTACACAGAATCATAATTTCTATTCATTTTCCACTGATTTACGCGATCTAATGAGCATTAACTCATATTACGCGATCATATCGCTGTACGAATGAATGGCAGAGACGCACGTTTTCCTTTACCACACACACACACACTCTGAAGCACGCGTGACGCTCACGGTGATCTCAGCGTCTGCCGTCTCAATGAGGACATAAACACATGAACAACATCTCCAGAACTGATCTGAGAGTCACTTCATCAGCGTTTCACCGTTTAATTTGAGTAAAACTAGCGTCATATCATATACACACAGCACTGTAAAGGTATTCACGGCAACCAGTCAAAATAAATTTTTAATTTAAAGACATCGCAGCAGAAATATATTACTATTGTTCAGCAGAATGTACATACTATTAAAATTATGAAAACTTTATTTTTTAAGGAATGATCACACAACATTTCTTTCATGTTTTAACTTTAATAGTAAATCCCCTTTGTTTGCCAAAAAGTTTAATTTTCAATAATTTAAAGATAAATGAAATTGTTTTATGCTTCATTTGATAACCAGATACACAACACAGAATTTCTGAGGAAAAAGAGAACATTTCATAAGGCTATTTTAAGAATAAATAACAATAAAACATTAGGTGACAGAAAATAAAACATAACTTTATAATTGTAATTTTCTTTAATCATAGCTATAATTATTATAACACCAAAAATACGTAGCGTGTAAAAAGTGTTTGTTTCAGGCAGTTGAAGGATGAGTACATTGTGTGCACACGATCAGGATGGTACCACCTCCGCCACATTTTGAGTAGAGCCCTGCACGGGCCTCAAATTTTGGCCCTAGCCCGGCCCTGGCCCGAGACGCTCAGGCCCTAGCCCGGCCCGTGTCCGACAGCTTATCAGAATTCTCGGCCCGAGTCCGACCCGAGCCCGTCTTTTTTCCCCCTTCTCCCAAAACAGCTTATACTACTGTTTCAGCTATTAAAATACTTCAGTTTTGTATGTAATGGCAAAATTATTATATTTCGTTTCGTTTTTTTAAGTTAATTTAGAGAAACGTTTGGAGCATTTTTGTTCGTTAAATATAGTAATAAGTCAAAAGTTTTCGTTTTTTGAAAGTAACGACCAAGCTGCCAGCGGCAGACAGTGAGCTGATCATAGCCTATGTTCAGGGCTCTAGACTAACTTTCTGCACTGGTTGCACTAATCCAGCACAAAAGTTAGGTGCACCCAAATTTTCATATAGGCAATATTGACTTCTGGTCAACATAAAGTTCTTTATTTGAAGCACAATTCTACAAGAAAGGTAACTTACTGAAAACGTGTTGGTGCTTAAAAGTGCTTCACTGAGCTGCATGTATTGTATTACATGCAAGGGCGTAGTTTTGGTGTACCCTGGGTCATGCTCGCTCTTAAGGTTTATTTATTTGTTTGTTTGCTTAAATGTTTATTTATGTAAAATGGTCTTTTGTGCTATCCACCACACATGCAAAGTTGGTTGATTGTGTAACTGCAATAAAGTAATAGGCTAGTTAACAATTACTTGTTTACATAGGATATAATGTATTATATATTATTTAGACACTTAGGCTATAGTTTGACAGAATGTTCTAATTCAACACGCCATGGGAAGTCAATCTAACTTAACATTTCCTTATATTGATATAATTTATTTCTTACCCCTTAACAGTTCATCAGGCTCTTAATGATTTAATCCAGTGGTTCTCAAACCTGTCCTGGGGACCCCCAACCACGCCACAACATATTTTGTATGTCTCCCTCATTTAACACACCTGATTCAACTCATCAGCTCATTAGTAGAATCTGCAAGACTTGAATTGGGTGTGGCCTATGAGAGAGACATACAAAATATGTGGTGGCTGGGGGTCCCCAGGACAGGTTTGAGAACCACTGATTTAATCTATGCCATCATTGGAATATCTGAAGGCCAGGTTTTTCCATCACTCATCATTAGAACCCATTGGCTCTCGATTCTGACTTGTACATGCTCTTATGAAAAAGTACCATAGTTCTTAACTGTAGCATTTGTTTATAATAAGGCTAGCCTATTAATCATTACCAGGCCAATAATGACTTTTTTATTAATATATATTGCATTTGTTATGAGAAACAACAGCCTTTAGAAACAATAGCTACAACATGCCACAGTTGTAAAATAAATCTTTAGGGAAAAATCTATTCCCTTAACAGATTATCTATTATAAATTCTAAAAGTTAGACAAAATTTACCACAATAAATAAGCCTACAGTAAAACGTGAAAGGTGAAGGTGGTCATGAGTGGTTTAAAAACATTTTAATAGCCTATTATGCTAGTGCTGGTGAAATATTTCTCCTCTTTTCATCAGTCTTTTTAGTTTGTGCCTTTTTTTAGATAATGTTCGACTTTCTCCATAGCATTTTAAAGTGGCAGTTTCTCAATAGAATTCAAATATATCGCATATTTTACCATCAGCTTCGCGATAGGAATGGCTCGCGCAAATCTTCTCACACTTCTCGAGCGCGCTGGTGAACGCGCACAGAGTATAGGGTGATTCGCGCGCTGCTCGTGCACAATTAAAAGAACTGCGCTTCAGTCATGTTGTGCTGATAAGCGCTCCGTTCGGTTCGTACGTGAGGTTAGCGTTTATAAAAGCGCAGAAGGCGCGATTCAAATAATTAATAAATAGCCTGATTCTAGTTATGATTTTCGGAAGGATCAGGCCTTAACTTAACATTTTTAACGAAAAAGTTGTCAATCGTTCTTTTCATCTTCTCTCATCATCCGCGGCTACATCCACTCTGTTTATCTGACGGGCCTACGCTACTCACCTCTCTCTGTCTGACTGCAGCACACACATTTTCAAACGTACACACACGCACAGGAATATCTGGACCACGGCCAATCAGAGGGGGGTCCGCCCTTCACTATCTCTGATTGGTTTAGACCACGATATGGGCCTAATGTGTGTCTGTCTGTTGTTGAACCACAGGGAGATTTTCAGAGTCGCGGAGACTTTTTTTTTTTTTCCTCAAATGGCTGGTCGCACCGGTGCGACCTCAGATTTTTTTTAGTCGCACCATTGAGAAATTAGGTCGCACGTGCGACCAAATTGGTCGCACTCTAGAGCCCTGCATATGTTTGATCAATTTAGCCTCATCAAATCATCACGACTTGCCTAAAATAAAATCTATTGATATACTAAAACAGTTCAAGCATATAACAATGTTTAAACGTTAAACCTGCGCTATAATAATAATGTGCGCTAGCCTATATCCAAGTTTGTGCGGAGAGTGGAAGCTAAAGCGCGCTCTGCAGGACATGGACAATTTTTTTTCAGTGGAAACTAGGGCTGGGCGATAATTCGATAACGATAATTATTGCGATATAATTTTCCTCGATAAAACGATATGAAGAGTTCGATAAATGTTCGATATAATGTTTATGCGCCAAAAGCGGAACGAAACAGCGCGACTCATTTGAATCGCGTCACACGGACCGTTTATCCGCTCGGATCAAAGTCAAACTGCCACGCAGCGCGAGCTCACTAGAGCAGATGCGTTTAGGTCACGCGAGCACTAAACAGAGCTGTGAGATACAGTGTGAAGCGCTTGCATTCAGCGATGAACACAAATGACTCCGTGATTTAAACTAGTTAATAGCCAAACAAGAGAAACACTGTGTGCAACAAGACAGTCAGAAGGCTTTTCAATCTACACATCGCCCTCATTTACCATGGATTTACGTTACTGTAGTAACACTCACTGCACCATGGTATTGTGGCAGAAATGCGGGATATTCACATTTAATTTTATTACGGGGGTAATGGTATATAATTATAGTGTATGTATTTGTGATTAAGCTATAGCATGTGTGCATTTATACAAAATGTTTTTAGACTACTGTTTTTCATATAAATAGGCTACATAAAAACCATAGTTATATTTTTACCATGGTATTGAGGTGCTATATGTGTGGTTTTAATTGTGTTTATCATGATTTAAATGTATGCTACTATGGGAGACCATATGCTTAAAAAAAAAAAAAAAACTTGGTCAGAATAAATTTAACCATATAGAACTGAGGTTGATACAATTTTTACAGATGTTACTGATTTTAAAAATGAACAAAAATTTACCTCTGCATCCTAACTCAAGCTACTATCAAATGTGCATTTCTAAGAGACAAAAAAGTGATATTATTAATAATATTATCAGGCAACCCGAACCCGTTTCTTGATTTGAAACAATATCACTCATTAGAACATGCAGAAACTAATAAATTAATTTTTTATTTAGATATTTATTTTGTTCAGGAAAATTAGCAAACGGAGCAAAATTCTGGCTTTAAACTTGAAAGAAATAAAGATTTGACATTTATCGTGATAATTATCGATATCGACTGATATGAAAAAAATTATCGTGATCATTTTTTTGGCCATATCGCCCAGCCCTATTTTTAATATATGCAATTTCAGCAATAAAAATTTAAATTTTTCTAAAAAGGAAACAAATTACTTGTTCATTTTAAGAGACCTGTCTTATTTTCTCTTGTATATTTAGTATTGCTCTTTAATAAAGAAAAAGTTGTTCTTATCCGATTACTCGATTAATCTTTGGAATTTTCTGTAGAATACTTGATTTCTAAAATATTCGATAGCTACAGCCCTAGTTCGATACGATTTCGGTACAGCATGAACAAAAAGAAGAAATCTACTATGCTTGGTTTCTTTTCATTTATTTTGAACAGACAGTAGTGCAAATAAAAATAAATCCATCTAGATGTGAAAATACTACATATTATTACATGTTATATATAAAATCTGTTTTGTTTTCATTGTGAGTGTACACAAATAAAAGCAGACCTTTATACAGTGATTATTAATAAGACAATAAGTGTTTAAAAGTTGATTCTGCTGGTATAAGGAAACAGTTGAAGTGATCGCGCCGGAGCGCGCCCGCACACACGCACAAAACACATCAGTTCCAGCATTGCTAACTTGACAGTCAGTTGGTACTTTATCAAAATAAAATACAATGAGCCAAACATCAGCGCACCCGCCTCTGTGTCACCGTTGGCATTCGCTGTTCTTCTGCTGGCGGTTATCAAACAGCGTTGCATTGCTGCGGGCACCCCCTTCTGGATTGGGGGTGAATTGTATTCGTCGTAAGGCCTCATGCACCGAACCGAGATGCCTGTACCGTGACTGTTCGGTACGAATACATGTACCGTGCCACCCCTAATATATATATATATATATATATATATATATATATATATATATATACACACAGTATATTACATAACTATACTGTAATAAAATATAATATTGTGCGCAATCTGTCACGCCCACTGGAGTCTTGTCAGTAGGTCACGCATGCACTGATAGCGCTGAAGTAAGCTAACCCTGAAACATAACCTACTCCAAAGCAGGTTATGTTCAGAGAATAAGTTGCTATGACTACTTACTTACTCTGAAACCTTACTTGAAAACTTACTTACCTCCATTTTTGGAACCGAAAGCTGAGTTTATCCTCTTACTTACCTTAAACATACCTGGGTATGTCACATAACCTGCCTTCTGGAATACCCCCTGGACTTTCAATGGAGGGACAGAAACTCTCTCTAACTATCTAACTGAATTGGAACCTAATAAGTGATGGATTTGGAATGCTCTACATTAGGTAGCAACACTGTTTCTCATGTAAATATAGCTCTGCATGCAAAGTACACAAATTAATGGTTTTCAATAAAGTTTGTCATTAGCATGCAGCTAACAAATAAATATTTGGTTAAAAAAAAGGGCATTTTAAATAGATATGACTTTAGTGACTTCTCAGTACTAACTGACTACCATCTGTAATTTTCACTGAACATGTATGTAGTATATTGTGGGATTGCATTCTCAGCAAATGATACATGCATTTATAATTTTATTAAAGATAAATGCATCTTTATAATTTGGGGTCTCTTAGAAAGCAGGATAATTATGTGTAGGTGCACACCTAAGCTGACTAAAAATGCTGCCTACAGTGCGCATAAATGAGTACACCCCCTCTAAAACTTAAATTCAGCAATTACTCTTTACTTAGATGACATGTTAGGGTTCTTTGGAGATATAAGGTTCCATCAAGCCTGCTTGATCAATTACAAAAGAAGAATATCAAAATTATTCAGCGCGATGCGAAAAAGCGAGGCGAATCGACGACGAACAGTGCTTTCACACCGAACGCGAAACGAATGTTCGCCTTCTGCTAATTCACGCCAGGAGGCACTGACCAACAATGCATTTTTCCTCAGATATGTAGGCTATCCCGTATGTGGATTTAACATCTAAATTAAGATAAACAAAGTTTGGTTCTACACCAGAAACACAAACTATCTATAATACTTACAAGAATAGGCTACATTCTACAATATAATTAGAAGTACAATTAGCATCAAGCTACACTTGAAAATGTATTTAATTATTAATGTATTTGCTTACCCACTTTAAACCATCATCGAGTGCTTGTAATGACTTCCGATCATGATTTATAGTTGATTTTGATTCTATAATAAGCAGACGCATGCACTCTTTGTATGTTTAATAATGCTACACTGCTAATATTTGTCATAAATAGTCTTTATTGCTATAAAAATACCGAGCTGCATAAAAAACACATACAGAAAATATATCATCATAATCATGTCTATTTGCTTTCATATTCCATGTGTAGAAAAATGTTTAACTTTTTTTTTTATTTTAATATGGAAGATCTAGAGAGTGAACGCGCTCCGACTCATAACACTCGCGCACGTGGATGAAAACGGACGGTGCTCTACAGATCACATGATTCAGTGGAGAATTATTAGAAATGTTATTCTGTATGAATAAATCTGTTCTCAAATACCAACGATAACAAGAACTCAGCATCCACTCTCTTATCCGAGAGACTCTTCTTCGGTGTTTGGTTACACTGGTTTTCGAAACAGCGCCACCATTCTCACCCTTTTGCGCAACAGCAGCTGCAACGGTCACGTGATCCTAGCTCAAATCTTATTGAACGGGCTGTGTTTTCGCTTTGTGAAACTGAAAAGATTCGTGGGACTGGACGAAAAAAAAAAAACATTTGCATTTTCGGTGTGTGAATGTTCGCGGCCTATGTGGAAGCATCCATAGGAAGCTGTTGTTTTATTCCAGCATGTCATCGCGTCCGAAATTCGTTTAGCTTTTTTGCGCTCAGTGTGGAAAGGCCTTAAGACTGGTAAAAATTATGTTCTTCATATGTTTCGGTTTCATGGTACTGAAGTCTCAAGCACTTCATGTACTACAGGAATTATTAAGGGAAGATCTAAAGCTATAGGCTAGTACAAGTCTATCTGTCATTAATATGGCACATATGTTAACCAGAGACTCTAAAGATGTTATGGATTTGTGGATGTTTTCAGCCAACATGCCATAAATGGCATCTAAAAACAGGGTGATGATGGGATAAAACTAGTTTCAAATTACGCTGTGGCTCAACATTTGCAGCCTCTTCTCGGAACAGAGAGGAGTCATTTGTGCTCCCAGTCCTGAAGGAAGCTCAAATATCACATAAATAAAGCATTACTTTTCTTTATATATTTGGAAGTGAAGGTGGAAAATGGTTCAGACCAGATGATAAACTGCTCAAAGAATCTGGAAAATATAAACTTGTGTATTTGTGGGCTTGACAAGACATTTTGTCTCTCAACACCTTCTGGCTACAACTCCAATTTCTTTTGAAGCATTTGTGCTGCTTGTCATCTTTTATTCAGATAGCAATGCAACAAAAATTGGCTTATCAAATCAGATAAACTGATTCAGATTAATTAACTAACAGGGTTTCTGCAGGATTTTTAAGCTCAAATTTAAGACTTAAGACCTTTTTTAAGACCTGAACAAATAAATTTAATACCATATGAGCGGGGCAGGGCAATGTCTATAGTACCATATTAAACTGTAAAATGACTGTCCAAAGCATAATTTACAATTCATATACAAGTTTTCACAAAAACTAAAAGTTTTATAAAATGATAAACTTTACATTTCAGCCTTTAAACCATTTTTAAGAGAATGATAAGTCAAAAGTATTAATTATATTGATTTTAGCAATTATTATCAATAAATTATTATATAAATTAAATGGCATGAATTAGGGGTGTGCGAAATTGACAAAACAATATATCTTGATATTTTCTGGGATTTTATCGATAACGATAGTTAGACAATATTTTGCTGAGTGTGTTATTGTGCTGATATCTAAAAGATTACCGTGGACAGCTGACTCCTGAATTTTTTTTATATTCTTCATATTCTGTGTGGTCAGTTCACAGCAGTGATAGAATTTTTTTTTTTTCAACAAGTTTTATGGGCATTTTTACCTTTAAGCCATTTTTTCTAAAAGTGTGCATCATCTTTTGAGTCAAATTCTTGCATTTGGGCTGTTACCAAGCAGATTAAATCAGTATCAACAAAATGTATCTTTGCAATGCATCTGAAGAGGCATTTAGATGTATTTACACACTGTTTAATGCAGCTAAGAGGGGCACAGAATGCTAACCTGCAGTTACAAATGCATAAATAATGTTTTGATATTTGAAACATAAAACATTGAAAACTGATGTTTGAAATTATTTTTAAAAAATGAAGATACTTTAAATTAAATTAAAACGGCCAATAGGTGGCAGAGTAAGTCAGTGTTAATAAGTGAGTCATTGCGATTGAACCGAATCATTTAAACGCTTGATTCATTCAGGAACGAAACACCGTCATGTTGCTCAGAGACACAAAACAGCGCTGTGGCTGTGTTTGGAATTATTTTTGTTGGAGAAATAGAGCAAAAGCAGGAAATATGGTGTCTAAAACGCAAGTCTCTTAATATTAACTTATTGTTTATTGAACTGTTGCATAAATCAAAATCACATTTGTAGTAATCATGCAGACTTTTGGAGAAAAGATGGCACTCTTTGCGTTATTATTAACTATATGTGAAATGATATACCGTAAATATAGGCTATACATTTTCTGCCCCCATATCTTAAATTATGTGATCATTCTAAATGTATTTTAATAGACTGAAACTCGTGAAACTCGTACGCGCACTAGTTTAACCCTAAGGGGACGGCTGTATCGCCGGCGATACCAACTCGTTTTTTTTAAGACCAGTGCAAAAGACATTAAAAATACTCCGTCGATTTTGGTCGTACAGATAAGTGTTATACATCAATTGAAACTTTGAAGTGTCTATTTTTTTTGTGTACACTCACGAATACAACAAAACTTTGTGGTTTTGGAAAAAAAAAAAAAGAAAACAAACAGGATGCGCTCTTTGTCTTCTCCATCTCCGCGAGCTGCTCTTCAAAATACGTCACTAAAATGAAGTGTAACTCAGCGAAAACTCAACACACGGACATGGGAGTTATATCTATAGAAAGCTGGAAGTGTCTACTTTGAAATGAAGTAAGTCTTATCGAAAACAAACATTCTGTGATGAAGTAATCCGTATGAAACCAACACGATGTTCAGTCTGTCCCGTCTAACTCATTATTTCTAATGCGATCCCGCCCCCTCGCGTTCATATGTAAATAACCACGTGAGCCGTGTGCTCAAGGAGACGCCCAACATAAACAAAGCCAGATCGTTCCTCGCGCTAACATTACTGTTCGTTTCTGGAAGAAGACACGCTGAATAAAAGCTGGATTTGCCTCCAAATAAGAGCAAGAGTTCATCCAGAAGAGAAGAGCGATCTGATGAGTAAGTAATGTTTCTTTTTTTGCATTAGTTAACGTGTTATTGTGACTCAAACTTGAACGCGTTTATTTTTTTTCCCAAACGACAACATGATGAATGCTACAATGTTTAGAAAAATGTTTAATGTTCACAAATGGATTTAATAGCGTGCTAAACGATAATAATTAGTTTCTCAGATATAAAATATCCTTTTTTTATAGTACAAAGTACATCTTTTGTAGTACAAAGCCATACATACTAGGCTATATGACTACAAAATCATAGTTCGTTTTTTCTAAACAATAATAATTAGTTTCTCAGATATAAAATGTATTTTTTTGTTTACGATAGTACAAAGCATGCGTGAGTCTATAAAACATATATATAAAAAGATGCTCCTGATATTAACATGCTCACAAATGTTTTTTTTTTTTTGGTTGTTTGTTTGTATTTTATTGAATCAGATACCTGCACCACAGATGATGAATCCTGATGTCTCTTCAAACTGTTTTCCTCTGAGAGTGCTGTATCAACATCAGATGTCCAACTACACTGATATTATATGGTAAAACAAGCTCCTTGACCACTGATTATGTTTTTTTTCTTCTTGAATCCATGGAAAGTAGCAGAAACACTCAAATAACACACGTAAATATCAGGCATGATTTACTTGTGTCACTTGTTGAACAGAATCTGTTGCAGGAATGACTCAAAGTCTGTTCACATCTCTGTGGTTAGATCAGTGTGCACAATAATGTGTCTTTGACCTTCATTATGTATGTTTTGATTATACGGTGTTGTAAATAAAATACAAATAATAAAAAAAAAACATTTGTTCAATCTCCTCACATTCTCTCTTACCTGCCTCAAAGTCAGTCACACTGATGGGCCATTAGGGTCCATTATGGGAGGGCCCTTTGTGTCTCAGGTGAGAATCACTTAATATTCAAGGACATTGTCACTCCCTCGCATACAGGCTTTCAATCACAAAACATGTCTTAAAAAATTTTAATCAATATATTGTTTTCTGTGAATGAGTAAGCGGAATGATTCTCACTTAATTGTGAAGTAAATATTCTAGCAGACAAGACTGATTACTCTAAAGTCTTATTCAGGACTATTTAGTGTGGGTTTTATGGCCTTATTTCAGCTACATTTTTTCCCCCAAAACTTACTAACCACGCATAATATTTTTTTTCTAAAAAAATACAAGCATGTACATCCATCTTGGTCACATAATATTGTAGCAAAGTTTGTGCTGAATACAAAAACAAATACATGTTGGTCATTAGTATGTTATAAGTAGCTGAAATAAGCACAAATATCAGGGCATGTCAAAACATCTCAAGGGCCCCAAAATCACCTCAGTCCCCAGAGGGTTAACCTGGTAACTGATTCATTCTCTGCCAGCAGGTGTCGCCTTTGGCTGAAATATAAGGTTTTCCCGGTAAACACAGAACACAAAGCAGCGCAGCACCGGACTTTAAACGTGCAGCGCTCATGTTTATTTAATGAAATCATTGCCTTTTGAAGTTTAATCGTCACATTCAGCCATATCGCAATTCTGGTCTTTCCGTCTCCAAATTTAAGACCTCTTGAAATCATAATTAAGACTTTCTTGTACAATTTAAGACTTTTTAAGGCCTTAAATTTGATACAACTAAATTTAAGACTTTTTAAGACCCCGCGGACACCCTGAACTAATTAATCAAGTAAACCAATCTGCTTTAGAGCCACTGACGCTGGAGTAGAAAGCTAATGAGAATTTCCCAATCTTGTGGACTCCTATTGAAATTACTTGATTTTGCCTGTAAAAAAATTAACTGAACAACGGTAAATGTGATCACACCTTATAATGCTACAAAATCTCACAGTGAGAGGATACATTTGTGCGCAATCACATTATCAAAGAAATACATTACATGTGGAAACGATGCAAGAAATCATTCAGTATCACCTTAAGAAATCATCAGCTGAATCGCTTTGACATCATAAGCAAGTCATTGGTATGTCTACATAATTGATCCTGAATGCCAAGGCCACCATCACAAATCTTAATAATCCCTGTAACACACACCAACAATCCCTCACTTCTAGGGCTGTCGCGGTGAAGGAATTGCCTTTGCGGTAATTTTGAGTTGCTCAATAGCGGTATGCGATATTACCGCACATATATATCTGTGTGTATGTGTTACGATGTAACGAGGTCATATTCAGAAACCAATGAAACCGAAACTAATTTGCGTTGAAACAGGAAGTGAAGTAAACAGAAGAGAATGACAAAATAACGGTTTCTGTTGATATTTAACCTGCGTGATCTAGACGGGCTAGATATGGTTAAATTTATTCTGAGTTTTTTTTTTTTAATAAAGCATTGGTCTCCCATAGTAGCATACATTTAAATCTTGATAAACACAGTTAAAACCACACATATAGCACCTCAATACCATGGTTAAAAAGTTCTATATGGTTTTTAGGTAGCCTATTTGAATTAAAAACGGCAAGGTTAGTCTAAAAACATTCTGTATAAATGCACACATGCTATAACTTAATCACAAATACATACACTATAATTATATACCATTACTCCTGTAATAAAATTCAATGTGAATATCCCACATTTCTGCCACAATACCATGTGCAGTTACTACAGTAAATCCATGGTAAATGATGTGTGTAGTTGAAAAGCTTCTGATGTCTCGTTGCCCACAGTGTTTCTCCTGTTTGGCTTTAAACTTTTAAATCAAGAGACTTTGTGTTCATCGCTGAATTCAAGTGTCACACTGGATCTCAAGTGCTGGGTGCTCGCGTGACCGAGTAAACACATCTGCTCCATGAGCTCGAGATTTGATCCGTAATGGTCCGTGTGGCGCGATTCAAATGAGTCGCGCTGTTTCGTTCCGCTTTTGGTGCATAAACATTATATCGAACATTTATCGAACTCTTCATATCGTTTTATCGAGGAAAATTATATTGCGATAATTATCGTAACTTTGAGCTAGTTCATTCACTTTTAAAGGCTCAGCTCCACTTTTAAAGACCAGCAGAGCGTCGATGCTAAGACAGATTTCGCTTTCCTTGGACATGACAACCTGTTTTCACAAA
This sequence comes from Schizothorax lantsangensis, assembly GCA_027422415.1. NCBI lineage: Eukaryota > Metazoa > Chordata > Actinopteri > Cypriniformes > Cyprinidae > Schizothorax > Schizothorax lantsangensis. The sequence continues at coordinate 19,049,599 of CM049860.1, forward strand.
TATACATGACTCAGCCTGAAGGACAGAGTCAGGTAATCGCACGCGCTCAGTCGATCTCTCTCTCATCTTGCTGTCTGTTTAGGCTTAAGTGCAAATTTTCTGAGCCTCTGTACAAATCAGCATGGTACACATTGTTATCATTACTAATATTCAGTACATATGCACTAAGTATAAGAACGAGAAGGGCGTAACCTTAAAAAAAAAAAAAAAAAAAAGGAAATATTGCGGTTGCTGCGGTTGTTGTATTCCTCTGCGGTTATGCTCGTCAATAGCGCGGTATTGCAGTTATCACGACAGATTCCATGCTCTCGCATCTCTTAATCATGCGCTCGCAGATTCCATGCTCATTAATTCACAAACAAATAACACAATGTAGGCATCGTGTGGAAAACAGTGAGAAATTTGGCAGCAGCAGACCAAGGATCTATAGCACTGTTTTTGGCTACTGTTGAACTCAAACCTGGGGTCTAGTGTGGGGGGTCTGGAGTGAGGCCCAGTGTTTTGAGTGAGATCTTAAAGAGCTGAGGCCACAGCCAAGAACCACTTCAGACAGCTGCTTATAACGAGAGGATTACTGACTGGCAGACAAAAAGGCACACACTAATTGCACAAACTTCCATACAGGCACATACACAAAAGACACAAGACACACACACACACACACACACACACTGACAGCATGTCTAAAGAATCAGAACATGAAAAGATCCAGCAGACCTCAGACATGGACGAGAAGAATAAGACACCATGTGAAACGTTGCCAGTATTATTGCTAGTATTCAAAAGGAAGTGCAAAGGCAGCCTGCAAACTTTAGTTGTGCAGGGATAATTGTTGAAGACAGAAAGTACAGACAGGACTATAGTAGGGCCCTATGATTTCCGCGATGCAGAAAACGCGGACGGAATCACATCATAAAAACGGAATTTACAGTTTAACGCGGAATGTCACGGAATTTGTCAAAGTTTGGATGAATTAATCAAAAGTAGGTCATTACACTTAAATCAAATCGCGATATGGACTAGTATCTGTAAATATTAAGCCGCAAAAGTCAATTTAAATATGAATCCTGCATGTTCTGCGCGTCTGTGTGAATGGAGCAGACGCGCAGTTTTGTTTACATACACAGCGCTCGCGGTGATTTCAGTGTCTGCTGTCTCAATGAGGACATAAATACACGAACAATATCTCCAAAACTGATCTGAGAGTCACTTCACGAGCATTTTACAATTTCATTTGAGTAAAACTGGCGTCATATCATATACACACAGAACTTTAAAGGTATTCACGGCAACCCGTCAAAATAAAAGTCTGGTTTAACTTACATGTATTAAAGACATTGTGCCAGAAATAGGCTATACTGCTATTATTTAGTAGAATGTACGTATTACTACAAACCCGATTCCAAAAAAGTTGGGACACTGTACAAATTGTGAATAAAAAAGGAATGCAATAATTTACAAATCTCATAAACTTATATTTTATTCACAATAGAATATAGATAACATATCAAATGTTGAAAGTGAGACATTTTGAAATGTCATGCCAAGCCAAATATTGGCTCATTTTGGATTTCATGAGAGCTACACATTCCAAAAAAGTTGGGACAGGTACCAATAAGAGGCCGGAAGAGTTAAATGTACATATAAGGAACAGCTGGAGGACCAATTTGCAACTTATTAGGTCAATTGGCAACATGATTGGGTATAAAAAGAGCCTCTCAGAGTGGCAGTGTCTCTCAGAAGTCAAGATGGGAAGAGGATCACCAATTCCCCCAATGCTGCGGCGAAAAATAGTGGAGCAATATCAGAAAGGAGTTTCTCAGAGAAAAATTGCAAAGAGTTTGAAGTTATCATCATCTACAGTGCATAATATCATCCAAAGATTCAGAGAATCTGGAACAATCTCTGTGCGTAAGGGTCAAGGTCGGAAAACCATACTGGATGCCCGTGATCTTCGGGCCCTTAGACGGCACTGCATCACATACAGGAATGCTACTGTAATGGAAATCACAACATGGGCTCAGGAATACTTCCAGAAAACATTGTCGGTGAACACAATCCACCGTGCCATTCGCCGTTGCCGGCTAAAACTCTATAGGTCAAAAAAGAAGCCATATCTAAACATGATCCAGAAGCGCAGGCGTTTTTGTCTGGGCCAAGGCTCATTTAAAATGGACTGTGGCAAAGTGGAAAACTGTTCTGTGGTCAGACGAATCAAAATTTGAAGTTCTTTTTGGAAAACTGGGACGCCATGTCATCCGGACTAAAGAGGACAAGGACAACCCAAGTTGTTATCAGCGCTCAGTTCAGAAGCCTGCATCTCTGATGGTATGGGGTTGCATGAGTGCGTGTGGCATGGGCAGCTTACACATCTGGAAAGGCACCATCAATGCTGAAAGGTATATCCAAGTTCTAGAACAACATATGCTCCCATCCAGACGTCGTCTCTTTCAGGGAAGACCTTGCATTTTCCAACATGACAATGCCAGACCACATACTGCATCAATTACAACATCATGGCTGCGTAGAAGAAGGATCCAGGTACTGAAATGGCCAGCCTGCAGTCCAGATCTTTCACCCATAGAAAACATTTGGCGCATCATAAAGAGGAAGATGCGACAAAGAAGACCTAAGACAGTTGAGCAACTAGAAGCCTGTATTAGACAAGAATGGGACAACATTCCTATTCCTAAACTTGAGCAACTTGTCTCCTCAGTCCCCAGACGTTTGCAGACTGTTATAAAAAGAAGAGGGGATGCCACACAGTGGTAAACATGGCCTTGTCCCAACTTTTTTGAGATGTGTTGATGCCATGAAATTTAAAATCAACTTATTTTTCCCTTAAAATGATACATTTTCTCAGTTTAAACATTTGATATGTCATCTATGTTGTATTCTGAATAAAATATTGAAATTTGAAACTTCCACATCATTGCATTCTGTTTTTATTCACAATTTGTACAGTGTCCCAACTTTTTTGGAATCGGGTTTGTACTACTACTACTGTTGAAAAATAATAACTTTTTTTTAAGAAATAATCACAATATTTTAATTTTAATAGTAAATCCCCTTTATTTGCCAAAAATTTAAATGTTTAATTTTCATTAATTAAAACAAAAATTAAATCAATGATTTATGCCTTCATCTGAAAACCAGTAAAATTTAAATACACAACACACAATTTCTGAGGGGGAAAAAACATTTACTAAGGCTGTAAGAATAAATAAAAATTGTTTGTATGCATTCAAATAATTAGACATGCTAAAACACAGAATTCGGTAACAATAAAACATAAGGTGAGAAAAAAATAAACATTTCATACGGCCCTAAACATGTCATTTTTGTTACACTTTTAATAAATTAATGTTAAATTGTATAAGTTTCATGATTTTAATTAATTAGGCATGCTTTTTGATTAATAAAATTTAATTTGTCCATAAAAAAGGAGTCCAGAAAAATTAAAATGGAAAAAAACGGAATCCAGAAAAATTTAAACAAAAAAAATTAATTTAGAAAAAAATAATTTGGGAAAAAAAATTACGGATTTCATAGGGCCCTACTATAGACATTACTGACATACGTAGAAAAACACTGTCACAAAATGCATACAAAACCAATGCTTCAAGCATTCATGCATGATGTGGTGGATTTACATGCACCATTTTTGCATCACAATTTTTAAGTAAATTCAACTTGAGGCAATTCTAACAGCAATAGAATCTACCAAGTCAATGCAAGTTGTCAACCATCCCGATCATGCGCATACATTGTACCCACCCTTTAACTGGCGGAAACAAACACTTTTTACACAGCATATTTTAGGTGTTCTAATAATTAGATGATTGAAGAAAATGATAATTATCAAGTTACATTTTACAAAAACAAACCTGTTGAACATTAAATTAAATAAAACATAACTAAAAGGGGCCATTTTGCAGTGTAAGTGAACAAACATTACATTAGGTCATTAAACTGCATAAAACTGAAAATCTTGATCCACTTCTTACGATCTCCTGGTCCATGGACATTGCTTTGATTAAATATACATTCATCCCAGAGTTTCCCCTGCCATTATATTATTATATTATTATATACAGGTCTGCATGATAAATTGCATACGATTGTTATGTGCATCTCGTCAGTATAAGCCAGTTCTGTGATTAGTAAATCTCCATCACGTGCTTTCAGATGGAGCGGCATTTAATACACAGAGCCGTAGTTCACTGACAAGTTACGCAATATCGTGTGCATAATCGAAGGCGATTCATTTGACGAGATGCGCATGACAATCGCATGAGATTTATCGTGCAGCCCTAATTATATACACTCCCCTCCAAAAGTATTGGAACTAAAGGCCAATTCCTTTATTTTTGCTGTAGACTGAAAACATTTGGGTTTGACATCAAAAGATGAATATGAGACAAGAGATCAGCATTTCAGCTTTTATTTCCAGGTTTTCATATCTGGATCTGATAAACAACTTAGAAGATAGCACCTTTTGTTTGAACCCACCCATTTTTCATGTGAGCAAAAGTATTGGAACCTGTGACTGACAGGTGTGTTTTGTTGCCCTGTAGGGATGTAACGATATGACAATTTCTTATCACGATTATAGTGACCAAAATTATCACGGTTATCAGTATTATCACGGTATTGTTAAAATGTGCTGGAGATGTTCAAAAAGTATCTACACATAAATCACTTCAAGTTTTATATTTAAAAATCAACAAATAAAATGACTTTTTGTTTGCATAATCACTAAAACAATAACATGACCAATGATGTTCAGATTTTAAATGACAACTTGACTGACACCAGTTTAATAGCATGTTCAAATATCTAATGTTCAAATAAAGCTTTGAAAAAGTTTCATAAAAATGTAAACCACATTTCAGAAAAGGGTTAAGTCAAAATGATAATTGATTAATAAATGATTATATGTATTTTATCTGCTCCATAAATAATTCTAGATAACTTATCTGGATTGTTTAAATGTGTAGAATCCACATAAGCTTGTTTTTCATCAACCGGTCAAAATTTACAGCAGGGCATGCAAATTCGGTCCGTTTTTTGGCCAGACAGAAACTGCACACAAGCTGAATGTAAATGCAAATCTCTGTAAATCCCCTCTTTGACAGCAGGTGGCGCTTTATACGGAAAAGCTGAATTACAGCCGTTTCCCGTAACCTCCGTGAACAAAGCAGTATTGCGATTAAGAACACTTCCTTTAGGTATTACATGGAGCGAAGATGAAAAAATGCCATCGAATCGTTTCTGAAGACAGTCAGAACCTTCAGAGGTACATTCATATAATTAATTCATTCATAAATTCATTTGTATGATTCCCTCAGCACTCTTTTAAAACCTCCCAGCTTTTCTGCCCTATTTTCACTCAAAACGAAACTACTCTGCTGCTGTGCGCACGTGAGACGGTTACTGAAAACTGTTCTTTATGCTGGACAGTATTTATTTATCGTGAGATGTTCAAATCTTGGTAATCGAATACAGTTTTAATAATGATAATTCAAAAATGAAACGGTAATACTAACCGTGGGGAAATTTATCATGATTTATCGTCAAACCGGTAATCGTTACATCCCTAGTGTCCGATTAATTGATTATTCAAACAATAAATAGCACTGAATGTCTGCGCTCAGTTTCAGTTCCGTGCAGACTGCATTTATAGTTAGTTAGACGTGTAACCAACATGAAAACCAGAGAGGTGTCTATGGGTGAAAAACAAGCAATTGTGAAGCTGAGAGAAGATGAAAAATCAAACCATTGCACAAACACTGGCAATAGCAAGTACAACCATTTGGAATCTCCTGAGGAAGAAAGAAACCACTGGTGTACTAAGTAACACACCTCGAACGGGTAGATCAAGGAAAACATCAGCAGTTGACGACAGAAACATTGTGACATCTGTAAAGAAAGTAGAGGTCGACCGATTAATCGGTTTTGCCGATTAATCGGCACCGATAGTTGATTTGCGGAACTATTTACAAAATAGTAAATATTTGGATTTTTTTGATTTACAAAAATCCATGCCGATAGTTTTCCGTGTTGCATCTGTTGCTGGAGCGGCTGAGAAGGGTCTGCTGTCATTATACAGTACGAGAGCAGCCTCTGGAGACAGAAATCACTGACAGCACGTGTTGTTTGTTTTGGCATGTGACACTGCGCGCTGCACAGAGAGGGAAACTCCAGACTTGGATTTAAATACAGCCGACAGAAAATCCTGCCGCGGAACAGAGCGCCATTCACATAGTTTTCATTAAATTACATTATGAATTAACAATGATTTGGGACAAATTAATGACTTCACCCTGGCGAAAATTATGTATTGTGCATTTTTCAGCAAAACGTTTGTCTTTCTGTGACTCTAATACAGTCTGTAGCTTCATATAGAGAGCTGTAATACAGATCCAAACACCGAACTTCAAACTCATTTATGATGTTCATTCTTGAACAAACTTATGTCTGTTTGGTGATTAAATAAACCGTTTTGGACCGTTGCTTGAATTGAACGTGACGCGTCCGGTGTGTGTGATACCTGTGACTTCTCCAGACGCAGCGCTTCGCTTTTGCACAGGTGTCACTTGCATTTTTTTTTAATTTTTATTAGATAATAATGCGTGTTCTAAAATAGCAGCAAATAAAATGTGAGAGTACACATCAAATCAATAACCTGTGCTGTAATTTTAATATGGCCTTCTGTAGGTATTTCAAGATGGCCATTTTAAGCATGACTGTTGAAATGAAATTGTAATACTTAACAATAAGTGTCCATTTTAACATTAATGAAAGCTGTAGAAGTATTGTTCCTTGTTAAGTGTGTTCATTTCATTTCAACATTTACTCTTACTAATAGGCTTCATTTTTTATTTTAAAGTTTCTTCTTTTAACATTAGTAAACTATGAAATAACTTTAATGATCAATATAATAATTAATATTAATACTAAATTTGTATTCTTTAAAGTTGGTTCAGTTTAAAATAACAAAGCTCTATTTTGGTTTTCGTTCAGTATCCATTTTAAAAACTATCGGTTGATTAATCGGTATCGCCAGTGTGGTCAACCTGCTATCGGTATCGGTAAAATCAAACGGTCGACCTCTAAAAGAAAGACCCTAAAACAACTGTTAGTGACTCAGCAACAACCTCCAGAGGGCAGGAGTGAAGGTACACAATCTACTGTTCGCAGAAGACTTCATGAACAAAAGTACAGGGCTACACCAGAAGATGCAAACATCATAGCAAGAAGAATGGAAACGAGTCTCAAAAATTCTGGGACAAGGTTATGGACTGATTTTATGGACAAAGGTGGAAAGTCTAAAGTTTGGAAAAAAAGGATCCGCTCATGATCCCAAACATACAAGCTCATCTGAAACACAGTGTACACAGGTGTACATTATGGTACACATTACACAGGTAATGTAATGGCTTGGGCTTTCATCGCTTCTTCTGGGACAGGCTCATTAATCTTCATTAATGATGTAACATGACGGCAGCAGCAAAATTAACTCTGTCTGAAATATTTTGAAATAAAAATATGAAATATTTTGTCTGACAATTTACAGAAAGATGCAACCAAACTGATTGGGAGATCCTTCGTCATGCAGCAAGATAATGACCCAAAACATAGTGCCAAAACAACAAAGGAGTTCATCAGGGCAAGAAGTGGAAGGTTTTAGACTGGCCAAGTCAATCTCCACACTTAAACCCTGTAGAGTATGCATTTTACCTGCTAAAGAAGAGACTGAAGGAAGTAACCCCCCAAAACTGAAAGAGGCTGTGGTGAAAGCCTGGAAAAGCATCACAAAAGAAGAATGCAAAGGTTTGGTGATGTCAATGGGTCACAGGCTTGATGCAGTTATGGAAAGCAAAGGATTTGCAACTAAATATTAAGTCGTTTTCACTTTAATCTATGTTAATTCTATCTGTTCCAATACTTTTGCTCACATGAAAAATGGGTGGGTTCAAACAAAAGGTTCTATCTTCTAAGTTGTTTATCAGATCCAGATATAAATACCTGGAAATAAAAGCTGAAATGCTGATCTCTTGTCTCATATTCATCTTTTGATGTCAAACCCAAATGTTTTCAGTCTACAGCAAAAATAAAAAGGAATTGGCCTCACTGTTCCAATACTTTTGGAGGGGAGTGTATATAGGCTTTGCCTATGCTCTTTCCATTTAAAATGAGACAATCACTGCATTTTAATCACGATCCAAACAATGCTGCTGCATACATGCAGTATGAATTGTATGAATTCAAAATTTGAATCAAAAACACAATGGTCTGACTTTAGTTTTGTGAAAACGAAACAAAACAAAAACAGTAGACGGACTCTCTGACAGCAGGTGGCACTAATGGAACAGCAGCGATACAGCGTTTCATTGGATACCACTCTAAACAAAGCAGCGCTGTGCTTATGAACACTTCTTTAATTATGCATTATGTGGAGGTAAGATGAAAAGAAAATACCAAAACTTTTCTGAAGAGAGTTCTCTCAGAGATACATTCATATAAACTCCTCCCCCCCCAATTGTATCGCGACTCGTTTAACATCTTAAATGATTTGGGTCAACCGGCTCGAGGTGCATCCCTACTAATGGAAGTTTGTCATCAGAAGTGTTTAAAATTTAAAAGGTTTAGTTAAAGGTGCACTAAGTGATTTTTGAAAAAAGTAAAATATCAGAGAAACAAAACATTAAAAAGAAGGGTTACGATCAGGCAAGAGGTAGGACCCGCGTAAATATCGGAGCTACTTTCCAGCGGTTGCCAGAACTCAAACGGGAAGGCTTGGAATCGGACGGCAAAGTTGCGTTGTTTCTTCTTGATAGGTGAGTAACGTTGATTTTGCTTCGTTTCACATAACTTATCCATGTTGGCTTTTGTTTGAATATGCTTGTGTGTCATCTTCACTTGCTTCAGCGATCGTCGTTGCCATGGTTGTGTACATATGTGTGGGGTGCAGATTTCAAAATGGGGGAGAGGTCCTGTTGGGGTATGGATGGGTTTGTTTTGGTGCTTTCAAATATGAACATCTTTTGGCAAAAATCACTTAGCGCACCTTTAAAGGAATAAATTTAAATTTTCAACTTGGTCAAAAACATTGTCATTATTTTGAGACATTTCTCAATTTCTTCATTTATGTTCCACAGAAGTCATACAGTTTGGAATGACATGAGGATGATTAAATGATATTTTTTGTTTTTGGGTGAACTATTCATTCAGGCCCTCCTAAACACACAAACGCAGGTTTACAGAGTGACTGGGTTATTTTAGTCTTGTTCCTCCATACTTCATCACTAAATTATTAAAAGTAGTGATGAGCAGAGAGGAGGTTAGTTATGATGCATGAACCAGTTCATGGGAAAACTCTCATCAATAAAACAAACTGGGATACAACCACATGCGAGATCTCCACCAATGTTACACAAGCCTGTCCCAACATACTAAACTCTCCAAAAGCTTCAACTTCCTGCAGAAAGTAGTCTTGAACTTGACAATGAGAAGAATGATGCATCAGACGCTTCACAATATACTGCTTTCCTTTTCAAGAACTTATGGGTTGTATGAATTGCATCAGCCTCCTTCATATCTCAAAAAGCACTTTCTTTACAGCGTGCCTGGGCTCAGCTTCCACAGGAAGTGCTGAAGAGGCAAAGACATGACCGGTCCGCAGTACATACATCAAGTCAAGTTCTAGTGAAGACCTTATAAGGGGTGAATTTTCTATGTATGCTGGATATTTTCTGTCTCTCAGTGTTTGAGCTGACAGTGATCAATCTGAAATGGCTGTTAAACAACAATGGCAGCGCAATATTCTTTAAGTCTTAGTGTACAATGTAGGGATGCATCGATCCGATACTCAGGATCGGTATCGGCTCCGATCCGGTCATTTTCTGCGGATCGGGTATCGGAGAAACGAGACCGATCCAAATCCGATATTGTGCGTATACTATTCTGTGTTATTGTTAAGCCCCACGAAAGCACAAAAGCATTATAAAAGCACCATAAAGTCAAAGTCCAAGTGTTCTGAAGCCGTTCCATAGTTTAATGTGAGGTACAGATGAATATTTAAGTCGTTAAATTCAAGTTCATGTAAACTCTTCTCTCTCTTGCTGCTTCAAGCGCATCATTCTGCGCACGGGATGTGCATAAGCGCTTTATGCCGCTCTCTATTTGAGCTTTTCGTATTATAATACTTTTGCGCAATGAAATATTATTTATAGCGTTTCTTGTACTGTCCTATCAAGGCTATTAATAATCTAATGTATAGCACAGTAATGGAGGCAGCAACATATGATAGATAGGACTCCTCTATGTTGCTGCCTTCATTACTGTGCTATATATTTAAAAGAAATGTCTTTTAATTTTGTAGTTTATATTTATAAATAAATACATTTACTTGTTTTCATTAATGTATTTTACAACAATGCAAAGAGCAATGTGTAACATTTTACCAGATGTAGTCCTTCACATATTCACTTTTATTTGTTCCCCACTAAATAATGTTATTTCACTAAATGTTTAGATTTTATAAAATTGTGCACTCATGATTTTTCCAGAATAACTTTTGCTGCCAAATTATCCACTAACCTAGTTTATAATAGTATTTTTGTCATAGATTATGAATGGGCCTGTTTACACCTGGTCATTTCATGCGTTTTTGCTGATTGGATATCTATCTGATTTGTTAAAACGTTTCCATTTACACTTGGCCACATAAATGTGTCGTCGCAAAACGGATATAAATCCGATCTTCGAATTCAAATTTGCCAACATATCTCTGTTTATGTTCGTTTACCCTCGACATTTTCATAAAAGTAAGTAAGAGATTTTTTTAGATGTGCTTATTTTCTGATTTCTGAAGTAGCCAACATTATATTCACATGTTATTTAGGGTTATCAATGCTATTAAACAGACAACCAGGGAGCAGGTGATCAGAAACGGGTCATGTACCATGTCTTGCAATCGTTTTATGCATAGGTGTAAAGAGTTATTTTATTTCACTAATGTTACAGAAATTAAATATTGTTTTTGGGGTTTGTACTTAACTCAAGTGTAATTTAAACTGAATACTTCACTAAAATACATTTCCAATGTTTCTCATTTTTATTTCTTACAATTTAAAAAAATACTGACTACATTTTTATACATTTTCATTTCATATAATTAGGTTAGGTGTGACTGAACAGTAAGTGGGAGCAGTTAAGAAAAAAACACATTGCAGCCAGCTGAGACAATGACCCACAAGGCTGGAGAAGATGGTCAGCTACACACTGAAGGCTGGAGGAGATGGTCAGCTACACACTGAAGGCTGGAGGAGATGGTCGGCTACACACTGAAGGCTGGAGGAGATGGTCGGCTACACACTGAAGCCTGGAGGAGATGGTCGGTGGAGGAGATGGTCAGCTACACACTGAAGCCTGGAGGAGATGGTCGGTGGAGGAGATGGTCGGCTACTCACAGAAGGTTGGAGGAGATGGTCAGCTACACACTGAAGGCTGGAGGAGATGGTCGGCTACACACTGAAGGCTGGAGGAGATGGTCGGTGGAGGAGATGGTCGGCTACACACTGAAGGCGATGGTCGGTGGAGGAGATGGTCAGCTACACACTGAAGGCTGGAGGAGATGGTCGGCTACACACTGAAGGCGATGGTCGGTGGAGGAGATGGTCAGCTACACACTGAAGGCTGGAGGAGATGGTCGGTGGAGGAGATGGTCTGCTACACACTGAAGGCTGGAGAAGATGGTCAGCTACACACTGAAGGCTGGAGGAGATGGTCGGCTTCACACGACACCACTCAGTGTCACTAACTGAATGTAACTTGTGTGTGCGCAGAAGAAAACTGACTGCTGTGGCATAAACTCAGGATTTCTGATAGTTTTTCAGTGATCTTAAAGTAAAGCATTATACAGGTATGCCAAACTTGGGAACCTTTATTACATGGGTTCTCAACTCTGGCCCTTGAGGTCCACTTTACTGCAGAGTTGAGATCCGACCCTAATAAAATACAGGCTAACCAAGATCTTCACGATTACTAGAAAGTTACAGGCAGGTGAGTTTGATTGAGGTTGGAGCTAAATTATATAGGAAGTAGACTCTGAGGGCTAGAGTTGAGAATCCCTGCCATAAAGGTTTTTATTGCCTTATGCTGCTTTTCATGTCAGACATAAGGAAAATTCTTACTTCATTTTAAATACTTATGTTAACCTCATGCACCTCAGATTGGATCTGCCTGTGCAAACACTGTTTTAGACAACTGTGACGGGCACAAAATTATGCCTCACTAGTTTGTGAAGTCTTTGGACACAGTATAGCAATGATAGACTGTTTTGAGATTTCCACAGAGAAACCATTCAGTGTGAAAGTGTGTCAGAATGTCTTCTACCTACAAGCATATTTAGTATTTGACAGATCATCTAGCACTTCTAAGAATCCATGCAGTAAGGGTCATCAGAAATGTTTGGCAGACGCATCAAATCATCATATTATTATTATTATTATTAATAATAATTTATTCAGCATTCTTTGTAGTACTTACACCGTGTCCACTTAAGAAAACAGTGTGTTGATGATTAATCATGCTTGTCACATCTTCTGTTCTGCATTTTGAAACTGATTTTTAACACAGTGTTGCATTAATAATAAAGTATGTATAATGCCATTTTCATAAATGTGTTTTTGATTGTCTCCTTGTTATTAGCACTTATCAGTACTTGTTATCAGCCAAATAAAGTATGGAAAATTTTTGAACAAACGTTAAGTATAATGGTAGAGACTCACATGATGCAATTACTTACAATTGTGCAAGTTATGTGTGCAAATCAATGGTAGACACAAACAGAATATATAAATGTATAAGTAAATATACGTTTTTATACTGTAAACAAGATAATCAATATATCCAACGAGGTTAGGCGGCACTCAAATTTTTGCGTCAGGTAGTATGGATCAGTGTTAATTGTTAATCTGACAGATTATATAAATTACGGTTCCTAAAAAAATTGCTGAGATTATCTCGGTACCGTATCTACTTGGTTTGCATCTGTTTCTCCAGTATGACTGTCACGAATCCTGGCCATGAACTTCTGTTTGCTCACCACCAGAGGTCACTCACTCACCACATGGACTCTTGCACTACACTAACTGTTGCACATCACCTAAAACTACATTTCCCATAATCCATTGCACTGACGACACAGCTGATTTCACTAATCACTCATCACACACGCTTTATAAGCCTTGAACTTGCTCTCTGTGATCGCCGAGTATTGTTTAGCGTATATCCTAGCGATAGCTACTCTACGGAGCTCTCTCAGTAGTTATAGTCATGCCTTGTTAGTTTTCCTGTGTTTGATACCTGCCCGTGTTTCCTGGATTAATTCTTCGCCTTACCGTTCGGACTCTGTTTGCACCTCGTTTGGATTATTGCGGTGTACCTGGATTATCTCTCTTTGCCTTGCCCCTGTTGGATATTGTTCGCCGATCGTCGACCCACGCTTGCTTTAGGACTAACGTTACTGTGTCTTGCCCTTACCATACCTGTTTGCCGTTGTTTGACCCTGCCTGTTTATTGACTGTTTCTTAATAAAGCTCAGCAAATGGATCCGCTTGCCTCTTGTCTCGTCGGCTCCGTAACAATAATCAGTCTTTATTGTACGGCTCTGTACACTTTCAGTTCACTGCTCAATGCAACGATACCTTCAAAATGGCGCCTCGGTGATGTCACGCATAATAAACGCACGTGACTGACAAAGACCGATTGGAGCGCGTGTGGCATCAGCACTGGATATACTTTTCAGTGTGTCTTATACTTTTAATGAAGATGATTGTGTGTTGAGCGTCTGCGTCTTAATTTCAGTTTCATTCGCGGCAGTTTGCACGTCGGCTTTCTGAAGAGATGCTCAGCTACTCGTCTGCGGTGATGCGTGTTGCATTAGCGCAGTCATATCTGACTAAAATGTCATATAGCCTATAACACGCTCGCACACGTTTATTATTTTTACATTTTGGGAGGAGTAAAATTCACATATGTGGTTTCAACAACCAGATGCATTTACACCTGTCCAGTTCGTCTGGAATGCGGCCCAGACCACCTCCTGAAGTGGTTTGAGCGATCGGATTTATATTACAAAACGCATGAAGTGACCACGTGTAAACAGCCCCTATATATATTTTCATGTTATTTTTCATTAAAATTAAGTTGTCTAGTAGATTGTGTTTAACACACAAAAGTATAGAAACTCTACATTGATTTAAAAAAAATAAAAAATTAAAAAAATCCTGCGCTAGGATCGGATCGGAATTGGCCGATACTCAGATTTTTCTGGATCGGATCGGATCTGAAAAAATGGTATCGTTGCATCCCTAGTACAATGAATAATAGACATAGGATGGCCAGATGGGAATACACAGCAGATCTGTGGTATAATGTACATGTCAGCAGAACTGAACAACTGATTCAGATGCTGTATAATCTAAAAGCAGCAGCGCTCTTTGAAATGAACACCTGAGCTTTGATAAACTGCAAGATATAGTGATGGCAAATGTATTATTGCTAACAGTGCTCGGCTGAGTATGACCTTCACATCACATTGTTTTAAACGACTGAACTGCTCACTTACTTCCCCCTCAGTTAATGATGGGGAACCAAGGCCACCGCACTTAAATCTAAAACTTCCTTTAATAAAGCACCAAAATTCAAAGAATTAGACCATAACATTTTTCGGACAGAATCAAAGCATGAGTTGACATCTAATTTTAGAAATAATGCAAAAACAAAAAAGGGAAAAGAAATAGAGAATATAAAAAAATATGTTTTAAAAAATAAAAATAAAAAATAAAACTATATGTTTTATAATACTGCATATTAAATATATTGACAAAAATTTAAATGACAAGAAATTGCCTGAAATGACACACACATTTGAAGGTTTTCTAGGTTTGATATTTCTAGGTTTTCTGGGAACATGCAAATGGTTAAACAATATTTTCATTTTTGTAAATATCCAAAAAAGTTAATCCGTTAATCTGAATTTGCCTGAAAAATAATAAATATACACTTGTTATACATTTAAAAATAAGAAATATAATAGAACTAGAAATACATTGACTATATTAATATATTTAAAAAAAAAATTATGTATATTAAATATGAATATATATTGCATATACAATTAGATAAATAAATATTGAATTGTTTCCATAACTTTTACAGACCTGAAAAAAAAGACACACTCTTGACATTCCTTGATATTTCTAGGGTTTCCAAGACCATGGAAACTTTAAACTCACATTTATTTTTATTTTTGTAAATCTATCCATGAAAAACAGTATAAACTGCCGTTTAAAGTGGACGATAATTACCGTATTTGCTGCAGCTCAAAACTTCTCACATCACATTCCAAGACCTCTCTTCCCTCAGCTTCGACCTCACCATTACAGAAACAACAGCACTGGAATGCCAGTAATGCCAGGCCACACACTGGGCCAGCTAACACCCAGACATTTAGACACCTGTTCTACCGCTGCAGTTTAGAATGGCCCCCTCCACAAACACACATACACACACACACACACACACACACACACACAGACAGCAGTTAGCTACCAGACTAATGAAACTTGCTACTACCAAGACTTCTGCCAGCAACATTTACTGCATCAATATGCAATCCTTCCTCTGCTTCATCTTTTATTTTGCACAGAGTAGGTTGTCTGACAACCTCATTAAATTAGCAAGTCCTGTTGTTCATGCTCTGCCTCCAAAAGTTGAGAAGCCACATGGTTAAACCAAGCTGCATGTTCATCTCGTTCAAGGACAGTTCAAGCCTTATTTTGATATATATATACAATTTATTTATTTTTTTAAAGTCTTCTTCGTTCCCTCAATCTTCTTGACATTTATTTGTAGTTGTAAAATTTACTAGGAATTTCTGAGTGAAACTTTCTACACTACATTTTTTTTCTGTGTAGGTAAACATCAGAACAGCTCTTTGGCAAATACACAGTATGTTACTAATAGCAAAATATCTAAAACAGCCTGTATGTTACATCTCTGCAAAAAGAATACAAATTTAATCTGCTATTCCCATGTTACATGCAACTCTATTTGGAGTTCAAGTCAGTGCAAGGCAGCAAAATTTTCTGTTGAATGCTCTTTTTAGCTTGCATATGGACTGCAGTTTTCTTACATTTCCGTATGCTGGCATAATTGTTCAAATGTATCTAACCTAAATACTAAACAGCCAGATGCACTTACACTTGGCTGAGCCGCATCTTGTACAAGTCTCAAACCACCTCCTGATGTTTTAGTATGTTCAGTATTTCATATTTCACTAATCCCACAGGACCTCCAAATACATTCCCTACTGTCAGTACACATTAGACATGGAATTCAAAGGGATGTAGGGAATTCTCTGCAGTCTAATCTCAGAAAAGAGCTATGATAACTGACCTCTGAGGACTTATGTTAAACCCACACATAAGGCAATGTGTTCCCTCTCTTGTGTTTAATTACTTGCACTCTAAAAGTTTACAGCCATCAAAAGAGGGAATGATCAGGACATGGATCGTAACATCAGCCTGTCAAATGACACTGCGAGACGACGAGTGAGTGAGTGAGTGTGTAAAGAGGTCAAGAAGAGGGGAGTCAGAGAGAGTGCAGACAGGGCACTTCTGAGCAGTGATATCTGACACAGCAGATCACAAGTCTCAAACAAACCACTGTCTCCAGCGTTTCCCACAGGGCAGCAGGACTGCGAAAACTCTCAGTACCTATTTGAATGAAGGTTATGCATTCATAATCACTTCATTACTTGAATACTTTATGATTTCACTAAAACATATTTGCCCTGGGTCAGAGAATAAACTATCACACTGCTTTTTCTGCTTTTACATTTCAATGGGCTGTTGCTAAGGAAGATCCCAGAGGGCTGAACCTATCGAAGCCTCAAGGCCAAGTTATAAAAACATGCCATGAAATGCATAATAAAGTTTATTCCGGTTTCCACCATTTCTCAGTTTTGCCAAGAGGCCTTATCAACTAGGGTCAAGAAATGTTACAGACTACAGCATGTCCAATACTAACCATACGCACATGCACATGATCAGGAATTGCAAAACATACAATCTAGACATCTAAATTTTATTGGAGTATAAAAATTATTTTTACTACACATGAATATGGTAATGTATGATATGCAAAATAAACAAATTTGAATAAATAAATAAAAATATGTAATATAATTAAAAATTAAAAGTTTTATATATATATATATATATATGTGTGTGTGTGTGTGTGTGTGTGTGTGTGTGTGTGTGTAAACATTTTGGTGTTTATGTAAATTACAGCGAGCGAGAGAGAAATGTATAAACATTTACATACTTTATAAAATAAATACATATACACATTTATAAAATTAATAAAAATACAACTATGACACAATGGGACACAAATTACATAATAGTTTAATCTAACATGCCTAATAGGTCTCACAACAACAAAAAAGAAATAGGTCATAGGACGTTGAGTAGTTGCAGCAAATACAGCGGAGACCAGCACATGGCTTCACTAGCTGTCAGCCCAGAAGCAGAAGCACTAGGTGAAATTAAATAAACGATCGAATACACATTCACTTTATTATACTTAATTGAGCATGTCTAGCCAACCCTAACAGTTGAGCACTTGCGATGACTGAGGAGTCTGCCCTGTTGCTCAGGGCGAACCCACCCGGTGATGTCAGTGTCAAGCTCCGCGTCAACACTCTGCTGAAATAAAGCCGATCCCTTCCATGCATCAAGGATAGCAGCTCGTTCAGTGTTTGTTTGTCCAGTTTAGCTCAACTGTCGGGTGCACTTGACACGGAGAGCTCGCGCTGTCAAGTGCACCGACCGTTGGCTCGAGCAAAACAGGACACACAAAAACAGTGAAAGAAGTCGATACTCGAGTGTTCAAAATAACTTCATTTGACACTCCCGTCAGAGACTAAACATTTAAGATTTTTAGTCATGTTTATGTATAAACAGCGCGGTAAATGTTTTGCTTGCGGTCTCAGAAGAGAAATAAGTTGTTATTACTCACACGGGCAGTTTATTGTGTTTGGGAAGTCCAGTCAAGATGCCTTGGGGTTCTTGGGCAGTCACTCTTGAGAAAAAGTTGCCTCCGCTTTGCTTTTAAAAGGCAAAAATTAAGAATTTTAAGCAAAATATTCCAGGCTTGGAGTAGGTCTTCGCGTCCAAACTGTTTTTCTTTTCAGGCAAAACGCGTCGTACAATCTGCGTTCAACGAGGCAGGCGGGCGGAAGTAATCTTTTACTTGATTGGACAGTTAACTAAAGTAGGGCGGGATCAAAGTGTAATCCTAAAATACCATTGGCGGTTACATAATCAATCATATGCCACACCTACCCTTATTCTACAAAATTACGCTTTATTATAAGAGGTCTACCGGGAGACTGTGCATACGTAAATAAATCATAATGACACTTTTCATTGTTGTTGCGAATAAAATGTTCTTTTCTAAGGGGTAAAGTTTCCAGGAATGAATGAATCGTTCCTCTCTAGAGTTCAGACGACAGAACACCTGTCTTTCCTGTTCTAGAAGCACATGACCGCCAGGATTTTTTTCTATTTGAATATCTTGCCTATTTATCTCTAGTAACTTGAATTGATCCGTCTCGACACGCTAGTCCTTGTTGTCTCACTCAGTGGTTTTCTTCAGTGAGGAAATGTATATGCAAGACTGGTTTGACAAGTTTGAATTACAATGCCTCATGGCTGCATCTAAGGTTCAGTTTCTACACAACAAAATGAAAAATGTTCAGTTGATCTGTTCAGAACAAAGAACTATAGACATTGTATAGGCAGTGGTAAGTTAAAGGAAAAAAAGAAAGAAAGAAAGAAAGAAAGAAAGAAGCAATTGTTTGCCACTTGAAAAAAAGGCAGTGAGCCAGAGCTGCTCTTCATTCTGGCATGCGTACAAGGCCCAACTCTCAAACATAAATAATATACAATGTCGATTTAACACTTGAGTAATTAGGAAACAACGCAACACCATTCCATTAAGAACTATTACTACAGCACCTCCTCGTGGTCGACATACGAGATTGAAGACAATTGCACTACTAAAAAGAACTCCACAATATTTTTAAGTGAAGTTTGGTAAGTGGTCATTTCTACGTGTCCTTCATAATATAATTCAGGTTCAACCATGAAATTCTATTGAAATCAAATTAAATAATAATAACAGCACATCCGCTTGCAATTTACAAAGCCAATAATCACTGGCCTTGGTTACCTAAGCACAAGAAGCAAAGGCTTACAGTGTTTGTACAGGTATACAGTGCAGTTTAGCATGATTGATTATTTGAACCAACAAAAGTATAATTTTTTAAGTTTTGTAAAACAAAAATGAAAACATGAAAAAACATTTACGCAAACTTTAGGCCATCAAAGATGTAAATTAGTTTTTTTCTTAATCAAAAGAGCTTTTGTGAAATTTAGCATTGCATTACTTGTCCACTGCAATGAAATGGGTGCCATCAGATTGAGAGTCTAAACAGCTGATAAAAGCATCACAGTAATCCACAAGTAATCCAGTCTCCAGTCCATCATTGTTTTGTGAAGTGAAAATCTGTGTTTGTAATAAGCAAATCCATTATTAAGAGTTTTTTTTTTTTTTTTTTTTGCTTCAATCTGTTTCTTCCGGCTACAATATGTGTCCTCTATTCATAATATTGCTTTCTTTGGTAAATAAAAGTCTCATCTGAATCAGGACAGAACTATGCATAGATCAAGCACCATTTACAAGCAAAAACAATCCAAGAAATTTGTAAACAAATATGTCAGAGGATTTTAATGTGAGAGGACAACAGGGGGTATTATTATATTATTTTATTATTATAAAATATATAATAAGCTTGTATTTTGGATAGAATCGATGGTTTAAAGATAAAACTTTAATGATGGATTTGTTTCTTACAAACATGCAGCTTTTCACTTCACAAGACATTAATTGATGGACTGCAGTCTGATAGATTACTTGTGGATTATTATGATGCTTTTATCAGCTGTTTGACTTTGAACTCTCATTCTGATGGCACCCATTCACTACAGTGTATCTGCATTGGTGAACAAGTGATGTAATGCTAATTTTCTCAAAATCTGTTCTGATAAAGAAACAAACTTATTTACATCTTGGATGGTCTGAGGGCAAGTACATTTTCAGTGTTTTTTTTGGTCCAAATAAAACATATATGAGTGATTCTCAGCATATATAGCAAAACCCTCTGAAGAATCAATCATACTAAACTGCTCCAAACAGCTGGGGCTCGTTTTCACCCTGCATGGCATCTGATTTAGTCCCATAAAATGTTGAATATTAAACCAAAGATCAGTTTGCACAACTTTTCCCCCCCATGACTCTTCTAATCTTTTGGAAGCCTTTGTAGAACTTTAAGCAGATCTTTCAGCAAATTTTCATTTTTGGGGGAACTATTCCTTTAATCAAAGATTTATTGGTAATATTTTAGAATAGCCTATATTTCAGTAATAACATGACTTCTTGCATTTGCACTATTGCACAGGTAAATGAGTGAACTGATTCTGGAAAATGTAAAATGCCAACAACAGTGCTCATAGTATAAAAGCCACAGACAATCACTGTGCTGATGCACCTGCTTCCATTGTTAGAATAAACAGTGTGTCTTCAACAAGTGAATTAACATGACATTGAAAACTGAGAGGTCATGTAAAAGGTTCTTTCAGAGCATTAACAGAGTCCAAAAAGCTTGTGCATATTTCTTGTATAATTTATAGCTTTGTTTAATGTATTTTTAATAATTGTCATAATGAACTAATAATTTTAATAAAAACTTATCATCTAATCATAAGTAGAGTCAGAGTGCATTATGTATTTTCTTCCCAGTCCTCTCTACAATGTTAAAATAAGTGGAAAGTGAAATAAATAACTGAAATGACAATTATTAAATTAAATTTAATTCATTAGCAAGGTAGCTAATGTGTTCATTTAAATGCACATCTGGTCAATCACTTAATACACAATGACTTAATAAAGGTAACCCAGGTCTCCCAACTAAAATCAGTGCATTTCTGCTTGACCAACATGAAGACCAGTATGCTGCTTTAAAAACTTTAGCCAAAAAAAAAATTATAATTTAGTTTTGTCATATGGGGAGAACTACTAAAGACCAACATTATGCCATTACCATAACCAAGACACAAAGCATGAAAGCTTATTCTGGAGGATCAAAGTTGAGATATTTGGCCTTTAAAAGCACAGAACAATAGGACATTCATCCAAAGCACAAGCAAAGGCTTTAAATCAGTGTCTTAGGGGCTTAAAAGAATAAACATTGATAAACAAATATTGATTTGATTATACTGATATTATCATGAGAACAAAACAACTGAGCTGAGCTGAATAATGACATTGTTGTCTTCTGTAGAGCTTCCTATAGTCATTTCATAATTGAACATCTTTGCAACATAGACAAATTGAACTGAACTGAATCAACATTGACCTACTGAGCTGAATAATTACATTATTGTCTTCTGTAGAGCTGCTTTAAAGATTAAATTAAAGTTATTTCATATGTTATTGAATTTTTTTGCTTGAATATTCACTCTTAGTTTCATGTTTACCTCTGTGATGCTGCTTTGAAACAATCTGTATTGTATATAAAGTGCTATGCAAATATATGTGACTTGACAGGCTTTGAAATCTGGAATAACTCAGATTTTAATGCAACTGAAAGTATGTAAGACCTGCATACAGACTGCTGTCCACCACACTCTCCATCACATTTGGCAGAGCTGGCACAAATTTGCATAGAAAACCAGACAAAAATCCGGTCTAAATGTGGAGAGACATAAACAACCCCCCAAAAATCCTCACAGCTGTAATTGCTGCTGGCAGTGTTGCTGTGTTTAAAACTAGTTCATGCTAACTTCGTTTTATGTTAGATGAACAAAACATGGGATTTGTACCATTTTAACAAAAAAATTTCAGTAGGCCTATGTAGCCTATCAACCGAAGAGAAGGCTCTGTTTTTCTGAAGGTTCTACTGAATAGTGTTCTGTTTACTTGGCCATTCAAAAAGTGCGCGCACAAGTATCTTTTCCCAGAATTCCCCAGACTCGCTTGTTTCAGTGAGTCATACTGCATCAGATCCTTTCTGCATTCATGCACATGCACTGGCTCCACATGTCCAGTAGATGTCAGTAGATGATTGGGTATAAATTCCAGCCACTGAAACGCAATATTTCTCAACAGCTGTTGTAAAGCGAGAAGTGAGAATCGTACTTCAGTGAGTACGTCAAGCACAATGTATTTTTACTCAAAAAGAAAAAAAAACTGCCAACATTCACAAAGATTCCTACTTCATGCACTACTTCAGACCAATTCAAACCAGTGGCCGGAATGACCCGACAGTAGCCGAGTCGAGCCGAAGCAAGCCCCGGAGTAACCCGGATTGAGGTGTGTGAGGAAGGCTGAGCTTCGCTGCTCTGTAGATAGGGGCAGAGTTTTGGTGTATGTGTGAGTGGGAGATGGACCGAGGGCGCTCTACTGACTAGCAGAGGCGAAGAGCGACTCTGAAATAATATACGTGATCGGTTCGTCGATAGCCCACTCCAAATACAAAATAAGTCGCCCATCTTTCACATCTACTTCACACACACTAACACGGCATTGATGGTAATGTATGCAAGGAAACAACCGAGACTCGGCGATGGGTAAAGAGCTCTATTTTATACTCCGATTTTCCTTCTCCGCTTTGACAATCCGCCATTTTTAACCAAACCAAAATAAGTAGAAACTTAAGGAAGCCGATTCAGCTGTTGCAATTTCTACCACTATCTGTGCAGATGGATTTTAACTGTTCCTCTGTCTCTTTTTCTTGTTTTATTTTGTAGGTGCACCGACCGAAGGGATTCTCAGCCCTATCAGGTAACGTTAGATCTGAAACAAATACGATTAAAATGGGGTAAATCTAGTGCAGGCTTTTGAAGCAAGTTAGGCCTCTGTGCGTAAAACACAGCGAAAAGTGCCTCATTATCACCAGGTTCGGCTTAAAATGACACACAAATTTACATTACACTGTAAACATAAATTTGTGCTGTCATAAGTCGCCTACCCGTCGAATTTATCATGTTTTAAATGCGCTCAGTGCGCTAGCGACTTTAACAGGCTAACGTTAGCTCGCTAGCGGCTACATCACAGGCCTGTTTGCCACAGCGATTTACTTCGAAATTACCAACATAATAACGTTTATCATCAATTTAAGGTTTAAATTATGCTACTCTAAAGAAACGGGTGTATACGTAAATACGAATTCAGTGGTACGAGGTTGTTTATAAACAGTCGTCTTGATAGTTGCCAGAGAGTGCAACCAAATCCCAATAAAACGATTCTAATTAAAATGTAGAACATCAAGAGATGCTAAATTATATGTAGGACTGTAAGAATAATGCTTATAGGCTTTCCTATGCTAGGTTTAGTCTTGAAGTAATGTACAAACATTATCGTGCTATGAAATATTGTCGTGTTTTGGAACATGTTCGATGATTGCTAGCTGGTCAATAGCTGGTATATCATCTTAGACCAGCAATAAATGAGCTGGTCAGGTAGCTAACAACCATTGTAGACCAGCTTTAAACCAGCTCCCATGTACACTGCATGTGAGAGAAAGTAATTGTGCAGCAGAGTTCAATGTAGGAATGTCATGTTTTGACAGACTCTTAAGTACTCATCCAAGAGTCACCCTGATCACCGACATGAGAAGATGCGTGACAGTAATGACGCCACTCCACCGTGCAAAATGCTGCGGCGATCAGACAGTCCAGAAAACAAACACATGGACAGCACAGGCCATGGCAGAGCAAAAGCCATCCATCCACACCGGGGGAGAGACAGAGAAGGAGGTAAGAGGGGAGACCTTGGGTCATATTGATCATTTGATAAGAGGCACAGATCTGAGGCTGATACTGATGCCTAGATCGACAACACAAATCTTACCACAGTCTTAATTAGTCCATAAGTGTTTCTATGTAAAGCTAGTCAGATAAATTCTGTATAAAGTGATAAGATTGCTGTCTTTAGGGTAAAAAGACATTAAATGAAATCACACTTCCAGTAGTGGCACCAGCTTCAACCATTTACAAGCACCCTGTAATCCAACCTTTAGCAATTATGCCATTTCAGAGAGGAAAATGTAATGCTTGGTCTGTGAGCAGAGTGTGCATTTATCTCTCTTCATGTTCAGGTTCTATACATCATTTTTTTTATTATCAGATCAGGTACAAGCATGATTTTTTTTTTTTCAGTTTTGTTTTCAGGAACTTTTTTGCTTTATACATCTGAAGACTGTTTTATCGTTCAGAAAAGATGAGCAGGCTTGAAAGACCACAAACTTCTGAAATCAGAAATTGTGCTAGATCAAGAATGATTTCCATATCATTAAAATATTATGTTGTTCTTCAGAATTATTTTTGCTTCTGTAGCAAGATCTGCCAAATGTTATTGGTATTGGCAACATTGTAAGGACATATTTTTTCAGTTTTGCTAGATTGATTTAGTTTAAATATTTAGACACGTATGATCCAAAAATGAAAATTCTGATTTACTCATTCTCAAGTTGTTCCAAACCTGTATGTTTTTTTTTTTGTTGTTGTTTTTTCTTCAGCAGAGCACAAAAGATAGTATTTTGAAATATTTAGCTGCGAACCAAATATTTTTGGTGAACATTGACATTTGTTTTATGGACAAAAAACACAGAGAACTTTTTCAAAGTATCTTTTTTATGTTTCCCTTTTTTATGTTTTGGGTTCTTTATCCTTGTAAAACTCAAGCTTAGAGTCTTTGAGCACTTTATAGGCCATGCTTGTAAGATTGATTTTGCAGTAAGATTAGCTGTAAATAGAAAATATGGTCATACGATTTACCCACACTACCTCATATTTTTACCAAATGTTGAGATGTTGACATCAACAAACTAATGTATGAGAATTGCCAGAAGAAGCCCAAGTCATATTTTACAAGGTTTCAGTAAAAAATAAAGTTAACTCTGTGCCACCAAATTTAACCAAAGGTTTCCTTAAAACACTGTCTGCCATTGGCTGGATGAAGAGAGCCCTGCTCCAAGCTTATGATTTTGGTTGATCTAATGTTGTAATGTCATGCTGGCAAATGCAGTTTAGTTGAGTTTAGCATCCACACCAACAAACGATAACATTCTGTATATTATAAGCGAGCACTGCAGTTATGTTGTCTGCTCCTTTAAATATTTGAGCTTGTCAAAGTCAGATGGACTCTGATTGGCTGTATTCATTGTTCATCAGTTGTTACAAATAATTTTGAAATTGATTACAACAATATTCTTCCTGTGTCATTATTGTTATTTTTATATTGTCATTAGCCAGGTTTCCATCCAAAGTTGCGAATTTAACTTATGCGCCAAATTGAAATATTGCATAAAACATTTGTGAATAAGCACCGTTTCCATCCAATGAGTCGAAGAGAACAAAATCGTCACTTCCTGGTAAACTGGCACTATATATATATCAAGAAAAGTAGGAGAAGCCACTGAATATAATAATTTTCATATATAATAAATTACTTGCACCTCAGAGTGAACAGACTTAACAAAATAAATTGCGGTCATTGCTTTCGGTGATGGATGCCTGCTCTTTGGGAACGCAGTCGTGTAACAGTTCTGGGAGGCAATTATACAGAAATACTTTAATAGACTTCTGCTTGTGCATTTCAAAATGACCATAACATTTCAGATGCTGTGGAAAAAGATCGGTCTGCTGGTTAGTCAGGTTGTGCCGTCCCATTGCGCAAAGTCACATGACTTTTTATGCGCATAGAGGAATTTACTCAGCAAATGTGTTTCCATCTCCCATTATTCGCATTAACCCTTTTTTGCATAAGTCAAAGACCACCTCAAGCGAGCATAAAAGCTTTTTTGCAAATTAAGGGATTTTTATTCGAAATTTGGCATTTCCATCACTTGTTTCTGATGTGATACTTCAAAATGCGCATAAAAACAGGGTGATGGAAACATCTATTGTGTCATTAACATTCTTTATAGTTATTGTGCCTTGTGAACCAGCTTTTAGTCCTGCCTGATATTGTCACTTCAGATAAAACATTGTCATTCCTTTTCAGTCAGTATTAGTTTTTATCTACTTGCATCACAAGACGTCTTGACCAGATACTGCTGCTACATATAAAGGCAGTTGAATCTAATCACTACATGCTGATTTGCTACTCTTATCTAGATAATGAGATTGCTGCCAAATAAATGTATCTTCTAACTGAACAGTGACAGCAGCATACATTGAATTGAATCAGACAGTTGTGGAAGCTGTACACTGCTTCAGATTTCACTGAATTTGGAATTCTAGCCTATTTAAAATTTAGATGTTGTACAAGGGAAGTTGCATTAGTTAGGAGAATGTTATCCTCTGTTTTGAAGTTTTTCAAAAAGACTTTTGGGGTTCATTCTTCAAAAGTGATGAATCTACTTAATTTGATGCTTGGCTCTTTGCCATTATAGAATGTTTTCATTATTTTTTTAGTACTACAGCTTATGAATCTTGGTGGTGCAAAAGATTTGTATCCATCATTCATATTTACCAGGTCTGTTATATAGGTCAAGTCTTGCATCTTGTTAAAGAGCCACTCGAAGCGGTTGAAAAGGATAACTGTTATATAGAAGTATGCTGACAGCATAATTAATTAGTTAGATGTTATATATGCATTTGCAATAAGCATAAATGCTTAAAGCAGCTGAGCCATGTCTCCAACTTGAATATATTGTTCTTTCGATTCAGTTCAGTTGTGCCCTTGATTCAATTGAATATAGATTTATTTGGATGTTTCAGGTACATGTACATTTTCTTAAGGAAAATCTCTCTCATCTAATGCTATAAATTACACAATAATAAGTTAAAATTGACAACAGAGCCCAGATTATTACATTTAATTGCTATGTAATTTTTATGTGCAACATTCAACACTAAAATAACTCAAACATTGTATACAAACATTTACATTGCACATACAGTTTTTGTATTGCCTTTCTAATGATATAATTTTCTTCAATTTGTTGTTGAAATATAATAATTTAAACAGTGGCTGTCATATAGTTCTGTTGACGGATTTAATCAAACATACATACATTTAATGTTAATCATTTCTGAGGCCTCACCAACGGGCAAAAATGTTATGAATCTACATTATAGTGTATATATATTTAATGTTTGTCTGTATTATTTTTCTAGCTAATGAGGTATGGACATTGAATTACTTTTCTGATGTAAATGTAGCATTACGTGACTTGTTCACAGGATGTTTAGTTGATGTCTTTTTGTGGTTGAAACACAGTGACATGAGAAATTATGCATTTCAGTGAGTTCCCTATGTTTCCTTATACCTTCTCTCGTTACATTAAAGCAAGTCAAAATATTTGTTGAAATATATTTGAATTAGGTGATAAAATTGGCAGAATTTGAAAGCTGAGCCTGTTTCTCATTAACCTGTTAGCCTGCACCAGGACGACGGCGCACTGAACGCTCTTTGTTTGAACATGTGATCGTTTGTGAATAGATTAAATGAAATGGGACAAAGTTAATCTTGACAAACTATATATCATTCCGAAGGTCTAAGCCTCAAGCATCGACGAAAGATCGCTGTTTTTCGATAGAAAGCTTATAAGGAATGTATTTGCTAAATTTGTGTAAGCAGTACACATCAAAGCATTTATAAAAAAAACGCAGTACATGCCAGATTCATCCTGATAATGAGACACAAACGTATCCACTGCTGTAAATCCTGGTTTAGTTAGAGAGGTAAGGATGCACGGAACAACATTCCATCAAGAACTTTTAGTCCAAAGAAACAATAACATTGTAATTTGGATCGTTATTGATTTGTTTCAGTTTCATTTCTTCAGGGAGAGTTATTGTTTGTGTCCGTTATGGAATAAATTACGCTCAAAAACAGCGTCTTGGTGGTAAAAAACATCACAGTTTTGTAGCTTACAGTCTCACAGACAGAATGAGACCATCCAAAAAAAAAAAGTTAAAGATAAGCGGAATATTGTTCATTTGAATTCTGGCGCTCCCTCGCGACGGCGCGTGACGCACGCTGTGACGCACCTGTCATCTGATGGGGGCGTAACTTAGCGATCGGCTTTTTTGCCAAATAAACCTTTTCTTTCTTTTTTTCAACATTTTTTATTTATGTGTGTGATGTGTGGAACATGGCTGTATCTGCATGATTACCATCTATATGAACGCACATCGGCGTGTAATTACCAACTATATGACTGCTATCAGAATGCTGTCAATGACGGCTATTATTGATGATATGGCCCATCTGTATGATTATCATCTGTATGGACGCACATCAGCGTTTGATTACTGACTGCAATCAGTGTGAATGTCTGGCAATATCAGTTTATGTCTGGCAGTGCAGAGTATTGAGCATGTAGGCTACTACATACAAAGCAAATTCTTCCTTTTTTTTTTTTTTTTTGTATATTACTCAAATTATTCTTATTGTATTTTTAGGGCTCAAATAAATCACTCATATGATGTCTAAAATTCTGTCTATTATTTTATAATTGAAAAACTCTGTATAATGACTAAAATAGTTTGTGGAATTCTTCAATACATTTGGTGGTAATTTTCATTAAACGGGGGGTGGTATCTGGAAATATTATCAGAAAAATGATTGCAGGAATCTCATTTTTCATGGTATCTTCTTCAAATTTGAAATATAAACTCATTAGACATGTGACTTTCAACCCATTACTTTTCTGGATTGCTCCTGGACTTATTTCATGTATTTGTTTATGAAATAAAAAAAAACATTCAGTGTGTTAAAACATTTTTCAAGGCACTTCAGTGTCTATAACTTTTTATTTTGAGCATTATCAACTCTGGATGATGCATAGTAAAGCCTAGAGTGTCTTCTTTCCAAAGATACATAAATTGTGTGTAGCACATTATTGTCAGGAAATGTTACCATTTTAATTTAGGTAGGTCCTTTTCAGCTGTGAGGCCCAAAATGGGGGTGCAGGTTAACAGGTTAAAAGTAACATCACAGAGCTTTTCCAATTATTGTATGGGAGGTGCTCCACAAATAATGTTTAGTGTTTTATTCACACAACAGCTGAAAATGGCATAAAGGTGTGATCTTGAGATCTACAAATTGATATTGGTTAATTAAAATCCAGCCCAGTGGATGGAATGGAGTTTTTAGGTGAATATTATTTGTTGATATAAGTTAAGCAATATGAATAACCTACAAAAAACAACAAAATGCATTATATTCTGATGAATTTTATCAACACCAGAAAGATGCAAGATGATGAATATTCTTAAACTTTTGTCATATATACCTAAAGCAATTGCAAAACAAGGTTTTCTGGTTCCTCCATAAAGGCTAATGTAAACAGTAGCTAGTTCAGACTTGTTCTACCACTCCAAAGTTTTTTTGAGTGTGTACGTGTCAAATAGCTTCTCAAACTTTTTATTTCTTTTTAATATTTTTTTATTCTTGATGAAAAGGAAAGCAGTGGTTCAGGATGCATTTCTTATTCACAGGAAGTAGGGGTGGGACTAGGGAATATCAGTGTGCTCTTTCCCCACCATTTTTCTTAATAGATGAAAGATTTGCTACATGCTCATCAGCTGCAGGTGTTATTTAGGGGAGGGGACGGTCTTTTTATAAATAGTATTTGATTGGACAAAAAATCGTAGTGAGTCATCTAGGGTTGCACGATACACCGGTACTACGGTAGTATCGCGATACTAAAGCTTAAAAATACCCGCGGTGCCATCTCATTTTTTAAACGGTAGTATCGTCCATAAGGTAGTACCGTAAGATATGTAGTATGCACGGTAGCAACACTGTTTTGAACATTCAAACGTTGAACATGCATGCCAGCAGAAACATTACAAGTTGATTGCCAAATGTCTTTCTGCTGTGCTCTGTGTAGTTTAGTCTGTGTATACACTTCATATGGTATTGAGTGTTTCCCGACGCTTCAGTTCAGTTTGCAATAAGAAGTTGCACTTGCACGTCATCGTTCATGCTGCAGTTTATCAGAAGAAAGGCTCGTGATTCAGACCAAGAGTGCTGTTTTTGTTTCGTTTCTGTGTTCGAATCCGAATCCGCGTTGGCTTGAGCGAATCACTGATTCACTGAGCCATTCATAAAAACAGTCATTTGATTCGCTCCTGAAGGATTCAGCCGTTTTGAAAGAATCGTTTGAATGACTCAGTGATTCAGTAACGAACCTCTGCCACCTGCTGGCCGTTTTAAGTTTCCCATCTAAAAGTAGGCATATTACATTATTTTCCAACATATTTCTATATTCAGAATTTAGTATTTAAAACATTAATCTCATAACTTTATTTATGCAATTATAAATACAGTCTAAATGTATAAATGCCACATCTAAATGTCACTTCATGCAGCTTCTGTGCAGTGCTAAGATTTGTTTAGATCATTTCATGGATAACAATAGCCAGTCATTCATTCACATTAAGTATTCAGAGAAAAATATTGTTTTCATTTACATCTATTTATTTATGAAATTTTGATTCATTTTGTAGAATTGAATTTTAAATTAACACAATACTGCATGGTATCGTGATACTTCAGCTGGTACAGTATCGTAAGACATTTTTATGGTATCGTTTTTTTTTTTTATGCATATATCTTAAAAAACATTCTGTGTCCATGTTAAGGAGTACATAATCCTAAAGCTAATGTGAATGGACCAAAATCCCCCAAAAATGAAATTTTGATATCATTGAATCTTTAAATGTATGTTGAGACATAGTACGTCAGTTAAGTATTTTCCACGTTCACAGTGATTTTATACTCTTGTTCCTGGAACACATCAGTGAGACGCATCAGAATCTAGTGAGTCAGTGATTCATGATTACCCATTCATAAAGACTTGCTTCATTCCGGAATGAATCAGCCGTTCGAACGAATCAATTGAATAAATGATTCAGTGAAAAAATCTGTGACTTACTACCACCTGCTGGTGGTTTCAGTTTCATTTTTAGCATATCATTTCAGTTATTTAATTCATTTAATATTTCTGTATTCAAAATGTTATATTTAAAACCTTAATCTCCTCATGAATCTATGAATTTAATTGCACTCATGCCACCTCTGAGCCTCATTAAACGTCTGAAAATGTACCTACAACTACAAGCCACTTTTGTGTTCTTCTGTGCCACCTCTGTAGTACAATTTTTTTTATTAATACTAATTTCATATGATTGGTAACTTATGTCTTATTCTACTTATTATATTGTTTTAAATATAATTTTTAAAAAGCTTGTAACCATAATTTTTTGAATTTGACAGATGAAAATTATGCCGTTACAAAGGTAAAAGGAAAATACATTTTAAGTCACTTTGAGTCAAATGTCAATTTTTGATTATTGATCAGAAGGTGCTCCTAAATTTTTTAAATTAGGAGGACAAGCGCTCCTAAAAAGAAAAGTAAGCATAGAGCCATGTATAACATATTAGATCTATGCATGAGGTCTTAAAGAGACAGCAGCCTAAATAAACCTGCTGCTGTCTGTCATTATACAGTGAAGATTATCCAGTGTTATTTTATAGTTAAATAGATTATAGTTAGACCTAACTGAAAAAATGTAAGTACTAATAATTTAATTTCTTGTTATTGTTTTTGTTTGTGCTATTGATTGTAATTTATTTGTTCTTATTTTATTATTTACTATTTACTTGTCTTTTTTAGTTAAAATAAATTCAGTTTTAAGTGCGCGTGATTCTTGGGTGGGGAGGGGGCATGGTCCATGGGAAATAGTCCTGCCACCACAGCTGGAAAATATCCTAGAGGAAACACTGCATACATTTAATAAAATTAGAAAAATGCATTTACAAAGGTAAAAAGAAAATGCCCCTGTAAATCACTTTGAGTCAAATGTTACCTTGTATTAAGAAGGCAATTTTTTTTATCAGAATTGTTTTATTATTGATTAGAAGGTGCTCCTAAATGTCTTAAATTAGAAGGACAAGCGCTCCTAATTACAAGAAGAAAAACCCAGCTCTTAAACTGGGTGTGTGACAGGTATGGCTGTGGAATGGGGTTTGGCAGAGGAAAATTTGTCAAGATTTTTTTTTTTTTTGCTTTAATCCATGTGATTGAAATCGCGCAAATGGCGCATTTCTGATAATAATCAGTTTTTTGAGTCAAATAAATTGTAATGATTTCTAAAAGATCATGAAACACTGAAAACTGGAGTAATGATGTAGAAAATTCTGCTTTGCATCACAGGAATAACATTACACTTTATAATGTATTAAAATTGAAAACTTTTTTTAAAATTTGTAATTATATTTCACAATATTGCTGTTTTTTTTTTTGTTTTTTTTTACTTCAAATAAATTCAGCCTTGATGAGCAGAATATATTTATTTCAGAATCATTAATTGTAATGTTTCCAAACTTTTGGCAGGTACTTTAATAATAACAATTCTATATACAATATACTTTACTATAATTATAGTACTTTATTTTAATATATTATATTGTTATCATGATTAAGTGCTGCTTTTTATCTTTTACAGGGCAACAGTATGTATTCTTACAGTATAAGATATATCTTAATGTGCTAAAATATATATTTTTAATAAGTGCTGGGGGTGTGGCTTGTGGGCGTGACTTGGGGTGTGGTCAGACTTTCCTTTTTTGTCTCTAGTTGATCACATGCCTGATGTGTGGTTTTAACTGTTTATCATGATTTAAATGTATGCTACTATGGGAGACCAATGGTTAATAAAAAAAAAAAAAAACTTGGTCAGAATTAAATTTCACCATATAAAAATGAGGTTGCTACAATTTCTAGATGTTACTGATTTTGATAATGAACAAATTTACATCTGCATCCTAACTCAAGCTACTACTACTATCAAATGTGCATTTCTAAGAGACAAAATTAATATTATTATTATTATCAGGCAACACAAACCTGTTTCTTAATTTGAAACAATATCACTCATTAGAACATTCAGAAACTAATACATTTTTCTGTTAAGATTTATTTTGTTAAAGGGGTCATCGGATGCAAAATTCACTTTACAAGTTGTTTGAACACAAATTTGTATTGGAAGTGTGTGTACACATCCATCCTATAATGATAATAATCCAGTGTTTTTAAAAAAACAAAATCCATATTTTAAAATCCCCTTTCTCAAATCAGGCTGTTCTGAGATTCCTGTTTGCACGGACCGCTCCCACAGTAGTTGATTGACAAGACCGTCTTACCTTAGACCCGCCCTGAGTGAGCCATTGTGTCGACTCTGGTGCAGGGGAAGACAAGATGTCTCCGATTAAGCGATTGAGGTGTTTTGTTGTTGGATATAATAATGAATATAGCAGTCGTCATTAACTCCTGACATCTGAGCCGCTGAAGACGCAGAGGATTAACGTTACTTTCATTTTGAAGGGAATGTGCCGATCCCGATCTGCCTAAATGCGTCTGTTTGCGCAAAATTATTCGTGATCCAGCTTCATCTACAGAAGAAGTGAGTATTAGGGTTTTTTTATGAATCTTTGCAAATCACCTTTCCTAATAATGTGCTAGTTAGCCAGTTTCTCGGCTGAAGTTTACAGTCTGCTCGTCATTCCACGGAAGAGAGGGAGGGGGTCAGCAGAGCTCATTAGCATTTAAAGCAACGTGGACTAGAATGGCTTGCTAAAAGCAGAGCTGATTTTGACATGGTAAAAAGGTGTTTTTTACACTACCATTGAGAAATTTTAACCAAAGTATGTTATAGACTTTTCATTAAGACCCTAAAGAATCATATCAACTTGTGGAAAATGGGCATCCGATGACCCCTTTAAGGAAAATGAATGGTCTGGTTTCTACGAAGGTTTTGGAGGCAGTGTGTAAACGTGATTGACACAATGTGAGGTCGTATTTTTATTTTTTTTAACGAGCAAAAATTTCGGACTCAGTGTGCAATGACCTTAACTTATCTTTCCAGTGCTGATGCTGCTCTCTCCCCTGTTGAGGTCTTTGATTTTGAAATTAGCTGATGAAAAAAATCTAGCGCATATCTGTTGATTTCATTGATGTGCACTGATGAATTTGCATATAGTGCAGGAATTTAAGATTGGATTTATACCCATTTTGCGGAAACACATTTATGTGGCCAAGTGTAAATGGAGCCGTTTTACCAAATCCGATATCTATCCGATTAGAGAAAAAGCATGAAGTGTAAACGGGTCCTGTCTTTTCTACCTGAAGTGAGTAAAGTTAATTACCTATAAATTAAAAAAAACTATTAAACATTAAAGTTATTAGTGTACTGTGTTAGATCATCGAAGACATATTACTCCTAGAGTAATCTGGTAGCCAGCGGTCTGTGGGTCTCACCTAAATGCTGCAGTATCATAATAGTCAGATTCTCTTCGAACTGGTCATCAGTTAAAACCTAGTATGTGTTTGTTTACCATGAGTAATCTTTTGTGGGTAGTTACTGATTTATGAGTGTGCCGGATATATCGTTAAGAGTTTGAGTCTGGTGTATCATAAAATCATTATGCTGTTCTTCATCCCTCCCCAGCTCTGCTGATTATTAGGTTTTTGTCAAAATGAGTAATATCACTGAACACTTGTAATTCATCTGAAAACATTCCTATTTCACTTTTTTTTTTTTTTTTTACTTCAGAACGTGGTAAGACCTTTTAGTTCGCACTCTTCTGGGTGCATTATAAAGAACTGACCTCGCTGGATATTTAAACAGTGTTGTAACACTCATTTGATGATAAAATTCATTCAAGTGCTAAAGATCATCGCTTCCATCGCTTCACAATATGTCTGTCACAGTACATTCGGCATCTCTTTTTTTTTTTGGGCATTGAAATCATGCTATATGATCACTTGCCAGATGAGTCTTTGAGGGCTTGTATTGTCTGTGTAATCAAGTAGGTGCAGATTAGAGCTGCACGATTAATCGTTAAAAGATCGCGATCTCGATTCAAATACCCACACGATCTAATTTCTGAATGACAACGATTCGCCCGTGTCTATTAAAACTTTGAAAAAATCATACCGGAACATTCAAATCTGCATTCGCGCTGCTGCTGATCCAGAGAGCAGACAGTTAACATGTTTTTCAGTCATTCATAGAAATACTGGGATAAAAGTTTATAGTTCGGCTACAAACATTGATGTCTATGGTAGCGATCAAAATAGAGCCACTCATCTTTTGAAAGCAACTGGCGCTTCAAATAACGTTTGTGTCGATTGCATCATTTCGCCACTAGGTGACGACAAGTGACTGTTAAAAAATGTATTTGTTATTGAATCATTCATTCGAGATTCGTTCAAAAACACTGATTCATCCATTAATGAAACAAGTGAGGTATGAGTGAGTCATTGAATCATTAATACAAACCAATTTTTAATCATTTTAATTCTAAAAGTTGGTGTATTAAATACACTATATTTTAAATACATATACCCCGGGTTTCACAGACAAGGCTTAAGCCTAGTCCTAGACAAAAATGTAAATCTGAGCTGTTTCAACTGAAAGAAACTCGCATTGACTGATCTTAAAATATATCAATGCCTTTGTTTTGTCTCAAGATGCACACCAGTAATGTTTTTTTCTAAGCATGTTTATAAAAATTGCTTAAATGTCTTAATTGAGCTATGATCTAATCCTGGCTTAGTCTAAGCCCCGTCTGTGAAACCTGGCTATACTGTATTATATATTAAAATGTTTAATAATTCATTTAAATTAAACACTTTTAAATAGACTGCAGCAATTAACATTTTGTCACACATTATTTTGTTTAGTTCAGAATCGTGGGAGAATCGTCATCTCTATTTGAGAAAAAAAATCGTGATTCTCAATTTATCCAGAATCGTGCAGATCAAACTGAAATTACTCTAATGAATCAAAGTAAGCCAGGAACAGATAGTAAGGCCCAGAAGTGTTCATGTCTCGGCATCTTTCAGCCAGAAAAAGCTCAAGTGCTGTAAGCATCATTGATATACTTAATTGATTTTGCAGAAAGTGGAAACTGCAGTGAATTATGGGGTCATTGTCTATGAAGCTTTATAGTTAGCAGGTCACAGTGGAATGTTCTAGTAGAGTTGTTTTGATCAACCAGATGTGGTAATAACTCTTTTAGACATGTATAGATTGACCTCCACTAATTTTAAGAAATAACCATGTCTGGTTTATATGTTCACGTTCAATATTTTTCTTTTTTCAGGGACCAGTATATCCCCTCAAGAGAACTCCCATAACCACAGCTCCAACTCTCATTCAAATCCCAACAAATCATCAGACACGGTAAGTCCCATAGTCTCTTCACTGTCTGCACCTTGAAATGAGGTAGCGATCAGCACACACACAACAAGACCTCGTTCATATACAGCAGTAACCATTTGCCCCTTTGGCACAAACAGCCTGTTATTGAATGAATGTTTATTGAATAAATCAGACCATTTATGATAACCTAATAGCTATTTGTGCTATTAGTTTTGCATAAATCATCTTGAATAACTGCCTTACTGGAAGTAGCAATTAAGATGCTTTAATTTTGCACCAATGCAGTCAAAATAGAAAACATTTATCCTGGCAGATCTGCTAAACTATTTCAGACTTCTAATAAGTGGTATGTTATTTTATGGGCCATTATTTGGATCTAACAAAATTATCCCTGGCTGAAATTCGGCTTTGCAGTTAAATGTGTTGTCTGGTTGTGTGGCAACCCTCCTGTGTGCAGACCATCTGTCCCCTTGCTGTAGATAATATGAGCTCTTTTGGGAGATGCAAGGCACAGCTTACCTTTACCAGAATACAGAAAGGAGAGCTTTTGCTGCCTTTAGCATTACATCATTCATTTAAGGCATTGAATCATTGATGTCTTATGGTTTGATTTCAGTAAAATTGTGAAATTGTAAAATTGCTCATCAATAAAGCCAAATTGGATTGAATTCTGTTTCTGAAATCTAAAAACAGACTGCCAAGCCATAGTCATATGAGTGGTCATTTTGTGAAATATGTTGGAAAGTATCTAGCTCATTTCGACAAACTTGATGAATGGATCTAATATATGTGCCATAAGCTGTCTTTATAAATCCAAGATAAGTTTGGTGAGCCAGCATAAAATTTCAATCTTTTAGTATTGAAATGGCACAAACTAAATTTTTATCACTGTCCTTGTGCCTCTGTTGGTCTTAATTGGCCTTTTATTCTGTATGTTACGGGGTCACTTTGGATATGCGGTGTAAAATCTCTTCCACACTCTGAAGATGGTGAGATGCTCCACCTGCTTTATGAACTCATTCATCAAACCCTTTTCATCTGCTCAATTACCTTCCCCAAGATTTTATGTTTTGTATTAAACCTTATAATTATGTTGAAGGCGATAACTAGCTGTCGGCAGGCATACAGAGGTGAATTTCTTCATGGTTTGAAATATGTACTACTTAATTGTGGTGTCTTCAAGGACAGAGTTTAGTGTGCAGTGAAGTGAACATAGTTCTGCAATGAACATCATTGTATTCTGTCACATTTAAGAGATTGACTACCATTCAAAAGCTTGTGCTCGGTAAGATTTAAAAAAAAAAAAATTATGCTCAAAGTCTCTTATGCTCACCCATGCTGCATAGTAAAAAAATATATTAATGTAATTTTTTTTCTCTGATGGCATGAATTTTCAGCAGCCATTACTCCAGTCTTCAGTGTCACATGATCTTTCAGAAATCATTCCAATATGCTGATTTGATGCTCAAGAAATATGTCTAATTATCAGTGTTTAAATCAGTTCAATGTTGTTAACAGTTCTTAATATTTTTGTGGCATTGTACTGACACTTCATATCAATTTAATGCATCCTTGCTGAATAAAAGCATTAATTTCTACAATAAAAATAATAATAAAAAAAAAAATTGGACCCCAAAATTTGAATGGTAGTCCATATAATATATTGGCTGTCCAGGTCTAGATTTTTGTTTTTTAACTAAAGCGCTATCTATCTACAGGGTTTCCCATACATTGATTTTTGTGGTGGCCCGCCACAATATCCACATTGACCGCCACAAATATCCACCACACCCTGCCATCAGCTCCCGCGTATCTCATACACGAGCACGACTTTAGCACTATATTTAGCAACTTTCAGACCCTTTTAGCATCTTTTTTTCCCCATAAAAGGTACATACAAATCTAGCGACTTTTTTTGGATAAACCTTAGCTATTGTTCAGTTGGAAGATGTCGCCAGTACTGCTTTCCCGGCGCAGTGTCGCCTCTCTCAGCGTCTGTTCTGTGCAGTGAGCGGCAGAGAAGCAGCACATTCAGTTGGCCGTACTGCAGCCAACTCGTCAGTAAACAAGTACAAAACTGTCGCTTACTGACTGTTTGAACTAAATATGAACATAGTTCATCTGTTAATATGCACAGTTTGTTACTCCAATGCAGGCAGTGCGCTGCATGTGACGAAGTAATATAGCCAAAGCCACTGCAGACAGCTGCTCGTTAGTGTAGATGTATGTTGATTTTATCAATGATGTAGCAATTATAAATCAGGATTTAAAGGGATAGTTCACCCAAAAATGAAAATTCTGCCATTAATTACTCACCCTCATGTCGTTCCAAACCTGTAAGACCTTCGTTCATCTCCGGAACACAAATTAAGATATTATTGATGCATTCCGAGAGCTCTCTGACCCTCCCATAGACAGCAAGTATCCTTACACGATCAAGGCTCAGAAACGTAGCAAGGAGATCGTTAAAATAATCCATGTGACATCAGTGGTTCAACCATAATTTTATGCTGTTCTGTGTCAGCAGCACCGTATGCGGATACACTGTTTACACTTTGATCTGAACGTAAACAGTGTGTCCACGTGCATACGTTGCATATGTTGTTTATGTATGTGATACTCTCCAGAATGGCGCTATAGGGTGATGCAGAGGAGACGAATTGTTGAATAAAGTTATTTTTGTTTTCTTTGCACACAAAACATATTCTCGTAGCTTTGTAAAATTACAGGTTGAACCACTGATGTCACATGGATTATTTTAACAATCTCCTTGCTACATTTCTGAGCCTTGATCGTGTTAGGATCCTTGCTGTCTATGGGAGGATCAGAGAGCTCTCGGAATGCATCAAAACTATCTTAATTTGTGTTTCGAAGATGAACGAAGGTCTTACAGGACATGAGGGTGAGTGAGTAATGACAGAATTTTCATTTTTGGGTGAACTATCCCTTCAAGGGGTATAGCGAGAGAGAATCCTTATTAACATGTAGTATTAATGGGTCGTGTTTAGTCACTATTTGTACTTGTTATACTTTATCTATCTGTCTGTCTGTCGCTGTAACAACTGGACAGAAATACCCATTAACATTCTGGTACAGGACCCTGATAAATGCGTTGCTAGCGAAAAATTAAGTCAGACTACCTGTCTTATTTTGAATGACTATCAAAGGGAGAAAGATTTTGTCTCTAGGGAGGAGTTAACTAGGCCATGCTAACCAACCGTACTGTGACCCTTTGGCCGACG
This sequence comes from Schizothorax lantsangensis, assembly GCA_027422415.1. Lineage (NCBI taxonomy): Eukaryota > Metazoa > Chordata > Actinopteri > Cypriniformes > Cyprinidae > Schizothorax > Schizothorax lantsangensis. The sequence continues at coordinate 19,089,227 of CM049860.1, forward strand.
AAGGAAGCGTTCAAGAAAATTGTCATTTGTTTTGCAATTCCGGATGGTGACGCTAGTGTCACAGAAATTGCACACTTCAGCTTTAATGATCGGTACTGTCTGGTGTGGTGGTGTGAGGCTTTGACAGTCAGACTGCTAGTAGGTGGAGGGTGGACTCAGGCAGATTAAAGAAGCATCCTGCAGGGGCGATGCGCAGTGATCCACCTCATCAAATATTACACACGCTTGCATCAGGATTCAGCTTTCTCTCTCTCTCCCTTGCACGCTCCATCTGTCTGTCTCTCTAATGCTCCCATTCCTTCTCTTTTCTTCTAAATCTTATTCTACATTTTTAACTTCCTCGTGCTTTTGCTCTGTGTAGCCTTTCCTTATGTCAGAAGAAAAACAACAAACACCTGGATTGTCTTCCTTTTTTTCTCCCTTTCAGGTCTTTCCTTTTGTTGTTGCCCTACCCCTCTCCTTTTTATCTTCCTTCCTCTACCTCTTCCTCTCTCATGCCTTTAACAGCTCCTGTCTCTTTAAATGTCAGCGTTCACACCTGTTGTTTTTATTTTATTCAGCCATCTGAGCCGGCAGATGATTGGTCTGAACACATCAGTTCTTCAGGGAAGAAGTACTACTACAACTGCAGGACGGAGGTGTCTCAGTGGGAGAAACCCAAAGAGTGGCTGGAGAGGTATTAAACGCATGCTTTCACCCCTGGGCTCAGACTCATAGTACTTAATTATATGCTAATAATACACTAATCCATACACGTTGCTGGTGAAACATCAGGTGATTAGTGCAGGTGGAAAGTTTAATCTAGTATGTTTCCGCAGGAGAAACATTTCCAGCAATAATAGGAAAATTCTTTTTAGCATCTCCTTGCTTTCTGCAAAAATTGAGTGTTTTGCAGTCTTAGGCCTGTTTCACACATCTTGCAGCACTTTAGCGAAGCCGTAGTGCGATGGAAACTGCATCACACTTTGAGCTTTCACACTGACAGTGAGCTTTCATCAAAGACCATTTATGACCTTTCAAAGCTCCACATTTGCTGTCTTTGTATGATGAACTGCACAAATTGACCAAAGCATTTGTGATTTATTTAACAATTACTATAAAGTAACTATTATTAGAATTGTTAGTTTTTTTTAAATAAAAATATTAAACGCATGAGAAATTAATATTCTAGTATTTAAAGTTAACAATTTATTTTAGGGTATGACTGTAAAATCCATAAATACTATTTTTGTAATATCTTAATTTATTCATTTTCAAGACTTGTAAAAAGATTTTAGATTTTTCTATAATATGTTGACTTAAAAAAAATATTGCAATATAATTGCAACTCTATTATTCCTTCTCAGTTTTTGCCACATGATAGCCTTAGATGCTGACATGGCATTAAAAATAAATAACTACTACTCTTCATTTTCAAACCATCAAACTTTTATTTTGGAGGAAACAAGCCCTTAAAAAAACCCTCAAAGTTTCTTTTGTTGACATCAGCTGTTTTATAAGTGCTTCTCATTACAGTTTTGGAAGATCATGTTGCATTCCCATATGTATGTTAAGTGACCTCAAACTCACCGAACATGCAGAGATGTAGCAGCATTTACTGCAAACCAAGCTGCTCTGAGACACTGAACACACAGGATCATGAGCTGCTCTCACAGTGCAGTGCTACACTTTGAATGCATATGCAATGAAATTGCAGTCTTTGTGATTTGATAATCACACTGTCATATCACGATATAGTTAATGATACATAATGAATGCTGGAACCATTTATGTGCGCTTAAATTAAAATGTGCTCCAAATGCAAAATGAAATAGAACTAATTCCACTTATCAAGTGACTTACAGAAAGTTGAGACAGCTAGTCTCATTGTGAGGCTTTTTTCTGCTGGTCATGTGTGTAAAGCTGATGTGGTTTTGTTGTCTTTTGAATGCCAGTACCATTTGTGAATGCCTTCCTGTTTCAGAGAGCAAAGGCAGAAGGAGGCAACCAAGATGGCTGCAGTGGTCAACAGTTTCCCTAAAGACAGGGATTACAGGCGTGAATCCATGCAAGCTGCACCCGCCAGCTTCTCCAGCACTAGTAAGTGTCAATGTCTGAAAACCCACATTATTTAGCTGTGTAAAGTGGCGGTAAAGGTTAAGTGAATGCAGTCTAGTTTATTTGGGTAGTCTTAATGTATAAAGCATCTTTAGGACCAGCATTTACTTAATCTTGGTAAACCATGGAAATACTTTGTGATCTGAATCAAAGGCAAGGATTCATATTTACTGACTCGCAGTCTTAAAAGGGGTTGTGAAATGCATTTTTAGGTCTTTATATTATGTTTCTGAAAATTGGCTAATGAAGTTAGAAAAAATAACGTTCAACATCAAGGAACATAACATGGGACCGTCTTACTCGACAGCAGTATCACTTTTTTTGACATACACACAAATTTAAGGTATGTGTGCGTAGAGGAAAGATTGTGTTATAACATTGATCTCTGCAAGCTGTAGATCCTTAGTTATAGTTTAGTTGACCTGTCTTTGCTAACCCAACACAGAGAATGTAGTTTCCAGGCATGAAAAAGTTTAAAAACTAGAAAGCTATCTATTTTTTTGGTAGACACAGAGTTACAAATATTGCAGTAGCAGATGATACTGGACATATTTGTGATCTATATTAGTGTGAGGAAAAGTTAATGTCGCTTGATTTGCAGTTGCAGATTCATAACTGACATACAGTTTTTAATCGAGCCACACAGCTGTTTTTCACAGACCATCACAGGTTGGATTTGTATTTATAGAATGACAACATTTAGAGCTTTTGCAATGTTTTTGTGTCTCAAACTTCTGCTTATCCACACCACCCACGTAAGCAGTGTCGGGGTCCGCTTGTCCATGCTGGTAGGAGGCAGTAGCAAGTCTTTGCCTTATGCAGCATGACGTGTTAATGCTCTTTAACACTCCTGTGCTGCATGCTGCTATTTTTCTTCATTTATTTTCCATTCATCACAGCAGTTTACTTCTATCAGTTTTCAATGGTTGACTATTTCAAGGCAGTTGAAGGGTTGCAGGTGCTAAGCAGCAGGTTTAAGGCACAGGGTTCCTTCCCACTGTCATGGAAAACCTCAGAATATCAGGGAGTTTTAAAATTATTTTTCCAAGCCTGGAAAAAATGTCAACTTTCTTGACTTGAGTCATGGAAATTTCTATGTTGAATAGTATATTTTGTTGGTATGCTCTGTTCTGAAGTATTTCATCACTTAGATATGACTTTTGGTGAAGTATAAATTGCTTCAATGCCAAAATGTATGATTTTGTGTGACTTAGTAATGAGTCTTTCTTTCCATTTGAATGAGCCAAACCTGAACACAGATTGGTGGGAATGATTGATTAGCGAATCGTTGAATGGATTTGAATGATTCTTAAAAGTCATTATTTAATAATTACAAATGACTGGAAAGCAATTCATTTGTTAAAAAATGTGGGAACCCTGAGGGCTGTCCAGCATTTTGCTGGTCTTCTGTCTAGAATTGTAATCATTCAATGTTTAATGCACACAGCGTTGTGAATGAGGAGAAATGCTTGAAGAAGAGCTTTTGTGAAAGGAGGTGTAATAGTGTGAAGGGTTTTCCTTAAGGAAATATGTTCTGGCCAGACTGTCAAAATGAAAAAAAAAAAAAAAAAAAGCATTGACCAGTACAATTCAAATGAATGAATGCAGATTAGATTGATGATTTAAAGGGTTAGTTCACCCAAAGATGAAAATTCTGTCATTAATTACTCGGCATCGACATTGGCAGTCAAAAAAAACAATATCGGTCAACCACTACCCGTAAGATCTCCGTTCATCTTCGGAACACAAATTAAGATATTTTTGATGAATTCTGAGAGCTCTCTGACCCTCCTATAGACAGCAATGTTATTAACTCGATCTAGGTCCAGACACGTATCAAGGACATAAGTAAAAGAATCCATGTCAAGTCACCTTTATTTATATAGCGCTTTTAACAATATAAATTGACACAATATAAATTGTAAAAGCAACTGCACAATATCAAAATAGGAAAATAGTGTCTATAATGTAAAATGATAAGATTAAACACTCAATTTTCAGTTAAAGGCATTTCATTATTGAATTCAGTGATGGCATTGTCTAGCTCAGTTCAGTTTAAATATTATCTGTGCAATCAAGTTGGCGATATCACTGGAAATTAAGTGTCCCCAACTAAGCAAGCCAGAGGTGACAACGGCAAGGAACCAAAACTCCATCGGTGACAGATTGGAGAAAAAAATCATGGGAGAAACCAGGCTCAGTCGGAGGACCAGTTCTCCTCTGGCCAGACGAACCAGCAGTTTGCTGCAGCAAAGTCAGACTGTAAGGGCTCAACTGGTTCCAGTGGTCTTTTCCCGATGGCTGTCTAGGTGACGGGGTCCTCACTGGGGATCTGTCTCTGGGGCTCATCTAGGTGTCCTGGTCTCCGCTGACGTTCAGGGCTGTAGAGGTCGTCTCTAGGTGCTGATCCACCATCTGATCTGGATACGGACTGGATCTGGTGACTGCAGTGACCATCTGGGCTGGATACGGACTGGATCAGGTGACTGCAGTGACCATCTGGGCTGGATACGGACTGGATCGGGTGGCTACGGTGACCTCGGAATAAGAAAGAAACAGACTACTATTAGCTTAGATGTCAATCTTCTTACGATGTAACATGTACATCGTGTGTTATGGGAAGTGTTCCCGGTTCCGGTTGACCTAATTAATGCAGCCTAACAATCCTTTAATGGATTTGAATATTAGAAGCGTATTAGTGGGTTGTGTACGCCAGGTTAAAGAGATGGGTCTTTAATCTAGATTTAAACTGAACAGAGTGTGTCTGCCTCCCGAACAGTGTTAGGTAGATTGTTCCAGAGTTTGGGCGCAAAAATAGGAAAAGGATCTTCCGCCCGCAGTTGATTTTGATATTCTAGGTATTATCAAATGGCCAGAGTTTTGAGAACGCAGTGGACGTGGAGGACTATAATGCGATAAGAGCTCGCTCAAGTACTGAGGAGCTAAACCATTCAGGGCTTTATAAGTAATTAACAAGATTTTAAAATCTATACGATGTTTAACAGGGAGTCAGTGCAGTGTTGACAGAACCGGGCTAATGTGGTCATACTTCCTGGTTCTAGTAAGAAATCTAGCTGCTGCATTTTAAACCATCTGTAGTTTGTTTATTAAGCGTGCAGAACAACCACCCAATAAAGCATTACTATAATCTAACCTTGAGGTCATAAACGCATGAATTAACATTTCTGCATTTGACATTGAGAGCATATGTCTGTTTAGATATATTTTTAAGATGAAAAAATGCAGTTTTACAAATGCTAGAAACGTGGCTGTCAAAGGAGAGATTGCTATCAAATAGCACACCTAGGTTCCTGACTGATGACGAAGAATCGACAGAGCAGCCATCAAGTGTTAGACAGTGTTCTAGGTTATTATTTCTGGGGGTTTTACGTCCGATAATTAACACCTGTTTTTTCAGAATTTAGCAGTAAGAAATTATTCGTCATCCAGTTTTTTTTATATCGACTATGCATTCCATAAGTTTCTCAATTTGGTGTTTCACCAGGCCGTGAAGAAATATAGAGCTGAGTATCATCAGCATAACAGTGAAAGCTAACCCCGTGTTTCCTAATGATATTTCCCAAGGGTAACATGTAAAGCGTGAAAAGTAATGGCCATAGTACTGAGCCTTGATGTAATCCATACTGCACTTGTGATTTGATATGATACCTCTTCATTCACTGCTACGAATTGATGTCGGTCAGATAAGTACGATTTAACCATGCTAATGCACTTCCACTAATGCCAACAAAGTTTGTGACATCAGGGGTTCAACCGTAATTTTTTACGAAGCTATGAGATTACATTTATTGCGCAAAGAAAATAAAAACAACTTTATTCAACAATTTGTCTCCTCTGCATCACCCTGGCGCCACGTGGATACGTTGTTTTCGTTCAGATCAAAGCGTAAACAATGTAGGAAACCCATCCGTGTAACGCAGCTGACACAGAACAGCATACGCTGTTTACGTTCAGTGGATATGTGCCAGTATGCGTGGAGGAGACGAATTGTTAAAGTCTTTTTTTTTTTGTGCAAATTAAACTCGTAGCTTCGTAAAATTACAGTTGAACCCCTGATGTCACATGGATTATTTTACCGATGTCCTTGCAATGTTTCTGGACCTTGATCATGTTAATTACATTGCTGTCTATGGGAAGGTCAGAGAGCTCTCAGAATTCATCAAAAATATCTTACTTTGTGTTCCGAAGATGAACGGAGTTCTTACGGGTAGTGGTTGACCGATATTGTTTTTTTTTTTGACTGCCAATGGTGATGCAGATATCTTGGAAAGCAGGGTGGCCAATATAAAGCTGATTATAATTTTATTTATTTTAAATAATATTTAAGAAATTTGAAATAATTTGAAAATGGATTAGAAAATAAATAAACATACTTTTACTTTAGATGACAATGTATTTTTCACAAATAAATAAATATTTAATAAATATAATTAAAAAGGAAGTAAACACTGTAACCAACAGGGCACTCAGTATTCGGGGAAGTTTGTATGCATTGGGAATCACATTTTTTTAAATAAAGCCAAGATAACACTCATTTCATTTTACATACAGCACACAGAGAAAATGACATGAATATGACAGTGGGCAAAGCGTTACCTCATGTTCAAATTCAATTCGAACGGACCGACTGTCATGCAGGATACAAATTGGGATGCAAAGATACAATTTTTATCCGATCCGATCCAGAAAATTCTGAGTATCGGTCAATTCCGATCTGATACCAGCGCAGGTTTTTTTTTTTCTTTCTATTTCTAGAATTTCTATACCTCTTGTGTGTTGACCTGATCATCACTCCTGTGTGTGTTAAATACAATCTACTAAATATAACTTAATTTTAATGAAAAATAACAAGTGAAAAATTATATAATCATAATCTGACAAAAATACTATTATAAACTAGGTTAGTGGATAATTTAGCAGCAAAAGTTATTCTAGAAAAATCATGAGTGCACAATCTAAACGTAGTGAAAACATTATTTAGAGGGGAACAAATAAAAGTGAATAAGTGTAGGACTAAATCTGGTAAAATGTTACACATTGTTCTTTGTATTGTTGTAAAATACATTAATGAAAACAAGTAAATGTATTTATATATAAATATAAACTATAAAATGAAAAGATTTCTTTTAAATGGAGTTCTATCTATCATGTGTTGCTGCCTCCATTACTGTGCTATACATTAGATTAATAGCCTTTCTTTTTCTGTCCAATCATAGGACAGAACAAGAAACGCTATAAATCTTTATTTGCGCAAAAGTATTATAATACGAAAAGCTCCAATATAGAGCGGCACAAAGCGCTTATGCGCATCCCGTGCGCAGAATGATGCGCTTGAAGCAGCACGGAGTCACAGCGCGCAGCTCTCCGCACAGAGAAGTTCAAAGCACAAAGGAAAGAGATATTGATGCGTAGTTTATTAAATCTGTGCGATAGTTTGAGCCTTTTCTTTTAACAGTGTTAAATCTCAGTTATTGAGCACTCTTGAAGAGTTTCATCGTTTTGACTGTAGTAACCGAACGCGACACGCAGTTTGAACACTGAATGGAGGATGACATACAGCACCAGCGGGGGAGAATAATTTACACGAACTTCAGTTTAACGAATTAAATATTCATCTGTACCTCACATTAAACTATGGAATGGCTTCAGAACACTTTGACTTTGACTTTATGGTGCTTTGTTTAGTGCTTTCGTGGAGCTTAACAAAAACACAAATAGTATACACACAATATCGGATTTGGATTGGTCTCGTCTGACCGATACCCGATCCGCAGAAAATGCCAGTATCGGAGCCGATACCGATCCTGAGTATAGGATCGATGCATCCCTAGATATAAATGCACACTTTATAAGATCTCACAGCTGGATTCGACTAAGTTTGTAAGGTTTGTGAAATTAAATGTTCATTAGACATTCAAAGATTTGTTTAAATTATATAAATGTGTATTTGCTGAATGCTGACGGCAAACGAGAAAGTATTATAATGTTTGCCTTTCTGTTACTAACAATATAAAAGTAATCGTTATAATATTTTTGTATACATTTTAATTCCTTTGTTTAACCGTTCTATCTGATTATTAGACACAACAAGAGGGAGAATGTGAGCACTGTGTGCTCAGGAGCTGCCGTTCTCAGTGCCATCAAAATAAAAGTCCCTCCTGGAACGCATTTGAGAAATTCCAAATAAAGGCCGATATATCTGCCTTGGCGATATATCGGTTGACCACTATTTATGGGTTTGGAACGACATGAGGATGAATAATTAATGACAGAATTTTCTTTTTAGGGTGAACTATCCCTTTAACATATGTGCTCAGGAGCCAACAACTCAAATTTCTCAAGAACAAATTCAATAAGTGTCTCATGATGTCAAGGAATTATACAGTTGTACTGAAATTGTGTATTTTATGAGAAGAGAATGTCCCTTGTCTCTATAAAAACTAACAGCTGTGTTAAAAAATATGGAGTTTGTTTCTCTAATTGAAAATATTTCAATATGCATTAAGCATCACAGAACAAAAAAATAAGATTTGCAGAGATGAGCCTGTAATAGCCTGATTTTTATATCTTTAAGTACAAAGCATGCTGTGTTTTCATGATGAGGAACTGTGCGCGCAGTCTCTTAATTGTTGTTCTAGCTGCTCAGCGCGCTTGTTCTAAGGGCACCTGTTAAGAAATGTTCAGTAGCGTCTCGCCACGTTGCCAGCCTTGGGAATTGTGGGCTATTTTTAGATCCTGACGTCTTCAGCAGCTATTAAAAAATGAAAATTTGTTTATCATGTGTTTCACTCTAGGTGCTTAAGTGAAACTGCTTATTCTGAATGCATGTCGTATGAACATGCTCTCATTTCCAGTTTTTGAACAGACTGTCTCTGTAAGATCTTTGAGATTTTTCAGGTGACATTTTGGCTGTAGATGATTTGGGTGAATCCTCTGATTGCTGATGCACTTTCAATAGGCTAGTTAGGGTTGAAGCTTTGTGGATCTTTTTGCTGTCATATTGAGGTTTTATGTACATCACAGTCTTAAGAGGCATTCACAACAAAAATGTACATCTTAATTTGAAAGTTTGGAGGCGTTTTCCCCCATTACTGTCACTAAACATCATTAAACTCTCTGATTTTTTTCTTTGACTTTTTCACCCCTATAAACAGAGTCTTCGATTGCCACAGAGAAGCCTTCCTCCCTCACACCCTCCTCTTCCTCTGCTGCTGTGTCTGGCTTAAGTATGGCCAACTCTGCCAGTGCCGCCTCAGGCTCTACAGTTCCAGTTTCTCCGGTGATGCAGTCTCCGGCCCCGCCCACTCTTCTCCAAGACCCCTCCCTCTTACGTCAGCTCCTCCCTGCTCTGCAAACGGCCCTGCAGCTTAACAACGCCAGTGTAGACATGGCCAAGATCAATGAAGGTAAGTGTATTGAATCTTAGTGAATAGAATCAGTTGTGGACCACTGTTAGCAGACGTTTTTATCCAATACATTACAGGGACAATCCCAATTGAGGAACCTGAGGTTAAATCCTTGTTCTGCGGTAATGGCGGTTACCACCTTTGAACCTTACTACACCACTATAACTTCATTGTGGTGTTAGCAAGCATTCGGTTTGCAGCTTTATTCTAGTTGGGTTTCTTGTACCACTCAAGCAGGGATATAATTACTTATGTACTTGTGCATGCTGGGCTTGCGTCAGCTTTCCTCTCTTAACTTCACATCTCAGGCATGAATCATAGCTTTGCTGCTTCCTGAACATGGCCTGTGTGAATTGCCATTTTTGAGCGTGTCATTGCTTCTTACTTTCCATCACTGGCTGCATTTGCAAACTATGATGCACAGTTACAAACTGATTCTCCTAGCCAGAACCAGGGTGAACGAGAATTGCCATCCAGAATGTCTGAATGGATTTTGGCCAGTCTGCTCTTGCACCACTGCATATGGCAGATGTGTGTAAACGGTGAAATGCAAAAGCTTGCATGATCCAGTGCCAGAGCTACTGCATCATTCTTTTAAGTGCATTAATATTGGATTCAAACTAGTTGCAGGGAACTTTTCCTCTGGTTTAGGCTCTGGTATAAAGTGCTTTGCTTAAAGGTGTTTGAGTTTTCAAGTAGATCATGAATGTTGTCTTAAAGGGGACATCGGATGCCCATTTTCCACAAGTTGCTATGATTCTTTAGGGTCTTAATGAAAAGTCTATGACATACTTTGGTTAAAATTTCTCAGTGGTAATGCAAAACAACACCCTTTTTACCTTGTCAAAAAGAGCTCTGTTCACAGTTTCCCCTTTCGGTGCATGATATAGAGCTACTGCTCACCCTGCCCCTCCATTCTTATTCAAGCTGTTATAACTGCTCAAAAACAATTTAAAATGCGTTTGTAAATGACTTGGTCATTAACAAACACTTTTATAAACCCTCTACAAAGGCAACCTTAATGTAGTGTAGTGGGCGCGATAAAACGACTATTGCAGATCATTTGAACTTTGTGTCAGTATGTCATAAATAGAACAATGCTTGCGTCCGGTGTAGACACTGTGAGACTGTTAGCTTTAGCCGCATTCGTCGTGGAACTTGCAAACTAGCATACATTATTAGGAAAGGCAATTTGCAATGATTCGTAAAAAAACGTATACTCTCTTTTTCTGGTGGTGATGCTACCAATCCATCCTTCTAACTTTTTAGCACAACCTGCTTCGTACTGATCCTCGTTTACAGAGCCGTTTGGTGTAAAATGATTTGCGCAAACATAATCGCATTTAGGTAGATGGGGGCACACTCCCTTCAAAAACAAGTAATCCACTGCGTCTTCAGCGGCTCAGATGTCGAGAGTAAATGACGAATGCTATGATGATCATTATTACATCCAACAACAAAACACCTCAATCGCTTAGGAAACAATCTTGTCTACACCTGCTCTGGCGTCGAAACAATGGCGGACTGTTGACTGTCCATTCAGAGCGGGTCTATGCTTAAACGCCAGTGTCAGTCAACAATCGTGGGAGGTGCCTGGGCAAAGTTACGTCACTTTGCCAAGAATCTGTGAACAGCTTGATCTGAGAAAGTGCTTATGATTTGTGGGGAAGAAAAAGCACTGGGTGGATTTTTATTATTATAGGGTAGTTGTGTACACATTTGTTCAAACACCATGTAAAAGTGAATTTTGCATCCGATGTCCCCTTTAATGATGCACAAGTTTTAAATCACTCCACTTGAGGTTGATTGCAACATTGTCTGACCTAGGATTGTAACACACACACACACACACACACACACACACACAAATGCTACTGAAAATGTTTAAATACACTGTTGAAATGTTTGGGGTAAGATTAATATTTTTTTTTTTTCAGAAATATGCATTGTTAATCAAAAGTAGCAGTAAAGACTTGAATTGTTACAGAAAATCTATTTTAAATAAATGCTGTTTGAACTTTATCCAAAAATCTTAGTTTCCACAGAAATATTAAGCAGCACGACTGTTTTCAACATTGATCATAAGAAATGTTTCTTGAGCACCAAATCAGCATTAGAATATTTTCTGAAGAATCTTGTTGAAGACTGGAGTGATGGCTGCTGAAAATTCAGCTTTTCTATTACAGGAATAAATTTTAAATAGAGAAATTTGATTTTACATTACAAATAGAGAAGTTATTTTATGTTAGAGTAATATTGCACAGTATTACTTTATAGTTTACTGTATTTTAGATCTAAAAAATGCAGTCTTTGTGACTTTTCAAAAACGTTCAAAAATTGTTGACTCCAAATATTTGAATCTTAGTACAGATATTTAAATAAGGTTGTAGCTGTAAAGTATTTCTTAATGAAGTAAATATTGCTTCAAGTTTTTCCAAGTAAATTTTAAATGAACAATCTGTAGTAAAATAATCTGTTATTTAAAGGCCCCATATTGTACACCTTTCTGGAGTTTAAATAAGGAGCTAATATCATCTGGTTGTGATGTTGGGTGCCAGAATCGATGTAATACAGCCTCAAATTAGAAATTTGATCGCATACCTGCTGCCACTGCCAGACAAAAAACCGACGACAGCTGTGGTTAAACGTGATAAAACGAGTGGACTGGACAGAAACGGTTGTCAAATATGCTCGTGTTTGCAGCGCACACTTATCAGAAAAGGTTCAATAAAGTATTGTCTTTTGTTGTTATGGGTGCCTCTGAAGATTTCTTGCATCTCACAAATATGTTGTGTATGAAATGATGTCTGTGTGCATGTGTGTAAAACATCAAACTGACGATTTATATATAATCATTTGTAATTGTATATACATTGTTGTGATTAATTGTGTAGGGCCCTATGAAATCCGTTTTATTTTTTTCTAAATTCTGTTTTCGTTTTAATTTTTCTGGATTCCGTTTTTTTTTCCATTTTAATTTTTCTGGACTCCTTTTTAATGGTCAAATTAAATTTTATTAATCAAAAAGCATGTTTAATTAATTAAAATCATGAAACTTATGCAATTTAACATTAATTTATTAAAAGTGTAACAAAAATGACATGTTTAGGGCCGTATGAAATGTTTTATTTTTTTCTCACCTTATGGTTTATTGTTACCAAATTCTGTGTTTTAGCATGTCTAATTATTTAAATGCATACAAACAATTTTTATTTATTCTTACAGTAGCCTTATGAAATGTTTTTTCCCCCCTCAGAAATTCTGTGTTGTGTATTTAAATTTTACTGGTTATCAGATGAAGGCATAAAACATTGATTTAATTTATATTTTAATTAATGAAAATTAAACATTGAAATTTTTGGCAAATAAAGGGGATTTACTATTAAAATTAAAATATTTAGTGATTATTTCTTAAAAAAATAAAGTTTTATTATTTTTCAACAGTAGTAGTAAGTAGCAGTAGTAGTATTACGTACATTCTACTAAATAATAGTAATATAGCCTATTTCTGGCACAATGTCTAAATTAAACAACTTTTATTTTGATGGGTTGCCGTGAAGTTCTGTGTATATGATGAGGCTAGTTTTACTCAAATGAAATGGTAAAATGCTCGTGAAGTGACTCTCAGATCAGTTTTGGAGATATTGTTAATTTATTTATGTCCTCATTGAGACGGCAGATGCTGAAATCACCGCGAGCGCTGTGTAGTAAAAAAAAACGCACGTCTGCTCCATTCACACAGAGATGCGCAGAACATGCAGTATTCATATTTAAGTCGACTTTTGCGGCTTAATATTTACAGATACTAGTCCATATCGCGATTTTAAGTGTAATGACCTACTTTTGATTAATTCATCCAAACTTTGACAAATTCCGTGACATTCCACGTTAAACTGTAAATTCCGTTTTTATGACTAGATTCCGCGATTCCGTCTGCGTTTTCTGCATCGTGGAAATCACAGGGCCCTAATTGTGGCTGGAATAATAATGTAGCTGTAAAAATAGTTGCCTGCTGAAATCGAAATGTATTTACATCTTCATCATGACTAGATACACATGGTGAGTTTGTCTTTACTATACATGTTAGACGTGATCCACCTCATAGTAACAATCCTGTCAGATCGTCCATCCTTTGAGGGAGTGTAACGTTACAGGTCGGCCAATCTGGTTTCGTCTGTTAAAGTTAACTTTTTCAACATGTTTCCGTGTTGTTGTTGCTCAGCAATGGCATGGACGCGATGCTGTCTGGGGGTTTGGCAAAAGGACGGTGGGCGGTGCTCGGGATGGTGACTGAAGGCGGTGACTGAGTAGTTCGGACGTCACATTTTTACGGAAGTCACAAGGACTCGTGAAAAAACACAGCAACTTTATGCAGGCTGTGTGCACTTTACTGTGGATTGGCTGGTTTGAAATTTATATGGTAGTTACATAGCCCCTAGATCTCTGTTATCATGAAAAAAGCCAGGAAATTTCAGTTTTGACAATATGGGACCTTTAATGATCCAGTATTTTGACAGGTAATTGGGATGTGCAAAATCAACTAGTCAGTACATTTTCTGAATGACTAGTCAACTAATTGGTCTTATTTCTTTTATATTTATATCATATGGACTAATTTCAGCCCCAATCAGACTCATTTCTAATGAGATGTGACAAGTTGGTGGGACACTTGCACTGAGACACTCATCTTTTCAGAGAAATCTTGCAGATTTTCTAACTGCTCACCAGTGACTGAAAAGACAAGCGCTTAATGTTACCAAAGCATTTAGTAAAGAAAGGGTTTTTCTTGCAGACTCTGATTTCAATGTTAGTTTTTTTTTTTTTTTTTTTTTGACTGCTTCCTGCCTTCACCTTTTGTCCTTTCTTTCTTGCTTCATTCCGTGTGTTCTCTGTCTCTGTAGTTCTCACGGCTGCAGTAACTCAGGCTTCGCTGCAGTCCATGCTCCATAAGATCCTGACTGCTGGTCCGTCTGCCTTCAACATCACAACTCTGCTCTCCCAGGCTACTCAACTGTCCAGCCAAGGTATATACACACACTATCTCTCTCGTACTACCTTTTACTATCAAACCTGCTGTTTTTTTATTCATGCTACAATGCCATCCAAATATTGTCTTGACGTATGTGGTTTTAAGGTTGGCTCTGTTTTGTGACCTGATCTTGGACTTCATAACTTGAGCTCATGGATTTGATTTGTTTTTGGCGCGAGGTTGTGTTGCCGATTCATGTCAGCTGTGGGGTTCTGAGTCAGCTTCCTTGAGTTAGCAGATGGGCTTGGTAGCTTAGCACACACACACACACACACACACACACACAGACTTGGCTGCTGCTGTCTGAGCAGATAGATAATGGTGGGCCACGTGGGCCTCAATGATTTTTGGTTTGAACACAAGTAGCTCTGTATATGGATTTGTCATGCAGCATCTGTTATTTGGCAGTATCTAAATTACATGTTTAATTGCATGTTCACAATAAATGATAGGCTGTATCTTCATAACCATTAGCTTTATGTAAATACTTGGCAAGACAGGCATGTTGACTCATTTGTGTTGTTGAACTTTCAAGCATAGTAATCCTTGAAAGAGAACTCGATTCTTTTTTTTTTTTTTTTTTGGATATCAAGTCAGTGTTTTCTAGGGGTGGGAGAAATCGATGCATCGCGATTCTCTCTCCAACGATTCTGGATCGATTCTGAGAATTTCAGAATAGATTCTGAGCTTAGTTTTTAACCAGATGTGCGATGACGCTGAGTTTGCTTTAGAAACACACGTGTGCTGCTTGCTTGCAATTCCTCACACACATACACCACTCGAACCTTCCGTATAATTATATTTCAAAGTTCGGAAAGGTTGAAGCGAATTACAAGGACATTCGCGGGCTTCATTGCACAGGATGCGCTGTGAGAGACGCAAGCTTTTTGACGTTACACTTGAAGTGCGGTCTCGCCCCTCGGTATTTACCTTACAAATGCTCTACGACATCATTTGTGTGGTTTGGAATGCAGTGGACTTATATATTTAAAATATGAACCTCACTAACAGAAGGCTGCTTTCAATTTCAAATGCTGACGCGCGCTTTGTGTCTGTACATGTAAGTGGTTTAATGTACTTGCGTCTCAAAATGATGCAAAATGAATGTAAACACAGCCAGTTATGTCTTAAGGGATTAAACGGACAGGACAAACCACATTACTACTAATATTTCAAAAGAGATCCGTGTGTGAATGCAGCTTAATAGATATCCCACTGTCTATGATGTCATAGTAAGAAACAACAGTAAAGATGAAGAAAAATCACTCGCAGTTCTTGAATGGAAAACGTTCAGATAATCTTAAATACTGAAAGCACTCTATGTTTGTTGTTTGTATGTTTCTATGCTCCTCTTTATTATTTGCTACTTGCTTGTATGTTTTGAAGTTATATTAGTTTATAATTCTTAACATCTGTTTAAAAAAAAATTCAATTTGTAATTATTTTAAAAAGTACTTAATTACTTATGTAAGGATAAGTAAATGTAAGGATTTTAAGATTTTCAAGTCGGTAAACTAATTAATTAATAAGGTGGTGAAGTAGATCAAGAATCGTTCTGGAATCGGATCGTGACTCCCAGAATCGGAAATGGATCGGATCGTGAGGTGACTAAAGATTCCCACCCCTAGTGTTTTTCCATAGGAATTTTGTGAGACTGTGGTGGGTGAATCTCAGAACATCAAAATTTAATAAAAATTTGTTCATTTTAAGTTAAATGCACTAGTTTGATACACTTTAAGAACAAAATTAAGAACTCCAACCCTTTTTCAGTCACCAAAGTAAACATTGATTTGTACATTGATTTGTGCCTGGACATTAAAGTGTACTCTAACCTCTTTAGTTGTGATGATTTCTCAGTCCAAATTACATTTACACTGGTGTTTTTAGAAAGCAAAACAATTTGAATGAAATAATTATGATATTTATTATTATTATTATTAAAAACACTGCAAAGTTACTAGTATATTAATAGGAAGCTCTTTCTTTTTTTCTGGTTCTTTTGATTTGCTGTGGCAATTTTTAGTACTGTGCTGCATGGATACATTTGCATACTGCAATATAGATGATATAGCAAATAATCAAAGTCTATCACATTTTTGCCCTCGGTGCACTTGCGCATAGTTTTTCAGGAAGCTTTGCAGGTAGGTCTCTTGAAGCATCTTGGAGACATTGCCACAGTTCTTCTGGATTTAGTCTGTCTCGGTTTCTTCATGTGATTCCAGACAGACTGGATGATGATGAGATCAGATCTCTGTGTGGAGCACTGGCTGTTGTCAGACTCCTTGTGCAAACAAACATCTCACTGGATTATTACAATTAATGGCAAAATGAATGTTTGCAAATGTAAACTACCTACTTCCTACTGATACACTACAGCAAAAGATAAAAATAACTGACTTTAAACCATTTTTTAAGCTGGTGAAAATACTAGTGTTCTAATAATTTTGGCCATCCCTGTATTTAGGAGAACAGTAGGTCAGAGTGAGCTTCTTACTGTTAATGGCCTCAGTGAGATAGATAGATAGATAGATAGATAGGGGTGGAGCTGTTCAACTTTTTCACGGTTCGGTTTGTATCACTGTTTTAGAGTCACTGTCTCGGTACGGTTCGGTATGTTTAGGGAAAAATTATACTGTCAAATAAAAATAAAGAAAATAAGAATAATCTATCTAACTACAAGCAACAGCACAAATAAATACAATAGAGTAAAGATACAAATAAAATAAACAGTGATTTTCAGGGTTTTTTTTTTTTGTAGGTAGGTCTAGCATTAGTTTTTAGGTACAGAAATTGAATAGAATAATGTAAAACAGCATTGCATATTTGACTGTATAAATTAAAGATTAATCTTTATTAAAGCTAAAAAAGCGATTCAATCAAGAGCAGTGAGTGATTTCTTTGTTGTTGCTGTTTGATTAATATTAAGAAAGTGCTGTCACTTTAAGAGAATGCACTGATCCAGTGCACTGATACTGTACGTTCAGCCGGCTATGTCTGCTATAGGATACTTGCCAAGACGGGCATTCTGACAGAATTTTTGTGTGAATTTGTCCATTCAAACACAATACTTCAGAGAGAGCTTAATATTTGCGCGCAGGTTTGCGCGCTTTTGATGAGCGCACGCACAAATCTTCTCACTGCTCGCGTGAGCTCGCGTCCTCTGGCTCTTAAATGTTTAAACTGGCAAAGCTTACATGAGTTTAGTTTAAACACAGATATCAACTGTTCAGGTCTCACCTGTGTGCGCATGCTATCAGCACCCGGGTGATGACGGAATAAATGCTCATATTCCAGCATACGGCACTCGCATTGAACAAGAGTGAATGGTTTGACCACTTTTTTTTTTTTTTGCAGGTGTTGTTGTAATGTACTGGGAAGCCAGAATGCGCATCCATCAACAGAAGCATACATTAGCCGAACCCTGTTTTTTTTAACGTGTTATTTATATCAAACCATATTACAGATGCGTTGTCAGATTTAAATTGAACCGCGGTCCTAGCGCGTGCCGAACCGTGTGTGGAGAACCGTACAGTTCAATTTTTTTCCGCGAACCATTCCACCCCTAATAGATAGATAGATAGATAGATAGATAGATAGAAGTGTAAATATTAGTTCAACTAAACTTTTCTTTTAGTTGCCAAGGCATCATTTCAAAAGTTTATATTTAAATGTTCTAATATAGATTTTATTTTGGCTTCATTTCAGTGTTTTGAATAGATTTAGTTAACGTTAACAACACAAACTATAGATTGAAATCAGAGCCAGAACCACATTTGTTTACCAAGTACATGCCTGTTGTGAATTAGACACTATCTCTTCACCTAATCTCTGTCTTCTCTCTTTTTGTCCTGTGGAGTAGCCCAGCAATCCAGCCAGTCTCCGATGTCTCTTACGTCAGACGCTTCCTCTCCTCGGTCGTATGTGTCTCCTAGAATCAGCACACCGCAGACCAACACAGCCTCCCTCAAACCCCCCCTCAGCACCACGCCAGTCTCCTCACAGACCAAGGTATACTGCTGTCAAATGAGATGACAGATGGCACAAATGAAAGTATGGCTTTGTAACACTTTCTCCCTATCTTTCTCAGATAAACGCTATGACAGTTAAGTCCAGTTCTCTCCCTCCACCGTCGTCCCAGCAGTCCCTCCCCACAGACAAACATCACGACAACGGCACCTCTCCACGGACGCTGCAGAGACAGAGGTAACTTCAGACATTTGAAAATAACTGAACGGATTCATCAACTTTATAAATAAAAAAAAAAACTGTGCAAAATAAAAGTTTAATATAGGCTTATGGGTACTGAACTGCTCAAAGTATGCCTCAGCAGCCATATTTGTTGCTCAAAGTGGCTTGTTTTGTGGTGTTTGACTGCCATCTTCTGGCTGTTTGTGATATTGCTGATTTTGATGTTCTAGGTAGGATCACATTAAATGAATGGATTTGCACGTAAAAGTATCTGTTTCTTAAATCAGATAGACATTAACCCATCCACTGTTTGTGATTTGCAGCAGTCAGAGAAGTCCGTCTCCAGGTCCAAACCACATGGGCAGTAACAGCAGCAGTAATAATGGTGGTGGTGGTGGCCAAGGACCAGGTGTAGTCAGCGGAGCAATGCCCCCGGGCTCAGTACCTGCTGGCACAGCTTCAGGCAGAGCAACGTGTTCCTTTACACCCACGCTGGCCGCACACTTCAATGAGAACTTCATCAAACATGTGCAAGGGTGGCCCGCGGAGCACGTGGAGAAACAGGTATGGAAACATAAATGTTTTTTTTTTGTGAATAATTAATACTTTTATTCAGCAAAGATGCAATAAGTTGATCAAAAGTGACAGAGACTTTTATAATGAAGATTTCTATTTCAAATAAATGCTCTTTTTTGAACTTTTCTATTCATAAAAATCCTGACAAAAAGCATCCCATTTTTTACTAAGTGGCTTTAACTACTTTAATCATTTGTTACAATGCACATTGTAACATTAATCATTTGGTACAATGCACTTATTGTGTACATGTTTTTACATTGTACTTATTTAAAAAAAAATATATACCTGCATGCAATTAGATCTATAATTAATTTCTGTAATTACAGTTATAATTACACTGGTGACCCATCCCTCACACCTTAACCCACCCTTAAACCAACCCATACCACCAAACTTGTCCCTAACCTTACCCGTATCCCACCTCAGTAGTAGCAGAAGTGTTTTGCAATTCAATATGAACTAGGGATGTCAATTTTCAATTAATCGATTAATCGTTAACCATAACTACTGCAAAATGCGTCTATTGCAGTGGCATATAGTCACCGGCATGACAGGATGTGCAAATGACTCAAAACGCCAGCTTCCTCACCCGAATGAAAAGGGTTTTTAGTCAAATAAAAGGCTATGGCAGGATGGTAAAATAAATGGATGTGATTACATAGTAGTGTAGTTACACACGGGATCATTATACTGGTGTGCTGTTTCATATCTGTACGGAGACTGCTGATGCGCCTTTTTAAGTTTCATGGTGCTCGTTTTTTTATTTTTAAAACATCAAGCAATGAATTGACATTATCCGGATTTAAAATTGACAAATATGAAGCCCGAACAAAGTTTTCAACATGTATTATTTTTTTTTCATCCCAGAAATTGAAAAAAAATAAGAAATACATTAAAACTTGACTTCTTTAAAAATCCATTTGCGCAGCCGTCAGTTCTAGCTGTGAATAACAACCGACACAGTGGTAGAGAGGGTTTTTTCCGCTGAGACGACTGCGTGGACGGCGCAAAGTTGTGCGGAGCTCAAGTGCTCGAGCACCACCGACGGAAATGGTCAGCGCACACGGATTAACACGTATTCTCCTTTCATTAAAAAAAAAAAACAGCTTGCACCTTTCAGACACGACTTTTTTCTCATTTTAATAGTTCAAGGCGGTTTCTACTGAAATAATGGCGAGAGCGCAGTGTGTCTCCGCTCGCAGGATTCTCTTCACTCTCACACAAAACAGTCGCTGTCTCTCTCTCTCTCTCGATCAGCTTAGGCCTACGTGTGCACGCTCAAACCTTATACTCTCTCCTGGATTACATGCAGCAGAAGCGCGACCTCGTGTGTGGGCAATGGGCATCAACCGGCAGAAACATAAATCGGCGCACAAGACAACGGATTAATTTAATATAAAAAAATGTATCGTTACACGTTCCCGCAAAATCAATCTATTCCCGCACCAGATCTATTGCCAGGTGGTCATTTTGGGGCTGTGACGCGCGGTCAAGATCCGCTTCTAGAACCACCGGTTGATACGGCAAAACACACTGTTACCCATTTGAAACATTTTAATGTGAGTATTATGACACAAGTGTACAAAGCTTTGTTAATAAGAGAAATAATTGGTTAGCAGGCAAATTTAATCGCGACCATGCTTTTGGATTCATGCTGTTCGAGCGCATACATTTAAATCAAGCCATATGCGGCTTGATGGCACGAATTTATATTATTTATTGTTTCTTTTCCCAAATCCTCACTGTCTCACCCTTAGATTCGCAGGTTTATTTTATGCATTTTAATCACTGTTTTCGCATCTCTTACTGTGGTAAACGTAAATTTTCGTGGCCATGAATTAAGAATTCCATGACTATTGTTCCCGCACCGTTTATGGCTCAAAAAGTGAAAAAGTTGCAAATAAAGAAACTGGGAAATAGAACATGACAAAATGCTGTAGAGTTTCTAGTTTTGTACATTTAAATTATTTTCTTGTACTTACCACCTGATAATGAGCCGCACGCACCCCAAAATCAAGGGCTTTTATCGTATTAACAATTAATCGATCGTCGATTAATCAGAAGACATTTCAGGAAAAGGTTAATATTAAGCACAAATATGAAGCAACAACGTTTTCAACATTGATAACAAAAATATTTGTTTCTTGAGCAGCAAATCAACATATTAGAATGATTGAGGATCATGTGACACTGAAGACTGAAATAATGGCTGCTGAAAAGTCAGCTTTGCTGTCACAGGAATAAATGAGATTTTAAAATATAAAAAAACAGTTATTTCAAATTGTAATATTTTACAATATTGCTGGTTTTACTGTATCTTTAATCAAATAAATGCTACCTTGATGGCTATAAGAGACTTCAAATGCATTAAAAAAATCTTACCAACCATTACCGTTTATGGCTCAAAAAGTGAAAAAGGCAAATAAAGAAACTGTAGAAAACAAAACGCAGAGTTTCTAGTTCTTTAGTACTTAACACCTGATAACTCAAGGGGTATTAACAGGGTCTCAGAAGACATTTCAGGAAAAGGTTAGCACCACATACAGCCTCAATGGACAAAAACACACAGCATTGAACTGTATTCAATAAACATTGGGCTGCTGAACACAAATCATTGGCATCCACCTGTCTGCTACCAAAATACAGATGTTTTTGTTGCATTGCTAACAATTCGCATACGGCTCTCCCTTCCAGGCCTCGCGGTTACGTGAAGAGGCTCACACCATGGGCAGCATCTACATGTCAGAGAACTGCACAGAGCTGAAGAACCTGCGCTCACTGGTGCGAGTGTGCGAGATCCAGGCCACATTGCGCGAGCAGAGGTCAACGCATTTCACTTTCTCATATACCAGAGCATGTGACTCCCATGTACTACATATACAATGTACTAACTTGACTCTCCCTTTGTTTTTCTTGACAGGATACTGTTTTTGAGACAACAAATTAAAGAACTTGAAAAGTTGAAGAATCAAAATTCCTTCATGGTTTGAGGAACTCTGGGTTTGCGATGTGGTCTTGAAACAGGAGGAGAGATGTGTAGGTGAATGAGTGGGCAAAACCCATTTCGTGCGCGTGGAACCCTGGAGAACCAAAGTTCTGTTGCGTTCTGCTCTGGGCCCAGTCTTACATTAAACGAGCTGCAGCGAGGTCTTGCTTTGGATCGAGGTTGGGTGGGTGGGGGGAGGGCAGAGGGGGGCGGAGAGGTTTTCGGAGGAGCTGCCCTCGCCCCGTCCCTGTACATGTAGATTATTTGTAGATGTTATTTCCATGTTGTAAATATATTTTGTAGATTAAGCCATGGGAAAGCCATGCCTATCAAAGCTTTTGACATCCAAACGTTAAACTAATCAGCACCAAGGCAGACTGGGATCTCAAGTGCCCTCATTGCCACCATATGTAGAACTCTTGACTGCTGATTTTTAAATGACATGATTTAAAAAAAAGAAAAGAAAACAAACGCTCTTCAGATATACGATCGGTGAACCATTGCCTTGAGCATGTACCAGACCTGCATGGAAAAGGTGGACTAGTCGACCGGGACATTTAACAAGGACGATGACGTACACAACTCTTTGTCTTCTCACAACTGTGCACACGTAACCTCTGGTTCATTTTTCTCTCGCTACATATGAAAAATTGTAGTAATGCTACATGGTTTATTGGTTAGTTTACCTATTGCTTTCTCTGGTTGCACTATAATGGTTTCATTCCCTCACACCATGTCTTTTGGGGGGGTTTACATCATGTTTGTCCACAATGGTTCAGTGGTCTCCTACCTGCCCCTAATGGCCCAGCGATATGCCCATGGTCAACACCAGTGCCTGCTTACGTGATGGAGTGAATGTGAGCAAG
This sequence comes from Schizothorax lantsangensis, assembly GCA_027422415.1. Taxonomy (NCBI): domain Eukaryota; kingdom Metazoa; phylum Chordata; class Actinopteri; order Cypriniformes; family Cyprinidae; genus Schizothorax; species Schizothorax lantsangensis. Next base: position 19,112,399 of record CM049860.1, read on the forward strand.
AACGAAAGGAGAGAAAGAGAATCATTCCTGCAGCTCAACCCATGTCGTTCCCCTCCCTCACTTCCTTTAGCAGGAGATGAAGACTGGTTGTCAGCCAGAATCCCCTTTTGCTTTTCTCTTGATCTTTCCAGGTTATTTTTTTCTTTTGATTTCTTTTCTGTACCCTTGTTTTGTTTAAAAAAAGAAAACTGTACTTTAAAAAAAGAAAGGAAAAAATGAACAAGTTGCTATTGCAACTTGCATTCAAAACCAGAGTTCATTCCTATGTACAGTTGCTAAGTAATAATGAAGTTAAAGTTTTATTAAAGTTGCAGTGATTACTAGTCTATCAGATATGTTGTATTCATAAATTATTACCACACATTTTCCTTTGTACCCTGATTGGATGGAATGGGGGGAAAAGTGCTACTGGAAAACCGAGGGTCAGCCAAGGACTGGACATCACCAACCCTGTTTACACCAGGGTGAGGGCAGGGTCACCTGGGGTCAGAAGGTCAAATGTGAAATGTATGTATTGTAATAAACATTCTAAACTAAAATTGTTTTACTTTTTTGTTCGTTCGTTAGTATTCTCTCAGTATGTCTTGGTTTCTTCTATGAGTTTGCTACGAAACATTTAAATTGGACAAAAAATTAGCATAAAAGCTAGGTTGTACACTGTTTGGAGGACATTAAGTATATCCGTTGATTGTTAGTTGATATTGGATATTTTAAATGTTCATGTTCTTTACCCCTATTTTCACATTTAGATTACGTTTGCTGTCATCTACCACTCTTAATCTTTAAAAATAATTTAATAGCACTTTAAAAGCAGATCTCAAAAGGAATATTTATTGTTCATACAGTGTTGATAACTAAAACTATTAAAAAATTGTTTAATTGAAATAAAATATATGAAAGACTTGGCAAAATTGTCAATGCTGCTAGGCACAAACTTAAATATTAAAATGACTAAAACTGATGTAAATAAATAGAGGCTAAATATAAATATTGAGAAAATGTAAATATGACAAGCCTGTAACCAAGTTAATAAAATGTAAAAAAGTCATTCTAAATATTAATACTATAATACAGGAATAACACTTGTACTCTAAATTATGTTGTGATGCCTCACTTCGCTTGTGGCATTTAACATGAAAAAATGTTAAGGTGTTAATTTATCTAGATAAAATGGTAAATACAAATAAAACGTACAAATATTTTAATATATACTTTTGGGGGGAGTTTCCCCCTGTTATGACCACTAGGAGTCAGTGTTTGCAGATTACAGGTTTGTGAATATGTTGTGAATCTGTCTTTTTTGTCCTGACAAGACGAATTTCTTCTGTTTTGCGTTCTAAACTGCATCAGATCTGGACAGAAGTTACCTGGCCTGTGTTCTACGTCTGTCCAGATATTTCATCTGAAGGTCTACCCGTGGATAAAAAAAAATAAAAATCGGATTATACTTTAAAATACAAAAACATACTGTAAATTTACAAAAAATAATGTCATACTGCTTTTTGTGAAGTGGACTGGTCAGAGAGAAACGAGGAGTTGGAACAAGATATGGTCTTTAAATGCCTCTCGACTAATAGCACATCAACCGCATGATGTGTGCCATCATTTAAAAGCAGTTCAAAGCCGAGTTCCCTATAGGACTCAGATGTGCCTCAGCTTGAGGTCTTGAGATGTGAAGAGTAGGTGCTAGCATGCTGAGTAACTCGACATCAAATGTTCTATGATTTCAGAAACATATTTATAACTCTCCTTTAAAGCATGACAAGGTTGGTGAAAGTCTAAAAATACGCTGATGATAGTTTGTTAGCTATTCTACTGGCATTCAAGAACAAAAGCAGAATAGCATGTGCTAATAAATTAATTTAGCTGTAAAGGGAGAAAAACACATGGCAGTTGGCATTTGTTTATATTCCTTTTTATCGTGTAGTAGAGCTATTTCGAATTGTATAGTTTAAGGGTTGAGCCATTTCTATCAGATTTTATCAGCTGGACCAAATTAGCATAAAGTGGCCCCTGTAATCATGTATTTCACGTGCTAGCAAATGTCAGTAGTTTCTTCACCAATTCTCTTTGTTTTGGTAAGTGATTGCTTTGGAACCACTGTTGCCAACTCTCGCGAGACAAATAAGCAACCGCAAAAAACAAGCCCAATATTTTTTTTGATGATTTATTATCATCAATATTATTTATTAACAATTATTTATAACTAATAAATGAGCCTGCAACATATTAAACTGAAACCACTCTTTTATCAAAAAGCAAAAACAAGCTATTTTACAAAAATCAGCAAACTGCAACAAAAGTGGGAACAAAACTCATCTCCAATCACATGTGAGCAGAATAAGATTGGAGAGATGGAAAAGGAGAAAAACACAAGAGCTTCAAAGGAGAGCTGTAACATAAACACATATTTATAGCCTAAAATATATAGGGGTCATTCTATGGAAATGTCCATTTTTCTGTCCCTAGCCTTTACAGAAATATTACACTTGGTTACAATTTTTTATATTTTAAAATGAAACAATGTGTTATTTGAACAATTACACCTTCTTGAGCCATCAATGTGGCAATATTTGTTTTTAATTAATTATAAATAATTCCAAGCACCACAAAACTGCTCGTCCCCACAGCCATGTACAGAGGGAACGTGCTTTATTATGAGATCAAAAACAGCTTTTTCATTTAAAATAAAATAATGTATACATAACTATCAAATAAATGACATAAAAAAACAAAATGGCAAATAAATATTATATTAAATTATAATATATATTATATTAAAAAAGAAAATATATTATAATATTATAAAAAAGATAAAAAATCATTAAGCTGTCATTTATGTGTATTCATGAAGTCAAAAGGTAATCTAATAATGTGGTCTAAGATTAAATGTTAAAAAAGATACATTTTAAGACATCTTGCCATACCAGGCTATTAGGACATGGCTACTTGTTTTTTTATTACAGCCCGTGATAATTAATACATTACAAAAACATTGTAAAAATTAGGCTAAAAGAAAGTCATCCCACTCCTCTACGTCTACTTCTATCATCGCTTGGATTACAGCGTCACGCGTTCTTTCTGAATGTGATTTTTCTCCAATGAGGAGCAGGAACATATGACAAATTACTCTATGGCTCTTATATTATTGCACTGGTTGGCTATTAACTGCGAGCAGACAGCGTGTCAATCGATGCATTGTAGAATATGGCGAACATAAATAAAGAAATGAAGTCGCTTGTCAGATTTCCCTAACAAGCAACCATATTTTTTTAAATAAGCCCAAAAAACCGCAACCCGCGAACCAGGGATTTTCCCCCGCGACTTTACTAAAAAAGAAGCCCAAAGTCGCGCATAATACGCGGACTTGGCAACTGTGTTTGGAACCCTGAACATGGACATAAAAAGTGGACATTTTCACAGGTGGACACAAGAGGGCAGCACATGATCATTCAAACAGAAAGACTTTACAAATCGTCTATGCAGTTGTTTGAAATGTTAATTAACAGATATGTTATTTGACACGAAGTTGAATAAACATGTTTGTCTAAAAAAAAAAAAAAAAAGTTGGTGTCCGACTTAACTACCTGCTAAATTATTGTAATGTGCATGAGAACATTTAGACTGATAGGCTTATGATTATGTCATGATTACTGTATTCCAGATCATCTTTTGATTCCTCATAATTAGGAGAATAAACTGTTCTTTGGAGTGAATTACTGCTGAATAGTCATTATTCATAGCGAAATTACTAAACATTAAAGGTAATGTTCTGAATTAGCTGTAGGTGGGAGTAAAATGTAGGTTTTTCCTCGAACAGCTCACCGGAGCAGAAGTATCGGCAGTGATGTGTCGTAGGGCAGTTTCTCAGATGAGTCTGTGGAGGTGTGAATCTCGCCATTAGAAGGGAGGACTGCTTTTCAACTGGCGCCTCTGTGAAATTACCAACAATTAGGATAATTGCTGTCAATCCGGTCATTTCTGTAGGTCTCTGAATGTGTCCCCTGAAGCGGAATGGCTTGTCTTTAGCCTTTGACACTGAATCGATGGCCGTCTATCAGATGTGAGCGTCTCTCAGTCTGTCTCTCATCATCAAACACTTCCTCTATCTCCTGCGCCACTGCCGTCCGTCACTATACCTTTAGCTATAAGAAACCACAGCAAATGATATGTGTGTGTGTACAAAATCTGTTTTGATTTAGTCAACCAGCCTATTATATCCATTAAACTCGCCTCAATAAATTAATAATGAAATAAAAGCATATAAGCATATTACATCTTAACAACATCTTAACATCTAACTTTTCCAGTAAATGGGTCTGGCGATTTTTGAAATGAATGCTGTTGTGAATTTGTTAGACAGATAAAAAAATCATAAACGCCCAGTTTTATTTTAAAAAAAATTGTAACCCAAAAATTGTGAATTACCTCTTTAACCTTTTCACTTTTCAAATAAATAAATAAAGAGAGAGAGAGAGAGAAAGAGAGATACACAAAATATATACGCAACAAAATAGTTAAATGCACAAAAGTTATGTAGGTAAATAAACCGTATTAGCCTGTAACCTCACAGATATTTCAAATCAACATTAATTTTTTTAACCAAAAAGTGGTTTAATTAGCCTATATTAATTATGAATTTTGTTTTATTTTAAAATTATTAAAATAAAAGACATTGTGGCCTATTGTTTGATGGACGGGTCTAAAAGTTTGTATAAATAGCCTGCTGCATCACTATGCTTGGTTATATTTGAAGAACATTTATTTGTTTATTTATGGTTCAAGGTTGCCCAAAATGCCTTCAATTGTGAGGCACATGTCCTGACCAAAGTGCTCAACACATTAGGGCGGGTAGGGCAGTTGAGATATCGATCGTTGTGCTCTGTGTGTTTTGCATGGGATTGTCTGGGGGGTAATTGAGTGTCACTGTCTGTCTGTGTCGTCTCGCTGGCGCCATGTGCCTCTTTGGATTGCTAATTTCTCTAACCGACCCGCCTACATCCACCCTCTAGTGCAGGCCTGCAGTATCCACCTCCAGCAGCCTGGGAAACACTGTCATATGGCTGACAAAGCACTGAAACAGAGTTTAACGCGTTTCTCAAAAATAAATAAAATTAAAATAAATAAATAAAATCCATTATTAATTCTATCCTCAAGGACAAACATTAAGATCTTAATGGTTTTGATAGGGGTCTTTAAATCCTGAGGATAGAATATATTCGGTGTCTGTTTTATAATCAGCCACACCAGCTCCCATTTTAATAACCATTATGTTATTATTTTTTTTCTTGCTACCTGCCTCATCATGCGATTCTGTCTCAGCATCTGTAGGCGGAAAGACAAATTGTATGACCGCTGCGTGAACCAATACGAATGCCAATAGGACAGTGTATGCAAATGAACCAACAAAGCAGACCAATGAACGTTCATATGGGCGTGGCTACACTGCTCCCAAAAGTGCTCCAGTGAAGTTTCCCCGGCCAGTGAGCCGCTGCTCCGTGATCGAGGATAGTTGTTTCTTTTTGGATTTTTCTTTGTATTATTTCACGAATCCGTTGTTGTGTGTGTATATATTCGTGTTTCTTACGTATGACGGATTGGTTTGGTTACGCATAAGGAATGTTTTTGTAGGTCGGATCTCAGCAGTTCGGCGTTGGTGTCTGATGGAACAAGACCCAGCCTTTCTGTTCCCGTTTGTTTTTGGATACAGCGCAGTTCACAGATCCCTGGGAATGCAGTAATCAATGTAGGACATATGTAACAAGTCCTCAAACCATTCGGAGGGTCTTGCCACAGGGTATCAAGACAAGGAAAAGCAGTTGTAAATGGATCGCCATTCCAGCCTTGTTTCTCTCTGGTTTCAGCTGGAACTTTGTGCGATGGCTGTTCTTCTCACGAAAGGTAAGACTGGGATTATGTAGTCGTTTCTAAAGTCTTAACACTAAGAGCATGTAAAACTGCAGCGCTCAAACACAAACAAGTCCTTATACATTTCTCAACTAACTTAGTAGCCTTGTTTGCTGAAGAAAAAAAGTTAAACTTGTTAACAATATGTAAACAATTCATTATAAAACGTTTATTTAATTCTTACAACTGTGCGCTAACAACCTTTATAACTTTATCTGCATTTGGCTTCAGTCGTCCATTTTCAAATCTAGCGTTTCATAAATAGTTTCAGTAGGGAAAAAAAGACGAGAAGAAGAAGAACAATCGAGCTAAAGCCTGTTCCAGTGTAAAATGTGTTGCTAAAGTCTGGTTGACCCGCTAACATGATCCAAAAACCATCTTAATCTATTTTGGCTGTTCTAAGGTCGTCTAATAATGCGTTATAAACCAGCTATTATGCTCCAAAACACAGCTATATAATTTTCTGGGCATTTGTTAAACTTTGATTTGCAACACTCGCCAAGAACAGAGTGCTATGGTTCGTTTCTATGCATTATTAAATAAGCACCACCATCAGAGATAAAATAAATAATAAACCCATTTAGCCTAACTGATAAGAACTCAAGCGATTTCTTACACTAATGAGATGACATGTAACTCCAGCTTTGGACAGTGTACACAAGCATCTTACAACAACACAAAGGCCGTGTTTATTTGTGTTCGTGTCATGGTGTGTGTTTAGTGTTCTGTTTCACATCCACGCGCAGAGGTAGTTTGGCGGTGGGTAATATTGATGAACTGACTGACCACTGAAATAGCCTGAAGTTTAACCGTAATTTACAAACACGAAATGTTAAACAATCAATACTTTATGTTGTCTTTCACGTTTTTACGTATCTGTATGACTGTCTTTGGCGCACAAAATTAGATGTTACGCAGAGTGACAGTTCCAGTCACCATTCGCCTTCATTGTATTAATAAAAGATGCAATAAAAATGAACCGCGACTGATGCTGTCGGTCCACAACATCTTCTTTTGTGTTCTACAGATAAAAGAAGGTCATACAGTTATAAAACAACACGAGTGCGAGTAAATTAAAGAATTTTCATTTTTGGGTGAACTGTCCCTTTAAAAGTTACTCTCCGACTTAATGCCAGGTTTGACCACAAGTGAGTTTGCGTGCTAACTGAAAAAGGAGTCCTGCTCTCACCCCCTTTTACAAGTTTCCATTTGGCTTGAAAGAAATTGACTTTGGCAAACAAACCACTAATTATAAGCTACACGGTTCCTGTTTTATAAGACAGACTAAAAGGATCCCTTGCATGAAAAGCCATGACAGAGTTACAGTGTTGAACAGAAATTGCCACATATTAGTGTTCTGACACAAACACTAGTCACAGCGCTGTTAGTCCTGTCTCTTTTTGCCTTCCTCTAGCATAACATGTAAGTTGTTAAGTTTTAGTTGCTCATTTTCCCTAACATCGTCTTTGGTAAAGTGAAGAATGCTATCCTGGTAATAAAAAGTTAACCGGTACTTGAAATCTTAGTAATAAAGCACAGTTTAATTCTCTAATAAAATGCTCAATTTCTGTTGGAATGGATGTGATGGGAATTTCAGCGTTCCCACGCAACACCGGGCAAATTTTCAGTTGCAGTTGTTGGTGCTGGTCTAAAATGTTAACAGAATTAGTGTCAAGAATCCTTGGAGAGTTCAGAGTTTCCTGGAAGTACATCAGGACAGTTATTTAATGATTTAATATATCCAAGATGGTGCATTAATGTCAGTGATATCAATTATTACATATCTTTTCTGACTTTTCTGTTTTGCAGGAGAGATCAGATGCTACTGTGACGCACCGCACTGCGTTGCCACTGGATACATGTGTAAATCGGAGCTCAACGCTTGCTTCACCAAGGTCCTGGACCCACTAAACACGAACTCACCTCTAACACACGGCTGTGTAGATTCGCTATTAAACTCAGCAGACGTGTGCTCCAGCAAAAATGTGGATGTTTCCAGCGGAAGCGCCTCTCCTGTAGAGTGTTGCCACGATGATATGTGTAACTACAGAGGTTTGCATGACCTCACGCACCCTCGAGGTGATTCGACAGGTAAGATACACAAATTTGACTAAAAGCAAAAGCTGTATGAGTAGATTGTATTGTATGTTAGCTGTTTGTTTTACTTTTAAAAGAGATAGATCACCCAAAAATGAAAACATTTTACTTGTCATTCCGATCTGTATGTCTGACTTTCTTCTGTGGAACATAAACATATTTTTTAAAATATCTTATTTGGTCCTTACAATGAAAGTCAGTGGAGTCTTTTCATTGTATAGGCAAAAGCAGTTAAAACCTTCTTCAAAATATATTCTTCTTGTTCTACAGAAGACAGTTGGAAGGACATGAGGGTGAATAAATGATCACAGAATTTTCATTTTTGGGTAAATTGTCCTGTTAACCTTTATAAGTTTTCCTATTTTAGTACAGACTGTCTGACATTGAATAGGACACAGTGATTCCTTTTATGCGTTGATATTTTTTTATCTAATCGAAGTAGGTTACTATCTTTACTGATGTCTGACGTCAATCCTGTGCAAACATGGACCCTTGTGACACATACTTTAGTATCAAACATACACGTGCACACACATTGACTTTTACTGTTCTCACGGCTCCAAACTGCAGGCTGATATTTAATGGTTTCCAGTGCAGCGCGAGTTTGCGGGTAACTGGCAGTTTACCTTTTAGCACTTGGATTCAGATCACATACTTTTTATTGCACGTGGATCATGAAACGTTCCCACTGTGCTGGAATGTGCTTCTCACAGCGTCCTTTGACAGACGGCTCAAAGCACATAAATATAATCCTGTTTAATGAAAAAGGTGCACTGAGATATTAAAAAGAGTGGAACAAGTATAAACGTAACACGTTAGCGTCAAACCTCATGCTGTTTTTTTCATTCCCTAAGCTCCAAATCTCACTTTGTGCTCACCATGCTCTCTCTCTCTCTAGACCGATACTACAGCTCCAATCAGAACCTGATCACAAGGGTGCAAGAGTTAGCATCCGCTAAAGAGGTGTGGTTCCGGGCGGCAGTGATAGCGGTTCCCATCGCGGGTGGGCTTATCCTGGTTCTGCTGATTATGCTGGCCTTGCGAATGCTTCGTAGCGAAAACAAGCGTCTCCAGGCCCAGCGCCAACAGATGCTGTCTCGCCTGCATTACAGTTTTCATGGACACCACCATGCCAAGAAAGGCCATGTGGCCAAGTTGGACTTGGAGTGCATGGTGCCAGTAACAGGACATGAGAACTGCTGTCTGGGCTGCGATAAGCTACGGCAGACGGAGTTGTGCACGGGAGGAGGAAGCGGAGGAGAACGTCTCCTATCTCTTGTGCACTGGGGGATGTACACGGGACATGGCAAGCTGGAGTTCGTATGACTACTCGGAGCTTCCTTGTTAGGGCACAAAAGGGTAACTGTGTAGTTTGCTGTCGTAATTTTATTATCGTCCCACTCGGCGTGTTATTTTATTGTCTCCATGGAGAGCGAAGACATTTCAAGGACGCAAATCTTTGTGTTTTCTCAAAAGAGCACTTTACTTGAATTAGAATGGCCGGTCACTGTGGGGCTGTGGTGAATATGAAAGGGGCGGAGCTAAGGACTGCAAGCCCCGCCCCTTCCCCACCGAGCCGTGTCCTGTGGATCCTGTAATGACACTGAAGACTGAAGGATTCGTAAAGACGGTCTTATTTTGCACATTTGTATAAAACGGACTAGATGACTATGGGATGGTTGGAAAGTTGCATTCGAAGCAGCTTTTTTGAAGAATTTTACACTGACACCAGGGTACAAATAAGATTTGTTGTAGTCAAATTGTATGAATAAAGGAACCAATCTTGACTGTAACAAATCACATGCCTCTGCTTATGATTTCATTATCAAACACATTTGTGTAATTGTGTTTTTACCTCTATTTATCTCTGTGTGTGTGTGTGTTTTTAAGTAAGGAATGTCAGTCAGTAGCAGGGAAACTGACACAGGGGCCTTGTTCTAAAGTAGTGCCCTTCATCTGACTGCGTCATCTCTGAAACCCCTCCAAAAGGGACACATTACATCTCTCTGGCTCTCTCGGCTGCTCTCTTGGGATTAATACTGGAGGTAGAGCGAGTATTTATTTAGTAAGTGAGGGAATGTCGGTAAGCTGTGAGTTCAGAGTCCTTCGCTTGCACTCGCTGAACACAGTAATTCCCTTGTATGCACTCTGGCTTGACTTTACAATCCACAAATCACAGGCAGATTTGAGAACTGTGAAACTTTTCTGACCTACTTTGAAAATATGCATGCAGCTTTACACACTAAAGTGTCCTTAAGACCAGCAGCAATTGCTAACATTCCTCTGTGATATTGTTCATTGCAGTGGACATTTACAGCATAGGCTCCATGTGACAGCTCCTTTCTCTTATTCAGAGGATTGTTGGTCAAATCGACTCCTCGAGATGGAGAAGAATCAAATAACATTCTTAAAATAATATTTTAACCCTTGTGCTGAAAATCCTTAACCTAAAATGGTGTTCCGAGTCTTTTAAAAATTGCTTGTTAATCTCCTTATGATATATTATCACAACATCTTGGATTCAGTCTCTTTGTCAACATATTTTCTTTCAACAAGCTCAGGTTTTGTATAATTTTGGAACTGACTGATCATAGGCTTCATTGATATGAGCTTATGCACTTCAGTTTTGAGTGAAAAAAGTTTTATTTGTGGGTAATTTTGGCAATGTTTACTAAAAAACCGACATGCATAAGCTTAATCAACAAGGGTTGCGATCAATAAGTTATCAGTCAAAAATTATACTTTTTTGGGGGAAGTTGTTGTACCATATGTGAGCAAAGTCATTAGGTTTTGTTCCAATGTAATAACATTAGCATTTTTGGAAAATTAAATCTTCTCTAGGTCAAAATGACCACAAAACACAGCATAAGGGTTAAAAGTTCTTTAAGTCATGAAATTAATTTTTAAAGGCAAAAATAGTATAAAGTGGCCGCAGAGAGTATTTAAAAATTAAGACACACGTAATGTCTGAATGCATTAGATAACAAAATATAAACTATATTTGAAAGAAACAATATACAAGCACTATTTTTAAGCAAAACACAAAAAGTTTAATTTAGAAGCACAACAATAGAAATAATGTTCAAAAATTAAGACAAAGAAATTGTGACACTTTAAAACATTAGTGGCACATGTGCATAGTTAATGTGATAAATGACACCTGGAAACACTTGGAAATATTTGAGTTAAAAGGCATTGCAATATTGGCTTTGAAAAGTGAACTTAGTTCTAAGAAAAAAAAATTGTGGTCACAGTATATGAACATTTCCAAATGTGTGGGTTGAAAATTAATTTGCTGAATCACAGAACTTGAGTTTAATTCAGTATATTTTCCTTGATTTTGAAGATCTAGATTTATAATGTTTAAAAAATATCAAATCAAGTTTATTCAAAGCATTACAGAAAGCTATATTATAATAGAAAGCTATACTGTAGTATTAACAAGTTTAAACAAAAGATTGAAAACACATTCCTTCGAAAAGCTCTATAACAAATCCATAAAGACATGATAATATTGAACTTAATTAATTTAATTGTTTCCAGTATTACTCTGTCCCTGACTAAAGCATGTTGTCCTGTCTGCAGCTTCCTCTCACGTCTGTTCTCTCTCCCACGTCACGTCTTAGCTGACCTTGCTGTATATCAGTACCCCAGGAAGACGCCATTAGCTGGCAGACCACTTAACAGGCGCTAGCATTAGTGAGCTTAGCCTCCCCCTGGACTATTAGCGCTCGGTTAATGATAACAAAAGCCCAGAGTTTGGACGAGCTAATGATCTCATTGTGTTCTCAGCTTCACTCTGGCCAATCACCTGCTTCTGAGATGAAATGTGCTTTACTTGAATGTGTCTCCAAATAATTTACTTAAATGTTACTCACTTAGGCCTATTTAACTTTATTATTATTTTTAATATTTTTTTTTTTTTAGTAATTGCAGTAATCTGGCTTTATTTACATTTTATTAAATGAAGAATCAGTGAATGCAGGGTTTTTTTATTTTAAAAAAACATAAACGCAGCATGAGGTGTGTTTGCATCACTCATTGCCGTGGCAGTAGTCAGACTGGCCGTTTGTATTGACATGCAAATTTAACAAGGGCACCGGCTGAGCCTCCTTTACAAGCTTAATTTGTTTTGAATTGACTTCAAACTGCCATTGCTTTCTTCCCATTCAGCAGTGCAGCTTTATTGAGGCCCCCTCCCCATGTAGCCTCTGGACATAGTTCCTTTACATAGATACTATTCAATTTTAAAATGTAAATTATTTTGTGGCCTCGAGCCATTGTTAGAAACAATCTGATAGTTACTGTATGTCATTAGCCAATCAAGTTAATAGCTCATTTGATTACATCAAGTACATCCGCATTTGCTTTGTCTTTGGAATTGTTCTGGATTGTCATAACCGTCAAATAATTTCTCATATTCACATGTTTATACTGTCACATATTTATACTTAAAATCCAGCCGAAGATCTTCTCCTTACCTCGCTTGATTATTTATTAGTTCTACCAATGAAATAAACCAGGCCACTCCCAACAAACAAACACAACATGTCATCCCACATTGCTTATTTACGCAAGCAGAACTTGGAAGAAACCAGTTGTCATGGAAAGTCAAGTGACAGTCATGTACTGGACACAGAACCTAAATATTTGAACAACTCAAAGAGCCGAGAGACACGCTTTGAAGTTCAGAAAACACAAACCGGAACGATGTCCTCATCTACCTCTCAACTCTAAACATTTACACAAATGTCAAGATTAGGTTTACATCTAAAAAATAATAATGCAAATGTTTATCTATCTATCTATCTATCTATCTATCTATCTATCTATCTATCTATCTATCTATCTATCTATCTATCTATCTATCAAAAGGCCTTCTAAAGATGGACCCAGGACCCAGGTTTATCTCAGTCAAGCTTAAGGGGGAGATTTTGGCCCCTGAGATCATGTGTGGTGATATTGAAGAGATTGTGGAAGAAACTCCTTCAGAAATCCCTATAGATGAGATTGCACAAATTTTACCTCCTCATATGATCTTCACTCAAGTTATGAGTATAAATGAAACTAACACCTTGCTCTAGTTTAACTCTGAACACAAAGATCTGACCTCACCTGGATTTTAAGTCAGGATGTTTTCTTCAATCGGTTTGTTGTGAAGATTTGGCAATACTGTGCATCGTGTCTTTATAAATGTAGACACACTGCCAAAATGGTTGAAATGTCCTCTAATGAATTTGAGTGGGAGGGAGAAAGGAAAATCATCAAAACAAAGGTGAGAATGGAAGAAAGAGTTAGAAAAAAAAGCTAAAGGTTGCGTGCATGCTCGAGACTAATAATGGATTTCACAGACAGAATTGGCTCCTGGCCTGAAAAGCCTCTTATCTTTTTTTTTTTCTTCTCTTCTTTTTAAAGTGTGACACACACCCTGGTTTGGCAGCCGTAGCCTGAGGACTCCTGCAGAGATATAATGTGTGTGTATTGTGAGTGTAGAGCCCTGGATTACAGCACTGAAAGAAGAGCAGTCTGTGTCTTTGCTACGCTGCCACTGAAAAGCGCCGACATTGAAGCACCCCAGCGCTTCCTTTTGGCCTTTCAATACATTTTTTCAAGAGGTTAATAACATGAAAATTGACTAAGCCCATTGACTCGGCTTGTTAACCATTAATATATTTTTATATTATTGATCACTACAGCAAGGGTGCATTAATGTGATCGAACAAGACAGCAAAGACATTCATACAAAACATTTTGTCCAATTCTGTTCTTTTAAACTTTCTATTAATCAAAGAATCCTGAAAAAAATCATCACATTTTCCACAAATATTTTAAAGGGATAGTTCACTCAAAAATGAAAATTCAGTAATAATTTACCCTCCGGCTGTTCCAAACATGTAAGAGTTTCTTTCTTTTGAAAAATGTTTGGAACCAAACAATTGCCGGTAGCCATTGACTTTCATAGTATAGGGAAAAATGCCATGAAAGTCAATGGCTGACAAAAACTGTTTGGTTACCAACATTATTTAAAATATACAGTATATATTTATATATATATTTTTGTGTTGAACAGAATAGAGGGTTTTTAACAACACGAGGATGAGTAAATTATGACAAATTTTCAATTTTAGATGAACTGTCCCTTCAAGCAGCACAACAGTTTTTAGAGATGGCAAAAGTACACACATCCTTCACTCAAGTAGAAGTATAGATACTCGTGTTTAAAAATACTCTGGTAAAAGTAGAAGTACTGACTACACTTTTTTTACTCAAGTTAAAGTAAAGAAGTATGTGCTCTGACATGTACTTTAGTAAAAAGTACCCATTACTAATACCTGTTTTAGTGTCACGCTGGTAATTGAACCACACGTCATATTGACACATTAATACAAAATAACTTACATTTAATATTTTGTTAGCTAATGAATGTATCATGACTGAACAACCACCATGTAGAACAGGGCAGGACTGGAACATAATTTAAGGCAAGGAAATCTCACACTCATCCAGGCCATCCCATACACCCACAACAAATTCTGAAACCATGAATAACCCTTTTTTTTTTTGTATGGCCATCATATTTAAAAAAAGGTTTAAAACCTTAGGCTTGGGCCATGAAAAATAATTAAAGGTTCTCTATTGAACTGCACCTTCACTTGCATTTTCATTTTCAGTCTCTTCATTTTCCATTATATCTCTCTACATCTCACTTTGTGTGTGTTTACTTTTTTCACTAATTTTCTTGTACCTGTCACTTTTCCCATCAGCCATCTACTGTTATAAACAGAACTGTCTCCACCTTGTTGCAAAACAACCACCTCATTGTATTCTGTTTGCAATAACATAACTTTATTTTAGTTCAATTTAAAGTATCAAATGATGACCATGTCTTCTAATGACTTAAATACTATAGATTTAACGAAACTATACTCTTCAAATTGCCTAAATGTCAAAATTTGTACAATAATAATTACATAATGACAATATCTTTAAAGAAAATCCTAATACTGTACATGTTATAGCATTATCATGAGTCATATTCTTCTCTTACCAAAATTAACCATGGTTTATTACAGTAAAAGTTTTTTTTTCTTTTTTGTCAGATTGATTACAATCAGTTTTAATTTACAACCATAGTTGTACTACACATTTCATGGTTAGACTATGGTTAATGTAGCAAAAGCATGGTTAATTTGTGGTTACCATGGTTTAACTATAACCATGGTTTTTGGTTTGAATTTTTGTAAGGGTTGTTGTTATCTGCCCGAGCTCCCTCTAAACGTATTATAAAACGATGTTTTATAAAATTTGTCTGCTAAATTACTACTGTAACTTTACAGTAGATAATAACGATGTCCTTTATCATACAGTATTTTGAGTGATGATAGTAATTTAGTTTAGTTCACAGTAGACTATTATTAATCATCTGGCTACTGCTAAGAGTTGCTAGCTGTTTAATTCTTAACTAAGTAAACAAACACACAACTACAGCCTATTTACAAATGAAACTGACCTGCACTTGAAGTCATGAACAGGTCAGTAGTTTTTCCTCTCTGATCCACTCCATTCTCGAGTCTCTTGCATTGATTACTCTGGTAGAAACCTTTTGGCGGAGCGCGCGTGAGCCGAATCGCGTTCCAAGTCAAGACTAACCGATTCATGATATATTATAGATTTGTTATCGAATGGTGATCCACCAAAACTAAAGTAACGAGCCTGGTTTGAAAATGTAAGAAGTAGAAAGTACAGATATTTGTGTAAAAATGTAGGGAGTAAAAGTAAAAGGTAGTCAGAAAAATGTATAGTGAAGTAAAGTACAGATACCAGAAAAATCTACTTAAGTACAGTAACGAAGTATTTGTACTCCGTTACTTCCCATCTCTGACAGTTTTCAACACTGATCATTTATAAGACATGTTTCTTGAGAACCAAATCAGCAAATTAAATCATGTGCTGAAAATTCAGCTTTGCCATCACAGGAATAAATTACGGTAACACTTTAGTGTAAGGCCCAATTCTTACAATGAACTTGCTTATTAGCATAACATATTGGCTGTTTATTAGTGCTTATAAAGCACATATCCTGCATGACCATATTCTACATCCCTAATCTTAACCAATACCTAAACTTAATAACTACGGTACCTTACTAACTATCAATAAGCAGCAAATTAGTGGTTTATTGAGCCAAAAGTCATAGTTAGTGGTTTGTTAATGACAAGAATTGGACCTTAAAATAAAATGTGACCTAAATTACATATTAAAATATATTAGATTAGAAAACATATGTAATAATAATTCACAGAATTACTGTTTTTACTATATTTTTCATTGAATAAATGTTGCCTTGGTGAGCACTTCTTTCAAAAACATTAAAAAATCTTACCAACCACAAACGTTTGAATGGTAGAGTATATGGAGTGTAAGATGTAATGGTTTAACTAAAAAGGGCTTCAATCAGCAGCTGAGTATGTATCTGCATTTTATTCTGTGCCAGCTCTTGGTTTTGATCAAGATGAAAGCCCATGTTCCCGTGGACGTGAACTTTCATGTGTGTCTTATCGAAACACTCTGCCAGAACTGTATATTACAGGTTGTAAAGGCAATTATCTCTTAGTCAGGCTGGTGATAACTGAAGAATGCCATGGGCCACACCTGTAACCACACCTCCTGAGCAATTATTTAAAGGGTGTGGTTACAGAGCGCCCTATATGACAATGAGTCTGCTGGCAACAGATCCACTTCTGAGAGACATGTTTGCTGAAGTATTATGTTCTTTGAGAAGGACTTAAAATCACTACGTTTTCATCATTGTGTTCAGCTCTGCTTTGAAAATAAATTGATAGCGTAACACCTTCGCCAGGTGTTTGAGTAGTCAGACTGAAAATTCAGCTTCAAACAGCATATAGAAACCTACTATTAAAAATGAAATACAGATGACCATTCAAACATTTGTGGTCAGTATGACTGGTGTTTTTGGAAGAGAAAAAAAGAAAACTTTTATTCAGCAAGATCAAAAGTGACATTAAAAACATTTATAATGTTACAAAAGATTTCTGTTTTAAATAAATGCTGTTCTTTTCAACTTTCTAGTTATCAAAGAAAAAAAAACATATCACTATTTCCACCTTCGCCAGGTGTTTGAGTTGTCAGGCTTCATAGGTAGAGACAGAAAAAAAAAATTAACTATTATTTTAAATGCATTAGAAAGGTATATAATTCAAAGGTTGTGCATGGTAGAAGAATCACTAAGCACTAAATCTCATTTTGTCATAAATCTGACTGACAAAATGAATTCATCTGTTTGTTTATTTTGGAGAACAACATCATTGCCACCACGTGTTGAGCATCATCTGCTGAGAGGGAAGTGAATTATGACAGTCGCTCTGCTTCGGTCCAAAACACAAGGGTTAAATGCTTGGTAATTATTCTTTTGAGATGTTTTATGGCAGTTCTCTGGCTAATGTTAAACGACAGGGATTGTTTGAAAGAAGAGTCAGGCTCAAGAGGAGCAGAGCAGATGCCCTGAGAGAGAATGAGTAATTGAACTAAATGCTGTAGCACAGATAGACACACAACAAGACAATGTAATTCATTTAACTTCCTAAATCAAAGATCAAATGCATGCTCATTGTGCTAACAATACAACGATGTAGAATTGCTAACATTTAAATACTGATGACAAATTTGGATAGGGTGAGGTAAGTCCAAAAAAGCAGAGGAAGTGAGATAGGAAGAAATAAGAAGGACTGAAAGAAAGGTTCCATGGGGAGTGGAGCTGTTTACTGCTAGGTCAAGGTCCTAGTGACATGTTTACGAGTTCTCTTCGAGCAGCTATTGCTGTTAAACTTATAACTTCACATTCTCCCTACCACACACACACACACACACACACACACACACACACACAGAGAGAGAGTTTAAAGACTGCTGCACAAGGGCTTTTGAAGAGGTTTCATTTTTCATACATTTTTGACCTGTGCGGCTTTGTTGGGGTGATTTAAAGGAACGTTAACAAATGTCTGCTGAACATTAGACAGACTTTCTCCAAACATATCACTCTTTCCACCTTCGCCAGGTGTTTGAGAAGTCCGGCTTCATAGGTAGAGACAGAAAAAGCCACATTTTTTTCTTAAAATCGTGTCTTTTTTAAATTATTATTTTAAATGCATTAGAAAGGTGAAATATTGTATATTAGACAGACTTTCTCCAGTGTGTGTGTGTGTGTGTGTGTGTGTGTACATGTGCATGTACATACATGTTTTATTGCATGCTGTCTTTAAATGTATGTATTTAAAATATGTGTTTATCATAAAAAAGCACACAAAATTGTCATTTAGGAGACACAATTTATAATATGATGTATTATATTGTTCTAAAACCAGCTAGGGATCCATAAACATACTGGGGGTCCATGGACAGATATTTAAAACATATACAAAAGACAGAAAGTTTAGAATCTAATAAAGATAAATAAAGTACAAAATAAAATTACAATTTTAGGTTTCCAAATATTTCAGATATATTTTGTCATTGATTTCTTTCAGAATATATTAATAATTATTCAGTTGCTGCTGTAAAGGGTAAAACCACCAAACAAATGGAAATAAATTCAATAAATACTGTAAATATAAGTTAGCAGCAAGTTTGTATTATTATTAATATTATTTGTAAATACTGTATTTGTAAATATTGTTAATTTTGTCCATAGTTGATTATTATTATTTTTTATTATGTAGCATTACTAGAAAATCTAAATTATTTTTTTTAAATTAAGGGGTGAACATACAGAGACAATATAATCTAATAAAGAAAAAAAAAAAAAAAAAAAAAAAAAGTACTCTCACTCTCTCTATATATATCTCAGCACAGTGTCTGAGCTCAAAGTGGCTTTTATAGACAAAGGCTGATGGGAGATGACGTAATATTCTTCTATGAGACCACTTCAGACACAAGCTTATTCTGACAGCTTTATTAATAAAATAAATTATAAAGGGTCTGTTTGCCAAAGGGTACGGAAAGTTTAAAGTCCTTTGAATGTATTGTACACAGAATTCACAAAGAAACAAAAAACACAAATCTGTTTGCATTTCCTTGCAGTATCTAACTTTTATTCAAAACAAATGGTTTTATTTATTCATAACTAATATTTTGACCAAACTGTTTTTTTTTTATTGTGAGGACAAATGTCATTAATAAAATAGATATCAAACAGCTGTTGTGTGTGTGTTTGAGACAGAATCAGCTCACAGGACCCAGCTTATTATACTATCATGTTGCAGCCAAGGGAGGACACTCATAAAAAAATTAATCCTTTTCCTGTCTATTCTTCTTTACAGTTTCATTGTTTCCCTGTGTTCCTTTGCTGCTTACTTGCCTTCCATGTTGTAACCCATGTTCCACCTTAAATAATTTGGATTATTCAGTAAAAAAAAAAAATTGTCGTTCTGAAGAACTGTGAATTTTGAGTCAGTTTGTAAAATATAATTTCTGTTAGTTTTTCTAGGTCAACTGTATGTGGTGTTATTGGAATGAGGAAGGGTTTAGGAACAGCAGTGACTAAAGCAGAAGGCCATGTAAAGTCACAGAACAGCATGACTATGCACCAGTGCACAGAGCAAAGTCCATAAATACCTGGTTGGATGAGTTTGGTGTGGAAGTGAAATTAATTGATTGAGAACCATAGTATTAATTTGATAATGCTTCGCAAAGAAACAAGCCAGTTTAAAGCCATAAGCAAAATTTCACATAGCACCTTGTTCTATCATTCCAACCAAACCACACTTTGATAGATTGTGTCTTCACATGCCTCACTATCATGCCTTATTACTGAAGTATGGTAAGTGGTTTACACTTGCTACCCAATTACACAAACCAAAGAACTCAGCAGCAGGGAGCTGGCTTCATTTATATTGAGTGACAGAAGAAACGAGCTCTCTTTTCAACCAAAGCTTTGCAGCACCCCTCAGAGAAACCAAACTTTAACAAGCTATAAGCTGAGACTGTTAGACGTTCACTGGTAGTCAACGTTCAGCAGCGAGGGCTGATAGTTTCACTCGGCTGATGGAAAAACAGCCACTGATGAGGTGAAATGAAGAAAGAGTGTAAGAACTTTCTTAACAGTGACCACAAGTGCTCAAGAAGCAGACGGACCACACAGTAGGAGCATTTTATAGAGAGGGAACCATATTCATGCTTATTTTTTAAATTCTCATTTACTGTACATTTACTGCTGATGTACGTCTGGTGCAAAACAGGAGTTATTGCCTTTTTCTGTGTTCTCCTGCCCAGCACCTGAACTTACACATTTACAGTTCTTCCTGAGAGAGAATGTTGTAGCTCAACCAAATCTTTGTTCATGTTTATGAGATGCATTTGGTGTTTTGGATTTAATCCTAAATTAAAGCGAGACCTCATGGAGCCAGTTTCTCAAACCCAGGTCTGCTGCATGGTTTGCCATAGAAAAAGTAAACAAGGCTTGCTGATCTAAAATAAAATGCTCATATGCATACAAGTGTAAGTGATCATGGTTATATATGTGTGTGTGTGTGTGTGTGTGTGTGTGTGTGTGTGTGTGTGTGTGTGTGTGTGTGTGTGTGTGTGTGTGTGTGTGTATATATATACAGTATAAGATTTTAAAAAATAAACAAATAAAAAAAACTATATATATAATTTAATCATATCTACTTACTAATATATATATATATATTATAAGCCTATTATACAAAACAGTATTTTATAATTATATGTTATAAAAGTTATATATTTTATAATTGTATTATTCTAAAATATACACACATACATACAACTGTTATATATAACAATTATATGTACTCATATACATGGAAACATTAAAAGGATCATAAATGACAGTAAATACATTTATAATGTAAAGACATATATAATATTTATACTTTAAACAAAAGCTGTTGTTTTGAACTTTATATTCATCAAATAATCTTCAATATAAAAAAAATGTAGAACCATTTCCACAAAAAAAAAGCTTTATCATCACAGGAAACTTTTGGAAAGCAGCGTAGAAGGACTGAAATATATTGATGCCAATAACTGTAACGTAAATTTAAGAGCTGTACAATTTCAGATCTGTACAATCTGTTTTGAATGTGAGTTCAAACTAAATGTTTTTGTTATTAATTTTTTTTTTTTCAGGTTTGATATCATGGCATCATGCCAAGTTGTAAAATGACCATACATGATACGGTATCAGTAAACTGCTTGGTAAATATGACGTACAAGTATGATGAAATCATCTCACAGCATTTCCCTTATCATTCGCTCATTGAATGATAATACAAATAACTTCTCTGACTCCTTGGACTGCAGTGAGACTGGGAGCGTGTTTTCTCTCCCATGTGAATGTTTTCCAGAGTTTGTAAATACCACAGACAGAATGTTAACATGCACCTGGAAAGTTCTCAGAAAGGACAGTTCTCAAAGACGACAGGCTCATATAATCACACACCTGCTCGAGGAAGAACAGCTGTTTAATTACCATGTTTGTGCCACTGTAATCTCTCCTTCTCCCTGTCCTGTGCTGCGTGGAGGCTGAACCTGTGGCTGTATGACCACAACACATGGAATTTTGACTCACTGACATTCATTATGATGCTCACAACCTGAACAGCATTTGTGGACCTAAAATGGCGTTCGACATAAAACAATTTATTTTTTATTATTTTTTAATTATCAGTAACAAATATTTTATCACACATGTCCACAATTAATTCAAGTAAGCCTGACACTACACAAATATTTACCTTATGTATGTCTTCATTGACTTATCTGAGCTAACTTCTTGTGTTTTCAGAGAGCATTTATCCATTTAATTACCAGCGACAAACACGGGTAGGTCAGAGTTTACTGTAAGCGCCAAACACACTTTGTAGTCTTTAAGTCCTGGGCAGAGTGTATGTGTGTGTGTGTGTGTGTGTGTGTGTGTGTGTGATTGTGAGGGAGAGGCCATTATTTACGCAGTGTTTACATTGGCTGCAGGGAATTACCCCACGGGATGCGGAGGAGACCTTTGGAGTAAATCTCAGACTGATCTGACAGAAAGTCCTCTAGAAGCACACACAAGACCAGCAGCACCCTCACCAATACCAACCAGACATACACAGGTGTATTTGTATGCCACAGCATCTAAACGAAGACTGACACATGTATAGACTCCATATTCACTACAGATAATTTCTACCATACATAAGTTACATGTACACAACTGTTCAAAAGTTTGGGGTCAGTAAGATTTTTGAATGTTTCTGAAAAAGCCCATGTATGCTGAATAAGGCTGCAAATAGGCCTCTGGGCATTTAACCGAAAATGCACAAACCCAACACTGATCTGATGTAGTTCATGGTAGCATATTGTATCCCGCATTGGTTATAGAAGAAACAGTGTATAACATAATCCTAGTTTAAGTGGACTCATCTGGTACTTCAGCATACTGAATTAATTAGCCAGGCCTGTGGCTTTATATTAAGAGTGTTTGTGTTTATAAAAGAGCAGATATGTATGAAAACTAACACCCTTCAGTATCAAACTGTTAGCTTTAGGTAACAGCTCTCATTAACCTCTGCCTATAAACTGAAATTATTAGATCAGAGACATATGTTGTAGAGGTATAGGCTGGGTTCAGCCATGTTTTAAAATCCACCTGTGTTTTAAATTTTATGTTACTCGGATACCTGAGAATTAGATGTTACTGAAATCATTTTTAGGACCCATTATTCAAATATCAATAATCAAATAATGTCTGTCCTGGTGATTATATTGTGTTAACACTAGTTTTAAGTCACACATACTGTAGGCCTATATTAACTTTTTTAAAGCGAGGGGAGTTTCACAGGATGTCCAGAGTGACCAGTGCTCTGTCTGATAAAACAGATTATTTGTCAAGTGCTCCACCCAGAACAAACATACATACATACACAGGTTGTGGTGTGTGATAGTTTACATCGCCCCTTGAGCTCATTATCACTCTGGTCCTTCCTGTCTGGAGATAAGAAACTCTTCCAAGCCAAAAATCCCCTCTCCACCCCTCTCTCACCCTCCTGTGTCCATGCTTCCTACGCCAACCCCACATTCACCCTTTTCTCTATTGAGCTGAACACTGTCCCTTTTCCATCTCTGTCTTTTCAACACAGTCTCATATACTCTCAGAAAAAAAGGGTACAAAATCTGTCACTGGGGCGGTAAACCCTTTCAAAAGGTACTAATATATACAATTTAGGTACATTTTAGAGAATGATATGTACTTTTAAGGCACCAGTTTGCACCGTTTAGGTGTAAATATGGTACAAAGACTGCCCCAGGGCCAGCTTTTGTAGCCTACCTTTTTTTTCTGAGAGTGTAAGGAAGCATCACTCCAGTCACTGTTATCCTGCACCATCAAAAAGTTTTTCTTGTACTGTTTTCAAGTAATTTTTTAGACATCCCTCTGCGGCCGCATTTAACTTGTCTAGGATCTTTAATTAACCAAGGTAAAAATAAAAAAAAATAAAAAAGATTATTTACTCACACTCTGTCAGTCCTCTGTTGTGTGTGTGTCATGTGTTCCCACCTCTTGTGTCCATATTTGGTTTGTTTCCTGTCCTCGTTAAGTGTTATTATGAGTTAATCCTTGTCCAGCCCTGTTTGTCTAATTATCTATGATTTACCTGTGTATTTATAGTCCTGTCTGTTCAGTTTGATTTCGTCTGGTCCACTCGTTACTCCCCGGTGTTTCCTGTCTATGTCAGCCTTGCCCTGCCCTGCCCTGCCCTGCCCTGCCCTGCCCTGCCCTGCCCTGATGTCTTCATTAAAGACTATTATTTGAGTTCAAGTCCTCGTCTGCGTGTTCCTGTTCCTCCCTCGTGTGTGCACCGTGACAGAAGACCAGAACCAACCGTAAGCGGCGCCCCTTCACCTCGTTTTCTTTTGTTAGTTTTTTGAAAAGTTTTTATTTGTTCCTGTTTGTCTGTCCCGTAGCAAGGAAGTCGCCACTCGTCCTCCCGCCTTAGCTCACTGCAGGACGGCGTGGGAGTTCGGCGGGATCGCCGAGAGTGCCGCGAGTCCTCTGGCCGCGAGCCCTCATGCCCGCCGATCGCGGGAGATATCCGCCGCCGGCGGTGGCTCTCTCAAGCCCGCCGGCGGGTTGCCTAGTTCCCGGGTTGCCGCTCCCCCAGGCGCGCCGTTCGCGGGAGATCACGCCACCGGCCCGCCGCTGACTCAATGCCTGCCGGCCCGCCTCTGACTCAATGCCCGCCGGCCCGCCTCTGACTCATGCCCGCCGGATCGCCGCTGACTCATGCCCACCGGATTGGCGCTGACTCATGCCCGCTGGCCGCCGCTATCCCTAGCCCCGTGGATAGAGTCCACACGTCACGGCCAGGAGTGCCGTGTGTCTGTCTTGTTGTGCCCACAGGAACATTTTAAATCATCATGTCATGTCTTGTCCATGGAGACTCGTCTGGGGCAGGCGGCTCCTTGTTTAGTGGCCATGGAGGCCATTCTAGCCGCCTGCCCCCCTGTCGTAGATATGGAGGCGGTCGCTGAGGGACCCTGTGAGGGCCTCTGACTCCTGGTCATGCCCGGAGGAAGCCTCAGCCTCCAAGCCAGCCCAGGAGGGCTTCTGGTTCCTGTGGGCTGTCCTGTCCTGTCTGTCTGGTCCTGGAGGGCGTTCCTGTCGTGTTTTGTACTGTCATGTTGTGTGTTTAGCCCCGGAGGGCTCCTGATACCCCCTAACTTCCCCAGGGAAATTTTGTGGGGGGGTATAAGAGTTCCGGCTGTAGGGGCCGGGCCGAGAGGACCGAGGCCAAGGCCCCCGAAGACCATCTGCCATGGCCTCCAGAGCTCCCAGCTCCGCCATGGCCTCCTGAGCTCCCTGCACCGCCATGGCCTCCAGAGCTGCCAGCTCCGCCATGGCCTCCGTATTGTCTGTTCCGCTCTGGAGGTCCCCGTCCTGTGTTCCTGTCCGTGTCTGTCTTGAGGGGCCTCCAGAGCGCCCACCCCCCCTCCCCGATGGAACTGTTAAGGCTCGGGACGAGCCTTTCGGGAGGGGGGAGTAATGTCAGTCCTCTGTCGTGTGTGTGTCATGTGTTCCCACCTCTTGTGTCCATATTTGGTTTGTTTCCTGTCCTCGTTAAGTGTTATTATGAGTTAATCCTTGTCCAGCCCTGTTTGTCTAATTATCTATAATTTACCTGTGTATTTATAGTCCTGTCTGTTCAGTTTGATTTCGTCTGGTCCACTCGTTACTCCCCGGTGTTTTCTGTCTATGTCAGCCTTGCCTTGTCTTGCCCTGCCCTGATGTCTTCATTAAAAACTATTATTTGAGTTTAAGTCCTCGTCTGCGTGTTCCTGTTCCTCCCTCGTGTGTGCACCGTGACGCACTCATGCTGTTCGATATCCATGATCTGTATTCTGGATTTTTATTTTCTTTCCCATACGATGAAAGTGGACACTGATTTTTACTGTCTAAAAGCCGTATTAAAAATACATGCAGAAAAATATTTTGTGAGGAATGGACTAATATTTAAGTTCTTCACTCTAGCTCTGAAATCTAAAACAAAAATCTGTCTAAAAATAATTCCAACGATATCGTTCTTTGTGTTGTTATTATTGCTTCGTTCAGACTGTCAGCCCAAATCGGATTTCATGTAGTTCGTTGCCGTTCAGACTATCTAAATATGATCGTATTTCAATCGGATTTGCACAAAAATCGGATTTGGGCTGTCAGTCTGAACGAGGCTATTATCATAGCTGTGGTGTGGGCTTCACAATTCTCCTAAAATTAGAATGAACAGGCCTCAAGTTGAAGGACTAAAATTACTAAAACTGCAATAAAAATAAAATAAAGCGAAATAATTATAAAATTTAAATAACAAATAATAATAAAAATTACAAAACTTAAAAGCTAATTCAAAATATCAATAAATACTACATTAGTAAATTCCTTGTTTTTATTGTTGTGATTTTTTTAATGATTTTTTTTCATTCCTTTTATGTAAAGCACTTTGAATTACCATTGTGTATGAAATGTGCTATATAAATAAACTTGGCTTGCCTTGTACTAAAATAATACCTGATCCAAACCCTGTGGTGGAAAGAATGGTTTCTCAAGTTCAACTCACTGACCAGATAGCATCTTGGAGGGCATGATTATCAGTCAATAATGACTTATATTTCAGCACACAAAGCCATTGTATGACTTATGAATACTTGCAATATACTGTATGAATCATATAGACTATTAAAACATAGTTTATCTATATCCGTCTTTTAAAACAAATGCCCTGCATTTAGCAGACTGTTATCATTCCAGTAAGGATTAGCATTTGGTGATATCTAAAACTCATCAATGTTCATTAGCCAGTCTGTCCTTCATCAGTAATCTACAGTGTTCTCTCAACCCATCAAAAGCTTGATCTAAATATAGGCCTGAACCATATTGTGAAGTTTCCTTGTGTTTAAACTGCAACATCCTTCCCTGATATTTTCTGCAAAACAGGCCATTCAGCAAGCGACAGACCAAACAAAAACACTCTCAGACAAGGCGAGCTTTGGAAAATAGAGGAAAGAATGTTTGTTCAGCGATATCAAAAGATTAACTCTCATCTCTCGAAAGGAAAAAGCGGGAACATGAATTGGGCCTTTGGCTTCACAGGAATTCATGACATTCTCTTCTCTATTAGGCCTATTTATCTGCTAAAGAAAATATTATGAAGACCCCTTAGACAGGGATAAGGGTTTTTGAATAAAAGCAAATGTCTAAAACCGTTTGGATGAAAATCCGCAGTTTAAACCTGAACATCATATCCAGAAAGCACAAAGAATAGAGAAGACTGACCACTCATTCTCTCAAGCATCGAGGGCCAGTTCTGCTCCACTGACCTCTGTCTCACCTCGTGTGTGTGTGTGTGTGTGTGTGTGTGTGTGTACATTTGTGTGTACCTTGGACTCAGAGAGAGTAATGAGATCATTACCACTAGTTAATTAAATGTGATGTGTCTTCTCAAAAGTTTTCTCGTTTCACATTGTGTCCTAACAATCGCCTCCCTTGTGGACCTCTGAGGATGAAAGAGGGGGAAGCTGAACGGAGGAAAGCGCCTATTGTCCTCCTCCTGAGAAAATATCCATCCCTCGCTTTTTCCTCTCTATAATCTCATTGTGTTTTTCTTTTTCTTTTCATTTTTTTTCATCCAGGATTGGACCAGAGATTGTGTGAGGAGGTAGAAAGGATGGGTAGATCAGAAAATGAAAGAACGAGTGGATGGAAAAAGAGAGATTTAAAATATTTAAGAAGGATCAAGAACATAAACCGTTTCATACAAGTTTACATAAATGTATAGTTTACAAATACATTTGTTGTTCCAAAATGGTATGACTTACTTTCTTCTGTGGGAGACAAAACAAAAAAGATATTTAGTAGAATGTTCGTGCTGCTCTTTTTCATTCAATGAAAGTGAATGTGATCAGGGCTGTAAACTGCACAAATGACCCAAATGCACAGTAAAAGTAACACAAAAGTCATTTTAACAACTTTTAGGGTATTGTATAAATCTTCTAAAGTCATTCAATAGTTTTGCATGTAATTACAGATTGTGTGAGGAGGTAGAAAGGATGGGCAGATCAGAGAATGAAAGAAAGAGTAGATGGAAAAAGAGATATTTTAAATATTTAAAGAAGGATCTAGATTCAACAATCTAAACGTTACATGTTGCAAGTTTATATAATCTCATAGTTTATAGATACATCTTTATTGACCCTCATGTTGTTCCAAAATGGTATGCCTGATGTTTTTCAGTGTGAAGCAAAAGAAGATATTTAGTAGAATGTTCATGCTGCTCTTTTCCATTCAATGTAAGGCAATGGTGACCAAGGCTCTAAACTGCAAAACAGAAGAAGACACAAATGCACAGTAAAAGTACCATAAAAGTAGTTAAAACAGTTTTTAGTGTATATAAGTCTTCTAAAGTCATATGATAGCTTTGTGTGTAAAAAAAACCTGAATTCATAAAAAGGAAAATTCACTCAAAATGAAAATTCAGTGGTTATTTACTCACCCTCATGTTGTTCCAAATCTGTATGACTTTCTTTCTTCTACTGTACATGAAAGAAAGTGTTCAAATGGCTCATTGTTGTTGTGTTTTTTTTTTCATACAACGGAAATTAGTCACCAAATCTATTTGTTATCAACATTCTTTAATAATATCTTCATTATTCACACACGAATTTTCCCTTCCTGTTTCCCTTCCCACAAAAACGTCAGTTTTATAATAACATGAAGGACAGTAAATTATGTTTTTCTGTCAGTCTTAAGAAAAAACTTGCTAATGGACACAATGTCCATTGAGAAATATGCTGTGATAAGCAAATGAACATTGCCTTTCTTTTGTCTTTCCTTTTTCCTGTCTTTGGATAACAAGAACTAATGGATGACATTTACCGCAAACTCCTTAATCATACGTGTGTTAAATCCAAGAAAAATAAAACCCAGACAAGTATGCATAGATATCAGTTTGTCCAGTGCCATGCGTTTATCTCTGAAAAAATACTGCAACCATGCCCGTGTGTGTGAGTGAGTCTAAATATGGGACATTGTCTAATTTCAGTGGTTACAAGAATAGGACAAAGGACAAAAGCATTAGTATGAGTAAAAGATAAAGATATTACAGAACTGGCAAAATACCATCAAGTCAACATTTCAAGCAGGATTTTATAAGACTTTTTCAAGCATAGCCATACAAATAATCACCCCATCACTCAAAAAAAAATCTCCTGTCAGTAGTTTGCTAAGCTTCTGATATGCTTCAAAGTATCTCCAGTACATTCACAATGAAGAGAAACACTGGACATTGAACAAGAACCAAAGAAAACAGTTTAGTTATGAGATTTTAGGATGAACTAGAAGGTAAAGTTCGTAAACTAACTTTGATGTTGGCTTGGCGAAAAGCAGCTTCATCAGCCTTGGGGCAAAAGAGCCAGAGTACTTGTGCGTTCAGCGTTCTTGAGCTGCCCCGCTGCAAAAAAAAACGTAGATGATGTAATTACACAATGGACATGTCTCTTTTCAAGTAAATTATGAGTCATTATAAGAGTACTATTATATGCACAATATGAAAATAGATAACTAATATAGTGTCCCTTCTTCAGTTGGACGTATTAAGTTATGTGTGACAACTTCAGAAATATACTGTCAATAGTAATGATTAAAATAAGATAAAAGTAATGGTATGTAGGAGATTACAGTTTTTGCATACTCACTATATTGGGCTTTATTAAAGTTTATGAAAATGTAATGAATTTATATGCAGTTTTTAATGTAGTCACTTAAATGAAACATAAATGAAACATTTTCACAGTCTTTGAGGAGATCTTGAAGTATTTGTTATCCTGTGGCTCCCTCGTGTGGACAACATTAGCATTATGGCCTTCATTTCTGAACTACATAAAGATGAAATGACAATTTTTGTAATGATTACAAATGTTTAATGATTAGTTTACTTATAATAATATAATATAATATAATAAGTGTAAAAGTGAAACTAAGCAAGTGTCCTCCCTCCATTAGAGGGAATTGCTCCTCTAGGGGCGCAATTTTTCTCAGGGTCTATGGGAAATGTTTCATTTTTAATAATTACAGCTCTATGAACGAAATTTTTCGATCTGATGGACGGAATATGGTCAATTTGGTCTCTTTTAAATCGGGAGAATTTTCTGAAAATAATGCTGTTTAGTATTTCAAGATCTATGCATGTTTCTTGAAGTTATGAGCTAAAACGTAACAGGACTGCAACCTCTGTATTTATTTATTTATTTATTTTGCTGTTTTTTAGTTTTATAAACGAAATGTTTAGATGTCATGTATTTTGAGTTAATCTTGTCTGTGTTTGTCCAAGAGAAGTGAGGATGAATGCGGTCTGGAGCGAGCGTCAGAGAGTGTCGTTGCTCTGCAGTTAGAGAGAAAAAACAACTCATAAGCACTCATGTTATTATGTTCTTCTATATGTATTGTGTTCGATGCTGGAATGTTTTGATTTATAAAGCTGTAAACACATGGAACTTATGTAATTTGTTGTGTGTATTTCTCCTTTCAAACGCGGACGGCAGCTGCCACGATTACAGCTGTCAGTCAAACATTAAAAAACAGCTCACATGCACTCAATTTAGCTTTCCTCTATGCTCATCTACATGTTTTATGATCAGACGCTGGTGTGCTTTGACTTAAAAGGCAGAAAGAAGAGCAAATAAACAAGTTTACGAGGACACTGCAGCGAGCTCGTTATGTCTAAGCTCCGGGAGCGAGCGACACACACTGACTTCAGTCTCACACTAAAACAGATCACAAACACCTGCATTTAGCTCTTGTTTTGTTCTTATTATTGTAATGCATGCAATCGCTGGAATATTTTATTTTTAAAGGCTCTAAAACACTTATAAATTGTGTTGCTGTGAGCAGGTTAGGACTGCCGTGCTTGATCGATGCGGTGAGAGTTCTGTCGTGTTTCACACTGTTCTCTGGCCAGAGAATCATTATTAATGGTCCCTGATCAGATAAGTTGGTTTAGCTTGTCAGTTTGAATGAAATCGATGTATTTATTTGTATTTCTAACCGATCTAAAAGTGAAACTGATCGAGTCATTCAGCTCCGCCCGAGGGAATTGCTCCTCTAGGGGCGCAATTTTTCTCAGCCAATGTAAGTCTATGGGAGAATTTTCATTTTTAATAATTAATAACAAAAAAACTATAAGTCTGATCAGTCTGAAAAGATATAGCATAACACTACACACCAGGGCCCATATCTCTGCTGAATTGTGGGGTCGTGGCTTTAAAGCCCTTGGAGGAGTAGTGTTTTGTAATATTTTCTCAATTTCAATGTAAGTCAATGGGAATTTGGTCACATTAAATAATTCATTATAAAAAAACTGTAAGTTTGATCAGTCTGAAAAGATAACTCCTCAAATTGAACGTCAGGCCCCAGGTCTCTGCCGAGTTTGGTGCTTGTAGCTTGAAAGCCCTCGGAGTAGCGAGGCCCCAAAGTTCTCAGAAGAAAATATAATAATAAGAAGTTTAAATAGCATAACAGTATGTTGGCTTGTGCCAAGCCAACATAATAATAATAATAACTAGAATGTACATTTCCTGAAGAAAATGTGAGTGGTGCTTGGCATGGCAAAACTCGCCACTTTAGCCAACCAGCATGTCTGTATGATGTTATGGAGCTGAGATATGGCTTCCTTTTATAGTTATATGGTTGCTAGGGTGCTCTAAATGGTTGCTATGGTGTGGGTACACTTTTACCATATGGATATTTACAGAGTGATGTCCCACCCGAGTCAAAAGAGCCCTACCCCATCTCTGTACGATGTTCTGATGCTGAGATATGGCTTATTTATATGATTGTATGGTTGCTAGGGTACTGTAAATGGTTGCTAGGGTGTGGCTATAGAGTTTATTGGGTGATATTTAAAGACTACTTCCTAGTCATAAATAAAAGAACCAAGCCCTGCGTTTCTATTATGTTGTAAAAAAACTAGGGTGTTGCTATGCAGTTGCTATGGTACTCGAGGTGGTTGCTAGGGGCGGTTGCTAGGGTACCCAGGATGGTTGCTAAGGTGTTGCCATGCGGTTGCTATGGTGTTGCTATGTGGTTGCTAGGGTACTATGGGTGGTTGCTAGGGTGTTGCTATGCGGTTGCTAGGGTAATCAGGCAGGTTGCTAGGGTGTTGTTGTGTGGTTGCTAGGGTACCCAGGGTGGTTGCTAGGGTACCCATGATGGTTGCTATATGGTTGCTAGGGTACACAGTTTGGTTGCTAAGGTGTTGCTATGCGGTTGCTAGGGTACTCTGGGTGGTTGCTAGGGTACCCAGGACGGTTGCTAGAGCTGTTGCTAGGGTACACAATGTGGTTGCTAAGGTGTTGCTATGCGGTTGCTAGGGTACTTGGAGTGGTTGCTAGGGTGTTGCTATGTGGTTTCTAGGGTGTTGCTATGTGGTTGCTAGGGTATTCGGGGTGGTTGCTAGGGTACCCAGGGTGGTTGCTAGGGTGTTGCTAAGCAGTTGCTAGGTAATCAGGGTGGTTGCTAGGGTACCCAGGATGGTTGCTAGGGCCGTTGCTAGGGTACCTAGAGTGGTTGCTAAGGTGTTGCTATGCGGTTTCTAGGGAACCCAGGATGGTTGCTAAGACCGTTGCTAGGGTACACAGTGTGGTTGCTAAGGTGTTGCTATGCGGTTGCTAGGGTATTCGGGGTGGTTGCTAGGGCCGTTGCTAGGGTACCCAGGGTGGTTGCTAGGGTGTTGCTAAGTGGTTGCTAGGGTACCCAGGGTGGTTGCTAGGGTGTTGCTATGCGGTTGCTAGGGTACCCAGGGTGGTTGCTATGGCCGTTGCTAGGGTACACAGTGTGGTTGCTAGGGTGTTGCTATGCGGTTGCTAGGGTATTCTGGGTGGTTGCTAGGGCCGTTGCTATGGTACATGGGGTGGTTCCTAGGGTGTTGCTAGGCAGTTGTTAGTTGTCACAGATCGTTACTATGGAGTTTTATAGAGTTCTTAGCATGTCCTTAGCCTGAATTAGAACTTAGCTAATGACTATTAGCATGTAGCTATTCACTGCTAGCATGACTAGCATGTTTGAAGTCTGGTTTGCTAGCATGAGTCAAAAGAACCAACTCCCATGTCTGTACTATATTCTGGTGCAAATATATAGGTCTTGCTAGACGGTTGCTAGGGTACTCTGTTTGGTTGTTAGGGAGTGGCTTGGCAGCTGCCAATGATAATACTCCAAAGGCTGCTTGCCAGTATGAATGATATAACCAACCCCCATGTCTTTATGACATTCAGATTTGAAGATATGTCTCTTTGGGTTTGGGTTGCTAGGGTGATCGACAGTGGTTGCTAGGGCGTGGCTAGGAAGTGTCGATGGTGAATCATGAATTGCTGCTTGCGGCCCGAGTCAAACGAGCCCACCCCCAAGCCTCTATGACACTGTGATCCAAAGATATCCATCTGGGCCTTTTATAATGACAGTCTATGGGATCAGTTGCTAGGGTGCTCTAAATGGTTGCTAAGGCGTGGCTTCACAGCTTCGCAATGATCCTGAGAGTCTGATTGGTTGGCTGAGTAAAATGAGCCCTCCCCCATGTCTCTATGGTATTGTGAAGCAGAGTTATGTTCAATGCAAAATTCCTATGTAGATTACCATAGTAGGAAAAACGTGTGCTGTTTCATGGGCCGTCCCTCACCATAGTATGTCAATGGGGCAACTTTGGGGCGCTCTTGTGCCCCACGGGTCCAACTTTTACCCCATTGCAGGGTATGTTCTCGCACAGCTTGATAGCCCTTCAAATGTGGTGATTCACATTTTCTACGAAATTCTTTCGCTTTGAGCTACAATCGTCCAAGTTGGCCGCAATGTTAAGTCTAGGGATTTTTTTGGCGATTTTTTCGCCCACTGTACGATTATCGTACGCACCGATCGCTTATAAAAGATATAGCACCACCATTCCTCAATAGGCCGCACGATTGACGCCTCATTTATGGGTCTGTGACAAACGGTGCCGAGGAGTAGCGAACCGAAGTTTGTCCAGAGAAGAATAAGAAAGGAAGCAGAAATTATAAGTAACAAGATAACAATAGTGATGCCTTGCCCTTTGGCAAGCACCATAAATAATAATAAGTTTAAATAGGATTTCAGTAAGTTGGCTTTCACAAGCCAACTTAACTAGATAAAAAAGTTTGTGACAAACTTTGAAGTTGGCTTGAGAAAGTCTGACCAATTAGAAGTAGTTTGAAAAGCTCTGCAGTTTGAAGGTGTTCATTTGAAGAAGTCTGAAGTTTAAATAACAAGATAGATAGATAGATAGAGATAGATAGATAAGACACACATTAAATAGATAGAATAGAATAGAATAGATAGATAGATAGATAGATAGATAGTAGGATAGATAGGGTGTGTGGAGTGTTGCTATGCAGTTGCTAAGGATCCGGTTGGTTGCTAGGTGTTGCAATGCGGTTGCTAGGTATCTGGTCGGTTGCTAGGATGTTGCTATTAGGTTGCTATGGTACTCGGGAGGTTGCTAAGGTGTTGCTACGTGGTTGCTATGGTACCCAGGGGTGGATGCTAAGGTGTTGTACTACGCAGTTCTAAGGTACCCGGGGTGGTTGCTAGGGTGTTTGCTACGCGGTTGCTAGGTGTGGCTAGCGGTTGCTAGGGAACCTGGGGTGGTTGCTAGGTACCTGGGTGGTTGTTAGGGTGTTGCTTATGGATCGTTGCTAGGTAACCGGGTTGGGTGCTAGGTGTTGCTAGGGTACCCGGGGTGGTTGCTAAGTAGTGTTAGCTGTTGCTATGCGGTTGCTAAGGTACCGGGGTGGTTTGCTAGGGTTTTCTATGCATTTGCTAGGGTAGTCAGGTGGTTGTTTGGGGGTTGCTATGCGGTTGCTAGGGTAACCAGGGTGGTTGCTAGGGTGTTGCTATTGGTTGCTAGGTTAAACCGGGTGTGGTTACTAGGGTTTTGCTAGGTAACCCCGGTGGTTGCTAAGGTACCTTGGGTGGTGTTTAGGGTTGCTATGTGTTGCTAATAGAATACCCAGGGTGTTGCTAGGGTGTTTGCTAATGCGGTTGCTAGCTCTTACACTTGGGGTTGCTAAGTGTTACTATGCAGTTGAGGTCTAGGGTACTCGGTTGTTGTTAGTGTGTTGCTATGGGTTGCTAGGGTAACAGGGTGGTGTGCTAGGGTGTGGCTATGGCGGTTGCTAGGGTACCGGGGTGGTGGTGGTAGTAGGGTGTTGCTAGGGTACCCGGGGTGGTTGCTAAGGTGTTGCTATGCGGTTGTAAAATATAACGTTCAGTTATTGTGTTTTTCATTATATTTTTATACTTTCACATGTAGCTGGAATTTTTTAACTTTTCTTTTTCTATTCCCACACCTCAGATCCAAGATGGTCTTGGTGACTGTCATCATCTGTACTTCACCGTAAGTAAAACAATCTTCTGTTTTGTAAGCACTATAGAGTGGTGCAGGAATGTTATTTTAAACCTCGACAGAAATTTACTCATAAAAAAAAAAAACATAGCAGATTTCCATGGGAAAATCTCAAAAGAATCCAGAGATTAATTGGTTAACAGGTTCTGACACCTAGCAGATTTAGCATTTTTTATGGATCAAAAAAGAAAAAAAAATGCACTTTGTGGGACTCTAGGAAAAAGGTTTAGGGTTGTGTATTTTTTTTTTAATTGTAGCAAACTTTTTTTTGCAAAATTTATAACATAATGAGTGTGCAATTCCCTAATTCCCTTCAGATTATCTAAATATTGCATTATAATTTCTAGCAGCAGGATGAATAGTTTTAAATTCAGTAGTAAATTACAGTGTCTGTAAAGGATGTGCTTCTCTGTTTGCTTTAAGGGAATACTTAACCCCAAAATGAAAAACTGTTGCATTTACTCTCGCTCATGTCTTTTCAAACCCATATGACATTGGTTAATCTTCAAAGTGACACAACTAAAGATATAGATGTTAGAGGAAGGATGGAGAGATATATACTAATGTGAAAACAGAATTATATTTTTATTGTTATTGACAAACGGTTTAGAACAAACTATATACAAACTAAAAAAGAACAAACAAAAGCATAGCTTTAAACAAAGAAAACATCAGATGTTAAAAAGTGAAAAAAACCCACAAACTAAACAGACAGATAGATAGAACATTTTACTGCTCAACTGAGTGAATCTCTACAACACGCCGGTTAATGTGTTTTAACATTAGCCTCATGGGCAGCCTGGAGATCAAGTCGTCAACGTTGCCGGTGGTTGCTAAGGTACCTTGGGTACCCAACGTTGCCGGCATAGATCCTTTCGGGGATCACATAGACCATGGAGTCACTTGTTAAAAAGTGGCAGGTATCCTGAATTTCAGAGACACCAATTACCTCAGCCACGGTTTCCTCGACCTGTCCCTGAGCAATCTGTACAAAAAAAGCAAATAAATAAAATAAAATTAGTACTGGACGTGCCAAGTGTTACACTGCATCCCAATTCACTATGCCCAATAAGTATGTACGCCTTTTGTGAACAAATAGTACATACTTTAGATTGTGTAGCAGAAGAACAGGCAAGTTTTGGGACATACTACTTTGTCATAATTGCCTCCTTTAATTGAGTGCTCTGCCGCTTAGTTATGTGCACCCTGTTACCGTTTTAAAGTGTGTCATGCAGGTCAGAGAACCAGTGAGGTCAATGTAAAAAAAATATGTAGATTTTCTTTTAAAATATAACTTATAAATAAGGTACTGAGGCTTCTGGAGTCTTGTATCCTCATTATGCACTTTAAACTGCCCAGTCAATCATCTCGCTACAGTTCAAATCCTCCCACATTAAATGTTACAGTATTAGAGTGGAGTGTGCATGGATCTGGACTTCAAAATTTGTCTGGAAACAGTAGACCATCTGGGTATCTTTGGTATATCATGAACATGCTAGTCACTTGCTAATCATGCTAGCGACATGCTAGTCACTTGCTAATCATGCTAGCAACATGCTAGTCACTTGCTAGTCATGCTAATCATGCTAAAAACATGCTAATCATGCTAAAAACATGTTAGCGACATGCTAGTAACATGCTAATAATGCTAGAAACATGCTAGCGACATGCTAATAACTTGCTAATCATGCTAACAACATGCTAATAGCATGCTAATCATGATAGTGACATGTTAGAAACATGCTAACGACATGCTAATCATGCTAGCGACATGCTAGTAACATGCTAATCATGCATGAATAGCATGTTACTAGCATGTCGCTAGCATGATTAGCAAGTTATTAGCATGTCGCTAGCATGATTAGCATGTCGCTAGCATTATTAGCCTGTGACTAGCATGTCGCTAGCATGTTTCTAACATAATTAACATGCTATTAGCATTTTGCTAGCATGTTTAGCAAGTTACTAGCATGTTGCTAGCATGATTCTAGCATTATTAGCATGTTACTAGCATGTCGTTAGCATGTTTAAAGCATGATTAGCATGTTACTAGCATGTTGTTAGCATGATTAGCATGTCACTAGCATGTCGCTAGCATGTTTCTAACATGATTAGCATGCTACTAGCATGTCTAGCATTATTAACATGTGACTAGCATGTCGCTAGCATGTTTTGTAGCATGATTAGCATGTCGCTAGCATGATTAGCATGTTACTAGCATGTCGCTAGCATGTTTCTAGCATGTCGCTAGCATGTTTCTAGCATGATTAGCATGTTACTAGCATTTCACTAGCATGATTAGCATGTTGCTAGCATGATTCTAGCATGATTAGCATGTTACTAGCATGTTGAAAGCATGATTAGCATGTTACTAGCATGTTGCTAGCATGTTTTTAGCATGATTAGCATGACTAGCAAGTGACTAGCATGTTGCTAGCATGATTAGCAAGTGACTAGCATGTCGCTAGCATGATTAGCAAGTGACTAGCATGTCGCTAGCATGTTGCTAGCATGACTAACAAGTGACTAGCATGTCGCTAACATGATAAGCAAGTAACTAGCATGTTGCTAGCATTTTTTTTAGCATGATTAGCATGTCGCTAGCATGTTTCTAGCATTATTAGCAAGTGACTAGCATGTCGCTAGCATGATTTAGCAAGTAACTAGCATGTTTAGCATATCGCTAGCATGTCTTTAGCATGTTACTAGCATGTCGCTAGCATGTTTCTAACATGATTAGCATGCTATTAGCATGTCTCTAGCATGATTAGCAAGTTACTAGCATGTCGCTAGCATGTTTCTAGCATGATTAGCATGTCGTTAGCATGATTAGCAAGTTACTAGCATGTTTCTAGCATGATTAGCATGTTACTAGCATGTTTCTAGCATGATTAGCATGTTGCTAGCATGATTTAGATAGATTAGAAATAGAATTAGATAGAGTGGAAGCTTAAATTAGTTTGAATTGGATAGAAATAGTTCATAGAAGGGAAGTCTGATTGAGTCTAATGGGCTTCAGTGGTTTAGATTTGAATTTTGACAGTTGGAGTTTGAATAGTCTTGGCTCATCTGAACATTCCGTCAATGTAAGTCTATGGGATTTTTATGAGTTTTAATCTTCATTTTTATGAAAATCATAAGTCTGATCAGTTAAAAAAGATATAGCACACCCGGCGAGATCAGTCTGAAGATCTGGGCTGAGTTTGGAGTCTGTAGAGTTAAAGCTCTAGGAGGAGTAGCAGTCAGAATTTAGTCTCAGAAGAATAATAATAATAACTAGAAGGTAAAGTTCGTAAACTAACTTTGATGTTGGCTTGGCGAAAAGCAGCTTCATCAGCCTTGGGGCAAAAGAGCCAGAGTACTTGTGCGTTCAGCGTTGTTGAGCTGCCCCGCTGCAAAAAAAAACGTAGATGATGTAATTACACAATGGACATGTCTCTTTTCAAGTAAATTATGAGTCATTATAAGAGTACTATTATATGCACAATATGAAAATAGATAACTAATATAGTGTCCCTTCTTCAGTTGACGTATTAAGTTATGTGTGACAACTTCAGAAATATACTGTCAATAGTAATGATTAAAATAAGATAAAAGTAATGGTATGTAGGAGATTACAGTTTTTGCATACTCACTATATTGGGCTTTATTAAAGTTTATGAAAATGTAATGAATTTATATGCAGTTTTTAATGTAGTCACTTAAATGAAACATAAATGAAACATTTTCACAGTCTTTGAGGAGATCTTGAAGTATTTGTTATCCTGTGGCTCCCTCGTGTGGACAACATTAGCATTATGGCCTTCATTTCTGAACTACATAAAGATGAAATGACAAATTTTTGTAATGATTACAAATGTTTTGATTAGTTTACTTATAATAATATAATATAATATAATATAATATAATATAATATAATATAAAGTGTAAAAGTGAAACTAAGCAAGTGTCCTCCCTCCATTAGAGGGAATTGCTCCTCTAGGGGCGCAATTTTTCTCCAGGGTCTATGGGAAATGTTTCATTTTTAATAATTACAGCTCTATGAACGAAATCTTTCGATCTGATGGACGGAATATGGTCAATTTGGTCTCTTTTAAAATCGGGAGAATTTTCTGAAAATAATGCTGTTTAGTATTTCAAGATCTATGCATGTTTCTTGAAGTTATGAGCTAAAACGTAACAGGACTGCAACCTCTGTATTTATTTATTTATTTATTTTGCTGTTTTTTAGTTTTATAAACGAAATGTTTAGATGTCATGTATTTTGAGTTAATCTTGTCTGTGTTTGTCCAAGAGAAGTGAGGATGAATGCGGTCTGGAGCGAGCATCAGAGCTGATCGTTGCTCTGCAGTTAGAGAGAAAAAACATCTCATAAGCACTCATGTTATTATGTTCTTCTATATGTACTGTGTTCGATGCTGGATGTTTTGATTTATAAAGCTGTAAACACATGGAAATGATGTAGTTTGTTCTGTGTATTTCTCCTTTAAACGCGGACGGCAGCTGCCACGATTACAGCTGTCAGTCAAACATTAAAAAAACAGCTCACATGCACTCAATTTAGCTTTCCTCTATGCTCATCTACATGTTTTAATGATCAGACGCTGGTGTGCTTTGACTTAAAAGGCAGAAAAGAAGAGCAAATAAACAAGTTTAGGAGGACACTGCAGCGAGCTCGTGATGTCTAAGCTCCGGAGCGAGCGACGAACACATGACTTCAGTCTCACTCTAAAACAGATCACAAACACCGCATTTAGCTCTTGTTTTGTTTATTATTGTAATGCATGCAATCGCTGAATATTTTTTTTTTAAAGGCTCTAAAAACTTATAAATTGTGTTGCTGTGAGCAGTTCGGACTGCCGTGCTTGATCGATGCGGTGAGAGTTTTCTGTCGTGTTTCACACTGTTCTCTGCCAAGAATCATTATTATATGGGCCCTGATCAGATCAGTAGTTAAGTTTAGTTGTCAGTTTGAATGAAATCGATGTATTTATTTGTATTTCTAACCGATCTAAAAGTGAAACTGATCGAGTCATTCAGCTCCGCCCGAGGGGAATTGCTCCTCTAGGGGCGCAATTTTTCTCAGCCAATGTAAGTCTATGGGAGAATTTTCATTTTTAATAATTAATAACAAAAAAACTATAAGTCTGATCAGTCTGAAAAGATATAGCATAAACACTACAACCCAGGGCCCATATCTCTGCTGAATTGTGGGGTCGTGGCTTTAGCCCTTGGAGGAGTAGTGTTTTGTAATATTTTCTCAATTTCAATGTAAGTCAATGGGAATTTGGTCACATTAAATAATTCATTATAAAAAAACTGTAAGTCTGATCAGTCTGAAAAGATAACTCCTCAATTTGACGTCAGGCCCCAGGTCTCTGCGAGTTGGTGCTTGTAGCTTGAAAGCCCTCGGAGTAGCGAGGCCCCAAAGTCTCAGAAGAAAATATAATAATAAGAAGTTTAAATAGCATAACAGTATGTTGGCTTGTGCCAAGCCAACATAATAATAATAACTAGAATGTACATTTCCTGAAGAAAATGTGAGTGGTGCTTGGCATGGCAAAACTCGCCACTTTAGCCAACCAGCATGTCTGTATGATGTTATGGAGCTGAGATATGGCTTCCTTTTATAGTTATATGGTTGCTAGGGTGCTCTAAATGGTTGCTATGGTGTGGGTACACTTTTACCATATGGATATTTACAGAGTGATGTCCCACCCGAGTCAAAAGAGCCCTACCCCATCTCTGTACGATGTTCTGATGCTGAGATATGGCTTATTTATATGATTGTATGTTGCTAGGTACTGTAAATGGTTGGCTAGGGTGTGGCTATAGAGTTTTTGGGTGATATTAAAGACTACTTCCTAGTCATAAATAAAAGAACCAAGCCCTGCATTTCTATTATGTTGTAAAAAACAGGGTGTTGCTATGCAGTTGCTATGGTACTCGAGGTGGTTGCTAGGGGCGGTTGCTAGGGTACCCAGATGGTTGTTGCTAAGGTGTTGCCATGCGGTTGCTATGGTGTTTGCTATGTGGTTGCTAGGGTACTATGGGTGGTTGCTAGGGGGTTGCTATGCGGTTGCTAGGGTAATCAGGCAGGTTGCTAGGGTGTTGTTGTGTGGTTGCTAGGGTACCCAGGGTGGTTGCTAGGGTACCCATGATGTTTGCTATATGGTTGCTAGGTACACAGTTTGGTTGCTAAGGTTTGTATGCGGTTGCTAGGGTACTCTGGGTGGTTGCTAGGGTACCCAGGACGGTTGCTAGAGCTGTTGCTAGGGTACACAATGTGGTTGCTAGTGTTGCTATGCGGTTGCTAGGTACTTGGAGTGGTTGCTAGGGTGTTGCTATGTGGTTCTAGGGTGTTGCTATGTGGTTGCTAGGGTTTTCGGGGTGGTTGCTAGGGTACCCAGGGTGGTTGCTAGGGTGTTGCTAAGCAGTTGCTAGGTAATCAGGGTGGTTGCTAGGGTACCCAGGATGGTGCTAGGGCCGTTGCTAGGGTACCTAGAGTGGTTGCTAAGGTGTTGCTATGCGTTTCTAGGGAACCCAGGATGGTTGCTAAGACCGTTGCTAGGGTACACAGTGTGGTTGCTAAGGTGTTGCTATGCGGTTGCTAGGGTATTCGGGGTGGTTGCTAGGGCCGTTGCTAGGGTACCCAGGTGGTTGCTAGGGTGTTTGCTAAGTGGTTGCTAGGTACCCAGGGTGGTTGCTAGGGTGTTGCATGCGGTTGCTAGGGTACCCAGGGTGGTTGCTATGGCCGTTGCTAGGTACACAGTGTGGTTGCTAGGGTGTTGCTATGCGGTTGCTAGGGTATTCTGGGTGGTTGCTAGGGCCGTTGCTATGGTACATGGGTGGTTCTAGGGTGTTGCTAGGCAGTTGTTAGTTGTCACAGATCGTTACTATGGAGTTTTATAGAGTTCTTAGCATGTCCTTAGCCTGAATTAGAACTTAGTAATGACTATTAGCATGTAGCTATTCATGCTAGCATGACTAGCATGTTTGAAGTCTGTGTTTGCTAGCATGAGTCAAAAGAACCAACTCCCATGTCTGTACTATATTCTGGTGCAAATATATAGGTCTTGCTAGACGGTTGCTAGGGTACTCTGTTTGGTTGTTAGGGAGTGGCTGCAGCTGCCAATGATAATACTCCAAAGGCTGCTTGCCAGTATGAATGATATAACCAACCCCCATGTCTTTATGACATTCAGATTTGAAGATATGTCTCTTTGGGTTTGGGTTGCTAGGGTGATCGACAGTGGTTGCTAGGGGCGGGCTAGGAAGTGTCGATGGTGAATCATGAATTGCTGCTTGCGGCCCGAGTCAAACGAGCCCACCCCCAAGCCTCTATGACACTGTGATCCAAAGATATCCATCTGGGCCTTTTATAATGACAGTCTATGGGATCAGTTGCTAGGGTGCTCTAAATGGTTGCTAAGGCGTGGCTTCACAGCTTCGCAATGATCCTGAGAGTCTGATTGGTTGGCTGAGTAAAATGGCCCCCCCCATGTCTCTATGGTATTGTGAAGCAGTTATGTTCAATGCAAAATTCCTATGTAGATTACAATAGTAGGAAAAACGTGTGCTGTTTCATGGGCCGTCCATCACCATAGTATGTGTCAATGGGGCAACTTTGGGGCGCTCTTGTGCCCACGGGTCCAACTTTTACCCCATTGCAGGGTATGTTCTCGCACAGCTTGATAGCCTCTTCAAATGTGGTGATTCACATGTTTCTACGAAATTCTCGCTTTGAGCTACAACTCGTAAGTTGGCCGCAATGTTAAGTCTATGGGATTTTTTTGGCCGATTTTTCGCCCACTGTACGATTATCGTACGCCCGATCGCTTAAAAGATTATAGCACACCATTCCTCAATAGGCCGCACGATTTGACGCCTCATTTATGGGTCTGTGACAAACGGTGCGAGGAGTAGCGAACCGAAGTTTTGTCCAGAAGAAGAATAAGAAGAAGAAGCAGAACTAGAATGTACATTTCCTGAAGAAAATGTGAGTGGTGCTTGGCGTGGCAAAACTCGCTACTTTAGCCAACCAGCATGTCTGTATGATATTATGGAGCTGAGATGTGGCTTCCTTTTATAGTTATATGGTTGCTAGGGTGCTCTAAATGGTTGCTATGGTGCGAGTACACATTTACCATATTGATATTTACAGAGTGATGTCCCCACCCGAGTCAAAAGAGCCCAACCCCATCCTGTACGATGTTCTGATGCTGAGATATGCTTATTTATATAATTGTAATGGTGCTAGGGTACTGTAAATGGTTGCTAGGTGTGGCTATAGAGTTTATTGGGTGATATTTAAAGACTACTTCCTAGTCCATAAATAAAAGAACCAAGCCCTGCGTTTCTATTATGTTTTGGTGCTAGATATTGCTTGTTAATGTTGTAAAAAAACTAGGGTATTGCTATGCGGTGCTAATGTACTCGAAGTGGTTGCTTGGGCAGTTGCTAGGGTACCCAGGATGGTTGCTAAGGTGTTGCTATGCGGTTGCTAGGGTGTTGCAATGTGGTTGCTAGGGTACTATGGGTGGTTGCTAGGGGTACCCATGATGGTTGCTATATGGTTGCTAGGGTGTTGCTATGCAGTTGCTAGGGTACTTGGGGTGGTTGCTAGGGTGTTGCTATGCGGTTGCTAGGGTACCCAGGATGGTTGCTAGGGCCATTGCTATGGACACAGTGTGGTTGCTAAGGTGTTGCTATGCGGTTGCTAGGGTACCCAGGATGTTTGCTAGGGCCGATGCTATGGTACACAGTGTGGTTGCTAAGGTGTTGCTATGCAGTTGCTAGGGTACTCTGGGTGATTGATAGGGACCCGGATGGTGCTAGAGCCGTTGCTAGGGTACACAGTGTGGTTTGCTAAGGTGTTGCTATGCGGTTGCTAGGGTACTCGGGGTGGTTGCTAGGGCCATTGCTAGGGTACCCAGGGTGGTTGCTAGGGTGTTGCTAGCGGTTGCTAGGTAATCAGGGTGGTTGCTAGGGTGTTGCTATTGGTTGCTAGGGTATTCTGGTGGTTGCTATGGTACCTGGGGTGGTTCCTAGGGTGTTGCTAGGCAGTTGTTAGTTGTCACAGATCGTTACTATGGAGTTTTAAAGAGTTCTTTAGCATTAA
The DNA here is from genome assembly GCA_027422415.1 of Schizothorax lantsangensis. Classification (NCBI taxonomy): domain Eukaryota; kingdom Metazoa; phylum Chordata; class Actinopteri; order Cypriniformes; family Cyprinidae; genus Schizothorax; species Schizothorax lantsangensis. The sequence goes on from CM049860.1 coordinate 19,156,499, forward strand.
ATTAGCCTGAATTAGCACTTAGCTAATGACTATTAGCATGTAGCTATTCACTGCTAGCATGACTAGCATGTTTGAAGTCTGGTTTGCTAGCATGAGTCAAAAGAACCAACTACTCATGTCTGTACTATATTCTGATGCAAAGATATCGGTCTTGCTAGACGGTTGCTAGGGTATCTGTTTGGTTGTTAGGGAGTGGCTTGGCAGCTGCCAATGATAATACTCCAAAGGCTGCTTGCCAGTATAAATGATATAACCCAACCCCATGTCTCTATGACATTCAGATTTGAAGATATGCCTCTTTTGTTTGGGTTGCTAGGGTGATCGACAGTGGTTGCTAGGGCATGGCTAGGAGTGTCGATGGTAATCATGATTTGCTGCTTGCGGCCTCTGAGCCGACGTCAAACGAGCCACCCCCATGTCTCTATGACACTGTGATCTAACAGATATCCATCTGGGCTTTTATAATGGCAGTCTATGGGATCAGTTGCTAGGCGCTCTAAATGGTTGCTAGGGCGTGGCTTCACAGCTTCATAATGATTCTGAGAGTCTGATTGGTTGGCTGAGTAAAATGAGCCCACCCCCAAGTCTCTATGATATTGTGAAGCAGAGTTATGTTCAATGCAAAATTCCTATGTAAATTACCATAGTAGGAAAATCATGGGCCGAAATTCATGGGCCGTCCCTCACCATAGTATGTCAATGGGGCAAATTTGGGGCGCTCTTGTGCCCAGGGATACAACTTTTACCCCACTGCGGGGTATGTTCTCGCACAGCTTGATAGCCTCTTCAAATGTGGTGATTCACATGTTTCTACGAAATTCTCGCTCTGAGCTACGACTCGTCAAAGTTGGCTGCAATGTTAAGTCTATGGGATTTTTTGGCCGATTTTTTCGCCCCTGTACGATTATCGTACGCCCGATCGCTTATAAAAGATATAGCACACCATCCTCAATAAGCCGCACGATTTGACGCCTCATTCATGGTCTGTGACAAACGGTGCGGGAGGAGTAGCGAACCGAAGTTTTGTCCAGAAGAAGAATAAGAGAAGAAGCAGAATAATAAGTATGCAAGATAACAATAGTGATGCCTTGCCTTTGGCAAGCACCACTAATAATAAGTATGCAAGATAACAATAGTGATGCCTTGCCTTTGGCAAGCACCACTAATAATAAGTTAAATAGGATTTCAGTAAGTTGGCTTTCACAAGCCAACTTAATAATAATAACTAGATAAAAATTTGTGAACAAACTTTGAAGTTGGCTTGAGAAAGTCTGACCTATTAGAAGTAGTTTGAAAAGCTTGCAGTTTGAAGGTGTTCATTTGAAGAAGTCTGAAGTTTAAATAACACGATAGATAGATAGATAGATAGATAGATAGATAGGAATATTAAATAGATACATAGATAGATAGATAGATAAATAGGAATATTAGAAATATTAGATAGAAATATTAGATAGATAGGAATATTAAATAGATAGATAGATAGATAGAGTAGATAGGGTGGTAAGGTGTTGCTATGCAGTTGCTAAGGAACCCGGGTTGGTTGCTAGGGTGTTGCAATGCGGTTGCTAGGGTATCTGGGTCGGTTGCTAGGATGTTTGCTATGCGGTTGCTAGGGTACCCGGGGTGGTTGCTATTAGGTTGCTATGGTACTCGGGGTGGTTGCTAAGGTGTTGCTATGTGGTTGCTATGGTACCCAGGGTGGTTGCTAAGGTGTTGCTACGCAGTTGCTAAGGTACCCGTGTTGGTTGCTAGGGTGTTGCTACGCAGTTGCTAAGGTACCCGGGGTGGTTGCTAGGGTGTTGCTACACGGTTGCTAGGGGATCTGGGTCGGTTGCTAGGGTGTTGCTATGCGGTTGATATGGAACCTGGGGTGGTTGTTAGGGTGTTGCTATGCGGTTGCTAGGGTAACCGGGTGGTTGCTAGGGTGTTGCTATGCAGTTGCTAGGGTAACCGGGGTGGTTGCTAGGGTGTTGCTAGGGTACCCGGGTGGTTGCTAAGGTGTTGCTATGCGGTTGCTAAGGTACCCAGGAGGTTGCTAGGTGTTGCTATGCAGTTGCTATGGTACCCGGGGTGGTTGCTAAGGAGTTGCTATGCAGTTGCTAGGAGTACTCGGGTGGTTGCTAGGGTACCCGGGTGGTTGCTAAGGTGTTGCTATGGAGTTGCTAGGGTACTCGGGGGTGGTTGCTAGGGTACCCGAGGTGGTTGCCAAGGTGTTGCTATGCGGTTGCTATGGTACCTGGGGTGGTTGCTAGGGTGTTGCTAGGGTACACGGGTGTTGCTATGGTGTTGCTAAGGTGTTGGTAGAGTGTTGCTATGCGGTGGCTAGGGTGCCCAGGGTGGTTGCTAGGTGTTGCTATGCATTTGCTAGGATACCCGGGGTGGTTGCTAGGGCGTTGCTATGTGGTTGCTAAGGTACCCGGGGTGGTAGCATGATTAGCAAGTTACTAGCATTTCGCTAGCATGTTTCTAGCATGATTAGCATGCTACTAGCATGATTAGCAAGTTACTAGCATGTCGCTAGCATGTTTCTAGCATGATTAGCATGCTACTAGCATGTCTCTAGCATGATTAGCATGTTACTAGTATGTCGCCAGCATGTTTCTAGCATGATTAGCAAGTTATTAGCATGTCGCTAGCATGATTAGCATGTGACTAGCATGTCGCTAGCATGTTTTTAGCATGATTAGCATGTTACTAGCATGTCGCTAGTATGTTTCTAGCATGATTAACATGCTACTAGCATGTCGCTAGCATGTTTCTAGCATGATTAGCATGCTACTAGCATGCCACTAGCATGTTTCTAGCATGATTAGCATGCTACTAGCATGTCTCTAGCATGATTAGCATGTTACTAGCATGTCGCTAGCATGTTTCTAGCATGATTAGCATGTCGCTAGCATTTTCTAGCATGATTAGCCAGTTACTAGCATTTGCAGCAGATGATTAGCATGTTGCTAGCATGTTTCAAGCATGATTAGCATGTTACTAGCATGTTGCTAGCATGATTTAGATAGATTAGAAATAGAATTAGATAGAGTGGAAGCTTAAATTAGTTTGAATTGGATAGAATAGTGAAGGGAAGTCTGATTGAGTCTAATGGGCTTCAGTGCGTTTAGATTTGAATTTTGACAGTTGGAGTTTGAATTGTCTTGGCTCATCTGAACATTCCGTCAATGTAAGTCTATGGGATTTTTATGAGTTTAAATCTTCATTTTTATGAAAATCATAAGTCTGATCAGTTAGAAAAGATATAGCACACCCGGCGAGATCAGTCTGAAGATCTGGACTGAGTTTGGAGTTTGTAGAGTTAAAGCTCTAGGAGGAGTAGCAGTCAGAAATTTAGTCTCAGAAGAATAATAATAATAACTAGATAAAAAAGTTTGTCGAGACAAACTTTAAGTTGGCTTGAGAAAGCCGGACCAGAAAGTTTAAAAAAGTTTGAAAAGTTTAAAAAAGTTTGGAAAGTTTTAAAAGTTTAAAAGTTTAGGTTTTAAAAGTTTTAAAAGTTTAAGTTTTATAAGTTTTATAAGTTTTATAAGTTTTAAAAGTTTTAAGTTTGAAGCTTTTCAGTCTGAAATAGTTTAAGTTTTAACAGTTTTAAAAGCTTGAAGTTTGATAGATAAATAGGGTCAGATTATAGATAGATAGACAGATAGATAGATAGATAGATAGGGTCAGATTATAGATAGATAGATAGATAGATGCTACGGACCTCAGAGTGGTTGCTAGGGTATTCTAGGTGGTTGCTAAGATGTTTCTATGCGGTTGCTAGGGTACCCGGGGTGGTTGCTAGGGTGTTCCTAAGTGGTTGCTAAGGTACCCAGGTCGGTTGCTAGGGTCTTGATATGCAGTTGCTAGGGTACCCGGGCTGGTCACTAAGGTGTTGCTATGTGGTTGCTAGGTAGTCAGGTGGTGCTAGGTTGGTTTAGCAAGTGACTAGCATGTTGTTAGCATGACTCGCAAGTGACTAGCATGTCGCTAGCAAGTTTCTAGCATGATTAGCATGTTACTAGCATATCGCTAGCATGTTTCTTAGCATGATTAGCAAGTTATTAGCATGTCGCTAGCATGTTTCTACTAGCATGATTAGCATGTTAATACTTACTAGCATGTCACTATCATGATTAGCATGCTATTAGCATGTTATTAGCATGATTAGCCAGTTATTAGCATGTCGCTAGCATGTTGTTAGCATGTTTCTAGCATGATTAGCATTTTGCTAGCATGATTAGCATGTTACTAGCATGTCACTAATATGTTTCTAGCATGATTAGCATGCTACTAGCATGTCTCTAGCATGATTAGCATGCAACTAGCATGTCGCTAGTATGTTTCTAGCATGATTAGCAAGTTACTAAGCATGTCGCTAGCATGATTAACATGTTACTAGCATGTCGCTAGCATGTTTCTTAGCATGATTAGCATGTTACTAGCATGTCGCTAGCATGTTTCTAGCATGATTAGCATGTCGCTAGCATGATTAGCATGTTACTAGCATGCTGTTAGCATGATTAGCATGTGACTAGCATGTTACTAGCATGATTAAACCAAGTTACTAGCATGTTGCTAGCATGATTAGCATGTTACTAGCATGTCGCTAGCATGTTTCTAACATGATTAACATGCTATTAGCATGTCTCTAGCATGATTAGCATGTTATTAGCATGTCGCTAGCATGTTTTTCTAGCATGATTAGCATTTCGCTAGCATGATTAGCATGTTACTAGCATGTAGCTAGCATGTTTTATAGCATGATTAGCATGCTACTCAGCATGTCTCTAGCATAATTAGCATGTGACTAGCATGTTTTCTAGCATGTTTCTAGCATGATTAGCATGCTACTGCCATGTCTCTAGCTTGATTAGCATGTTACTAGCATGGTCACTAGCATGATTAGCAAGTTACTAGCATGTTGCTAGCATGTTGTTAGCATGATTAGCAAGTTATTAGCATGTTACTAGCATGTTTCTAGCATGATTATAGCATGCTACTAGCATGTCTCTAGCATGATTAGCATGCTACTTAAGCATGTCTCTAGCATGATTAGCATGTTACTAGCATAGTCACTAGCATGATTAGCAAGTTTATTAGCATGTCGCGAGCATGTTTTCTAGCATGATTAGCATGCTACTAGCATGTCTCTAGCATGATTAGCATGTTACTAGCATGTCGCTAGCATGTTTTAGCATGATTAGCATGTTACTAGCTATGTCGGTAGCATGTTTCTAAACATGATTTAGCATGCTATTAGCATGTCTCTAGCAAGATTAGCAAGTTATTAGCATGTTGCTAGCATGATTTAGATAGATTAGAAATAGAATTAGATAGAGTGGAAGCTTAAATTAGTTTGAATTGGATAGAAATAGTACATAGAAGGGAAGTCTGGTTTACTCTAATGGGCTTCAGTTTGTTTAATTTGAATTTTGACAGTTGGAGTTTGAATAGTCTTGGCTCATCTGAACATTCCGTCTTTGTAAGTCTATGTATTTTTTATGATTTTATAATCTTCATTTTATGAAAATCATAAGTATGATCAGTTAGAAAAGATATAGCACACCCGGCGAGAGTTCAGTCTGAAGATCTGGGACTGAGTTTGGAGTCTGTAGAGCGTAAAGCTCTAGGAGGAGTAGCAGTCAGAAATTTAGTCTCAGAAAAGAATTAATAACTAGATAGATAAAGTTTGTGAACAAACTTTGAAGTTGCTTGAGAAAGTCTGACCTATTAGAAGTAGTTTGAAGGTGTTCATTTGAAGTCTGAAGTTTTAAATGTTTTAAAAGTTTTAAGGTTGAAGCTCTTCAGTCTGAAATAGTTTGAAGTTTAACAGTTTTAAATGCTTAAAATTTTGATTATAGATTAGATAGGGTCAGATTATAGATAGATAGATAGAGTCAGATTATAGATAGATAGAATAGATAGGAAATATTTTGATAGATAGAAATATTAGATAGATAGATAGATAGATAGATAGGAATATTAAATAGATATGATAGAGTAATAGGGTGGTAAGGTGTTTGCTATGCAGTTGCTAAGGAACCCGGGTTGGTTGCTAGGGTGTTGCAATGGCGGTTGCTAGGGTATCTGGTCGGTTGCTAGGATGTTGCTATGCGGTTGCTAGGGTACCCGGGGTGGTTGCTATGATACACCAGGGTGGTTGCTAAGGTGTTGCTACGCAGTTGCTAAGGTACCCGGGTGGTTGCTAGGTTTGCTACGCAGTTGCTAAGGTACCCGGGGTGGTTGCTAGGGTGTTTGCTACGCGGTTGCTAGGGGATCTGGTCGGTTGCTAGGGGTTGCTATGCGGTTGCTAGGGAACCTGGGTGGTTGCTAGGGTGTTGCTATGCGGTTGCTAGGGAACCTGGGGTGGTTGCTAGGGTGTTGCATGCGGTGCTAGGATAACCAGGTGGTTGCTAGGGTGATGCTAGGGTACCCGGGGTGGTTGCTAAGGTGTTGCTATGCGGTGTTAAGGTACCCGGTGGTTTGCTAGGGTGTTGCTATGCGGTTGCTATGCGGTTGCTATGGTACCCGGGTGGTTGCCTAAGGTGTTGCTATGCAGTTGCTAGGGTACTCGGGATGGTTGCTAGGGTACCCCGGGGTGGTTGCTAAGGTGTTGCTATGGAGTTGCTAGGGTACTCGGGGTGGTTGCTAGGTACCCGAGGTGGTTGCCAAGGTGTTGCTATGCGGTTGCTATGGTACCTGGGGTGGTTGCTAGGGTGTTGCTAGGGTACCCAGGGTGGTTGCTAAGGTGTTGCTATGCAGTTGCTAAGGTACCCGGGGTGGTTGCTAGGGTGCTGCTATGCAGTTTCTATGTGGTTGCTATGGTACCCAGGGTGGTTGCTAAGGTGTTGCTATGCAGTTGCTAGGGTACTCGGGGTGGTTGGTAGGGTACCCGGGGTGGTGCTAAGGTGTTTGCTATGCGGTTGCTAGGGTACCTGAGGTGGTTGCCAAGGTGTTGCTATGCGGTTGCTATGGTACCTGGGGTGGTTGCTAGGGTGTTTGCTAGGGTACACGAGGTGGTTGCTATGGTGTTGCTAAGGTGTTGCTAGCATGATTAGCATGCTATTAGCATGTCTCTAGCATGATTAGCATGTTACTAGCATGTCACTAGCATGTTTCTAGCATGATTAGCATGTTGTTAGCATGATTAGCAAGTTACTAGCATGTCACTAGCATGTTTCTAGTATGATTAGCATGTTACTAGCATGTCGCTAGCATGTTTCTAACATGATTAGCATGCTATTAGCATGTCTCTAGCATGATAGCATGTACTAGCATGTCACTAACATGTTCTAGCATGATTAGCATGTTGTTAGCATGATTAGCAAGTTACTAGCATGTCACTAGCATGTTTCTAGCATGATTATCAAGTTACTAGCATGTCGCTAGCATTATTAGCATGTTACTAGCATGTCGCTAGCATGTTTCTAGCATGATTAGCATGTTACTTACTAGCATGTTGCTAGCATGTTTTTAACATGATTAGTATGCTATTAGCATGTCCTAAGCATTATTAGCATGTTACTAGCATGTCGCTAGCATGTTATTAGCATGATAAGCAAGTTATTAGCATGTCGCTAGCATGTTTCTAGCATGATTAGCATTTTGCTAGCATGATTAGCAAGTTACTAACAGCATGTCGCTAGCATGTTGTTAGCATTATTAGCATGTTTACTAGCATATCACTATAGCATTATTAGCAAGTTACTAGCATGTCGCTAGCATGTTATTAGCATGATAAGCAAGTTATTAGCATGTCGCTAGCATGTTTCTAGCATGATTAGCATTTGCTAGCATGATTAGCAAGTTACTAGCATGTTGTTAGCATGATTCTAGCATTATTAGCATGTTACTAGCATGTTTAAAGCATGATTAGCATGTTGCTAGCATGATTTAGATAGATTAGAAATAGAATTAGATAGAGTGGAAGCTTAAATTAGTTTGAATTGGATAGAAATAGTACATAGAAGGGAAGTCTGATTGAGTCTAATGGGCTTCAGTGCGTTTAGATTTGAATTTTGACAGTTGGAGTTTGAATAGTCTTGGCTCATCTGAACATTCCGTCAATGTAAGTCTATGGGATTTTTATGAGTTTTAATCTTTATTTTTATGAAAATCATAAGTCTGATCAGTTAGAAAAGATATAGCACACCCTAGGCGAGATCAGTCTGAAGATCTGGACTGAGTTTGGAGTCTGTAGAGTTAAAGCTCTAGGAGGAGATAGAGTTGTAAATTTAGTCTCAGAAGAATAATAGTTTGAAGTTTAACAGTTTTAAATGCTTAAAATTTGATTGATAGATAGATAGGGTCAGATTATAGATAGATAGATAGAGTCAGATTATAGATAGATAGATAGGAATATTAGATAGATAGAAATATTAGATAGATAGATAGATAGATAGATAGATAGGAATATTAAATAGATAGATAGATAGAGTAGATAGGGTGGTAAGGTGTTGCTATGCAGTTGCTAAGGAACCCGGTTGGTTGCTAGGGTGTTGCAATGCGGTTGCTAGGGTATCTGGGTCGGTTGCTAGGATGTTGCTATGCGGTTGCTAGGGTACCCGGGGTGGTTGCTATGATACCCAGGGTGGTTGCTAAGGTGTTGCTACGCAGTTGCTAAGGTACCCTGGTTGGTTGCTAGGGTGTTGCTACGCAGTTGCTAAGGTACCCGGGGTGGTTGCTAGGGTGTTGCTACGCGGTTGCTAGGGGATCTTGGTCGGTTGCTAGGGTGTTGCTATGCGGTTGCTAGGGAACCTGGGGGTGGTTGCTAGGGTGTTGCTATGCGGTTGCTAGGGAACCTGGGGTGGTTGCTAGGGTGTTGCTATGCGGTTGCAAGGATAACCAGGGTGGTTGCTAGGGTGTTGCTAGGGTACCCGGGTGGTTGCTAAGGTGTGGCTATGCGTTATGTTAAGGTAACCCGTGTTTGCTAGGGGTAGCTAATGGCGGTTGCTATGCGTTGCTATGGTACCCGGGGTGGGTTGCTAAGGTGTTGCTATGCAGTTGCTAGGGTACTCGGATGGATGTAGGGTACCCGGGTGGTGAAGGTGTTGCTTTGGAGGTTCTGGGTAACTCGGTGTGTGGTTGCTAGGGTACCCGAGGTGGTCCCACTCTGCCAAGGTGTTGCTATGCGGTTGCTATGGTACCTGGGGTGGTGCTAGAGTGTGTGCAATGGTACCCAGGGTGGTTGCTAAGGTGTTGCTATGCAGTTGCTAAGGTACCCGGGGTGGTTGCTAGGGTGCTGCTATGCAGTTTCTATGTGGTTGCTATGGTACCCAGGGTGGTTGCTAAGGTGTTGCTATGCAGTGCTAGGGACTGGGGGTGGTTGGTAGGGTACCCGGGGTGGTTGCTAAGGTGTTGCTATGCGGTTGCTAGGGTACCTGAGGTGGTTGCCAAGGTGTTGCTATGCGGTTGCTATGGTACCTGGGGTGGTTGCTAGGGTGTTGCTAGGGTACACGAGGTGGTTGCTATGGTGTTGCTAAGGTGTTGCTAGCATGATTAGCATGCTATTAGCATGTCTCTAGCATGATTAGCATGTTACTAGCATGTCACTAGCATGTTTCTAGCATGATTTGATGTGGTTATCATGATTACAATTTAGGCATGTCACTTAAGCATTTCTAGTATGTTAGCATGTTACTTAGCATGTCGCTAGCATGTTTCTACATGATTAGCATGCTAATTAGCATGTCTCTAGCATGATTAGCATGATACTTTACTAGCATGTCACTAACATGTTCTCTAGCATGATTAGCATGTTGTTAGCATGATAGCATGTTATAGCATGTCACTACATGTTTCTAGCTTGATTTCAAGTTACTAGCATGTCGCTAGCATTATTAGCATGTTTACTAGCATGTCGCTAGCATGTTTTCTAGCATGATTAGCATGTTACTAGCATGTTGCTAGCATGTTTTTTAATTTTAACATGATTAGTATGCAATTAGCATGTCGCTAGCATTATTTAGCATGTTACTAAGCATGTCGCTAGCATGTTATTAGCATGATAAGCAAGTTATTAGCATGTCGCTAGCATGTTTCTAGCATGATTAGCATTTTGCTAGCATGATTAGCAAGTTACTAGCATGTCGCTAGCATGTTGTTAGCATTATTAGCATGTTACTAGCATATCACTAGCATTATTAGCAAGTTACTAGCATGTCGCTAGCATGTTATTAGCATGATAAGCAAGTTATTAGCATGTCGCTAGCATGTTTCTAGCATGATTAGCATTTTGCTAGCATGATTAGCAAGTTACTAGCATGTTGTTAGCATGATTCTAGCATTATTAGCATGTTACTAGCATGTTTAAAGCATGATTAGCATGTTGCTAGCATTATTTAGATAGATTAGAAATAGAATTAGATAGAGTGGAAGCTTAAATTAGTTTGAATTGGATAGAAATAGTACATAGAAGGGAAGTCTGATTGAGTCTAATGGGCTTCAGTGCGTTTAGATTTGAATTTTGACAGTTGGAGTTTGAATAGTCTTGGCTCATCTGAACATTCCGTCAATGTAAGTCTATGGGATTTTTATGAGTTTTAATCTTTATTTTTATGAAAATCATAAGTCTGATCAGTTAGAAAAGATATAGCACACCCGGCGAGATCAGTCTGAAGATCTGGACTGAGTTTGGAGTCTGTAGAGTTAAAGCTCTAGGAGGAGATAGAGTTGTAAATTTAGTCTCAGAAGAATAATAATAACTAGATAAAAAAGTTTGTGAACAAACTTTGAAGTTGGCTTGAGAAAGTCTGACCTATTAGAAGTAGTTTGAAGGTGTTCATTTGAAGTCTGAAGTTTTAAAAGTTTTAAAAGTTTTAAGTTTGAAGCTCTTCAGTCTGAAATAGTTTGAAGTTTAACAGTTTTAAATGCTTAAAATTTGATTGATAGATAGATAGGGTCAGATTATAGATAGATAGATAGAGTCAGATTATAGATAGATAGATAGGAATATTAGATAGATAGAAATATTAGATAGATAGATAGATAGATAGATAGATAGGAATATTAAATAGATAGATAGATAGAGTAGATAGGGTGGTAAGGTGTTGCTATGCAGTTGCTAAGGAACCCGGGTTGGTTGCTAGGGTGTTGCAATGCGGTTGCTAGGGTATCTGGGTCGGTTGCTAGTATGTTGCTATGCGGTTGCTAGGGTACCCGGGGTGGTTGCTATGATACCCAGGGTGGTTGCTAAGGTGTTGCTACGCAGTTGCTAAGGTACCCGGGTTGGTTGCTAGGGTGTTGCTACGCAGTTGCTAAGGTACCCGGGGTGGTTGCTAGGGTGTTGCTACGCGGTTGCTAGAGGATCTTGGTCGGTTGCTAGGGTGTTGCTATGCGGTTGCTAGGGAACCTGGGGTGGTTGCTAGGGTGTTGCTATGCGGTTGCTGGGGAACCTGGGGTGGTTGCTAGGGTGTTGCTATGCGGTTGCTAGGATAACCAGGGTGGTTGCTAGGGTGTTGCTAGGGTACCCGGGGTGGTTGCTAAGGTGTTGCTATGCGGTTGCTATGCGGTTGCTATGGTACCCGGGGTGGTTGCTAAGGTGTTGCTATGCAGTTGCTAGGGTACTCGGGATGGTTGCTAGGGTACCCGGGGTGGTTGCTAAGGTGTTGCTATGGAGTTGCTAGGGTACTCGGGGTGGTTGCTAGGGTACCCGAGGTGGTTGCCAAGGTGTTGCTATGCGGTTGCTATGGTACCTGGGGTGGTTGCTAGGGTGTTGCTAGGGTACCCAGGGTGGTTGCTAAGGTGTTGCTATGCAGTTGCTAAGGTACCCGGGGTGGTTGCTAGGGTGTTGCTATGCAGTTTCTATGTGGTTGCTATGGTACCCAGGGTGGTTGCTAAGGTGTTGCTATGCAGTTGCTAGGGTACTCGGGGTGGTTGGTAGGGTACCCGGGGTGGTTGCTAAGGTGTTGCTATGCGGTTGCTAGGGTACCTGAGGTGGTTGCCAAGGTGTTGCTATGCGGTTGCTATGGTACCTGGGGTGGTTGCTAGGGTGTTACTAGGGTACACGGGGTGGTTGCTATGGTGTTGCTAAGGTGTTGCTAGCATGATTAGCATGCTATTAGCATGTCTCTAGCATGATTAGCATGTTACTAGCATGTCACTAGCATGTTTCTAGCATGATTAGCATGTTGTTAGCATGATTAGCAAGTTACTAGCATGTCACTAGCATGTTTCTAGTATGATTAGCATGTTACTAGCATGTCGCTAGCATGTTTCTAACATGATTAGCATGCTATTAGCATGTCTCTAGCATGATTAGCATGTTACTAGCATGTCACTAACATGTTTCTAGCATGATTAGCATGTTGTTAGCATGATTATCAAGTTACTAGCATGTCACTAGCATGTTTCTAGCATGATTATCAAGTTACTAGCATGTCGCTAGCATTATTAGCATGTTACTAGCATGTCGCTAGCATGTTTCTAGCATGATTAGCATGTTACTAGCATGTTGCTAGCATGTTTTTAACATGATTAGTATGCTATTAGCATGTCGCTAGCATTATTAGCATGTTACTAGCATGTCGCTAGCATTTTATTAGCATGATAAGCAAGTTATTAGCATGTCGCTAGCATGTTTCTAGCATGATTAGCATTTTGCTAGCATGATTAGCAAGTTACTAGCATGTCGCTAGCATGTTGTTAGCATTATTAGCATGTTACTAGCATGTCGCTAGCATGTTATTAGCATGATAAGCAAGTTATTAGCATATCGCTAGCATGTTTCTAGCATGATTAGCATTTTGCTAGCATGATTAGCAAGTTACTAGCATGTTGTTAGCATGTTTAGCAAGTTACTAGCATGTTACTAGCATGTTTAAAGCATGATTAGCATGTTGCTAGCATGATTTAGATAGATTAGAAATAGAATTAGATAGAGTGGAAGCTTAAATTAGTTTGAATGGGATAGAAATAGTACATAGAAGGGAAGTCTGATTGAGTTTAATGGGCTTCAGTGTGTTTAGATTTGAATTTTGACAGTTGGAGTTTGAATAGTCTTGGCTCATCTGAACATTCCGTCAATGTAAGTCTATGGGATTTTTATGAGTTTTAATCTTTATTTTTATGAAAATCATAAGTCTGATCAGTTAGAAAAGATATAGCACACCCGGCGAGATCAGTCTGAAGATCTGGGCTGAGTTTGGAGTCTGTAGAGTTAAAGCTCTAGGAGGAGATAGAGTTGTAAATTTAGTCTCAGAAGAATAATAATAATAAGAAGTTTAAATAGGATTTCAGTAAGTTGGCTTTCACAAGCCAACTTAATAAGAAGTTTAAATAGGATTTCAGTAAGTTGGCTTTCTCAAGCCAACTTAATAATAATAATAAGTTTAAATAGGATTTCAGTAAGTTGGCTTTCACAAGCCAACTTAATAAAACAAATGTCTTATGACATTTGCAGTTTTCACAGAAAATGAATTACACTGTGAGCGAGTTACAAAACCAAAAACAAAACAAATGGGCAGAGAAGAAAATATATAATCAAGAAACCATCCGTTGGGCCTTTTGGATCTGGACTAGAAGTTATTTTTGTATTGCCTTTTTTTGCCGTTAAAGCCATCTCCGTTCCCGAATCTCCATTTTGCCCTGCGTGGAATCGTCCAGCCGCTCTGTATAATCACACACACACAAAATAAGCAGCATCTCTGTCTTTGTCATAACCACTGTGAGCATGTCGGTTGAGATTTTAAAGACTATCATTTCCTCTTTCTTTGGGAACTTCCCAATGTGAAGAAGGCCTTTGAAAGCCTTCCAGTGAATCTTATTAAAGAAATGTCATATAATTCAATTCTTTTTTCCCCTTTTTCTCTTACTAGCAAGCTTGGTCTGGTCATAGATCTCCGCTCGCTGGTTGGCGGAACATCTGGTTGTAATGTGCATTGATGCTGGGCACTCTTTTTTGCTGTCTGTTTTTTAGGGCAGACACACAGAAAAAGAAAACGTTTGTGCTCTAGAGACATAAAAATAAATCTCTCAAGCATGAACTCTGGGGCAATATCAGCTTCTCTGCATTTCTATCTTTAGGACTTCTGTCAGAGAAAAAGCAATGACGCCTTTGTTCCGAGTCTAGAGGAGTCTTCATTTTTTCCCTAATAACATTGGATAATAAGAATACAAATGACAATGTATTTATAACCCTTATAAATTAAGAATGAACTGCCTTTTGACCAGTATGCACTTAAGCTTTTTAAAGGATAGTTCATCTAAATATGAAAATGCTCAGATTCTCATGTTTATCCAAACCTGTATGACTTACTTTTTTCCATGGAAAATGTGTTTTCTTTCTCCCTCTTTCTCTTTTCCTTTTTTCCTGTTTGTTTAATAGACAGATTTGCATGACATTGGTCATACTGTAAACACTGAGTTTGTTCAGGGTGGTTGGTGAATATGACACTGTACCCTCTGGTGTGGATTATTCTGTCTTTGTGATTTCACAGTGTGATTCATTACGGACTTAGTGAGTGGAACAGAGCATTTAATGTGTTTCACTCATATAAACAGATACAATGAACAAACCACTGGCTCCCCTACCATAGAGAAAAAGGTAAACTGGACAACTGGTTTCTCTTGGGAATGTAAATAAACTTTGTAAATTGGAATTGACAGTTGTCCAGAGTCCGGCAAGTCAGTGTCACTGTTAAAAAATAACCTGTTTCCAAGAAAGCCAGAGTCTACCTGTCTGAGAGAACACTGACAAAACGGGTTATACTCCATCAGGTCTGCAATGAACAACATTTTTTTCCATGTCTTTCACTCACAGTAATCATACAGCTACAGGCCATGAACTATTATGACTTCATGGTAGGATAATTCTTCAACTAGGGGCCTGTTTGACTACTTGAAAGCTTCTTCAAACTATGTTCATCTGCATTAAAACATTTGTCACATTCCTAGAATAAAGATCTGATCATGGCTTTGTGACTTTGATAAAGTTATATCTATACACACACACATATTAATATATGAGTATATTAATTATTTACTGCAATTAATGAGAAACAATAGAAAGTTAAATCTATTATATCCTGTACAGCTTGACAGTACAACAACAAAACCTTAAAACATTTACATTTAATCATTTATCAGGCGCTTTTATCCAAAGCGACTTACAATTGAGGAATACAACAAGCGATGAGGAATACAAGCGATTCAAAACAACATTCACTTTAAAATTATCCTAGATAACATAAACATTTCGCCAATTGAAGATTTATCCATAAAAGAAAACAGACACATATAAACAAGGCTAGAAACTGTAAAAACGTAAATAATGAGGAGATAAGCAACACAGACAGAGACGTAGAGTGAAGTAGTTATCTGCTGATTCTGGCCATTTGTTGATGGTGAGGTAAACCAGTTTCACTGGAACGGCAGAGACACTGAGGCTACACGGTAATGTCCCTGGCTGGGGTAATGAGTGCCCTCAGGTCAGTCTAGAGCACTGGCACCATTGTACACACACACAAATACACACACATGTTTTTCTCCCCCTCTCGTGAGCTCAGGTAATAACCGTAAGTAGTCAGGCTGTGATTATGTTGCAGAAAGACTCTAAATTAAAGGATAGGGCACAGCAGGCATTCATGACAGGCTCTTTTTATGTACTCCTATAGAGGACTGCCTTTACAGTTGCCCTTACACCACCTTCCATTAAAGCCTTTCTGATTACAATGATACAATTGGTGCCATTGGGCTCCTCTGATATTTCAGCCACATTTAGTAGACCACAAGACTAAAAAAAAGCCATTCTTTGATAATCATAACTGTGTTAATTAGTTTTTAATATCTTAACTATCTTTCATGTGAACATACAAACTGTGTTATTTTCTTTTTAAATTTTTTACTTGTATTTGACACATTCAAAAAAGCCAACTTTAGTATGCTGAGTCACATGCATATGCAAATATGATATTGAGGGTTTCCAAATACTGTTTAAAAGTGTATCAATATTCCAGATATTGTATCAAGCTTTAGTGAGTAGCAAGAAGGAGTAAGCTATAATTTACTCCCCAAATCTAACTTCTCTACAACCTCAGTTTATGGAAAGGGGACATGAAAAAAAGTAGGGTGTGTCATTAGAATCAGATTATGGCTGAGGAAGATTATAGGCTCTTCTGAAGCAGACGGAAAGATATAGACATTGGAAGATGAGGCAAAAGAGAAAGGAGGCAAAAAAGAGTGATAGAGAGACAGCGAAGTGGGAAAAGTAAAAACACTGAACATTTGTGTTTGTGCCGAATGCGAAGGATTTTAAAAAGAATTTGAGGAATTAAACCATTGCTCTCTGCTTGCTTATTCATGTTCAGTGTTATTATCGTGGCATGAGAGTTGACGGCATGATGAGAGGGATTTCCCCTTAAACACACACACACACACACACACACACACACACACACACACACACACACACACACACACACACACACACACACACACACACACACACACACACACACACACACACACACACACACACACACACACACACAGACACACACACACACACACACACACACACACACACACACACACACACACACACACACACACACACACTGTGGGTAATAACAGGCAGACTACGCCTTATCTATGGGACAGTTTGACACCTGTGTGTCTCTTGGTCATTGTTTTGATAAACTCACTCGCACTTAGGTGACACAATGGCACAGAAATTTCACTCAAACACTCAGAAACAACCACGCACACACCTGCAGGCCTGTCTCATCCACATAATGGATATTTTTAGACATTTACAGGTGTATTGTGTATAGATACCTGGCTTGATTCCGTACTGACAGTCATTTCCGTCCATCAGAGCCAGTTGCTGTCAAAAGCACGTCTTTTGTTTTTGAGAATCATATGGTTTCCTCCTCTATAAATGTGAGATAGCATTTAAAATAAGAAATAAAGTTATATTGTGAGATATAAAGTCCTAATTACCAAAAAACATAAATGATATTCATATAGTGAAATAAAGTTATAAGTACAAGAAATAACGTTGTAAATGCACGGGAGCTATAAAATCACAATTAAAAGACTGTCACATTTATGAGAAATCACATTGACTTTTTTATTTTATTTAGAAATGTTTCTTCATATAGAAACAACACACTGAGACACTGTCTTAGCAAGAAAGAACAGTCAAACTTTATTTTAAGGTCCAGTTCTCACTATTAACAAACCATCAACTACGACTTTTGTCTCAATAAACTCCTAATTTGCTGCTTATTAATAGTTATTAAAGTAGTTGTTAAGTTAAGGTATTAGGGATGTAGAATATGGTCATGCAGAATATGTGCTTTATAATACAGGCCAATATGTTTATAATAGGCATGCTAATAAGCAACTAGTTAATAGTGAAAATTGGTCCCTATACTACAGTGTTATTGAAAGAACCAATCAATATGCAGATATTATGATGACATCATTGTTTACGTCTTGTAAATTTACAGTGAAGCTTTAAGATGACACAGTTACACGTTACTGTACTTACTATAGTAATAACAGTAAATGATGCATAATTCTAAGTAACTAACCCCTAAACAAACCCTAACTTTGACTCTACAGTAAGTACATGTAGTTCATTAAAATCACTCAGTACCTATTTGTGTAATTATACTGTAACCACGTCACCGTATAGTAAAGTGCTACCAAATTTAATCTTTAATATCTAAAAAATTATAATGTTTAAAAAAAAAAAATAACTCACCAAATGCTGAAATCATCTAAAAAACTAGAAGCTAAATAATTATGGCTAGGAGTTTAGAAAAAACCCAAACCAGAATGTTTGAGGAATATCAAAATACCAAAGCACCACTTTTCATACAGTTCTACCAGGTGGAGTCTTGGTATTTGTGGATGCATGAATCAAAGTAATTATTATACAGTCTAGACTCAGTAAAGCTTTGATCCAAACAGGAAGACATTTGATTGAAATCAAAGGCATTTAGATGAGGTGATTTGACAGCTACATGATGCTAATGGCAGTTAAAAACATTGTTTAGCTGTTTTACTATCATTTAGCAGTGAACTGTAAATGCTGGTTAAGATGGCCGTGACACTTTAACAGAGGTGAGAGAAGGAGGTTAAAAGCTTGAGGCTGACTGCTTGAGTAATTTATGAAGAAGATGTTGAGCACTTCCAGGCATAGTTACAGACACCTCTCTTCAGACTTGACCAGTGGCGTCTCTCCTGTCATGCGTACGGGGCCCTGAGGGTCACATAGGTACTGAACATCAATCAAAAGTCTAGAATTGGCAGCACGACAAACACAGAAAAAAACTGGCATTGGTAAGATGTTTTTGAAAGAAGTCTGCTCTCTGAGGCTGCATTGATTTGATCAAAATACATTATAACATTTTATATTACATTCATGCTGATTTGGTGCTTGCTGTCATATTATAATATTCTCATTATCATCAATGTTGAAAAGTTGTGCTGCATAATATTTTTTTGTGTAAACCGTGATATTTTAAGATTCTTTAAAGAACATATATACTATATATATTATACTAAGTATATACCATGCATATATAAAAATGTAGTATGTATGCATGTGTGCATGAGAGAGAGTGAATGGATGAATAAAGCAGGGTAATGTGAGCGGTCTAAGGTTTGAGTTAGACCAGATGTCCTGACCTTTGG
This sequence comes from Schizothorax lantsangensis, assembly GCA_027422415.1. NCBI lineage: Eukaryota > Metazoa > Chordata > Actinopteri > Cypriniformes > Cyprinidae > Schizothorax > Schizothorax lantsangensis. Next base: position 19,175,135 of record CM049860.1, read on the forward strand.
TTATAAGATACAGCTCTACTCCCTACAGGAAGACAGAGATGGATAAGGTGAGCTCAGAGCCACACACAAACACACACTATTTTGGGGCACGTTTGCGCTCTTTCATCCGCTGTGTTCCCACTTTTACATATTCTAATGACTCTCTTTAGCAGTGATGCTGAGGGAAGAATTATTTTTTTTTTTTAATCTCATATCAATCTTTAACCTCCTTGCCAAAGTTCCTGGTATGACTTTGATGTCTGTTTTCCATAGATCAGTGAGAATGATAGGCAGACAGACATGCTGTTTTAGTAATATACTATTTATGGCGATCATTTATGTTTTATCCACTGCCGCTTCAAACAAAGAACTCTATATTTAGCTTTTATGATCTGAACAGAGGTTCATACTCACAGTAGCTTGCTTTCCCAGCACACTTGCAAAGTTTAAACCTATCATTTGCTTATGGTTACCTTGAAAGGCAAATACATTACAGAGTGGGATGGAGGGGTTTGATGGACAAAGGCTCTAATCAAACACTGAATCACAGGTAAACACAGTGTGTGGTACGTGTACTACCAGTGGCCCACGGAGTTCCTCCAGGTGGTTTATTTCTTATTTTCGATCAGTTTTTTTATACAGCTTTGTGCATCTAATCATTATCGTGTAAAACTTTATAGTTTTCATTAATTATTTGTATTTAATAAACACCCACATCCAAAAGAAAGAATAGAAAAGCACTTCTGGATCTAAGACTACATTTTTTCCCCAGTGCCAGTTGGTTTTAGGCATTTTTGGTGATAACAGGTCCAAGTCCATTTAAGGCAAGTCAGCATATGTTGTATATGTAGTGTATAATGGATAGAACTGGTCTCTTATTTTCACTAAATATTTTTTATAGCATCTTCCTGTGTCTAAGCCTCACAGCAAGACTAGTAAAACCAAGGTCCTTTCATTTGTTATCGTGCTAGAACAGTTCGTTTTTACAAATAAAACATAAAAACTATAATCTCTGCTACTCTGAATACAGTGTTTAGAAATGCAATGTTTATGGCAGGCCTATGTTTATGTGATTATAATGCTATATGTTTCAAATGACTGATGGGAGTATAATTGTGTACCAGTCCACTGGGGTCGATCTGATTAGAAATGAGGATTTTGGGCTAACCGGCAACGTTGGTGGTTGCTTGAGCATTTCTAAGTGTTTGCAAACTATATTTTTGCTGTTGTTAGGGTTTTTGTTATTATGTCGAATTGTTATGAGATGCACCTAAGATCTTCCAAACATGAAAAAGGCAGCATGAAAGTGCAAAACTCTGTCAAACATGGGATTACAAGCTACTAAATGTTACTGAATATAATAAGAAATACAAATTGCTGTGATAAAACCTTGTCTTCATCCTTGAGTGCAATCGTAGCATCGTCTCTGCTGCAACAGCTTGACTACACTGAACGCTTCAAAGAGAAAGTTCTAAATCCATTTGGACTGTTGTCCGAAGTAGTGCAAACTTGTGGTGTATGTCAGAAAAAAAATATGGCAGTTTACTGTTTGTTGTTAGTTTTTGTAGGCCAAAACCAAGAAATGAGTTAACATTTTAGCACTTATGATTCCATCTTTTTTTAAAGTCAATGTTTTTTTTTTAACAGGTTTTTGGTTAAATGCTTGAAATAAGATCTGTGGTTAACTATAACACAAATGACATCAAGTAATACTACCATGTGATTTTTCTTTTACTTGTTTTGAAAAGGCAAACTATAGTGGCTAAATGGGACTACATAGTGTTGTCAGGAGGTGACATAGAAGTCATGTGATCATGGTGTAGATAGTTACGTTTAGCTTTTTACTTCTGGCGACTTTATTTAGGCTTCAAAATTCATAAAAGTTTTGTTCATTTGTGAAGAGTATCCTTATGAACAAAAAGTGTAAGAATCATAATATTTGTTGGTAACAGAGCATATTTTCTGCAATAATCCAAAAGCTAATGGAAAAATCCTAATGGGTGTCTGTCAGGGTGATTCTAACTTCCTGTTTGGACTACAACATTCGTCATCCCTGCAGCACTCATGCAAATTCAATCATCCTAAATACGAACTAAAGAAAGATCTGTTTAAATTGCATGTAATGGAAAGGTTAGAGACTATTTTAAATAAAAAAAATAAAAAAAATACTACTTTAACCACATTCACACTGCACGTTGGTCCCTGAAAATTGCCAGAAAATTGCCGGAGTGCCTTCTGTGTGAACGCAAACACGTCCCGGGATTAGTTCCGGGATTGATCCCGGGTTGGGACCTAGTAACATTGCCGGGTTCAGACCCGGAACGAGCGCTGTGTGAACAAAAGCCGGATCAATGCCGTAAAGGGTGCGTCGTAGTGATGACGCACTTTATCGTTCGACAGTTTTACCGGGTGTTTTGAAGGCAGATCAACATTCACACGACGAAAAATATGTAAACTGGAATGAAGCAGCGATCAGGGAGCTCCTCACTATCAGCGCTGAAGCTGAAATCATTCTCCAGTTTAGTGAAATGGTGAGCGCGCATTATACACGTCACATGAAAGGTCACGTGTCTTTACGGAATCTTTACGGGTTGTGTGTGAATGCACGCACATATTCCGGAAAATCACTGGCAGTGTGAATGCAGCAAATCTGACGATCCGGGAACAAATGCCGGAACACATTACCCGTGTATTTTCCGGAATCTCTGTGTGAAAGGGGCTCTAGATATCAGAACTTTTGGGAAATGTGCCACAGGGATTATGTACAATTTGTTACATTATGTTCTATTTAGTAATCTGGTCTTCATTCTTGTGTTTATCCTGTCAATACAACATAAAAAAATACAACCGTAAAAGTACAAATGTATAAACAAACACATTATCTTGTTGCTAAGCTCTTAGGGCTTGCCTATTTCCTTTCATTCCTATAACTATTATCCACTCTGAACATTAGATTCCCACTCCTCCAGACCGTACACACCCCCTTCATCCCTCAAACCCCGTCCCCTCAGACCTACATTCCAGCATTTCACAGCCATAAACAACTATCAAGTTAATGGCTAAAAAAATCATTAAAATGAGAACATCTGGGTAACACAGGCAACCAATCAGAAAGGCAGGGTGGGAGTGAAGCCCCGAACCGTGACCTGTGATTGGTCAGGCCCGGGCCTCGCACCTTGTTAAATCAGTTCCTCTCATGTGCACGGGCTTTATAGAGCATTTAGAGAGGGTAAGAACCAGCGGGACGTGGATGGAAGGAGGGGGAGATGCGAGTGAGGGCTACAGGCCCTCTCAAACACACACTCGCGCACACACACACAGACAGATGGTAACAGTTAGCCGTGCAGTGGTAGCAGCAGTCGGCTTCTCTGTTCTTCAGTTCTTTATGTTCTAAATCAGAAGCAGCCTGTAGCCTGGCCCGTAATTTGGAGCTCGCTACAGTTTTAAGATGTCACTGGAAATTGAGGTGGAAAAATTGTTTAGAAAATGAACTGAGGGAATAGGCTGCGGTGCAGGAAGAATTGCATAATTAAAGGAGAAGAAGAGTCTGGCCTTTTTCAATCAGCCTCCTTCATTCTCTCTCTCTTGCTCCGTCTGTGTCGCTCTCTATTCCTCTCCCTCCCCCTCTCGTATTTGACTTTTCCAAATGTATGAATGTGGCTATTGAACTAGAGGGGTACGAGAGATAAAGCTGTCGAAAGCTTTCAGCTGAAATGAATCTTTAGAGCTGAACTGAATGAGTGTGTCTTACAGCTGGCATTTTTTCGGGCATGACAGAAGATTCACTCAGGCATTAGAGTGGCTTCATGTGTCCCATTTAGTGCTGTTAACCTCAAGTGCATTTTGACACCTGTTGCTATGTTTAAAGGCGTTTCTAAAAGACAAAACAAAATAGTTTGCTAGCACATTCACGCATACACACTTAATGTGACAAAGTTAGTTTTAAAAAGACCATTTCATGCCGCTCCACTTTAGACAAGAAATCAACGGAGAAGATTATTAGAGAATAAAGGCTTATATTGTGCCTGTTCCTTATACAAACTTTATCAAAGAAAACTGCTATACTACTAAGTATACTACTATTATATTTATAGTATAATAATTTTTATTGGACTACTTTTATGATACTCTTATAGTGCTTTTTCCTTAATGCAATATAGCAGCATAACTCAGCATCCTTTTTGAATGGAAAAGAGCAGCTTGGATATTCTACGTATAGTGTAACATCTTATTTTGGGTTTCACGTCAGAAGGAAAATAAGTACAGCGTCATAAATTCTAGTAAATAATGGCAACATATAATGACGTATACTTTGATACTTTAGCTGTGTAAATATTTAAGTGTAAACGTCTGCATTTGTGTATGTTTGCATTGTACATAGCTTTGTGTGTATGGTTAGGTAAAATATTATTTTACAATTAAAGAGCTGCTAGTGAAATGTTGAATCACAGTCATGGATAAATAACGGGTCACAGTGACATTTCAGACTGCTTCAATCATTATACCCTGTCTCTCGTTTTACTTATTTCTCGCATTGCCATATATTTTGAAAAATGAAATATACACAGATCTTCATTTGTGTATGGCATTCTATACATTACAGTAATAGGTGTGTATACAGTATAATGTGTGTAAAACAGTGAATGGAGCCCACTCACCTCCTCAGTAACTGGATGAATGTTTGGTGGGCTTTGTGTTCATAGCTGAATGGAACCTATGCTGCCAGGAGTAATTATGGGTAATTGGTGACACAATGAAGTGATGACAGCTGTGGGGCTACACACACACACACACATATACACACACTACTGTGGAAATGTAAAGGACAGAATTGAATATTGAGTTCCTCTGGTCACTGACCTGCACTGCAGAGAGTCACTTAGGGGACACAATAAACCCATTTTCGAACCTTTACCTGCAAACCCATAGAAACACATACACTTACTACATAACATGAACGTGCATTGTAAGATACTTGTCAAACTTAAAGGCATAGTTCACCTAAAAATGAAAATCTAGTCAACATTTCACCCTCAAGTTGTTGAAAGTCTGTGTAACTTATGTTCTTCTGCTGAACACAAAATAAGATACTTTGAAAAATGCTTGCAACTAAACTTGTTAGTACTTTTGTGATGTTTTGTTCTGTTGCATTCTTTTTCGTGGCATGTTGTGTACATTGATGTTTCTAGTTATCACACTAAATTAATATTTGACAGTCCTAATTAACAGCCTAGTGCTCTTCCACAGGGGTCTTTTCAAAAATGAAGTCCTGTGGTTCCAGTAGGTTCAATAATTATCTACTGCCTCTGATGATTAAGTAAAGAAGAATATAACCACGTATTCCCAAAAACACAGGCTTTACAGACATGTTTTGAATCCCTTTAATGTGAATGAACTCAAAAACACCTTGATAAGCCGGGGGACGCACACTTTTGAGGTCAGGCATGGTTGGTTCAGAGTTATCTGTGGCTGTCTGAATTCAGTGTTCAAAGATGTTTGTGGGAAAAAGACAGCAGTTGATGTGGGAATGACCCCTACACTACCACACGCTTTACTTACAGATAAGGTCTGCATGCACTAACACACACACACACACACACACAAATAAATAATTATTTCTGGGGCAATTAATAAAAGAGTGGGGAGTAATTAATAGCTATTAAACAGAATATTATAAGAGTTTCAGATAAATCTACAAGAAAACCGCAAAAAATGTCAAATGTAGCATATAAAAATTTAACTATTATTTAATTTGTTATTTTATAAATATAGCCATTACAACTAATATTATCTTTATTAATTTATTAATTTATTATTTAATGTATTTATTTATTTATGTTATTATTATTTTTATTGTAATTTAAATCCATTGTTGTAAAGCACATTGTCCAACTTATGTTGTTTTAATGGTTCTTTAAAAATAAATGTTAACCTGATATAAATGTGACAACTTGCCACAAGTGAACTCTTGTCTATCAGTTTACCTGCATTAAAAAATTACCCTATCTGTTTTATTGTCTTAATCCACCAATGATTAAAAAAGATAATACAATTTTACTTTGGAGGCTAGACTAATTAAAGGGGTTTTGAAGCCAATATACAAAAACCACTGCTAGAAAACAAGCATTTGTGCCAAAAAAGTCAAGACCAAACTCAGCATCCAGCATTTTCCTACACAAGTGCTTTCACAACTCTTGTATAACAAGAGCAAATACAAGCACTGATCAAATGTGAATAAGGGGGAGGGTTAAAGGGGGGAGAGAAAGAGCGTCAGAGGGGAAGAAAGCTGGAGAGAGAGAGAAAGACAAAAAAGAGAGAGGCCAGTGCTTGTCTTTCGAATCTTTGCACTCAACAATCATCCAATTGTTCTGGAGAACACAGTAACAAAACAGCCATAATTAGCAAGCCGTAACAGTCAGAAACGCCACATGCTGTTAATGTAGACGAGAGGAGACAGGGAGCGAATGAGGAAGAGAGAAAGAGGAAAAGCTGAGGGAGGAAGAGGAAAAAGCCATATTGAAAAATCGAGGGCGGGAAGAAAGAGTAATGTATCTTACTTCACTCACACTCTTTTTGTTTTTTATTTCATCTCTGTATCTCTTATGTGCAAGTATGTGTGTTTACAAATGTTCATAAATGATAAGCACATACAATCGTACACGCGGCTACTCTGCTCGGCTTTCTTGTGTGTCCTGTTTCACACGGCTGAATGAGCAGTGCGTTAACCATCTAATGGGGCCAAAGGACGTGTCCACTGAACTACACTGAATACACACACACACTCCTCACTCACACTACACCTGAATGAGCACTGAGTTAACCATCTAATGAGGCCAAAGGACGTGTCTACTGAACTGAACACTCACACACACACTGGCCCATTCTCTCTTGACATGTTCCTCCTCATAAAGCATCTGCTGATCCCTTTAAAAGCTTTAAAAGCACAGATTTTACATACATTTGTATCTCTAGTCACTGCCTTTTTTTTAGAGTAATCCAAAGCAAGAGTTTTGAGGCATAACATTTTCTATAGAGCCTACTTATAATGCATTACAAAAATACTGTTAATGCATTAAAGGGATAGTTCACCCAAAAATGAAAAACCAATGAGGTTTGTTCTAGCATGTGATGCACTCCATGTGTGTTTATATGTGAATAAAATGCTAAATTAAATCTGTTCATTATATAAAGCAATTATATCTCTTAACAAGACTTGGATTAAACCACTTGATTCATGTGGATTCATTTTCTTTAATTTTACAATAATCCACTTCACATTACTTGAGTTATTAAAATTTAAAAACAGAAATTTAATGGGACTTTTCAAGACACATCTTTCCTAAAAAAAAACAACCTAAAACTATATTTGAATTAATTTGATTAAAAACCTTCTCAAAATGTATCAACAGAATAAAACAATTTTCTCAGAGTATAAATATTACAGTCCAGTAAAATATGTTAGAACATCACAAATGTAGAACGAAAAAGCAGGAGTTGTGTGATTATGCCTGAAGCAGCTGGCCTTTTTAGTACTAAAGATTGTCAAATTCAATTTTATGGCCAGTCATTTTTCTCAATTTACCTGCCAATGGCAAAATTTGTTCACCATCCCACACATTACAGTGCATTATGCTCTTTAAAGGAGTTGCAATAAACAGGTAAGTATTATAATGCATTATAAATTTGTTTATACTTACTCTAGCATTATATATAATGGATTTTAAAGTGCATTATAACACATTATGAATACCTACATGGTGCATTATCTACAAGCTACATCGAATGTTTCCATTTATTGATCAGATTCAATCTGACGTTTGTAAATGCCAGTATAGGATGTGCTGCTATGTTGTGTATACGTATAGATAAAACCTAAAGATGAAGATGGGGCACCTGAGAGAGACTGCGTCTTCTGAATGAAAGGCCATGAGCGGGGGTGAGATGACCCACTCAGATTAGCTTCATATGCACAGAGGCGTCTGCTGAAAGGCTCTGATCAGACTCTGCCCCCAGACTTCAGACAGACCCAGAGGCCTGGGCTAGACTGACCTGGGAATGGCATAGACGGACAGAGGAGGGAGAGAATGAGATAACGGGAGTGGAATGGAGGGATGGTTGTTGAGGGATGGACCAGCTTGAATTGCTCACAGCATGTATGTGAGCTGAGCTCTTTACCTTGAATGAAATGAATGACTGAACTATAATCACAATGAGCCCAATAAATTCTGCTGATTAAACTACTGTGAGGAAATGAAACACTACCAAATGTTGTTTGGCACATTAAATACCCAAACTATTCACAGGATCTACTTTATTGTGGATTCTCTGTTGTAATTTTCACTGTGATTAAAATATATTTGATACTTCTAGCATTGAGGTTTAACCCTGATGTAAACACACAAAGTGTGCTCATGTGTGTGTGTGTGTGTGTGTGTGTGTGTGTGTGTGTGTTTTAATAGCATGAGTAGGGCAGGAGATCGGTGTTGCCTATAAAATATCTCATTAAAGCTGTCAGGGCTGCAGTTCAAATCAACTACAGCTGTGCTGTGTCTGCCTGTTGAACTGCCTAACTGAACACTTCCCCAACAAACACACACACACAGAGGTGCTTGACAATTCAGCATTTATCTGAAAGGATAAACTGACATTATTGCGTGTTTTAGAATGTGTAAGTTCTCAAAGGAAGCTAGATCTGCCTCTTTCTGCAGATAGTGGCATTCAGACGAATAGTGTGATAGCAAGTGTGACATTGCTTTTATAAAACAGTTCAATAAACACGGTTAAAATTAAGTAAAGTACATTTTAGACACAAAATTAACAGTTACAATATTAACAGTTGTTTCTGTATTCAGTATGTTTAAATTTTGCACTATGAACGTACATAATAACTTATAGGTTATTAAATTAGCTAACATGCTAAAGCTAATGGCAACAGCAAATGAGAGGATATAAAAAAAGAAAAAAGAAAAACAAATCTCTTCACTCCCTTTGCCTCCTGATCACAATTCCTACAGAATCATGATAGTTTGAACTGTTATAAAGACCATTAATGTCTTTTAGTTAGCTTATGTACTAGCATAGCAAACAGATAGGCCTACCAGGTTAGCCTGATATATTAGCTTATAGTACACCACACATTTGCACTTACCCTACATGTATTCACAATCTTTAATGTAATTACTTGTGTTAAATGTCCAGTTATTTCAGTTATTGTTTGTGTTGTTTGTATACTTGGTATAGTAACTACTAACTGATAGTTGATGAAAACCTGATGTTGATCGAGGGCCCGATTTGTCAAATTCACTCACTCATTTTCATTCACCCTTTCAGTGGGCCATATTGGCGGAGTAATGTTGTGAATAGTGAATGAAGGTATAGGGGTTTTCTTATACGATATAGTCTAGATAGCGACATATTAATCTACAAATCTGTCAGTTGTTTTGTTAATTGTCACTAAACTCCCTAACTGAGTCTGTGCCAACTTTCCTCCTGTCACCCCATAACAATTATTTTTCTCCTTCCCACTCATTTATCCAGTGCTAACACCTTGTGGGCCACAGAGCATTTAGGAAGGAGGTGAGGATCATGGATGCTTAATAGACAGGATGCCTCCCCTTTGACCTTAACCTGTAAAGAGAAATGGGAGAAATGCGTCAGTTACTTCTCATCCATACAAAAAGCCGTTGCTCATATCAGCACAATAGCAATGGAGAAGAAAAGAGAGAAAGGGGGAATGAAGCGGTTTGTTCTTTGTTACACTCTGTAGCTGATTGCAGACTGGGCTAGGGTGTCACATGACTTGAGTGATTCGCTCTCTTCTGACCACCACGGCCCCCCTTCCCATCACCCCACCGTGGCCCTCATCAGGTCATGTCAGCTTGAGTTTGTTGCTCCTGTAGTTTTTAATTCTGTCTGATAGCTGGACAAAAGCAGAGTGGAGGAACAGAGGGGGAAAGAGGGGAACGATGGTGCATTGTGGGTAATAATAAAGAATAAGAAGCATGTAGCAAGGAAAAATGGGAAACAAAAGCATTTTGTTATTGTTTTTTTTATAACCCACCATTATTGCATTCTTTTTCAGTTTCTTTCTTCTGTCCTCTTTTTAGTCTTGACTGAATGTATGTTGGTCCTTGAGGTTTTATATGTATTTTCCTGCTACCCATTCATACAACAAGACAAATGATGTTTTCCCAAAATCCAGAAACTAGTAAGATCAGATTTCTTGACTCTGGATTCTCTCCAGTTTCTGCTAATAGCAGAATAGCACTTAGTTTTGACCTAAGGCCCTCTATGAATGACAGAAGCAAATGAAAAAAGACAGAGGGGGAGGGGAAAAAGCGACCACCCCAGCCTACAGCGGGACCATTACGCTTGATGAATCTGGCCACCGGTATGTGTCATTTTGAAGTGTTCTGAAGGGGATGTATGCTTTACATATTAAGCGAGAGGTTGGCCAAAAGTTGTTTGGAGCCCAAGGATCTTGTGTGAAGACTGTGGGAGAAACACAGATTGTGAAGAGAGAATCAACCCTCTCTCTCTTTCTCTCTCTCACTCTCTCACTCTCTTTCCCACACGATAGAAAGAGCTCCCTCTGCTGAACTTACAAGAGCTCTGTCTCTCTTTCTCTCTGTGACAATCTACTCTGGGGCTGGTTGTCACAAGGGCTCTATCACAGTACCTAAAATGTCTAGTAACTAATAAGAGCAGTGTTTGTTTTATATTTGCAAATGTTATGCATTTTTTTATTATGTAATAATCACATTATTTGTTGGCTAAAACAATGGTCTGATGACAACCTTTTACATTTTGTGCTGATTTACGATTTTTTTTTGTAAAAATGACTTTAATTATAAGTATGGCTGAAAGGCCTGTAAAAACATTGTTTAATAGGTAATTCTTTGGTAACTTTTTTGTTTGTTTGTTTTTAGTAGCCATGGCTCTACGGCAGTAGTTATCAACCAAGGGACCAGGTCCCACTAGGGGGCCAAAGCAAACTTCCAATGGGAAGAATAAAAATTGGACAAAATTGGAACATAAAAATAAACCAGAACAGCTACAGAATCAACAAGATTTAATAGAATTTCCACTCTCTTGAAATCACTGAATATATGAGATATCCTAATTTTAAAGTGTGGTTTATACACATGGAGTAGTCATATAAATGAGTAAAATCTTATAACACCATGGGTGTTTTTATTATTCAGATTTTTCTAGTTGCCAGATCTGAAATATTTTATTGGGTAGTAATAGTATTCTGAGTAAAAACATTAAAACATTCTTATTCTTAATACTAGTAAATCACAAAAAAAAAACTGGAGAATTCATTAGGCCTTTAATATTGTTGAGGACAATAAGTGGCCTTGGATTCAAAAAGTTCAAGACCCACTGCTCAGGCCCAGACTGGTCATTGGGAGCACCAAGGAGAATTCCCGGTGGCCTGGCGGCTGATTTGGCCCGCTGCCCTGCTTTTTTTTTTTTTTTATTATTATTATTAATATTTTATATTTATACCTTCTCAATGTACAAAAGTGATAATTTCCGATTTTTTTCATTCGATAATAAATCATAAATCGGTTAGTCTTGACTGGCAGCGCTGCACGTCTGTTTCGTGCTTCCGTCAAACGGTTCCGAACAGAACCGATGCGCGAGACTCGATGAAAGAGAGAAAGCGGCCAGAAGAAGCAGTGAAATGTAGCAACATCACTGACCTGTTCAGGGCTTCAAGTGCAGGTCAGTTTAATCTGTAAATACGCTAGATAGTTTTGTCTTTATTAACCTAGTTGAGCATTAAACTGCTAGTAGGCTATAGGCTATGAGTAGCACCTCATTATTATCATCATTCAGAATGCTTTGCTAAAGGATCAATATCGATTGTAAAGTTACATAAAAAAAATTAGCAGAGACAGATACATGGATTTATTTTACAGGGAGGGAGGGAGCTAGAGCAGACAGCAACACAAACATAATATGAGTCACAGCCTAATATCAATATCAATTCATCATTCAGAATACTGTGCTAAAGGATCAATATCGATTGTAAAGTTACATAATTTTTAATGGCAGAGACAGATACATGGATTATTTTACAGGAGGTAGGGAGCTAATTTTGCCTAATAATTCATAGTGTATTAGAATTTTTCAACAAATATATTGTACTAATTTTGACATTTAGGCACTTTAGAAATTGTGTTTTAATACACTACCAGTCAAAAGGTTTTGATCAGTAAGATTTGTAATGCTTTTTAAAGAAGTCTTTTCTGCTCACCAAGCCTGCATTTATTTGATCCAAAATACAGCAAAAACAGCAATATTGTGAAACATTTTTATTATTTAAAATGACTGCTTTCTATTTGAATATATTTTAAAATGTAATTTATTCCTGTGATTTCAAAGCTGAATTTTCATCATCATTACTCCAGTCTTAAGTGTCACATGATCCCTCAGAAATCATTCTAATATGCTGATTTGCTGCTCAAAAAACATTTTTTATTATTATTATGTTGAAAACAAATTATATATTTTTTTCTCAGGTATATATTTATTCAGGTAAATATTTCCCAATATTACTGCTCTTGCTGTACTTTGGATCAAATAAATGCAGGCTTGGTGAGCAGAAGAGACTTCTTTAAAAAACATTAAAAATCTTACTGTTCAAAAACTTTTGACTGGTAGTGTATATTTGTATGTAATATAAGTTTGTTAAATCTAGGGTATTTAAGCCATTTTAAGATAAATAACATTCTGTCACATTGAAATGAGGTGGTTGTTTTCAACAAGGTGGACACAGTTCTGTTCGTAACATTAGACCTGCTGGTGAAGAAGTGACAGGTAAGAAGAAAAAGGGGTGTGTGTGTGGGGGTGTGCTGGGCAGAGATATTGGGGAAAATGAAGAAAACGAAAGGGAAGTGAAGGTGCAGTGCAAGAGAGAACCTTTAATTATTTTCCACGGCCCCAGACTAAGGATTTAGACCTTTTTATGTGATGGCCATACAAATAATAGAAATTCAGAAATTGTTGTGGATGTATAGGCTATATACAGAAAAAAAGGGGCCAAAATGGCACCTTCTGGGGTACAACAGCTTCTCACTGTAGCAGTACTCTTAAAAGGACATATGTGTTCCTTTTTTACCCCTAATAGGTAGGCCTACAAATTAGTACCTTAAGGGTACGAATTACTACTCTAAGGTACTAATATGTTCCTATTAGGGGTAAAAAAGGTACAAAGATGTCATTTTAAGAGTACTGCTACAGTGACAAGCTGTTGTACCCCAAAAGGTACAATTTTGGCCCCTTTTTTCTTTGTGGCCTGGATGAGTGTGAGATTTCACAAAACTATTTTCTGTCATACTTCAATCAGATTTAAGTCTGAGAGGAAAATGGATGCTTGGATTAACACTGGATTTTGACACAAAGGCTTTGTCATAATGAACCCAGAACACCTCAGCCTCAGGCATCCATAGACAGGCTCACAGTCGAGAGGTCAGGACCCCCAAAACCCTCTAAAAAGGCACTTCAACCAATAAATAAGAATGCTCTCATTATTCAAGACCATAACCTGTCAGTTAGTCCAACTTTCAGAAAATTGACTCATTCAATCCGTCTAAAGTGTTTGAAAGACATTTAAAAAAGAATGATTGATTTAGTACAACTAAAATCACATTTTCAAAGTGCATGTGAATGCACTTAATGTCTCTACCCCAATGCCACTGACTAGCAAGTAGTTTCATGGTTGCGAAGTAACAAAAGTCTATATTGGCTATTTGACTCCTTTTTGTTTTTCGCTGAAATGTTCTGTTTCAACACAGGACAGAAAACTGTACTTGTCTAGTAATTTCATGGGACTTTAACACACAACATCGGCATTATAACAGACGCCAAGTAGTCTCTCTGAATGAATGAGTAGGGGGTGTTCTGTTCTCCCAGCCCACAGCTTCTTCATGAATCTCACAACTACAAAACAGAGGAGGAAAAGCTAAACCACAGAGACATTTTCATGATATGTGGTTTGCTACTGCTACAGTGGCCGGCCAGTAACCAAACTTAACCTTTGCAATTAGAGCATGTTACACCGTCTGAGGAGTCGCTTTGAAGCTGTCGGCACCAGACATAGATAATGAAGGACTGCGCTTTGAACTGGTCAGATGAGGACTACTTAAATTGAAGCTGTCATGCCTCAACATCTTCTGTCCCTTGACATTAAGTGGTTGGTTACTTCTATAATTTGTGTTTTTGTCAGACAGTAAGAGCAAGGCCTCACCCAGTGCAAAATTAATCTAACTGTCATTGAACAGACATTACAAAAATAAAATAAAAACGCTATTAAAGCAAGACTTTAATGTGAAGCTTATAGTTTTGTGAAAGCACAGTAATTCTTCTGTTAAAACTTGTGTATGGATCCTTTTCACAAACTGTGATGACGCGTTTCAACAATCATCAGCATCACATTGTTGTCTTTTCTGATTACCATTATCAATCTTTCTTTCTATTTTTAAAATATATATTTGATGTAGTCTCTTGTTTACCTCTATAGAAGTTTATGGCAAAGTACAAAACTTTACAGAAAAAAGGTAAGTATTTTTTTCAGACTAAAATCATGTTTGTATGGATATTGTTTATGACTTGTGGCTGTGTTGCTGTATGCAGTAAGTACTAATATTCTTTTAAAAAAGCACATTTTAGTCAAAGCTACTAAACTGCCATTTCTCCTCTCTCTTTCTCCCTCATAGTGCTGTTCACACTATCCTCCCCTCCAGGAGCATCTGGTCTCATTGATCCAGACGGGGTGAGTCGAGCCAGTGTCTTATCAATAATTACTGTAGGATGTGAACATGGGAAAGTGTTGTCATATAAACCCCCACGAACACAGGCACACACACCTGCCTCGGTCTAATAAAAATGGGGCTGCTGAGGAGATGGAGACACAGACATTGACTCATGGATAAAACTCTCCATACCTCCATCGACTTGGGAACCTGTATGTGTGTATAATTGATTTGGGCAGGAGGTCTAGAGAGGAAGCAATACCGAAATCTATACCCATAAACCTGACTCTGTTTAGAGGATCAGGAATCTCAATATCACTGTTTCTTGATTCACAGCAAGTGACTGTCTCCATCTGTTTGGCTTCCTATAATGTTTGATTTCAGTGTATAAATCTATAAGTTCATTATTTGAAGATGCTAATCCAAACAGTGATGACACCTACTTTTCATCATTTTCAATCATTTTCTCATCATTTCTTTAATCAATTATTTTTGTTCTGTTTTCCAGTAAAAATGATCTGAATATCCTTAAAACAAGACAAATTTATTTGAGAATTAAACTGAAAGATTTGATTTCAAAGAATTAAGTTAATTTTTTCTTACCACACTGGTAATTTTATTATTATTATTATTAATTAATTAATGTAATATATAAAATAAATAAATCTATATATAAAAAATAATTGCATAAATCCATAAACCTCTCTAGATTTTGTTTGATTTACGTTTGATTTTACAATTGCCGAAAAAAAAAACTTAATATAACAGAGGAAAATATATTTAAATGCTTTTTTGTTTTCGGTAACACTTTATTTTGATGGTCCCTTTTGAGCATTCTGTTGACTGTAAGTAACTTTGCACCTATGTCAACTAACTCTCATTAGAGTAGTAGTATAAAGCAGACTTTGACTTTTTGACTTTGACTAGACTGTCTGCTTAATATCTGCTAACTCTTTATTGTGATGGTGTCCCAACAGACATTCTACTTACTATAAGTAACTTTGCAAACACACGTCAACTTATTCTAACCCTAACCCTACCAGTCTACTAATACTCTAACTAACACTCTAATCTAATGAGAGTTAATATATATGTAGGTGCAATGTTATTTATAGTCAACAATGTGTTAAAGGGACCATCAATATAAAGTGAAGCTGTGTTTTCTATAGCAAAATTGTTGTGTTGCCCGAGAAACGTTGCATTCACTCGCAAAACCTTTGTGTTGAAAATAATGAGGTGGGAGGATTTTTTATTTATTTCAGTTTTGCAAATGAACGTAATTTTTTTTGTGGAGAAAAGCAGTAAGTTTATGAGAGCACAAAGTTTGGTGGGAGAAAACAAGACAAAAAGACTGATTAAGAAGTATTTTTTGAAGTTGTGACCAGTGTTGGGGGTAACGCATTACAAGTAACGCGAGTTACATAATATTACTTTTTTCAAGTAACTAGTAAAGTAACGCATTACTTTTTAATTTACAAGAAAATATCTGAGTTACTTTTTCAAAAAAAGTAACGCCAGTTACTTTTTTCCCTTTTATTGACTGACAGTGCGCTGTGTGAACATGTTACTGTAGTTCTAGACTAAATGTGAATGTGCATTAATTCATCTCACTCGCAAAAGATTTAGTATTCATCAAAATGAATTAATATTTTAACTCAGAATATGACGCAAACCTGCAATAATTAACTATGTTAAATAACACAAATGTATCTAATCCCATTTTATTAACCAATGTCTTTGCTGCTGACCTTTGATGATCCAGTTAAACCATACTAATAAGCAAAAATGACTTTAGATAAACTAACAATTGTGCTTCATTGTTTTTTTTATTGATGAAGAGTGTTGAACCTTCTTCTCCTGCATTCTACTGTACAGACGTGAATTTACTTTTCCTTCAGGCTGAGGTTTATTCATTAAACTTTTTGGTGTGAAAGGGCTTTTACATTTGCTCTAATTAGAACTTCTTGTATTAAAAACAATCAAGCCCTGCTCATATTTAAAAAGTAATGCAAAAATAACGTAACACATTACTCTCCATAAAAAGTAGCTAAGTAACATAATTAGTTACTTTTTTTAGGGAGTAACGCAATATTGTAATGCATTACTTTTAAAAGTAACTTTCCCCAACACTGGTTGTGACGTCTACACAGTATTCTATTGATCATTCTCCTTACAATAAAATAATTAATCATATAAAAACTTTTTTCTACATATATTGTCATAAAGGTATATTGTATGCCATACAAATATATACAAATACAGTGCCATGTGTGCCTGTCATTATTGAGTGTGGATGATGAATAGAGCAGCATATGGCATTGACTGATGTTGCCGTGTCGATACGGTGCGCTCGCTTGCTGATATGTTACCAGTCAGATAAAGTCATGTGTGGAGATACCTTATCTCTCACTGTGGACCAAATCAATAGACTGTCTCTCCCTCTTCGCCTCTCTGTCCCTCATTTTCCTATGCCCCCCCACAACACATTTTCTCTCTCTGCTTGTTTTTCTGTTTCTGTTTTTTCCTGGTTTATTGAACGTGCCTTGCTAAGAAATACAGAATCATTATATTTGAAATTTTGCAACCACATACAGTATACCTCGATATTTGTGAGGGTATCAGTTTACTTATTTACAGCGGACAAACTTTTTCAAGCTCTAGTTCCCATGTCAACTGACTCTCTCCATTCTAATCCATCCTTTGAGTAAAGTGAGATGACTTGCTGAAATTATGAGGAAAAGTTATATTATAATTACCCCTCAACATTATAATAGATCATTTCACAAAAAAAAGAGACTTGCAGCAGTCGGCCTCACATTTGTGGGATCCATATCACATACTCTATTGTGCCGCTCCTTTAAAGTAATGAAGCATGTGATGAGTGACACTTCATTACTGTGTAAAAACCCAGTGATCATTTCTTTTGTCCGGCATGAAAACAGGCCACTTTCCCTTCAGTTGAACTCTCTGTCACTGGATGGAAGTGTTTGCTATTGACCAACCAACCTATTTGATCTGGAGGGAGACTAAGCTAGCTTGAAAAGGTGATAATGGCGGGCGAAAAATGCATGAGAGGGTGTATTAAATTGGCTCAGTAAGGCATCTCTTGTTGTAGTTGTTTTCAACGATGGTTTATAAAATTCTTATCTTAGAATCACAGAGCTTGAAGTAATTTTACATTGGATTTGTTTCATCACTCTGACAGTGGTTTGGCTTTCGTGTTTCACTATTTCAGTTATATCCCACCATACATTATCTTCTACTGCTTGGGTCAAGTCATTTTCACATGCAGCTGACTGTATTATCTGATGCAGTTTTTATCTGTATTATATAGCTCTGTGTATCTCTTCTCCCCTGCCCATAATCGATTGATAACTCTTGTAAATTCCTCCTGTGTGATTGCAGGAAGACAAACAAGGGTGTGTGTCTTCAAGCTAAACAGTAAAACATTCTTCTGTGGCTCTTTCCTTAATCGCATCTAACATCAGGTTCAAAATGAGGATTTCAAAGTCTTTTTAGATAAAGGGATCATATCACAAAAAAAATTGAATTAGACATTTGGAGTATTTCTTTATTGCACTATGCACATTTCTTAATATTATGCCTAAAATGTGTTTTAACATCACTATTAATAAAGATTGTAAGGTCTCTGTATAATATCAGTCTTTAAAAGATATTTAAAGTGTACCTGAAGTATACATGCAATAGTTCCACTTTAGCACAATCAAATATTCTTCAGTATATCTTTAGTTGGACCTCAGCACTTCTGCACAATTAAAGTGCATTAAGCACAAAATCAGTTGTTCCAATTTAGCAGATTTTAAGTATACTAGTTTAGCATACTAAAAGTGCAATTGTAGGGTATTTTAACCCTACAATTGCCTAACCCTACCAGTCTACTAATACTCTACTAACATTCTAATGAGAGTTAGTAGATATGTAGGTGCACTACAGTCAACAGCATTTGTTAAAGGGACCATCAAAATAAAGTGAAACCTATATTTCAAATACATTTTAGTGCATTCATTTTTTACTAGGATATTATTGAAGTATGTTTTACAAGAATATACTATTTCAGTAAAAAAAAAAAAAAGTAATTTAATTCAATTAATTCAATGTGTTACTTGCCATTTATTTGTAGTTATTTGTGAAATATAGACCTACTAGTGAAAAAGAGTGAAAAACGAGAGGAACATTTTCCACACGAAACATGTATGATATTACAGATTATATTATTTTTATACATTATAAAATTAAAATTGATCTACACCACACATATAATGCAGATAATGTTCAAATATTAATATTAAAGTGCCCCTATTATGGGTAATGAAAGGTTCATATTTTGGTTTTGGGAGTCCCCAACAACAGGTTGACATGCATGCAAGGTCAAAAAACACTTTCATTGTCTTATAATATGCATTAATTTTTACCTTACTTGCTCAACGACTCCCAAACAATTTGCTCAATGATTTATTTTTCCAAACCCCTCCTTTGCGTGACGCTAATCTGCGGTGATTGGTCTGATTGGTCTCATTTTCATTTCATCATACCTGTAATGCCTGATAAAGCACTGTTTGTGATCGTGCTGTTTGTGTACAGCGTTACCGGAGAAACCGCTATTTTTACTTCTCCAAAAGCGCACCTAGTGGCAAAAAAATGAATTTGCATTTTCTTTCAGACAAATGCGAAAAGACCAACAAGTGGGCAGGCAATATGCTAATGTTTCATGTTTATGTCAACATGAAACGGCTTGGGATTCGTTTTAAAAATGACTCGTTTCAATGATTCAGAGTCGACTCTTTCTTTGAGAGACAATAACTTTATACACGGTACACTTTCAGATTTAAAACTTTGCAGGATGTTTTCATTCACTTAGAGCTGTGTTACACACTGCATGAAAGGTAATTTTCAAAAATCCATAATAGGGGCGCTTTAAAATTATAATAAGAATGTAATAAATCTTTTCAACATGCAGGGACAAGTTATAGAAAACCCACATCAAAAGCAACAGGACCCTAGCAGCTAAAACTTATTTTTAAATGGATTAAATGAATTACATCGGGCAGCGGTTGTAATTCCTGTGTGACTCCTGCCTCATTTCTAAAAGTGCTTTGGACAACGTATTTAAGCCTAGCTGGCCTGATTTTTTTCTGTAATGGCTGTAAAGCAGAAGAGAAAGAAGAGGGACTATTGACAGGCTTTTGTTGAGTGCTGGCTCCAGGCATATTAGATTAAGACAGACAGACTGTGATAGAGCAGTCAGTAAAATATGATTAACCAGTGATCAGTGTTGGCCCATGAAACTGTACTAAAGATAAAGAGACCCATTGACGAGATGTCTTCAGATCTAAGAGATTAGCCAAATGCTAATGTCAAATATAATTTAATAAGGAGAGAGAGAGAGAGTTTTCTTTCATACTTTGCACCATTTTAGTTTTGATCCAAATGCCAATACAGGTGCCATTACTTAATTCAGGGGCAGATTTACGGGAAGATAACATTTGTGAATGACTATTATGGAAATTCAGTTTTTACTCCAAAGATATACAGACATATGACTGTATTACGCGTGTATTGTTTACTCAAATCCTTTAAAAGTCAATTTGACATGCAACGTGGGTAAATATTACGTGTGTATGAATCAAATGTAAACAGATTCAATCTGAGATAAAACTACTTCAAACAATGACTCAAACATTCAGCCAGGGAGGATACACGATTTGTTTGTTCAATACGTTGTTTAAAAGTCATCTCAAATCTTTTGTTCGAAGCATACACAACCTATGTTAGCGTAAAAGTCAATCGCAATCAGTTATGAATCAGATAACATGTTTATCTAACAAGTGCACTCTGTGTGAGAAGTACCCGTGGGTGTGAGAAAGTTAGAACAGCATTATAGAAAGCAAGCTGGCATGTCTTGATTTCATTCAGTGCTATATGGTGAAGAACTCAACACACAAACACATCCACTAAGCCAGACTGACTCCTCTCCAGAAAAATCCTGGCTCCTTTTCAATAATCAGAGTCTATAAATTAATTCTTATTGTTAGGGAGTAGCTCCCTCATGCTCACTTTTCCTCCCTCTTTCTCTCTCTCTCTCGCTATGTGTTTCATACACTCACTCAGCTGTTGTCCACATGAAGTACCAATAGGTTTTCCAGCAACCTACTGTACTTTCCCAGTGCTCATATTTCTCTTTTATAACTGACCAATCAGATGAGTTTGCCAACTGCCTTCTGCCATGTTAAATCAGCTTAAATTCAATGTTCAAATTCACCGGAATATGGGAAAACAAGAGCTCATGGTTAATTGTTCTTGATTATGCATTATTTCGTAAGCTTATCTTTCATTTTAATTAATGTTTTAGGGTGATAAACGTGATACTGAAGAAGGTCTATGAACCTTTAGGTCTTGAATTATACATACATAAATTGTATACTGAACGCAATTTAAAGACAGTTGACAGCTGTGCAAAGGGAGGCCCCACAAAATGGTCTTTTACAGAAAGATAGACAAAGAATGTATGTGTGCGCACATGTGTAAAAAAAGAGCACTTAGCTTTAAGTGCTTTTCCGTACTAAAGGATGGACATTTTGTGTGGTTTAAGGAAAAGCTTCCATTTCGGCTAATGAACCCGGGTCATGTAAATATTTAGACTTCAATCCAAACGATATCCAGACATGTATAGTGCCCCCAAAAAGCTCTGACTATCACACATGCACACGGTCCTGCATCCTCCAACAGCAGCAAACATACACAACATGACTACATCCCTCATACTTACAATACAATATACAAAAAGTTAACTGTTTAAAATAATAACTTGTAAAAAAGAACACATCAACAAACTGCATATGTAGCACAGCAGATGCGTAGAAAATGTACATTCAAACCAAGAAATTATTTTTCTTCATCTACATTAAATAATGACCACTCAAGCATTATATAATGTAATGACTTTTTAAAAAGTGCTTAACCTCTGTGATAAATACTAAATGAGCTGTTTTATTTTCTATTCAATTTTTATGAGAGTTGCCTCTTTTTTGTAACCCAAAATATCACTATCATAAAAAAAAAATCTAAGTCAATGAAACAAAGATTGTTTAAAGTATGTTCTAAAAAAGAAAACACTATTTCACATTTTCTTTATGTCAAAATTTGATATGGGAAATTTAGCAGTTTTTGAGTGAAATTTTTTCTACACCAAAATGTTTTCAGAGAGAGATATACAAGCATTTTAAAATCCTGATTGCTCTTTAACTCAGTAGCTACTGCCTAGTTTGGGACTTAATTTTGGTTTAGGAAATAAGAAAAATGTTTGTTTGTGTGCAATTGTGGGATATGACTAAATATGCTTTTGATAATTAAAATGAGTTAGTTAACAATTTAGCATAGGGACCAATTCTCACTATTAACTTGCTTATAGTATGCGTATTATTAACATGTTGGCTGTTTATTATTATTTATAAAGCACATATTCTGCATGACCATATACATCCCTAATCCTGCCCAATATCTAAACTTAACAACTACCTTACTAACTATTAATGAATGAATGAATGAATGAAATTGAAAAACAAAACTACACTTAAGTGAATACAATTGGTTTAATGTTAAATATCATTCAGTTGACTATCACATATTTGTGCCTCTAATGTTCTGTATAAAAAAGACAGGACACATGTACTATATACATAAAAAGCAGCTAGTAATATTTGTCAATATTGCTAATAAAAGTCAATATGAAGTGTTATCAAATCTACATATTTTCATTTATTAGACTTGAAATGAATTAGTTGTATGAAGGCTTTTCTGGGCATTGACGTGTATGTGAGAGCATGAGTGTATGTGTGTGGGAGTCGGTGTGTTATCGGGAGATCGGATGGCAGAGAGTGGTTTAGTGAGTGTGTAACAGAAGGTCTCTGTTGGTCTGAGGTTCCTGTCGCCTAAGTCTTGTGTCTCCAAACGCTCTGGGGGAAACAAGAATCTCCTGCAACTGCTGCTTCTAATCTAGTCAGTAACCACACAATATACACACACATACTTACGCACTGCATGTCAGGGCTGGTCTGGTCGCCCAGTAGCCAGAGAGCTTCCTCATGCCTTATCTACTTCATCAGCCCTCTCTTCAAAGCTGCTCCTGCTCTGGAGAGGCTGATCCACCAAAGAGAAAGAGGGAGGGGGGCTTTAGACGACTGTTGAGCAGCATTGTTCTGAGGTCAATATACACACGCACAAGACTAAATGTCATGATACACTGCAAAATGAATTGCTCTATTGTTCAAAAGTTTGGGGTAACTAAGTGTTTTTTGTTTTTTAATTCAGCAAACATACAATGAATTTATCATTGAGACATTTATGTCACAAAAGATTCCTTTTTCAAATAAATGCTGTTTTTTTTTAATTGCTCTTCATCAAATATCCTGGGAAAAAAGTATCACAATTTCCACAAAAATATTAAGCAGCATGGCTGCTTTCAACATTGATAATAATAAGATATGTTCTTGAGCACCAGCATATAAAAATGATTTCTCAAGTATTTGTTACTGAAGACTGAGTGAGTCTGCTGAAAATTCAACTTTGCCATCATGGATTAAATTTTAAAATAGAAAACTGTTATTTTAAATCACAACAATATTTAACAATATTACTGTTTTATTCAAATAAATGCAGTCTTGGTGAGGATAAGAAACTTTCAACAACATTAAAAAACGCTTATCACACCCAGCCTTTTGAATGTTTTTGCTGTTATATAAAGGTTAAAACCATGCCTTTTTGCATTTATTTTTTGTCATTTTTCAGATTACATTTATGTGTACATTTTACTGGGGGAAAAACTTTAAAGTATCACAGAATGTTACCAAACATAAGATTTTTAGATATATTGTAAATTACTTTTTTTTTGGTCAAGATAATGATGACAGTTAAGAAAATAAAAAGGCAAACATAACAATTCTCATTAGATGCATGTATATTCTGTATGCTTTGGACACTTAATAGATTGAGTGAAAATGTTGTTTTTAAAGAGTCACAGGCCAAAAAAATGAAATTTTTACCAAGGAAATATTGTATGTGAATTTCATCTCTTGACATAAATGCAGGGTACTGTATTTCAGAATTGGTTGCTGAGTTCTTTATGGCGTGCAGCTTGTGCGCGTGCATGTTTCTATGTGAAGCGAAGAGATAAGACAGAATGGAGCCGTAGATCAGATACACGTGGCAAACAGTAAAAGGGCAGAATACTCAGACATGCAGAAGTTTCTGCTATCATGATGGACAAAAATGAAAGCAGCTCTGGAATGTTCGTGTCATGTGTGTATTCCAAAAAAAATTAAAAAATGATCAGGCTTTATAGTCTGAAAGGGCATATTTTTGAAATTTTTGGTGACTTTTAAAAGTGCTCAGTTGAAATAATGACCATGTTTACATCCGCTTGGCTTATTCCAGGTTGTTTAGAGAAAGCAGCATTTTGAAATGTCATGTAAACTCTGCTGGTAATGGAACAAGTGTGTATTGAGCTCCACTTTCCACTGCTTCCATTCCTATTCATTTGCCTTTTTACTTTAATTCTGATACTGTATAATTCACTACATGTTCTCATTTATAATTGTTGACAAATGGTAGTTATATTGTAACATCACTGCTCTGTTCCAAAAGTCTGAGTGCTCCCTATATAGGCATCATACAGTAGATAGATGTAATCCCCACTCAAAGGCTGTTCCAAAAGTCTGAGTGCTCCCTATATAGGCATCATACAGTAGATAGATTTAATCCCCACTCAAAGGCTGTTCCAAAAGGTAGACAACTAATATATTTCCTTCACAAAGACGACAACCCCAGAATGCACTGCAACACTCTCAGTGAGAAGAAAAAAAAATCGGAGATGGATGAGTCAAGAAAAATCATGAAAAGTATCAATAATAACAGTTTTGTGTAATGTAAGATTATTTTACTCGGTGGTTGTGTATGCTATATTTTATGGTTATAGAGTACTGTGCTGCTAGCTTAGCAACATGCTAATGTCAAACTAGGGAAGTCTTTGCTGCTTTGGTGTTCTGCCTCACACGTTGCTTTGGGGAACTTTCTGTTAAGTTCTTATGCTTTAAATCTGAACAGATGACGAATGAATTGCTGGTGAAAAGGTTTGTGGTAGAGGCAGCTAAGTGTTTTTGTGTTAGCTCAATTTAATAAAACAGGGCTTTGTTGGCTGACTTTTACTGTATTTAGTACAGGAACTATTTTACAAGCTTTTTGGAGTTTGAATGTAAAAGGAATGAGATGAAACAGATCAGTAGACAAGAACATAAGTCTGGGCATTATCCATTTGGCTGTGTGTGTGTGTGTGTGTGTGTTGAGTCTAAGGGTGCGCTATTTAATGAGTCACACACTTTCATAACCGAACGTTACTTCCATTAAATGTAATTTTCTTTCCTCAAGCACGCTTTACGAGATCATTGCAAATATGAAAATTACCTCATAAAAACCAAAACAGTTTCGAAGGGAATTGAAACATCTTTATTCTCTCTGTAAGTTTTATAATTAACGAGACAATGACAACATTTGATTGAGAGCAGCAATGGAAAGACGAAGCTCATGTTTGTTGTCAATATCTGTTCTGTTTATACGGATGTTTGTGATTTGACGTCCCAAGGCTGTGAGTCAGAGGATTATGACCACATTTATTGTCTGATGGCCTCACTGTCTGCTTTCTCGAGCCATTTTGACCGTTTTATCCACCCACATGCAGTTGAGACACACATAACACAGACACGCACACATCCGTACAGCTATTCATATTGATTCAACTTACTATTAACTTTTCTTTAACTTCCCTCTCTTACATACAAACAACAGCAAGTTACACTGGGTTATAACATATTATGTTTTCTGGATATTTAACACATTATGTGTGTTAATGTATCTCTATACATAAACTTATAGTTATTAAATCTGCAGACTTTTTGTTGGGACTTCAATGTTTGGATTTAAATATAATAATATTTATGATATAAACAGAACTACTAGTACTAGACACATAGTAGCTTAAAGAATACTTCATAAACCAAAATAATTACTTTAAGAACATGTCGTGGGTGGCGGTATGTGCCCTAGGACAGGTGTTCCAATTCTGCGGAAATCTGTGGAGTTTTCCGTGGAATTCTGTGGGAACAGAGACAGTGTGTGTGTGTGTGTGTGTGTGTGTGTGTGTGTGTAAACTAGTGAGTCTGTTAACCTTTGATCAATATAACCAGATATCTTTGCCATTTTTCTGTTTTGGGTACAATTAGTAGGGACATAAAACAGGGACATGAACAATTATACAGAGGAAAATTGAAACAAGATACTTGACCCAGAAATTCTAATTCTGTAATTGACTCACCTTCATGTCATTCCAAACCTGTATGACTTGCTTTCTTCTGTAGACGAGACGAAAAAAAAGTATTTTTAACGAACAGTCGACTGGTCTATTATACAGAAAAAAACAGTTCAAAAACAGTTCTTCAAAAATGTTCCTTTTGTGTTCTTCAATAGAAATAAAGTCATACAGGTTTGGAACGACATGAGTGCGAGTGAAATTGTTGACAGAATTGTAATTTTTTCTGTGAACGGTCCCTTTAAGAAACTGTTTCTTCTTTTCTGTCTTGTTTTTTTATCTGGCTTTTCTATATCAGTTTTTCATTTCACTTGATCTTGATTTCCTTTTCTGTTTACGTCTACTCAATTGAATTTGTCAGCGGTTCCGTCTCTCCCCGTGGCTGTTGCTGTCTGTCTTTAGTGTGCTGATTACTGCTGACACTGATGTCCTCATTAGATTAAGAGACAGGGGGCCATGATCTCATTGCTACTGCAATAATTACAGCTCTCTCCCGCAGTCCAATAACCCCTGAACCCCTGAGGAATTTTCACACACACTCACGCAGGAGAACAGCCATTATCCGTTGTGGTGAGGCGCATTGGCACCAGAATTAGGGTGGAGACAGGGGGCATTTCCAGGCTGACTTAGCATACTGCCTAAATAGAGAGCAGTCATGCCATCTTCCCTCTTTTTTTCCCTCTGCTTTTTCCTCTCTGAATGATGTGCAGGCAGAGGAAGTTTGTGGTGGTAAATAGCGGCGTTCCTCCCAGACGCACAGACGTCAGCGTGGCTTGGACGCTCACTCTGGAATGCTGGGAATTATAGCCTGTGTGGTGCTCTCTTGCTCTCAGAGCACTGCAGTCTCTTGCAATGTGTGTGAGTGTGTGTGTGAGTTTAAGTGCTAGGCATATGGTTTTGTGTTTAAGTTTCCGTTCATAGCCAGTCTCCCGCTTTTATGAATGAATGAAGTTTATTCTGGGAAATAGGAACGGCAAGGCTTTCATGTCCACACAGTAGATTTTCATTGATATAATTGGTGCTGTTCATTTATAACACACACATATATACACATGCCACATAAGCGCACCAACAGTGGCATGTTGGTGACACATAATTATTTGCAGTTAATTTTTTCTGATATATTTTTATACGCACTGTATAATTTTAGCTATTTGTACCTCTGTCCTTTTTTCTACGCTGCAAAAAAAAAATACTTTCCTTATTCTAATAAAGTTAAATCACTTCCCAAAATTTCCATAACGTATTAAGACATATTTGTGTGTTTAAATACACAACCATTCAGAATCTTTTATTTTATATATAAATATGATTTTTGAAATAAATTAATATTTTTAATGAATTCTATTTTATTATTGTTTACTATTACTATTTGAAGGAAATCAGTAATTTTATTCAGCAAGGATACAGCATATTAGAATGATTTCTGAAGGATCATGTGACACTGAAGACTGGAGTAATGGCTACTGAAAATTCAGCTTTGCCATCACAGGAATTAATTACTGTATGTTAAAATATATTAAAATAGAAAATGTTATTTTAAATTGTAAAAATATTTAACAATATTGCTTCAATGTAATACATATAGCACTGGTGAGTATACAAGACTCATAAAAAAATCTTAGTGAACCCAAACTTTTGAACGGCAGTGTGTGTGTGTGTGTGTGTGTGTGTGTGTGTGTGTGTGTGTGTGTGTGTGTGTGCATTGGTTTGGGTGGCTTATGGGGACACACATTTGTATAATGACATGGGTATGACAGAGGTATTACAATGTGAAGGTGGTTTATGAGGACACTGCCTATGTCTGTAATTCAAAAGGCTTATAAAACATACTAAATAGTTGTTTTTTTTGTTGTTTTTTAATCTAAAAATGCACAAAGTTTTCTGTCAGGGCTAAGTTTAGGTGTAGGGTGATAAAATATTGCACTTGCTTGTTTTAAGAAATCTTACCTGGTGTGTTTTGTTTGTGTCACTGGCAGACCTTTTCCATTTGTTTTAAACATAAACCATTGATTTATTGAATCTATTAATTCATTGCTTTTTTTACAGAGTACATCTGTTGTGCACACATTCATGCACCATGTATTATTAATTATGCAGTGTTGCTAAGGTTACTTTGTAAATGTAATAGGTTACAGATTACAAGTTAAAATGCAATAAGTAGTGTAACTATTTCAATTACTCTATTAAAGTAATGTAACTGATTACATTTGATTACTTTTTGATAACTTTTCTACAATTCTAACAAATGTTTTCAACTGTTAAATCATTTTGAAACATTTAAACCAGGCCAGGTTTACCTTACAGTAGCACTCAACACTGAATACAGCCAGACTTTCAGAATCCTTCATCACTTGTATTAAGATTTTAATCATTTACTTTTAAAGCACAGCCACCACAAAATCAGATGTTAACATCTCTTTTTAATTTGAGATCGGTTAAATACAGGTTAAATACAGATTTAAAATCATAACAAGAAAATGTTTAATAGCTATGATGCTGTTTTTGAAATTAAATCTTAGCTGAATTTGTCCGCACAGTGAAAAATTCAAACAGACCAAACAAGGTCTACCAAAAATTTAGTTTTTTATTTTTCATAAATAAAAATTAAATCTCTGCATAGCCACGACAGGAAACACTGGCATCTAATAATGCCTTGGAAAAAAAAAACTGTTAACCTTTAAAAAAAGCATAAACATAACCCAAATCAGAAGTAAAACAATTATTAAATATGCATGTGTCCTAAACTCCTGAAACATTGGTGTCTCATATTTTAGAGCAGTCAGAGCAATTTGGGAAAGAAATCAATCAAATATATATGTGTGTGAAAAAGCTCAGATGTAACCCCCTTTGTAGTCGTTAACACTTTCATAAGTAACTGTAGTTTAATTACACTTTTTTTTCTCAGTAACTGTAACAGATTACAATTACATTTATTTTGTAATTAAATTATATAATTCTGTTACATATAACCAGTTACTCTGTGACTTTTTTTTTCTTTTTTTCCCCACCAAGACCATTCCATTAATCTCCATTGGTCCATCAGTCCATCATGCTTACTGCTGCCTTAATGAGCGTAGGTGTTTACTTCCTCTTGCCCTGCCAAGTCAAACAGTGAAAAACATGACCTTCATGTTACACTTTCTGTTTGATTTCTCTGCTGTTCCAAGGCTTCAGGCCAAAAACCCCACTCCCATGATGCAAAGCAAAAAAAAAACTTCCTAAGCAATTAAATGTAACCCTGGAGGTTTCTCCTGGACCAGTATCTTCTTTATAGTTAGTAAAAGTTTGACAAGATTAATCACACATGCATTTTCACATAACAGTTTGTAAAAAAGCAATTACAGATTATCCCTCCTCTCTCCTGCCAGTTAGACCACACAAAGACCACATGAAGTTTTGAGTCCTGTCTCATGTTCCAATGTCAGATAGACTTAGCCTGCATAAAGCCACGTGTCTTTTTAATCATATCATCATCCCATCATTTTATTATTTTATATATATATATATTTTTTTTTAAGACCGCCTTCACCGTATTTGTTTCCAAAGGCAAAAGTCTTGCTGAAGAAAACTGTTAAACATACTGAATACATATTTGTAAGATGAGTACATAGAGACTGGGTTCTGAGATATTTGGAAAGAACAGAAAAGCAAGAGAAGCAGGACAAAAAATAAGTGTGACTGACTGGAGGAAAAGGAGAAAATGAGTGGGTTTGAGATAAATAGGAACAAGGAATGTAGCTTTTATCATGAGGGATGAGCTTGATTCAGCAGAACTGTTCTATCTACAGCCTTGAAGACAAATGAGCCCTGAAATCCACTATCTGTGGAAATGTCTGTTTCTGGATCACTGTGCTAAACACTGCATCTGGCAGGTGTGTTATCATAATGTTTTCTTAATGTTTTTACACTAAACAGCCTTGACTAGCATGGAGCCAAATTGCCATTATTGTCTTACACACACATTGTTTTCACACATGTACACAGACAATACTTTGAGGCTTAGAGACTTCTCTTAACTGTATATACTCGTAGCTGGGTGATATTGCTCTATATCAGCATGGCTGTGATTTGGCCGTAGGCACAAGGCCGCCATGCTGATAGAGAGTGATATTGCATGGCTACGAGTGTGATATTGTGCTTATACAACAGTTCAATAGCACAAGTAAAGAAATAAAAAAACACTGAGTGTTATAAAAAAAAAACATTTTTCTGTGAACTACTTCCTTCCGCCACAAACTCAAATCTCAAGTTGACAGCTGAGCCCAAGCCTCTGTTACTAATTCGAAAACGTCACTTTAGAACTGGGAGGAAGGAATGTTGAGTTTCTCCATTGAAAGCTTATTGTATTATATACAGTAGAGTATTATGAAAGAGAGATGGATTACCTGTGGTTACCCGCATCTAATATAGCATTTATCCTTCAGCCCAATCTCATATCCAGAATAAAACATCAGTTTAAATGTCCGCAGAAGAAAGCGATATCTTTGTCGTACTATCCTTTCAGTTGTTAAGGGATTTCTATGATAACATTGGTCAATGCATTTGTTGGTTGTGTCTTACAATGTGTTGTTGAACGAAAAAACAATGTCCTGTTTACAACCTTGTTTCAGCCCCTTTCAATATAAAAGTCGGTCTCTTGTCGCAATCTATTGGCGTAACAATGTAACTAAAATCACCATCATGAAAACACTCACCTTTCTCAATACCAAAATACTGTTACTAATTAAATACTACCATTATTTATATAAAATATTATTTATTGAACAATAATATTTAATAAACAACAACAGCAACAGCCATTATAAATGTTGCAATTCAGTCAAAATATAAAGTTATGAAACTTCGTCCTAAGCCAAAATTATTTGCTCTGGAATAAGACCAAAGATAGCCCATTAGTTTTATCCAAAACAAATTATATCTCATGATATCTCATGTTGTAAGCACTATAGAGACATCAGAGCTAGCAGCAAATTCTATCAGTGGTGCGTTTCCCAAAAGCATTGTTTGCTAACAATGGTCACAAGTTCCATTGAACTCTATTGGTAATGACGAAACTTGTGACAGTAGTTGCTTTTGGGAAATGCACCACTGGCCGAGGTAAGGCTGCTCTTGGTGGTTTTATGAGCGTTGAATGTCCATTGACACCCTGGAGCTCGCATCTCTGAAAACGTTGAAGCAAATTTTCAAATAGGCACAATCTTTATAAACAAACTGCATGCTTGAAATTTAAAGAACTACACTTTCACCTTTAAAAACTCTTAAAACTAAATTCAGTGACACAACAACAGTAGTATTTTTAAAATTATATTTGGGTGTCCACCATGACACTTGCTGTGAGAAATGCTTCAAGCGGAGTGTTACAAATGGTGAAATGGTTCCAATGGCGATACTGGGTGAATATCTCATAGTTGGAAAAACCTCTAAGCCAATCAGTTTTGAGGACCAGAAAGAACAAATTGGCCAGCAGGCACATGCAGAAAGAGTCTTTGTAAGCTGTTTCCATGCCAAAGTAAACAGAATGGCACCTTTTGTGGTCCAGTGTTAAAGGTGGATAAAAATCTTTGAGAAGGGTGATGACAGACAGTTCTGGGTCACTCTGGCATGTCCCCAGTGCGTAGGCAGTGTGATGGTTTGAGTTGGCACAAATTAAAAACTTAGTAGTGACACATAGTCCTCTTGTCCTCCTATGACTGAAATCTGTTTCCTTAGCCTGTTACCGGTAATCAAACTAAATTACTTGACTTCTTCTCTGCTGTCCAAGAAAAGCAGTAAGGGCAATTTAAGTTTGAGTTTAGACGGTTTCACTTGAAAGGTCCTAATAACCGAAGAAAACAGTACACAGAGTTAAAATTCTGTTATGTGCACTCAGATAATTTCCAATTGCCTTGATTCAAGTGTAATTAAACAATGCATTTATTCATGCAATAAGTGTTTCATGCTGTTTTGGCAACTGCAAATTGGAGACTGTAAACCCAAAAGAGTTCCAGGGTTTTCGTGTGTTTTATTGTGCTTTGAGGAAAGTTGATGGTAATGATTTTTTAAATTTCATTTGGAAAATTACCTTACTAATGCATGTTGTTGTTCATTTGCCATCACTGCATGACTGCACTTCACAAATACAAAGCCATTTTAGTTGATAAGCCAAAAAACACAAATTTCCTTGCCTACACATTAAAAAAATAAAATAAAAAATACACAAATATGAGTTTTAATATAATTACAGATTGCATGAATCTTGACCTAAAATGTACCAGTCCCAAAGGTAAAAGCTCAACTAGAGGCAACACTGAAAGCATTGACCTCGGTTTGTTGGTCTTAGTTTAGATACAGATCTTTGCGGTATTGGGCCTGACATGGATCTGTCCCAGTCCCAGATTCCAGAGGGTTAGTGAGTTTTAGTCAGTGTGGCCAGACTTCTGATTTTAGCCTGAAGATGAAATATGATGATAGCTTGCACGTCTGTACGTTGACCAGCTCTTTTTCAGCTGTGTCACTGTGTCAACACACAGAGTCTTGAGAAGTTTACTGATAGGCCTGCATCAGTAATTGGGTCTAGCCTGGTATTTCACTACCATTAGCATGCTTTTTGATTAGCATGAAGCTAATTACTGTTTTAAAGGAGACGCAGATGGAGGCTGGTCCATTACACTTGTCCGTTTTAATTTGGGCTCCATGCAGAGAGAATATGACTTGCAGACACCAGCCTTCAAATTGAAACCAGGTCAAAGTACACTGAATTACAGGGTACTGTGCATGCCTTAATGTTAGGTTGAAAAATACATTTTGATGTTCAGCTCAACTCTGGAATCGTTTTGGGAGGCCCATGCACCCCTTCGGCACATATATGAACAGACACTTGAGTATACACACATATACACACTCACTGCATCTATTCTCAGCTCAACACAATAAAACAGCACTGATACTTGAAGCACCCAACAGAACCATTTCATCCCAAATGGATTCAGACACAGTCGGTAGTGGGAGCGGAGGCCCAATCATAGGCTGTAATTTCAGCACATTTATCTCATTTCCTGCGCGCTTTGTCTTTCTCTGCAATAATGGGGTAAGTAATTGGAATAGACTCCAGATAATGGGAAATTCTGACCCTGCCATTCCATTGCAAGACTGCAAAGATGCTTTGTGGCGACAAGGGAGAAAACTTGGGCAGTTTGCGGTTTCTTACACAAGCACTTGGAGTCGGTAAATGGGGTAATATTGTGTTCTGTACTCTGCTTGTGCTCTGATTGCATTTGAAATAGTGCTGGATCAGGCCAAGCATGCTTTCATCTCATGGGAAATCAGACCAATGAGGACATGTCTAATAGGAGATCAATGTACCTTCTGACAAAGATAATATAAGAATACATCGATTTTGTGCAATTTGTTTTTCAGCATTTACAATTGACAAATTTACAAGTTTTTTCTGAGGTATGGATATTACACCAATGAAATCAAGAGATGATATGGAGTGATCATGCTAAATAATGTGTGCAAATGACAACATTTTCCAAATTTCACTTAAAAGATGTAATGTCATAATGTCATTAAAAGACATAATGTCATACTTTTGCCACATCACTGACTAACTGAAAACAGATGAATCTTGCATGTAAATATACTACTGTTCAAAAGTTTGGGTCAGTTAAAAATTGTTTTGAAGGAAATCAAAGCTTTTATTGAGCAAGGATGCATTCAATTGATTAAAAGTAGCAGTAAAACATTCTATTTAAAAACAAATGTCGTTCAGAGAATCCTGAAGAAAATGTTTCCACAAACGAATCAAGCGGTACAATTGTTTTCAACATTGATTATAATAAGACATTTTTCCCAATAAATATACAAAAAAATATTTTTGAAGGATCATATGACACTGAAGACTGAAGTAATGGCTGCTGAAAATTCTGCTTTTCCATCACAAGAATAAATAACATTTTAAAATAGCTTATATTCAAATAGAAATCAGTTCTATTAAATTGTAATAATATTTAATGATATTACTGCTCTTTACAGAATTTTAATTAAATAACTTCAGTCTTGGTGAACGTAGACAAAAACTTACTTTTTAATGATGGTGTAAGTGTCCACTATACATAATTCTGTAGCCAAATATCACCAAATATACATATTAATAATACTAGATGATGATCCAGACATTAAACTAGGGCATAATAACATGTATCAAAACTAATATGAAGTAATAATATGTATCTAAAGAGGCACAACTAATTGTTTTAATTGTTATATAGTTATGTCAGAAACGAATCTTGTAGCACAAGCTTTTTTTTTTTGAGTCAATGCTGATCAGCTCTTTATGTTTGCGATTGCATGTCTGATAGGAATAATTGAGTCTTTTTGTGAATAGCTGAGTTTTCTACTGCTATCATTGGTGCAGCAATTGATTGACACTAATCATGGATGTCAAAAATGTAATTTTAGGTCCATAGCTAAAATTCAACAAGATATTTTACATATTTAGATTTAATATTTTAAATGTTATGATAATTACATTTATGATAAAATGCACACTGTGTTCCCACACCACAAATGTGTAAATACCAGCTCTTATAGGCAATCATATCTAACATAGTGCATTGTGATTTTGATGTATTCACATAAGTGCACATCAGCAACTGTTATTCCAGAGCATTTTTAAGACCCCATTAGATCGGTTTTTATTGCAATGAAAATAAGTAAACACATTTCCGAGCTCCACTGTGGTCTGGGAAATTAGGATTTTATGCAGCTACAGTATTTCCACTCAGTTTCCCTCATTCCAAACTGTAAACAACCTCTTAGGAAAGATTTCTGAATTTCTTATCATTCATTTGAGATGACAAACTGAGTCATAAAGAATTATCTCTGAAATAAATGTTGCCTGTTAAAAACCCAAGTTTCCTCCTAAACTTCCCTGG
Organism: Schizothorax lantsangensis; assembly: GCA_027422415.1. Taxonomy (NCBI): domain Eukaryota; kingdom Metazoa; phylum Chordata; class Actinopteri; order Cypriniformes; family Cyprinidae; genus Schizothorax; species Schizothorax lantsangensis. The sequence goes on from CM049860.1 coordinate 19,210,171, forward strand.
AATCAGAGATCCAGTTTCAGTCTTGTTATTGTGTGGATGAGGCCATCTCTCTGTATATAGCCCATAAACATCACATTCAGACGCAAACATTTCCTCCCACTGTATTTAATGAGAGTTGAGTTTGGAAATGGTTTGGTTGATGGGAAACACAACCATGCAATTACAGCGCACAGGCTGAAATGAGTGTAACCTAACCTTGGCTGTAGTGTGTCATACAGCTAGGAGTGCAGGCCAGAGTGACTGCATGCATTTACAGATTGAGATGTGAATTTTAGCCTTTTGATTGTGTGATGTCATTTTTAAACAAAAACTGAAATCAGAAATGACAACAAAAACACCATTACGTACAGTGTCTGCTGTTATTGGTTGTCTCTAAACAAGCTGTCAGTATGCTGCTGTCATTTTGCCGTTCAGCTGGGTAATTTTCTCCCCTCTTTTAAAGCCATATGTTATTTTTGGATGAATGGCCCCAAACCCTGCCAGCCCTCTAACACAATGGAAATGCCAGAACACTCTTAATCCTGTAAGAATCCCAGTGATTTGAACTAATCCACCTCTATGCCGAGCAATTTACCTTCTCCCATAGCATGACAGTGTCTAGAAAATAAATTGTAACTCTGTATCTCTTTACTTTTATCTGCACCTTTTTTCATTCAAGATACCACCATGCCACTTCAATGAAGGTGCTGTGTGTTCAAATATGTTGTGACGGCCAGACATCAGTGGAGAAATCTCTTTAAGGATGAAACAGATAATAATGTTTCTGTCTGTTGCTGCTCTTCCATGATGGTTGTGGGTGTCCACTGACACGTGAAGGACAGAGCTTTAGCTGAAGAAGGAGGTGGGGACCATACAGACGTGTCCTGGAGATGAAATGAAATATTTTGTAGATCCTTGTAAAAGTGTGGTGCGCTTGGGTCATTTTTTTAACTCATTAACTCATATAATGTACAGTTGCATTCTAAAGTTTGGGGTAAGTAAGATTTTATGTATTTATTAATAAAGGAAGTATCAGCAAGCATGCATTGAAATGATCTGAAATGATGACAGTAAAGACATTTATAATCTTACAGAATGTTATTTAAAATAAATTCTGTTCTTTTTAATTTTCTGTTCATCAATGAATCCTGAAAAAAAAGTTTCCACAAAAATATAATAACATATTAAGCAGCACAGCTATTTTTAACACTGATAATATTAAGAAGAAATATTTCTTGAGCACAAAATCAGCACATGGAGTAATGGCTGCTGAAAATTTTGCTTTGCCATCACAGGAATAAATTAAAATATATTGTAAAATAAATTATGGTTTTAAATTAAATGTAACATATATATTAAAATATATAATAAACATATAAAATGTAAAACTGTATAAGCTGGTATATGAGATAATGCTATGAAGAATATTATTTTAAATATAACAAGCAAATAAAAGCTGTTTTATTTTACATAAAAAGTTGCCTCATGGGAACTGTTATTTTGAGATCACATGACCAGTTAATTTCTACAAGCTTTATATCATTAAACCATTATTGTTATTAATAATGTAACCATTATCTAATTATTGGACACTTTACAAAATAAATGAATATCTGACACATTTCAGCACATTTCTACAATGACATCAGAAACTTAGAACTACTGTATTTGCATAATACTACATCCACACCACTAGGTGTCAGTATAAGAAACATGGGCAGCCATTGACCAATGATTCAATGAGTCAAACAAAAAAGTTCAGAAATTCCATTCAAAGTTTTCTCGCATGGTTTCAGTTCTCTCTATGGCCTCAAAAAAGAGCTTGTGCATTCCTATCCACCATGTACTCCGTCAGAGAACACCCTTAAAGTAAGTGACCATTTAAAACATTTTCTTGAGAGGACATCATATCTAATTCCATCTGTTGACTTCACACAGGCCAGGCCTGCGTTCAGCCCCGACAAAACGGTGCAAAACGTTTATTAAACGGAAACGGTGGTGCGTTGAACACTCTGTTCTGATGACGCAAGTGTTGCAACTATGGCAGCTGAGAAGGCCATTCTTTGTGTTCTTTTTGGAGAATTTTCAGAGCCTGATGAAATCGGTATAAATGTGTTTAATACGGCAAAACACGCTCGATGTTACAGTCACTGCCCTTGCTGTCCAGAATAAAAGAGAACATCCCAATGGAGTGAAGGGATTTGTGGAAACTGTGGTTCCTAATTATTGTGCTCCAACATTTGCCTCGCATTTCAGGATGAAAAGACAAACATTTCAGATGAAGGATAATCCACTTCTTACCTCAGAGATTGTTATGATTTACAGTATGATCTTATTATTTTTATTGTGAGTATTAGGCTTATCATTATTGCTGATCACTGTTGTTGTGCTATGATATTGTACTGTAATATTTACCATTATATAATCAGAGGAGCATAGAAAAGTTTATGAAAGTGTCACTCCACAATACAATATATAGGCCTATAGTATTTTTATGTTACATTAATCAGTGTCTAGCACACCTTCCTAAGGAAAGGATATGGACCAGAAGACATTGAAATTACTACATGATATTTAGACAGACTTAAAGAAGTTCCAGATACTTATTATTTCATTTATTTTGCCTTTAATGTAAATAAACATGTGCAAACAATATACTTGCTCTTGTGAATTTATTTTGATGTTAATTACATTTACTTACAAATTCATCATCATCATGTTGATATGCTATATTGTATAAAACTCTCATGACAAACATGTCTTCTAATATCTTCAATTGTTGCATATATCGAGCTGCAGGGGACACATATTAAACGACTTCACTTGGACCTATTGTGCGAGCTGTCTCTTTAATACTGCGTGGTTTATATACATGTTGCTGCTGATTGGGCTGACATATTTGACACACCTACCAAACAAGAGAAAACGTATCTCAAACCCCGTTGCACACCGTTGCACACCGTTTCCAGGAAACATGTCGTTCAACCCGGAATCCGTAGCAAAACGTTGTGCACCGGTGTGAGCCTGAACGTGCCCCAGGTCTAGACCTGTTCTCTCTTCCTCTCAGTCTGTCTCTCTGCTCTTCACTGTTTTGTCCTACACTCTGCACTGTGCTTGACTAAAACTAAAACCATAAAACACATTTTTGTTACTTGAAATGAAATACACAGAAGTATACTTATTTTATTTCAGGTAGTAGCCAAAGCAACATTTCTCAGTTTCATTTAGTTTAACTTCATATACTAAAATAACTAAAAAGAATGAAAATACAAATATCACCAAAATATTAAAAGGAACTATAACTATCTCAGTGATACTAAAATAACACTGGTGCCTGACAGGGAGCTGTTTGAGGGTGTTCTTGGCACAAACAGAAGGAGGAAGTGGATGATTGGGGGGGAGGGGTGTTTGGAGTAGGTAGAGCAACTTTGTCCTTCCAAACTAATTACCCTGAAAACAAACAGCAGTAAAAGTAGGCCACTTATACTTACTGCAGGAAGATATTTGGCTCAGCATTTGTATGTGAATCTAACCTCCCGGCTTTCTTTGTGTTTGTTTATATATATTTAAGACTTTCGTCTTTGCTGATCCAGTTTTAGTCTGATTTGTATGTCCAGAACTAAGATTTTGTTCACTGTTGTTCCTTCTAGGCATTTGTTTTGTATAATTTTCACCAGAAAACTCATAGTTTGAGAGACAAAGTCTCCACACCCCTACCCACCCAAACAATTTCTGCTCTCTCTGTTTCTCTTCTGTCTTGCTATCTCTTTTTCTCTCTATTCTCTTTTTGTAGGATAAGTATTACAGTTAATCAGATTATCACTCTCTTCTCTGAAAGGACCCAGTAGTCAGGCAGATAAAAGGGCAACTCAGAGTCCCCAGGGGTCCTGACAGACAGGGATCAAAGGAGTAGCTGATTAGCCAAAGCAATGTCGCTTTGATACCAGAAAGAAAGTGAGATAGAAAGATGGAGCGACAGAATGAGAGAGAATTCAGATGGATGACAGTGTTTCATCCCATGTTTCAGCAAATGTCTTGGTTTACCTGCTACAGAGTCATCTCTTTGTCCTCTCTGTGGTAGGTCATACCTTGCTTTTATTCTTTCCTACAGCGGCAGGAAAAGACACTCTTGATCTTCCTTCTATTCAGTGTTCAATTAAAAAATGAGTGTGCGTTTGTGGGAATTTTTGTACACACGATAGGCTAAGTGTCGGTTATGAACCTCACCCTGTCCTGTCTTGTTTAGGCTTTACAGGTCAAAGTTCATCTTGCTCTGATAAACTTCATTCCATTAGTCTGATTGTGAGCGACTGACAACGCTTGGCAGGAAGCAGTGGATAAAGTCCAGAGTGAAAATGTAATCCTCTCACATACACACATTCAAGCTTACATAAATCACAAGTTCACGACGGCGCATAGGTGATCTTTATGCCACCCACAGGTTTAAGAAAGTTAGTGCACTTGATCTCAGAAACTTCAAGACACCCAATAGCCACATACACTGAAACACTGAAGGACAACTCTTTTTCTTGAAATATTTGTAGTCTCTTTAATAGCAGAATGTGTATATGTGTGCTTAAAACATAATGCATTAAATGAATAGATCACCCAAAATGAAAGTTATTTTAATCGTCACCTCCAACAAGTTGTTAACCACTGTGACTGACTGAATGAATGAATAAGTGAGCTGAAAAGGATCAGCATACAAATCAATGAGACAATTATTTTAAATTAACCAGTTGATTTGGTTCACCATTTTAACTTAGTGATTTGATAGCAGCAGTTTGCATGTTATTTTTTATTTTTTTGTCAATGATTCAGTGATTCATGACTTAAATTTCAGGCTATTGTCACACAAATCCATGATATTGTATGGCTTGAGGATACTTTGAGGTTTATGCTTGGATACTTATGCAAATTAGTTTTTGGTATGTTTATTTCTAACATTGTCGTGGTGTTAAAAAATTATGTATTTTTTTACAAAAAAACCCCCTGTAAAACCACTTTGGTACAACATAAGCATGGGTAAATAATGACTGAATTTTCTTTCTTTCTTTTTTTTAAAATTTATTTATTTATTTATTTTGGTTTAACAATTAAAGATATAGTTAGCTGGTGTAAAATAAACCACATATCGTTGCATAGCTTTACCCCGAGCGAGAAATAATAATAAAGAACTTCACCATGACTACATTGGGGCCTGTACTGCTTTGTTTTTATTTTAAAACATGATATCAGTTTTATATAACCAGCTCATTACTGCTGTTGAAGTTGTGCACCAACATCCGTCTGGCATGCTGAAAAGGCATTTATATGTTTATCTTTGTTAGCAACTGCACGTTAGACAAAAGTCTGTTTTCTGGCTTTGTCAGTTATTGGGTCTGTGAGACAGACGCTACAGTCTCTCATATGATCACACCGGCTCTGAATGCATGACCATCTGCCTTCATAGTAACCGCAGGACACACACATTTATTTCAATGATGTCACATGCATCCACCCATACGAAGACACATAGCTGGATGTAGTTCTGCGCTATCTGGTAGTGAGCAAATGCAGAGGAGCTGGAGAGTGTGGCTGAGATAGGAGCCTTTCTCCTGGGCTTTAGAGTCTGGCCTCAGACAATCTGCCTGGAGCTACTGAGTGAGACTGAGATACAGTTCAAACTGAAGCACACCTCTTTACTTAGTCGCATACTTGACCACCAATAGCGTAATGGAGGGAAAGACAGATGGATAGAGTAAGTGCATGTGTGTTTGTGTGTATATTTGAAGAGTTCAGATGCAAAAGCCTCTAAGTCCCGTCTGAAATATTCTTCTAAAATGAGCATTTTTATCAGGTTGCTATATTTATGTTCAGTTATTTCACTTTAATTATACAGAAAAGGACCTATACATTGCGATTAGAGTAAAATTACTGAACCTAAACATAGGAGCCTGATAAAAATGCTCATTTTAGATGAAAATTTTAGATGGCACTTAGAGGCTTTTGCATCTGAACTCTTCATTTGTTTATCATGTATTTTCTATCTTTTTAAAACATTCAAAAACATTAACAAATCTCAGCAACCCCAAATTTTAATGTAGTAATGTGTGTGTGTACTTGTTTATGCTACATTGTGGGGACCAAATGGGACTGGCCTGAGGTCCCCACGAGGGAAAAAAATATAAAAAATAGTAAATGATGTTTATCTGAAAGTGTAACAATGCAAACAGGTTTTCTGTAAGGGGTAGGGTTAGGGGATAAAAAAAATGTTGTTTGGTCAGTATAAAAGTAATAGAAGTCTATGAAAAGTCCCCACAATTCACAGAAACAAACATCGGTGTGTGTGTGTGTAAAGGTTTATATATCCTGGTGGGGACTTAAACCTGAATACACACAGACTCATGGGGACTCGTGTCACAGTGGGGACCTAAATTGAGGTCCCCATGGGTACAAAAGCTTCTAAATCATACAGAATGAGTTTTTTTGAGAAAGTGAAAATGCACAAAGTTTAGTGTAAGGGGTAGGTTTAGGTGTAGGGTTGGTGTAGGGCGATAGAAAATACGGTTTGTACAGTATAAAAACCATTACGCCTATGGAGAGTCCCTACAAGGATGTGTGTGTGTGTGTGTGTGTGTGTGTGTGTGTGTGTGTGTGTGTGTGTGTGTGTGTGTGTGTGTGTGTGTGTGTGTGTGTGTGTGTGTGTGTGTAAAAAAAAGGGGGATGCATCAAAACAAGTTTCTTAATATCTCTCAAATGCTCACTTAAGATACCATGACCCTCCTCTGGCAAGTGCAGCTACAAATGCCCTTGTCTTTAAAACTATTTTCTACTCTGTCTAGGAATGTTATCTGGTGCCCTTCTCCTCCTTAATGGTTCCATCTCACTACAGATTGAACAGACCATTATCTGGATACAAGGGGATTTTTAGTGGATGGCAAACATATTGGAATTCAAGAGACAGTTCACTTTAAATGGAGGTTTTGTCTTTATTTCACCCTCATGTTGTTGCAAACTCATATGACTTTCTTTCATTCTTGAAGAATGTTCGTGATGCTTGTTTCCGTAAAGTGGATAGTGACCAAAAAGGATAAAAAAAAACCATCATATTTGTAAGTCATGGAACTTGTGCGCTTTATTCCAAGTCTTCTGAAGTCATACAATAGCTTGTGTGAGGAACAAGCTGAAGTTTAAGTTTAAAATTGTGGTCACTATTTATATTCATTATATGGAAAGAACAGCTTTGGTATTCTGCTCTATATAAGTCCTTTATCGTGTGAGAAGTCATGCATGTTTCAAATGGCATAAAGGTGAGTAAATGATGACAGAGTTTTTATTCTTGGGTGAACTTTTGCTTTAAGCATATAGTTATGCAGTTCCAGCCAAAACATACTGAACATGACCACCAGGTTGCTATGTGACACATGCAGAAACACACACATACAAACATCACAGAAAGCCTTAATAAGTTGCAGAAGACATGCATTACATAACGCCCGAGACCCTAAGGAACATAAACCGCACACAAAGATGGTTAAACAAACACGTGCACTTACTCAAACACTGACCCTTAGAAAGCTTTTAGGACATTTTATGAGCACTCTCCCAAGATTACATGCTTATGACACACCCTGTAGAGACATGTTCCCTGAAAGTTTCAAGAATGAATGCTAGCATACACATGCACACCAAAACACAGGCCAAGCAGAGAGTAAACACAACCCCACTGTCCTTGAGCATTTGTTTGTGGCAGCTCTTAAAGTGCTGACGTTTATTGGTGTGGTTTTTCTTTCATTGGGCTTTTAGCAGCATTTGAATCAGGCATTGGTTCCTTTAATCTCTTTCAAAGTTTGTTAATAGGACTCTCCGTTGTCCACACTTGTCTCAGATGAAAGTGTTATATACAAACTGCTGACTTCATTTCCTCTCATACCTCAAATATCTGTGCTTTAAAACTATACAGTGCAATTGCTTTGCCATTAGTGTACTAAGTTGCAAATGTCTGTTGGTGTCAAAAAAACATGTCAGGTTTAAAAGATAATTTTTTTCTCCCAGTTTCACAGACAAGGCTTAAGCTAGTCCCAGACTAAAATACATGTTTGAGCTGTCTCAACTGAAAATATCTTGCTCTGACATATCTTAAAATATGTCAGTGTCATTGTTCTGTGTCAAGTTTTTTAAAAGTTGCTTAAATATCTTAATTTAACTATAAAGGCCTTGGCTTAAGATAAGCCCTGTTTGTGAAACCGGGCCTTAATGTTTTTATACATGGTGGTCACTGTATCCTATTTGTACGTTTAATATACAGTAGTGATACACTACCATTACCACTAATGTGGTAACATTTCTAATTATTATCAATGTTGAAAATGGCTTAATAATATTCTAATATCAAATGTTTTGCTGCTTAATATTTATATTTATTAACATGAATCAATCTTTTATTCAGCAAGAACACATTCAATTGATCAAAAGTGACAGTAAAGATATTTATAATATTACCTTAGATTTCTGTTTCAAATTAATGCTGTTCATTGAACTTTCTGTTCATCTGAAATCTTGATAACAAAATTGTAACTGTTTCCACAAAAAAAGTAAAAAATAAAAAAAAAAAAAAAAAAAAATCAATTTTAAAACTCATTAAAATAGAAAAGATATTTGAAATAGTACAAATATTTTATAGTATTATTGTTTTACTGTATTTTTCTCAAATAAATGTAGCCTTTCAAAAAATGAAGTCATGTTAATCTTCCAAAGTTTTGACCGGTAGTGTATACAGACGGTCCTGCTGCACAACAAATTAAAAACAGATTTTAATACTTAGTAATAAAATGCATGTGCGTATTGTGTGTGGGCGTTTTTGTGTTTTTATGCATGTTGGTGTTAGGCTTGTAGTTTTGAGTGTGTTGGTATGTATGTTTGTATGTTTTGTCTTGTACTCGTTTGAGGCCTGCAGTTCTGACCTCTGACTTCTGTCCTTTGTTCCCTCTCTCCAGTGGCAGAATGAAAGCGAGCAGCACATCTCTCCTGCCGATTCTCTCCATCTCTCCAACTGTGCCAAAGTGACTGTGTAGATTCGTGTTCTTTTGTGAGATTAGCAAAACATTGGTTTAATGCAATCACATGCAGCTCGAAGTGTTCATTGGCCTGTGAATATACATAGATATTGAAATATATATATATAACATTTCTGAAATATAAAATGAGCTGTGTAGCAGGATATACAATGAAAGTGAATGTCCTGTGGCTGTCAAGCTCTAAAAATGACCATAATTACCATAAAAAACATCGTAAAAGTGCCATAATAGTAGCCTATATGACTCTTGTGCTATATTTGAAGTATTCTGAAGTCATATATAATATAATATGAAATCAGTATAATAGTCATGTAATTTAAGTGCTGCAAACAGAAATGAATAGCAACTTTATTTAGCAACTTAACAACTACATTTAGTTTTTTTCCTCACATAAAGCTATTGTATGGGTCAGTGTTACTTATTATTATGTATAAACTAATATAGTAGTTATTAAAAATTTGAATTATTTTAATATTTTCAGTTTTTATTTTATGTTTTAGTATTTTTCGCAATTTGATGGTCATTTTATTAGTTTTTTAGTATTTCTATTTAAAAAAATATATTTTAAATTTGATTAATTTTAGTACTTCAACTTGAAATTTCAAGTATTAATTTAGTGCTAATATTTATATTTTATGTTATTACAGTTTTTTTTCAATTAGCAAAAACATTTTTAATAACACAAATGCAGAACAAAGGCAAACTTTTTCACTGTCATTGAATAGAAAAGAGCAGCTTAAACATTCTGCTGAACTGCTTTTGTTTTTGTTCCACATTAGAAAGTAAGTCAAACAGGTTTAGACAAAATTCTCATTTTGAGGTGAACTACTCCTTTAAAAACAAATCAATTAGTCTTTTTCAAAATTTCAAAAGTTAAACTCTGTTACCGTCCCATGTGTACCTAACAAGACCCATTCAATGACCTTTGACCTGAGCTGAGTAATCGTAGCCCAAACATGTCTCCTCCTGTGCCAACAAGCCTGGTTCGAGTTACACCTTTAATAGTCAGGTTTAAAGAGGGCAGAGGGAGGTGGAGTGTGGAACAGATCAAAAGTTCTTTCCTAAATGTCCTTTGTCGTGACTTTGCCGTGTTTGATGTCTACACTGTTGACTCTCTCACTCTTTCTCTACCTCGCTTTCGCTCTCTCTCTCTCATTTCAAAGAGAGGGAAGAGTCATCTGCCTCCCGCGGTCTGCCAATGCACAGACCACCATGGGAAGTGAGGGAGCGAAAAAGAAAGAGGAAGAAAAAGATAACTGGAGAGATTGGACAGTCGGGAGCTTTTGAAGAGAAGAAAGACCAAATTCTGCCCCAAGAACAGCGATAACGGACATGGGGTCCCACTGCGGGATGGGCCGGAGGGGTAAATATGAAATATGAAAGAAGAAGTGAGCGATTCGAGAGTGATAGAAAGCTTTCAAACATATATTTTGGTGAACACCCTTTTAAAATGCTTATTTCTTAATAAATGCTCTTTCTTTCTTTCTGTTTACACTGGCAGGACAGTTTTATCTGTTTGCAGAACATGTGGACAGTGTAGACTGTTGTCCTTTCACCTGGAGCCAAGGCTCATGAACCACATGGTTGAGAGTGTTGGGAAATCTGCATCCTGTTTTACGGTTGGCAAACTTCTGTTGACTGAATACATCAGTTAAGAATCTGAGGCTTTTTCAGGCCATTTGTGGTTCTTTGTATGGGAAAGGTCAAATAAAATGTGTTCCTGACAATATTTTGGTGGTATATGCACCAGTTCTAAACAGAAATGAGAGAGAATTGGATCAATAGATGGATGAATGAATAGGTGAAGTGAGTCAGTGTACAGCTATTCTGTCTCTGTGCCCGTTTTGTCCTCTCTGTGCTATTTGGATAAAGTCTCTTTTATCTCCGCTGGTGCCAGCCTCTGATGCATAAACACTCCAGACTGACTCCTTTTGCTTTGATAGAGGGACAGAAAAAGAAAGGAAACAAAAACCGCATTAGTGTTTCAGCATCAGTAAGAACATCCCGTGTCTGGCCTGTCGTTCATTTCATTTTACACTTCTTCATTTCTCTTACACAGTTCATTTCCTCCTTGAACTGCACTGAAGTCATCAATGCTTATATAAGAATTTATTGTATCCTGTTGATTTTCTGGTCAAGGAGTTTTTTCATCAAAGTATGTTAATTCATTTTTTAGATTAAATAACAATATACTGTATGTTAATGTGTTTGGCATTGTCACTAAAATGTATGGGTATTTTTATATGTAATAGATTTCAATATAATCATTTTTCGAGAAAACACTACCGTTCAAAAGTTTGGGGTCGGTAAGACTGTTTAATGTTTCTGAAAGAAGCATCTTATGCTCACCAAGGCTGCAGTTATTTAATCAAAAATACAGTAAATATCTAAACAGTAATATTGTAAACTGTCATTAAAATGACTGCTCTTTTAAAAATGTTATTATTCCTGTAATGGTAAAGCTGAATTTTCAGTAGTCATTACCCCAGTCTTAAGTGTCACACGATCCTTAAGAAATCATTTTATTATGCTGATTTGGTGCTCAAGATATATTTCTTGTCATTTTAAATTCTGAAAACAGTTGTGCTGTTTAGTTGTGCTACTTTTTGTGAAAACTGTCAGTCAGAATTATTTTATGAATATAAAGTTCAGAAGAACTGCACTGATTTGAAATAGAAATCTTTTGTAACAATATATCTTTACTGTTACTTTTGCAAAATTTAAAATGGTAGTGTATATCTTGAATGGAATTTATTCTTAAAACAAGAAAAAACTTCTTACCAGTAGCAAAATAATCTTAATTTAAGACATGATGATGGTTCTGCTGTCAGTTTGTCATCACATTTATTTTCGGGTGACTTTGTAAAAAGCAAACTGTTTTAGGTATATGAACATGTCACCTGCCATCACAACAAACCGTGTGTTTTTCATTATCATTTCCTCCCCTCACACTCGTGTCCTCAAACACAAGAATGTGTGTATTTTGTTAGATGTGTTATCTGCAGCACTAGAATCAGATACTTTATGATACAGCTTTGAAGAACTTTTCATCTCTTTCACACACTCACACACTCTGTCTGTCTCACTCGGCAGGGTGGGCTTTAATCTATTTTCACCCCTGGCTTCTTAAGAAAGTAGATCTAATAAGTCAACTTCCTGCTGCGAGAGTCACTCTTGACTAAACTTTGTGTGTGTGTGTGTGTGTGTGTGTGTGTGTGTGTGTGAATAGTAGTTTTCCTAAATCTTTCCCATCTCTCATTTAAGTTTGATTTAAAGGGATAGTTTACCCAAAAATGAAAATTCTGTCATTATTTACTCACCCTCGTGTAGTTCCTAACCTGCGTGAATTTATTTCTTCTGCAGAGCACAAAAGAAGATATTTTTGATAAACCAAACAGTTTTGGTGAGCACTGCCTTTCATTGTATTAAAATAATAATAAATAATAACACAAAGAAATTCTCAAATTATCTTTTATGTTCCACAGAAGAAAGATATACAGTAGTTACAAGTTTGGAATGACATGAGGTCGAGTAAATGTCAGATGGCAGAATTTTCATTTTTGGGTGGACTATCCCTTTAAAGTGGATAAACTACTCCAGCTAATATATATCAAGAACACAAGAATGACCTTTTAGTACATTATTAATGATGATAACATGTGACGTGCTCATTGCATGTTGCTCATGCTGTAACCACTCTGTGAAATGCATTTGGAATTAAATATCCCTAATCACAGCCGAACAGAAATCATCTCTGCCCACCTTCTCATTCCTTCAAACCAGAATGAGAGAGAGGAAGTGGAAAAAACAAAAAAGGTCTTCCTCAGAAGCGGGTATAAAACTCCCTCTGTTCTGCATTAAACGAGTCTCTTGGAGACTCTCATCCTGTTTCCATCCTGCCGCTCCTAAAACTCATTACCGGCCCCAAACCTCCCTATTCCTCTTTCTTTATTCCCCTCTTCCCTTGCTCTTCCCACTCACTCTTCCACTCTCTTATCCTCTGTGCCCCATCTTCCCTTCCTGTGACCATGGTCATCAGCAGAACAAAATGGCTAGGGTAATGGTTGGTCTTCATAACTTTGGGTTGGGCTGGAATTGTCTAAATGGCAGTTTCTATGCTTTAGACGTTTATAAATATAATTGTATGCATGCCTTTTTCAAATAACCTCATAATGATGTCTTATTTATTGTGTTGACCGTTGCAGTACTTCCACATAGAGGGCAAGACACTGGGCATTTATTGGATAAACTAAAGATGTCATGCATTAGTTTCTGTGAAGGAAATGTTGGCTTACTCATTTTTTATGACGGTCAGTCACATTTGCTGATCCCGTGTTGCAAGATTGACTGTGACTTCTCCTATAAAAAAGTGATATAGTTTACCCCCAAATATAGCTCACTCTACAATTAATATGTCATGGCAGACATGTTGAAGATTACCAGACAGTCATTCAATTTATTGTGCCTAACTTTTTCCACATAAAAGTAGTTTATTCAGCTTTCCAATGCATCTCCTCTATTGACTTCCATTCAGACAGTACAGTGTTTTGTCTCCTTGACAGAATTACGGCTTGTTATGTGTTTTTAAGCTAACCTTGAAAGTTTGGAGCTCTGATGACACTGATGTTATATACTGCACACCAAAACTTTTGTGATGATAAATGTGGTTTGGTTTGATTTGTTTCCTTGAGGCTAGTCAGTCAGGTAACAAGTGCAGCTCTTAGTTTAGGAACAGTAAGTTTTTTTTTAATGTTTTTGAAAGAAGTCTCTTATGCTTATCAAAGCTGCCTTCATTTGATCAAAACTACAGTAAAAACAGAAATATTGTGAAATATTAAATTTAAAATAACTTTCTTATATATTAAAAACTAAATTTTTCTTGTGATGACAACATTACTCCAGTCTTCGGTGTCACATAAGAAATAATTCTAATATGCTGATTTGGTGCTCAAGAAACATTTTTTTTTATTATTATCAATGTTGAAAACAGCTGTGCTACTTAATATTTTTGGGGACAGCGTAATACATTTTTTTAGGATTCTTTAATGAATATAAAGTTCAAAAGAACAGCATTTATTTGAAATAAAAATTTTGTAACGTTATAAATTTTTGACTGATTTAATGTATTCTTGCTAAATAAAAGTATCAATTTCTTTTGAAAATAAAAGTTTGTCCCAAATTTTTAAATGTTAATGTATATTGTTATTTTATAAATTACACAATTGTGTATGTTAACTTAGCAACATCACACATATCTCTTGAAACAGGAAGCACCTGCCTATGTTGAGCATTCCAGTTCAGTCATTTTTGAGTTTCCATACAAAGCTCACCAAGTTTTGGAAAAAAGAGTAAATAAATTTCAGTTCAAGACATAAACCAAAGACGTCAAGCATTAGAGGAAATAACTGTCACTCACGTACCCCATTGAAGTCTATGGACTCACATGCTTTAATTCCAGGACCATTTGCTGGACTCCTAATTACAGGTAACATTTTTAGAAAATTTTCTCAGTGCAGTGTGGATTGATAGCTGTGGAGTAATTTTTTCTGTAAAAACATCCCAGAGGTTTCCGGCAGGCCGTCTCCTGAACAAAACTAACATTAATACACTATGTTATTCAGCATTCAATGTTTTTCCTGCCTGATTTTATCACTTTATGTCAATGAGGGCTCTGTTTGGAAAGACCATGTGTCTGCCGGGTCCAATGGGTCACTAAACAGTAAGACTTCCTTCCTTTCAAGCACGATGTGTAGGTAATGTGTCAGTGAACTTGTGAGGACACCAGCTAACCCATGTAAGAAAGTGATTCAAGGACACGTGTAGCTGACCAATCAGTGGACACAGTGTAAATGAAGTGTGCTTTTCACACAGTAAATCAAACAGATGAATGGCGTCTCTGTCCATTTGTCTCAGACAGGGACTTCTCAGCGATGAATAACACTCACAGATTTTTTAGCATTTGCGTTCCTCAGAGAAAGGCTGTTTTTGTGTGTGTACGGGTGCATGTGCGTGACTGCGTGTGTGTGTGTTTTTTGGTCGGGGAATAAATGAAGATGAAGACAGGCGCCACTGTTTATTGTGTTTGTGTGTGCGTGTGGGCCGGTGTGTTTGAGGAGTGTCTGCTCTACACGAAAGCCTGAAAAGAAACTGAGGGCCTCGGAGACACACATGGAGACTGAGTGCTGAGCAGTGTGTGCCATCTAAACAAAGAACAGCTCTGTTTGCTGAAAACACTTTATGCATATGCATCTTTGCTGCTAGGGTTGCTGTCAGGATGACGTTCTCAAAATAATATACTGTGGTGTCTGCATTTCCTGTTACACTTGATGCAGGGTAAACTTCCCCAGGCTTGCGTTTTAATATTAAAATCCAAAAGACTAGGCAAATAGAACCTGTCTAAATGTCTTTAGATGTGTACATGGTCTCGAAAATTAAGATTCAAACACACAATTTCTGCATGCTCTTGCAATTCCTGTTGAAGGAAATGCCTTTTCCATAAACAAATGTCTGGAGGTCTTAACTGACATCAGAAAAGTCATGTCTGCAGCATTTTATTTGCTCCGTAAGTATACCGTTAGTGGTTTTGTGACGTGTCCTGAAATCTTCCAGTCTGTAGGCACGACTGGACCGTCGTCTCAGGGCACTGAGTGTTTGTTGTGCCAGACTCTTGGCTGAACTTCTCTTCTTCTGTCAGCACTCTGTTTTAATTATCGTCCTAATTTACCCCCCTTATTTTTCCAGGGTTGCTCCACTTCAGTCACTTTCCCAGGTGGAGCGGCATCCGGAACGCTATCCGGTCTGGCACCAAACTACCATACTGGCTTTCCAGAACTTTCTCCCGTGTCCTCTCCCTCTTTCTCCTGTTTGTATCCAAATAGTAGGATGCCATACATCCTTTTTTTCCATTAATCTGATCATCTGATCATAATCAACAGCTGAATAAGAAATATCAATACACTGCTACAGTGTGCCTTAAAAACCTGAGAACACACACCTGTGTATGGGTGTTTCTTCAACCTTTGACACTTTTATGTCCCAGGAGGAGATTTTTATTAAAACTAACAAATGTTTGTCCAAGCTATATGCTTTTGGGCAGTGCTCTGATGTATGGCACAACAGCAACAGTAACATATTTTTGATCTTTTTTCTATTATATGAAGGTCACATTAAAACTTTCATGTCTTCAATTAATTTTGGGTACTTTTCTAATGACATTTATATATAAATGTTACTGTTTTTCTCTTGCCCCAGACCTCGAGTTTCAGTCCTGAAAATTTGCTAGAAAAATACAACTTATTTTTAAAAGTATAATTAATAATTTAATTAATTATGTGAATATGATTTGTTATTTACACCACAACCAGCATTTATTCTCATGTAACTTGAGATACTACTTTATTTACCAAATAGACAACAGCGTTAATGAAAAACATGAGACATGATGTGAAAATTTTATTTAATTTATTTAATTTATATAAAATACCAGCTATAAAACTAGCCTTTGAAAGACCAGGAGAGAATTTGTATTTTTTTTAAAAAAGCAACTTTTTGTTTGAATAAAATTACCATTATTTTTATTTTTTTCCCCAAATGTTTATCTATTTTTTTTTATAAAAATGAAAAACTCTATAGTGAGAGTGAAAATACTCTATAGTTAGAGTGAAAAGTCAAATTACTTCAGTCCACATAATAACAAATCTTTCTTTAGTAACATGTCAGCAGATTAGAATGATTTCTGAAGGATCGAGTGACACTGAAGCACAGGAATAAATGATGTCTTAAAATATATTAAAATAGAAAACAGTTATTTTAAAATATTTCAGAATATTACAGTATATAATATGAATGTATGTAGTTATACAGGTCACACTTTATTTTAAGGTCCAGTTCTCACTATTAACTAACTATTAACTACAACTTTTACCTTAATAATACCTAATTTGCTAAATTTACTAAATTGTGTTAAATAAAATGGGAATTAAATGGTGAGTGTGATATAAAACCAATGTGGTATTGGATTTTTTTTCCTTCCTGATTCAAAAGGAAATACGCCAGCACAGGACAAACAACTGCACTCATCAAGCCATTTCATGTGGCCTTTAAGGATGCAAGCAATTCAAGAGTATGATGAAGTGAGTGCTGTAAATAAGTAGAAAAAAAGGAGGTGCTCTTCATTAAAAACAGTAAGTCGTGCTGTTGTGGCTGTTTATACTGGGGGACTAACAGCAGTGCAGAGAGCAACTGTAATCTGCCCCTCTCAGTAAACAGTCTGTCATAGTAATGGCTCTGAAAACAAACGATCAGCTCGCTTCCACCAAAGAACTTTAACACACATACACCCTCTGGAAGCTCTTTTACCAGGGGCCTACCTTCAAGCGAGGTGGAGGACAGCTTCCTGCATCCCGTCCCGAGTCTCTGAGGAGTGTGTGTGTGTGTATGTATTTGTGTGAGAATGAATGTTTGTGTGTGCCTTGGGAGCAGCGGCGGACACCAGAGACACATAGATTCAGGATCTCCATGGCGATAAGGAAGTCAGCAGGAAGGAGACATCCCAGACCCCTTCTAGCACCCAGACTGACAGACTCCCCCCAAACACGCTCGCACAAACCGACATTCGACGCACACCCCGCATAAACACACACGTACGCATTCCATCTCTCTCTGCCTCCTTAAATGACAGAGGCGCTATTCATGTTTCATGAAAAAGAGGAGAAAAATAACATCAGCTATATCCGATGGCTTGATAAGTGAGATGAAGAGAGGTCGGAGCTTCAAATGGCCATCCTGACTAAATTAGGATTTGCGCTCATTTTCCCAAAGAGATTCCCACTGTTTCATTCTACACACAGCTGCGCATCGGCTAGTTCAACGCTAATTGCTATTCCTGTTTGTATGGCTATACCAATGTTTGTAATCTTTGTTTAAAGTTGTACGTTGTCTTCATAGTTTTAAAGTGCAGGCATTTTGATGTGTACTTAGGCAGAGGATGTTTAAAAATCTACCTCATCATTAACGTCTGCCACCGTTACTCATTGTGTATTGTGTTATAGTGGTTGATGTACCTTTAGTTTACCCACAAATTAAAATTACTCACCCTCATGTTGATCCAAATCTGGGTGACTTTCTTTATTCTCTGGACCACAAAGCAAGATACTTTTTTGTCCATACAATGTTGGGTCTAGTTTTCACTGTATAGACAGAACACTTGAAACGTTCTTCAAAATATCTTCTTTTCTGTTCTACATACTGGTTTGGAATGACATGAAGATGAGTAAATGATGATGGGATTTTCATTTGAACTACTACAGTAGGTGAACTATTTCAGTTACACTTTATTTTAAGGTCCAATTCTCACTATTAACAAAGCGTTAACTATGACTTTTGCCTCAACAAACTACTATTTTGCTGCTTATTAATAGTTAGTAAGGTAGTTGTTAAGTTTAGGTACTGGGCAGGATTAGGGATGTAGCATATCGTCATGCATAATATGTGCTTTATAGCACTAATAAACAGCCAATATGTTAATAATAAGCAATTAGTTAATAGTGAGAATTGGTCCCTATACTAAAGTGTTACCACTATTTATTTAAATCTGATAATGTAATTTTAGAGCAAAGCAAAAAAAGTCAATTCAGGCTCATTGGAAAAACATGCCTATGGCAACATTTCATGACACTTTCAAAGCTAATGTCCAGTGAGTGACCCTAAAAGCATGTTTAGTTTAATCTGAAACAGATAAAAGTTTTATTACATTGGTTGTTGTAGTACATATCACAGCAGGTCAGAATTTAATTGTCCGATGAGTGGTGCTCGTTGGAGGTTAACGCAACTGCATTTGAAAATACCACCTACACTAAACCTGACCCTAAACCATTATTGTTAACAAAAGCAAACATGGAATAAAAGCTATGCCATTTTAGCTTGATTCTGCAAGTCATTGAATGCTGTACAGTGCTGTACCAGGTGAGCTACTGAGCAAGTTTACTACAACAGAAAAATCATACATGCAGTATGGAGCAGATTATGTGATGCAAACATCAAAATATTTAGAAATTTTACAAATCATGCACTATGGTCATAGTATTTTGCAAGAAACTGCATGGAAATAATTATTTATAAATCAATAATCTGCCCAGTAATCGTAAATGGTGTGAAAAGGACTACAACTTGTTGGTGTTTCACTGCCACTATATTGTTCAGTTCATTTTAGTTTGAAACTGCAGTGAATTTTACGTATGTGTATGTGGTTTTGAAGTGTTCAATGAGCTTATGTTAGAATGTTTCTAAAACTAGCCTTATATTAAAGAATGAAGAATCTGCATTTGATATTTCCTTGTACTGTCTGTGATGACTTTGGGAGATTATCCCACAGACGCTATTATAAACAATGTGTTTAAAGCTGTCGCCGCGTATGTAAACATATCCATCTTCTTTCTCATGCTTCTGTGAAAAAACAGAAGCCCCTTGGACAATAGATGATAAACAGAGGCCGTGCTTGTGTGTGTTTGCACTGTGGCTTTTCACATTAGTCTTCCTCACATATATTTGTGTTTGTGTGTGCGAGCATACACGTATCCGTTTATCATTCGGTCATTAGCCATTAGCTGCAGTGTTGTGTGTCAGCGTGAACAAACAGACCTGGAAAGATTGGACAGGTTAGAGTGAGATAAACAGCTCTACCATCTTCTCCCTCAAACTCACACACAGTCATAAGCAGACATAGTGGAGAAAATGAGAGGTCAAAAGTCACAGTAGTACATCTATGCCAAACTTGACCTTTATTCTTCGTTGCATGATTTGATTTTCTTTGCTCTTCTTTATATATTTTCATTATTAATTAAAAGATAATTCCTCAAAACTTAACTGATTCATCTATGTTAAAACATATCCAGTAGTAAAGATTTTTGACCAACCTCAAATGGATTTTAGTATAATGTGTGACCAGTCATGTTGTAAAAAGTTTTAAAAATGAATTATTTCTGATCTTTTAATTGTTACTCTGCTGTTCTGTTAAGATGTGCTTACCCATGACTTTCTTCATAAACAAAAGTTTTGGAAATATTCAATTGTTTAGTGTGACAGTAATGACAGCAATAGTGAGTAAACAAAATATACATTTTAGACAAATTCAAAACATTAATAATAATACAATATACATTTTAAGTTCTTTTCTAAGTTCTGAGTAGATCTGAGTGAAGGATTAAATCCAAAATAGAGAAATTCAGTTTTTAAATGGACACAATGACAAACATTTACAGCTATTATGCTTTATCATTTAAAACTAGAATGACTGAAGTATTTTTGACTGAAGACCATTATGTTCAGTTCTCACTGGAGGATATTTAGTCAAATTAAAATTGTTTTCATCATTATAAGGACACACAATAAGAGGCAAACACAGAAGCAGAGAAATAAAGAGCTGAATAAAGGAGTCATAGTAGGAGACAGATAGACTTGACGGGAGGAATAGACTATATGTTGAGGTCTGTGGGTGGGCTTCTCGGATTAGCCCAGAGGACACAGAGACACAATGGCTGCCTACCGACTGGTTTCTATGAACACACGCTGTCTGACAGGCATGAAAAAGCCACCACCTTACTGAGAGGTCAAAGGTCATTAAGCATCAGGATGCTCACTTACTGATGCAGACTTAATACTATAAGACTTCAGCTTCACCTTTCACTCAGCTTTCTTCGGTTTTTCCAAATGTCTTATTTTTATAAATAAATAAATACACTTAACGGAAGTGTTAAGTGTTAAGTGTTAACGGAAATGTTTGGGGTCAGTAAGATTTTTATTTTTTTAAGTTAAAACTTAAGCGAAAGTTATATTAAACTGATATAGAAAGTGACAGGACATTTATAATGTTAGAAAATAATTTCTATTTCAAATAAATGTGGTTCTTTGAACTAGGTGTTTATCATAGAATCCTGAACAAAATCATGGATTTCACAAAAATATTAAGCAGTACAACTGTTTTCAAACTATATATATATATATATTTATCCGATAGAATGATATCACATCCAAAATAAAGGTTTTTGTTTACATAATACAGTATATGTATGTGTATTGTGTATATTTATTATGTATTTATAAATACACACACATAGAGTATATATTTTGAAAATATTTACATGTATATACATTTATATTCTTATATTTTATATTATATATAAATATATTTAATATATAAACATAACATATTTTTCTTAAATATATACATGCATGTGTTTATATTTATACATACACACACATATATTATGTAAACAAAAACTTTTATTTTGGATGTGATTAATTGTTTGACAGCACTAATATATATATATATAAAAATTGTGTTTGTATATATATATTTATATATATATATATATATATATACAGTATATTTACAGTATATTTTGAACATTATATGTAACCTTTGTTATTAATAACTGTAAATATTCCAATACACACAATAAATGTATGGTTATGATTTTATGTTTATATTTTATGGTACTCTCATTAACATCTTGCTTGCTCTTTTTGTTCCTGCAGATTTTCATATTGCTTTCATATTTCATGTTGCTAAAATTTAATGGTTAGCATTGTATTTTTGTCACTGAAAAGCTATTTACTAATAAAATATAATATTTTACAGTCCAAATATACAATCATTTTGTCAGGACTGTGGTGCAGCAGTAATGTATGTATGTGCTGTTGACACATGAGGACTTCAGTTCTACTGGATATACAGGTTTGATTCTGGCCTGCAACATGTTCTAATCCCAGACACAACCTGTGTTTCCTGTCCTGTACTTTCAATATATATATATATATATAAAAGCTCAGCAATAAAAAAAAAATAATAATAAAAAAATTCTGATGCTATTCTTAAAGTTTAAATATAATTTTGCGACTTAACTAGGGATTTCTGTCATTTTAGTTGTACATTATGTTTAAGAATACATAAATATCACAGCCTTGGAAAAAAATGTAATCAAAACAAGTGTTTGAGTCTCTGGTAAGGAGGATTGTTTATGTATGAATGAGGCCCTGAGTTTCTCAGAGGCCTGCACACTCTATTGATCCCTGTTACCACAGTCTCCTCGGCTCCACATCTAATCCTGCTTAGATACACATCTACTGTAGTTCTGATCAGAGCTGGCTGAGATGTTTGCAGTGTTACTGTGAGAAACACATGACGACGGAGCTTGTAGCGGCGCTTTAGAACTCAATACCTCAGGAATCCACAGGTAGTGTTTTAGTCCTGTCATTATCCTGCCTCAGAAACCCACTGCACCGTCAGCACAGACAGCATTAAAATACCGCAGTTATTAAACATCAAACTTCAGCCCTCGGCCCGTCACAGAAAGAGACCTTTGTACCTCTGTGTGTATGTATCTGTAAGCGTGAGTGAGGAGAGAGAGAGATTCTTGTTAGCCAGTGTGTTAGATGAACGTCTGTTTAGAGTATCCCATTTCTCTCAGGATCCTGCAGTGGGTTTTTATGTCAGTGGATGGATTGAAGTCCTGTAATGTCTCATAAGCTTAAGTCAATACGTGTGGAGGAGACCCAGTTCACTGTTAGCTTGTGTTTCTAAGACCACCGTGGCACCGCTCTGCTCCGTGTCAGGCTGGTGGGATGTAAAACATAATGCATTACTGAACTGAGGGTTTGAATCCTGAAAGAACACTTAGAGCTGATGAACAAAGACCTATAGGTCAATATAATACACATATTCTATAGAATATGTGAAATTAAAAAATGCACACACCAAATAAACCTCAGGCTAGTTTTTTGTACTTTCTGCGAAATTCATATTGCTCCAAAGCAGCTTTACAAAGAGATCTCTTATTTTTGAGCATGTTCAGACATTTTGAAATGAACAAATTCCCAGGTTTAGCTTCTTAGCATGTCCAGAGATGATGATGATGATAATAATGGTCTACAGACTATGAATTCTTAATTCAATTTTTATTTCTATGGTGGGAAAATAAGATTTAAGATATTGTCTTGTTATTTGTGTGTTTAAGTGAATAGGAGAAAAGAAAGGTGTGGGGAAAACCATCTGCAGTTCCTGATGTGAGGAAAACCACATCAGCAAGACAAAGAGTTTGAATGGTGAGTTTCCGTCATCACTGAACTGACAACACAATCCTGCTGTACAAGGAAGTCTGTAATAAACTTTACTTCCTGAGGATGCCCCTGTCTTTCAATGTGTGCATTAAGCTGATTTTCTACCAGCCTTTAGTGACCATTGTGTTTTACTGCACTGTAGTCTGTATGGTGGACCAATACCCGCTTAAGTGAAGCCTGTCAAGAGGGTCAGCAGCATTACTGGAAGCAAAATGTGTATAAAAGACCATACAAATTGCACCGGCAGCTGCTGGCCATGCCAAATCTCTGTCCAAATGTGAACAGTGCCAGGAATGATGCCATTACCAGGCTGAGAGAGGTGCCATACGTGTGTCATGGCCTGACTCACTCAGAACTAAATCAACAAGCAAACAGCGCCAACCAGCTCTGTGTCATCACATACACTGTTTCCAGTAAAATATGATTAATCCAGAAATTACATTCAGCACACCCACCAAACTATACGAATTCCTAGAAATCTAATAACCCTCATACAGAAGCAGATATCCAAATAAGCAGAAAATCTAATTCAGTATGAGAGACAAAAATGCAATAAATATAGATTTGCTGTAACCAGATCGACATTTTGTTAGCTAGGCGTGAAAGTGCATCTGTACACAAGCACATGTTTCTGGACACCATGACTGCAGGGTGCTGTGTCTAAAAAAAAAAGGACTATGATTTATGAAAAGTAATAACTATCATCTGTTTGTACAGTCTGGAGATGGGAAGATTAGAGGACAGTGCGTCTCTGGTTAGCTGTGCTTGTAAAGAATGGCTCTTTGTATACAGTAGTGCATACTAACATTAGTGGTGCCACACCAGAGGCTATCTGTCTGAGTCCTGTTAGAAGGGGAGACAAGAGGTCTTTCTCTTTCATTCGTTCTTTCTGTCTGTATTCTCTTCTGTCTTTTCTGTCTCTCAATAAACTAAACAATTGAGCTTGGTTCATGAAATCTCAACAGGTAAAATATTAAAATGTAATTTATGTAAAATAGTAATATACTGATATAAACATATAACACATTATACTGATAATAAATATAATATTAATAATTATATTATATTAGATTATTATACTCTAAATATACTACTAATAGTAATTAATCATATAAATAAATAATAATAATAATGATAATTTTAGACATAAAATTAAAATGTCATTTAGATGAATAATATACTGATATATTATTATATTATATTATATTGTACTCTAAATATACTACTAATAATGATAATCATAATGAGAATTTTATAGACTTTTTTCAGTGATTTGAGACTTATGAGGTATCTCTTTAAGATCTTAATAGGTTAGTGTGCTAAATCATTAAATTGTTCTAGAGTTGTGATGATTGTGAACATCTGGACTACACAAGTCACTGCAGCAATTAAACAGTCTCGTTCTGCCCCCTTCTGGACATAAGCTGTAATATTTTGAGTTCGATACAGTTTTATATCATTGGTTCCCAACACCGTTCCTTGAGGTCCCACTTTAATACACATTTTGGACGCCTACTTATTGAGATACACCTGATTCAATTCATCAGCTTGACAGCAGAGACTCCAAGACCGGAAATAGGTTGTTCAGGTAAGAGAGATATTTGATATGAGCAGTGTATTTGGCATCAGGGGTTTTATGTGCTACTGATATTTTAATTTTATTTATAATATTGTGGTACTTTAGTGTTTATTAGTACAAATAAACAGATATAGGCTGTAATTATGCATGCTAAAAGAAAATGAACTATCATTTGACAAGACCTATATTCAGAGACCGAAACCTATAACGTTTTTTTTCCATGTCATACGAGGCACATTTCTTTCAGAATTTTCTTTGAAATAACTGCAGACATATCCAAGGATATCAATGAACAATGTAACGAAAATAATCAGTCAATAAATAATCAAATAATTGTACCAAAACTGACCACAAGGTGTCGCTATAGTAAATGCAGTCTTTTATTTGCTGGCCGAATGCAGCCCTGTCAGCTTGAACTCCACTGATTGCTGCTTGCTGCTGTATTTTTCATTATTTTTTTCAGTCCCTTAATGCACAAGATCAATAACACTCTCAGAATTGTATAACCTCTGTTCATTAGATTCTCAAAGGCATAAGAGAATATATTGATTGTTTTAGAAATGATTTGTTGTGTGTTCAGGTTTTGCCTATACTTTTATTTTATGAAATACAAAAGTTTATTGAACCTTTGACAAAATAAATGAATACCAGGCTTTAATGGCTCATATACTATATAAATGGTAGAATAAGGAGCTCATATACTTGAGGAGGACAAAAACACAGCAGTTTCGGTCCAAACTAAGCAACGATAATAATCTGGTGCAGTTGCTGATATTTATATGGTCAAAAAGTCAAATTAAATTCTGATAGCTTATAATATAAATCCTTTTGTCACTCTATATATCCAAATAATGTCTTAGTAAGATGTATTTAAATGCAATTGTTTTATGATCAAAGCTCTGTAGTGTTATTGTAGGGCAGTAAATGTTCTTCTTTAGCAACATTTTGATCATGTTAATTTAGAGCAGGGGTGTCAAACTCAATTCCTGGAGAGCCAGAGCCCTGCAGAGTTTAGATGCAACCCTAATTAAACACACCTGATCCAACTAATCAAGTCCTTCATGCTTAATTGAAAACTGCATAGTATGACCGTTTCTCAAACGGAAGGCTGCATCCTCCGGAGGTCGCATTTGTAGGCTGCATACGTCATCAAGCCTGGTTTATTTCAGTTAACTGAGCATTACATTTGCGAGTCAAAAGCATATTACAACAATTTACACTTAACTAAGAATAATGGTCAAATTTATAACTGTTAATATTCTAAAATAAGATCTTCTTTATGACGTATGCAGCCTACAAATGCGACCTCCGGAGGATGCAGCCTTCCGTTTGAGAAACGGCCTTTGTGTGTTGGAGCAGGGTTGGAACAAAACTCTGCAGGGCTGCGGCCCTCCAGGAACTGAGTTTGACACCCCTGATTTAGAGGCTTTAGAAATGTGTGTGTGTGCGTGCGGGTGTATCAAATGTGATACAGGCTTTATAGGGTTAAATAATACCTTAATGTCAATCTACTGCAAAAAAGCCCTCTGTGAGGTTTAGGGCTAGCAGACAGAAAATATCACTAGTTTGGTATGAATCAATAAAAGTCAACAAAGTGCCCACATTTTGATAAAAAAGATAAACAAAAAAGCTAATATGTTGGTATGCATGGGCGTTTGAGTGTAGATAAGTGAATGTTTTAAGTGACACATCTTTGACACAATGTAGAATTTTTTGTCCCTTTACTGTAAGCTTTAATCTCTCACTGTGCATTATAAAGGTCAGGGAATACAGTCTCTGTCTCACCCCCTCCACCTTTCACTTCAAAGGCAGGACCTATCTGCAGGGGGAAACCTGACCATGCTCTCTCTTTCTCAAGAAACAACACTTTTCATTTCAGTGTCACTACGTGGAAATAGTAATGCACGTGTGATTGCATTGCTTCTTGTGAAGTGTGGTGATTCCTTTATTGAAGCTCAGCAGCAACTGGCCACTCCAGTGAAGCATTTGAAGCATTGTGTCTCACATAATCTCATCTCCACACAGACTCAAACTACTTACAGGTTACTATATGTGAAAAAAATGTATATACGGATTTCTTTCAATCAGTAAATAGTCCTATTTTGAATCATAATTTCTGATTCGTTGTGTCATGGAAATGGTTGTGCATTGGCTCTTAAAATAATTTAAATATAAAACTTTTTTACCCAGAAACCCCAGAACACCTTTATGTTTTCCGTACTGAAAGTCATTACGTAGATCATTTCCTGACCTTTACTGCACACTAAATTTTCAGTCCCCTAAAAGAGTTTGAACTTACCCAATTAATGGCATAAGCCTAGTTATCTTTATCATCAACCAAATTTTGCTTTTTTTGTTATGCTCGATACTGTTGGCTTTATAAACGTGGTCTCAACACTTCCACCACACGTGTAATGCTTTTCCAAGTGATGAATCACACATTATTCATCTTTTTTAGTACATTTATTTATTTTATAATTTCCCCCAAGTACTGTAAAAACAGAGGTCAGTTTTCATCTTAGGTGATACTATCGTTATCACAAACAGACTCTCTGGTCTTTCCAGAATGACTAAGAAACTTCTGAAGAACTGTTTATTGATTGAAACAGCCAAATGTATTTTTACCTTTTGTTATCTGAAATTACAACTTTAGATTATAAATTCTGATGCAATAGTCATCAAATAAAAGCAAAATTGACAGCATATTGGCTTTACATATTTATCCAATGTATCAACACATGAAAGGCTGCTAATATGCTGATTTTAGCAAATACAAATAATGTTAAAGCAAATATGTGCAATATTTTTCATTTTTGGACAAGAATATGCAGACTGGAGCTTTCAAACAGATGTACAGACAACTAAATTGCTTTGGTGTCACAACATGTTTATGGAGTCAATTTTTATTAATTAAAAACATTAGGTTTATATGGAGGATCGATTACATTTTTGAGTGTGCATTTTATTGTCTTGCATTGCAACTACTCAACAAAAACACATTCCATGGGAATAAAACCCTGAGATTATTTTCTGTATCATCTGAAAAGAAAAAAAAAAGTAGTGTGCTTTTTGGCAACTCTTATTTTTACAATGATTGTGTTATCAAGGGATCTCAGGTAAAGCTATTTAAAGACATGGCACTTACATGGGGACTGCAAATATCCATTAAACTGAAAATATTTACTGAAATTAGTTACTAAAGGGCAAAGACAGACTAATGTCAGTGGTCAAATATTCAAATTCAATAGACTCACACATATTATGATTAATATTTCACAAAATAAAAACCCAACAAATGTAGGTCAGAACACATATATAGTTTCCGATAACACAGGCCTGCCTTTGTAGTTCACTGGAGATACATATGTTGTTAACATACATAGCACTGCTATGGTCAAAAATCAGAAAAAAAGCATTAAGCAATGATAATGTAGTATAATATTAATAATGAATATTTCGGCATATTTCAAAGCATAGATTTACTCTCATTAGGGCCTGCCCCTTATGTGATCAAATATGGAATACATAATCAAAACACCTAGCACAGCTACAGTGATCTGCAATTATATACATGACAAAATATTAGGAAGTATTAGTCTGTATTGTAGGGATGCACAGTCAATATTAGATTTTTAATTGTTCATGCACATTTCCTTTGTTTTTGCATTTCGATTACCTTTAGCATCAACTATAGCTTGCTTAAAGTTTATTTATAAAAACACTAATAATTTTAAATCACTGTTGAAAGTTGCTTGTTGCAAGTCTCAAAATGAATATGCATTTTCATACTGAACATTATAATATTGTGATGCATAGTGATGCCTAGTTTTTTTTGTTGTTGTTTAAACTATGTGTATGATTGTAAAATCAGCCATTTATTTTTATCATCTATGACAGAAAAATAATGATAGGCTTTTCTATATTGGCCCGATTTTAATATTGGTGCATCCCTAGTATGTATTTCATGTACATATGATATATTCATGCTCTCAAAACACAGACAAGGAACTGCATTAACAAAATCACACCTCACAAACTGTTCATCAAACAATAAAAAACACAAGTCTGTCTTCTCTTCAAGAAGTCCATCTCTAATTGGACTGCTCATGTCTAATCACTGTCCAATCAGCGTAGACGGTCCTCATTTAGGAAACCATACAGTATATGCTGAATCATCTTGTGGATTAATTCCGCTCCACGGAACTGATCCATCTATGCAATTCTGATAGCATTTATATGAATGCAAACTATACAAGTACACCACTGTTCCTCAGCAAAAATCCACCTTAATTAGCCATATTCACTAGATGGTGGCCCTCTAACCAGATTGTAGTAGCCAGCCAAGGCGCCCAGGTCTACATAGAGGGATCCTTTCTTCCTCGAGTGCCCAGAATCCTCAGTGTACAAGGAAGAATCTGAAAATAAAAGAGTAAAGGATCTCAAGCATGCGATTAAATGAATTTGACATGGTATAATGTGTGTGTGTGTGTTGTGTGATGTACCTTGGGTGCTGTCTGAAAGCTGACTGTGCTGTCGCAGCAGTGGATGTGTGCCTTCTTCCAGTGCAGAATCCAGACTCCAACAGCGCGGCTGGTCCTCCCGAGAAGGATGGAGGGCCTCCTCGTTTAGTAATTCTGTGGCAGAGCTCCTCTGTGCAGGGACCCTATCGAGTGCATGCTCCAGGAGCCTCCGCATCGCGGGGCTACAGCTTTCAGGTATGTCCTCCAGAGGAGGAGCCTGTTTGTGGATCTGCAAACAGAGATTGTGAAAATCAATGGCGGCACAGGTGCATTCACAAGCAGCCACATGCAAAGAGACACTGTACATGAATTTACATTCATTTACATGAAAAGGAACTGTAGTGTGTGAAAAGGGAACTGAAACCAATTGGGCTGCAGTATAAATGTTGAACAATTTTTTTTTTTTTATAGAGCCAGCTTTCTGTCTGCTTCCATTACATGGGCAGCTCTTAAATTGAAACATGCAAGCTAATCTGCAACACATAGGGGAGGCTTAAACTGCTGATATTAGTTTTAGTGTTTTTTTTTTTTTATAAAAGAGATATTTGTAAATTGCTTGCAATGGAAAGAAGAACTTGCCATCACAAGTTCTATCTTGTGATCCTTTGCTTTATAGTGTCTAAAACAAACAACAAAAAAACTTTGTATAAAAAATGTTTAGAGAATGATAACAAAATTAGCATCCTTTGCTATATAGCGGTTTATAGAGAAAAAAGAAAAGGAAAACTAATAAGCAAAAAAATAAAGAGCTAATAAAGAAAAAAGACTATAGAAATATTATAAAGAATTGTTATTATTATTACAATTATACAGAATTAGC
Source organism: Schizothorax lantsangensis (assembly GCA_027422415.1). Lineage (NCBI taxonomy): Eukaryota > Metazoa > Chordata > Actinopteri > Cypriniformes > Cyprinidae > Schizothorax > Schizothorax lantsangensis. Next base: position 19,240,243 of record CM049860.1, read on the forward strand.
ATCCTTTGCTTTACAGACTGAAAAAATAAAATCTAAAAGAGAAAAAAACGAATTAAAAAAGGCTATAAATGATATTATACGCAATTATTAATAATTATTAAAATGGTATAGAAGTGCCATAATTTTCAGTGGTTTAAATGAAACAAATAAAAAAACTAAACGAGCAAAAAAAAAAAAAAAAATTATTTAAATTAAATTATATAGAATCAGCATGAGACATACTGTGCTAATAGATGCCCTTATGTCATGAAGTTATGACATCAGCCTGCATGGCATTTATGTGTTTTGCTCGGTGGTTAATGTATATAGTCAGTTTCATACGGTGAGGTTTTGCCACATTCAGGGACTCCCCCTATACTGTTGCAGTGAAATACATACAAACAAAATACAATTAAGAGTTCAAGCAGTTCAATGCATTTTGATAATATTGAATAAGCACACTCACTATGAAAAGGTAAGATGGGTAGTCTGTTCTGGGATATCTCCTAACCCATGGAGGGCTTCCACTCAGCATATGTATGATTGTGGTTCCCAGACTGTAGATGTCAGTCTTGGTGTTGTGTCCTCGGCATAAAACCAGCTCTGGACTCATATACATCTGTACAGAAAAACAAAACAAAAAAAACAATAAGCTCAGAATTCACATATGCAGAGGCTTTCAACTGAATTTGCAGCAACTTGCTTTTATTCAATTTTGTGCAATGAATACTGAACTGGACTGGCTGCTTTCTACTGTTCAGTCACTCTGAATAATATAAATATGAAAAACAACTTCTGATGTAATAAGGAAATGATCTAGTGAACATCTGGTGAGCTGCTCACTGTACTGCCTTACAGTAAACAACTTTATTTTTCTATGTGGGGAATCTTCAGTGCTGGTCAACAAGGCATGCTGGACTTTCCAAGTGGGGCAAAATGTCAACACTGAGGCAGCTAATGTGCATGTGTCCTTTTGGGCCTTTCCCAGAGTTTGTTAGGGAACAGAATGTCAGCTAAGAGGGGGGAAAAGTGTGTCTGTGCACGCACATGCCTTCTGGCTTTTCAGATCTCCTTTCAGAATCACCATTTAACTATTTAAAAAATGTACATACCATAAGACAATGCATATTTATGACTTTCTAAAGGACATCTGCCACCAGCACAATCAGGAACTGCCAAATTCCGCATTGTCTCTCAATATAGGTCTAAACTAATATTTAGTCACAACACAGTGGCAGACCAAATATGGAAAAATGTAAGTGTGCAAAGTGACCTCAAACATAATCACCTCTGTGCCACGTAAGTCCCGAGGAACATATACATCATCCTTCATCTGTACTGTAAGCCCAAAGTCCACCAGCACGGCTTTTGCGGACATCAGCACAATATTACTGGCTGCAGGGACAAAAATGAAATTGAGGTAAGATTAAAAAAAAAAAACATTCAGAAGTGTGTAGTAATATTTGAGAAGTTACAGTAACTTCTGCAAAATATAGGTTGTTCAGTTCTTGTTTGTGCTGCATAGCGAGACCAACGCAGCAAGGTGTTGTTTTCCGGAAGCGAAGTAAGGTCATTACTCATGGGATGGCATGAATAGTTGATGAACAGATCATCAGAATTCTCAAAACCCCCTTTTCTTGCTCTCCCTCCATATTTCACACTGCTTGAAATAACATGTTTCCTCTCCAAGCCAAATGTCAAAAAGCCAGTCCTCAAAACCACAACGCAAACTACTGTGATTGGTCACTCATTTCACGTTACTCTATCAGTCTTACTGAAATTTGAAAACACTAGTTAGATGGGTTGCCTGTTGAATAAGCCCTTGAAAGTAATACATTTGCGCAATCATGTGTGCAGTCTGTCTCTTCCTGCTCTCGCTCTCCTGACTGGAAATTCCAGACACTTGAGAAGTCATGAGCTGCAGCGCTGATTGGCTCCTTTGTATGACTAAACAGCAGCAGAATGTTGTCAGCCACAGCCCTATATTAAATTATGTTGTGTTCCTCATCTTTGATGGGCATAAACTAAAAACACTTTTTTAGTCTGTGGCCAATTCTCTGTCAATCATTTAACATTGCTGCTTCCTCTTGATGGCCTCATTTTAAGTTCCGTCAAATAAGCAAAATACCTTCCTTGACCACATAGTCATTATCTGATTTACCTACAGAACATCTCTGTTGCATTTAGGGGGGAAACAACAGTGGTTTGGTGTGTCTGTGGTTTGCAAGGAAAAAAGCACTAAACTGCTTTTGACCCTTCTTTTGAAATGAGTTTTGAACATTCAAGTGGTTATTCAGTTTGGCAGGAAACTGCAGTGATATTTCAGAAAAAAATCCTTTATGATGCAATCCAAAGCTCTTACGTTTGATGTCGTGGTGTATGATCTTGTGAGAGTGCAAGTACTCCAGGCCTCGCAGAACCTGCTGAGAGACCCAAATGATCTCGAACTCTCTCATTGGACCACAGCTATCCAGCTTCTCCAGAACTGAGCCCCCTTCACCTGCTTCCATGAACAAGTGCACCGTCTGCTCCCACAGCAATGCCCCATACAGCTCTGCTATGTTCTCGTGACGGAACCGGGCTTGGATTTCCACGTCTGCAGGCTTGAAATGTTCCATGGGAATCTGGAGAGAAAGTACACCTAATTTATAAATTTCTGACATTTTGGAAGTGCACCAAAAATGAGCTTGCATTTATATTTATATATCATTATACTTATATGCATATACATTATATGCATATGCTTATATGCATTAATTTATTGCAAATAATTTGAAAGAAAGACAAAATGCAGATGGCTTAGAGAAGTTAGAACCAACACTGTAAAATATGTGCAGTCTGCCTATCTATGATCTACACATTTCCCCATATACCTTCACAATATTAATTACTAGAATCACACTGCCACACTGATTTCCAAAGTACTGAATTATTAGTAGATAAGGATTAATATATAGACCAGGCTTATTATATATTTGGCTGTTTTGGCTGTTTATTATATTCATGCCCACTTGAACAATTAACTATTTCCAAACATCTCTGTAACAACCTGTAAAATTGACCACAAGTCTGAAATGTTTTCTCCCACTAGACATCTGCACTCTGGCACACAGTTGAGACACTGTCTCTGTGGGCTGCATGTTTCCACGGGGGCGTTCCTGTCAGCTTCCTGTGTGCGTTAGAGCCATTCTCAGTTTCTGTTCAGACACTGCATGCTGCATGCTGACCCTCTAAACATTTTAAGGAAATTGGGTTATTTCCCAAAAGTGCTCTTCCTCATTTCAAAATGTTCTCTTATTGCTGCTACAGTTTCTACAAGAAGTGTTTCTCTTTTCAGAGACATTATTTTTCCACTGTACATAAAGCCTTGTGGCCTCACATGCTGGTGCATAAGACCATCACAAGAACAAATCATGCAGTATCACATGTCTTCTGTTTTATATTTTCATGTGAGAAGTATGTTTACTTAATGACTGACTTCATGTTTAAAATCCTTCTTTTTTTTACTTATTAAATTGTTTTCAACATAGTATTTTGAACAAGCTGTACAAAATTAGTTTTCTCGTCACTTAAAAAAGAACACAGATTCCCAGAAGGGAAGTCATGTCCATTATAACCTCCTAGTGGAGTGAAAACAATTTCCTTTGCCAAAAAAAAAGAAAGAAAAAAAAAGTTGAGATTCCTGAAAATAACATTCTCTGGATTCCCGGACTTACTAGTTTGCATGCCATTCTCTTCCGAGTTTTGGTGTCCTGAGCCAGATGAACCTTCCCAAATGAGCCTTTGGGAATGTGTCCATGGCCTAGGGGCTTGTAGGTTAGTTTCCAAGGAAACAGAAGGACGTCCAAGTCAATACGATAATGCCCCTCCTTAATGATCATGCCTGTCTGCAGGAACAAAGCAGGGTGTTCATGAGAGTAAGGCTATGACAACTTGTAAAACAAGTAAACACTCCTTTACTTATCATGCACAAATATGAGTTGTTTTGATTGAGCTCACTGTGTAAACAATTCATTCACTTACATAATGCTCTAATACTGAACTGTACATTGCAACTGTTACTGTATACAATATGCATCTGTTATGTCATCAAAAAATAACCACCTATAGCGCTTACCTTGTTTAGCAGAACCCCCATTTCTTCACCCATCTCCAAAAGAGAGGAGGACGGTGTGTTTGAAACCGTATTTACAAAGTCCAGGAGGTCAGATGCAGTCCCGTAACGGACCTTTCCAGGATTTTGCACATGTGAGATTAAATCCTGTGGTGTCTCCTCAATCTCGTCCATGTCTTCTTGCGAGAAACTTTCCTCAAATGAAATTCCAGTTTCCACCTCCTCGCCAACACAGTAGAAATTCTCTGCCTCTTGGATGAAGTCTTCAATGTTCATGTGAGCAAGAAGCAGTTCTATACCAGCATTTTCATTCTCGTACTCCATCCTTGATTGAATCCTACAACAGAATGTTTCATCATTAGAAACAGGATTACCTAAAGTAATTTAGTGCATGCATTCATTTGTTTTGCACACATATGTATGTTTACAGTGTGGTCAGGCATGTTTCCTGATGTGCTTGCTTGCTCTATTTTGCCTGCAAGTGAGGGGTGGTTTTCAAGGGGTGGGAAACCCCGAGATGGGCTTTCTTCTTCAAAACAAATGGCAATTAAAACTTTTACATTGAAACTTGAAGATCTTTTCAAGGTCCTTAAGCACAAACTCAGTCTTTTTGACAGACCCCCACATATAGTACACAAATACACATAGGCTATACAATGCTCAAAAGTTCTGACAACCTCATCTTCTAATACATACCTCATGTAAAATCATTAAATAATATAGTAAAAACATGTATAGCAACAGCAACAATAATTTATCATTATTGACAAAAAAATGATGCTCAGAAACACTGACTAGAAATAGACAGCCGCAGCTGACAAGGTTTTCAGTCACTGCCAATAACCGACCTGCTGTGTACTTTTCAAACTATGATAATAGTAATAGCTGCTCAAATATATAATAAAACGATATATAATATCGATGAAATCCCAGTCGTTTGCTTACCCGTCGGTCAGTGTGTTCACAGCAGGGCACATGCTCACTGATTGTCCATCGTTCCCACTGAGGCTCTTACAGACTGACGCGCGCAGATAAGAGGAATGATGATTCCGCTCAGCGCCTGCGTCAACTGCGGTTTCGTTTTCTCTTTTCAATGAGAGGTATTTTCTCATTGAGAGGTCACGTATCTGCTTGAGTTTTGCCACAGTCCCCTATCAGAATGTTCCGTGGAAGAAAAAGATGCCATTCGCTTTCATCTTCATGATACGCAAGAGAAAAAGTTATACGTTCTTACGATAGCAAAGAAAAGCATAAACTAGTATGAACCGGTATAAAGAAAGACCCGTTTGTGCTCTTTGATAAATGAGGTGAACAACTTTATTGGTCTTTGTCAATCTCAAAACGTTTATGTAAATTAGTGAAGTCTGCGCTAGCACAACGCAGTTTTTGTTCATGAACGAATCCGTTTTAAATGAAACTTTTTGTAGTCGTTAATTCCTGTGACACGTTAGTGAATGATGTGAGCAATAACTAACATCATAATTTGTACACTTTCAGAAATTATCACTAAACGAGTCAGTGAACGAATCTTTTTGTGAACGAGTCACAGGAATGAATCTTTTGGTGAACGAGTCACGGGAATGAATCTTTTGGTGAACGAGTCACGGGAATGAATCTTTTGGTGAACGAGTCACAGGAACGAATCTTTTGGTGAACGAGTCACAATGAATCTTTTGAATCTTTTGGTGAACGTCACAGGAACGAATCAATTTCTTTTGGTGAACGAGTTTCCTCTGCTTCGAGTCATCAACAATCTGCGAGTCACAGACCTAACGAGTCACAGGAATTCTTTAACGAGTCACAGCTTGCTCATCTGCGAATCAGGACGTTTCCTGTGAACAGTCACAGTCCTTGCTAGCGTCCTATTTTTTAGTGCTTGCTCATCTGCAATATAGGACGTTTCCTGTCAGGTGTCATATAGACGTCTATGTTTTTAAGATGTTTATGATTTAGAAAATGTATGTAAAACTGACATCTGTCAGATGTTCGTACAGAGCAGATGCTTTCCAGATCAAGTGATCTTTAACAGACATCTTGCAGACGTAGGCTACATGTGCTATAATAAGGTTTTTGAAAAGTCAGTTGGCTTATGTTCATGAACGAACCGATGTTTATAAATTAATCTTTTAGGCATATAAATCGTTTTCGCTCACTTTCATGCACTGACTCGTTCGTGAATGAAATGAAGGGACTGTGACTCAACTGGCGTGACGATTTTACATCATAACCATAGACTGTAAAAAACAGATCATAACATGTAAACCTGCAGAAAGTCACAAAGTATTGGGAAATGGGCCAAAATCTCCAACGGTATTTTCAAATTTGGTGATCTCCAGTCTGGCATTTTCGTTTTTTTCCAAATGCGAAACGCAGCACTGACGGTCCGTTCACAGCCACCGTAGATCCAATGTGTACGCACGCGCCCGACTCAAATCAACAATGGCGGCCTCCTTTGGCGTGTGTAGGTTACGTTTCAGGGCTTTAGGGGGGCTTGATAAATTTTGTCTTGGATTGGAACCTCAAACGCAAGTAAGATTCACTTCGACTACATCAGCAATCAAAGCCCAGACAGAGAACAAGACAGCGAAAGCCGGTAACATTGTTTTTCTGTAGAATGTAGGCATGACATTTATCAAGTGATTTCAGTTAAGTAACAGTAATGACAGCTGTAAAACGTGTGCATGTTTTCATCTGCCTTTTTATGTTAAAAATAAATACCAAGTTGTCGTCTCATGGTGAACATCGTGATGGAAATAACAGGTGCATTGCATGTCCAATAACTCAAGCCTCTTTCCTCTTGCTCCACTTTCGTTTTATTCACGAAAGCCAAGGAGAGTAAAACATTTCAAGCAATCCAAGAGGAGAGAAGAGAAGAAGCTGAAAGATCTGTTTTGATCAGCTGTCCGCCGAAGATCAACGAAAATAAGTTTTTAGATTACCTGTCTAAACATGGGACAATCAACAAACATTTCTTCTACAACAGCTACGTAAGTGTTGCAGAACTGTAAGTTATAGGAATAGTGACAAATTTAATATCTAGAAATCTTGTGATGCTTGATCTGAAATTGATAGACATGTTGTGATTGTAATGTGTTTCTCTTTCTGTAGGGAGCATATGCAGTAGTTGAATTCTCCAGCAGAGAAAGCATTACCTCATTGAAGGAGAGCATTAACATACCAGCTGTTGAACATGAAGCTGCAGTGCCTTTCAAATCTCGCCTGCTGTCTTTAAAATGGCCAGGCAGTCAGTCGAGCAATCATCCCATGCCCAAGTTCAAAGAGCAGTCCCCTCCATCCATCAATGAAATCACCCAACTGCTCTCTGGAAAGGACACCGTAAGTCCTCTCTGAGTGATAGGTTCATTTTTTTTAAACAAAGACATATGATGTGGCTAATGGAAAATTATAAAAAAAATTGGAATGGGAGATGTGTTTAGCAGTTCCTTTTTATGTCTGCTGTTTGGAGCTTCAAATATGTATCATTTCTTCTACAGATAGATGAACAACTGCAATGTCTGACAGAGACCTTACAGCTCACAGAAGAGAACATCAGTCTGCGCTTCCTTGTTTGTTCTCTGCTTCGAGACATAGCTGGAGCATATTTCCCAGAATGCATTATCAGGCCTTTTGGCTCCTCTGTCAACAGCTTCGGCAAACTGGGCTGTGATGTTGACATGATTCTGGACCTTAATGGCATCTATGCAACAAGCCAGAAAAAGGTCAGTGCTGTGGACTACTTAAGTAGATTGAATCTAAATAGGATAGATTACACAAAATTATATCTTTTATTCATCCTTGTGTCATTGCAAACCTGAATGCCTTGGAACATGATGATATTTTGAAGAATATTTGAAGAGTTAATTTGCAAAAACGGATAACTCTGTTTTTAACAATTTTCAAAAATCGTGTTTTTCATTGTGCATTCCAATTAATCTCAATCAAACTGCAGTTGGGTTATTTTGGTTAAGTAAAATAGCTAAAAAAAAAAATACAGTTAACTAACAATAAAACGGAGTTATGTTTTTTGCAAATAAACTCTTCATTTGTAACCAATCAGTTTTGATTTCCATTGTATGGACAAAAACCACTGAGACATTTATCTAAGTACCTTTTGTTTTCTTCTGCAGAAGAAAGTCAGTCATAAAGTTTTAGGAATTTTTGTAGTTTTAGTTTTGGAATCACAGATTATTCATTTCTGGGTGAACTGTCCTTTTAACTACTCTATTAGTATGAAGAGTGAAAATCCAATTTGTTGTTGTTGCCTAGTTATTGATATGATTTTTTTTTATTAGTAGATATTTGAAATACAACTTTTATAGTGCAATTATTTCCCTCTGTTTTTGGAGGTTAATAGCTGTCATTGTTTTGAAGATATTACAAAAATATTACAATTAAATGACTAAATACAATTTCAATGTTCTGGTCAGTTCTTAAGGATTATGTCTACAGATAAAAATATGCATTACATTTATACAATTAAGGTTAGAACAATAGCAGTAATATTTTTCAAGTTTATTGATTATACAGTAATGTTTTAAACAGGGCTCTGGACTGTCTCTGGAGTACCAGGTGAAGAGAGGAGCATCCGAGCGGGCTGTGACCCAGAGTATCCTCTCAGTCATTGGGAAATGTGTAGACCAGTTCGGCCCTGGATGTGTGGGAGTCCAGAACATTCTCCAAGCTCGATGTCCTCTTGTCCGCTTTGTTCACCAACCCTCAGGCTTTCAGTGTGATCTCACTGCCAATAACAGGTAATGTCACCTGAATGACGGATGACTCAATTAGCCATATTTAAACTGCATCTCGAAAGACTTTGGAAGCTGAGAAGGTAAGCAATAGTTAATCTCTGTAAGTCCCATAGAATGACATTTAATGTATTGTTATGTGGGCTTTAAGGGCTGCCAGTTTATTTTCTCACTCTCATTTACACTTCCCCAAAACAAAGGTCACTCTTATGCTTCCTTTTAGAACGTGACAAATTAATAATGCACAGAAACCTGCTCAGCAGTTTTTGTTGCACTGGGACCCTTCATGAGGCAAGCTGTGGGTTAGAGAGGGGTATTCCCAGATGTGTACGGTGTACACTGTATGTGCATAATGAGAGAAACAGACCTTTATTTACCCTTGATGTGTTTATGGTGGAGGATGTATAAACACAAGAGTAAAAAAACTGGGGAACATGAAATGCATTTATTTAATATTATTAAAGTTTGTTGTTGTTGATTTGTTTCCTGATGGACAATGGTAATTTGTGCATTTACATAATTAAAAGCAAAACGGATTTGGTTTTCAGTTCTTTTGACAATTTACTGGTATGTGGTTGTTTCTTATTTACTTATTTAGATATGTATATACTTATTTATTTGAATTGCTTATTTTGATATGACTTAATCGTTTAAATATGATATGACAGTCATTTAAAGGTACTGTGCACCCCTAGTGGCACCATATGGAATTGCAAAAAAATGATTTCCTATTTTTTAAACTGGTTTTCCAAATATTCTTCCTTTTTTTTTGATCAAACTGATAATGTTGTCCTAAACCCAGGTACATGTTTTGTTTTATTTTACGTTGTCATGTGTGCAGGGTGGCGATGAAGAGTTCAGAACTACTGTTTCTCTACGGCCAGCTGGACCCTCGTGTTCGGCATCTGGTGTTCACTGTGCGGTGCTGGGCTCGGGCTCATAGCATCACAAGCAGTATTCCAGGAGCATGGATCACCAACTTCTCTTTAACGGTGATGGTAGTGTTCTTTCTACAGCAGAGGAATCCTCCCATACTGCCCACTCTGGACCGACTGAAGGAGCTGGCTGGTATACACAATTGTCCTTTACAACCATGCTTTTCTGCAGTTTCTTGTCTATTGTACTATACTGCCATACAAAGGCAAAGGACAGTAACTACACATTTGGTCAAAACTGAGTTATGACATGAAAACAGGATCTCTTAGATTATGTTCTGTCCTGTGACAGAAGAGTTTAGCTCAGAAATTAAAGAAGAAATAAATGAAAACAGAACTCAATTAAAAAAATCAAAAAGCATTTTTTTCTCAGCTCCAGTGTTGCTTTTAAAAATAAATAGCACAACCATTTTCAAGAGTGATAATAATAAATTATTTTGAGTATCAAATCAACATATTAGAATGGTTTCTGAACAATCATGTGACACTAAAAACTAGAGTAATGGCTGCTAAAAAATTAAACTTTTCCTTCATGTAAATAAATTACATTTTAAAAAATGTTAAAATAGAAACCACTGATTTTAAATATTTCACAATATTACTGTTTTTATTTTTACTGTTTTTGATCAAATGGATGCAACCTTGGTAAGCATAAGAGACTACTTTCAAACACATTAAAACATCTTACAGACCCCAAACTTTTAGAAAGATAATGTAGAAAGAGCCCATCATATAAATAAGTCATAAAACACCCTTTGCATGTCTAAATAAATGTTCTATATGGCTTGGATTATTTGCTTTGAACTAACATTTAATTTTACAAGTCAAATTTTATAAAACCTTGTAAATAATTTTCCATAGCCTCATAACTCATAGCCGTGAGTCATTAATTGAAGCATTTTCTCCAAATGGCAGCTGTGAGGTAAAGTGTGTCAGATGTTTGGGAGTGATTTTCATCATTGGCTCAGCTAATAGGGATAGTGATCTCCAAATTAAGAAAATACTACTACAATTATTACAAATCCTATCACATTCCTATTTCAATTTTTTACACTACAGTCAGATATTTAGAAATAATAAACATAAATTTCCTGCCTGCCTAATGTCCTGCAAAATAAGACTTTTGAATGGGATTGTGCATTTTTTTGTTTGCTATGTCAGGCTATGTTTGTTTCTGTTTAATTTGCAAAATGTATAAACTGTTTTTATGTGTTTGTGCGTGTGTGTAAAATACATGAGACACTGCTGTCTCATCAGCTGTGACTCCAGTAAAGTATAGTGGCTCAGGATACGTCACACTGTGTGTCTCTCCTCTGAGCTGATTGTCTACACACACAATAGGTTTCTTGTCTGCCAGGGTCAAGGACAGTGATACCACAATAGTGAGACAGAATCCATTTCTATATGGAAGGCCACTTAAATTATATTTATGTTTGTGTGTGTGCACTTTCCAGGACCATCAGATAAGTTTGTCATTGAGGGTAATGACTGCACTATTGTCAGTGACCTTAGCAAGATTACACTGCAGCAGAACACAGACACATTAGGTGAGTGGAGCTCATGGATTTTCATAATTTACACAAACTTAATGAAACGTTCTACCTTTTCACCTTTGGGCAGATGGCTCGTTTCTGTAATGCTTTTGTTATGCATTCCATTTTTACTGAGTGTTAATGACACTGCTGTTTATTTTTCAGTTGTTTAATTTTTTCATCCACAGAGAAACTGTTGCAGGAATTCTTCGAGTTTTATGGCAATTTTCCCTTCAACAAGGCATCGATCAATATCAGGAAGGTGAGTCATCCACCAACAACAGTGCATCCATGCGCAAACTCCCAGAGGACACTGCTGACGTCTTTACAGACCCTCCACAAATGCTCACCAGAGGGCAGTGTATATGTAGTCAATTCAAAGAAAGTGTCTGGGTCTGCAGTGGACACAGATATACAGTTGCAATCAAATTTATTCAACCCCCTTGAAGTTCTGTTGCCGTAAACAAAAGATTATGAAAACAATTCAACCAAGCATCCGTAAACTATTATAGAAAGTTTATTAATACACATTTGAGTGATTCTGAGATTCATAAAGTTGATAATTATTTTTTTTTTAAATCAAATCGTCTCAAAATATTGAAGTACAATATTAATTAACTTAAATTAAAAGCCAAATTTTGTAGAGAATTTTTATTCTTTATAATCTCAAATAAACATTGCTTCTAAGTGCTTATGAGTAGGGTTGGGTACCGAAGTCGGTACTTTTAAGGGTACATACCGAATTGCGTCGGTACTACCGAGTACCGATTCACATGAAATCATTCGGTACCTCATTTCGGTACCTGAGAACACATTTGGGCGCATACGAATGAGAGAGAGAGACAGAGAGAGAACCTGTGACATGATGTCAGCCCTGCAACTCTTTAAAACACAACATGTTTTACGAAATGTTCTGAAACGAAATGTTCTGAAGTGTGCTTACATTTCTAGGGTCATAAGGTTTCCGCGAAAACGCGGACAGGATGGTGGAGTTCATTCATAAAAACGGAATTTACTCTATAGAGCGGAATGCCACGGAATTCGTCATTTTTTGGATGAATAAAAGGTCTTTCACTAAATTCGAATCGCGATATGAACTAGTGTATGTGAATATTAAAACGCAAAAAGACGGTTTAAATATGAATCCTGCATGTTCCGTTCGGTATGTATGAATGGCGGAGATGCGGTTTTGTTTACTAACTTACACAAATACTGAAGCACACGTGAACTCGCGGTGATTTTCAGCCTCTGCATCTCACTACATGAACATTTGAACTTACAGGCTGTGAGAGTCACTTCATGAGAATTTTACCGTTTCATTTGAGAAAACTAGCATCATATCATATACTGTATACACACAGAAACTTCACGGCAACCTGTCAAAATAAAAGCGTGGTTTAACATGTAAGAGAAATATATTACTCTTGTATTACTTTTGTACAGTATAATGCTTGTCTTTATATATTCCATTCACTGTCAAATTTAAATAAAACAATTAAATGATAAAAAATAATTACCACTACATTATCCACTTAATTGTAGAAAAAATACAATTATTATTAAAACTTTTTTAAAGGAATATTCACACAATTGTTTTATTAATTTTAACAGAAAACCTCTAGAGCTGTTTGTTTGCCAAAAAAATTAAAGGGTTTCATTTTCATTTGATTAAAAATAAATAAATGTTTCATGCCTTCATTTGATTATCAGAAAAAAAGAAAACAAGAATTTCTGAAAGAAAAAAAAAATCGTAGGGCCCTATTGTTCAAAATGTTGAAATTGAGAGTTTTGGACTTATTTTTTCACTGAAATAAATGTTTTTGTTATTACACAGAGAGTAAAGTACCGAAAAAAGGTACCGTTGGGTACCGGTACCGAATTCCAGGTACCGGTTCAAAAGTGAACGGAACCCAACCCTACTTATGAGCTTCTGCTTACAGCAGCTCTCCACTGGAATCTTAACCCATACCTCATGTGAAAAAGGTTCCAGATCACTGATAATCTTTGGTTTTCATGTTGCCACTGCTTTCTTCAAATTCCCCCAAATATTTTAATGAGATTTAAATCTGAAGACTGAACAGGTCACTCAAGAACATTCCACATCAGATCCCAAAACCAAGCTTCAGTAGATTTGGATGTATGCTTTGGGATGCTGGAAAGTCCAGTGATCATCAGCTTCAGTCTATGTATCAAAGGCATCACAGTCTTTGCCAAAATTACCTGATACTTCAAAGAATTCATGAAATTCTTCATGCAGTCAAGTTTCCCACTTCCTGTAGCAGCAAAGCACCCCCATAACAAGACTGGCACAACTGTATGTTTGACCATGGGGATGATGTTTTTCTGCTCATACGCCTTGCCTGCTTGCCTACATACCACTGATACATGGGTCCAAAAAGTTCAAGTTTAGTTACAACCATACATCCATTCTTCCAGAACTTCACAGGTCCACCTAAATGATTTTTAGCATATTCAAGTCAGCCTTTTATGTTATATTATTAAAGTCTTTGGGGCTTGAATAATTTTGATTGCAGTTGATTGTCTGAGACCACTAGAGAAAATTATTTTATTTTGTGTTTCATAACACAACTTATGTAGACATATGGCTTTAATTTTATAGCGATTTTGGATTTTTAACTATTTTTTAAAATATTTATTTTATATAAAATAAAAATAGTATAATACATTTTCTTTACAGTAAATTTAAACTTCTATAACTTTGTAATACTTTAATTTTATTAAATGATTTCACTTCTGTAATAATCTGCTAATTGTCTTCTTTAAAAAGAGACCAACCTTATGTCTGTATTCAAAAGCGTTCATGAATTATAATAATTTAAGTTTGGATAGTGCACTTTCTCGTGAATTTTCAAAAATGAGGATGACAGTTAAGGGGTTAAAGGGATAGTTCACCCAAAAATTTAAATTGTCATTAAGTACTCACCCTCATGTCATTCCAAACCCGTAAGACCTTCATTCATCTTCGGAACACAAATTAACATATTTTTGATGAAATCTGAGAGCTTTCTGATCCTCCATAGAAAGCAACGCAACTACCACGTTCAAGGCCCAGAAAGGTAGTTAGGACATCATGAAAATAGTCCATATGACATCAGTGGTTCGTGAACACGAAGACCAAAACAGAAGAGAGGAAATTGTTGAATAAAGTCATTTAATTTTGTTTTCTTTGTGGACAAAAAGTATTCTCGTAGCTTCATAAAATTACGGTTAAACCACTGATGCCACATGGACTATTTTAATGATGTCCTTACTACCTTTCTGAGCCTTGAACGTGGTAGTTGCGTTCAAGGTCTTATGGGTTTAGAGCGGCATGAGGGTGAGAAATTAATTACAGAATTTTCATTTTTGGGTGAAATATCCCTTTAATTTTTGTTCTTGTTGTTTTTGTACATTGAATTAGCAGTATATCAAATTGAGTGAAGATGCTGATGTAATTGATGTGTTAATACTGTGTGTTTAAGTGTATGAGGGCATAAATATCCTGCTTTATATCTCTTTCACCAGGGAAAGGAGCAGACCAAACCGGAAACAACAGCTTTGTATATCCAGAATCCATTTGAAACCACTCTTAACGTTAGCAAGAATGTTAATGCAACACAGCTAGAACGTTTCGTGGCACTTTGTCGAGAAAGTGCTTGGCTTCTCCAGCAGAAGGAAATTCTTAAGCAAAGTTCGGACTCACCATGGGGGTTCACCGCACTTCTCCTTCCTTCAGTCACCTCAGGAGCAGGGGTGAAAAGTCGCAGGAAGAGAAAACTGGAACCAGCTAGTTCAAGAATAAAGAACCTCTTAGACTCTCTGAAGATTAAAGGTGGTGAAACTGTTGCAAAGAAGGGAAGTGCAAACGCTAGAAGGTGATATGGTCAATAAACTTCACTTACCCTGAAGAACACCGGAAACATCTCCTGAACAACTAATTTAAATGACCAACACGCCAAAAGAGTGGAACAAACGTGAAGTTTATATATTTCTACAGTCAGAATCTGTAAGTCTTTTAAGAAATGTTTAAAAAACTAAGCTCAGTTTCCGTTCTACTCAAGTATTTCACATGAAAGAGTAACTTTGTAGATTCCAATGTGATATAACAATGGAAGAAAAGGTCCACTGCAGTCTTGACTCCTAAAAAAATGGAGTTTAATGGTTGTGTTGATCTGATAACAACAATCATTACGGTTTCCAGAGAAGTGAAGCAGAACCTTTGAACATTAAACAGCTTGCATGGAAAAGTTGTGATTATGTTAGATCACACACAAACTCCATCTTCTCGGAGTTGACATACCATTACAATGGCCTAATGACTTTGAGTAAACAGTCACTGTCACGTAAATAATGTTTTATAAGATATTAAAGCAAAGTAATGTTCAGACCATTACTGTTTGTTTCTCCTTGGGCTTCTTTATTTCAAAATTTTCCCATACTCCTTAAAAAAAGTGTCTGAATGTTTCAAACTATGGAAGCCTGTTTCTGCCACAGAGTAAATAAATGAGTTTTATTTCTGAAAATGTATATATCAGAACTGTCACTTAATTTCCTTAATTGGAACTTAATCTCCTCGTAAATGTAACCACAATGTGACTATCTCACAATAACAACTTTATTTCTCCTGATTGGGGCATCATTTCCTCATTATTATGACTAAATCACTCAATGAGACTTGACCTAACATGACCTAAAATCTCTTTTTCACACAGTTTCAACTTTATTTCTTGGAATTGTGATTTTATATCTCGCAGTGAAACTTTGTGACCTTATATCTCACAATTGTGACCCCATGTCATTGTTGCTCACAAAGAAGCTTGATATCATGCAACGTTGCCTTATATATCACAATTGCGATTTCTCGTCATTGAGACTATATCTCAATATAAGAATGGCTTTTATAATAAACTGGAAGGTAGTGTGAGAAGATGGATGGAACAAGACATGGGAAAGGTGAAGAACTACAGCACTTTGGTGGGGAGGGCAGGAAACAGATAGTGAGTTGATGGAAAAAAGTTGTAGAGCATTGGCAAATAGAGAGGAAATAAGTGTTTTGAGAGAGGACGATTAGTAGCAAGAGAAACTATAATGGGAGAAGATTAAAGAGTGTAAAGTCTCCTGGGAGTGCTAGTTAGTTGTTTTAATGTTCATGATGGTTTTACCACTCAACTCGATGAGGTCCATTTCTCTTAACCTGGCCCCTTTTACTGAGAGCCAGAGAACAACATCTTTGTCACCTTTAAAGGGGACCTATTATGCCCCTTTTTTACAAGATGTAAAATAAGTATCTGATGTCCCCAGAGCGTATATGTGAAGTTTTAGCTCAATATACCCCACAGATACATTTTTACAGCTTGGTAAAATTGCCACTTCTAAGGTTTGAGCCAAAACGCGCTGGTTTGAGCTGTTGCTTTAAATGCCAGTGAGCTGTTGCTCCTGGAGAAGAGGGCGGAGCTTCAAGAGCTGGAGCTCCGGCATTAGCAGTGCTAGCCTTTGCAAATAAGCATTACACTATTAATACAAGCCTGCTATCTTTACAGAAAACTACTCTGTTTCAAAGTCAGTCATCTGATTGTACTGTGCATAATAAATTCGTGTTTATGAATTACACAGATGGGGAGCACGGCGGGATAAAAATAACAACATAGCTGGTCTCATGCTATCACAAACTTTATAAGTCCCACTTCTGATTATGAGCTCACATTGCTCTCATATGCAACTTTTAACTACCACATTCCTATTCACGATCATTTTGGCAGCACTTGAAGGCAGCATCAGTGCAAACTCACAGAGACAATGATAGCTTTAGCAATAAGCCTTACAGAGTGCCAAGAAGCTTTTTCAGAAAGGCGTGATACTTACTTTGTCGCGCACGAAGCGTTGGTATTGATTCATCAACATTTAGGGGACTTTACCGATTTTTTTCCGGGATATTTCCTTCAAAAATGAAATTTAACCACAGTGTCCTCGGCTCAGATGAGGGGAGATTATGGCGACTCCTATGTTCATTAGTGCATCTCAAAACACAACACTTGTAAAGCCTCTTTGGCGCTGATATTGTATATATCTCCAGTAATGGCGGACCGCATCTTCTCACTCAGGGCTGTGTTTATGCTAATGGCGCAGAGAGCGTCACAAATGGGCGGGACTTTTTCCCCTCAGTGACGTACACAGAGGGAGAATCTGAAACCGCTCGTTTGGAGAGACTGTTTATGATTTATTGGTTTTATTCAAAAATTAGTTGGTGGATTTTTAACATTATAGGCTGGTTGTTTTCACACACTGCGGCCACACTGTGTTCAAACACCTTATAAAAGTGATTTTTGCATAATAGGTCCCCTTTAAACCATCTGAACTGAATTTGAACTTTAGTGGCTGTTTGAGAACGTGAGGAAGGTCATGGGCTCCTAAAGACAGGCAAAGGATGGAGTGATAGAGTAATAATACTCCATATCCTTATGCAATTTCACAGGTGAAATCCCACCCAGAGCTGCTTAGTGTGGATTTATCCGAACAACTGAAAGACATTTGGGCTTTATGTGCTTATATCTGTGTGGCATTAGACTGTTTACAATTGTTTATCTGCTCACTCATCTCTCTCTTCATACCTCACAAGGGTTCTTACAGTCACAGTTTACAGCTTAGAACATGCAGAGCTGCTGATACTGTCTGTGTGCCCCTTAAAAGGTATGATTTTTGTTGTTTGTATGCATTTTAATATAACGTAGTTTGTGGAGGTTTAAATGTGAGTAAAAAATCTGACCTAAAGCTGACAACCATCTGAGGTTGGAAAATGGTTTCTATGTTTGTATTACAATACACTACATTTTAACTGTTCACAGAATGTACGAAATAAGTGCATATAGAAAGAATAGACTTATTTAAAAAAAAATTTTTTTACTTACTTTTACACGATAATTTATTAATTTAATGGCAAAGCTGAATTTTCAGCAACCATTACTCCAATCTGCAATGTCACATGATCCTTCAGAAATCAGTCTAATATGCTGATTTGGTGTTCAAGAAAACATTTCTTTTTTTTTTGTTCCAATGCAAAGGTCTTTACTGACACTTATGATGAATTGAATGCATCCTTGCTGAATAAAAGTATTAATTTCTTCCAAAACAAAACATAAAAATCTTACCGGCCCCAAACTTTTGAGCAGTAATATGTGTGTTTCTAACCACGTCTATCCATTTGAAATATAACCACATATAAACCATTGTTTTGATTCGGCCAGGCAGGGAGCTCAACCTCCTGTGTGTTTGTTCGGCCTCTGAGGCAGCAGACGGGTTGAGGCTTCCGCTGGGTGTAATACTCGTCAGGTTACGCTACAATTTTTTGTTCTTCACCCTGCTGCCAAACTAAACAACCCCCTTCAAATATGATGATTATTTCCTGAAATGATGATTGTTATGACCCCTGCTCCAATGGAGATGTGTTTTAGTCATATTCTCCAACTGTTCTCTCTACTACCCATAGAGTATGTTTGCTTTTGAGTATGTACAAAATATATACTTCAGTTCTTTCTTTCTCTCGCTCCCTCTGCTTATTCTTGGCTGTAGGTTTTTTCTCCTGAGCCTGAAAGAATTTCGGAAAGGTGGCTTGAGGGTTTGAAAAACACAGGGGGGATTTGCAGGAAAAACAACATGAAATGAAAATGGTCTTGGCTTTGCCGCCTTAGTGGAATTTGTCAAAACCCGTGCTATTTACAACCTCTTCAGAGGATTTTGCTGGTTAGGTGCAATTTACCATTTTAAAGCCTTGGGTATTTATAAAATGCTCAAGGTGTAATTTTACACCTTTACAGGCAGTGATTAGTGTGGCGTTAAAATATTTGACACTTGTATGATACTTTAATATGTCCACAGCTGATATGCATCAATTATTTGTCTGACTATACTCACATGATCTCAATTTCTCATGTGATATCATTCACACCCAGGCGTAATCTAACTTCCTTTTCCTTTTCAAGTCCATTGTCCAAAGTGTGCAATAGTCCTTTTCCAACTCCATTGCTTGTGCTTGTGCCAATCATTTGCCATGTAGTACCAAAACACATTGAGCGTCCTTCCCTCTGTCACTCTCTCAATCTTTCCTGTCAGTGAAGGGTCACTGTCTCTAAATCTGTTCTTTGCCTTTCCTCCTCCTGCTGTTTATTTTTCCCAAAGCACCTTGTGGATCAAGAGAATTCTGAGAAAGCTTCTGACACAGTTCTTTTCCCTATCGGAAGCACTGCGCCAGCCAGTAGCATTAGCTCAGTAAACTGGTGGAAAGTACTGCACTGTTGTTGTTGTTTTTAGCGAGCTCAGGCACGCACACACACACACTCACACAGAAGTTCAGTTATCAGAATGGGCCTCTGTGTGCACCCACAGTTCCCATTGTTTTAGTTCGCTACCTCAGCAAGGCTTAATTGAGCCTGGCACCAAAAGTCGACCTCAGTGGAACGATAGAGCTATGCTGGTCGATGGCATTTCTCTCTCTTTCTCTCTTGTCTGCTGTTCTGGTGCCGAGGGCCTGTCTGCAATACAGGCAGTACTAACACAATATAAGTGTCTGGAAAGGCCTCTATTTAATAGGTCTGTCTCTGTTTAAAACTTCAGTCAGTTTACAGTTACTAATGATGGGTGAAAACAGCTTACTGGACCTTGCGTCTGAGACTGAGTCTTGCCAGCTTTAAAAGGGATCAGAGTTTGGGTTTCTTATTAGCATTGTTCATACTTATTCTCACCAAGGTTGCATTTATTTTTAATATTGTGAAATGTTTTCTGTTTTAGTATATTTTATAATGTAATTTATTCATGTCAAGGCAAAACAAAGTTTTCAGTAGCCATTAATCCAGTCATCAGTGTTGCATGATTCTTCAGAAATAATTTTAATATGCAGATTTGGGGCTCAAGACATTTCTTATGTTTCACAGTCGAAAATGGTTGAATTTTCATTTATTTAATTTTTTTATATGATTTATTTTCCACATTTTATTTTTATATTATTTTATGATTCTATATTGCATATAATATAATTTTCATTTATTTTTATATTATAATAATTGGAATTATATTATATTATTACAGTTTTTATAGGGGTTTTATTTTTGTTGTATGTCACTTTCTATGGTCTCATATCTTTGTCTTATCTACAAGACCTACATTAATATACATTACATTAGCTACTTCTTGGTTAGCTTTTCATTGTTGGGTTTAATGTAATTTTTGTTTTCTTAGTGTCAACTAAGTTTTTCTCTTTCACATTTAGAGACTTTGCATATGTGACCGTTTATGTGCTTCCTGCACAAAGGGGAAAAAAACAACTTTGTTTTGAGAATCCCATGTGCACTTTTTCTCATGCTTTTCACAAGTGCTGTGATGATTTTTTTTTTTGTTATGTTGTTGATGCACTTAATGCTCACTGAAATTAAACAACTAAACTGTCAATTTATTGAGGTCAGGATTTCTCCCCTGCCACCACAGTTGGCACACTTTTTCTCCATGGCTGTACACAGCTGCAACTCCGAGGTTTTGGGGCTTTACTGTGCAGGGTGAGTAATAGACGAGATATTATGCTGAGTTCAGAGTTTGCTAGATCCAGTGTGCTGGCCTGACTGTATCTGTGGCCACTTGTTGAGAGGTGTCTTCATGATAGAAAAGGGGAAATTGGGAAATGGACGTTGTTTTATTATTCAGCCCTAAGACCATTTGTTTTTAGTCACTTAGTATTTAGTATGTGTGTCTTATTACACCATGAAAACTAGAACCACATGCATGAAATTGATTACATGGGCATTTGATTGCTATCGGTTTGTGTAAATTAGAATTGTATTCCCTCTCCCTTCTCTTTCCCAAACACTCTGGGGCATCAGCATGAGCCTTTCCATGAATATTGGGTTCCATCAGTGGTGGTGAATCCATATGTAATGACATCCATTCCTGGAACCATCAACTCTATGATCTGTCTCTGCTAAAACTATTAGAGAGAAGCAGCAGCTCTCCTATTTCATTACTGAAAAACACAACAGTAGGATTCTCTTCCACTATTCATCTTTCAGACATCTTCACCTCACACTTGGAGAACTATAGGGACCTTTTCCTCCCACTCTTCTCTTTCTACAATTCCTCTTTAGGTGTGTGAGTTTATGTGGGTAGTCGTTTGTGTCTAGCAAGGGATTATCTGCCTTAAAATCATTTTAATGCATTAATAGGAGCAGAGTTGACAGTAATCTTTATAATTAATCATTTAATTTAGGATATGGCTATGAATTAAATTATTGTTGCTTTGAATCCAAGAACATTTCTCTGTGTTAGTGGCACAATTTTTGTGGTTAAAGCACATCCTTCCATACAGCTGGAACAGGAGTGGCTCTGTGTGCTATAGTAAATGAACTGAGGTCAGTTTGAAATTAAATTTCAGTCTTAAGAGGGACTCTGAATTAGTCTATATTTGGCAAGGCGGTAACTAAGTTCTCTCTTAACGTGATTTAGGTGAATGGTGGATAGATTGGAGTGAAAGGAGATGAGATGACCTCATAGTACTGGAAAGCTCAGGTCAGAAGAATGACTTGACTACTGAAAACAGGTAATGAACAAAACACTAAATAATAACCAGATTTCATTTAGGGTGACAGCATTATACAGATAATCAGACAGATTTTTATTTAAAAAAAAACTAATAAACAATTACGATCATCAACGTTTAACTACATGTCCAAAGATTACATAATAAAATGACACAAAATGTCAGGCAGGCACTTCTATGCATGTTTAGAACCTCTGCTGTGTCCCAATTCAGATGCTGCATCTTTTGAAGTCTGCATCTCAAAACCAAATGCATCACAGCAGCATGACAAAAATGTGGCCTTTGCAGATTTCGAAGTCCGCGTCCTAAGGATGCAGCCCCTGAATTGGACTCATGTCATATGCTGCAAAATGTGAGTGCAGTGATCTAACACATCCATCTATTGCATGTTTACATAGAAAAACAATGGAAAGGCAGTGCAGTGGAACCAAAATGTATTTTAGATTTGCATGACTGCAATGCTACGTGTGCAGTTTGAGTAGCATTGAAACATGACACGTTGATAGTAGTATTGCTAGTTATAGTACAAATAAACACTGCTCATTTCCTATAAATTGTCAACAACAAAATATAAATATAATAAAAGGCCTAAAAGTGAGCTTTGTAATGATATCTTTCAGCACATTACAAACTTTATTTTTATTACGGGGGTGGGATTAAAGTGGTTTAGGATAAATAACAAAAGTTCAACATCATGTGCTGAACAGCTTTGTTTTTCAAGGGCCAGCACTCTTTAAAGTCCCATTATTTTTGCAGAGTTCATTTGGAGTGGATGAATTTGTGGGCTGACACAGACAAAGCTCACTCTGTCAAAATGGCCTTTGTTAGGGATTCTCCCTATTATCCCACCACCCCTATGTAAAGACCCAGCATTCTCTTTGTCCTCAGAAACTTTGTGTGGGGATGTTTGGCATTTCTGTGCACTTCAAACTGTCCTCTGTTAAAAAAAATATATAAATACTGACTAGCTATAATGTTTTTATGTTTCATTTTTATATTCTTCTATGCATGTTTAATTACCAGTTAGTTGCATTCAGCTGAAACTTGTACAAATATTAAAACCTGATTCAGCCTGAATTCACACATGTAAACAGGTCAGTTCATTTTTAATAAGAGGTTGTTAAGGGGTAATGATGTCTGGCATGGTAGCAATGAAAAACCCATCTGCTGATGTCATATGGACAGTAACATCTTTGATGCTGTCAGCATGGAACTAAAATAGAAAGACCAACATAAGGAGCAGTAAGTGAAAACACATTCATCTCAATTTTGTGAAAACAGGAAAAACAGGAAAGGAAATGAACTCAGGATCCAAGTGAGTCCATTGAGAGGTCTTGACAACTACAAGAATGCTTCAGTGACCTGATTAGGTAAACAAACACTCTAATGTCAAATCTTTATGGCTTTAAAAGGTCAAAGTTCAAAGGGTGCCTTCTTAAGGCTATGTAGCTGACCTGTGCAAGGTCACACGGCACATGCTCTACACGTGCATCCTGAGGTCTGGTGTTAGTTGAGCTGTTATTTTGTGGTGATGAGCTGGTCTCTGCGTCCTTTCCCTCGGGCCGTTTTTAGTTCACCTCTAACAGAGGTCACCTGTCCAAGGAAATGGTTGGGAAATTCGTGAAGTGATGTGTCCTTAATTCCTCCTCTATCATTCAGTGGAGCAAAAATAACAGAATTATTAACAGTTCCTTAGAAATAACTCCACTGAAGCAAGCGTGCTATTTTTATTGTTAGATAAGAGTTAACAGCAATGATTGCATAAATAAGCAGCCATGGGCCCAGTGGCCAGAATCGCTGAGTGTACATGATGATGTTCCCATTTAAAGGTTTTTGATTTCTCTGGGCTCTTGTGATGTTCGTCTTGTTTGTAAACCCGCAGCTAAACTCATTAATTACTGGTGTTCTTCCTCGGTGCCTTGTGGTAGTGACGTTTACAGATGACTAAAGCTCACTTGTTGTCTAGAATATTCTTAAATTACATTCATGAGGTGCCACAAATACAGAGCATCAGTAGTGTTACTCATTTCATCTCTGGTCTGGTTCCTCTGGGTTTTCGGGGAAGAATATTAATGATAGTTCACAAAATTTATAGAAAAAATGCCATTAAGAAGCTCACATGCAAGCTAAAAATAAGACTGTGTATGTGCACAGTATGTTAGAGCAGCTCTTATGAAAAGTCTGAGGACATTACCCCCCCCCCACCCCCCCCCATAATAGTTAATAATTAAGAAGAAATGGGATTCTACATTATTTCTAGGTCACTAAGGAAATATGTGGCATCAACCATGCAAACTCCTATATACAAAAGGTCAGATGTTGTCACTGTTGTCATTGGAGCAAAAGATGTGAACATTCTCAAATCATGCTGGATAACATGATCATCAGTCCATGTCATCTCAGGACATACAGGATTTTAAGAAATAAACATATTTTATTTCAATTTTCACTGCATGTCACTTGTAATACATTGTAAGGCCGAGCGATCAATTTTTATTTTCATATTTATTTTCATTATATTCAATTTCAGCTTTGCAATGATGTTGCTTTGTCTTGTTAAATAAATTAAATTTTATTGTTATTTATTTATTTAAAAGTGTGTGTGTGTATACATATATACATTCTTTTATTTACCTCTTTTCATTAATTTTTTATTTAAGTTTTTTTTATTTGTTTATGTAATTTTAATGTATACCACTGGTTTTTATTTAAAAGATCAATAAATGCATAATATTTCCATTTGTGTTAGTAATCTTGATACCAGTATTGACCAAAATAATCATGATGATAATGATT
The DNA here is from genome assembly GCA_027422415.1 of Schizothorax lantsangensis. Lineage (NCBI taxonomy): Eukaryota > Metazoa > Chordata > Actinopteri > Cypriniformes > Cyprinidae > Schizothorax > Schizothorax lantsangensis. The sequence continues at coordinate 19,264,920 of CM049860.1, forward strand.
TGGTATAATCACGCAGCTCTATTAAAATGTTTTATTTAATTAGAAAAGAAAGCAGAGTAGATGCATTTTCATACAAATTTTGGACCACCCACAGTTTGTGAAATGTTAGTCACTACCTTTCCACTAGTACAGCAATTTGTCTCCAGAGTAGATTCAGTGAGAAGCCCAAGTGAGTATATCTCTCTTCATCTATATTTATGTAAGACGGAATGACAAGGAAGAGGGTGGGTTTGGGTGGGACAATCCTATGTGACCCCCGGTCTAATTCCCCCTCTGGTGAGGCAGGTTAAGCTGGAGAGAGTTTGTTTTCATTTTATTAAACTGGCATTTGGGCTATTCACATCTGTGCTAAGGACTTTCGAACACCCTTTCTTCCTCCCACTCCAGCAGCGAGAGAGAGAGAGAGGGGGCTGTACAAATGAGCAAAGGAGAGATACACATGGAGCGCTGGATAGGAAGCACATGTGCTGCTCCGTCCCCTGGGAGCAGCTCCACCCTTCACTCTCTTCTTTCTCTCTCGTTCTTTAAACCATCTCTACTATTCTCTTTCATCCTCTGTACGTGATATCCTTAGAGAAAATCGTGCTCTGCTCACTCTCATCTGCTTTTAACTCCTATTTTTGTGTATCCGTTTTTTTGGTCATCCTCGCTCTCGAGGATCATCTAATTCCCTTTTGCCTTTCCCCCATTCCCCTCTTTCCTTACTGTCAGAGCCTTCGCTCGAGATTCCACACATGCCTTTAATTTGGGAGGGAGGGAGCCCAGGAGTGCAGCTAGCTTACAGCTCAGGAATTTTCCACCCTCCTTCCAATCTGCACATACGTTGATAGAACGGAGGGAGACGGAGGTGTGGGGCCACCAGTGGTCCGGCCCGACCCCCTTTTGCTGGGATCCAAAACTGTGTTTAGTGAGTGGCCATCAAATGAAAGTGCCGGAAAGGTCATCAAAACGATGGAAAGTGAGATTGAGAAATGTGGAAATGATTGGAAAAAGGGGAGGTTATTGAGTGATTTAGAAAGGAGGAGAGGGTGAAATGGAACAAGATGGCAGCTTGTGGAGAAGTGATGAGGGTGAAAGGGGGAATGATGGTTTTGTGAGTTCATCCCAATTCTATGTACAAGAAAATGTCATGAACAATCAAATGGCACATTGCACTGAATCTGAGGTGACCTTTTAGCTTTTCTAATAATTGCAAGGTCATAGGGTGTTACAATACATGCTGTTTGCAGACTACAGTCCATTTACAATAGTCTCTGTGGAATAAATCAGTGCAGAAATTGAAGTCTAGACGTCCACAGGAAGTGAGTTGAGGTGGCAGACAGAACTAATAATATCACATCTAAAGTGCTGTTATAATTCCCTATAGGAGGTGGAGGTCAGACAGACTGGTGTAGTCTCAACTGGCATGATTATGCTGTCATACATGTTATTTCTAGATTAATGTTTTAACTGAAATAAGTCATATTTTTGTCACTCTCATGTCATTCCAAACCTAAACTAGGCTTATTGGAAAAATGTGTCTGTGGTGAAATTTCAGCAAAATTACAAAAACATGCCTACACATACAATTCACTGCAGTTTTCAGCTGAAATAACCACTAGTGTCAGTAAAACACATACAACTTCTATACCTGTTCACACAAATTCTAATTTACATGGGCAGATTATCGATTAATAAAAAAGGTTTTTGCACGCTTCCTTATACAATACAAAATTGCGGCCTCAAAACACTTTTACCAGGAATTGTGAACTAATACATTTGCATCAAATAATCAGCTCCATATGTTTGGCTTTTCTGATGTAGTAAACTTGCTTGGTAGCCCACCTGGTACTGAATTGCACTTGTAATGTCGAGGGCTCGGGTACAAGTCCCCTTAAACATGATAAAAAAATAGTAGAAGCAAGTTATTGGCACGGTTGCTTCAGCGAATGCATTTTTTATCTTATGTTCCCTTTTGTTAAAATGATCAGTTAGGTTTAATGTAGGTGGTATGTTATTTTCAAGTGTGATTAAAGCATTAACCTTTTAGTGCCACTCATCGGACATTTAATTTCCGAACTGCTGTGACACGTACAACAATTATCATAATACAATGTTGCCATGTTCGTTTTCATCTGTTTTGGATAAAAAAAGTTTTCACTAGACATTTTACTTTGAAAGTGTTGTGACTTAAAAGTATAAAAGCAGTCTATACGGCTTTTGTTCTGTGGTCTTTGGGTGAGCTGTGAGTGAGGAAAACACATGACACTTTTATGATACATTTCTGTAGCTTTTTTTTTTTTTCATTTTGGGACTTTACAGACCCAATCCCCATTCACTTTCATCACTTTCATTATAATAAAACAGGCCAGAATATTCTTCAGAAAACTTTTGTGTTGTAGAGAAGAAAGTAAATCATATGGTTTTGGATCGACATAAGTTTTAGTAAATGACAGAATTTGGATTTTGGGTGATTTGCGATCTATCTCTCTGCAAACAAGGGACTTTTCATTGTCCTCTCTAGAGTTAGTTTATTCAGGCTCCTCCAGGCTAAATATCTGCCTTTAAATAGAAAGACAGAGCTAAGCAATAAGCATATATGATGAAAGAAAGCCGTTTTTGAGTTTGAGAGTCGTGTTTCAGTAGATACTGAGGAGGGAGAGGAAAATCCCTGAGAGTTAAAATAATAATTACAGGGGGCTTTGATTTGCACGATACTGCAGACGTAACTGGGTCTCCCTTCTTTTCTCAACCCCATTGAAATGCAGCAAAAAAAACAACACATTTCTCACTGGTAATGACTGCTGCAGTCTTTGGAAAAAGGCTTTTATGTTGAAAGAACCAGTATGTGAGACTGAGGGACTGAGAGCGTGCTTTCATTTAGCTTTTTCTTCTTTTCACTTACTTGAGTCATTGTATATAATCATTATTTGCAAAATAATTAGTATATTATTAGAAAGCAATTAATATCAGCTGCTGTTATGCAGACAAGCAGTCTTGTTAATAACAACAGAGCCTTTATTATATTAACTGATGTTTTAGGCCTGGTGAATATTAAATGGTCTATTTTGTTCTGCGGCATAATTACTAGATCATTAATTAATGAATTATCAATATATTATCAGATGACTTACAGATGAATGAGTATTTTAACATAACAGCAATGTCATAGATTAGATTACTATTCCGCCGTCTTCTAGAAACTGCATGAATTAAACATGCATCATAAAATCAAGAATCTCAAAAATGTCCTGGTATCATTCCATTATAAGTCTGTGTTTAAGACAGCTCACTCTCACCAGTGGCCAAGGAATCAAAACATAGGCGTGTGCTGTGTAAATAAGGAAGTATGAAAGAGATTTTTTCTCATTTGGCTGGTGAGGATATCCAGAGCAGCCAGAACCCCGTGGCTCTGATTAATCTCAGGTCCAGTAACGTGAACAGCTCTCTGGAGCTCTTAATGACCTCAGGTCCGGGACGGAAACTATTTGTTCATATAACTGTCAATTGTATTGTTTTTCCAGAGTTATTCTCAGTTTTAGTTGTATCAGTGCTGTCTATGTATGAAATCCATTTTAACTGTACTTGCAAGGCAGAGTGGTATTGATATTCCTCAGCCACTGTGGCTAGAGGTTTCTTTTAAATTAAAATGTAATTAGTTCTAAAATTATTCATTAAACCTATTAAACTTTGCAGTTATTAGTCTGAATTAGCCTTAACATCCTTTATAACAACTCAGCCTTATGTTCGCAGTTTGTTAATGAACTTAAAGCGATCTGATAATGAAAATTCAGTCATATTTTACTCACCCTTATGTTGTTCCAAACAAGTATGACTTACTTTCTTCTTTGTAAAGATTGCTGGGAATCTGTTCATCATATGGACAAAGAAATACTGATAGATTTCTCAAAATATCTTTGAAGTTCCACAGAAGAAAGAAAGAGATACGGTTTTGGAACGACATGAGGAAATTATGGTGTATTTATTTATTTATTTATTTTTTTTGGGGGGGGGGTACACTGTCCCTTTAAGATTAAAGTTTAAATGTGCAATAGAATAATCTATACTCAAGTCAGCCATGATATCATCACAATATTTGCATACTGAATTTGAGTTAGTTTTCTCTTGCATGTGGTTGCATATCGAATCAACACTGCTCATGTTATCACTGTTCTGCCCTTATAAGCACTGCTTTTTTGTGCAGAAATACCTTGTTTGCTAGTGATAGTTTGAAGTAGATATTGATTTATATTTTGAAAGGTTTGACTAGAAGGATGTTCCATGCCATATTATTTTCCATGCGAGTCATGGTCTCTCTCATGCACCCATGGCCTTGATATTTTCTGTTTCTGGTTTCCAAGATGGAAATTTGCAGCTGCAGTCCACATTGAAAGACTACATTTTTGAGCATCTGTAAGAATCCTGTGATGCATGTGAACACACCATTCAAAAGTTTAGTGTCAGTAAGGTCTTTTTAAAATAAATTAATACTTTTGTTTAGCAAAGACACATTAAATTGTTCAAATGTGACCGTAAAGAAATTTATAAACAAAAGATTTCTGTTTCAAATAAATGTCATTCTTGAGATCTTTCTTTTCATCAGAGAATCCTGAAAAAGAACATATCTAGCAGCACAAAAATGTTTTCAACATTGATAACAATAACCAATGTTAGAAATCATAGATTGATTTCTGAAGGATCAAGTGACACTGAAGGCTAATGAAAATTCAGCTTGCCATCACAGGAATTACATTTTAAAATATAATGATATAGAAGAATATTTTCAATTGTAATGATATTTCACAACTGTATTTTTTTTTAACAAATATGTGCAGCCTTGGTGAGCATAAGATACTTTTTTCAAACTTTTGAACTGTTTCTCTAACTCTAGTACAAGCACACAACCAGTGCTTGTATGTGCTGTCTCTTTAACCTCTTTATCATGAGTAATCCTAATGCCTGACCATCACCACACAGGCCTGACCCAAACCAACCAGAGAGGTTAGATATGAAGGTTAGGAAGGTTCAGAGGTTAATGCTGAGATCGTAGGTCATGTGCTCTTGTCTGGTAGGGCTTGTGTGGAAAGACCTGGTTGATTATTGCATGCTTCAGCAATGACATGCATTTCGCACTGATCTATGACTTTTTAGTTTTTTCCCCAGGTCTAGTTTGAGAGAGATGAAATGATGTCCAGTTATAAAGATAGGAATGGGTGGGGAGTAGCAATTAATCTCCAGCATTTATCTTGGCTTTAATTGCTTCAAGTAATTGTTTTTACAACCAGACCTAATAAAACATAATTACATCCAAATAACAATTTGAAATGATCTACATTCAAGATTAAACTTGTTGTTGGTCAATTATTGTTGATACAGAAATCACTAGGGGATAATGGGTGGCACTCAAAAACTGATTTTCTACTTCTCAAACTACAAAATTAACCAATAATACATCTGACATCATATATTACAATATGACCAGAATGTCAGATATTAAAAGAAACGCATGCTTCTAGTCCAGTGTTAAGGAGCAGTTATGCCACTGTCCTGTGAGAGGCTCTATTTATAGTGTTGTGTTTTCTTGGTTGGTATCTGTGTTGATGATAAGGATGCAGATAGCTTGTTTCCCCTCGCTCATTATCGGTTGGAATGCAAACACGTATCAAGCGCAGCAACATTTAGACACAACGGGTTGGAGGTGAACTGGGAATTCTTTGGTCATAGGAGGGGAAGAGATGTTATGTAAAAGTCACACTTTGTCAGAGAGGAGTTCCCAGACTCCAGGCAGTCACCGGCTGTTATTCCCAAAGCGAGTATGTCAGGATGGGAGTCAGAATGGGAGGGGAGTGTTACTTTGAGATCATTTCATGAAGTGGAAAGATGGGCTGGACTGAGAAACAAATGGTTGCTGTAGATAATGGAAAACTTTTGAGCGCTAATGTAGAGAATTGCACATTTTGCTCATAAGTGGTTCCCTATACTAATAAATGAGGACTTATAGCTTCTGTTTTCTCTCTTTGTCTCATTTTCTTTCTCAAGTACACACAAGCACACAGATGCAGCACTGTCTGTGAATTGTTTAATCTAAAGATTCATTGTACCCAGTTCCCATTCCAGGACAAATAAATACAGTATTTTTTCTCACACTGGAATTTTAGTTGCAGATGGTAGGCACACAGTTCATTCAATGACACTGATGCATGTTGTGCACAAAAATGGTAATCACTGGTCTTATTGGCTTTTTATGAAACTTTCAGGACAGGCCGTCGAAGCTTTATATTTCATGTTTTTTCTTTTTTGCCTGTAAAATAATCAATACCTATTATTTTGGGATGCTAGAAATTCCCCAAAACATTTGTCTATCGTATAACCATTCATGAAGACTGCTGTTACTTTTTTTAAATAAATATTTGGTCACACTTTATTTTAAGGTCCAATTCTCGCTACTAACAAACCATTATGACTTTTGATTCAATAAACTCCTAATTTGCTGCTTATAAATGGTTAGTAATGTAGTTGCTAAATTACCTTATTTGATAGGATTAGGGATGTAGAATATGGTCATGTAGAATAAATGCTTTATAATGACTAATAAACAGCCAATATGTTAATAATAGGCATGCTAATAAGCAACAATATAGTGAGAATTGGTCCCTATACTAAAGTGTTACCAAATATTTCATGTAAATAATCGTCCAATTACATAATTAACGTCATAGAATTACTTGTTATATGATCTATTTTTCAATGTTTTGTCTGTAAAATTATCAATAATCATTACCCAAAACTTGATTGATTGATTGTTTGTCATATGAGTGCTGCACAATTATTTTAATACATTTTTCATTTAATTATCAGATTTTATACAGTAATTAATGTCATATAATTGATTATTGCCTTATCTATTTTTAATTTATTTTTAAAGTTTTGTCTGTAAAACAATAAAATAATATTTATTACTTTTGGATGGCTAGAAATCGCCCTAAAACTCTTACCACCACTATTTTTATTAGTGATTTTTTTATATATATATTTATTTGTATTTAATTATTAGTGATTTTTTTACAATCAATCATGAAGACTGCTGCATAATTTTTTGTTCCATATAAATAGTGCATAATTCATAGAATTAAGTATTTTCACATATAAACCCACCCACTAAACAGCACATAAAAGTGAGCAAATGTTACATGTCTGTCGGATCCTTTCTCCCTGTCTAAGTGGGCGGCACTGCAATGTGGACCAGACTTTAGTTTGGCCATTTGACACTACCGGCATCCTAAATACCTGACGTGCTATAAAAACGAGAGCGAGAAAGAGGAAAATCCATCTAGGAGCAGTGATGCTATGCTCTGTGTTGGTGGTCTGGCTGGAGTTTGGCAGGAGCTCATTGTGGTGTAGTCTGGGTGACCCAGCAGGTGGGTCTGAAGTAGTATAAACTCATAAGCTATAATATAAGCTTGGCATCACAGCTATACCCACTCCTGGGATCCGACTTGGATGTAAAAACGAAATCATAAATACCCTTACTTTGCAGATTTCAGTCTTCCAACATGTGGTTTTGATTAGTGATGAGCCCCATCTCAGTAATACCTATATAATTAGATGTTTGATTTGATACAGCATACGGTAGTAAACCACCGAACAGTGCTAACCTCATCTTAGCAACTCAAACCAGAGCTTTGAAGCTTGTTTAAATCCATGCAGGCTTAGATAGCGTGCCTGTGCCATGTGAAAGCTGTATTAAGGTTTAAACTGCGAGAGATAGCACCGCTTACCGTTATCTGTGTGTGAGATCAGGTTTTACAAGGACTCCCCAAATCCTAGCGGTTTTAAAAGCCACATTCCCACAGCTCAACCTGCCCATGTGTGTGTGATTACCACACATCGCTGTTTATTCGTTTTGGAGTGTGAAGGTTTTTCTTGATCTACCTGTGTGGATGTTTATAGGTGGGAGTTCTAGAGAGTTTTATGACCTCCAGGAGGGGCAGAGAGAGAGAAAACTCTTCCTCTGAACCAGACGATGCCCTGAAAGCCCAGAAAAAACAAGCTTTTAAATGCGCACCAAATATAAAAATTCCATAAAAACCACCTCCTTTTTTTGAACAAAAATGGCCCTTTTTATAACTTTGCCAAAGGGTAAGATGTCAGGATTGAGTCTTTGTCTTTTTTTTTCTTCTGTCTCTCCGTCTTTCTCCATTGTTTACACTGTCTTGCTTAGCTGGAGGAGGTTTCAAACCGCAGACCAGTGTGTTGCACTTGGACTAAAGCAGAGCAGCAAAATATTCTCCCTCTCAGTCACATTCAAAGCAATCCAGCAATCACTCCACCGGTGCTGATTATATTGGCAAGTCTTATAGCTCAGATCCACGCATAATTTTTTTTTTAATAATGTGATGATTTTAAAACAATGATGATTTATAACGATGATATTATTTTAGATTAGGATCACAAAATGGAGGTAGAATTACTCTGATCTCTCTCTTCATCTCGCTCACACACCCTTTTCTAAACTTCTCCCAGCTGTTCTTTACACTGTAGTTGAGAAATGAATGTCTGACATGGTCTTCTGAGAATGACTATGAGTTATGACAGTCCTTGAGCAGGCGAATGCGCTGTCTTTAGTTTTTGCTCTCCCCCCACACACTGTCTATCTCATCATATTTCAGTCAAGCGCACGTCCCCACACAAAGACTCTCTCTGGATTGAGTGCCGTGGGGGGCTCGCTGTTTACCATAAGGCCTATTTTTGTTCTATTTAAGAACTTGACTTGCGTGTGATGTATACCAATGCTAATGTTTACTTTATGAATGAAATATGTTTTTGAATGAAACAAGCTATTTTTGTTTGTTTTGAAATGGACCTGGTGATATATACTGGAGTCCAAAAGTTGGAGAGCTCTTAGCATTAAATTAGTTTCTATTTTAGAGCTGTTGCAATTCGTCGATTTTAGTCGACTTTAGTTTTCAATATCGTCGACTTCATTTTGCTCGCATCGTCGATTTTGAAAAATACCGGAAGTGCCGTCATCTTCAAGGACTAGAATCCACAAAACCGGAAGTGCCGCATTTCAAGGACTAGAATCCACATTAAACACATTATTATTAGCACTGATTCACAAAGGCTATGATATTTAAACCCATTTAAAAACAATTATATAAGCATAATTGTGAATTCAGTATATGCGCTAATTAATTTAATTATATGCGATAAGTTCTAACAGTATATGCGCTCTACATTATTTACACAGTAGCTCCACAGATGAATGCTTCACACTGTGTGGAGCGTCCTCAGCTCCATCTCTACAGTGTTCATGTGTGTTGGAGTTTCTCTATAACGTTCATCTGGGAACGCAACGTGCGCCATTTCATCAGATTTGTAAGGTAAATCATTTATAAATCTACACAAACACAGGAGAATACATCGCGATTTCAAAATAAAAGCTCAAACCCTCACTCTGAGTTTACATGTTTTGATGTCCACATATTCATTTAATTACAGTGGCTATAGCATTTCTGTCCTAAAGAAATGGCCAAATATTAAAGATTAAGTGGATATTTGAATTAAATGGTGCTTGGTAAATATTAAACAAGGATTATATCGCGCAGTAATGTTTAATAATAATCATCAGGCACTTGCCCCTGCAGGCCTTTGGTTGTTATGCGTTATCTACATGTAGCTCTATTGTTTATAATACATTATGGTATTTTAACAGTTTTGTTAAATAAGCATGATTTCTTGCTTTTGATAGGCTTTATTTTGAATTAATTATTATTGCATCATTGCTATTATATATGTATTTAAGTCATTTTAAAAGCTATTGTTCACTTACATCTATTTTTATTACCATAAAAACATTATTATAATTATAGGGCCCTATGAAATCCGTTTTATTTCCAAATTCAGTTTTTTCCATTTTCATTTTTCTATACTCTATTTTAATGGTTAAATTAAATTTTATTAATCAAAAAGCCTGTCTAATTAATTGAGTTTTACAGTTTTATCTTTACCAAATTCTTATTTTCTGGATTCCATTTTAATGGTTCCATTAATTTTCTTTTTCAGAAATACTGCACATTTACAATTTTCTCCTAAATAAATTCTGGTAAATAATATTTCTGGTAAATACTCCTTTATTTAAAATACTGATTATAATTTTATTATTAGAACGTGGATATGTCTTTCTTACACTATAATACTGAACTGATTTCAGTGATTTGGACTGTGAGATGAGATGGACACATGCTTCTTGCACTCTATGTTGCACTTTACTGAACTGATTTCAGTTTAAAAAATTTGGACTGTGAGATTTCATAGAAATTTGAATTTAATTTGGTTTAATAAAATATTCTTAAGTAAAATTGATGATTTTTTTGTGGGAAATTAATCGGTTAGATTAATCGATAAATTAGTCGACAGATTAATCGAAATAAAAATAGTCATTAGTGGCAGCCCTATTCTATTTTAATGCATTTTTATATAATAAATGATATTATCTGCATAATTCTTTTGCTTTAATGACAGCATCACTCAAGCATGAACTCCAAAGGTTTTCATATGGTTCGTGTCATGAATTTCTATATCTGATTAGTGATTTAGTCCTATTTAAAAATAAATAAATAAATAAGTGCACCAAAATGTCATCTGTTTTGTCACAAACTTTAAAAAAAAATTCTATCTGGCCTGATCCTTAAATTTGTAATTAAAATTATATATATATATATATATACATATATATATATATATACATATATAAAATTTATATATGAGGGTTTGAGCGTGCGCATGAACGTAATCCGGGTATTAAGCGTTGTTTACACTTAGGGGAAAGTGTGCGTATGCGTTGTGATACTCTCTAAAATGGCGAAAGACGTAACTTGGGGGAGAAGAATGGTTAAGTAAATTGTTATTTTTGTTTTCTTTGCGCAAAAAAAGTATTCTCGTAGCATCGCAAAACTGAAGTTGAGCCACTGATGTCACATGGACTGTTTTACTGATGTATTTACTACGTTACTGGACCTGGCAATATTTCAGTTGCGTTGCTGTCTATGGAGGGTCTGAGAGCTCTTCGATTTCATCAAAAATATCTTAATTTGTGTTCCGAAGATGAACGAAGGTCTTACGGATTTGGAACGACATGAGGGTGAGTAATTAATGACATAATTTTCATTTTGGGGTGAACTAACCCTTTAACATTAGCTTTTCTTTACATATCTGATTAGTGATTTAGTTCTATTTAAAATAAGCAAACTTAATTTTTTTAAGTGGACCAAAATATCTTCTATTGTTTGACATTGTGACAATGTTGTTTCTGTTTGACCTGATTCTTAAAATTGTTATTAAAATGATACATTTTTATATTTATATTTTGAGATTTAAACAATATTATATTATATGAAATGAAACACATTAAATTAAAAACATAAATTAAATTAAAACATATCCTATGTGCACATAAACACACACACACTACAGTTGCCTCACGTGTGGTGAGTGTGATGCAGGGAGTGTTTGGGTGTGGACATGGAGAATTATGGTCAAGTTGTTTTGTAAGAGCACTTCCAGGAAAAGAAAACAGTGGCTACAGAAAGACCGATTCCTGAAAATTAAGCACACGGCCAAATGAAGCCTCGCTTGAAAATGTCTTGCGTGCGCACATGTATCATGCATCTTTAAACTGTCAAGTCCTCTGATGTGTGAATGTTTGATGTTTTCTGTACTTCTCTGAAAGTAAAGGAATACTTTATGCTCTTTCCTTCTCTCTTCATTCATTTAATGATGACAGAAGGAATGATGGTGATGTCTTGAGGTTCAAGGTTCAGTCCACCAGAGGAAAACCTCATTTGTCACGGGTAACGTACGGTTCAGTGCAGAAAAGCCACGGGGTTATTAGCGAGTCATACTAGCATGTGTCATCAACCCTCCTGATGCTCAGGAATTTTATCTTCCGTTCTAAACACAGCTGTGCTCAAGTCCTCCAAAGTGTGTTTTTAACTTTTAAATGTAACATTCTTAATTTTTCACCGACATGGAATGCAATGTTTTCGTGTGCCTGTTTTGTTTAAATGAACATTGTTAGGCTCCAGATGGCGGTTATCTTAATGTCTTTTGGCTTTCGAGTCCTTCACAATGCACTCCCTTCTTTCCCCTTTGCTCACTATCTATCCTTCCCCTTTCTCTTACCTCCCTTTCTTATTCTCTATCCTGTTTTCCTTGTGTGTAGGGAGAGACAGAACTGTGAGATATCACTCACATTCAGCCTTGGTCAGTTTGACTGTACAGTAAACAATTGCACCATTACATTTATGTCCTTCAGATAGTGTCTCACCGAATAAGACACAAAGCAGTATACTTGTATTATTTTGTTAGTGGCAAATGTAGCATTATTACTCACTGCTCTCATCAGTCAACCACAGACAGATCAGAGCTTAATGTTTGTATTTCACAGTCTGTTAACAGTCTGCACAGTCCATGTGTGAAAGTGTGCGTATATTTGTTCTTGTTAATAAGCTTTTGAGTTGAAGGAAGGCAGTGAGTGTGTTTTAACAGTGCAGTGGTACTGAAGCTCAGACTGGCTTGTAAACATGATGGTGCTCTGCACCCATACGTCAGAGCACACAAACAAAGGGCATGAACCAGATTCAAGAGCACACACACTGCAAAGTCTTGTAAAAATCTCATAAAATTAATGTGGCTTGCATGCAAAGTGAAATTAAGCTATGAAACATGGCCGCTTTTTCCATGACAGTATGTTTAGGGTATACTGTGAGTAATAACACACAAGCTCTTAAAGGTAAAGTGAACTTTCTGAACCAGTACCAGTTTACTTGAGAAGCTCAACTGGGCCATAACAACAGTAACCCAACCAGTGGCATACATGGTTTTGCAATGTCTGGTTATTATAATAATGGTAGATGTATTGAAAACTATATAGTGGGACCATTTCAGTTACTGTCCAGTATTAGATTTGAATTATTATCATTTATTTATCAGTATACCTGCAGATATTGCAAATTTAAAGGGATAGTTCACCCAAAAATAACAAATCTGTCATAATTTACTCACCTTTACGGATGGGGGTAATATAATAGTTGATGGTAACAATTGACAAATAATATTTTTCATACTATGGAGGTCAATGGATACTGTTAACTATTCATTTACCCACATTCTTCAAAATATCTTCTTTTGTGTTCAACAGAAGAAAGCAATTCATACAGGTTTGGAATAACATGAGGGTGAGGAAATGATGACAGAATTTAATTTTTTTGGTGAACTGTCACTTTAATTGCTAATTTTCAATTGCCCTTTTTTATTTAGGTAATCTTTGCAGTCATTGAATACACAATTAAAATTATTATATTATATGTAATTTATTTTATTAAAATTATTTTAATTTAAAATGGTTATTTTGTAAACATCCTAATTTAAAATGGTTATTTTGTAAACACTGGTGTAAGCTTTGTGCCTGTGATGCAGAAAGTACACATACCTTTCACCCAAAAATGAAAATTCTGTCATTAATTTATCACTCTCACGTCGTTCCAAACCCGTAAGAAATTTGTTCATCTTCAGAACACAAATCAAGATATTTTTGATGAAATCCAAGAGCTTTCTGACCCTGCAAAAACAGCAACGCAACTGACATGTTCAAGGCCCAGAAAGGTAGTAAGAACATTGTTAAAATAGTCTATGTGACATTAGTGGTTCAACCGTAATTTTATGAAGCTATGAGAATACTTTTTGTGTGCAAAGAAAACAAAAATAATGACTTTGTTCAACAATTTCTCCTCTTCCGTGTCAGACTTTGATGCATGTTCACGACATGTGAGTAAGTAATTAATGACAGAATTTTAATTTTTGTGTGAACTGTCCCTTTAACTTCATAAGCCTGTATCTTGTTATGGTACTCAAATTTATTCAATTTGATATTTATGTTCCCCCATATATCCCTCCGCATAGTTCAGTTCAAATCCAGCAAGAATTATAGAAAACAAAAAGTGTATCAGAATTAGAGAATGAGAAAGCTTATAGCATATATGCACTGAATCTTTTGCATCTCTAGTTTGTAATTGCATTGGGGAAGGGGAACCTCCTCTTTTTATGGCTTTTACATTAATATTATACTTTATGTTGGCGGGTGGAGTCTGTGTGGGATATATTAAGTGAGCTGCACTGTCTGGTCAGTCTGATAGCCATCTATGCTTGCATCAGGCCGAACTGCTGTCAGATGCTCAGCATTGCTTGCCTATTAAAACAGGGAGGATTTCGTAATCAGCCACTGGCACGTGGCTGTTGGTCCCATTCCAGAATCCTTTCACCACTGGGATGATTGTTTGCTTATTGCCTTTCTCTAAATGAACAGGCCTTTTTATATTTTTTCCATGACTTAGATATTGACAAATACGTAAAAAAATGCTAATCATGACATTTGGCAGAATGACGATAAGAGATGTATTAGTTTCAGAGAGTCTGTGATTGTTTTGCACATTTATACATATCACATTTTCATGCATATGTCTTTGATGTTTAATGCTTGTCTATCAAGGACAGCAGTTGGGTTTTCATATTCCACGGCGGAATGGCAGTTATGTAATAACGTGCACCGGCACAGAATTTCACGGTGGCAGATGACGAATCCCCGAGGACTTCGATCACTCTCCTAGCTCTCAGTTCAATGTGTCTCTGCACTTAACAAGACATGACAAAGTGTGCTGAGGATCTAGGTCAGCTTTTTTGAGTTTTCTACTATTCTTCACTCTCTGTGTGCATTAGACATACGATGTTTAATTAGATGACATTCGGCTGGAAATTCAACTGCGATTGAGATTTTATCTTGAATTCCTTCAAACTAAGCCATCTCTGCACCTCCCTGATGTGTTTCATTATAGAGTGCTCTTGAACAGAAGTTCCCAGTATGAGGTTGTGGGCTTGTGCTACATCAAAGTAGATCAGCATGAGCCCTAATATCAACAGCTGGCAGCTGTTCGCACAGGCAGTTCAGAGGTGAGTGGGTTCTACATGATCCTCATATGTTTAATGCAACCCCTCTGCCACACCAGTGGTCCATCCTACCTCATGATATCCAGATGCCCCAGCTGAGGTGGAAACATAAACTAGGCCCCGCCTTTAGTCTCTGATCTGATGCCCTGGTCCACCCCCAGCACCCCTTTTGTGGCTGAAGTGATACTGCGATTTTTCTCTTTAAGCATATACTTATTGCTTTTTGTCAGCACAGGTGGTAGGCAAGGCTTCAGTCATTTTATAGATCTGTTCTGGTTAAGGTGGAGAAAAATGAGTCTTTGCATAGGAGAAGATCTAATTATAAAGTATATGTTTGGCAAATATGATTAATAGATCATATTAATATTAATTTGTGGTTTCCAAAATCTGTTTTTTTATTCTTTATTTAATATAGTCCCATTATATCCAATTTACATAGCCTTTTGTTTGTTTGTTTTGAGTCATTTTTATCCCTCTATTAATACACATTATTTAAAAAATGAATGTATATGAATGCAAATGTACATACATATACATTACTGTTCAAAGGTTAGGGGTTTGTAAGTTTTTTCTTTCTTATGCTCATGCTTTTATTTGCTCCAAAATACAGTAAAACAGTAATTTTGTGAAATATTACAATTTAGAATAACTGTTTTCTATTTTAATATCATTTAAAATGTAATTTATTCATGTGATGGCAAGGCTGAATTATCAGAAATTCACTAATCAGACATTAATTCAGTTTTGGCTCATGATCCTTAGACAAAGAAACAAATAAATAATATTTGTATTTAATAAAATGTTCAGATACATTTCTAATTAAATTAAAAAATAATAAAATCAATTAAAAATATTTAATGTTATATTAATACTGTATAATACATTTATAATATGAATATAAGTATTAATGCAATATTTTTGTGTTAATATGAATATAAATATTAATGCAATATTTTTGTTAATATTTTCTTTAAAAATATTTTAATTGTTTACCCAGTTTATTTCAGTTTGGACTCTCAAACAGACTATTGTGTCATAAATCATAGCTTTTCTCATCCCACAAGCTTTTTTTTTTAACCTGAAGGAAAAATTGACTACATGAGATAAAAATGGGGGCATCATAACAGATGTGGAGCAAACAATGCCTGTTCTTCAGACAGCAGCAGTATCAGATAGAGGACTTTCCAAGTTTCCAGTGATGGACATTCAAGTGGCATATACCAGCATAACAAGTTTAATTTATGCTGAATGCCATTTAAAGTGACTAATAGCTGGGTATTTTGTGAAAATATGAACTGAAATTATTTAAATCTCCAATTCTAGTCAAATAGCAATGATTTGCCATGTGGTCTTAAAGCCTAATGTGTCAAACAACATTAGTTCTGTCAACAATAACAGCATTGCCGCCTTCAATCATCGCTCAAACTTGTATGCAAATAAACTAGGCCAAAATATCTCCAAAATGTTCCCCTTGGTTTTTCAATTTCCTTTTTAACAGACTTACGTGTCAACAACAATCAGTGTGGAGACAGTCAACCCGTTTCGGTCAAACAAGTCTGAGGAATGGATAACTCCACGACCTGGTATTTGGCTTTGCGGTGGCATGGGTCCAGTCACCACAGGCCATTCTGCGATCCCTAAAATAGTCATTCCAAATTATAGGTTCACTTTTGGACCCAAAAAGTGCAGAGCCTGATTTCGGTTGGATGTTAAGAATATGTCTACGAACACTGGTGGTTATTCCAGCAGATCTGCGTTTGGAAACTTTCTTTTATGCAATTAAGGAACTAGCGAACCCCTGCAATGTTTTCCAACTTAAAACCACAAGTCTGTATTTTGGTGTTTTATTCAGTCTGGCAGAATGTCTATGGGAGAGCCACAGCATTGTAAAGTATGCCAGCCCACAAACACCTACTTTATCCTTAAAATATAAAACTGAGATTAGAGTCCATTTGCTTTTGTATTTAGTTTGCATGTAATGCAATTACAGATCGCAAATTTTGAATCTTTAACACTGTAGATCATATAGTCTAGTCAAGCAGTTGAGGTTTTCATGCTTCATATGTATAACGGCGCCCCTTGATCTATTTACAGATTAACTGGAAGCCAATTAAATAATCTGTCTGACAGTTTCTAGTTGACAGGCTGTAAATGCCAAGTGAACCAGATCAGAGCCGAGCAGACAGTCCAAGGTGAAGCACATTGGCCAAGAGGCATTGAAACCTTGAGTGGTAGACAATCTCTCTGTTCACCACGCCAAGTTGTGTATGTGTATGATTGAGCTAAAGGGGCTGGAGCTATGCTAGCTATCACAGCTGATTGATTGTCCTCCAAAGCCCATTACCTTGTGTTCTGTTTCAGGCTGCCAAGCCGTCTCCCCTTTGCTCCTGTTCACACAGGCTAAGCAAAACATTTCAACACTTCAGCTGATATTAATTAGCAATCACTTAGTCTGTATGTCTTATATAATTTAATATAATACATTGAACATATTCTACACACATCCAGTATTTTGTTTAATTTATTATGCTAAGTATATTTTATTTTATAATGGTATGTCGTTTATATTTCTTAAAAATGCTATAATTTCAGACTGATATTTTCAATGAGAGACTGATCCACATTAGATTTAAAATATATATGTCTTGAGATACTGTTTTTATTGGACACATTGCTTTAACACTTATAATGGTTTCCAGGTGCACTATTATTCATTAATTATTAGACTTCTTGTGGTTGATTTATTCAAAACGTGTAGGTATTTATTCGAATTTCCACATATCCTCAACGGAAAAATTTATTTATTTTTTGTACCTCTGTTTCACAAAAAGTACACCGGATGCTACCTCTTTTTGTACAAGCTATGACTTTCCTTAATGCTGTTTATCTGAACTTTAGTGGAAGGGAGGCAGACTTAAACAATGGCTAGATTTACAGGAAACAGATAAGCAGTGACTAGGTAATTTAGAGGCGGTTGGAATTATCACAAACATCGAAGGGTTGAAGGTCCTTGACCTTGAGAGTAACTTCAGCAGATATTTAAGTGCAAGGTGACCTCACAAAACAAACTTAATAATTTATCTGGAAACACAAGTAAACCACAGCTCAGATCAACTCTGGTGATTTCAAAATGTGAAGTAAAAAGAGAGCATGCATTGAGACTCCAACGGCCCACTCCCATTCCAAAAATCTTGTGTGGATTCTGTTATATGTAACATCTGTGTCAATATTATTAGATCCGTCAGCCTTTTGTGCTTTTAAATTGCTCAAAGCAAACGGGTTTCCATCTGTGAATGGTCAGCCACGAAAACACTCAGGTATGGGGGAGTGTGTTTTTTTTTGTGTGTATGTGTGTATATGTGCTACTGAACTACATGAAGCGTCCAAGGAAATATTTTAGCCCACACTTTCCTGGAACTTGACTTGAATCACTGAAGGGTTGTGAACAAACAACTAGAAATGCCTTGATTTCAAGGATTAAAGCAATACATTTACTGATAACTGATCATGATGTCTATGCAGTCTGTCAATGAAGAACCGCCATGAGGTTTTGTGCAGATTTAGAGTAAAACAGATTAGTACTGTGCACTACTGTATACTTTAATGCTATTTACTGTTTACTACAGTGCTCAAAAAACAATTACAGTAATTTGCCAACTTCCACTTGGTAAGATTTTCATTTATCACATGGGATGGGACACTGTAAAGCAATGGCACTGACTTTATTTGACACAGCCCTTTCCCTCTGATACTCACCAATCTGACCTTTCTGATGGGCCTCTTGTTCACATAGTCATTGATTGGTTCCTCTCCTTGGCAGGCCATCCTGTATGTTACTGCTTACAAACACTTTGTAAATATATATGGCAAACTTACTGACTTTAATATGAACTCACTATCCTTGGCAATACTATTTCAGATGTCTTCCCTGATAGCACATGTACATCACGGAGACGTGTATGGTGTCTGGATGTACATGTAGAGTGTTTGCTCATCTGCAATACATCTATAGGAAGTTTCCTATCAGATGCCAAATAGACGTTTGGATATTTATGAATAAGAATGTATGTAAAACTGACATCTTAAAGACATTTATCAGATGTTTGTACACAGCAGATACTTTCAAGATGAAACAATCTTTAACAGACATCTTGCAGACCTACGTGTGCTATGTTTTTTTTTGTTTTGATTGATTACAATCAAATTGATTAACTATTAAAATCAGCTGGATTAAATGCTAGTCAAATGTATTAAAGTGAATAAGACTAGGTGTAAATGAAAAGTTTTAACTCCATTATGAATTACTTTTCATTTAAAGTAACTGAAGTAAAAAGTTACAAACACGACTGAAAATGCAGATTTTTTATTTATTTAAAAATTCACCATTTACTTGCAAAGAGTGCCAAACTGGATAAAAATTTAATATATTATTAATTCAAAGTGTACCTCCTTAGGACCACCTAAACCGAGACCAAGACCAGAGTGTGTTGAGACCAAGACAAGACCAAGACTTTAAGGGTTTGAGACCAAGACCAAGGCAGGGCGAGACCAAGTCGAGACCAAGACTAACCAGCACTCCTCGAATTCATTTGAAAGATCCACATTTACTGTGAAATGTCTTGGAAAAAAATAATAAAAAGTCATTGCAGGGGTGAATTTTATTATTTATTATTTTACAGGAATTTTCCTTTTAAATTGGCAAACACATACATTTACAGGCTATAAACAACTTAACATCTTTATTCAACACTTATTTTCTATGTTTTATCATAAGACTAACATACTATATTACTATTTTGGTGTAAGCAAAAAAGCAAAACATTCAACATTTAAAATGCAGAAAATTGTAAATACCCAAAATATACACTGGGTGTCAAATATTTAGAATAATTAAGATTTTTTAATGTTCTTGAATGTTTCTTTTGCTGACCAAAACAGCATTTATTTGATCAAAAATACAGTAAGACATTAATACTGTACAATTTTATTACCATTTAAAATGATTAAATAATAATAATTAAATAATAATAATTGAGCTCTAAATCAGCATATTGGAATGATTTCTGAAGGATTGTGTGACTGGAGTTATGATGATGAAACTTCAGCTTTGATCACAGCAATAAATTACATTTTAAAATGTATTACAAGAGAAACCATTGATTTAAATTGTAAAAATGTGTCACAATAATACAGTTTTTACTGTATTTCTGATCAAATAAATGCAGCCTTGGTGAGCAAGAGTCTCTTCAGAAACATGACAAATCTTAATTATTCCAAACTTTTGATCCCCAGTGTAAATAAACACCCTGAGACTCCTTCAACAAAACAATAGAATATAATAAATACAAGCACAACAGTAGCCTAACAAAAGAAATCAATATAGAAATATGTTATTTATTGCATTTGTAAGATTTACATCCAATTCATGATGTTCACAAAGACAATGCACTTGCAATTTAGTGATATCCACACAGTTGTGGTCTTGACCGGTCTTGAAGTAAAATCCCGAGACCAAGACAAGACCGAGACGAGACCAAGACCTTCAAAAAATGGTCTCAAGACCAAGTCTCAAGTAGTAGCCTACTACAACACAACCTCCTACTAAAAACCCTTAAACCTTCCTAAACTGGTCTCAAACTCCCAGGCTGGTTTTAGTGTGGCTCCCCAGCTTGAAGAGTAACACCCTTTATCTGGTTGAAGCATTTTTTCTTATGGATAAAAAAGTGATCTAGTATATTTAGATGTTTGTTTACACTTTTTCAACATTATTCAACAGTTGAATCAAAGATCATATGTTCAGCCCAGCATGAATAAGCCAGTAGGGTTTGTGTAATAGTGGAATGGGATGGGTTGGGTGGGGTATGTTACAGTCTCTTCAGTAAAAGTTTACCCACACGCTGGGAGGAACCATTCCCCTCGCCAGCCGACCCACACAAGACACATTTGAGCTGAATTCTCCCTCTCCTCTGCACAACCTTTCCCTCAGATATGCTCAGCAAATGCGGATTCAACACACTACATCACGAACTAAACACGGACCTCGAAAAGAGCACATCTCAGGTACGTGGACGTTACATTTTACCGAAATATATGAACACGTGAGAAAATAGGCTCGTTGACGAGGCTTTCTTGTAGACCCTGCAGAATTAAACGCGATTTCAGCTGCTGACGTTAGTAACACTGACCCGTTCAATAAACGCAGGGGACGAACGCGTCTCATAAGGGATGAACTTGCGAGATAACGGGCTCCTGCGTCTATCGTCCCGAGGGCTAATGTCCCTGCATCTATCACAGAATAAATGACCGCGGATACCGCTGGAATGATATTGAGGACTGAGACGAATTGCATTGATGATTATCAGCTAATTTGTTGCTTTCCGCTGTGGAAAAAAAAACATACTTCAGAAGGCAGACAGCTTGCTGCTTGTCTGTGAATTGTGTGCTTAGGGGTCGGGCGCAGTGCGCAAGATGTGTGCTACATTAGCGAGGTAAAGGGTGAAATGAGCAGATTGTGTCGTGCAGAGGAGGGATGAGCTTCATAACATGCCATTATAACTTTGATGTCAAGTTATGTGCACACGGATTCACTGTATCCTATTACAAAAGTGCTCAAATCCACAGCTAATAACAACTGTTTCTTTTTGTAATGCTTCAAACATTCATGTTTCACACGCACACGCCATTTATTTGGTGTTACTGGTGTAATCCAAAAAATAAAATAAAATATAAAATGAAAATAAAATGTGGGGTGTTGTCTAACCTCCTAATTATCCTATATCTCTTACATGTTTTACATATTAAAAGGTTGTGTTTTAACTTTTTCAAACTTTTTAATAACCATAAAAGTTAGATTATAGACTTTATGCGCCAGAGAAACAAGCACGAGCATCTTTAAAATGTTGTCTTTGAACTTCCCTTTTTGTGGTAGCTTGCTCTGTATAATTAAGTGGATTTACTTGAAAGCTATCATAAGCATTGTAATGTTTGAATATGCCATAAATGTCAGTAAATCGGGAAGTTCCTAAAACGAAAAGTTCATTCATAAATTCGTAAGATCTTACCTTCATGCTGTGGAAATGCAAACCGGAAGACAGAAGACAACGAACGCAGCGCTGAAAAGGGGCGTGGCTACATTATTGGCGGTAAAATAGAGCAATGCCCCAAGAAGCCAGTGAATTTATAACAGCTAAGGGGGTTATTGGGGCTTATTTATTTTATAAAACGGTTACTCCATATACGTAGTAAGGTTTCACAAAATAAATCAGAGCAAATAAAGTGTAATGATATTAATCAAAACATTATTCTTCCGCCAAACAATGTAGTTCCTCAGAAATGGTTGTGGTTCCAACAAAGTGGCTTGCCGAGCAACACACAAATGTAAACAAAGGTGTATGTTTGAGTAGCCTTAATTTACAACAGCTTCGAACTTGGCTCAACCAATCAGAATCAAGGACCGGAACTATCCATTTTATAAATAGACATTTGCCAACCAAATGTTTTGTCAGGAGGTAACCATAGCAACAGTGGTCTGTGCGAACTATTCGTTAGAAACATCAAAAATACAAGTATTGTCATTATTTGAAACTTTATTATAGGCTATAGCATACAGCCTATGTTACAAAAAAAAGTTTAAAAAGTTGCTGAGTTGACTGAGGGCAATAAGACAACTTGTGTGGCAAGATGAAGTTGACATTCCTGAAAACAATGCGCTTATGGCTTAAATGTGAATGGAGATCAGGCAGCTTCTATTGGTTGTGTCAGCAGTTGTTGTTAAACTGTTCAGACAAACAGCCTCCTGTTGTGTTGACACCAGCTGAATAGTGAATAACATCAAAGGGCATGTGTCTCACGTGCAGAGGAAGCGACCTGTGTGAGTTCGCGGAATGCGAAGAGTGAGGTGCGAGGTCAACAACTCTGCGCCGGATGGTAACTCCACTCAATTGGGAAGCTACTGTTCAAAAGAAGAGCTGCTTTTGGTGGTGCTTTTGACCTTGACTTGTGTAGATGCCAGAAGAGTCTGGGTTAGAATGAGCTGTTATTTGTGTGAAGTGTTGTTTTGTGATCAGTATGGAATTGGTACAATGTATAACAGGCCTTTTGATTGCCAAGGTCCTTTTTGGAGGCTGTTGGAAAGGAACTATTGAAGCAGGTCTGTCTTCATGTGGTTTACAGATTTTTGTTTTCAAAAGCAAGAATTGTGTGGTTATTTAAAGCTTTGGACATTGGAAGCTGTTGTAAAAGGTGAAGAAACAAAACAAATGGTCACTCACAATAAAAAATGTGAATAGGTCAAGTTGAGGCCAGAAGGATCAAATGTTCAAACAGTGGTGTAATTTTGGTGAAAGATTGGCGGTAGACTAAAATACATAACTAGAAAATAGAAAGATAACTATAACGATAATATAACCACACCAATGCATGTTATTGTTTGGTGGATTCTGATTGGCCGTCAATGTTTTTATCATCCAGCAGCTGAAAAAAAAAAAGTTCTGAAAGTGATTCATTATCATTTCACTGTTATTGTTGCTATATTGTTATAGCTGTGATGTTGATGTCTGATAATTACAACAATTAAAACAATAGTTATTGTTATAGTTATCGTCCTTGGTGAGAAAGGGCCTTTAGCCTACATTTCATGTATATCAACATTCTACCACTCTCTAGTTGTTGTTTCGTCCATTGAAAAATGCATACCGGATGACTTTCTAAAGATATTTTTTTTTACACAACTTCATCTTCACCAAATAGCACGGAACTAGGAACATGTACATTCAAAGCTGTCTACTTAAGTATTCCTTAAGTCTAAAGAAACAAGAGGGCAACAGAAGGACAAAAGAGGAAGAGAGCTGAATCACAGAGCATCACTTATCTAGTGGTACGTGGAGAAAGACTGGAGTCTGTTTCCTGGAAATGTGGAAATGTGCTGATACTGCTGGCGCACACATGCAGTTGGTCACAAAAGGGAATTTTGAATGAATTAAGTGGTGTGGGCTGTTCATTGCTGAGCAGACTGATGACATTATTCTTTCCTAGCCTAAAAAACTGCCCAGTTAGTCATTCAGATGTATTAGATAGTAATTTCAGTGGAATGTTTGGCCCTTTGCAGTGGTGTGGTGTTTTAATTTTAAAGTGTAGTTTAATTTGTGAACATCCATAGAGTGTACAAGTCCTCCATAATAGAGATTAATGAATAGAGTTGTCTCATTCAGAAAACAGAATATTTTCACAATCTCCTTTGTATTAGCATAGTGCAAATCATTGTATAGGTTCATGTGCAGATCGTGGATGATTTGTTCATTCAGAGAATAGATAACATCAATATAAGTTTTGTTTTTCAGTTCTTGCCTATTGGAAACAAAACAAAGAACTCCTGACACATTTGTTTATTATTATTGGAATGGTTGACCACTGTATATAGAAAAAACTTTTTTAGAAACTTCACCTCAGGACAATTAATCAAAAACTAATTTCTATATATTACTAAACTACATGAATCAATTACAGTTTGAGTTTATACATATTGGTTGACACTTGGCTGCAATGATATGTAAAAGAAGAGCGTTCCCCCACAAATTCCTTATATATTGCATAGTAATGAAAGATGGTGGACCAACAATTTAATTGCTTTAAGATCAGAAGCTTTTTGGTTGTGATAAACATTTAACAAGCAAAGTGCAACCATCTGCAGATGAAATAGCAGCCAAATGGTAATTAAAAGAGATGCAGGGTAAAGGATTGGTATATAGCCCTTGCGTATGATGAAGTCATACATTAGAGGCCTTAAACTCATATGGAAAACAGATGGACTGCTGAACTTTCCTATATGCTCCTGTATGGATTCTTCTGGTCAAATGCATTAGCCAGAGATGATTAAGCTCAGGGGAGGAATAGAAACCGATAAGGATCACTGGCCAGCTTTTTTTTTCTTGATTATAACAGCAACCTTCTGCACTGTTCAAGGTTTGAAGGGCATGAGCAGAAGTAGCACTGCATATCATGTGTTGTTGCTTTGTTTATTTGTAAATACTAAATTGCAGGTAATTATTTTACCATCTGTAGTCACCAAGTTTTCCTGTCCGTGCTCTTAACACAGTGCTGTTTGTTGAAACGTCTCTAAGCTTCTTCCCCTTCATTTGAGATCATATTCTTTGACAGGATAAGAGCGTAATTAGCAGAATGCTTATGTATGCCAGTCCTTTGATCAGAGTGTTTTTAACTGATAAACCTTGTCACTGTCATCTCTCTGTAAGTCAAGTCTCCTTACTCTAATTATGTACAGCCATGCAGGTTAGTTCATTTGGAACCCTGTTGTGAGTAAGTCTTATACTTATCGTCAGTGTTAAGAAAATATTTGTGTAAGTTGTATTCTGTGTTTGATTGTTGCTTTTTATAAGCGTGCATTTGTAGACGTCCTTGGTCAAATCATTGAACCTGCTATAAGGCCTGACACAACCATTTTTTCCTCACGGATAAATTGTTATAATACATTCTTGTTGGATCGTCTTCCTCAAGGCCTTTGTGCTTCCTGTCATAAACCAAGACGATTGGGGTACAAATCATGAATGTCTCAAATGACATTGAAAAATATCACCCATTAGTGAGTGACAGTCACAGGCATATATTTTAATAGACATATAAATTTTGATTTGTTTTATTGGTCATTCAAGTCCTGACCATTCTGTTCAGTTTAAATTGCCACATTACTAGCACAAGACACAGAGAAGCAGTTGACCTTGAAAGTACGTTCATGCATTGATACAAAGATCCCATTTTGAGCTAACACATTTCAGGATTGGGAGAAGAAAAAACGGCAGCTTATGCTTTTAAATGTTTAGTTAGGTTTAAATGACGAGCAGATAAACTTACCCAGCATGGCCCAATAATCTAATTTCTTCAGGAAACTGTTTTAAATCTGATCAAAGAAATTTTATTAAGATGGCATGTGGATTTAGATTGTACACAGTCTGATGTAAATAAGCTCTGTACTCTTTTAGTAAATTATGAAATTATACGGAGAACTGTGAACTGTACTGTAGGTTTGGCACTGTGGTTAGTCCCAGCCTGGAAAAGCATTACTTCCTGCTTTGATGATCCTCTGGTCCTCCTGCCAATTGAATTACCAGACTTTGAAAGCATTTCTTTAGTGTCGCCGGTGACACCATACTTGTAGTCTGTTGTTTGAAAACTCGCTTTTCAAAGAAAGCAAAATGGCCATCTCCATGGCCACAGCTCAAACAAAACAGGAGCTGGTTAATGTGTTTTTCCTCAAAAGACGCAGCTTAGGTCTATCACGTGTAAAAATAGAGGCCTGAATAATTTGACAGCAGCTATGATGACCATCACACCCTTCAGAAAACATCCGAAAGCACTGACATCATCTGTGAACACTAAATTAACTTTAAATACGTCTTTCTTCAATTCCTCAGACAGTACATTTGCATTACCTTCTGTACTGCTCTTAAAACATACTCTTAAAATCAGTATTGTGGTGCTAATAATATTGTTGACTGCTGTAAGACAAACTGCTTGACTGTAAATGCTTTTTTTACTGTTTTAGAAAGATGTCTCTTATATGCTTTTCAAGGCTGCATTTATTTGGCGAAAGTACAATAAAATCTTATTATGAAATATTATTACGATTTGAAATAACTGTTTTCTATTTTAATATATTTTAAGATATAATTTATTCCAGTGATGGCAAAGCTGAATTTTCAGAAGCCATTACTCCAGTCTTCAGTGTCACATGATCCGTCACAAATCATGCTCATTTGCTGCTCATTTCAGTTCAGAAGAACAGAATTGATCTGAAATAGATTTTTAATAACAGTTTAAAAGACCTTACTGTTATTTATTATCAATGTAATATATTGTTGTTGCTGAGTGAAAGTATTAGTTCCTTTTTAAAGAAATTGTACTGACCTCAAACTTTTGAATGGTAGTGTGCTATACGTGTACTGTTCTGTTAAATACTATATATGTGACCCTGGACCACAAAACCAGTCTTAAGTTGTACAATTTTTAAAAATTGAGATTTATACATCTAAAAGCTGAATAAATAAGCTTTCCATTGATGTATGGTTTGTTAGGATAGGACAATATTTGGCTGAGATACAACTATTTGAATATCTGGAATACTGAGAAAATCACCTTTAAAGTTGACCAAATGAAGTTATTAGCAATGCATATTACTAATCAAAAATTAAGTTTTGATATATTTATGGTAGCAAATTTACAAAATATCTTCATGGAACATGATCTTTACTTAATATCCTAATGATTTTTGGCATAAAAGAAAAATGTATCATTTTGACCCATACAATGTATTTTTGGCTATTGCTACAAATATCCCCGTGCAACTTAAGACTGGTTTTGTGGTCCAGGGTCACATATATTTATTAACTGTAAATATAAAGGACCAGCACATTTTTTTATACAGTGTATTACTGTTGACCCAAACTTAAGCCTAACTTAGACTAAATATATTTCCACTCTAAAAATATGTCCACTCTAGAGGAAACCCACTTCAGAGATATGTTTCCTTCTCATACTGTACGTAGCCTGTAAGATTATATAATCTTATATATTGGTTTGTAGCAGAGAATGGAGACTACTGAAACTTATCCCACAGCCAACAAGTGGCACTAAGAAGGATAAATTAATGGGTGAACTGGAGATGGGGACAAACCGTGCAGATGTTTGCCAGGCTACTTGTTTAGAACCAAAGTAAAATTCTGAAGGCCTATGAGTTATGACTGACAGAATGATATGTAGATTCCAAAAGCTTTTCCCTCTGTTTTGGCTCTGTCCTCTTAGTATCAGTGTCTGGTTGACAGGCTTATTCAATCCCTGCGCCCCATCCCTTGAAATGTGCACATCCTCAGGAAGCAAAGGTCAACAGTGGTGATGTCACATTGTTTACGATCAAGAGCCTGTTGTACAAGTGTGAACACGTGCCTGTTAAGGGATGGCGTAGGAGTTCCATGTGGATGGACTGAACAATGAAGGGGTGAGGCTCTGAAAGAACTTTTTATAGGACAGGGTGGACATTGTATTGTTTGTTATAAAACTTGTTTTTTTTTGTTTTTTTGTTTTTTTTGGTCCATGGTTAACCATGGACACTCAGAATCCCTGTTTACATTTGACTCAGTGAAAGAGATGATACCATGTCATGGTACAGTGGCTGTGCTCTCAGGCTTAATATTGCATCAGCCATTACGTGCATGTTTATGGCAGTTATTAGGCAAGACATTAGTCTGATGAGGTCGTTCATCATGAGCTTCGTCGCAGTTGTTCTGTCAACATGAAATCAAAACGGACCATATTTACTCTCTAATGCATGTTCCTGGTCTTATTATGCACGATTCATTGGTTCACGTTATTTGAAAGAAAACAAAATGTTGTCTTTGTAATCCTTCATCAAAATGTAATGACTCGCTCCGCCTATAACACTTTTACACTGTCCGGTCAATTCCCAGTTAATGGACTCCAGGTTTGGTGTACATCTTAATCACACTTTTCCACAATAACTTTGATAAAAGTTTAGCAAAAAATCTGATTCTGAGTGAAAATATGCTATGTCTTTTCATTAGGCTCTTTTGGTCTTTTTTCATTCACAAACACATACCACAAATCTGACTAAGTCTAAGAATAAAGAGTTGACACCAAACTGTCATGGCGGCAGCTCTGGGCTCCGCAGGCCTGCTGGTGAGGGGGGCGCGAGGCGGGCCAGATCTAAAAATGTGTGATTCATTTATGAGGGAAGGCAGTGCTGGCTCCACAGGCATACCTTACAGTCTATAGAGGAAAAGAGTTCAGTCTCGTCTGAGGTAAGAGGCCCAAGGCCTTAATGGGTTATATGTTTAGCACTTAGCTGCGAATAAAGGATTTTACAGGAAGTGAATGGCACAAAGAGGTGGTCTGCAGCATTTATTGCTGGAAAAAGAAATCTAAAGTTCTTGGTATCTGAGTTGAATCAAATGATTCACTGTTATTGTAGTGTTTTGGCTCAGAAAACCTTATGACATCACTTGTCTGCCTTGTGATTGTTCATTTTTAGCTTGCAACATGTGTTAGCCATAAAGCAGGTCATTAATAAAAAAAGCAAAGTAGTCTAGATCACGTATCTCCAATTTTATGAATTTACTCATGCTCTAAGAGGCAGTTTGTCATTGCTAAAACTTCAGCTGTGCTCTGAAGCAAGCAGACATTTCTATGCCATTTAACGTCTCCATGGACCTGGCTTGAATCATTTCCACTTTTTGCCCAAGTCTTAGGCTTTTGAATTTTGTTATGTTGCTATGGAATGAAGAAGCAAATAATGAGACCCACATTTGTTTTACACGTTATATTATCAAATAATTTTAGTAAAAAGTACTGTAGAATTCAATTTGAACAGTCGAAATTCATTTTTAAATATTTTAGAGGTTGGTATGTCCTCGTTTAGCATTCATCGGAAATTGCTATTATCTTTCCTGTTGTGACGTAAATGCAGGTTGCTGTAGAGGCGAGGGATGTTTTTAATTAAAGATTACGATGACACATTAATGTTAAAAATAATGATGTACACAAATAAATTATTTATAATAAACACTGACTGCAATATTCCATAAAAATAAGAATTTTGTTTTCATAGGGACTTTAATGACAGCAGCACATCAGCTAACATGAACCACACAAGTTTGTGTAAAACCTGATGAACATGTTATCCATCCCTTTTCCCTTTTTTAATATGATATTAGGACCTTAATATGCAGTATGGTCAGATTTTTCCTAAATTGTGGGGCTCAAATATGCATGTGTGTAATTGCAGTTGGACTCCAAAATAAAGACATAGCTAATGATAATGGATGGCACTGATAAAACTCACATTAAGGGTTTTCCCTGTGGCAGTACAGATGGGAAATATACCTCCCTCATTTTTTTGTTTGTGCTGAATTTGTCTGTGTGAGTGTCTGCAAGGGGAGACATGAAGAGGAAAGAGGAGCTAGAGGAAAGAAAAAAGTTGGCATTATTTTGGTGCTTCTTTTTACCTCTGTGTGTGCTAGATGATGCTGTGAGAGGAAGTTGTCTCCAAGGGCCTTTAATGGTGAATGTGGATCAGTCTGGAGTATCTGGGTTGGAAAGTGTGAAAATGTGAAAGTCATGCCTCTGCTAACTGCTTCCTTCTACTTCTGACAAACATCATTTAGATCAAAACAGACATGAGCGTTTTTTCCTACTTCGCTTTTCAGTAAATATAGCGGCATGAAAATGTTTATGCATTTGTTTCATCATGTGAACATTCAATGCCATCAATAAAATCTCAACCCGTGACTTATCACCAACATGTAAGCTGTCACCTCATTTCTTACCTGTTTCACTTTCAGAAGTCAATCCTCCAGCACTAATGGGTTTGAGAAAATCATATTTGCATTCTGTGAAAGAGAGCTGTGCATTTAAATGAATGGTGTACCCTGCCAGCCTCACCTAATCTTTTGATGTACTTCCTGGTATTTAAACAACTATTATAAGGTTTATTTGAAACTAAGATAAAAAAATAATAATAAGTCATGCTAAAATTAATAATTCATTTTAGTTGATAATTGTGCATTGACTCTTTTAATGAAATAATCATGTAAGATTCTGCTTTAGCTTGTTTTAGGGAGATTACAGAATCATTCAGCTTGCAAAGCAGGGAGAACGTTTAGGTATTGTGGAAGTCTAAGCTTTAGTTTGGACTTTACCCTTAACAGATCAAAGAAATAACTGTAATAGCCTGCTTATAATGGTGGGAGATTGCAGGCAATTTTGTTTTGTCCTTCTCTCTCCGAGTATGTGTGTTCAGAGCAGGTTAGGTAACCTCTCTTTCCTTAGTCTTGCTCAGACAGTTCCATTTCTGTCTTTTCAATGCAAGTTTTGTTTTGTTGCTTGCTACTACACTAAGTTCTTGTAAGTCTTCACTGGTGGGCCTACTACTGTTTATTCTAAAGCTAGCTCACGACCAGTTCATACATATTTTATGAGGTGGCTAATTCGTATGAATTATTTTGTATGATTTCTGTGAGTGGTAGATTTAGGGCAGGGTTATGTGTGGTCCTTTATGAATTTGCCACCTTGTAAAATACGTACAATTTTTCACAGGTGGCTATTTCATATGAATTCATACAACCTCACTTGTACGAATTAGCCACCTCATGAATACGTAGGAATTGCCGTGAGATCGGGTTGTTTATTCTGTTGCATGTTCACATATAAAGCTGATCTATGAGATTATTCATTACACTCTGAATTACTATCATTATAATATGGATTTTTAGCAGTGTAGTTGATTTTTTTTTTACCCTTAACCAAAAACATAACACTCACACTTCAAACACACTTCATACTTTTTTCCTTTAGATATTCATTAAGGCATTATTTAATAGTTTTATTAACCTGTTTTCCTTGAAGGGCCAGTTCTGTCCAAATTGTAAGTGATTTCCGGTTTTCTATCCTTGTAGATTCAACAATTCACAAAGAATCAAATATCCAAACAAACTGCTTTGGAGATACTTCAAATAATTATATATTAGAATTTACTGAGGTTTATATACACTAATTGTCATTTTATTAAAATAGTCAATTGCCACAAATCTCATCAGAGTTAGAGTCTAACTATTAGTTGTTTGCTTAAGTCTGGCTTGTGGCTTGAGTTTTTCCACAACATTCCACACCTAGGTAATACAAAGTGAGCGTGAGGTCATCTGGAGAGATTTTCCTTTCTGGATGGAGAACAGAGGGAAGAGGGGGCAGATGGGAGAAGAGAAGAGTGAGTCAATGGATAGACAGACCGGAATCGTTTCTCTCGTGGTTCTCTCGTTTTGTTTTGGCTGTGAGCAGCAATCCTCTTATGAAAAAGACTGTGAGAGAGAATCATTTTAACTTCATCTGTGTCTCTCTCTCTCTCTCCCTCCCCTCTGTCCCGTTTTCTTTCACAGCGATGGCCTCTCCTGTGCAGCTGTTCATGAGCTTGCCTCATCTGGACTAGGAGCGGAATTCATCTGACACTCACACAGACACACAGACACACACCACTAAAAGCAAAAACACACCGCTTAGCCATGTACAGCGTGGAAGACCTTCTCATCTCTCATGGATACAAAGTCCCTCAAAGGAACAGCAACAATGTCCCTGTCTCACATTCGTCTTCCCCCCACCCCGCAACCTATGAGAAATGTCTGCCGACGCAAAGCGACAGCCGGTGTGAAATCGCTGAGAAGCGTAAAGGACACAGCGGCGTGAATGGCTACGAGGGGGAGCATGTTTACAGCAGCGGAGGCATCAGACAAGCTCCTGCCAGGGGATTCCCTGGTGACGCCAAGAACAGGGTCAGGAAGCAGAGGACACAAGACGTGGACAACGGGAACCTAGGAGATGGACGTTTGCCAGAAGATAGCCTGACCACGGACAGTGGGTGAGTTGTGCTGATGAGTTGTTTTTGACCTCTTCGTCTTCTGCCCTGCGCTCTTGTATTGCTGCTGTCTTTCCTTCTTTTTCATTCGTCCCTTTGATCTGAGGATTAAGCTATCTTGCATGATGAAGAGTGTTACGTAAAGGTAGAGGCTGTCAAGGACTTCCCTTTCGCACCAGGACAGATCCCAGTTTTTGCCTTTTTCTTTTTTCATTCCTCTGTCGCCTTTCTCTCTCCATTACTTATTTTTTTGTTTGCACTTTCTTTCATCCTCATCTCATCCTCTGAAATCTTTGTACTTCCTACATTTTCATGTACTCCGTTTCCTCCGTCTCACTCATTTCCCTGCACTCTCTCCTACTGCACTCCCCCTGTAGCTGATGAATTCATTAACTATGTTTAGTAGATTTTGCAGTGCGGTTTTTATTTCCTCTCATTTCACACGGGACCATAGTGGAAAAAACACAAATGTTGTCAGAAAGCCCACAGCACCCCCTACTGAGCATGCTTAGTTCTGCAGGCAGAGGCAGCAGTAAACTACATGTCCCATGAGCCCTTTGTCAGATCAATATTCCATTCCTTATAACAATCTCTTACATAACACCATTATTAATAAAACATGATGAATATAAATGTGAATATCTGCATTTGCCAGACATATTGTCGCAGAGCAGCTTCAGAGATTTAATTTGCTTTAAAAAAAGGTTACATGAGAATGTTTCATTTTCCATAGGAACAGTGTCAATTTTTCTTTATGTATGTTGATCAGTAAGTAAGTCATAATGTCCTTGTGCCATAGATTTTTAATGTAACAGAGATAGATAGATAGACAGATAGATAGATAGATAGATGCCAATTTCTTTTGACATTATTATTGGCATACCATCAAGCTATAGTGCATCTTTGCACTTTAAATTAATTGCATGTCACATGGTTTGAGACTCAGCAGTTCAGGGCAGGAAGTACCTCCACTGCTGTGACTGTTACTAAGATAGATTATCCTTTCATGTGTGCAGGTCAGGATTGTTTAACATGCAGATCATATGCTCTCTGCTGCCAAGATATTGGATGAGAGAACAGACCTTCAGTGCTGACTCGACGGTTTGCACCACACAAGCTAGTCGTGTTCCTGCTTAAGAGAAAATGCTCATTTATCTTGGTTTGTTTGCACCATTAAAGCCTCCCAATTTATTGGGCCCTTTGAGGTGCTCTGCTTTGTTGACAACACCGTCAGCATACTTTTCCCCTCTTAGTTTAGTGTTTGTGTGATGTTACCTGTGTGCTTGCATAATGGGATTTGAACACAAATGTGTTGATTGTTATTCAGTTTTTGTTGTCTTACCTAATTCAGTGGTTCATATCTTTGCTTCAGGACCCAGGATATGAAGTATTATACACAAGCAAATGCAAAAAGCAAAAAGTCAGTGTTGACATCTGCCCGATACACTAAGTGAAAAATACATCAATTTAAATGAGTTTGATTATATGCATGACCTTTGATATCAACATCAAAAGATTAGGACAATATGTCGGAAGCATTTTCTCCCCCCTTTGGAAAGTTGCTATTTTAATCTATTTACAGTTAAGTTTATACATTTTGTTATATATTATTATGCACAATTTTTATTGTCAGTTCCAGTTTATTATTTGTATTTATTATTTCGGGTCATGACCTCTGATAAAAGTTGAGAATCACCAACATAAAGAATAAGTATGTGCTTAATAATATTTCTTATTAATAACAAGAAATGTGTAGTTGTTTGAAAACTAAATTAAATCCTTCATCCTACATCCTCAAGTCATATAGATAGTGTATTAAAGTATGGCTTATCAAATATAACAACCGACCTCTATTTAATTCCATCTGTATGTTTTTAATGCAGGTTTTTTGAGACCCACAGAGGAATACATTCTCAGCCTAGATCTGAGCAGGATGTGTCCTACTGGCGAAGAAGAGGTCAGGACTTTAGTGTGCTTTTGGATTATGCAGACTTCAGGGACCCACGTGGAAGTGGAAGAGGGGTTCCCAACAAACCAGAAGGCATGCAACGGAGACCAGAATCTGCCTTAAGCACAGAGGAACATAACCGTGAAAGACAACGACGGGCAGAAATTGCACGTGCCAGGGAGAGAGAGATGGCCCTGCACCAGTGGAGAATTGCAGCTGAAAGAAAGTACCAAAGTTTGGGAACAGAGGAGTGGCGCCCAATGACCAGCATGAGCCGTCAGCCATCTGAAAACGAGGTGGCACAAGAGCAACGCAGGCCACGAACTGCAGAAGGAGCTGTTCCACCCAGAACCAAAAACAAGTCCCAGTCACTGCCCAGAATGGCTCTGCAATCTGAAAGCCTCCAGTACTTTACCATACCAACTGCTGAGCAAGATTCATATAGAGGCTATAAGTTAAATGGCCACCATGCACGAGACCCTCATGGACGGCATCTTAATGATGGGGAGAACAGGCAGCGGTGGACTGACCGATCAGGTGCGCAGTCCGCACCACTATCAAAACCCAGATTCAGCCGACCTCTCAGACCTCCATCTTATGAAGTGCACCAGCAGATGCGTGGGAGCGCAGAGATGCTCACAGGGGAGCCTGCCCCTCGTGCAAGAGACAGAACTCCACTGCCCTTCTCAAGGCAAGAGTACTTTGTACAAGAACTTGCTGGATCTGGTGTGGAGCCCCCCGGTTATATCCCTCCCCCATCCTACAGGAGGCAGCCTGTAGTTAATAGAGGTCACATAACTTATCCTATCTCTATGGGTAACCACCAATATAGAGGTGACCCATATATGCAGGGTTCTGCAATGACAGAAGTGCAGGAATGGTTTACCAGGCAGACTGGGATGGCTTGGCCAGATCATTACAGAGACGGAAGAAGAAGTATGCCCTGCAGGAGACAGGCGTATCCAGGCTACAGTGAAGAAAGGATGGGTAATGTTCAGTATATTCCCTTTGACGACCCCCGTGTCAGACACGTTTCAGGAGCAGGGATAGATGGAAACTCGTTGACGGATGCAGACAAAATCAGAAACATCAGAAATGAGATTCCGGTCAACCTCTTATCTGAGAAGTCTAACGACAGTGCCTTTTCTCTCACAGAAAAATTATTTGACCGCACTGAACCAAGTAAAAGCAATATTAGTGACTCTGTTAATGAGGACAGTATACACAAGGAAGTGCTGAAGGAGACTGAAAGTTCAAACACAATACCTGACCAAAACTGCAACAGACATCCAGCTACCCATGGAAATATAGTTGCTCTTCAGATGACAATGCAGCAGAACTCAAACCAGGGTTTGATTGAGACAGTGACACAAGTAAAGAAATTTGAGGCAAAAACTGTGTCTGAGAACAAGAAAAACTCAAAGAAGAAGCTCAAAGAGACAATGTTTTGCCTGGTATCTGTCCCTATTAGTATGCAAGCTAACAAAAGTGTCTCTGACCCAAATAACAATGAAAAAGTGACCAATTCAATAGAAAACACAGTGGTGCAGCATGACAACCAAAACCTTTTAAAAACATCAAGCAAAGAGATACAAATACAGTCCAGCAGCTCCCCATCTATTAAAAGTTCCCCTTTGAGGAAAGAGATTGTAGATACTAGGTCACTTAATCCAAGCCAAGACAATGAATTGTTCTATGCAGGATCCTGGCCTGGAGATCAGTACAGAAACCAGGAAACTCAGACGGGTTCTCCAGAAGTTTCCAGAAATACCCATCCTCCGGCAAATGACCATTCCTCCCCTTACACAATCACTGATAATGAAGGTGAAACCAACTGTAGTGCCAACTACGGATATCCCATGATAGGTCAAAAGGATCTCAACCCTTCCAGCAACAGTGCGTTCTCCAGAACTAGGACTGGAAGTAGTTCAAGTATAAGGAGCCCAACTCTACCCCAATCATCATCAATTCCACCATCTCCAGACCGTCAACCTTTGCTGAGAAAGACAAACCAAACAGCAGATGGTCAAGAGGTTTTTGGACAGTTCTTGCTAAAGCCAGTGAACAGACGCAAATGGGATGCTATTGGGGAGCTTGAGTCTTTTAATAAGGAGATACAGGATCATACTGGGAAGTATCCAAATGTTGATCAGAATATAGAGGAGCTGGATGAGGCATTGAACAGTATTCTGGAGCTGAGTGACTCAAGCAGAGAAGTCAACAATACAAGACAGGAAACCACCCCACTTCACGTGAAGAAGGAAACTGACCAGCAATCCCATATATTACAGGTCACAGAGACGCAAATGAAAAGCAATAACTTAAATGTAATGTCTGATTCAGGGAACAGAGGCCATCCAGAATACAAAGGTATAAAAAGTTCCTTGTCCAAGGCAAAGGTGAACTTGGACAGCCAGATACAAGAGATACCTGTCACCAAAACTGATAATTATTTCAACTTTGAGATTCTACAGAGGAGGCACACTGATCCAGTAGTACATTGGCAGGATATCCCAGTACCAAAGGAATGCTTGCTTAAGGATGTTGGTTTAACAGTATACACTGCCATTCCAGACACTGTGACCTCTGGATCCCCTATATGCTTGAGTCCTGAGTCACCTATGTTAACCAGCCCCTCAGACAACTCAGAGATGTGTGAGACTTTGCAGATTACGTCATCAGACAGTAGCGGAGATTTGAGCAGGCACAGTCCTGAGTTTGCTGAAGGTACTCAAAGCTTGAACAATAATGCCTTTAACTCCAAAGCCCTCAACAAGAAGGAAGCTGGGAGAGAAAACACAGATGTTACTAGATCAGGGAGGTCCTCGCGTATCCATGTGATCAAGAGTCTTCATTGTAGGTTTAAGGCTAATTATGAGGATGATGATTATGACAATTGTTATTCAGATTATTTAAACTGGAGTAATGAAAAGACCTTGGCAGATGAACATCTTGAGACTCTTCTGAGTCAAGAGAAGGCCAATAGTATGCAGACCGAAGACCTTAGTAAGCTGTACCAAGTCCAGTGTGCCAAAGGTATTCCTGAAAATGAATCCATTGAACAACGGGCCGCCAGAATACTTGGCATTGCAGTGCCAGTTGAAGCCTTGGTTGTTGATCAGGTTGATGACAAACCGGTAGAAAGAAATTTGAAAACCACAGATGCTCCAGAATTGGCAACACAAACCAAAGAGTTGAGCTTAAATGAGGAGAAACAGAATGTCAGTAGAGAGTGTGAGGAAGTGCCAGATAGGTCTATGGAAAGTCATGAAGATATGTCAGAGGTAGGATTTGGAGAGGATCCAGAGTCTGGAGAAGATTTACCTAGCGCTGAAAAGCATAGCCAGAGAGCCTCCTCGGTGTTGGAGCTGCCAGAGTTTCCTCCAAGTAACTTATGTTTGTCGCTTCCACTGACCGAGGTTGAGGAATTGACTCTTAGTGTAGGTGGGGGAGACAGGAAGGAGACGGTTAATTCTGAGATAACAGAAGCGCCACATAACTTGCAGGCATATTGGCCACCTCCTCTGTCCCCCTCATCCACAAATGATCAAGCATCCCTGGAGTACACCGTCTATACAAAGGAAGAAAGCTCTCAGTCATTAGTGAGAACTATCACCAGGATCACCTTGGCCAAAGAAACAGACTTAGAAGAAAAGGGAGGAGAACTAAAAGAATCAGCTAAAGAGGATGAAACACTAGTGGAAGAGAACCAATACAGTGAGAATGCAGTCAGAGAAAACAAAGACATGACCAGTTATATGCAAGAAGAGGATGAACAAGCTCAGCAGGAAGTTTCAGCTGAAGAGGTTATACTAGCAAGATCAAGGCAGCCACCAAAGTCAATGGCACGTCCAATCCCACAACCCCGCAGTGGCATGGTAGCAAAGAGAGAGATCACTCTGCCACAAGGATTCAGCATGGATAATACAATGTCTGCAATTGAGGATGATGACAAGCTGTTTATTTCAGGTCAGTACACCGAACTCCACCCAAGTTTGTAAGTCTTACAGACTGCATGTATAGTAAAAGTGCACACCTGGGCAAAAAAAAAAAAATTGTATTAAAAAGCTTTTAATGGCGTACATTACTTTTAAGAAAATTAACAAGAATTAAGCAAATGCACTCCCTAAAAAACATTGCTAACCTAAACAAAATTAGGTTTTTGGCAGAATACGGGAAGTTTCTTTCAGAGTTGTTCAGCAGAGTTGTTTGGACTGATGAATCACATTAAAACACAACTTGCACGGTGATGCACCAGAGCGGAGTCTTTGAAGATCTGGTGAGAAATACAATAATGAAGGCATCTCTACCACAGTGAGTCATGATGTGGGGAGCCTTTTCAGCTCTTGGTACTGGTGAGCTGCTTCACTGTGAAAAGTCAAGTGATGCTTTGGAGTATAGAAGAATATTGCAGAATGGCTTGTTCCCACAATTGAAAAGTTGTTAACTAAAGAGGAACAATCAGATGTTATTGCAAAGACAGCCAAGAAGTGACTTGAGAACAAGTCCATCAGGCTCATGTTTTGTCCTGGTCAGAGTCTAGATTTGAACCCTATAAAAGCACCAACTTACTGGGAGACATTTTTCAACTACTCATGAAATGTTTGAAACATCAATATTGAATGGAATAACATTGACTCTTCTTCCTGTAAAAATTAGTCGGCAACAAAATAAAGAGAAAGGCTATCCCGAAATAAGTTACTTAATCTATAGTATTTGTGCAATTCTTGCTAATGTCCGCCCAGGAGTGTACATATAGCTTAGCTGTTGTTTACCAGTCTGCTTTTAATATTAGTGTTGTTTATATGCTATTGTGATATTGGTATTGTGTCCAGTCCACATATGTAGTGCCCTAGTACAAGTCAACTTCAGTAATATGTTTTATTGTATAACAGAAAAATGGACAGATAATCAACTTATAGGGAAAATAGGGATTGTTTTTTTTCCCATTACATATTCTGTAGCATTATGAGGTGCCAAGCCACAATAACTGGTTTTAATACTTGAGGGTAATGAGCAATGAGTTTCTTCACCACAAGAGGGAAGCGTGGTCTGATTTATCATACTCATTGCCATGACAAATCAGCATAGAATAATGGATCAAAACAATCAATTCATATTATATTATATTATATGTGACACTGGACCACAAAACCAGTCATAAGTGTCAATTTTTCGAAATTAAGATGCATACATCATCTGAAAGCTGAATAAATAAGCTTTCCATTGATATATGGTTTGTTAGGATCGGCCAATATTTGGCCGAGATACAACCGTTTGAAAATCTGGAATCTGAGGGTGCAAAAAAATCAAAATATTGAGAAAATCGCCTTTAAAATTGTCCAAATTAAGATCTTAGCAATGCATATTACTAATCAAAAATTAAGTTTTGATATATTTACAGTAGGAAATTTACAAAATATCTTCATGGAACATGATCTTTACTTAATGTCCTAATGATTTTTGGCATAAAAGAAAAATCAATAATTTTGACCCATACAGTGTATTTTTGGCTATTGCTACAAATATACCCCAACGACTTAAGACTGGTTTTGTGGTCCAGGGTCACATATTATATTTCTCCAAAAAAGTTTAGACTAAACTGATATTAACAATCTGCTTTTCTGTTATATTGTACATATATTGTACTATATTGATGGTCCTTTACATGTCCATTCTCTTTTGGTTTTGAATCAAAAATGGCTAATATAACTTGTGTTTGTTTTCAGATGCATATGACCCCAGTCGTGTGGAGAGAGTCTGATCTTGGACACTGTCAAAGCAAACTCTTTGACCTTACTGGAATACATAATGACAACAAACACTCATCTGATACTGGACGTGATGCAGGCTTGGACTCAATTTACTAATACATAGTCACAGAAGTTCATAAGCAGGCAGATGGACTTCATGCCACATATTAAGACTAATTTTCAGAACTTCTGTGCTGGTGATGGATGAAGTAGCTAAGTTGTTTATCAATGAGATATGAATGTATAATGTATATCAAGTAAAGCTCAGACATTACAGAAATAGCTACAAATTAGTCTGTATAGACTTAATAATTTTCTAAAGTTTCTCTGCACCAGCAAATGCTGGAGTTCTGTCGGACTTTCACAGAACACAGTGTCATTGTGCCAACAGCGACAAGAAAGACACAAAAGCTTGCACTTCTCATTTTCTGCAGTATTACCAATGAGAGAAAGGAAAGAGGCCTTGATGTATTAAAGCAATGAATTGGACTGGTGAGGTAGCAGCTGAATCGGTGACATTACACTGTGCTTTTAATCACAGAGAAATATTTTTGTAAGAAATGTTAAAAGGAAAGTGTGATTATCTGTTTTACAGGTGGGAGAAACCATGTATGTCACTGTGGTAAAACTGCAATATAAAATAATATTTTTTGCAAATGGAATAGGCTGCTTTTACCCAAATGAGGCAGCTAAGAAGAAAGCTACACAGAGGCAAAGATTTACTAATATTTTGTGTGAAGTCTTGGTCTCTAGCAACTTTAATCTTAACTGCAGTGTCTTCAATAGTCAGTTCCCATAGTTATTGCTTTAAAATGCAACTTCCTTCACTCAAGTTTTTTATTTATCTCATGCAGTTTGAGCTTTTCAGTGTAGCAATCGGATAATGTATCATCTCATTATGAAATGCAATCAAAAAAGAAAAATGTATTTATTTTTATCAAGCTATCAGCAGTCTGTACAGATGAAAATATATTCAAAAAAGTGTTTTAATTTTACCTTGTGAGTTTGTTTGCTTGCTTACAATCATTATGGATATATCATATCTGAATATGTCTATTAATCCTGTATTACTCGGACAATGAATGATTCTTTTATTGTGCCGTGTGGCGTGCTTTTTGTTGCACAAATATCAGAAAGTGTTACATGTGTTTCTTACAAAGTATTCTGCATTTTAAGTCCAATATCAATTCTGAAAGCGTACTCATATTGTGAGTATATCTACCCTTGTAATTGCTTGGTTGCTTTCTGTTATGTCTTGGATTGTGTCCAAGTTGAGGTGGACACAGTTCCTCAATGTTATATCCATCACATAGTTTTATAAATGCAGTCCAAAGTGCACTAAAATGAATTTAGTATTTAGCACATCCAAAAACTGGCAATAGTGGCCAGAAACTCAAGAAGAAAGTCATTGCATCCATTTACTCTGAATATAGTTATTGTTATGGATAGAGAGTGCAATACCATAATGTTATAGTAATATTATTGTCAATATATTCCATAAGCATAATAATAAACTATGAATTCATGCAGGTAGATGTTCTGTAATCAGTGGATGGTTAGAAAAAAATATAAGACATATTCATCACACTTACTTTTTGTAAGTTAGAATCAAATAATTGTTGTAACTTGTAAGTAGTTCTTGATTGTTTCTACCATTTTGTACAATTTTGTTTTTCAAAACGGATGATTATATTGTTGCATATAACGTATATGGCATTTAATATCTTTTTCTATTTTCATACAGAAACTGTACATGATTATTTTGTATTGGGTTGGAATTGATTTGCGTTCTCTGCATGATATAAGAGATGTAAACTGGGGTCAGGAAAATGTTTTGCACACAACTGCATTTGGTACTACATTAAAAATATATTCATTATATCACATTGTGCACATTTTTATCCTGCTAAAAAAAGCTTTGAACAATATTTAAATTCAAAACAAGCTATTTTTTGAATATTTTACAGAAAGGGAAGTATTTACTGTGCACCTCAGTACTTGTGTCTTTGAAGTATTGGGTGAATGTGAATGAAATGTTTGAGAGGAAACTCCTTTGTATATTATAGCAGATTGCTCATTAATAAACTCCTTGCATGGACTGTTGTTTTTATTTTTAGCTTTTGGTTAATTTCATGTGTAATATGAAAAGGAGAAACAGCTTGAATGCTTATTTCCTCTTTAAAAGTTTTATGAAGACTCATGCACAAAACAATTCACATGTCAGGACTAGTAACTTATTCTGACACAAATATGATGATTCTCTCTTACAATGCATTCAATTAATGTATTAATAAAGTCGAATCCTTTCTGGAAACATACCTATAAATGATAATCAAAAACATTTGTTGAACAAATGCCAAGTAATAAAGAAAACCTGTTTCTCGTTATCCTCTCTCATTACTCTCATTTCTCATTAACCCTTTATTTTGAGTCATTATTTAAAACTGTTCCCCACTTTCAATGAGTGGTTGGTTTTGCCATATTGTGATAAAGATTAAATTGATCAAACATTCATTCAGTTACAGTCATTCAATTTTTTTTTTTTTTTGGCAAACTATCACTTTATATGAATCAATATTGCATTTTATCAATAGATTTTTAAAGAAGGCAAAGTTAAATTTGCTCTCAGGAAACCGCATCCAAAACAAAGCTAAAGGAGGCTAAACTTGGGACCCCAGGCCCCTCAATTCATGCAGTGTACCACTCGGGAACCCCTCTACTATTTTTAGACATCTAATGTTATTCTTTGTAAATCATGACTGTTTTAAACCTTGTCGCTTGACATAGGATATGGGGAATGGATCTTACAGGACCCTTTATCCAGTCATGATTATCAAATTGGCATGAGGCGCAAAGAGGATGTGACAGTGTGAAATTAAATTAGCAAATTAGGACTTCAGCTGAGAGCTGTTTTGACATTGCCTCTAATTTGCAAACACTTAAATATGTAACATATAATGATGTACAAATGCTTAAAATTCTCTGAAAATTCTGGACAGATTTTATGAACGGAATATGCATGTTTGGCTCATTGTAAATCTTTCATCTCTCTCTCTGTCAGTCTGTCTGGCTCCCTCTCATGCCGCTCTGTGTTATTTCAAAAGGTCAGAAGCATAAATCGCCAGCCAAGTTCAATTAAAGTCACAGGCAAAATTGTCAGTTGATGTGTGTTTGTGGGTGTGTGTTTGCGTCTCCGGTTACAGAAAGAAAAGGTTAGGCTAAAGAATTACCCTTCCCCAGACTGAACCAAAGCCAGTGGCCTTTTCCATGACTGACCCTTAGTTGAGCATTCAGCCGGCGGCAAACAGCCATGAGCTCATTCCAATTAGACAGACAGAAAAAAAAGCTGCTTATTGTCAGAGTGTAACTAATACGTTTGATCTCACCCCCTAACCGACCTTTCAGAGCTATCTCAGATCACTCGCTTACCACTGGCAATTGAGGAACTACTTACTGTCAGTACTTCAATCCAGATCTAGATAGTCATGCAACTGAATCCTTGTATCCTACCCATCATGTCCAGGGTGATTCAATCAGATTCACTACCAAAATGCATTTAATGTTGGATTACGGTGTGGTTTCTTTTCCCAAGCCCTGGATAAAGTTTAAAGTGGTTGTACTTGTGACAAGGATAGTTTAATGTTTACCCCTGCCAGACATTTACTTGGTAACCTTCCCAAAGTAAAAGGATCAAATAGTGTGCCGTTGACTGGTGACTCTTTTCATCAAAAGCATGTTTGAAATCAAACCCAGCTCCATAGGAGGGTTTGGCCAACCTATTTATGAGCTTGGCCCCATCACTAAACTAGAACCCACCATTTAGCTCACCAAGAAAGTCTATGGACCACCTCACATCACAGAGCTGAGGTCTACGTGAAATATGGAGTGATAAACCATTTCTAGCACTTTCATTTCATGTTTTCTAAATCTTTTTCCATTGCAGTCCCTACCTTCTGCTGATTTTCCCATGGTGTCAACAATCAGTATACCATCTTTACTTAGTTCCGGTTCTTGAATTTCATGATAAACAGTCCAAAAGCACTGCTAAGTTTTCTTAGTTTGTATAACTTTACTTGTCTATGTTTGCTCGTTCCAGTCAGACTGCGAGACTGTTCATATAGGTGCGAGATTTTAGTGACTCTTTCTGCTGACATCACTACACCAGTAGGTGGCGGCAAG
This sequence comes from Schizothorax lantsangensis, assembly GCA_027422415.1. Taxonomy (NCBI): domain Eukaryota; kingdom Metazoa; phylum Chordata; class Actinopteri; order Cypriniformes; family Cyprinidae; genus Schizothorax; species Schizothorax lantsangensis. Next base: position 19,309,210 of record CM049860.1, read on the forward strand.
TGACTGTTTTTATGAGTAAATCGTTTAACCAGTCAACTGGTTTGTTCAAAAACAATGAATCATTCAGCAACGAAATTCAATGGTTGAGTGAGTCATTGATTCTTTCTGTCAACCAATTGTTCAAAAACGCTGATTCAGAATGACACACCAATATGTTGCTCGGAAATACTACTATTAGGTAGTTGTTTTTTTAAGTTTTTGAACATATTTTCGCTGAACGGGGCAAGTAACTGGCAATAATTTGTATAAAATGTGGGATACTCAAAATTAACTTCTTTCTTTATTGAATTGTTGTAGGCTTAATGGTGGATAATAAAATGTGTGACATGGGCTAAATTTCTTGTTCTTACTATAGGCCTACAATATATATTGTAGCCTAATATATACGTCTTTACCTGTTACCAAGTAGTCACTTTGTTTTTTGATAAACGCATTGTGAATATAATTGCTATAGTTTAAATGTGAAACTTACAGTTGAAATCACCTTTTAGTTTGGTTTGCTGGATGTGCTTTAGTTCTATTAATAGATCACAATACCTTCAACCATTTCAAACTAGACAGAGGTCACTTATCTCTCACTCATTTGCTCTGTTATTGGGCCTATTTGTCAGTTTATCTCTCTCCTTCTGTAATGTTTCTGTTTATATGAGTGAGTGGGTGGATGTTTTTAAATTATTTAGTGAGAGTAACCGGAGGCCACATACAGGATGAGATCTTTTTGTATTCATCCTCTCAATGGGCTTGACTGAATAATGCATATCTGAGAGTCATATGATTGTAGAAAGTGGATGAGAACATTTGACATAAACACAATACAGCCACGGGCATGTTATAGTCGAGCAATAATGTTATTATGATGTCTAACTCAATGGGTGGGGGATGGTGGTCATATTTGAGGCCTTTTGTATTCCTTTCCTTTGCTTTCTTTTAGGTAAACACAGGCTTTGTCTCAGCAGGGGCTAAAGACAGCTGACACCGCTCAGCATGAGCATAAAACATTTACAGATACAATTTGTTCATGTGATGTGTTTTATTACAAATTAAGTCATTTTAGTCATCTGAGATATTTGCTGTTGTACATCTGTTTTAATACATTGTGTCAGGACTGTTTAACATGTCATTTCACAAATGTTTTGCAGTGTTTCTATTATATTATGTTTCTAACTTCTCTGAAAACTTTGTAGCTATAGCTTATAGAGTTTTAGAATAAAGGGCTTTAATTTAAGTTCCAGTATAAACTAGGGTTCTTATTTTATTTTCTCTACAAAAGAGAACCAAAACAACCAAAGCCTTTGTGCCATGTGAGATTAATGGATCATAAAGTTGGAGATGAGTGTGCATGCAAACTGCCAAGGACAACCGTCAGCAAGAAATACTCCATCAAGCTTTGTAATTCTCCAGTCAACTAGAACCTATGATTCATGGTTTTCGCTCTCAAAAGACACATTTTCCCTATTATCTGGATACTGTAGTATGGTGCAACGTGGCTCCATTGGGTTTTTTATTAGGCTTTTTTTCTTCACACCTCCAAGTTATGTCTGATCTAATAGCATCTAGCTCCCATAAATCTGTACTGCATGGAGATTCATTGTTGTAGGCAAAATAGACCTCCTATTGCTCACACTCAATATGGCTCTTGCTCTCTTCTCTAACCCAGAGACTCATCAACACGATCCATGTAATAAGTTCTGTTGTTGTAACTCTCATTTCACTCTCCATGTGTGCTTCTTCATTCCTTTCTGTTTAGATATGTTCCTCCTTGTCCCTTGTGAACCATCCATCCTTCATTCTCTGTCTCACGGCCTCACAAGAAAAAGATGAAAAAGGCCTCCAGAGCTTGGACTTTACAGAGTGTTGTGTTCAAGAGGCCGTAATTTGATTATCACAGTGCATAAAACTATTGAATAATTAATTTGTTATTTTTATTCCATATATGTTGCTCCCAATTGACAGCATTCATGCTTTTTCCTGCTGATCTGTTCTATAAAGATCTGGCATTTGTATGTATGTATTTAATACATGAAACCTACATAGAAAAAAAGCAGTGGTTCTAAAGTTATATCCTATGCTACATATTTTTAATAGTGATTTGCCAGTTTAATGTTTTAAGTGCAATAGGCTTTATCTACTAAAACGTAAAAATGATGTGCTTAAACAATACACTCTGCATTAACTGCATTAACATATTCTTTGACGTCAGAGTTGAAAATTGCCTTCAGATTCACAAAGTCCAGGATAAAGAGGTCTTCCTCTGTATAATTAACACAGACAAGTAACCAATCCTCCTTTACATAACATTCTCTTGTTGTAATCTTAAACTGGGAAATTTTCTTTCAAGCTTTTACACCACTGCTGAAACTGAAATAATACTGATTTAGTGAACTTGTATTCTGTGTGATGTAATTATACACATAAAGCATTTTTCCCATAAGTACAATTATGTACTTAAGTTGTCTTAGTCTGCACATTTATTTATGTCTTTTATTGTAAAATGAGGATATGAGACACTGCTGGGACCAAGGAACAGAACCTCTTTGACCACCTCGGTACACTTTTAGCATTACAACAGCCTGAGTCAAAAGAGCATTGTTGATCATGGCTGAAAAACAAGAACTGACCTTACATATCCTTTTTATTTCTTCATTTCAAAAGGTTGTAGTTTCAGTGAGTTTCGTTTGTTCTCATTCAACCTATCTTTGTCTTCTTAGCATCAAAAGAACATTAGAATCAGTGTTATTTTAGTAGTATTCTATTAGTATTCATTAATATTTTTATTTTTATATTTTCAGTTTTCATTGTAATTTTAGTTTCAGCAATTTTATGTACTTTTGTCATTTTTTCCTAATATTCATAAAAAACATTAAGTTATTTTTGTAATATTTTATTTTATTTCATTTAAAATAAAATAATATTTACTTCATTTCGTAAAATGTATTTAATTTGTATTTCTTTTTAATTTCAATTTTCAGTAACACGTTTTAATAGTTGTAGTTTTAGCAATAACAACAGTGATTAGAACAGACCATATATATATATAAGTGCTGTCAAACGATTAATCGCGATTAATCACATCCAAAATAAAGGTTTTTGTTTACATAATATGTGTGTGTGTGCTGTGTATATTTATTATGTATATATAAATACAAACACATGCATGTATATATTTAAGAAAAATATGTTATGTTTAAATATTAAATATATTTATATATAATATAAAATATAAGTATATAAATGTATATGCATGTAAATATTTCCAAAATGTATGCTGTATGTGAGAGAATGTATATATACATAATAATATACACAGTACACACACATATATTATGTAATCAAAAACTTTTATTTTGGATACGACTAATCATTTGACAGCACTAATATATATATATATATATATATTCAGATTTATGCATTATTTTCAGATGAAGTCCTGCAAGCTTTGCATGAGACTTGAAATGCAATATCAAGACATGCTGAGGAAGGTCACATCTGTTTCCTATGTATCAAAATACCAAATGGATTTGCAATCAAATTTCCCTTCTGCTGCATGTGAAATGATGGTTCATGGAACATTATTTACAGTCTTCAACATCTGAATTTTGCTTCTCTTCACAATGAGGATTGAAGAGGGTCTTATATTAGTGAAATCAAATGTCTAATATGTAAACTTCACAATTAAATTAAGATTTAATATAAATTACTCACAGAGAATATATTTGACTGTTGAGCAAAAAACTGATGCATACAATGCATCAATTTGTTTGTTTGTTAAACATCTAACACAGGTGTTTAACTCATAAACTGATGGACAGATTCAATACCAATGTATTCATAACCGGCTTCTTCAGAGCGACTTTTCTTGGAGTTGGAATGACAAGTAACCAATGTTGGAACGATTCCAGCTCCAGCTCTTCTGGATCCATTGTCTCATACGTGGTAACCACATGTTTTCCCTGTTTCAAAGTTGTTATGCTGGCATGCTGTTTCAATTCATGTTGTCTGCTAACTAACAATCATTGTCTTTTCAAACTTCAGCTCTCTGAATACAAAGATGTCTTTATTGCTGTATGAATTTGTATTGCAGGGAATTTGGTTGCAAACCACAATGATGTATCTGATAGTTTGTATATTCATTCAAAATAATGAATAATGGAACAGCTGATGATAAGGGAATAATTGTTGTCTATTATGGTTTCATGTACGCTTTCAATTCAGTGATTGTTGGCTATATATTTCATTCAACATGAAAAAAAAACATTTTTTTTAGAAAGTTTATGCTGTCTCATGCTTATATTGTTCCAAAAACGTAGATGTTTGGAAAAACTAACTCAGTCACCATTTCATTAATTTCAGTGAAAGTGAATGGTGACTCTGTCAGTCCCTAAACTCTCCTTTAGTGTTCCACAGAAGAAACAAAGCAATACAGGTTTGAAACGTCATGATGGCGAGCAAATTATTATAGATTTTTTTTTTTTTTCTGGGTAGATCAACTATGCCTTTAAGATTACACTCACGTCGCCCGGAAGCTGCTGCTGAGGACAAATGCAAGTTCGAGGCGCGCGCTGGTGAGCGTGAATGACAGACGCACTCACGCAACTCATTCGTTTGTCAAGATATGTTTGTTGAGATATTCTTTGATGCCGCTTTTGTGTTCACGAACTACAGTTTGGAAATAACTTCTAAACATCAGTGACAAGTACCTCTCGGTAAGTTGTTCAATTAATCAACTTGCTTACGCACAGTTCGTTGGGTGTTACGCCTTTTAAACATTATTTTGCTTGTGCGTAATTCTCCAAGTGAGTTTAGTCTTGTTTTCAGTAATTAACAGAACAATAAACACAACATAAGTAGGTTTGTGTTTAAATACTCTTGAGGAATTAATAAATAGCGTTAATGAGCTAAAGCTGCTTCTCCTCAAAGCTGTTGGTGGTTTGTTTTTGTCAGTTTGTTTAGCGATTTCCGAGAGAAGTAACGTATTTTTGAATCGTTTTTTGTTCTTATTTATTTAGTTTTACTTTAAGCGTTGCAGTTAGACAGTACGACTATCTTTTTGTAATGTTTCTTTAGTTTACTTCAAGGTTTCTTGAGTTAAAGAGCGAACAGGATGCGTGAAAAGTGTGCAAAATAGACCGTGAACTAAAGTATTGAACTTTATTGAAGTGTATCCGTAAGATAAGAACAGGTCGAGGTTTCGAAGCTCCATGCAAAGCATATCCAATGGTCTGTTTGTCCTTCATTGTGGCTAAAGGAAGGGTCGCTCCCGTTACATGATACACTGCATGTTTCCCAGCTGGGGTGCGCGGTCATGAAGCGCGCTCCTGGGGAGATGCATCTCTCAAAAGCAGAGAAATGAATGTGACCCCTGATGACTGATGATGTTCGTGATGTCACGGATTCTGAATTTGGGTGTACATTCTTTTACATTCTAAATCATGAATCTTACTATATTAGTTAAAGTTAGTTGTATCTATGTAAAAAGGGTTAGGGTTAGTTTAAACTACTTTAAGAGCTCTATGTACATACAGTTAGCACACAAAGTAACAAAACAAAACCTGCCTTTGCTGTGCTGCACTGGATTATTTTATGATCCAGTCTCATTTGCATTGATCTAATATAACACCATGCAGCTTTATGACTGTGGTTCCTTTTTGAATTTAGTTCTGCTAGAAACAACTTCATTTTTACATGTGGGTAGTTGGTCTGAATTGGTAATGGGAAGTTGTTCTGTGTGACGTGCTGTAGACCATCTAAAACTATTTTAAACAACATTTGCATAATGGATTTATATAATTAGGCAATCAGTTTTATGAAAGTCAATGAAAAAGTGGACTAGTAACAGGACCTAAAATACACTTTGCCTTATACCTTCAAATATGTTTTAAACTTAAACCTTATACCGATTTAAAAAAAAAATACTATACATGGTTTTAAATCCAAGGTCATTACTTTTTGTAACACATGGATTTTATTAGAAAATGTGAATGCATGTAAATGCATATGGCTGACAACGAGCATTTGTGATCTGCCCTGTCAAAGAGCCCTTACTGTAAAGCGAACAGTAATAAATGCAAGTGTATAATCTCTTTCCATTACATTTGAATTATGAAACCTTGTTTTGCATTTACAAAGGGTATGAAACAGGCTGTCAAGTCCGTTTGGTTGAGAAATGGCTAATATTCATATGATAAATGTATACAATAAAAAGTGGCAAAACAATAATAGGAGCATTTTGCTATCAGGTCTTTTTACTTCTATTCAGGGTGTGCCTGGGTTGCATTTGGAAACCCTCCTGAGCTTTAATGATTTCCTGCTTGGCCTTTAAAATCTGAGTTTAATGGGTTTTGTAATGCTGGCAGCTATTAGCATAGATCTTCAAACAGAGAGAGAGAGGGAGAGAGTGAGAAAATGAAGGGATTAGAGATTGGTATAGACTGAAACGGAGACAACTGGCCCAATGATGTAGGTTTGTTTTATACTCCAAAGAAATTAAATGTTCAGCATGCTTTTTGTGTGTCCATCTCTCCATTAGAGTGTAAACAGGCTAAAAGTTATATGAAATTGCTCATCCATAAAACATTTTTGTCTGGATGTTTTTATTGCTAATCATTCTTAGTCTTAGTCAAAATATTTATTTTATTAAAGGGATAGTTTAAAATTTACTCACCCTCGGGCTATCTAATATGTAAATGAGTTTATTTCTTCATCAAAATGCATTTGGAAAAAAATTAGCATTACATCATTTGTTCACAAATGGATTCTCTGCAGTGAATGGGTGCCGTCAGAATGTGTTCAAAAACCTGATAAAAACATCACAATAATCCACAATCCGTTCGCATGTCTGCAAGTGAAAAGTTGGATGTTTTTAAGAAACAAATCTATGAAGGCATTTTAACATTAATGCCTTGAATTTTGCCTCTTCATGATGAATCGCTTTATGTACTCCCCAATTGTAAGTCGCTTTGGATAAAAGCGTCTGCCAAATGACTAAATGTAAATGTAAATGTAACATTAAACTTTTGCTTCTGGCCAAATATGAGTCCATGATCAATCATAAGAAACTGAAGAAGTCCTTTGCCTGCTGTCCTCACATCAAAATCCACTGACATATTTATTTAGAAGGTTTTTGGACTGTTTTCACTTGTAAACAGAACTTGATCTGTGCATGTTTCTCCCCTGATTCCGACAAGATTACTTTTTTTTTTTTTTTTACTGGAGAAAGCGAATCATGGATACAGGACTCATATTTTAGCCAGAAACAATGATTTGAAGTTAATGTCTTAATAATGGATTTGTTTGTTACAAACATGCAGCTTTTTGCTTCACAAGATGTTATTTTATGGACTGGAGTTGAGTCAATTGCTTTGTGGTGTTTCAGCTGTTTAAACTCTCATTCTGATGGCACCCATTCACTGCAGATGAATTTCTCCAAATCTGTTCCAAAGAAGAAATAAACACATTTACATCTTAAATGGCTTGAGGTTAAGCACATTTTCAGCAAATTTTTATTTTTGGGTGAACTAAGTGCAAATGTTTTCTCCAGTATAGGAATAGGCAAATTTCATTTTTCATTCTCCAAACTAGAGTCAAAGGATCATCCTGTCTGTTCATATGTTTTCATCGCAGTGATCGGGGGAACTTTGCCTCGTGACTGATCATAGCTCTTATGTTTCATAACAAAGCTGTCTGTCCATAGGCTGCTATATTTTGCAACATCAGACAGTGGAAGGAGCATGATGTGGATTACAGAACAGGATGTCTAGTGTAGTAAGTTTATGGTTGACCTCACTTTCTGTCTGTGGTCCTTGAGTCAGATGACTGTTGTAATGTATACTTTCTCAAAGCTCATTCCTTGTCTGCTTCAAATCATTTTAAAACTATAATTTGTATTAATTGGTTCACTTCTTAATGGGCTGTGAATTAGAGACCCGGAAAACCAGACTGTGATGGTATAAAAGTAATGTCAGTAGTTTTTAAATGTTAAAATGAATTTAGGCATCACTATAGTAGTATAGTATTAAATATTGATGTTAAATGTGATATTTGCTAAAGATTTAAAGATGAAATTTAACAAGTTTACTGAATTGTCTGTGTTTTTATTAACTTTATATAGATTATAGCAAAGATAATTAAAAGTAAAAATAGAACTAAGCATGCACATTTAAATACCTACATATGCATGCAATGTTGAATGCAGTGTTATTTTAGTATTGTTTATATACTATTATAGTTTTTTTGTACATGTTGAATTTTCTATTATTTCTATGTATTCAGTTTTATATTTTTAGTAATTTGTAGTAATTTTGTTGTTGCTTCTGTCATTTTTATCAGTTAATAGTATTTAGGATTTATTTTTAATAATTAATTTGATTAATTTTCATTTCAGTTTAAGTTTTAATTAATTTATTTAAAATTTAAGAGTTTTATTTACAAATCTTTTGCAAAAATTGTACTTGTGAATATATGGCTTAAAAATAAATATCCTAAAATGTTTTGCATGTGAAAATAAAACAGAATAATACATCTGGTTCATGTTGCTTTGATGTTTCAGTTCACACACACTTCTTATAATGGGGGAATGACCATGTGTCGAGGTTGGCACAGTAACACCCGTACCCATCATTCAGCAGACATAACCCTCAGGGCCTTCTGAAGCAACTGCTCATTAATCAGAATAAGGATCAGCTCTCTGAACAAGATAATAACAGCTGTAGTTAGGGCTGTGACGATAACCGCATCACCGCGGTAATGAGATGCCGACCGCGGTGTTGAGGTCATAACCGTCATCACCGCACTTTTTTTTTTGCAAGGTATTTGCAGGAGGAAGCTAGAGGTCTGCATTGGGCGGGACCCGACCAGATTTCATGCAACGCGGGATTAAATTCCCGAATAAAACACGGTAGCGGTCGGTAACTCTGGTGTAATTTGAACGGGAGCGGGCGGTCTAACAATATCCCGTTCCCGACGTCAGAACAACATATCTGCGCTTTACTCACTCTTAACGCTCACGCGCTGCATGCTCGGACCAGTGCTTTCTGTGTCATGTAGTTTATTGCGGGGTCAGCATGTGCATAACGGCCCTCAGACAGAACGGAGGCAGGTTGTTGATGAGTGACAGAGCAGAATAAGGATGGCAAAGCAAAGTGTGGATGCGCTGAAGGACGTTCAGCTTGGACTGGAAAATGGTCAGTTTCCTGCTAAGAAACCCATGTCAGGCAAGTCTGACTCAGGACATTCTTCTCAGGGATGGTAAATTGTTCGGTTAAAAAGTGATTTCATTTCGCAATGTCTACAAGCCAATGGTTTTGTTCATAATTTGCTTATAAATTTAAATGACAGATGCCGGTTTTTTTTTTTCCTCTGCAACACTTTTCCTACTGTGTTGACAGCAAAATGTTAAACGAATTTTGTGTTTTGACAAGACGAATAAAAATAACAAATTGGCTACAATTTTTGTACAACCTTTAGGCCTACATTATTTTTTTTAAATAAATTATTTAAAATTATTATTTAATCTAAAATAATTATTTTTTTATTGACGACAGACTGTTCCATAATTCCTATTAAACTCAAAAGCTATAGAAAAAAACAAAGTTATAGAAATAAATATTATTTTGTTATTATTGTTAATATAATTTGCTGTTTTAATAATAAAGAAGACTACTTTATTATTATTAATTTCATGTTCATTTACAAGCTGCATGCGTTCTTGATCAAAAGTCATTATAGATTTCCACCAGGGTGGGGGGGTTGTGCGATTTAACCGCCAAACAGCGATATTTGTTGCTGCTTCACCGCGGTAAGAAAAAATCCCATACCGTCACAGCAGGGTTTGAAATTAACACCCGCCAAATGCGGGTAAAAATCAGCTGTGGCGGGTAACGCTGTCAAATCACTAGCCAATTTACTTTTCATAAGTTATGTTCACTCATTAATTTCTTGGGGAAGTTCATACAAACCAAATCTGTGCAGGTTTAGTGCAAATACTGAACTTGTGAGACATGACATTATCGATTATTCTGCAAAAACCAAACAAAACACACCTACACAGTGCACACATACGTGAAGTCTGGTTAGACTGCCGTTTTTTCTTTAGAAATCAGCATGGTTACGTGATATTGATTTTATACAACAGTTCAATAAACAATAAGTTAATAGACACCATATTGCCTGTTTTTGCTCTATTTCGCCTCAAAAATAATTTCATACACAGTCACAGCACTGTTTTGCGTCTCTGAGCAACATGACGATATGATTCGTTCCTGAATGAATCAACTGTTTAAATGATTCGGTTCAATCATAGTGACTCACTTATTAACAGTGACTTGATGCCACCTACTGGCGGGTTTAGTTTCACATTTAAAGTCCCTTTTCATTTTTAAAATAATTTAAAGTATCAGTATTCAACATTTCATGTTTAAAATATCAAAACATTATTTATGCATCTGTAACTGCAGGTTAAAGCATTCCATGTCCCTCTAAGCTGCATTAAACTGTGTAAATTTAGCACCCAAATTGATTTATTTAAAAATTTTGTAGCCAAATTGGCTGGTGAGTGAAAAAGTTAATTTCAATCCCTGCGTCACAGCCCTAGCTGTAGTCTTGCTCTGGCCTAAGCAGGAAGAGATCATGACATCGCAATGAGACTGGATTGTTTTCTTGTCACCAACAGTACTTCTCGTGTTATCCTTGATTAATATTGTAATTTCCTTCACAAAGGCTGTCATTGTTTTATTCATATGACAGGAAGACAGTACATACAGCCCTGAGTTTCTTTGTGTTCCTTTCTCCTTTTTAAATATTACTGATGAACTAACCCTTCTATCCTAGTCTCCGAGAAGCTATGTGGAATAAAATCCAAACATGTACAAATAAATATTTCCTTTAAGTGTGCCTACAAATTTATAAAAGCATAACAGGCACATATAAAGTTACAGAAAATTGGTCTTTCAACAATCATCTAATAAATGCAGCTTATGAGAACATTTAATGAGAAAAAGGTCTTGATGTTCCCTTTCTAATGCCCCTGAGCTTTCTCTCACACAGTCCCAGTGTTTTCCGAGAGCAGAACTTCCCTGTAGACTCTCCTGTTTTTTCTCTGAGTCATGGCTGACCCTGTTGCATAAGTGCAGGGGCTGACATCATTGTTAGAGACCCAGCACTGGGGTTTGAAGGCAGTGTGAACCGGTGTGGGGCCTCAAATCTCCCCCTGCACTGGGATGAGGAGCAGCTGGGGCTCCTGAGGCATGGCCCTCACTGTTGAGAAAAGATTGTGAAACAGCTCCTCTGTATGTACTGTAACACCAGCACCTGGGTTTTGCATTTTGCTTGTAAACGATGTAGGCCATAGCTTGGTGTGTGAGCCTTTGTCTTTGTTTCTCCACTGAAAGATTTTGCCTGGACATAACCTTTGGGAAATTTGTAGAGAAGATTTTAAACTGCAGAGAAATGTTTAAAAGGCCAGCATGTGCACATGTGGTTTAATAATCACAGACTAAGATGTGTAACAACACTAAATATATTATCAATAGTGTTTAAGCAATCAATAGTCATTCATAGCCTAAATAAAGTGCAAATTTTTAAAAATGTGTTTTAAAGGGGTTACCTTATGTCGGCGCCAATAGGGCAGCACGCCGACATATAGCGCCGGTGCGCTTTGGGTGTCCCGAATTAGAGTCCCGACTCACAGGACCTTTCCCGACCCCAACCCCCTCTCTCTCTCCCACTTTGCTTCCGGTCTAATATAATGTCCTATCCTAATAAAGGCATAAACGCCAAAAATAAATCTTAATACACCATAATAGACTATTTGTTGCCACATATGCTTTAGATCTTCTGTGTATCATCTTCTTTTGTGACATGTTCACAAAATCATCTGACTAAAATGTTCACATATTGCGAAGGTAGGACTGAAATTGATCAGGAATCTTGTTAAAAAATAACGTTGTGATTCTTCAGAAGAAAGTGCAGAGCTGTAGGTGCTACACACATCCAGCAACAGTGCAGGGCTTAACCATCTTTTATTAGGAATAATAGTATTTCCCCAGATTTCTCCTTATAACGTGTTTCTGAATACCAAACAGGAGTTGCTGATGTATAAATGTGTTCATTTGTCTAACGTTTTAAAGTTGCAAAAGAACAAGTCGTGTGCAGTTCAGTTTCTTTTTTACACTGGGGAGGAAGTTTTGAGTTTTGAAAGTTACAGTATGTTTTCATAATACACTGAACTCGTCCTGGAAAGTTCAAGGAAAATTTGATTCCTCATGATATGACCCCTTTAAAGCTTAAGCTTGGAGGGCATGTTTTCTTAGTTTAGAGAGGACGGATGTGTCACAATTATGAGTTGAGAACATCTCTGACTCACTGCGAAGTATAAACACACACATACATGAGCTCCTGACCATGGACAGACTTTGCACCATATTTACACACCGACATACCTTCTGCACAGACGCACATAGTTAAAAAATGTTATATTTAGTGCTCACATGAGGATCCCAGATGTGTTGATCGCTCAGGATGTTCTCTGGCAGTGGGCCACACAATCCTGGAGTACACTGGGAAAAATACTGTTTCTAAGGCCTAATGAAGACATTGTTTGACTAATGGAGACCACAATTGTTATTGCTCTTGTGTTTTTTGATTGTTTGAATGTATATGTGACACAGTAGAAAAAGCACATCCGATTAGAGGTTAGAAGACTCATATCTTTGTTTTTCATGCCCTCGTTCCCTTTGCAGCTGTTGTGACTTAATTTAAAGACAACAATGCTTTAAGGTTGATTCTTTGTGCACCATCAGCTGTTTGGCTGCTTGATAATTCAATCTAAAATGCTTTGAGGAGGTTTAAATTTATGTAATTGCATTTGTTTAAAACATTGTTGCCCACGTGATGGAAGTTAACAACTCCAGACAGTTGTTAAGCTATGTGTGGTTTGCAAATTGCATTTGGTTAGTCTCTTAACATGGAATATGCAGGCACAGTTGTCAATTTTTTCCTGGCTGGATACTGTAGCCCTTTTTTTTGCTCTCAGCAAAATCATTTGAATTTGGCAGGTAGTCAGCAGTAATTTTATTAGCGGAACTTTTACATGGATGATTTTTGTTTCTGTTATTTATTGTAGCTTGAAGTAAATGATGCCAATGAAATCAGTTAGCCAAGAAATACAAAATGAGAATGAGATCCTTTATTGCCATTGTTTTGATCCAAGTTTTTATTGAATTCACCTGAGGTTATCAAGTAATCCCTGGACGTCATGAGGACTGAGGAGTCGGACGCACTTAAAAACAAATGCCAGCACACTTTAGAAACAAGCATCTTCTTGTTTCTGGTTGTATGCTGTGTTGTTGGATGGATTTGTCTTTCCAAAATGCTACTCTGTTTTGCATATCTATTTGACAGATGGATCAGGAGTTGATTAAATGATTTATACGGCCTTGTCAGCTGCAAACTATTGCCTCTGCAAATGGCACTAAACTTCCTTAGCACAGTGGATGTCACAGAGGAAAAGAGGCAAGAGGCTGTTTTTTGCAGAGGTGATGGGTTCAGCCTGTGGTTGAGCGAGAGAAAGAGAGCGAACATGATTTTTCAATTAAGCCTTCTCTCAGAATTTTCTTCGTAAGAGTGCAAAAAGCCAGATCTGGAGGGAGATCAAACCTCCACCCAAGTTGTGCATGTTAAATTGCATACACACACTCACTTTTATATAGAGTAACGGAGAACCACCCCATCGTGTTTAAAATCTTACTCTTCAACATTCATTTGTTAGATGCAGTGTGTAGTAGATAGCCAATAGTGTCAAGCCCATGTTAAAGAATTCACAGCTCATGTGTGGTATTTTGACAATGTCTGTAGAACTTGTAAGCTCGTGGCACACACACACAATGAATTTTGGATTATGGTGGCGCTAGTGAGTGATTTGTAGTTATCTACTAGGTCTACTATGCATACTGGGTTGGATGATTTACTGTGTTTTCACTAAAAGACCAGACTGTGCAAATGCATGTCAAATGCACACATTGGCAACAGAATCACCATTGGCCAAATATTTTGCTACATAAGAATGAACACTTACTTTCAGTCATCCTTTCATATTGTATATCTGCCAACCTTTTACAGCATCAGCAATTTTGTCCATCTTGTGGATGTTCTGGGAACTAAAGTTCACTTGAAGTGGTAACTGATTGTCTTTACCAACTTAAAAACTATATACACTTATATTTGTGTGTAAAACAATATATTATTACAATGTTGAATTTTATTTTTTTAGCTGATTCTGTTCTTTCTCGTCATGTAGTTTGCGTGCACAAGACACTGCACAGCATTTTTTGTGGAGCATTCTTTGCGATTACATGGTCACAAGCATTTTAAAGCTTCTGACAGTCTCTGTGTTTTCTTACAGTCTATTTCTCTAAATGATTTTTAAATGCTGATATTTTTCCAGTGTTGAAATCCGTATGTCTCTGCCCACTTTGGAACAAATGTCACCAAAACATGTTCTGTGTGTGATGATCATACCTAAGCTATGCAAACTCTTGAATCCAAGAAGTTTTAAAATGCCATTCTTCACTTTTACTTGGGTGTTTTTTTAGTATTTTTCTATTTTGACATGTTTTTCTGAGACGGTATGCTAATCTTTGCTTTTCCTGTTCATATTTTGGCACATTACATGCAAAGACATTGTATGCAAAAACATTAAATGCTAAAAGTTGTTTGCACGATTATTTTCGCCCATTGTCGAAGGAACCAGTGGCAGTGGCTTCTGCTTGGTCATAAAGACTTTAAGGATAAAGTAATTAATTCCAAACAAATTTCATCATTTTGACAGTAAAAAAATAAGAATACAACTAACATGTAGGGAGTCAGACAGACAGTCGCCTGTCGTGAAATTTAGTTGCATTTACTTGGAGAGGGTTTTGTTGATTCCCAAACCTTCAATTTTGTTATGTAGTAAATACACTGTTACTTTAAAACAACCAGTTCCTTGATTCCTTGGGTAAAAGAAAATCTTGCTACTTGACACTCCAGGACACATCTCTATGCAAAAAAAAAAAAAATGTGTAAGTAAATTGTTTAGTTATATAAATATATCTGTACCCAATGCCCTATTATTTTAGTTTTAATTTTACATCGAAAAGTATGAGAGACCATTGCATTTTCTTATAGTCTATTACTTTTTCATTACATGCAAATGTATTCACTATAGTCTCAGACTTTTGGACTCTGCTGTATGTGTGAGTACTCATCCAACCATCCTTAAAACACCAGCCAGAACACTATAATTTGGTCAAATGTATCATGTTGACTTCCATTTACCAGTTTGACACTAGAGTAGCTCAGAAGTGTATAGGAAATAGGGCACTTTTCTAAATGTGTGCCTAGGAAATGGGGCACTTTTTTGTTACAGTTTTACTTGAGACCGCTGTCTTTTCTTCCAGTAGTGCTTATCAAAAGATTAGGCATTATCTGTGTGCAATATATCTGTCAGACATAATGCAGTAATGGAGAGATAAGTCTCCATGGTTTATTTGATGGATGGAGTGGTGGAGATAGAAAAATTGCCTGAGGAGAGACATGGAAAGAAGAGGACGGGTGGATACAAATGTCTTTCACACATTCTCTTCGCCTTTAGAAAAGCACTCACACAGATACCCAGGGACGCCACATTCACTTTGTTAGTCTGATTCTGCCCCCCACTGTCTATAATAATGTCAAGCTGTATTTTACCCGTCTTAAGCTAGTAGAAGGATAGGTTGCTAACATTTAAGCATAAAACATTAGTGGGTGAAAAAAATTAAAATACTTAAATCCCCTCATAAGGGGGATAATAATTATTAATCATATAAGTAGATACAAGACTACTTTTGTTTATTTCTTGTCAAGACTAAAATCTGAAGGTGTCTTAATGTGACCCATAAAAAAAATATTTTTAATTAATATAATTTGGTATTTAAGCACTAATTACAATTGGTTTGATTTGATATTTATGTCAGCTGATAAATGCTGGTGATTCTCACCCAGTAGAATATTAGTTATACTGTTGTCTATTCAACCGAAAAAAAAAATATTTTCATAGTCTAATGATTGTCTAGTTATTATTGTCAAAAAGCACAAATAAAACTGATATTATCAATAACAGGATTTTTTGTAGAATGATTTTTTGTAGATTATTATTTTCTTATAATAATGGCTTGTCATCAATGCAAAAGACTCAAGTCAGCTTTGCCCAAACATTTACATTTATGCATTTAGCAGACACTTTTATCCAAAGCGACTTACAGTGCATTCAGGCTATACATTTTTTTTTATCAGTATGTGTGTTCCCTGGGAATTTAACCGACAGCCTTTTGCGCTGCTAACGCAATGCTCTACCACTGAGCCAGGAACACTGTGGCTCAGTGGTAACCTCCAACAAACAACAGATTTACAGCTGTGATATAATTGGTCATTTGAAATGTTTTTTTTTTTCTGTCTGTACAGTATGTCCAGAATAACATTATAGACATTGACCTTTCAGATAATCGATAAAGTTACGATTATCACATAATTTTAAACTAATAGTTGGTGAGAGTAAAGCTTAAGTGTCCATGTATGTTTGTTTATTTGTAAACGTCAATCTTTTTTGTTCATGTTGTCTTTGGCAAGAACTGAGTTTTCAGTTTGTTGCTGACACAGGAAGATACAGATATCCTAATGAATAAAGAGGCTACACTCATTGTGTGTCTGGCCAGATGGACCAACTGGCATTGGTCCATGTTATTTATATGAAATGTTTTCCTACCGTGACCCACTTAGTACCCTCATTAAAAGTTTTTCATCATGATTTGTTTCTGTCAACATTGCAGCACTCTAATGAACTGTTATCTCCATTCATTTGAGTTCTTGATGAGTTGGCCAGCTTTTCGTTATCCTTTTGTTCGTATGGTTTGGGGACAGCCGTTGTAACTTTGGCAAGGTCCACTTCTCTGTATGTGGGTGCTGTATTTGATTTTCTACCTGCTGGCCTAAAACCCTCTTCCAGATTTATGCTCTTGCACCTTACCAGTCATAAACCATTAACCTCTAACAAAAACACTCTGTGGTAGCAAAGATCCTCTGGTGTGAAACCACATCATGGTTTTGGGTACATGTCATGTGTTTCTCAGTTCACTGGGCTGTCCTGTTCTTCCCAGACCATCCCATTTGGCATGCCTGTCTCTACAGTGATTTCTTCCCAGTCTTTGCAGGATGGATCGTCTTTCTGTCAGTTGTACATGGTCTAAAGGCTCCTAGATTTCTCTCTGCTGTCCAGGTGCAAAGAAAGAAATGCTAAAGGGAGAGAGCATGTTGAGAGGTAAAGTGCTTTGGCTCAACGTACAGTGTCTTTCTGTTTGTCATATGCAGATATTTTTGTTATGCAGATAAAGCTCATCCAGAAATCTCTATCTTGGGCTGTTTATTGTTGTTTCTTTGGTCTATATTGTAGCTCTCACAATACGAGTCTGTGTTCATGCATATTTGCACTCTCTGCCTTTAGTCTGGTTTCTTTTTGTCACGCATGTCAGAGAGGATTAAGAAATATATTAAAGAGCCTCATCTGGTTTTGCCTATTTTAATGAGGCATATACAAGCATGTTTGTTTCTCATTTTTCTCTGTGATAAAGTGAGTATGTGCGTAAAGGAGGTTGGGGAATTGTTCCCTCTCTCCTATAAATATGCATCCTCTGCCAAACTTGCTTTGCCTAATCTTATATATCTATTTTTTCTCAGTAACGCAGAGAAATTTGATTCAGGTTGCTGCAAAAATACATTGTCATTAGTATTTTGAATTGTTTGAAACTGTTTTGAGCCTCGAAAGTGAAGCAGAATAACATGTTAATTTCATAGCGCTGATGACTGACTTCTTTGCAGCTACATTTTTAAAACCTGTTTTTGTGCACAAACAAGGTGTTGATTACGCAGTGGATGAGTGTTCGTGTTTATTTACTAGTTGGTTGCAGCATGTACAAGCACTGTAGTTATTGGACTGAAAATAAAAATGTCCTGTGGACAGTGACACAACACATTCTCATTATATTTGATTATTTAATATAAAGTTATGAGGAGTGGCATTTTGGACCAATGTGATTTTACAGTGGGTGGGGTTATTTAGTGCAACTCCACAAAATGGAAACCAATTGACTTAAAAAATTTCCTGCAGCTTGTCGAAGTGTTAAGACAAAAACTCAAATGAATTTGGAAAACTGGACTCCACTGATGTGTCTTGGTTTTTTCCCAGTTGAATAAAGTCATCTTCAGTTTAATTACTATTTGATGGCGTCTACAGGAACACAAACATGCATTTACTTATCTAAATGAGGACATTCTGTATACTTTTATATAGTTTAATGTGCTTTCTAAAAGTTTTTTTGTAATATAAAATAATAGGAAATAATTATTTCTCCTATTGAGGGTGTCCCGAAAAGAAAGTTCTGCCCACAAACGATCTGAGTTGTAAAATGCTGGATAAATGCCCAGGCAGTTGACTAATTCAGTCCAAAGTTAACTTTCCTCAAAGGTTACTGATGCATTGTTTACTTGACCTAATTGCATAAGTGCATTATGAGCACAATAGGGAAATGGAAAGAAAAATATTTTTAAGTGTGTGTGAGGGTTTGAGAAGGGGCACTAGGTGGAGCTCTGATCTCTTTCAGGAGCTCAGCACAGGTGAGGATCTTGGCTTTTTTCACTGTTTCTCAGTTTTTTGTGTGATGTGTCTATCTCTCAAACACTCATTTGCTGTTCCTCTTTACTCCTCACTCTTACAGAATGCAGTAATCTTAAACAGCCATGATCTGTTTTATCTCACCCTGACACCTAGACTCTGTCCTGCACACTGTCATGTTATCTCCAGATATCCCTCTCTTGGTTTAGTGTACTCAGCACATTGGTTTTGTTTAGAGAGGAAACAACTTGGACATCTTCCCTCCACAATTTTTATTTATTGATTATTTTTTTGCAGCAGCAGTAAGTTCCAGTCTAGTGATGTAGATTGTATACCGGCCAGGACAATTAGTCAGCCAATATTTTGCCTCTGTGAAATTTCTAATAAATGCTTTAAAAAAAAAAAAAAAAAAAAAAACTGTCTCTACATCAAAGAATCCTGACAAAAAGTATCCTGGTTTCCACAAAAACAATAAGAAATGTTTCTTGGGCACCAGTAAGCATATTAGAACAGCTATTTTAAGTAATATTTTTGATAAAATAAATGTTAATATGGTAAGCATAAGAGGCACATAAAAAAATCTTACCTATCACAAACACAGGAGACACATTTGTGACACATTTGATTTGCTAACTAGACACGTATTCTGAAATTACTATTCACTTTTTAATTGAAATTTTCATGCTGATAATACTATTTCATGTAATTTAATATGTGAATGTGATCTCTTGTGTGTTATTTTCATCTAGACTCCTTATAAAACCTTGTATCCCTGCAATGTTTCATTCCATTCTTATATTACTGTGATCTGCATTCATGCTTAGCTCACCATCACATCAGTGTGTCAAACTTCACTTTGTCCTTGTGCTTTCATGTCACAGGATCACATTTCCACTACTCTCCTCCCTGCCAGTCTGTGAGGCCTGCTATGGCATGACTGTGGTGGGAAAGCACCGTGCTATATTTGAAAACCTCTGATTTCTGTCTTCACATGAAGCAGTACTCCTGTAGAGGGGGTGTGATTGACAGTAAAGGGGAGCTTGTGTGTGTGTGTATGCCAGTACCACATGGCCTTCTGCTGTCCTCCCCTTTTCCTGTTACTTGTTCGCTCTCTGACCTTCTCCAGAGCCGATACATCTCTTTGGAAGAGCAGCGAATACATCTTTCCTGAGTATTACTCTGTATTTAACCCTTTCGTGATTGAAATGCAGTGAACGTAGTCCACTTTCCCCAGTGAGACCCATCTGATACGAGCAGTACTGTTACAGTAAGTTATTTGGACACATTTTGTCTATTTTTTTTTTCATTTTTCATTCTCATATTCATTCTGTTGTTTAAAGTTTTTGAGTTTCAGAAAGATGAAATATTAAAGCATGTAATTTTAATGAATTGTGTGTCCTCTTTAGTCTGTGATTTAGTCTGTGTACGTTAAATGAACTCAGAATCCCAGTATATCTGGTTTCTTACTGTGAGTAAAGTGGGTCAGTATCAGTGACTGAGAGTTCAGAGAGACTGTGCAGTGTCCATTAAGACTGAGTGATCTTTGATATGAGACAGACATGGAAAGACAGTGACAGAAAGTGCTTATATAGACTGCTGAACTAAGTGGTATTGAATCCTAAAGGGCATTTGTTACCTTCCATTCCTGACGAATTCCTTAAACTCTCTCAATGACTCATTCTTACTATTCTAGGAAAATCGTGTGTATTAATTGATCTGCTTGGAGTTGCTGTGAATGCTTTTTAACATCATAGTATGTGTTGTACTTTATTTTGCTTGTTCCACTGGGTGTAGCCTAAATGATCACATCTCATCTGATTATAGCATAATACAGAATAAGTTTGAAATCCACATAAGGTATACAGATGTTTGCATAACATTCTGCCTGTTTAGATACCTTCATCTGATCCTAGATTTGTCCTTTACTACTGAAGATATTGCTGTTCAGTTCGGCTGTTTGGTGGAAAGAATAAAAATAGAGTCAGAAGGAGTGGCTAAAGGAGTAGATTTATTTATAAATGTCCCTTTTTTCATTTTTGTCATCTAATGACATTTGTACGGAGCCATGACATGCAAACTAAAATATACTTATTGTGGCCACAAATTAAGAATTTGTCTGCTGGTTTTATTAATTTATTATTTTATTTAAATTTAATAATTACATTTAATTGATTTTTTTTTTTTTTTTTTTTTGTTAAATCATAGCTAACAAATAAGAATTGATTTCCATGACTTATTCATTCCCTTGTTTTATTAAATTATGGCCATCTTGTACTAATCGGTTCCCTCATTTTATTTTAATTAAAACTAGGGAGCAAATTAGTAAAAAAAACTAAATCCCAAATGTCATGTGCAAACAATACATTTGAATGTTATGAGGTATTTGATAAAAGCTGACTTGAATGTTTTCTAGATCATTAGACATGATGTGCTTTAGAAGCCGGTTTCATTAGAAGGTGCTTTCGTTTAAAAAAAAAACAAAAAAAACTGCTTGTGAATTCATTGATCTTATGTTTCAGACACGGCCATAGTGTTTTTCTGAGCACTTTCTGTTGCGGAGTTGTTCATCCTTTAATGGTGTGTGCGGGCAGTAAGCCTAAATAACGAAGCCTCATGCTCAACAGCTGTCCAGTGACCCCACCTGCTCTCTCTCCATCACTTTGACCAAAATAGACCCCCACAAATGGCAGATACACATTACAAACAATATTTTCTGTACAACATGAGGTCAGAAGAGGAAATTAGGCTTTTATGCTTGTATCCATATGCAGTCAGATGTGAGTAGGACGTGAAAACACATTCTGTACTGCTGGATAAGCTTTTAAGCTATTTAAATATTTTAACTCCATTTCCACACCGCAATATCATTTTCCATTGGATGAGTATTTGTGTCTGTAGTCCTTAGTATGACAGGCTTACGTGTTTGCTGTATATTAGCTCAATGCTAAATATACTCACTCCAGCTTTAGCTAAGCTTAACTGTCTAACAATGACTTATTATCTGGCTTAAGGATGATTTTCTGTGCTTTCTGTCACTGCATAATAAAATTCACATGCATCACGACAAAGTGTTTAGCTCGGAGCATTTCTGAAATTTGTCAAGCCTTGTGATATCAAAGACTAAAAACATCTGAACACATTTTTGTATTCAAAAGATATTGAACATATTGAATGGAACAGAGATGCGTTTTAGAAAGTTGAACTGTTTTTAAGTTGACACAGCTTCTTAAATACTGCGAAAGACAAACATCTGATGCATGTGTACACTACTGTTTTGAAAGTTTGGGTTTGGTAAGGTTGTTTTTTTTTTTTTTTTTTTTTTTTCTTTCAAAGTCTAATATGCTTTCCAAAGCTGCATTTATTTGGTCAAAAATAAATTAAAAACAGTAATATTGTGAAATATTACTGTTTAAAGGAACTGTTTTTTATTTTGATATTTTAAAATGCCGAATTTTTTGCTATTTATTTCTCCAATCTTCAGTGTCACATGATCCTTCAGAAATAATTTAATTATGCTGATTTGTTGCATTTCTTATTATTAGCAATGTTGAAAACAGTTAAATTTTTGTGAAAATCATAATACTTTATTTCAGGATTCCTTGAGAAAGTTCAAATGAATGGCGTTTATTTGAAATGAAAATCTTTTGTAACAATTAACGTCTTTAGTGTCACTTTTGGTCAATTTAATACATCATTGCTGAATAAAAGTATTAAAATAAATAAATCTTACTGATTTCAAACTTTTGAACAGTACCGCCCTTATAGCAACAATCAAAAAATACTTTTTGTGTGAGTTAGGAATAGTATTGTGTTCTGTTTATGTACATACTGGCACTTGTTTATAGTTTCTGTAAGATGGGTTTGAAAGGCATGGCTAAATCTGTTGGCTTTCTTTAGAAGGTGACTTGTCATTGGTGCCCTAGATACTCAGTGAGGGTTATGCACTGGGCACACACACAACCTCCTATTGCTTTCAACATAAAGGTACAGTCACATCATTGACACAGCCCAGCCATTCAGACAAGGGAATGAAAAAAGCAGTGACCCAGAGTCAGCCACTCAGAAAACACATTCCCTTTTTAGGACAGAGGTAGGGGTGTGAGTGAGTGGTAATTTTAGGTAAATGTGATGTGGAATGAGTGGACAGTTTTCTGACCTTGTCCTGCTGCATAGGACTGACCCAAATTAGGTGACCAATGAGTGGTTGAAACGGGACTCCATGATTGTTTACCAGTCACCTCCCAATCTTGGGAATTAGATCAAGCACTGTAGTCATACTGGTTAAATGGAGCAGAATGCAGCTATGGGTCATCAGTTCATTCTTCTGTTACAATCTGAGATTTCATTCTGCTACATCAGTTACGGGGGTGAAGCATTGATTCACTGATGTAGCGTGATTCCTTTTGCATATGATTCACATTCTGCTTCAGGTTCTGCCTTTAATCAATTCACATATCATTTTTATAGATGTTCGTCATTTAGTTTAACATTGCTCCTTTTTGTTTGAGTCTCATTACAGCAACCTGAAATGGCATCCGCAAAATTAGCTACTTTGGATCTGTAGAATGTGGTACTTCAACTCTGAATGTAGCAGGGAAAATGTTATATTCATATATCTGAGACCCAGTACTGCTGGAAACCCAACTCTAACATTCAAACAGCAAAGAAGACGACAGATACCCATCTAAAGAGATGCTGTTAATCTTACTTCATATTGTCCAGCACAAGATAAGGCAGCACCTTCAAGGTTTTACTGAAAATAATAAAATGACACATTTATGGAGAATATTTGTTTGTTGGTTTTATTTAGCAGATAATTTAGTTGTATTAGAAAACCAAAAGTCAGAATAGCTGAAACTCCTTGACAGGTAGTGTTGTTCTGGCACGGGACCTTCTGAAAGTTGATATGTTGGAAAATCAGGGCCATTTTGAGGACAAGCTGAACATGAGTTATAGTATGTTAACTTTAAGAGCCTAGAAACACGGCTAGATTTCTGCTAGTTATATTCGAACTATCCATACTTTAATTAATTGCTAAAATGGATCAGATTTTTTTTTCTGGCTTTCCTACATTTTTCCTTTCATTTATAATCTGTTTATTTGCCTTCCCTGGGACATTTGACAGTACTGTTTTATAGATAATAAATGCTAAAAAATTCAACAAACCAAGTCTTTTGCTTAGATTAATGAATTTTTTTGGTATACAGGAAACAGTTCTTAGGCTAACATGCGATTTTTAGACCCACTGCATGGCCTTTTGGCTTAATTTGTCTCATAATTCCTCTTTATTTCTGTTTGCTTGAGTTTATTGTCACCATTTACCACTTTAATCTTTATTTACTACTGTAGCGTGCAGATGGTGTTAATCCAAGCCCAGCAGTTTGAGCTGTAAATACTGAGCACACGTGCATAAGACCGTGTCATTAGATGGTGTGCTTTGGATCAAGGGATGATGTCATATTTGTGCTATTTGTCATCTGAGAAAGCGAACCAGTCTCCGAGGAACTAGTAGATTACATTATTTGTAATGACAAGGCAGTGCGCATGCCCTCCTCGGGTGTCACGCGGTGATGTCATCTCTTCTCTGCCTTTACTTAGATCCCGACGGGGACTCAAGTGCTGATTATTTTAGATATTAGTTCAGTCTCTGGAATGTCTTTGATTTCCTAATCATGGTCTGCGATGAAGGCTGATCTCTGTGATTGTGTCGGGAACAACAGCAGCTGGTTTCTCTGGCCACTTAAGACACTCATTGACACATTCTTGATTTTTGATGGGTCTCAGTCTCAGGCCATCCTTAAGGGCGTTTGTTTGTGTGACGATGAGTATAAGTATTGCAGTGGAAACATTGCAGTCAGGATAATAGGCCAGAAATAGTGCAGGGCAAATGCCATTCTGCATGTACACGAGTGCTTAAATGCCCTGCTTGCTTGAATGCACACTGAGGTCAAGTTCTCTCTACTGCTGTCTACTCTCCCTATATTACACACTGGCCTGTTTCTTATTGTTCAATGTCCTGTGACCTCCCTCAGTCCTTTTTGAATCCCAGTGGCCATTTTTTTAACTTTTTTTCCATTATAATGTTATTCATAATGGCCATTTATAATACATTCTCACAACAGCAGAATGTGGTGTAGAAGCCCCTGGTTTAGAGGGCTAAATATGGCTATTTCCATAGTTAACGTTGGGTTGACTGTAAGCCTTTCCTGTGTTATGGAAGTTGACGTCTTAGATTGTTTGCCACTATCACAATATTAGATAAAGGTTAAATTTAGTTCACTCCAAGCTGTTATATTTACAGGACAATTCTAGAAAAAAGCATGATGTCCATCCTTAACTCCACCCCTGAAAATAACTCAGTGGGGTGTAAGGACATTGTGCAAAAATGGGATTAATGATTAAATTAAATCGATCAAAAGTGACAGCAAATGCATTTATAATATTACAGAATATTTCTATTTCAAATAAATGCTGTTCTTTTGAACTTGAAAAAATGTGCATCATGATTTTCACAATATTAAGCTACACTGATAATAGTAAAAACAGGATTGAATTACATTTTAAAATATATTCAAACAGAAAACAGTCATTTTGAAATTTTAATATTTTATTGCAGTATATAAAAATATAAAATCGTAACTTAACTTGCTTTAGCTTTTTGTACTGTCGCCATAATTAATTCTTCATATATATTTTTTTCTCCTTACACTTTCATCTTTTCCTCCATTCCTCAGCAGTCAGTGTCTTTCTCACAGATGGGTGACTTTATTACACAAGAATTTCTGAGTTTGGCTGCTTTTGGATATTTTATCCCATTTGAACCCTGGAGCTAACAGGTGCGCTTGGTCAGAGTCATTCTTTTGAAACTCATCGTTATTCCTAAGAAGAAACTCAAGCAAGGAAGTTTGTTTTTTCCTACACCACAGGGACCGTAAAAATGAAAAAATCTAAACCTATTTAACACACAGCATCCTCTATTGATATTGGGAAGACAGAGTGGGAAAGACCTGATGAGTCCATATATCCAATGATTTTTTTTACTACACACGTCAATTATTTTGTCCCTCCTTTGAGCACTTAGCACAACAATATGACTTGGCATGTTACGTTCCCTGTGGCAGAGATCTTGCTTTTCCACTCTTTCTTTCTCTCAGTACCACACATATGTCATTGCTCAGAGATGAGTGGAATTTCTAGTTCCTTTGAGACACTCATCGTCTCTTTCTTTCTCACCCTTTCAGCTGTCCTAAAAGCTAAACACATCCACTGTATGCAGCTGCTAGTGCACACAACCGCTACTGTCTGACCACTGTTGTCTTCTCTCTCTCACCCCTTTCTATACATTTCTCTCTCTCCCCTCATCCCCCAGCCTCAGTATTGTTAATCTGATTAGCAGTGAGCAGCATTAGCACCGTAGTTACCTTGCTAGCATTTAGCAGTAGCCACGCAGACAGCTAAAGGCTCTCTGTCAGCATAGTGTTGGAGAGAGACTGTTCTCCTCCTCCTCTCGCAGCATTTTTCTCTCTCTCTCTTTCTCTCCACCTCCCTTCTCTGGCTGCCCCAGGACTGCTGCAGCTAACTCTGCATCACCTTGCAGTTCAGACACTGCTGCCTTTCTGCAGTCCTCTCTCACTCTCTCCTAATTTCCTCCTCTCTTTGTTCCTTCACTACCCCCTCCCTCTTTTCTGATCACTTTCTTTTCTTATCTGTCATCCACTCCTTATTTTATTTTATCAATATGTACCGGAACCCTTGGATCTCTAACTACATCAACCATGTCAAGTTGTGCCAAGGTGAGTAAATGGCAGTTGGGGTGGGATGGGATAGGACAGGCCCACCAAATGCTGCTTGGGTTTAAATGGTACTAGAGCCTCCAAGGACCTAAGTATTCAGGACAAGGAACTCGCTGACTCAAAATAAAGAGAACTGAGGCATTATGAAGCAGAATAAGCATTGTCTTTTGCATTTTGTGGTTTAGATGCAAATGCTTTAAATAGTTTAAATTCTTCAGATGTGTCTGTTAGTCAGTTTAAGAAAGTTTGACTTGTGCTATTGCCTTTTAATGGTTTTGTTTTGGTCTGTGCACTTGCGCAACAGCACATGCTTTTCCATTTATCCTGTGTGTTCTTAGTTAAGTGGTGCATTTGCACATTTATAGCAGGTGTTTGTGTCTTTTAGACATTTTGTGCATCCAGATGAATATAATTTATCATTTTCAATCATAGTGGAAGTATTCTATAATAATCAGTGTTTAGACTGCTTTAAATGTAAATAGGTTAATGCGTATATGTATGAATGGGTTTTAGAGATTCCCTGTCACCTAATTCGCCCTTTCCTGGAGTGCAGACACCAGCTGTCTCATTTAAGACTCTTAAGATCTTCGTCTCTGTCTGTAAATCTGTAAATGACAGTTTTACACTCGTTTGAAGGCATTGAAGAATGTTTGGAGTTGAACTAGTATTAAAACAGCATTAAACATCATGATTTAGTGTAAGTGTCGCCATACCTATGCATGATGGCACACTTCCTGTGTCACACTTGACTAATCCTATTCCTCTTGAGGACTAATCCTTTATTAGATGCGACAAGTCCTACAATAGCACCTGACTGCCACATTTTGGCCCTGTGTTTTCCAGTTTAACAGGTTTTTTGAATTAATGGCTAGCATTTTCTACTTGATGACTTTATCGCTTTAAGTGATTAGTTGTCAATTACTTTGCTTTCTTAATTGTACTTGAATGTTATAATTAAATATTCAGATTTATTATAAATATTTATTAGATCATTTCAAATGATCATTAGATCATTTCATTTATTAGATCATTTCAAAACATTTGTGGTCAGTAAGTTTTGAAAGTGTAATGCTTTTATTCAGCAAGGATGAATTCAATTGAGCAAAAGCATTTATTTGAAATAAAAATCTTTTGTATAAATTGGGCTAGTTTGCCGTTTACTGTACTCTTTACTGAAAAAGTGTCTCTATTAGGGCCATGCAATTAATCACATGCGATTGTCATGCGCATCTCGTCAGTAAAAGCCGGTTCCGTGATTAGTAGTAAATCTCCATCGCGTGCTTTCAGCTGGAGCGGCATTTACTACACAGAGCCGTAGTTCATGGACAAGCTACGCAATATCACGTTCATTATCGCAGGCGATTCATCTGCAATAATGAATGCAATATTGCCTAGCAACTAATAAAAAATATTTCTCTGAGGAATCATGTGATACTGAACTGAAGTCTAGAATAATGGGTGCTGAAAATTCAACTTTGCCATCTTAGGAATAAATAGTTTTAAAATATATTCAAATATAGAAGTTATTTTAATTGTAATATTTTATAACATTAGTTTTTAACTATAATTTTGATCAAATAAATGCAGTCTTGGAGAGCACAAGAGACTTCTTTCAAAAACTTTAAAGGGGTGGTTGATTGCGATTTCACTTTTTTTAACATTAGTTAGTGTGTAATGTTGCTGTTTGAGCATAAACAATATCTGCAGAGTTGCGGCGCTGAAAGTTCAATGCAAACGGAGATATCGTCTTTTAAAATTCTGGCAGTTTAATGCCTACAAAAACGACTGGTAAGGGACTACAACGAGTTACTTCCCGGGTCTGATACGTCACAGACCCAGATAAACCCCGCCCCTGGGAACACGCAGCAAAGGGGGCGAGGCCATGCTGCGCTGCTTTAGAGAAGAGGAAGAGAAAACTAGGGATGTACGTAAAAAGCTATTCATATGAATCGCGATTCTGTCTTCTAACGATTCTAATGGATTCACAAGTTTCAAAATCATTAAAGCAGCAGTTCTTAATACTGTTACTCTGTCACCCTGCTCTGCATCTCTCTCTCTCTCTCTCTCATTCAGATCGTCAGATCAGCTCCAACAAACTGTTCCAATTATACACTTATTTTCACGCAGCAATGAGAAGCATTATAAATGGACACGCGTGCGGTTGCTGTGCTGTATTAAATCTTTAATCAGGATAAAACCGTATATTAAAAGCTAACAGAAGCAGTAGCACTTACAAATAGCAGTGTATTTAAAAGTATGAGACAACAACAACCAAACATACCATTAAGAGCCGTGCTTGCACAGGTTCTGCACGATCCTCTTCACTAATATCCTCTGGGTCTCAATCGGGCTCAAATTGATAAGCATTATAGACAACGCCACTGTTTACAATTCAACCGGAGCGCATGCCACTGAGGAGAGGGGCGGGACGTTCAGACGTGCAGTAGAGGCGGTTTAGCCAATCACAACACACTGAGCCAGCTAACCAATCTCAGCCCATCGCGTATTTCTGAAGGAGGAGCTTCATAAAACCAGGAAATAAATCGAGGCGTTTGTCAGAGAAGGGACAGAGAGGTGTGGAATAAAGGTAAATTATGTGAAAAATAATGCGTTTTTAAAAAAACAAGCATGAACACATGCTAGACTGCACCCCATAAACACAATCAAGCCTAGAAAAAAACCAGTCAACCACCCCTTTAAGAAATCGACCCAAACTTTTGAATGGCAATGTATATTTGTTGAAATGTGATTGATTTAAACCTTTCTACATAGTTACAATAATTATTAAATTCATTTTCTGTTATTTTACTTTCATTGTGGTTAATAATTTCTAAATGTACCTAAATGGTGACCTGAGTTTAGGAGCCTGAGAGCATTGGGTTTATGATCTCGTCATATAACCAAACAGGCTGTGACTTGCTTCAGCTGTATCTCCTCCATGTGCTTCTACTCCGACTAATGCCAGATATCAGTGACTGAACCCTACAGTCATGCAAGTTTATCAGTCACCAGATTATTTGGTACTGACTGTGCTGGAAAACAGGTGTGTGATATGCTGGAACATAAAATTAACCTGAACAAGTTTCAGAGCTGTGCAATCATCTTCTATATGATGCTTGTTGTAGATCAGAGAGGTATGTTGGTGTGTCACAGGCCTGTGGAATAACAAGCATGCCATTTAAAGTGCTGTAAATGTCACACTTGACTGTGTCTGATTAGCATCTGTACTTAAGCGGGCACAGAGCCAAGGTGTTGTGGATTTCCATGCATGTCTGTTAGCAGTGGGTGCTCTCAACAAAACCATGCAATGCACATAATTAGTGCTTAGGATCATTTTAGTGATCAGTCCAGTTTATCTGCATTACGAACTGTCAGTTTGCATGATGGGTTTGTGTTGTTGTTCCTGCTTCTGGGAAACATTGTCATTAACTTTTAATTTATGAATGAATGAATGAGGCAATTTACCCACCCAAAGCGCTTTACAATCATATGAGGGGATCTCTCCTCAACCACCACCAGTTCAATTTACCTTGTTAATTTAGTGAGGACATCAGGAAATCTGTCAATGCTTTGTTTTTAACGCTGGCATCATTAATCACTTGGTTTGCTTGAACGGCAATGGCTTTGTAGTTGAATTATCCCAGATGCAACAATAACACATCGTAACATATGGCACAGGAAGATGTCCTCAGTGCAGGGTACCAGAACAGAGGAGCTTCTGTCATTTGCTGTGAATTCTCTATTCTTTTGAAGCTAAAAAAAATCTTGTATCAGGCATAGCAGCACAAATCCACTTTATTTTACCTCCACCCAGTTTCTAAGTGTATCATTTCTCTTTTCTTCCAAAACTTTCCTGTTCTCTCTTTCCATCCCCCTCCGGTTGATGTTGCCTTGTCCGTTGGCCCTGTGACTCTGAAGTGAGAGGAGATTTTTAGGCAGTGAGGAATGTTTTTCGCAGATACTCATCCCAGCTGTGAAAACTCACGTCGTACCAAAGCACAGTCCATCAGTTGGCTCTCTCATTCACTTTTCTTCTCAAATGTTTTTTTATAGATAGAGAAGGAAGGAGGTAATGACATCTAACCACAGTCCTAATTGTAGATTAAAATATTTAAATATAGAATTTTTGAATGTCAAAGAGGGGGTTTGGTCTGTGTGGGTGAATGTGTGGTCAGGCTATTGATCTGTGGGCAAAGTGGAAACACATGTTCTCCTTTTCCAATCTCTTTGTGAGTCTCAGATGTCAGATCTCCATGTGCTTATAGAATTGATGCCACACCTGGATAACAACACTAGTATAATCATTTAATTGCATTAATCAATTGAATGTTAACACAACTTTTAAATTAGTCCCATCAGAGTGAATGTATTTTTATTTGTTTTAAAAGGGTTTCTTGTATCATACTGGTTATTGCCCAGTATTGATGATTGTATTTTTTATTTTTTTTTACATTTATTTTTTAATGTTTATATTTTTATTTATATTTCTGCTAATTTAAAACATTTCTAGTCATTTAAATTACTGCAAAGATTTAACCTAGTAGGAGTAACCATAAGCATCAAAAACGTTATTTGACATAGACACATTTTCTTTCTTTATTTATTTATTTATTATTAGTAGCAATAGTATTAATAATTAGTATTAACAGTGCAAATATATAATAGTTTTATTACATTTTTGTCTAATTATTTGCTCTAACAATATAAATAATATAAAATGAATTATTATTAGTTATGGGCTGGATTCATTATCACTGCATTGCTGTTTTCTTATATCTTTGCTGTTGCTGATAATGGTGCACTCAGGAGATCTGTGAGTGGGGAAAAAAACAGCACAAGGGCCTATAGGCAGTTTACTCTCTGCATACAAATGTACCTATGAGTGTATGCAGAAATAAGTCTGTTCAATATGGACACAGCACCATGTTGACATCCATGAAATGGATACTATTGTTTTCGTTCCTGCCCTTCACATGGGTCCTTTGAAACATCTTCCGCTGATCACTCCTGTCACCAGCAGGAGTATTTGTAGTCTGAAGGCTGCTCTCTTTTGTGTGCACAGGCTTCACAGGAGAAACGGCTCCTAAAGTTGGCAATACCAAACTACAACGGAGAGCTCTTAGGTAAGATCCTCATTTTTATATAACTTGGGTTTTGAGTGCTTTTATAAGCTCAATGGAAAAGATCCACACCAACAGAAATTCAGTCTTTTTAAATGTCTTGTATAAGGCTTGAACAAATTTAATAGGACTACATTGTATACCTCCAGATGTAGTCATGCTTTGGGATGTGGGATGTTTGTTTTTAATAGAATGTTATATTTATTCTCCCAACTAATTGTTTTTGTTCTGTATGGTGCTTTGGCATTATTTGCTGTTGGGAAAATATGTCTTAACCTTATTACCCTTGCTACTAAAATACTTTTTCCAGTTGTGGAAAATAACATTTTTATGTGAAGATATTGCATTTCACATTTTTTGGATAGAACGGTGTGATTTCTGCCAAGATTCAGATCCCTTTTCAGGTGCTGCTTCAACAAAAGCAGGCAATTCTGAGGCCTCTTGTTTCTGTTATAAATATTATATGCAAAATATATTGAAATTTCAAGCTGGTTTCTCTTTCTGTCCAGCTTCCAGAAAGAGTTCTTGTTTGAAGAGAAAGACGAGGGAACCAACAAAGAATTACATGTCAGTCTGCTGAGAAATATACCCAAGGGTAAGTACAATATACACCAGCACTTCAGCTGTGTGGTTCTTTATCATGACTATTATATCAGTTCAGTTCAGTTTGACTCTCTCTAAACCACGAGCTGTGAGCTCTGTCACAAACTTAGCAAGATTCACTTGACTTGATGTGAACACTAAATGATCTGTGGCTCTTAAGCCCGTTTAATTTTAGGGTGTCTTTCCCTGATATAGTCACATAAGACATTCTGTATTCACATTAGACAACAGTCTGCTAAAATGGCAAGTAAGAAAGTATATAATGCTAGTGCCTTGATCAAAGTTTACTAGACTGTATGTTCTTTCAATTAGCATTGTCTTGATGGTTCCTGGACACATGGAGGTCATTGGGTTGGGGGGATGGGACGCTGATGACCTATATTTGGTCTGCTGGGGGCCACCTGTTGTTGGGCAAGTTCTCTTGCTTATTGGCCCTGAAAATGTGACAGTTGTGTGAAAGAGAGTACCAAGATACTTTGTAAAATGGTTTGTACTGAAAGCCAATACAGAAAATGGGTGAACATGATTTTGTGGAGCTCTCGCAGGAGCAGCCTGCGTCTGGTAAGCTCCAAAATACATTTTTGCATTTTTAAGTCGTATTCTTTGTTTTTTTTTTAGTCATAGTCTTTTAGTTTTTACAAATGCTGCCAGTGGGCTAATAATACATGTTGTCAGTCTCACAGACTTTTTTACAGCATATTTTGAATTGAATTTAAGCATATTTTTATTGCTTAAAACTATCTAAATTAATTTCTAAATGCAAATTCCTGGACTTATTTATTGGGCTTGTAATTGTCCGTTGACATCACACGGGCTGTGTGTGGACTTATGTATTTGATAGCCAAATAGCAGTTTAGACATTTGTTTTAGTAAACTCACATTTGGTTTGGCTCCATTCTAGTGCATTAACACCCACTTTTCATGTAAAATTAATTCCTGATGGATGAAATCAAGTCAACATTGTTTCCCTTTGTTTTGTTTTTTGTTTGTGTTTTGCAAATTTGCAGGTCACAGTAGGTGTTCACCTTTCAGAAAAGCTCATGACAGTGATTATTCTTGGCTAAAAACTTTGTATATTTTAGTTATTTATGTCCCCCATTCATTTTACTGGCATGAAGATCTTATAGTTGTGTAATCCTGGCTTGTTAGAATCAGGTCTGTCTAATGTCAGATTCATACTGCTGTTTGTTCTTCCACACTTTCCATGTGGGAACTTGATTTAAAACATGACATAAACACTCTCGCTGTGTTACTTAAAATATAGTGAAGTGTCTGATAAATAAATAAGATAAATATAATGATTTTTTTATTTGACATTTTTATATCTTTGTCCATATATGTCCACTTTTTTATGGAGTTGATTAAACTAAGCAAGTAAGACACACTTGACCTTACTTCAGGGTGTCTGCAGGTCTTAAGTCTTAATTAGCCCTTCCACAAATTAAGGCCTAAAAAGATCTTGGATCAGAAACTGAGGCATGTAATTAAATGTAGCATACACTGCAAAAAACAAATATCTTCCTCAGTATTTTTTTGTTTTCCAATACAAAAATCGAAACATCCTTGAATCAAGATTAAGAGAGTTAATGTGTAAAACAAAAGAACAAGCATTTGAAAATTAAGCTGATTTTTTTTCTGAGGCAGACATTTGTTTTTTCATAAAACAAAAGTTACTATTTCGTCATTTTGCTTCTCAAGTAAATGCATCTAATTTAAGAATCTTTAGACATTTGCACTGGAAAACAAGACAAATGCTGATGAAGGACATCTCTTTCTTTGCGGTGTGATCTGAGTCTACTCTAAAATACATTTTATATGCTAGTGGTTGGGAGCAGAGATATTCAAACATTGAATGAATAAAAAGGAAAAATGAATAAAAAATAATGGACTTTTTTTTTTTTTTTTTTTTACAAGATATTCAAGCCGCTAGATATTTACATTTAAAGACTATTTTGAAGTATTGTATTGTGTTCTGTTCAATTTATTCCTTTAATTTTCTTTACTTGGTCTTAAAAATGTTGTTACTTGACTACATGTAACAGAAAGAGAAATCCTGCCCTGTGTCTTCATTGCATCGCTCAGATCTTTGCTTTGAATCCCAGAGAGACCAGACTGAGAAAGCATTGTTAGAAACAAGTGTGCCGTGTGTACACATTAGCCCATGATGAGTCTCCTCTCAATCACTTCTCAGTCTCCTGGTGACTGGACACAGTTGAGTGTCATATTTCCATGGCTACAGCTGAAACAACATTCACTGAGGATGCACCTATGATTGGCTAACTTTTGTGGAAAGCCAGTCAGCCATGCTCCTAGCTAATGTCAGACGACTGTAAGCAGCTTTTGTTTTAGATAACACACTGGACTTTTGTCTCAACTATTATTGGAATTGTATCACTGTAGCTACATGGCAGTATACTTTAGTGACACAGGAAGCAGTACTATAGATCATGAAGGATATTTATTTTATTTGGAAAACAAATACAAGGGATGGGATTGGCATTTTTATGTTCACCACTCATTCTTGGGTCTTACTGTAGGAAAATGTTAGTGTCGCCAAAGAGCTCTCAGAATTTAACAGGTTTATGAAGCTGCTGGATATGCCCGTGAGGGTTAGTGTGATACTGCACATCAAATTCATCATGAAACAAGACTTGGTATTAAACGCCAGCAAAGCTAAACTATGTAAGGGTTAGACTGTCCTCATGTGGTGTGAAATGTTTATCTTGCAGCATACAGTAAGCTCTACTTGTGTTTCTTTTTAGTTGTTTAAGAATATAACAAATACAGGATACTATTCACTACGTTTTAGAATTTGTAATTGTTTTGATAGATTTACTTCTTCCTCTGTCTCTCATTCTTTTACCAGTCCATTCTCACTTTCCCTTTCTTTTTCTTTTTTAGTCTCAGAATTAAGGAAACGTTTTGAGAGTGTAAGCTCGAGTCAGAGTTGGGACATGAACAGGTGAGAAGTTAAATCATTCTCAAAGCATGCACAGCCAAAGTTCAGTTAATGCAGGTGTTCGGCAACAATAACAAAGTCACAAAATTGTCAGCACACTTTAATTTCCCTTTCACCACACGTTTCTTCACCAGAATTAAAGTAGCATACGTATACAAAAATACCACAATAACTGAATGTATAATAAATGTGTACACTATCATTTAAAAGTTTGAGGTCATTACGCTTTTTTTATTTTATCAAATACACATAGCCTTGGTGAGCAGCACTAAAAGCTTCCTTCAAAAACATTAAAAAATCTAACAGAATCTAAACTTCTGAATGGTACTGTATAAATATAACAAAAATATAAAATATTTGGAAGACTAACTAATGAACATTTAAGTATGTTTTTTTTTTTTTAATTAGCAAATTTTTTTTGGTTCACATTTTATTTTCAGGTCCAATTCTCGCTAACAAACCATTAACTACAACTTTTGCCTCAATAAATTCCTAATTTGCTGCCTATTAATAGTAAGGTAGTTTAGGTATTGGGTAGGATTAGGGATGTAGAATATGGTCATGTAGAATAAATGCTTTATAAGTGCTAATAAACAGCCAGTGTGTTAATAATAGGCATGCTAATAAGCAACTACTTAATAGTGAGAATTGGTCCTTATACTAAAGTGTTACAGTTTTTCCCCCATATTAAAGGGTTACTCCACCCCAAAATGAAAATTTTGTCATTAATAACTTACTCCCATGTCGTTCCAAACCCGTAAAAGCTTCGTTCGTCTTTGGAACACAATTTAAGATATTTTGGAAGAAAACCGGGAGGCTTGTGACTGTCCCATTGACTGTCAAGTAAATAACACTGTCAAGGCCCAGAAAAGTATGAAAGACATCGTCAAAATAGTCCATCTGATATCAGTGGTTCAATCTGAATGTGATGAAGTGACGAGAATACTTTTTGTATGCAAAGAAAATAAAAATGACGACTTTATTCAACAATTTGTCCCCTCCGCGTCTCATCCGCGTCTCCGTAGCGCCATTTTGGAGAACATCCGCTGGACGCAAACTGCGTGTGCTGTTCTGTGCATACGCCGTTTGCGTCCAGCGGATATTCTCTAAAATGGCGCTACGAATGAGACATTGTTGAATAAAGTCGTTAGTTTTGTTTTCTTTGTGTACAAAAATTATTCTTGTCGCTTCATAACGTTCAGATTGAACCACTGATGTCAGATGGACTATTTTGATGATGTCTTTCATACTTTTCTGGGCCTTGACAGTGTTAATTACTTGGCAGTCAATGGGACAGTCACAAGCCTCTCGGTTTTCTTCCAAAATATCCTAAATTGTGTTCCGAAGACGAACGAAGCTTTTACGGGTTTGGAACGACATGGGAGTAAGTTTATTAATGACAATTTTAATTTTGGGGTATAGTAACCCTTTAAGAATTATACTGTTTAATATGCCCTTGTACCACTCCTGTTTATAGGAAAGAGCGAATTGCAAGACGTCTGGAGGGAATCGATAGTGACGTTCTCCAAAATCTCCCAGGCTGTGACGGTCTAGTTACCAATCGACTGCTAGAGGAGGACACTCCGAGATATACCCGTGCAGCAGACACCTGTGACCCCTGTACAGGTGAGAAATGTGATTAATATTTTTATACTTTGAATCGTTCACTCACCTATAACATGAATGAGAAATAATGTGCATTAAACATCTATATTATAAGGTTGCATATCAGTAAAACAATGATAGGTTTGAGTTGATTAGAAAAGTTTAGGCAAGCAGATTCTGTATAAACTATGTATTATCTTTCTTTATCTCTCTCATTGTAGTTTCTCTTCAGCACTATGGCAAAAATGACCCAAACTTCCCAAATCCGCACAGTGCAGAGGTTCAGTCCAGAACCCAAACAGTCCAACCGGAGACTGTATACAGCACTGGCTCCGCTCTTGTGGCAGAGCTGGACTCTAAAGCCGAAAGGATCGCACGCTACAAGGCAGAACGGCGCCTTCAACTAGCAGAGCGCTACGGCATCTCTCTGGATCAGGAGTTAGAGACCGACTATACAGCTCGCTACTCCAAAACCTCCAGAGAGCCCGACGGCTCAGACCGACAACATAGGTCAAAGGTAGGAGGAGGAGATGGAGTGGAGCATAATGCTTACACCCCCAGCCATCATGTAGACAGGGCCAGCTCACACATTCACAGCGATCCAGAGTCCATCTCCGAGCGCGAGAGGATGATGAATCTAGAGAACCAGAGGAGGGCACAGGAGCGGGATAGATTGCATGGAGGTGCAGGGGTTGCACCTGACCTATCTGCATATATGGATGTATCAGGGTCTGCCAGGGTCCCAGGGAAGGAGCCAGGGGCGATGGGGGTTCCCAGCTCGCCTAATGCAGGCCGAAGGACCATGATGCCATCTTCAAAACAGGGAGCATCTCCTGGTGATCTGTTTATTGAGCAGCAGGCTCACAGCATCCTCCAAAGACACGGGTGAGTCTTCTCAGCATGGATAGATGTTTCTTTTTTTATCTTACAGTCATCTAGTAGTATCTTTATATATATCAGTGTCTTATTTTCCTTCACTTACTATTTCCTTTCTTGGAAAGAATGTTGGCTGGTATTCCCCTGAATCTGTCTTTCACAGGTATTTTCCCCAAAAGAAATCCGTCAATTTGCAGGATTTGGCTTGCGTACTGTTAGGAGTGTTTTAACAGCTCCCTAAAGATGGGTGGGCTCTGTTCAGTATGACACATTATCCATTACCATTGACCTTTACTGTCCTTTGGCATTTGTTTCTTTATGGCATTGGTCAGTGCTCTGTGTGACGCATTGGAATTAAAGTGCGTGCCAAATTAAGCAATAAAAGATTCCAGCAGAATTAAAATTCCCAACATCAAGCCAAGCCAAAAAATTACAAATGAATATGATAAAGAATGATATTCAGGAAATACCCAGAGTGCATTTATAATGTCAGTATAAAGTTTGATTGGTTAGTTAATGTGAACAAATGAGGACTTGGCCTTTAAAACCCTGTTCCCAGCAGGCCGAGCTCAATTTTCATAATTTATTTGAGGCCCTACTTTCTTTTCAGGAACCTAGTTTTTTTTCTTAAGGTTTCCCCCACCCTTTTTTTTTTTTTTTTTTTTTTTTTTTGAAGAAGAATTGTTTTTCCCCTCTCTCTAAGCATAAACACTAAACTGTTGAGTGGTTCACTCTTTTGGGCGTTTCTCAACTAATTTAGCTCCTGTAGCCAGTCAACAAACCAGTGGTCACTTCAGACTGATTCAGAAGGAGACACCCTCTCTCCGATCAACTGGCCTTCCAGGTACCATACATTTGGGATTTATGGGTGTGTTTGACACCCTTCACTTAACAGTGGTCCCGCCTAACCTCATGGCCCTATCTCAAACCATCTCTAGTCCTGTCCTATATATGTCCTTGCTGGTATGCGAGGTAAGAATGACTGTGACAGGAGTCTTGTGTTTTCTAGTGGTTTATTGGATTGTAGATTTTTTTAAATAACAATAATTAAACAAAATTTAGCTGAGTGTTATTTTGTGCTGGTACCTTGGCTGGTTTAGGCCTGTCATGGATACATAAATATGACACTAAAACCACCAGTAATGGCAGCAAGTTTGTTTTTTTCTTTTTTGCAAAGTGAGTGACATACTCGGTGTCAGCTTACATATTGTTAAAACAACAGTTGCGATATTAAGTCGTAGATGCTAAATATTGCACACCCCTACAAGGGACCAAACTTAGCCTGGAAGACTGGAACACAAAGTTGTAAATTATGTGACTGTTTCTTACTTAAGGGATCATAGTAGCCCTGGCTTTACAAAGGGGTAATAAGGGCTGGTTTAGTCTGTCAGGTTGTTAGGAACCAGCAAGGCAGAGGGCTCAGGGTGTGGTTTTGAGTTGGGCCTATCATTTCAGTAACAAAGTGGCCATCCTCGCACACATTTCTACCACCCATCCCATCCACGCTGTTAATGAGTGCTGTGGGTTTGAATTTGGCCAATGAACGTTTAGACCTCTTGCTGCAGTTTACTCTTAACTCTTGCTAATATACTTCAGGCACAGTCCAGTTACTTTGTGTGTGTGGTTTATCCCTATATGGCAGTTATTGTCCTCGTATTGTATTTCAGTACGTGGCTGAATCAAGTGACATGTTTGAGTTTTTGGTATTGTGGTGGAAGAGAAAATTGTTGAGCTGTGAGTCACCAAACTCGACAAGAATGTAAATGCAGATCATTTGGCCTGCATTAGCTCAATATTCCAAATGGAGAGTGTGATAACTTGATTAGTCATGCAAAACACCAGAGCCAAGTTTGCTGGGAATCATTTCACATGCAAATTGTGTTCCTGTTTTGCATCTTTTTTTTTTCCTTTCCCTGTTCTTTCATTCTCACTTTTTATTCTTTTAAGTTCTTCCAGAGACTATACTAGTTTAGTGTTTTATTTTACAATGTGGACATATTTCTCTTTTGCAATTCCTTGTCACTTAATGTCTGCTGACTTTAACAAACCCAATGTAGATAGAGATGTGTAGAGAAAAATGAAGAAGGATGGGCTCTCCACCTCTTCCTCTGAAGAATCTACAGAGTATTTGCACAATCATTACCTTCTAAAAAAAATATGGTTTCCTTTTGTTATAGTGATCAAGTCTGAGATGTAGATGATTTTTGCGTTAATGTTCAACTGCCATAAATTTGCATTTGAAGTCAACATGAAATTTTATTTTGGATATTTAAATACGTGATATTGGTCTTATTGTAAACACAGACTCTAAATTAATAAACCTCTGTGTTTATATTTGCATTTACATTTTTAAAAGCCTTTTTTTTTTTTTTTTTTTGTGAACCATATCTCTTGGCTACATTTTGAAAGAGATATTTTTCTAATTTAGCCTTGAAAATACAGTCTGCTTAGAGGAGGTTAAAAACAGTTCACATGACTCAACAATTATAGAGTGCAGTGCATGGTTTCACTTAAACAGGGGTCCAGAGGAGCTCAATGGAGTGCATGGTACCATATGTGAAACTCAAGTGTGAGTGTATAGATGGCAGCCGTCAAGCTCGCGTCAGGAGAAACAGCTTTTATCAGCTAGAGGAGTGTGGGATAGAACTCATAAAAGAGTGATGTGTAGAGGATGGCTGAATTGTTTGCTTAACTTCTGTTTTTAACAGTATTATGGCTCTGAGCTGATGGAAAGCAAGCATTAATGTAGGTGAACAGGTGGAGATGAAGAGATAGACGCACAAAGAGTGTAACCCTATATGAAACGGACATTTTTAAAAGGGTTATAGGAAGTTTTCTTTGTGATAAGTCTCTTCACTGGTAATGCACTGACTGCTAAAGCTTTTGGATGAGAGTCTTTTGCCTCCCCCTACTGAGAGCTTTGATTCTGCTGACCTAACATAAAGAACCAGTCATCACAAAATAAGCTAGTTCATCAGCAAACCTTTCTCATCCAGCATGTAATGAAATGCTGTGTAGTGTGAAATTAGCTGGTTGTTTAGATGTCCATAGCTATAAATGTATAAGATAATACGGTATATAAGGGAGAAACCGCCTTTTATGTATCAAAATGGTTTGAGCTTTTTCTACAGTTCACAGAAAAGCTTATTCAGAATTCTCAATGCAGAATCTCTTTTCAGTCATTTGTCATCTGAAGCAGGGGTTTTCAAACTGGGGTCTGTGGAAACCCAGGAGGTTCTAATGAAGTCGGGGGGGCATGGTTAATTTGGAAAAAGAAAATATTTGATTTAAACTTCATTGTTTCTCTTTAAATTTATTTATGCTACACTGCAGAT
This sequence comes from Schizothorax lantsangensis, assembly GCA_027422415.1. Classification (NCBI taxonomy): domain Eukaryota; kingdom Metazoa; phylum Chordata; class Actinopteri; order Cypriniformes; family Cyprinidae; genus Schizothorax; species Schizothorax lantsangensis. The sequence goes on from CM049860.1 coordinate 19,350,177, forward strand.
ATTTTCCATTTGCCAATTGTTTAAAGGGATAGTTCACCCAAAAATGAAAAAAATGACCCATGAAATTTTGTCATGTTCTCACCCTCATGTCGTCCCCATTGACTTAGTATTTCTTTCCCTACTATGAAAGCCAGTGGGGACCAACAACTGTTTGGTTCTTCTTTCTTTAATATATTTTCTTTTGTCATTGGAACGACACGAGGGTGAGAAGATAACACATTTTTCATTTTTGCGTGAACTATTCCTTTAATGGCTTTGTAATTTGGCATAGTATGAATAACACAAAATTGTATAAAATCTAATTTAATTTTGCAAACATGTTTTCTTAATTTTCACAGTTAGTGTTTTTCATGACAGTATAAATGGCTCATATATGAAAATATAGTTGCCTATAAACAGTTTGGGATTTTACGATCTGTTATCATAGTTAGAAAGCCTCTGATTCAATAGACTGACCTTTTGTTTATGATGTTTTGACTATAATCACTATTTTGAGATTGTTTCAGTATGTTCCAGTTGTTTCAAATATCACAGTTGTTTTGCAGCTCGATTTTTGTTACAGTAAGCGCAACATTTTTCACATGGTTCTCATTATTCCAACCACTGAAAACATCAACTTTGATACACACTATTAGTGTCTCAATGTTTTATATTTTATTCCAAACACTGTCAAAGTTGCTGTTTAACCACATTCTAATAAGCACAAACCATACTGAGTTACTTCTACTGGTTCTGTGGCTTGGGTTGTTTTGGTTGGATCAGAATTTCTTGCTTCCACTCACTTCCAGGGCCATGAAATGGCTCTGTTTTTTTTTTGTTTTTTTTTCTTCTTTTGCAGAGTCCGTTAATATCTCATTTAAGTCTAAGTAACCAACCCTTTTCTCTTCTTCTGAAGAATCCGAGTTAGAGAGAGACTGGTCCGTGACGAGCCGTTTCACAGGGGTCAAACAACAGAAGGAACTGCATACAACCAGTTTCCCCAATCATACCCTCGATATCACCCTCACAATCGGAACCTCCCTGATGCTCCAGCCAAACAGCGGCTGACCCACCCTGGACAAGAAGAACGCCATGACCTGGGGTGCCAGAGCTACTTCTCTATGGGCAGCGAATCCATTTCCAGGCATAAACTAGAGATTCAAGAAGTGCTTGAACCAGAGGGAAAACAGGATGTGAGGACAGTGGGGCTCATGCGGAGCAGGAAGGCAGTTTTACCTTCTGAAATTCGTCGGAAAGAACGGAGCACTGAAGACCCGTGCCAAGGATGTACCGACAACGTAGAGGTAAACCCAGGCATCACTCGGCACAGAAGGGAGGATATTGCAAATGACCCCAGAGGGCGCGGTGGAGGTCAGTCAAGACAGGAAGTTTACACAGAGCACGTGTCCCGACTTCAGGCCGCCGAGTCCATGCAAGCAAGAGCTCGAGAGGCCCATAGAAGGGCTGACGCTAGCTGCTACGCCCCAGTCCAGACCTCCAGTGGGAGATATATGCCAAAACCTCTGGATACTGGAAATGTCCAGCAGAATGCCATCCAGAACCCAATCAGAGAGCCTGCCCTTCAGGAGAAAGTGCCTAATGGCGATCACCTATCCCACGATGCAAGGGTTTCAGTTGCCCAACTCCGCCACACCTACCTGGAAAGTGTTGAGAGTCCCCAGAAAGCCGAACTGTAGGTGGTGGTACATTATCATTACGTGTCGACTTACTAACATTATCTAACATTGATGATTAACACGGTTAATCAATCTCATCTAATGTAACTGCTTGGAGAATTAAATGTTAGAAGAGACATTGTGATCTTACAGAGGAATCGCTCATTCAAAGTTGACCAGCAGTTTTAATGCTCTATTCTTTCAGCCATCATGCTGCTCAGCTTGTCTAGTGTGCACTTTGTCAGTAATAATTAACCATTTCTGCCTGTCTTTCATCTTACCTCGGCTTGGCAGCTTTGTATTTCTAGAGACAATGATGTGTGTGTTTATGCTAGTTGTGCTGACAAAATAATTCTTAACCACTTTTTATGTTTGTATGTTTTCGTTAGTTAGTTTAACCCACTATGAGGATGCTTAGATGAAATATTCATCCAGCATTAGCATTTTGCTTGTGCACCTGCCATTCTTCAATGCTGCCTTGTTTAGTCATTCTTTGTGACGTAATAGGGCAGAAGAGGTGCCTCCAGATACACATGCACCCTGGAGAAGGGAGAGAGTCAAAGAGCGCTCATCTCGTCGCCCTTTGCGGTATATATGTCCTACTGAGAATAGAAAGACATCTGAGAGGTTTAGAACACAGCCTATCACATCAACTGAGCGAGAACAGTCGGACCGGTAGGCATTTTGAGTAGTTTTATGCACGATATTGTAGAGTTGTCCTGGAGTGCAAATTTAAAATTACACTTGATGTGCAGAAAACTAAACCCAGACTGGTTTGAAATGTATTTTTTAATTTACCTTTTTTAACTGCACTGTATTTATGCGCTGATTACTTCGTTAGCTTTTGGCTCACTAAATTTTACTCCTTTAACACACTGTTTTTATGTGTGGTGGATTCTAATCCAAAGGTTTGGTCAGTGGTTTTAATGAAAGGCTCTTTTGTTGTCTTTTTTTTCTTCCTCTTCTATTTCTGTGGCATGTTGCGAAATCTATAATTCTGTCAAACGCTGTGGATTAAGCAGGCCTGCTTATGTTTTCTGCACTTTCCCACTAGCTGCTTTATGTATTTTCCTAATTCTCTTTTTCCTAAATATGCTGCTGCTTTTGTCTGCGTACACTATTGCAAGTCAGCTGGTTGACCTAATCATTTTAAAATCCAAAATGATTTGATGATTAATTGTTACCATTTTTTAAGACTTCAACTTTTGTTCTCTTTAGGTCTCATCTAAGCCCTGAACCACTGAGCCCTGAAGGTAAGTCTTTTTTTTTTTTTTTTTTTGCATACACAACACAATCTGTATTATCACTTAAGGTTTAATATAGCAGATCTTTCTATTGTGTCATTTTAAAATAGAAAGTCACTCTAGCCACCTTTAGTTGCTGTCTTGCAGTCTGACTTGTGTATACAAACTTTGTGATGGGGCAGGATGACACAATAACATTACAAAACTTTTGCATTAGTAATACAAACTGACATGCTGATAGTACATACAATTCTTGAAACAAATGTGTTGCTTAATATTTTTGTTGTAAACCATAATACATTTTAGTATTATTACACTTCTGCAAAGAACAGCATTTATTTGGGAAAATAAATCAGTCTAATGCATCCTTGCTGAATAAAAATGTGCTGAATTAATGCTGACCCTAACATTTTCAACAGTTAAAGTTCTACCTTGAGCAAGATGTAAGAATAAATAAATAGTATTTGATACTTTGACATTAAACTTTGGTTAATCTTTAAAACACAAATTAAGATATTTTTAATGAAACTTAATGACACATTAAGTTTTGGTTTCCTGAACTATCGGTGGAGGTATAGAAGTCTCTCTAGTTTCATTAAAAATAACCTAATTTGTATTTTGAAGATTAACCAAAATTCTATGGGTTTGAAGCAACATGAAGGTGAGTAAATGGTCACAGATTTTCATTTTTGGGTGGCATGTCCCTTTAAGTGTTGCATAAATCATGTCACACTTTATATTAGAGCAGATTTTAATATAAACGTTGCATTTGGTAGATGTACAGCATTTGTTTTCCCCTGCTGTGTCTTATTTAAGGTTAACCTTTGTGAAATCAGAGTAGAGAAGCAGAAATTTGCTTGTGTAATCTTTCTACCATGTGTTTAGCATTGTGTTTGTCCTCTGAAAGTCATGGGATTTCATGAAATAGTTCTCATGAAAAGGCTTCTGACTCATTCTTTTCTTCTCTTCCTGTGTTTTTCCAGTGGATGAAGAGAAGTTGGATGAGAGAGCAAAGCTGAGTGTAGCCGCCAAGCGCTCTCTTTTCAGGGTATGTGGTGCTTGAGTGTGTCTGTGCTTCTGTTCCAAACCCTGAAAGTGAGCTGCTTCTTTCTACTGTCTATAACGAGAGCATCCTAACCAAAGTCTTTTTAAGTGGCTTATTTGAAACACTCTGTGTTGGCCACAACCCTGCCAATGGTTATGCAGACCACACAAATATTGTCCCTTACATGAAGTGCACATAAGAATCGACCACAGCTCTGTTGATTCCAGTGGAGTCTGATGTTAGCATGTTGCTAAGCTAACTATTTGATGCTGTAATAAACACAACAAATGCATAACACACCAATATTGGGTGAAGTGCTGCATTTTAAATGAGATGGCACAATATTCAATTGTTACTTTTCAGTGCTGAATAAGATATGCCTCTCTATTGTCTTTGATATAGTCCAAAATAAGATATCGTTTGCTGCCTGTTGATAGAAACATGACATTGGTGACTAACAATGTTGCTTAAGCTTTCAGTTTTCTTGTTTTTGGAACAGAACTTGTCTGTCTGTCGTTGTACATGCTTATTAATTTGGCATTCCAAGAATTGTGTGAAGGACACACCTCAGTCCATTACCCCTCAACTCTCACATCATACAAACATGCACATTCCTCAAATATGACATTTGAAACTCCAGGAAATAACAAATTGTGACCAACACAATTTAGTGAGTCTAATAGAAACCTGAGTTAAAGGAAAAACATCTGATATCTTGAACAAGCTTGTAAAGTTCCTCAGTCAAATGCAGCATTTTAGTGTTTATGTTTTGATTTTGTTTGAAGTTATTGTGCAAAGCTTTCATATAAAGTCTTGCTGTTTCTTAGGAGCTTGAAAAGACTTCAGATGGTTCAGTTTTGAAGGCATGGAGCTGTAACCCTGCTGTTGAACGGAGGCTGAGGAGAGGTCAGGATCGCTCCCGCACTCAGCCCGTCACCTCGGAGGAAGTAGTCATTGCTGCTACGTAAGTTTTATAGTATGTGACTTGTTCAATAATTCAGGTTGAGGGCACAAAAAAAAACAAATGTTTACATTTGTTAGCTTCAACATTTACATCAACATGAATATTTAAAAGATTTGGCAAGATATAAACTACAGTTCAGTGGTGGGTCTGTAACATTTTTTTTTATGTTTTTGAAAGAAGTCTCTTATATTCACTATTTATTTGATAAAACATACAGTAAAAACAGCAATGTTGTGAAATATTATTACAATTTAATATTTAAAATTACTGGTTTCTATTTATTATATATTTTTTTTATGTTATTTATTCCAGTCCACTGCTCAATCATTCTAATATGCTGATCTCGTGCTCAAGAAACATTGTTTAAAACAGTTGTGCTGTTTAATATTATGGTGGAAATCGTGAAACTTTCTTTTCTTATTATTCTTTGATGAATAGAAAATTCAAAAGATCAGCATTTATTTTAAGTATAAATCTTTTGTAACAATATAAAAGTCTTTACTGTCACTTTTTGTCAATTTAAAATTGAATAAAATTTGTATCTTTTAAAAGAAAAAAGTTATAAAGACTCCAAACTGTAGTGTAAGCATCGTGTATCAGTCAACAAATGAATCGGTCGGAAAAAGCTTTATTGCCAAGTATGTTTGTTTTGGTGACAGAAGCTTACAGTACACAGAGACAGCAACAACACAGAGATAACAAAAGTAAAGATATGTGAATAAAATGCACAAATATTTATTTATAAATAAACAAAAATAGACAAACTCTATGTACAGGTGTGCTATAAATGGAATAGAATTGAATAGAATCGAATGGAATAGAATAGAATAGAAGTATATACACTGTTTTTTCCTTTAAATTCGATCCTTTCCTTTTCTCGTGTGGTGTATATGATCTGTTTTCTTCAGTTTCCTTCAGTTTTTTCCTGTGTCTCTGTTTCTTTCCTTCTGCTCTGTGTGGTTTAAAGTGTCCCTGGCCATTTGTCACAGTCCGTGACTGTACAAACCTCTGTAACGCGTGTCCCTAGTCCCACTCTAGTCAGCAGCTCTGTGACCAAATACAGGTACCCAGGACACATACAGACACTCCCATGAGCGTGTGTGTGTAACACAGGCATGGTCCACTCTTATCAATACTAATGTTTGTCACTGAGAACTTGCATGTTCACAGGTTTGTCTTTACAAAAATTTCTTTAGATTCATGCATAATGATGAAAGCATTCAACGATTGTACTGTGAAATATCATTACAATTTAAAATAATTGTTTCCTATTTTAATATATATTGTAAAATACAGTCTTCAGTGTCACATGATTCTTCAGAAATCATTTCAATGTACACATTTGGTTTTATTTACAACTTTGAAAAGTCAAATTAAGAACCAGCACCCTCTTGTGGTATGTTCAGGCCAATACAGAGCATTAGTTTACATTACTAGAATTAAGAGTGAGAATTTCAAAAGCACACCCACAAATTTCATGACTACAAATAAACTTATCGTGATCATCACTGACTTGTGTTGAGCTATACTATGTTATTAATGATCTGTAAGGTCATGAAATGGTAACAGTTGTTAAATGCATCTGAATTACTTGTGAAAGTATGACACATTTCTTGGAGGAATTTGAGTCATGTCGCTTGTTTCTTTGCTTCATCAGCAACATGTTCAGCATATAAACTGCATGACATGTTTATCTGCACATGCTACTATAATCTTAATATTAAGAAATATTTTATTTATTATTTGTCCTTGAACATGTTTAAAACAGACATTTATTCATTTGTGTGGATAAATTGACTGCTGAAAGAACAACACATCCAAAATGTTTCTTTGTGGTTACCTTTACAATTCTTTATTCATACTGTAACATGAATCACAATTGCTTGTATATTCTATGCATGCGTGTGTTTAATCCAAGTTTATGCAAGTAGTTATTTACACAAAATGTTGTAATTCTTTAGTATTATCATAATTATATATGATAAATACAGTCATGCAGCCCAACCTTACAGGTGATATAATGGAATTAATATGAAACACATTGAGCGTTCCTGAAATGTCTGGGGTTGATGTGCCCTACAGCTTGCAGGCATCATCTCAGCAGAGCACCATAGTGAGGGAACAGGCCAGAGAGGTTCGGCTGGCTCAGGAGGCAGTGGAGACAGATCGAGCTCGCCATGTATCTCCAGGGGAGGATGGCCAAGAGGAGCCAGACCTTTCCACGCTGAGTCTGGCAGAGAAGATGGCACTCTTCAACCGCTTGGCACAGCAGTCCAGCCACGGCCCTCGGGCCAGGGGAGACACTCGGTCACGTAGGAGTAATGCCCGCTACCAGACTCAGCCAATCACACTAGGAGAGGTTGAACAGGTATGTAACATTTCCGTCTCTTCAGTAAACAGACCATGCGTATTCATGACACATTTGGGAATTGTATCAGTTTAGTACATTACTCATCATGTAATTTAAATCATGAATCATGACTGGTCATTAAATTAAGCACATATGGGTGTGATCTTTGGGTGTGCACATGCTTTTGGCCATATAGTGTATGTCAGTTAAATACTGGAGGAGAAGAGAAAAGACTAAAACAATGAAGCTATAAAGCAAGTCAGACAGAAATCGTAGGTTAAGAAGTCGCTGGCTGATGAATTGCGTTCTCTGAGTAGGTACTTTTTTTGTTTTTATTACTTTGCAGCCTTTAAAAAGTATTTTCTGTAAAGCATTAATGCGTGTAGCATGAACACAATAAGGATTTTTTTCTTATCAACCGAAATGTTTAGGAGTATTGTTATTATATTTTTGCTCATATCGCCCACTCTTACCATGTACCCTGATTTAAGTTTGTTGGGCATATGTTGAAGTATTGCATCCACAGACATGTAATCAATCTTAGTTCAACAGACACATACGATTGAACATTTAAAGGGGTTTGTCTCTGATGCAGGATGATTCTGATTCTGAGATGTTTGACGAGGAATCGGAGTTCTCAGAGCTTCTGAGTGATCTGGAACATGTGAGGATACCCGAGTCCTCTAGAACCGTATGATATTTCATAGAAACCAAGGTTTTACTCAGCCTGCAGTAAAACCATTGTCCCGTGTCTTAGAAGCAGTTGTCCTAATGCTTCAGCATATACGTATGTCCCTATGTGCCAGTAGGCTGAATTCAGGCATTTCTTTTAAGCATCTTGCTTAGATGATCGTACAGCCCCAAAGAAGGCATGGAAGTAAATGCTTCTGTTTGTGAATGTAGTTCCAGATTGCTGGTAGATCAAGTACAGGCTTCGCAGTCTTTATGTGCTTTTGAAATGGAGCTGAGAAATGTTAACAGATATGATGTTTTGTCTGTTTATTGTGTTTTATGTATAAACATCATTAGTGCTGGGTTACTCTGCAAAGAAATTGGCTATAGTGTGTTTTGCTTTCTGTGATTTGATTCTGTGACGAAGCATGGACAAATACAGACTGGAATGTGTCTTGAGTCAAGAAAGAACTATTTCTAATCACTATGGGCTATAGTGAACTATTGGTATAGCCCGTTTTTAATCACTTTTTGGGCTTTCTCACATCTGGAGCTTTTGTTTTGGAACCTGGCATGTTTTCTCCCTTAGTTCGGTTCATTTAGGCATATATGAACACAGTAAATGTTCTGTTACTAAAATAAGCATTCTGACATCACCTGATCGTGTCTCGGCCCGATTGAAAACTCTGGGGTGGTTGTTTGTGGTGAGAAAGCAATCCGACCCAACAAACAAACCTGTTTCATAATGCATAATGTATTTAATGTTACTTAAAAAGATAAAGAGGCTCTTTGTTGTTTTCAGCTGCAATAAGACACTGCTGCTTTACAGTAACATTTCCCACATACTGCCCACCCCTATTCATTATTGTTATTTTCTATACTTGCTATTATATGAATATTTAAATTGTCACACTCCATGCATTGTGATCAAACAGTTCTCTAAGGAAAGTCGGTTGTGTTTCAGTTGTTGTCATTGAAGATGTTCTGTGTTGTTGCCTATGAAGACTCCCTAATGAATGAGTGGGAGGTTTTGAGTGTTTTTAGGATAAATGTGTCAGTGCTGAATGCTTACTTTAATTGGAAATCAATTATCTTATTCTGAATGTACACCGAAACTCTGCCTAAAGCCCTGCTGAAACAGTAGTGTTAAATCTAATTGATTGTGTCTGTGAGTCAGTGTGTCTGTTTCTGAGGGCATGGTGGGAACAGTCGGGTTCAGTATATAAAGGGCATGGCTTTGTGAATGGTTTTGTTATTGGCTGATTTGATGCTTGCCTTTCAGCTACAGGAAATGCACTAAGTCAGCCTCTGATTAGTCAGCATGATTGACGTGTGTCTGCTGATGAACTGTTGATGAATGTGCTGTTTCCTGCCCATGCTGACTCACTTTTTCTTCTCATCTCATCCCTCTCTCTTTGCTCAAATCTTTCTCTTTCTCATACCGTTCACTCTCAAATCTTCTATCCTTTCCTTTTCTGCTCAAACTCTTCATCCTTCTCTTTTATTGTCCTCTTGTAGCTGCAGCCTGCAGGTGGAGCTCGTTTTGCATCCACCTCTACCTCGGCCCTGAAATCTTCGACCGTTTCCACTGAACATGCTGGTGACATCCACCTGACCATGCCCAATGTATCTGGCCCTGCCTACTACGAGCAGACCCTCTCCCCACTTTGCCAACCTCAAACTGCTCATCAGAATCCAGATGTGTTCCCGGTGGCCCAAGGAGAAAAGCAGTTATTGAGCATTGGGAAGAGGAAGCTCCCCTCTCCAGAGAGCATGAAACAGACACCCCACGCTCAACCGGCCAGAGACTGGGAGGAGTATAAAGGGCACAATGAGGCTCTGGTGACCCCTCAAGACCCTTCAGAAACAGATGGAGAGCACAAGTCAAAGGCAGCCATATCAGGTAGAGAAATATAGGTGATGTGTTTGTTTTCTATGTGGCACATCTTCTCATACGTTTCTGTACTTCCAGGTATTGTTATTTAACTCTTTTCTTTTGTATTTTTTTTTAACCTGTTTTTCCTAGTTAATAATATGGCAAGATGCTCTCTGTAAGAGCAGTGCACATTTACTGATATATAGTTAGACGCATACAGTGAAACATGTACAAGTTGGTGACGCATCATCCAATACATTTTATTATTAGGGGAAATAGATGGATGCAGTTGTTTATTTAGTTGTAATTTAATTTTGTCTCACTGTTTGGGTAAGATGAGCCCCTAAATAGGACAGATAGCCCCCTGGGAGAGAAGTCAGGTCACAGCTGCCATTTGATATTTACTAAATATGCCAAATATATCTGATATCATTATAAATAATACTTCCAAGCAAACATTTAGTGGGGTCAGTAAGATCTTTCTATATATATCTATATTTATATATATATATATATATATACACAACCCCAAATCAGAAAAAGTTGGGACAGTATGGAAAACGCAAATAAAAAAAGAAAGTATTGATTTCTAAATTTTCTTTGACTTGTATTTCATTGCAGACAATATGAACACAAAATATTTCATGTTTTGTCTGGTCAACTTCATGTCATTTGTAAATATACATCCTTTCCTGTCATTCAGACCTGCAACACATTCCAAAAAAAGTTGGGACAGGAGCAATTTAGGGCTAGTAATGAGGTAAATTGGTTAATAATGATGTGATTTGAAACAGTTGATGTCAACAGGTGATTGTAATTATGATTTGGTACAAAAGCAGCATCCAAGAAAGGTCTAGTCCTTTAGGAGCAAAGATGGGCCGAGGATCGCCAGTTTGCCAACAAATACTTGAGAAAATTATTGAAATGTTTAAAAACAATGTTCCTCAAAGAAAGATAGGAAGAGATTTGGATATTTCACCTTCAACAGTGCATAACATAATTAAAAGATTCAAGGAATCTGGAGGAATTTCAGTGCGTAAAGGACAAGGGCGCAAGCCTAAGCTGAACAACCGTGATCTCCGATCCCTCAGGCGGCACTGCATCAAGAATCGTCATTCATCTATAAGCGATATCACCACATGGGCTCAGGACTACTTTGGCAAACCTTTGTCAAGTACCACAATACGTAGTTACATCCACAAATGCCAGTTAAAACTGTACTGTGCCAAAAGGAAGCCCTATGTTTCCACACAGTGGAAACGTGTACTGTGGTCAGATGAATCAGTATTTCAGGTATTTTTTGGGAGGAATGGATGCCGTGTGCTCCGGACCAAAGAAGAAAAGGATCATCCAGACTGTTACCAGCAACAAGTCCAAAAGCCAGGGTCTGTCATGGTATGGGGTTGTGTCCTTGGCAAAGGTAACTTGCACTTCTGTGATGGCACCATTAATGCTGAAAAGTACATAGAGATTTTGGAGCACAATATGCTGCCTTCAAGAAGACATCTTTTCCAGGGACGTCCATGCATATTTCAACAAGACAATGCAAAACCACATTCTGCACACATTACAAAGTCCTGGCTGCGGAGGAAGAGGGTACGGGTACTTGACTGACCTGCCTGCAGTCCCGTCCTGTCTCCAATAGAGAATGTGTGGCGCATTTTGAAGCGCAAAATGCGACAACGAAGACCCCGTACTGTTGCCCACCTTAAGACTTGTTTGCAGGAAGAATGGGACAAAATTACACCTGAAACACTTCATCACTTGGTGTCTTCAGTCCCTAAACGTCTTTTAAGTGTTGTGAAAAGGAATGGCAACATTACAAAGTGGTAAATGCTTTACTGTCCCAACTTTTTTTGGAATGTGTTGCAAGTCTGAATGACAGGAAAGGATGTATATTTACAAATTACATGAAGTTGACCAGACAAAACATGAAATATTTTGTGTTCATATTGTCTGCAATGAAATACAAGTCAAAGTAAATTTAGAAATCACTACTTTCTTTTTTTATTTGCGTTTTCCATACTGTCCCAACTTTTTCTGATTTATTAAGAGGTGCTTTAATCAAAGAAAGGCGAGTGTATGAAAGTATGACATTTCCAAAATGACATCTCTGAATTGTTTGTGTATTTTGTGATTTGATGATATGAAAGGAAGAGCAGAGCAGTGTATTTCTTTAAAAAGTGTCATTAATATTTTAAAATTAATTTAATTAAGGTCATTCAAATGGCATAAAACTGCCAAATCACAATCTTAAAAAAAAAGATGAGTTATATGGAATTACTAAATGCTAATTCCAATTAATTATCATTTACATTTTTATTTAAAATATTTAAAAATTTGCCCACTTAAACTTTTTGCATCTTATCCCAAGGTTCTAATTTGACTGTTCCATTTCAAAATGAAAAAAATAATGCATATTTCCATCTTAGACCTAAATTAATTGCTGTGCCCATGATGCACATCTTACTATCTTGCTCTACAATTCACACAGTCATGTACTGTCTGTTTTATCAAGGATGGCTTGTTATGATGGTTTCCTGCAGTGTCTGCTGTACATGTGTTCTGTGCTGATATCAGTGTGACTTTACAAAAAGATAGGTATGGATAGGATATGATGCGTGTCTGTTCTGTAGTCTTCCTGTTTTCTTGTCTGTCATTCAGGCTGGTGGTTTTAAACTTTTCCCCATTTGAAAAGACAGAAAGATGTCTGTCTAAGCCACATGGTTGCAGCATGAACAACAAAGCTTCCCTTTATGCTTAGAAACTGACACTCATTTCCTGTTACATATTCATCAGTTTTACTATGTGTGTATTCACATGCTCAAGTGAGAATTAACTCTTGACAGTGTGTGTGAGAGAGAGTTTGGCTGTTTGTATGTGTCTGTGCTGGCTCCGCCTGTCAGTGAGCTGTTATTGATTTGTATCACTGGGGCTGCTCTAACCCTTTCCTGTGTTTAACAGATCTTCCTGTGTACACAGCCGCAGTACGTGCAGCGGCAGCTGTATCGCAGGGCTCATCCTCTTTACTGAGCGGCTGTCTCGCACCACACACGCTCACAGAGTCTGCCGGACATCCCCTCGGAGGACAACAGAAGAGAAGACGAGCAGGAGACTGACTTTAAAACAGAGGAGGGAGACAAGCTCTCAGACATCATGTCTACCAGACAGATGTCCATCAAAGAGAGGTGAGTGTATGAAAGCATTAAATATCCAAAATCACATCTTTGAAGAGTTTGTGAAGTTTATGATGTGTTGATATGAAAAGAAGTCAGCAGAATGTCATATGTTAGTGTTTTCCCTTGCATAGGTAAATGTATACTTATAGATGTATATTGAAAACCGATATCTTTCTATCTCTGTATAAAGCAGGACATTGCTGGCATAGACTTTTCTGTGTGTGTGTTCCACTTTGACTATTTGGGGAAAGTGGGTTGCACTTGCACTGTGTGTCTTTTGAATATATGTCAGTTCAATCATTCTATTTAGAATGAGAACTGGGAGAAAAATTACGTTTGAAATGAAAACATCAGAAGCTCCAAGTCCTTACACAACATTTTTGACTCTAAACTAGGTCATTGTTGATAGTAATGATGCTGCGGTAATGTCTTCGTGCCATCTGACTGCCTCCTTGTGTTGTGGTCTGACAGGAAGCACACAGATGGAGGAGGACAGATATTAGAAAAAAAACTTACTGAGTGTAGCATATTCCAGTTCCGTGTAACACTATATTGTGTATAACTCTGTATAGATTGGTTTTAGTTTTGTAAGAGCTGTTCTACTGTGTCCGGTTTGAGATCAAAGTATTATGTAACCGATGAGCATCTGTCTGTTGCCATAGGAAGCAAGCTGACGCAAGCTAGTCAGATTGATTAATGACATAATGAAAACAACTCATCTGCATAAATACAAAATATGTAGCCACACTTGAAAAGAGTTCAGTGCATGTCAGTGAACTCTTTTCAAGTGTGGCTAAATACAAAATATGTAGCCACACTTGAAAAGAGTTCAGTGCATGTCAGTGAGCATGAAAAATGCCTATTTGTTGTCGATTTGTAACTTTTTTTTTTTTTTTTTTCACAGAATAATTTGCAATATAAATTTCGGTTTGTCATGCATGTTTAGTTACACAAAAAGTTTCAACACACCTAATTGTTCTTCAATATACCATTTTTTAAATATACATGAATATACATTTGGAAATTATGTAGAGACCCAAAAAATGTCACCGTAATCTGATATTTTAGCTCCTTTGACGTGGATGTCATTTGTCTAGATTACAGTACTGCGTTGGCTGAGGAATCCTTCTGGATTGCTTTTCAACAGTGTTGAAGGAGTTCCCAAACATGCTTGGCTCTTGTTATCTGCTTCACTATCTGGTCTTTCTCATCCATTAAATGTTTTTGTGAATAAATTTAAAAGTCTACACAATTATTAATTAGTAATTGCATCTACAAAATTAATTTCAAGCATTTAAAAGTGTATATAAGGGTTTTAGATCATTAAATCATTCTAGAATTCATAATGACACATGATTCTGTCTCTTGTAGGCTGGTTCTGTTGAAGAAGAGTGGAGAGGAAGACTGGAGGAACAGGATAAATAAGAAACAGGATGTGGTGAAGGTTGCTGTGTCTGAAAGACACGCCCAGCTATGGGAAGTGGAGCAGAGCTTCAAGAAGAAGGTAACCTCTGAACCTTGAACTGTCTCAGCTGACCGTACAGGTCATAGGTCATGGTGCGTTGTCTAATTTCATATACAGTGTGTATTCAACAGCTGTTGTGTTAGATTGATGAATATATATATATATATATATATATATATATATATATTGTAACATCTTGTATTATCAGCTCCGGTTGATGCAGAGCAAATATCATGCAATTGGTTGATTTTTGTGATTTAGTGGTTTAGTTTGCATTTGTCCAGCATTTCATCTTAGAATTGGCCTTTGTTCAGTTGAGTAACTCTAAACAGAGAAGGGTTAGTGCTATTTATTGTTTTCTTATCTTGTATCATTTCACTTTATTCTGTCCTTTCTGTTTGCATGGTTTTGTGGTGTGCATGGGTCACTTTTCAGTTGTTTTTCAACAATTTTATTTTATTTGCTTCTGTGTGAAACTCAAGAGTTGTAATCTGCACACAATCTCTATATCAGACAGGTTTGCTCAGAGCTAGCAATTTATTTACTTTTAAATAGTGTAGTCTGATTGT
Source organism: Schizothorax lantsangensis (assembly GCA_027422415.1). Lineage (NCBI taxonomy): Eukaryota > Metazoa > Chordata > Actinopteri > Cypriniformes > Cyprinidae > Schizothorax > Schizothorax lantsangensis. The sequence goes on from CM049860.1 coordinate 19,365,196, forward strand.
TAATTATGTTTAGAAATGATCAAATTAGAGGTATTTATGCACTCTTAAATAATTGTGACTGACATTTAAAAAAAAAAAAGGTTTTAATAGGGCTGGTAGAGGTCACGTGGTCATCATGAATGTGTACATCATTTTTATAGCAAAGAGTTCTGGATTATTTGTATGTTTGATACAGTATGTGTTCTTAACCTGCTTAATCTCTGTCTTTCTGCTAGTCCACTACTTTACTGCATGTTTTTTTTTTTTTATTATAATAAAACATTTCAAAACTTTGCATGCTTGATACTAATTCTCTAGAACGGTGGGGGATGTGGTGAGGTTTCACATGCCTTTCTCTGTTTGGATTTATTCTCCAGACTGTTTCAGTCACTTCACTGCAGGGTTTTGATATCTTCAGGTTGCTTAAATGCTATAATGTGATTTACTTATAACATCACTTTATCACAAAGTTCAGCATAGGAAATGAGCTATCATTAGAGCCAATACTCGGCTGAAGATCTGGCAGATCAGATTTAGCAATCACAATTTCTTTAAAAGATTACAAGATCTCCATTCCATCAGCATTAAAGTTGGCATGAAATTACAATTAATTTAATTTATTTTGACCGCGTACTTTTTAATTAAAATATCATAACTCGATCTTGTGGTGGTGATGTATGCAGATCTTCTCCAGTTATTCAGACTACTTAACCCTTCCCTTTCTCACAATAAACTGCAAGCTCTCATTCAGATCTGCCTCCATTCAATCAATTGTTTCACTCAGATTTATATGTCAATACGGGGAAAAAAATATTCAGTTGTATTCGTTTTCATTGCGACTTTAATACTTGTAGATCAGAATACGTTTATACAGTATTTAATGCTGATTTAAACAAATTAGTTAACTTCTAATATGAGTAGCATTTTAATAATATTGAGTTACTTTATTATTAGAATTAGTGCAGGTAGCATCTTCAGACTGCATAATGAACATGTTTATTCTTCACAGTAACCAGATTCAAGGTTAAGTTCAGTATCCAAGCTTTTAGTAGGCGATCATTTCTCCCCTGTTCATTTTACCCCTTTTTGTAGGATGATGGGATGATAATTGATGACTTTGCCGTGTCTGATCAACTTTGGGTAAGGCTGTTAGCCGTTAGCCTCTGTGCTAACAGGCTTAGCATGGGTATTGCCAGTGTACAAGGGTTGTGGTTTTGCTTTTGTGTTTAATCCTTGTAATCACGGTGACGTCAGTGTGCTGTCATGGTGTTTCGGATCTTGTCAACTCAGGATTACCCAGTTGCTTGTGGTGGTGATTTTATTTGCTTGTTCCCCTCACATTGCTACCATGGTGACGGTATGAGTTCTGTAATGTCAATTTATTTTCTATTATATTTTAACAGCCATTGTGGTGGCTTTGTCATTTTACCCAATGGTGACTTCACAGTTATGGTGTGGTATTAATTGCCTTGTTCAACCACTCTTACAGATAGGCTACAGACTTTCAAGTTAGCTTTAGTTATTTTACACACAGTGACAGCCTGATGAGCCTGTGAATTTGTGATTTATTTACAGTACTGTATCTGCCCACTTATTTCATTTGATTCCAGTACTTTCCATTAGGGTTTCTCTTGAAACTGCTTGATTGACAGCATAGTTTGGAGAACGATTTCAGCATCATTAGATTCAGGGTGGTTGTACAAGGCTGGTGATTGTGTGTTGTATTTTAGATTTGACTATAGCATTGTAGCAAATGACTTTGTCTTGTCTAGAGGTCATGTGGTTATTTAGGTGTGACATTTTGTCTAAGACCAGTGTCACCTGCCTGCTGTCTTTCCCTGGACTTCCTCTTCATTCCCTCATGTTTCGTCATGTGTCTCTTCATCTTTTGTCTTGCTTCCCCCCTCTGTCTTGTCTGTAGGATCCTGTCTTTTCCTCCTCCTTTTCGTGTGCCTCTGAACCACTGGATCAAATAGCAATCCTCCCCAAGGTGAGCAAAAACACCCAATGTAAACTATCCTCCTCATTCCGCCCTCTGATACTGACAGCCGCCCTCCTTGACCACTAATATTTTTCTTTTTTTTCCCCCCATTTTTACTTTTTTCACCATAGTAAATCCTTTTAAATTTATGATTAAAAAAACAGAGACCAGAAGTCCACCATACAAAATACAGGGACAGTGTTTCAGGGATGGAATTTCATTGCCTGTGTATTTTACCTGTGTTATACTTACATGTAACATAAAATAATGTACATAAATGGTAACAAAACAAAAAGAAGAAATATAATTAAATAAACAACATTCTGGGAACATCCTTTTACTTTTTTTTTTTATTATTATTATTTATAGGAGTACACACACTTTTTTTTCTTACAAGTAAACAATTCTAACTATTTCACTGAATATTTTATATTCTGTACAGTGTAACAATGCACAACATTATGTACTTATTTCATGATGTCTAAGAAATTTAATTCTTAATTTGATGAGCACTCGGTTCTTGTCTTCTTGACAGTTTCTTGTCTTCTAAGTAACTCTTAAACTCTTGATTTTTTTAAGTAACTTTATGTAATTTTTTATATACATTTCATATACTTCACTTAACGCTTAAACCTTTAGGCCTGTATATTAAAATCTTTCTACCATCTTCATTATCTTGACCAACTGATAGGATAACAGGTCAGCGGTGCAGTGAAGAATCACCTTCCTATGTCTATTAACAGGAGCCTTTTTAGTCTAGCATGCATCCTCTCACCTTTTATCCTTTCTTTCCATTCTTTTCTCATCCCTCTTACTTCCCATCTGTCTTCCTGCTCTTCCCTCCGTGTGAAGGCTACCCCCCTGCCCGTGCAGGTGGATGTGCGTCACCCCTGGAGACGGAAGGTGCCTCTCACCCCCAAACACACATCCACTATTCCTCCATAACACAACAATAAGACTTGTTGTAGTGTATGTAAACGTATGTATGTTAAGTGTTTTTGTGGTGTTGTATTTGGTGTCTTTTTAGGCGTCAATAACTAGCTAGTTTGACTACATATAAATATTCAGTTATATAGATGCTTTCGATTTGGTTCGTTTCCAGGTTAATGTTAGGAAAATGGTGGCTAAAAAAGTTATTTTCACAGTTTTATTTGAGTTTTTTTTTCTTGGCTAAATATTTTATGAGATGTTGTTTCTCTCACTACTTTTACAATCATAATGTTTATCAACTAAGCATCACTTTTAGATTAAAATGATTAAAGTTAATTTCAAGTTTCAGCCTGACATTGATGTAAATGCTTCATTTTTTCTCATTTGTCATCTCAGAGGATGGGAAATGAGGTGGTGGAGAGTCAGCAGATTGAGATGTCTATTCAGGAACGCAAGCAGCTCATCACCGCACAAGAGGATGCCTGGAAGGTCAAAGGTTACAAAGCATTCAATGACTCCACTCAGTTTACAGTGGCTGGACGTATGGTTAAAAAAGGTGAAAAATACACATTGCTTCACAGCAGGGACACAAATTGAGACTTTTTAATGTCATTTCGTACTAGGTGGACATATAGTTTTAATGCATATAGTTTTGCTTTGTAACAGTGTGAAACTTTCTCCTCTGTTTTCTTTCTCCCAGGTCTGGCAGCCCCCTCTGTGCTCACAAATCCAGTGCTGTCCCCTCTGTCTTCTAAAAACAAGAATGCCTCCCATACCATCTCAAAGCCACATGAAGGTGAGAAGCCATACTGTACTCATATTCAAGTCCAGCTTGTATCATTTCCTGGTCCCTCTACCCTTTTTTCCAATTGTATTTTCTGTTCTCTTTCTACTATGTCATATATTTTTTTTATATTTATATGTCATATATGCATGCATATAGTTATATCACTGCTGTATTTTCTTAAGCAGAGATAGAAGTCAGACAGGACATGAAGCTGGAGTCAGACAAGAAGCTGGAAAAGTTGGAGTCATTCCTTGGTCGGCTCAATAGTAAAGGTGAGTGTGAAAAGAAAATATGTAATGAACTTTAGAGATGTTACATTTTCTCCTATATCAACTTTATTCAGTTTATTCTTAATGTTTTTATACATTTCTTAGTTTCAGGACTTCAAGATGCCACGATTGCAGTCACAGAGAAGTCTGTTAAAGAGGTCATGACCGTAGATGATGAGATCTTCAATAAGTTTTATCGACACACAGAGGATATGGCCAAGATCACTAGCAGGGTGGAAATCAATGACGATTTTGATGCCATTTTTGGAGTGCAGTCGCCCAGGTAAAGCCAAAAAAAATAGTGTAGCAATTGTGGTGCTATGAGTGGATGCTGGAGTCATCACTGTACAAACAGCCATATTTTTGTTTTAGAACATATTTTTTTATTTGCAGCTTGACAAATAATTTTTTATTTTTTATTTTTTAGGTTGACTTCAGACATGGTGCAGCACAAGCGTGCAGTACGGCCAACCAGAAACGTTCAGTCATCCAAAAACCCCCTGAAAATGCTGGCCGTTCGGGAGGACATCAGACATGAGTACACCGAACAGAGACTGAATATTGGCCTTCTGGAGAGCAAGAGGATGAAACAGGAAAAGAGTGAGTAATTGAAGAAGGGTGTAGAATTGGACTACTCAGTTTTTAGGAACCCATTTCTTTTAAATATGCACATTTATATAATCAATATCACACGAGTAGACGTGAGCTATGGCTGTATATCGGCACGGCTGTGATGCAGGCCGAGTGCCGTAGGTAATCACAGTGTGCCGATATACAGCCATATCTCATGTCTACGAGTGTGATATTGCGTTTATACAACAGTTCGACAGCATGAAATGTGTAAATGCATAAAAACTAACAACGGAGTGTCTTTAAAGCCCTCTTTTGTGCAGAACTACTTCCTTCCACCACGGATTCAAATCTAAAGTTGACAGTTTAACAGCTGAGCCCAAGCCTCCGTTACTAATTCCAAAACGTCACTTTAGAACTAGTAATGAAGGAACGTTGAGTTGCTTCCTTAAAAGCATATTGTATTACGGTATTAAAAGTGGTGTATTATGTATAGTAGAGTTTTATGAGAGACAGATTGACTGAGTGATTGTGATTACCTGCATCTGATACAGCATTTATTCTTCAGATCAATCTCATATTCACAATTAGTATGAATGTCCGATTGGCTCGTACTATCCTTTCATATGTTAAAGGTGATTTCTGATGACAGAGCAGCTCGGTGCATTTGTTGGCTGCATACAAGCTTTTTGAAAGAAAAAATAACTTCCTTGCTCAAAACTGTGCTTTAGTATTTTTTAATTTAAAAGTCTTTACTGCTGACTCGTGAAAAGTCTCTTGTCGCCATCTAATGGTGGAACAATGTAACTAAAATCACCATCACGAACACACAGACACACCGTTTCCTAATACTAAATGCTACTGTTATTTATATAAAATATTATTTATTGAATAATACATTTTAATAAACAAAAACAACAGCCATCATAAAAGTTGCAAGGCAATTCGGTCAAAAGTACAAAGGCAGCGCTCTGATATACAGCATTGAAGTTACATAAACATGATGAGATTTTGCCAAAACTATTTGCTCTGGAACAAATTAATAGCTTAATGAGACCAAAGACAACCGTTAGATTTGCCCAAAACGAAATATATCTCATTTTTAGCCAGAGCCAGCTGTAAATTCCAGAAGATCTGGTCGAGGTGAGGCGCTCTCTCCGCGGGTTTATGAGCGCTGAACGACCGCTGATGCCCTGGAGCTTACATCTCCAAAACGTCGAAGCAAATTTTTAAATAGACGTTATCTTTATTAACAAACCACATATTTGAAGTCCAAACAAGTACATTCTCACCGAAAATGCTCTTAAAAACTACACTCTGTGACACGAAACAATATTATTTTTAAAATTATAGTGGATTTGGGTGTCCGCCATGACACTCGCTGTGAGAAATACGGCTACTTCGGCAAGCAGAGTGGTACAAATGGTGAAACGTCTGTTGGAGTTCTGTTGGACTCTAATATCGACACTCTTACCAGCCAATCAGATTCGAGGACCAGAAAGAACTGTTGTATAAAATTAGTTATAGTGTTGGAATTTCACTCAGCCAGTGTGTGTGTGTGACAACCAGAATTTTTTTTAACTAGACATCTATTTCTACAATAAAAAAAATTCTGCTCAAGGATTTAGGTGATTCAGTGAATCTTTTTTGTTGGATCTCTTGCCACCAAACTAACACAAACCGTTCCAAATGTAAGAGCGAAGATAGTGTAGCGCAATACAATGAAACACTGTTTTGAGTTACTTTCTTTTAAAAGTTAAGAGTTCATGCTCTTGCTGTCTCTCTGTTCTTTTCCTGTCTTTCTTAGTGAATAAGAACAGCGGTTTCTCTGAGGTTGCTCTTGCTGGATTGGCCAGTAAGGAAAACTTCAACAGTGTGAGTCTGCGAAGTGTGAATGCATCTGAGCAGAGTTCCAACAACAGTGCCATGCCCTATAAAAAACTCATGCTCATTCAGGTCAAAGGTGAGTGTTTGTGATTAACAAAATTTCAGCTCAGTGACTGGGTGGAGGGCTCCTTTTACAGATGGCTCTGCTGATCAGCATCATCCATTCTGACCTTGTTTGGGCACAGCTTTATTCACAACAATGTTTCATGTAAAGATGAATGGTCTCTGATTAGCAGCTAGCCATATAGAGTATGCTGTATCTGTGTGTTTCTGTTGAGACAGCACTTATTTGGCAGTGAGACAGCCATGAAAGATACTGTTTACTTAAATGTAGGAGGGAGAAGCCATCTTGCATGAGACCTGCTGCTTTTGTTATGGGGACAGCTGTTGTAGGATGTAGAAGGGCTTTGGATACCAATTCCTCATAAGGCATCCCTCTCAATCTAAACCTATGTGCATGTTCCCAAAACAACATTCTATCCTTAAGAGAAAGAAACCAGATAGGCTTAATGAAGAGAACAACACATGAGCAGTTCATCAACAACATATTATGGCCAACTGCAGTAATGTTCTGTTTTGAGGGAAGTTTGTTGATTTTAACTGTTTTCAGTGCACATTTTATGAAAGTAAAATATAACATTTCATAGCAATATATCATAACTTGGGTGTCTTCTGAGTTTAAAATTCAACCAAGATAAAGCTGTGCAGTCCAAGCAAATCACTTGGTGTGTTTGCACCTGACATCAGGGGGTTCAGCATATGACTCACATTGATAGTGTCCCAATTTCTCTGTGCATTTTAATCAGGTCGACGGCATGTCCAGACCAGACTGGTTGAGCCCAGAGCTTCCTCCTTGAACAGTGGTGACTGCTTCCTTTTGATCACACCTCATTATTGCTTCATCTGGATTGGAGAATTTGCAAATGTTATTGAGAAGGCCAAAGTGAGTGTGTCCTGATATGTACCAACAAATACACATCACGCTTTTGCATTGTTTAATATCCAGCTGTTAGCAGTGTTATTGTTAATTAAAACTAATAAAATTGAAGCTTAAATAAAATATATAAATATATATTAAATTGAAATTCTTAAACTCTTTTATTTCAGTTAGTGGTCAAGGTAACATTTCAGTTTTTAAGTTGGGAAAAAAACTAATAAAATGACAAAAACAACAAAATTAAAATGTAAACGAAAATTGAAAACAAAAGCTAATTCAGAATTTTAATAAACACTGTAATAGTATATAAATAATACTAAAATAACGCTGGCTTTTTATTGCAAAATTAGCCACCCATATAAAAAAAAATATTTTGGTTCTAAGGATTTGTTACAATTAAATCTGTCATATCCTGTACCTAGCCGTGGTGTTTTCAGTACTATTCATATGTTGGTGAGTCCCCCACGTGCAGAAAGTAAACAGAATTAACCACAAAGGAAATGTCATATTGTTGTACAGGAAGCAGGAGGTGAATTGTAAAAGCTCCTGTGCCTCTCTTACAGCTTTCTATTATTGTTCAATCCAGACTGCAGGTCATTGAACTCTGAGTTTGACCTACATCTCACCAGTGATGAAATGGTCATTGTCTTAAACTGATGGAAAAGTTTTTTTAGGGGTTCAAGCGCATAGCGCTGAAATCCTATTGTAATTGTTAAAATGGCTTGATGGTGATGCTACAGCGATCAAAAGTACGAAATCGCTCATAATGTCTTATGTCTCATGTCTTATATCACTGGAATCCTTGGCTCACAACAGACAAAACACATGTCTCGGATTTTCGGGTATTTTGAGTTTTTTGAAAAAACTACTTTTGCAAACTAGTCCTAGGTTTTTCACCCGATCAGAACCAAACCAGTGCAGAAAGATTCTCTGGAGAGTGAATATCAATAATTATCAAAAAAAGTTGAACTTTTGACTCCCCATCACAACGTGATGCAAAAACGTTTGCATGGCGCGGAGCTGCTTTTACTAAAATGCCAAAAGGGCCACAAGTGTCTACGAGGACATTCATGTATCTCAAAAACATGGCTGCCATTGGCCGATGAATTTTGAGCATCTACTAGCCAAGGTTAACTAGTCCTAGTTTTTTCACTCAACCTCGGTATAAGCACTACAGCACGATTCTCTCTGGACTCTCTACATTAATAATTGTAAATAAAAAAAAATCAACTTTACCCTTGGGTTGCTATAATGGTTCGTTTAGAAATGAGGCATGTCCAAATATACCCAAAAGCCTATAATTTCTAAATGAAAACTTCACCAAACTACGTGAGCACATGCGGCAGACGATTCTAAACAAGCATGCAAAGTTTTATGGAGATCAGACTTATAGGTGGTGCTATAACAGCTACAAATGTTAAAGGGGGCATAACACACAGTTTCACCCAATCTCATGTTAATCTTGAGTACCTATAGAGTAGTACTGCATCCTTCATATCTCCAAAAAGTCTTTAGTTTTATCATATTTATAAAAGAAAGATACAGTTCTACGATTCTTTCCGAAAAAAGCCGAGCTCCTGGAGGCGCGCCGTGGGCGGAGCTAAAGAGTGACGAGCACTTGAGTGCCAATCTCCAACAAAACAGAGACATTTGATGTCGTTTCACTTACCGTCTGCAGTTCTGAATCATGACCGGGATCTTTTATAGCTGGGACTGCTCCATCTTTCAGTATCAAATGATGTGCAAATCCAGCGTCGAACTAGGCCTTGTTTATAAAACGTTTGTCAACAAACACACTTGAGAAACCCCGTTGCTGCCCCGGAAAAACAAACTGCATCCACTGTTTACGTAACGCTGGGTTCATCGGGAAGCTGAACAAGGTTATCTTTCCCTCACAATCAAAAACACACTTCTTCAGAGACATTCTTCCCGAGCGAGTCCTGTGCAGTGCAGCCGAATCAAGCACGTTGATGGGCGCGCTCTCCCTCTCGCTCTGGTCGATGTGTGCACGGGCGCGTTCTTCTGGGAGAAATGCCCATATAAGGAGTTCCACCGTCGTTTACGTCAGGAAGAGCCACGATCGAAAAAAACTCTCCGAAACTTGTACGAACCCGGAAGTGAGATTTTTGGCACAGAAATACTGTTATACATCCAAATTGTTTTTTGAAACTTTGCCCATGCTTAGCATGAGAATACAACACTTTAACAGTGTAAACAACTCTGAATGCATGAAGCAGCATTGCACCTCCCCTTTAATGAACATCATTCTATGGTAAATTACCTGTAATTGACAAAAATGCTCTTTTTAATCATTGATTTAACTGGCTACAGGCTTGTTAAATAATAGTCTCTTTCCATGTGTTAAAGTGCTTGAACCCTGGTAATTGATGCTTGCAGCTATATATACAACCCCAAATCAGAAAAAGTTGGGACAGTATGGAAAACGCAAATAAAAAAAGAATGTAGTGATTTCTAAATTTACTTTGACTTGTATTTCATTGCAGACAATATGAACACAAAATATTTCATGTTTTGTCTGGTCAACTTCATGTCATTTGTAAATATACATCCTTTCCTGTCATTCAGACCTGCAACACATTCCAAAAAAAGTTGGGACAGGAGCAATTTAGGGCTAGTAATGAGGTAAATTGGTTAAATAATGATGTGATTTGAAACAGTTGATGTCAACAGGTGATTGTAATTATGATTTGGTACAAAAGCAGCATCCAAGAAAGGTCTAGTCCTTTAGGAGCAAAGATGGGCCGAGGATCGCCAGTTTGCCAACAAATACGTGAGAAAATTATTGAAATGTTTAAAAACAATGTTCCTCAAAGAAAGTTGGGAAGAGATTTGGATATTTCACCTTCAAAAGTGCATAACATAATTAAAAGATTCAAGGAATCTGGAGGAATTTCAGTGCGTAAAGGACAAGGGCGCAAGCCTAAGCTGAACAACCGTGATCTCCGATCCCTCAGGAGGCACTGCATCAAGAATCGTCATTCATCTATAAGTGATATCACCACATGGGCTCAGGACTACTTTGGCAAACCTTTGTCAAGTACCACAATACGTAGTTACATCCACAAATGCCAGTTAAAACTGTACTGTGCCAAAAGGAAGCCCTATGTTAACAGTGTCCAGAAGCGCCGTCGACTTCTCTGGGCTCGGAGGCATCTGGGATGGACCATCACACAGTGGAAACGTGTACCGTGGTCAGATGAATCAGTATTTCAGGTATTTTTTGGGAGGAATGGACGCCGTGTGCTCCGGACCAAAGAAGAAAAGGATCATCCAGACTGTTACCAGCAACAAGTCCAAAAGCCAGGGTCTGTCATGGTATGGGGTTGTGTCAGTGCCCTTGGCAAAGGTAACTTGCACTTCTGTGATGGCACCATTAATGCTGAAAAGTACATAGAGATTTTGGAGCACAATATGCTGCCTTCAAGAAGACATCTTTTCCAGGGACGTCCATGCATATTTCAACAAGACAATGCAAAACCACATTCTGCACACATTACAAAGTCCTGGCTGCGGAGGAAGAGGGTACGGGTACTTGACTGGCCTGCCTGCAGTCCCGACCTGTCTCCAATAAGAATGTGTGGCGCATTTTGAAGCACAAAATGCGACAACGAAGACCCCGTACTGTTGCCCACCTTAAGACTTGTTTGCAGGAAGAATGGGACAAAATTACACCTGAAACACTTCATCACTTGGTGTCTTCAGTCCCTAAACGTCTTTTAAGTGTTGTGAAAAGGAATGGCAACATTACAAAGTGGTAAATGCTTTACTGTCCCAACTTTTTTTGGAATGTGTTGCAGGTCTGAATGACAGGAAAGGATGTATATTTACAAATGACATGAAGTTGACCAGACAAAACATGAAATATTTTGTGTTCATATTGTCTGCAATGAAATACAAGTCAAAGTAAATTTAGGAATCACTACTTTCTTTTTTTATTTGCATTTTCCATACTGTCCCAACTTTTTCTGATTCGGGGTTGTATGTGTATATATATATATATATATATATATATATATATATATATTTATGAATAATTGAGCATGTGTGTATTTCTATATTATATTATATTATATTATATTATATTCAATCATACAGGCCGCAGAGTTAGCTACGTTCATTCAGACCAAGCATGACCTGGGATGCAGAGCCTCGTATGTGCAGACCATTGAGGAAGGTGCCAACACTCACACTCATGCTGCCAAAGAGTTTTGGAAGATTCTTGGTGGCCAAGCCAGTTATCAAGGTAAACTAATCTGTAATTCCTTCTGCTGAAGGAGGAGTGTTTGAACATCTGTTTTTTGTACACAAGCATAATATGCAGATGTTAGAGCAGTTTACCACTTTACTTACCACAGTCCCTGTTAATATGGCCCTCTCTACCCTACAGCCGCTGGCACTCCAGAAGAAGATGAGTTCTATGAGAGTGCCGTCGTAGAAACCAACTGTATCTACAGCCTCATGGAGGATAAACTTGTTCCTGAAGATGACTACTGGGGTCGAGTTCCTCGCTGCTCCATGCTTAACCCTAAACAAGTACTTGAAAATACAACATATTTAATATTAGGGATGGTTTGATGAAATTAAATAATATTTGTTATTTAAACTAGAAATATACAGTATTTTATTCATATTATAAGCTACAGTCTACACGTTTGCATGCTTGAAGTTGAAAAAAAATTATTGAATTGATTTTAGGGTGTATGGTCATATTTGGTACGATTATCATCTTTAAATATTAGCCTACTCAGACCAATACCTGACATTTAAATTAAAATAAATTAAATTCAGTTCAATTTTGAATATATTGTACATCTGCTAAACACTCTATTATATAATATGAACTAAAGTAAAGCAAATTCAAGTTTAAACCAACTTTTTATTCTTGTTTGACATCTAGGTGCTGGTGTTGGATTTTGGTAGCGAGGTCTACGTATGGCATGGTAAGGAGGTGACGCTGGCACAGAGAAAAGTGGCTTTTCAGCTGGCAAAGCACTTGTGGAATGGCACCTTTGACTACACCAACTGTGATATTAATCCTCTGGACCCTGGAGAGTGCAATGCACTTATACCCAGGTACAAATTGCAGCAGAGTTTGTTTGGCTGTGCTAATGTGTACTGTTCCATCATAGATCAAGTTTTGGCACTTGTGACCTTTTAAAGCTCATTCACACAGGCCTTTCAGGTCAAAATTGTGCTACTGTTGCTTAACATACTACACCTGTCAAAACAGTAGCTTAGTATCTCAGTGTTCATAAACTGCCAGCAGAATTTCTGAGACCTGATGCATCTCTCCTAAAATAAAGAAGTGCTTTGTTCACATCTCATGCTTTTATTTTGTTATATTCTTATGAAGTTATATAGAGAAGTTATATACAGGTTTGTATAAAATCTTTATGAAATTAAAAGAATGATTGTCTCTTCTGAATCTGTTATTCATAGGAAAGGCCAGGGACGACCAGACTGGGCTGTGTTTGGCAGGTTAACTCAGCACAATGAGACTATTCTTTTTAAAGAGAAGTTTTTGGACTGGACTGACTCCAAGAAATCCACTAAGAAGAATGGTTACTCGCATGTTGTTGAAAACAAGGTAGACTCACCCAAAATACTTTAATACTTCAGAATATATTTAAAATGTTCCAAAACTTCAAATAAAATTGGTTTGTTAATTTCTTTAGGAGCACCGGGGTGGGGAATGTCGGCCATACGATGCGTCACTGATGTTGACGACAGTACGGATGCCAGTCAAGACCGTTCTGGATGGGGTCGATGTCGGACGAGGTTATGGATTGGTGGAAGGCGACGAGGGGCGTAAATTTGAGATCAGCACGTTATCTGTTGATGTCTGGCACATTCTAGAGTTTGACTACAGGTAGGATGGATCATTTATTTGATAAGCCTATTAAATTAATAGGGTTTCATATACAAACACTCTCTCTTGCTTTTTCTAGTCGTCTACCCAAACAGAGCATTGGTCAGTTCCATGAAGGAGACACATATGTGGTAAAATGGAAGTACATGATCAGTACAGCAGGTGAGTTGTATGTTGGAGGCGTGCATTGTAATGTTGTTTTTGTCAACTAAAATATAAAAATAAAAGGTTTCAGTAATTGAAATAAAATATACATTTAAGATAGAAAACTTAAATGGGTGCTCTGGGAACTAACTAAAAGATGTTTAAGCACTAAAATTGCTAAAACTGGGGAAAAAATTTAACTAAATGAAAAAAAAAAAAAAAAAAGCACTGGATTCTTTACTTGCACCTTTTTAATATTTAATGTTAATTTAATTTAAACCTCTCCATGACCTGATATCATTCTCACTGTGTCCCCACCATACAGTCCATCTATAATCAACTGCTCTCATATGTTAATTTTGTGAAACCACAAGATATAGTGTTCCTGAAAATGTTGTTTGACCATGATCCAAAACTCTCTGCTTTTTTGCACAGTTGGCAAGAGACTGCATTCAGAACGGATCATCGGTCCAGGGAAGGAGAAATGTTGTTATTTCTTCTGGCAGGGTCGCAACTCCACTGTGAATGAAAAGGGAACCTCAGCACTGATGACTGTAGAGCTGGATGAGGAGAGGGGTGCTCAGGTATTCACTATGGATCATTTTTAGGATGTTCTTAAGCCTTTTCTGCACTGCTGGTTAAAAGTTTGGAGTCTGTAAGATTTTTTTTATGTTTTCGAAGAAGTCTCTTATGCTCACTAAAGCTATATTTATTTGAATAAAAAATACAGTGAAACGGTAATATTGCAATAACTGTTTTCTATTTAAATATATTTTAAGTTGTAATTTTTTTCTGTGATTGCAAAACTGAATTTTCACAATGATCATTCGAGAATTATTCTAATATGCTGGTTTGATTTTGAAGGAACATTTGTTATTGTTATCAATGTTATAAGAAGTATAAACACTTAATATTTTTGACATGGTTTTTCAATATAACAGCAGTTTTTTTTAAATGGACATCTTTTGTAAAAAGTCTTTTTAAGATGATGCTTGTTATGCAGGTCCAGGTACAGCAGGGAAAGGAGCCTCCTTGTTTCTTACAGTGCTTCAATGGAGGAATGATTGTTCATGCTGGAAAGAGAGAAGAGGAAGAAGAAAATGCACAAAGTAATCTTTTTTGCTAGCTTTACCACACACTGTTTATTTTACATCTTGAAAATCATATTTTGAACAGATTACTTCTTATGGACTTGACTCGATTTCCCTTATTTTTACAGATGACTGGTGCTTATACTGTGTGAGAGGAGAGAAACCCATAGAGGGCCATCTGCTAGAGGTCGTGTGCCACTGCAGCAGCTTACGGTCTCGCACCTCTATGATCCTCCTGAACATCCCAAAAGCCAGCATGTACCTGTGGCATGGCTGCAAAGCACAGATGCACACACGTGATGTCGGTCGCACCACTGCCAACAAAATCAAAGAGCAGTAAGTCAACTCACACGCAAACAAACCAATAGCACTTCACTTCGAAAAGGTTGCAGACCCCTGACGTAGATTTTCTGGTCTCCAGGTGTCCTCTGGAGGCGGGGCTTCACAGCAGCAGTAAGGTGTCCATCCAGGAGTGTGATGAGGGAGCTGAACCACAGGGCTTCTGGGAGGCCTTGGGAAGAAGAGATCGAAAGGCGTATGACTGCATGCTGCAGGGTGAGCAGAGAAGCGTGCGTCTGTGTGTTTGCATGCTGACGTGCAGGTGATTTACAGCATTCCTGCGGGTCCTTAAGAAGTCTTAAATTCAGTATGATCAATTTAAGGTCATAGAAAGTCTTAAATATATTGAATAGTACAACAAAGGTTTTTAGAAACTGTTCCCCAAAAATGAAAATTCTGTCATGATTTGCCCACCCTCAAATTGGAACTATTCACTATTCTTTTAATTATCATTTTAAGAGATCTTTCGTTTGGAGACAGGAAAGCAGGAATCGTGATAACAGCCTAATGTGATTTAGGCTGTGTGTGAGTACTAAATGTGAGTGCTGCACATTTCAAAATAAAAACGCAGTGCTGTTGTGCATTTCACAGGCTTATGGTTTCAGAGGAGTTCACAATCAGTGAATACTGCATTGCTTGTAATCTAAATGTTTACTTTATAGTGTTTGTTTTTAATATGTTGTAGATGTAGATATTGCATTTTTTTAAAAATGAGCAGCTGTTAGTAGTGATGCATATGCATTTCAAAAACTTAACTTCAAAAGGTCTAGCATTATGCAGATTTTTTTCCCTGGATATTATTGGTATATTGGTTACACAATAAACTGTATCCAACATTTAGTTAAATGTAAACTCTTACTTTCTGGGCCACCCTATGACAGGAGGATGAAAATTAACATCACATTCAATATTATAGATTTTTTATTTTTATCAGCACAGCCTGTTAATTGTCTTTCTTTAAACACATTATTAGCAAGATCCAGCATTGATCAACTTCTAATTCGAATGTACTGATATATTAGTACATAAAACAAATTTAATACATACAGTGTACTGTATATATTATATAAAACAAAACTATTTTAAACTTGCAGTTACCCTGTTTTGCGGTTGAATATGTTCCTGTTTACGTTAAAGAGATGTGATTTTATGTTGAGATTGTTTGGATTTGCGCTATGTGGACATATAGTATTATTTTTATTTGTACATGTCTTAAAAAGATACTGTTGATTCATGTGTTTTGTCATGTTTCTCAGATCCGGGAAAGTTCAACTTCACTCCCCGACTGTTCCAGTTAAGCAGCACTTCAGGAGAGTTTGTGGCAGTGGAGTTTGTGTATCCATCTAGGGAACCAAATTTGGTCAACTCGATGCCTTTCTTACAGGAGGATTTGTATACAGCTACTCAGCCAGGTGCTTGACATATTCATGTTCACTAAACACTGTTAAGAGTGCTGTCTGATGTAACTTGTTAGGTATTCTGGGTGGGTGTCAGTTACACTTTAATTAGGCTTTTTTACATGCATAATGTATTAAGGAAATTTGATTCTTCACACTCATTTAAAAATTATGAGATATGTCTGTGGCAGTGTCATGATGTCTCTACTTGTGTTTGATTGTCTTTTAGCCCTGTTTTTGGTGGATAATCACCATGAAGTGTACCTGTGGCAGGGCTGGTGGCCTCAGGACAGTGAGAGCACGGGATCAGCTCGCATACGATGGGACTCTGACAGGAAGTGTGCCATGGAAACAGTACTCCAATATTGCAAAGGTGACTTAAAAAGGCACACCAGTCTTTAATGATTTTAGGGAAGAAACAAGAATGATATTGTTTATTAAAGCATGATATGTTGACTTTCTAGCAGCTCCCTGTTTAAACTACTTAGAGGTGGGCAAAATGACAACAATAAGATAAAGCTTTTAATTGAAAATTACTTACAGTTGAAAAGATTTTGGTTGATAAATAATAAGGAAATCAGAGATATTTGATTTGAAATGAATTCATATTAAAACCCTTTTCCCCGGTTTCACAGACAAGTCTTAGTCCCAAACAAAAAATGAATGTTTGAGCTGTCTTAACTACAACACCTGATCATATTTTCATAATACTTTTTGAGAGTTGCTTACTCTCCCTTTAAATCTCTTAATAGAACAATACCGGCCAATATTTAAATCCCAAATTAAATCTGTTCATCATATAAAGCGGTCATATAAATTCACAAGACTTCACAAAACTGCTTGATTCATGTGGATTCATTTTATGATGGATATCATGTCACTATAAAAATATCTTAATTTGTGGTTCAAAGATTAACGGAGTGATACAGGTGGACAAGTATGAACAACTTTCTGAAAAGCAGCTATGAAATGTGTATTGTAAAAAAGATTTGACTTAAATTGTATTAATTTGACTTAATATTTTGAAATGAATTTCTCTTGAACATATATGTGCATGTTTTTATAACATACAAAGCTGCTGTGCTCATGGGGATGCAAGTTCACATCCGAACTGTATTATTTCCCAGTCAAAATGTTGTTGTTTTGTATAATTTTTTTTTATTATTATATTTTTTATTGTAATTTAATTCTGACAATATATAAAAAAAACATGCAATAGCATCACTTTTTCTTTTTATCTTTTTTTCTTCATAGAAAAAAATGAGAAAAAAACTCCCAAATCATACCTGATCCATGCAGGACTTGAGCCTCTTACTTTCACTAACATGTTTCCCAGCTGGGAACACAGAGAGGATATCGCTGACATCACAGAGAGGGTGAGCGAGAACGTTTAATCCACTTACCATGTTTGTGTTATAAGAATATGGTTTGAAGATTTAGTTGTTTTCTGTGATTTATAGGAGGCTGAAGTATGTAATCAGATCATTCTGGTTGAAGACGTCTTGACTAGACTCTGCAAGACCACTTACCCACTTGCTGATCTTCAAGCCCGTCCACTACCAGAAGGAGTTGACCCTCTAAATCTTGAGATCTACCTTTCAGATGAGGACTTTGAGGTGAGAAAAATCACATTAACAGTGAGGTTTCAAAAGGTTACTCAGTTGATTGTTTCGGTAGCGTTTAAGTTTCATTAGTTGTGCCTAACTTTATAATTATGGATGATTGAAAGTATTGTATGATTTTGAGACACTGGACAAGGATATTACTGAAGTGTATCTGTACTGTAACATCTGTCTGCCTGTGTGTGCTCATATATTCTGTCTTTCAAGTACTATTTACTTTTATTTTGCCTTTTTTACCCTTCATCTATTTCATGTTTCTCCTTCTGCTCCCACTATGTCATCTTAAAGCAGCCTCTCTTAACCTGTCTCTCCCTGCATCTTTCTGCTTTTCCCCTTTTTGCTGGTGTAGTCTTGCGTCTGATGAGGTTAATTTTTCCCTTCACATGCCAGGGTGTAGGGGCTTCTGGGAAGGTGAGTTTTGTTTCATGAGGACCACTGGTGTTTTCCCACTAATGCTGCATCCTCACTGTGTGAACTGCATCACCATGTGCTTGTGTATCACATGACATGGCTCAAACCGCCTATCTAGCAGCGTGTGGGTCACTGTTCACCACTGTTATCTCACTGGTGTACTCTAGGTCTCACACATGGGGTTACATTTTTCTTGGGTGTACACTATGGTTTAAAAGTTTGGGGTTATTAAGATTATTTCTTTTTTTTCCAGCAAAAATGTGTTGAATTGATCAAATGTGACAGTAAATACATTTCTAAAGTTGCAGAGATTTCCATTTCAAATAACTTCCTCTTTTAACTGTCAATTCATCGAGCAGTTCTGAAAAAAGTATCAGAACAGAACATTTTCAATGGTGTTAATAATAAGAAATGTTTCTTGAGCACCAAATTAGCATCTTAGAATAAGTTCCGAAAGATTGTGACACTAAAGACTGGAGTAATGGCTGCTGAAAATTTAGCTTTGCCATCACAGGGATAAATTACATTTTAAAAAGTTATTTTAACTTGTAACAATATTTCACAATATTACTGTTTTTACTGCATTTAAAAAAAAAATAATAATAAATAAATGCATCATTGGTTGGCCTTTTAAAAACAAAAGAAAATAAATCATACTAACCCCAAACTTGGTAAAAAAAAAATGGTAGTATTTTTATTTATTTATTTAGGCATGTGCTAATACAATTTGTTAATCCAGTAATTGTTTTCATGTTATGGCCAATAACCACTTTTTTTCCTAAAAAATAAATAAATAAAAATATTAACCTTTTTTTTTTAAATGCTTCATGTGAATTTGAGCATCACAACAACACGATGTACAGAATAAAAAATAATACTCCTTTTGATAAGATTTAATATTGTTTTTAAATTATTGTTTTATTAACTTAAAATATTATTTTATCTTATTAGCTTATTAAAATAAGTGCTGTTAAACTGTTTATATATATATATATATATATATATATATATATATATATATATATATATATATATATATATATATATATACACACACACACACACACACACACACACACACACACACACACACACACACACACACACACACACACACACACATACAGTATATATTTTGAAAATATTTACATGTATTTACATGTATATATTTATATTCATATAATTAGCATTATATATAAATATTTAAAATATAACCATAATGTTTTTCCTAAATATATACATGCATGTGTGTGTATTTATATATACATAATAAATGTACACAGTACACACACATATTATGTAAACAAAAACTTTTATTTTGGATGCGATTTAATCGTTTGACAGCACTATTAAAAATATATTCAACATTGACTGATACCTGTAAATTAAAAAAAAATCTATTATCAGCTTACAACAGAATATGGTTCAGGTAAATTGTGCATCCATAATTTAAATACTTTGTATTCTAATGTTGTTTACATTTTTGGATTGGTGAATGGCAGTGACCAATATCCTACAGCTCTTGTGTTTGTGTGTGATCATTCATCCATTTTGTTCAGCACCTCAGAGTCTTGAGTATATGATTAACACTTGTGTCACCTGCATGCGTTGTTAAATCTTTATACTTAGTTATATATGTGTTGTATGTTCTCTACAGAAAGCATTGGAAATGACAAGAAGTGAATATGAGGCACTGCCAGGGTGGAAGCAAGTGAATGTGAAGAAAGACAAAGGACTGTTTTAAAGGAACTGCTGATTGGGATTGAATCTGAAGTGGAGACCTTCTCATTCCTTTTGATCAGGACAGGACAAACGCAAGTGAAGATCTACCTGTGTCAAACCACACAGGGAGGTGAAAAGGGGCTGGATGAAGGAGAAAAGACACTGATGGGCAGGGGTTTAGCAGCCTCTTGTAGAACATTTCTCTCCCATTTACTCCTTTTTTGTTTTTAATCAGTGAATTAGCAAGATTTGTTTTCTTGTTGAATGTTTTGAGTGCTCCCCAGCATTGTTCTGTCCACATAAAGCCAGTCACCGTCCAACATGCACAAGGCAGCCCTCATGCACTGCCCAGCTTTATATAAAGACCTAATAAATGAAAAATGCCTTGGTTATTATCTAATTGTAAGAAAGCTCAAAAGAGCACTTTATGTAAGTACGTTCATACCTGCTCTCATAAATGGCCTCAAGATGTGTTTAAACCTTCCAGATAGATGCTTTAACTTGAGAACCCTATATATGTGTGTGTGTGTGTGTGTGTGTGCATGGGAGAGTGTGTGTCTCTTCAAACAGGATCGAATGAAACTGTGGAATAAGAGAAAATCTCTTTCTATTCTGCATTGTATAGTGCCTTGCCTTCATGTACAGTTTATATAAAGACAGATGCTAGTCTGCATTTTAAAGACATATTTGTGATATAAATAAATAAATAATGGTGCAAATAAACACTGAATAATGTAGATAATGAAAATCTTGTCTGGTGCTTTGTTTGCAATCGGTTTTGATCATACATTTTGAAATCAAACTCATAAAATCACGATTATACTCAGTATTTTTTTTAGGTTTTAGCACTGCACGTATGATTTTGATTTTGGCAATGTTTTGTTTGACATGCTGTGTCCCAATCCGCATATTATTAGTCTTAAATGGTATTCGAAATTAGAATTAGTGTGTCCCAAATCGTAGGTTGAAATGAGTGTCCTACAGGTTCATTATTTTCAGTGAAAATTCAAAGTGCAGATCCATGCACTATAAATATATGAAACAAACCATATTTTGAACTTTAGCGGATACACTTGAAGTTTCTCGAAGGGACGCGGGGTTGAGGCTTGTATCAAATATGAACCCATTTCAAAGATTAAAAATAACAATCCATAAAGACATTAGAGCAACAGAGTGCGCTGTTGTTCCACAAGTGAGAGTGATTAGTATTGCATCATCCCAGAATGTCCTATCATAAGGAAAACAGAGTAAAATATCTGAATATACATTTGCATTATCTCATTCTCTCTTTTTTTTCTTCAACTTGCCATATTTCTGTATAGATCCATAATTACCCATGATAAATAACAACAACTGAAAGTAGTTACAAAAAAACAAATGAGCACTGCCATAAGTCCACAAGAGCACAATTAGGACACCGGGAGTGGAGGCTTTGAACTTGTCAGGTCAAGCGGGATTTATAAGTCACATGATCCAATCAAAGTCAGGGCTAAATATGTTGAATGGCCAAGGAGCCACTTCCTGTCTGTCAGACTGAGGATTAAGGACATACCTACATCTCAGACAACAACTCAGATGCAAATGTGCAACCATTGTACGTTAAACATAGTGTACAATAGCCATTGTTGCAATTCGTATGAACACATTTGATCGTAACATTAACATGCATGTTGGCAAAGTGTAAGTGACTTCAAATAGTAACTCAGAGGGGCCTAAAAATAGCATGCGAATATTCTGTTATATGATATGCATTACAATTACTAGTCATTTTAGGTGATCTATTCTCTGTTACAACTGACAAAGCACCATATTTTAGAGACTGGCAACAGGGCCTGGTTAATCCAGGATCTCATTAACAATACCCATGATCAGGGCAGACAAATCTGCTTTACTTGGAATGCAATAAACCTCCAGGCAAAGAATCTGATTGGCTGAATGGTAAAAGGTCACTGCGTCTGATTAGCTGTAATTTCTATTCTGAATTTCCTATTGGTTGGAAAAGACGTAGGATGTGTGGTTGATGGGTAATAAATGACCTTGAGGAACATATCGAGCAAGGGGCTGTGGGAATGTAGAGTACTTTTATTTTTTCTGCCATGAATCTGCTCATTTTGCGTTGACCTGGAGGTCTCCATCAAGATTAAATATCTGTAAGAAATTGGAAATCACTTGAGAGCTGAACACAACATGAAACATGAGAAAAATTGAATTAAACAGTTAGACTAAAGGCCCAATGAGCTACAGAAATGCACACATCTTTGTAGAACTGAGAGCTCATTCAAATAATGAGAATGAGAGCCGCTGAAGGGTGACTGCACAGAACACTGCCGTGACAGTGGATCAAGTGAATTGTAGTGCACTCGGTCAGTACACAAGGAAGGAACCAAAGCGGATTTAAGTTATCTCGTTAGTATCATTGCCTCGGATAAACCGTTTAAACAAAGTAAAGGGCCCTATATGCAAACAAAGCTCACATCATGCGGATGTTCTCAGCATTTCTGTTAAAGGACATGTTCATTTTAGAAAACGAGCAAGAAAAGGGAAGGTTTTCCCAGCTAATTATAGCCAGTTATAGCCTATGCAATGTTTTATTTATTGTTTTGCGTTTTATTTAACACTTGAAATGACACATATTGTTTAGTGTTAACTTTGTATTAAAATTTTTAACGTGACATTTATTATTTAATTTAATTGTATTTATTTACGCTTTTGACATGTTTAACGGACCCGCTAGCAGCTCAATGCACCTCCCGTTTGACAGCATTGTTAACGGGCCATGTTGTTATTGCTGAATGTGCAGGTGAACACCGATAGGGGGCGCGCCGCTCACGGCTCATTGTTGCACCCGCCGGTGTGTGTGTGTGTATGTGAGTGTGTCTGTCCGTGTGACTCGTAATATGTGTCAAGAGAGTGAGGGGAGACTTCTCTATGTAACGTTAGGTGACTGAAGCTAATGTGTTTAACACCAGAGGTCAGAAAGACAGAGATCTGTCGAAGTATCCAGTTTTGATCTGAAACCCGCTCCACAACACCGGCACATATGCGAAAGTAAGTTAGCGGATTTTGTGAATAAAACAAAGATTTGTCAAGCGAACTTCTGTCAAGAGGGGAAGGAAATAAGCCGGACACGTCAGAAGAGGATATTTCTTTTTGGAAATCGTAATATGAAAAAGGAGCGGGCCGAGATATTAGGTTTTGTCCCTCAGAAAGAGATCGTCTACAACAAACTTCTCCCGTACGCAGACAAACTAGACCGCGAATCCAATGACATTTTGGCCCAGATTAAAGGGAACTTGGGTCGAGCTGTCCAGCTCCGTGAGTTATGGCCCGGAGTTTTACTTTGGACTCGGAAACTCTCCACGTAAGTACATTCAAGACTACAAAACGGCTTTTCTGCGGAAATTGAGCCTGTTTTATTAATAAACAGCAGGGAGAGATGAATGACTCAGGTAGCTTGTAGCCGTTAGCTTGCGAGCTAAAAGCTAAGCGCTACATTACCTGAGTCACTCAGCTGTCCTTGCTCATATGTAAACATCACATATCTATCTGCTAGTACACTATGATGACCTTTCATAATATCGAGGGTAATTTTACTTCGGTCTGGTTCGTCAGCGTGGCTTCTGTCGGTAAAATGCAGGAAATACAGGACTGTTGTAAGCTCATTTCTAAGCTAATCAGCTAACGGAGGCTAACATTAGTGTTGGATAAGCAGCTGCCACATGCATCACTGCAACTAGTGGTTTAGACATGGTGTCCTTAAAAATACTTTTTACTTGGAGGAGACTGCTTAAATATTTGTTTCATGCCTTTATGGTTTGTCTTATTCATTTCGATCTATTTTAGTATGTTTCTATTGGCACTTCAAAGTGATTCATGATTTTTTTGACCATGTTGAATAACAGACACTTGCACATGTATATTAGACCTTATTTATGGATACAAGGGGTTATTGTTCTATTCAAATAACTTACTTACGTTTTATGATGCATTATTTAATGACACTTAAGTCTTACATAAGTTCATGCTGCATAACATGTTACCTCTTAGTTGTGTTAAGTGTATTACTAGTGGTTTTGACTGCTGTAGAGTTTGTATTACACTAAATACTTGACAATATCTCTGCTTAAATGGGCAGTGTGTTTACAAACTTAATTCCTCATCTATTTGGCTTTTTACCTCATCATCAGATTCAATTCAAGGGATTTGTATTCATAGTGGGCATGTTGTGTAGAATTGAATATAATATGCGGTTCAGTGAGTGAGTCATTTGAGCCGATTAAGTGAAGGAAGTCAGTGAATTTTTTCAATTGTAATAATGTAATAACTGTAGCTGTATGTGTGTGTTTACAAGTGTGTGTGTATTTAAAGAAAGGTGTGTGCGTTTACAGTATATACTCTGCTCTCCCATACTGTTTTCAAGGGTACTACAATTTAATAGTTTGCAGAGGAAAATCTACCAACTTAAAAAAAAAAAAAAAAAAAAAAAAATATATATATATATATAAGACTCAAATGGGAATAAGTCTGAGCTTTTAACATTTAGTTGAATGTTTATAAAGGCTCTCTTATATAATCTATTTTGAGGACCCATTTCACTATTTATGCCATGCTAGCCTGACTCGGCTTTAGTCAGAGTCACAGCTCTCTCTGTTTGTCTCATGATCACATGGTGGCCTTCGCACTTACATATTTAGTGATAAGGTCAAAAGTGCTCCTACAGATAACTGATGGCCATATGTTCTTCCCTCCCAAACTATATATACAGTTGAGGTCAAAATTTACATACACCTTGCAGAATCATACAAAATGCATGCTATTTTTTTTATTTAGTATTGACCTGAATAAGATATTTCACATTAAAGGTGTTTACATATAGTCCACAAGAGAAAAAAAATGCCCCCGTTCAAAAGTTTGCATACACTTGACTCTTAATTCTGTTGTTACCTGAAATATCCACAGCTGTTTTTTTTATTTTTTTGGTGTGTTTAGTGATAGTTGTTCATGAGTCCCTTGTTTGTCCTGAACAGTTAAACTGTACTAAATACTAAGTGCTAAATAAAAAAGTAACATGCATTTTTTATGATCCCTCTTATTTTGGTAAAATAATTAGCCTAACATTTTGCAGATTCTGCAAGATGTATGTAAACATTTGACATCAACTGTGTACATACAGGTAGTAAGGACATCATTAAAATAGTCCATGTGACATCTGTGGTTCAACCATAATTTTAAGAAGCTACGAACTACCTAGGCTTTCCGAATAGTCACTGTACTATTATTGTTGTATTGTATTAAATATTATTGTATTTTAATATTACTTGTTATTTTGGGGTGGTGGATGCTCACTTTCATATTTGGTGGTTTATTATTGCTTTATTGTGCTGTTGATTTAACAATAAACTTGAAATTAATAAAACAATTTTTTTAGAAATAGTGTGCAACTACACACGTTTTGGTTTAGTGAAACCTGCTGTTTCTCTCCTGCTCTTACCACTCTGACATGATCTCTGCTCTTTTATAGGTACCTTCGGCTGTACGGGAGAAAGTTCAGCAAGGAGGACCATGTGCTCTTCATCAAGCTTCTTTACGAGCTGGTCACCATCCCCAAGCTGGACATCAGTATGATGCAGAGCTTTGCACGACTCCTCATCAACTTACTGAAGTACGCAGAAGTGTCCCCATCAGACACCTGACCATTGCCACACATTTGAGAATTACACAGTAGATTTGTTGTTGGATGATTAAAAAGTTTATTTACATGAACAAATTAATAATTGTTCAATATAATTTTAATAAATTGCATATAAAAATCAAAATATCAAAATAAAACATGGTAATTCAAACAAAATCAAGGTAATTCAAAGTTTATTGTTATTATATGAGAATATGTTGTTATTTCCATATAATTGAACACAAGGCCTTGGCTATTATTAATGCATTATTATTATTAGTAATGATAATATATAATTATAATTTAGTTATGTTTTAATTATAATTTTTTATAATTTAGTGAATTCCTAATGTTTCTGAACACACTTTCTTTTAACATACAGGAAGAAAGAACTGCTGTCCCGGGATGACTTGGAATTGCCTTGGAGACCTTTGTACGATCTCTATGAGAGTATCCTGTACTCAAAAACTGAGCATCTCGGTCTTAACTGGTTCCCAAAGTAGGCCTCTTGCTCTTTTCATTTTTCTACCTATCTCTGCTGTAATCTCACAGATTCTAGTTTGTTGTGAACTATGGAAAAAAGTCCAAACAAAATCTTCCATATGACTGGATACTATGTTTTATAATCGCATGGAACCTGATGACCATGCCCACATGGACAGTGCTCCGCTGACTTTAAATTGCCATCATTCACAAAGTTTTACACACTGTTTTAAAGCTCTAGTTAATTTGATTATGCTTTCAGCTACTGTATATACCATATACGTATTATATATTTATAACTAGTTTTACAATATTTAAACCCATTCAATAGATATCCCTCCCAAAATCAGCACAGAAAATATGAAATTAAGTCTTCAGTTTCTTTGTGGGCCTGTTCATGACATATTTCTGTATGGTGAACACACATATGACATATGATTCATTGTACAGGGCAAGGTGAGGTTTAAGGGAGTAAAAAAATTCTCAGTGCCAAGATTGGTTCATGGAAAAGAAGGACCCTGACGTGCTGCCTAAGATTTAGCAATTTGCTTTATCTTGTTTTATTTTTGTCTTCCCACATTTCAGGCCTTTTAATGAGCACTGCAGACTCTTGTAACACAACCATTCCCATTTAACACACCCAGTATTCTAAGCAGAACCTATTAAACAATTACAACTGTGAGATTGATGTTATTGGTATGTCTGGCATTGGCTTATGCATTTTTCCTTTTCTCACATTCAGTTATCGAGCAGAAGCCTCAACTAAACAAAAAATGCTTAGTATTGTGCGCAAGCGGTAAGCACAGCCCATGTTTTACATGTTGCACTGTACCTTTCCAAGGGCAGCCGCTTATATTTATTTGCATGTGTCCAAAATGAAAAGCAAATCAACAATCTAAATGAAAATCCAACCACAGCTTACACCCTCATTTGTATTCGTAATCTTTGTTTCTGTAGTATCCTAGTCGTATCCACTTAATAACATGCTTCATAAACACATCAGGAAATGGTGCTCCTTTTAAAGTTTCTAATATTTCATCTTTGTCTGTCAAACACAATTCCTGGATGCTCAGAGGTGTCAGTCAGCTCTTATATTTAGGCTAAGAACTCTCCTGACAAACTACAACAGCACAATGACAAAATAATTTGTTGTAAATAACTGTTCTGCAGCATACCTCCTCCAGGAATGGGATAGACTCATCGCTGTGACTTCATTCTCTTTATATAAGAATCCTTTGATTGATTGTTCTTACAGGTGGGCGAAGGGTTTATATTAAAAAAGTTATTAATCAAAGCTGTGATTTCCAAAAGCATCATAAGCATATAGAGTGCAGCAGTCGTGTTCTGGAAGTTCAAGACTATGTTCATTTTCTCCATAGGGAAATAGTTCCGAGGTTGTAAATTGTTGGTGTATACTTTTGTTGAAGCCATCCGTTTGCATGATTTCAACTGATTTTTAAAGGTACACTGCGTAACTCTTACTAAACAAAGCTGCATGCATCTTGCAGAAGAACAATGTAGCCTGGAGCATACACACATGTGTAAGTTATGATGTGGGAAAAATGTATTACACATTTTTTCTCAACCAACGCTACTGAAAACGTGAGCATGCACTGTTGCACTCTATAGATTGTAGAGACCACTTGTACAAATTGCATAGTGGGATAGTTCACCTAAAAACACAAAATAAGATATTTTGAAGGTTGAGAACCAAACAACATTGAAGCCCAGTGACTCCTATTCTATGGACAAAAAAAATACTGAGACATTTCTCAGAGAAAATATCTTTGTTTGGGTTCCACAAAAGCAGGAAAGTCATACAGATTTAGAATATTGTGAGGGTGAGAAATGATGATTGAATTTATTTTAGAGTGGACTATCCATTTAAGCTCAGCGCTTTTGGGAGGTCTTTTAGGTCAGGCTGTATATGTGGGTCGGATCACTTTGGCTCGCTGATTTAGAGGGCAAGGTCACCCAACTTTTGCCAGGCTCTTGGGTTCTGGTCATTGTGTTCGGATCACTTTGGCTCGCTGATTTAGAGGGCAAGGTCACCCAACTTTTGCCAATTTTTCTCTTGGGTTCTGGTATCATTGTGTTCTATTTTAATCTTGCCCGAACTGAGACAGTGCTGAATGTGGAAGGTGTTTGTTTACATTTGTACCAAGAGGAAGATCAACAGCTGCTGTGTCTTGCTAAGTTTCACTGGGGTGTATTTTTAGAACTGGGGATGTACAAGACAACATATTTTAATTATTAACTAGTCAGTGGGTTATCTGAACAACTAGTTGACAGGCCTGTCTTAAAGAGATATATTCCCCCAAAATTAAATCCCACCATGTCATTGCAAACCTGTATGACTGACTTCTGTGGAACACAAAAGAAGATATTTTGAAGAACGTTGAAAACCAAACAACACTGGAGCCCATTGACTTCCATATTACGTACAAAAAAACACATTTCTCAAAATATCTTTTATGTTCCACAATAGAAAGAAAGTCATGAATTTTGGAATGACATGAGGGTTCATAAATAGAATTTTCATATTTGGATGAACTGTCCTTTTAAGTAAGCCTTGAACGATCAGGATCGGTAGACCCCAGTCAGATGTGTTTTAAGGGGCTTAATTTTGTTCTTGGATTAAAAAAATTAGCTGGATTGACCACATCATAATGGAACAGAATGCAAGTTGAATAATCATAACTTAACACAATATGTAAAAAATGGTGCAGAAGAGTTAAAATGGCACAGAATGAATTATATATAGAGCCCTTCAATAGCATTATTTGATAGAAATCTAATAAATGGTTTGGCCAAATAAACATTTTATATTAAATAGTCCTCAAAAAAATGCTGTAAGCACCAAGGTTATTTTCGTAAACGAAAACTGAAACTAAGACTAAAACTATTGGTCAAAAAACATTTTCGTAAACTGAAATAAAATTTACATTTCTAAATAAATGAAAAACTAAAACTAAACGAAACCAACAACAGTAACTGAAAAACGAACTAAAATAAAATAATTAACAAAAATAAATAATCGTGTTTGTGATTTAATAAGCTCTCATTCTGTGTCAGAAAATCGGACCTGTGGTTGTTTAGGGAACAAGATGGCGCTTCATGCACTGAGCTGCGTCCTAAGCGGCTATTCACAGAGAATGTGTTTTTGCATTTAAAAAACAAAATGCGGGCTATGAAATGGGAAATAACTATAAAATATGACATGGGAAATAATAATAATGCACACCTTACAGCACACGAAAGTTTAAAAGCGTGCTTGACGTGCGAGAACAACATGAGAGTGAGTTAACAGACACAGAATATTTTTTTTGGATGAGCTGACTTTAGTGAATAGTCATTTTGTCACGCTTTGCGATTACTATGGTAACATTCGCCTCGAGTCCATGACACGAGCACCGCCTTGGCTGTATAAAACGCATCCAAAATGAGAGAAGGCATTAACCGCGCTGTGTTTTCACCGCTTGCCGTGTTGTGTAAAAGAGGCTTCATCTGAGGCGCGTGCGCGCTGGAGCGGCTCATCAAAGTAAAGTCCAAACATCATTTAAATCACCATATCGCATTTCTTTTTGAGTAGTATGAGGTTTCAAAGCATTTTAGATTGTTTCTTCTTATTGTGTACGTTCATAGAGGGAGAGACGGGACATACAGTAGTGTGCACCGGTGGCTCGTATGTGCAAAAGATCCAACAAATAAACGCATTGAAAACACAGATGGACAAAAATAAAGTTTACAGAGTTTCAATGACGATTGCAAAGAACATGCCTGCGTCCCAATGTGCACACTGTCCATGCTAAATTCTATGTGATATTAGTCATTTTTAATAATATTTAGGGCAGATAGGGTGGATAGTATGCACATTGGGACGCAGGGCATGTTTCCTCAAATCCAGCACTGGAGGGTCATTGTCCTGCAGAATTTAGCTCCAACCCTGATAAAAACTCAACTGCCTGATGCTGTCTAGTAACTCTGAAAACCTTGATTAGCTTGTTGTTTGTAAACTATTGCATATTAAACAAGATTACATATTTAATATGAATATGAATTAATAAATTGTATACATATAAGTTGCATATTTTTGTTGAATTGTAAATAATTATTTTATTTTATTTTATTATTAAGAGGTTTGCACAAGAGTTAACTGTAAACTGCAAACATTCAACTTTGCTAAACTTAAATTTCTTGGTTTGGTCTACACTGGAAGTGTTCGATTAACACTGTTAAACTATAATTACTAAAACTAAAACTGAAACTAAAATATATAAAAACTAAATAGAAATGTTCACAAAATAAAAACTAAACTAAAACTAACAAAACCATTAATGAAACTAACTAAAACTAAACTGAAATTATAGGAAATTTGAAAACTATATTAAAATAAAAACTAATTTATAAATTCAAAACTATAATATCCTTGGTGAGCACCACAGCCAAAAATTTAAAATTCTTTCATTCATTACTCACCCTCATGTCATTCCAAAACCGGAAGACCTTCATTCATCTTTGGAACACAAATTAAATGAAATTTCTGACCCTGCATAGACGGCAATGCAACTACCATTTCAAGGTCCAGAAAGGTAGTAAGGACTTTGTTAAAATACTCCATGTGACATCAGTGGTTCAACCTTAATTTTATGAAGATATGAGAATACTTTTTGTGCACAAAAAGTCATCATCTCTATTTACAGCATTTAGTAGCATAATTGTATTCATAAAAGTCGTAATCCACAGCCAGCGGTTTGCACATCTTGGCCAACTTTGACAAGGTAAAAAAATATATATATTTAGGAGCAGCTTCCTGATTTGAATTGGCTGTTGATGCAGTGTGACTGTATTCAGCGTTTTTGAGCTCAGTTATAAAAAGGACCTGAGGAGAACCTGATAACCTGGCATGTTGCACTCATGTGCCCAGGCTCTGGTGTTGGGAATCTCTTATTTACACTATCACAAAACACACTGTAGTTGGGTTTCTGCTTTGCACGTGGTCTAATCGCATCTATTGCTTCAACCTCAAATGAGCCTAGTCTTTCATACTGTATTAATGCACTTCCTTTCTGTCTTTTCCTTTTTCCTTCCTCTAGCTCAGTGGAGAATGTGTTGAAGACACTAGTCAGGAGCTGCAGACTGTAAGTGCTTTCAGTCCTTCGTCATTCACTAATGTGCCTATAAATGTTCGACCCCTTTCACAAAAGAATTGCACATTGTGTTAATCAGCTTTTCGTTGTGCTGTTGAAAGAATCATGTAATCAGGCCGTTGTTAGACAAGCCCACAGCTTTCACACTGAGCCGATTACAGCTCTCTTAACACATTATACTGTTGACCGTTTCATTCATATAACAACCGCTTTTCATTGTTTTGCAAGAGCTCACGTAACAAATAAACAACCATGGATCTGAGAAAATGACATGTGATTTGGTTCTCATAATGTTTGTGTGTGTGTCCCCGTGTGTGTGCGCATAGTTATTTCTCTGAGTCAGCCACACAGGAGATGCTTGATGAGTGGCGGCCATTACTGTGCCCGTTTGATGTCACTATGCAGAAGGCCATTGGCTACTTTGAGCTCTTCTTGCCCACCATCATGCCCCCAGAACAGCATGACAAAGGCTTCAAGTAAGACTCTCTTATGCAATTTAGTAATGAAATAAGAGGGTTGCAATCTAAAATAAATTACTCAATAATCATAAAGTGCAACCAATAAGTCTGACCCAGTGTAATAGGAGGATTTGTGCATGTTTTAGGTTATGGTTTGATGAACTGATGGATCTCTGGGTTTCAGTGCAAAACCTGCCTGCTTGGGAGGGTGTAAGTACTTCTCATTCATGAATTAATTTGTTAAAGTGCTAAATATTATGTCACCATTGGCTTTCAATCCTCTGTTAACTCTTGTCTCCTCTTACAGAATTTAGTGAATATTTTTGCACGTCTGGCTAATGACAACATTGGCTATGTGAACTGGGATCCGTACATTCCCAAGGTACTGTCCTGCTTATATATGCTACTGTTCAAAATTTTGGGGTGATGTTTTTGAAATGAGTCTCTTACTAAGGTTGCATTTATTTGATAAAGTACAGTAAAAACAGTAATATTGTGAATTATTATTATAATTTAATGTAGCGGTTTTTCTTTTTTTTTATATAATTTAATCTCCAGTCTTCAATGTCACAGATTCTTTAGAAATCATTCTAATGTGCTGATTTGGTGCTTATGAAACAGTTGTGCTGCTTGATATTTTTGTGGAAACTGATGCATAATTCTTTTCATGATTCTTTGATCAATAGTAAGTTCAAGAACAGCACTTATTTGAAATCCTTCCTGAATAAAAGTACAAAATTATTTCCAAAAAAGCTTACTGACCCCAGACTTTTGAACCATAGTGTAGATCAGGGGTAGGCAACGTCGGTCCGGAGTGCCACTGTCCTGTAGAGTTTAGCTCCAGCCCTAATCAAACACACCTGAACAAGCTAATCAAGGTCTTCAGAATTACTATGGCTACAGGCAGGTGAGGTTTTTTTCAGGGTTGGAGCTGAACTCTGCAGGACATCTGCACTCCAGGACCGACGTTGCCTACCCCCTGGTGTAGATGATGATCTAAAGACATCAGAGCATTTTATATTGATACTTTGTTGTCTTGCTTCAGATCTTCACCAGGATCCTGCGTAGCTTCAATCTTCCTGTTGGCACCAGCCAAATGATCGTTCCCAGATACTTAACCAACTCCTACGATATCGGTCACGTGGTCCTCTGGATTTCCTCCATGCTTGTAAGTCTCAATGAATCACGCTCCTGCTATTATAGGTTACTTATTAAAGGGTGCATTTATTTACAGATCTTTATTGTTTTTTTCAGGGTGGCCCACAGAATCAGGTCCAGAAACAGCTTAATGGGCTCTTCAGTAGTATTGCATCTTTCTACCACCCTTCAAACAATGGGCGCTGGCTGGTAAGATGTTCCCTATTAGGAAAAACATCCAAAACAATTTGTGTGGTGCGAGATCTTGTCCTCCTTAAAGTCCAGCCCACTTCTCAAATCCGTTCTGGAATTGTCTGTGGTTTGTGTGTTGTCAACTGAGTTTTATGTTTGCGTTCAAGAGGGAGATATGCAGTGACAGATGGTCCTTTGACAGAGTGAGGTCACTTCACATTCCATTTACTGAAACACCACTAACAACTTTCCAGTTACTGACCACCTATCATGCTAGACATGCATTCTTTTCCTGCACTCATGACTCAGTAGAGTACATACAGTATCATAAGGATAGCT
This sequence comes from Schizothorax lantsangensis, assembly GCA_027422415.1. Taxonomy (NCBI): domain Eukaryota; kingdom Metazoa; phylum Chordata; class Actinopteri; order Cypriniformes; family Cyprinidae; genus Schizothorax; species Schizothorax lantsangensis. The sequence continues at coordinate 19,398,582 of CM049860.1, forward strand.
TGCAAATTTAATCATTTAACTCGATATGGCAACAAAGACATTCTTCTTTGAAACTAAATGTTATTCAAGAGTGTTTATGCCAAAAAGTATTGCTAAATCTTTATGCCTTTGTGCTACATTACTGTTCAAAAGTAGAGATGCACCGAAATTATTTTTTTCCGAATCACTAGTGAAAAGTGGAACAGAAAATAAACTTTGAATAATACATTTAATACATTTGTTAGGTAGGTGATAATTTAAACCAGTCATATTAAAGTTCTTCAGCCACAAGTGACCTCTCGATTTCCAAACAAGTTTTGCATATTGCTACTTTAGCATCCTTTTTGGTCACAATGAAGTACGTCCACACTGATGACATGTTCATCACTCTCCACACTCATGACATTGTGTGCATGAAATAGATGTTAAATCAATCCGTTATTAATGTTTTAATTATAATGCATGGCAGTTTTTTAAAATTATTATTACTGTTTGAAATAACTCTAAATAATGAAGCAAAGTCCCATGGCTACTAAAAGAAAAACTGTAATTTTGAGATCATTCTAAAATTTTAATTTGGTACCACACATTTTGGAAAAGTCTTATGGTATTTGAAGAAGTTTGAAAAGCCCATTGCAGTGTTTCATAGCTTTTTCAGATGTTAAAGTATTGACTTCATAACGTCCAGTTTTGGTTTTTAAATGGCTAAAAATAATATAATTTCTCTAGAAACCTTATAGTTTCTTGTTCTGAAGGCTGTTCCATGTGTGAGTGGCGCTGCTGTCTGGGAAGAAGATGCAAACTTTATCTTGCCAGGACTGAGAGAATGGGACATACTCTATAGTTGGAGTGTGAAAAAAACACACAAAAAAAACATGCCAAATGCTGGTTTCATTTGCAAAAAGTCAATATAAGACTGCTGGCATTTTAGACGGGTTTAAAAAAAAAAAAAAAAAAGGCTGATCACTACTATGGGAGGTGCTACAGAAAACAGGATGAAACTTTAGCTGAATTTCATACGGGATTAGTGTTTTAATGAATTCAAAATTGATTTGTTTTGGCCATCTACATCAGTCAAATCTTAATATCGCTGCCATCTGTCTCTTATTTTCTTCTCCAGATGAAGTTGATGAAGCTTCTACAACGTCTGCCTGCCAGTGTGGTTCGGCGGCTACATCGGGAGCGCTATAAGAAGCCCTGCTGGATCACCCCTGTTCCCACCAGTCACAGACTCACGGACCAGGATGTGACAGACTTTGTGCAGAGCATGAAGCAGCCGGTACTGATGGCCATGTTCAGCAAGACGGGCAGCATGGATGCAGCTCAGGCCTTGCAGAACCTGGCCCTGATGAGACCAGAGCTGGTTATCCCACCTGTGCTGGAGAAGTGAGTGTGTGGAACTGCTGGAGATGTTCAAGGCCTGTAGGCGTTATTATCAGGCAGATAGCGCTGACTAATCAGCCTAATTTACATAAAAAGGTTATGATGACTTCAAAGCTAAACCAGCAAAGTGAATTCACTTGACTTCAATTCACTTGACAAATTCAATTCAATTCACGTGAATTCACTTGACTTCACTTGACTTACGATGACTTCAAAGCTAAACCAGCAAAGTGAATTCACCCCCAGTCTTTTTTTTTTATCTATTCTGATAAATTTGTTAGTATATGATAATGTATAGCTGATTAAATGTGCTTAATTTTGTAGTATTTAAACGGTTATTAAAGATGAGTTGCCGTATAAATTCATGATTTAAAGTCATAAAGCTGTATCGTAACCTGTATAGTGGCTTCTTTTATTCACTGTCAGGATTTACAAATCCAAGCTTTGTAAGCAGTCATCTTAGAATCCAGCGTAAAGCAGGAGCTGGATTTTTCCCAAAGGAGGAACCTACTAAAAGCAAATGTGTGAATGTGCTGCCCCCTGCAGGACGTATCCTGCTATGGAGACGCTGACGGAGCCGCACCAGCTTACTGCCACTCTCAGCTGCATGATTGGCATGGCCCGCAGTCTTCTCAGCGGTGGCCGACATTATCCCGAAGGTCCTGCGCACGTCCTGCCCCTGCTAATGAGAGCACTGCCTGGTGTTGATCCTAATGACTTCAGCAAATGCATGGTGGGTAATCTGTGAAATAAACATTAACAGTTAAATAAAGAATTTTGATTCCTTGTTGCTCTCTCGACTGTGATTTTATTCCTGATTGACTTAAAATGTTCACATATTTTGTTTTTAGATCACGTTCCAGTTCATTGCTACTTTTACTACTTTAGTGCCTTTGGTGGACTGTTCATCAGCCCTCCATGAGAAGAATGACTTGACAGAGGTAGGGCTCTGAAATCTTATGTAAAAGACCCACTGCAGAGATTTTACATAATTATTCATTCTGTATTCTGTCATAAAATCTTTTATTTGTTGTAGATGGAGAGAGAGTTGTGCTCGGCTTCTGCTGAGATTGAAGACTTTGTTCTGCAGTTCATGGACAGGTGAGTCATTTAGTGAAATGTGTGTGCCTGGAAAAAGTATAATACACTATTGTTGTGGCTTATGCCCTATTTTGTGTGTCTGTAGGTGTTTTGCATTGATTGACAGCAGCACTCTGGAGCAGACGCGCGAGGAGACGGAGACAGAGAAAATGACTCATTTAGAGAGTCTGGTGGAGCTGGGCCTTTCATCCACCTTCAGCACCATTCTGACACAGTGCTCCATGGAGATATTCAAGGTTTCTTTAATGAAAACACTGTTTATTACAACAAAAAAAAGTCAGAGACCTCTCTGTTTTCTTTACCTCTTAGTAATTAGATTTTGTTAACCTTACAAATATTTATATATACCGTATAAAAAATAAATTGTTAGACAATTGAATTGCATTTATTACAACAGCAGTCTCAAAAGCTGTTTTGTTTTTAACATTCTTGGCTTATCCACCTTTTTCTTGCTGTAAAAATGGGTGCGGCCATTTGTAAATTCTATGGGTCTAGCTTCCAGTCTTTCTTGATATTGAAAATTGGTGTCTCTTATTGTATTATTTTAATGTATTATCTTAATTATGAACACACTGGTTTGTAGTGCAAACAGTTTTACCATTTACTGCACGTTGACTCTTTATAGATTTACTCACCGATTAATCAGTCAAATTTGAGCAGATTGCACTGTGTGGTTGCATTTGTGTACAGTCAGCGAGGACAGCAATATATATATATATATATATATATATATATATATATATATATATATATATATATATATATATATATATATATATATATATATATTGAATATAAAAAGTCTACACACCCCTGTTAAAATGCCAGGTTTCTGTGATGTAAAAAAAATGAGGCCAAGATTAACCATTTCAGAACTTTTTCCACCTGTAAATTATAACCTGAACTACTAAATTAAAAAACAAACTGAAATCTTTTAGGAAAGGTGGAGTAAAAATAAAAAAACTAAAATAATGTGGTTTCATAAGTGTGCACACCCAGGCATCCCCTGTGCCCAACACTACTGTGATTGCTTAATTCTGAACACAGCCACATCCTTAGTTATAAGAGGGTGTGCAGACTTATTCAACCACATTATTTTATTTTTTTTTATTTTTACTCCACCATTCCTAAAAGATTTCTTTTTTATTATTATTATTTAGTTGTACAGGTTATAGTTTATATTAAAAAAGATCTGAAATTATTAATCTTGTTTTTTTACATCATAGAAACCTGGCGTTTTAACAGAGGTGTGTAGACTTTTTATATCCACTGTGTATATATACATATACAGTGGGTACGGAAAGTATTCAGACCCCCTTAAATTTTTCACTCTTTGTTATATTGCAGCCATTTGCTAAAATCATTTAAGTTCATTTTTTTTCCTCAATGTACACACAGCACCCCATATTGACAGAAAAACACAGAATTGTTGACATTTTTGCAGATTTATTAAAAAAGAAAAACTGAAAAATCACATGGTCCTAAGTATTCAGACCCTTTGCTCAGTATTTAGTAGAAGCACCCTTTTGATTTAATACAGCCATGAGTCTTTTTGGGAAAGATGCAACAAGTTTTTCACACCTGGATTTGGGGATCCTCTGCCATTCCTCCTTGCAGATCCTCTCCAGTTCTGTCAGGTTGGATGGTAAACGTTGGTGGACAGCCATTTTTAGGTCTCTCCAGAGATGCTCAATTGGGTTTAAGTCAGGGCTCTGGCTGGGCCATTCAAGAACAGTCACAGAGTTGTTGTGAAGCCACTCCTTCGTTATTTTAGCTGTGTGCTTAGGGTCATTGTCTTGTTGGAAGGTAAACCTTCGGCCCAGTCTGAGGTCCTGAGCACTCTGGAGAAGGTTTTCGTCCAGGATATCCCTGTACTTGGCCGCATTCATCTTTCCCTCGATTGCAACCATTCGTCCTGTCCCTGCAGCTGAAAAACACCCCCACAGCATGATGCTGCCACCACCATGCTTCACTGTTGGGACTGTATTGGACAGGTGATGAGCAGTGCCTGGTTTTCTCCACACATACCGCTTAGAATTAAGGCCAAAAAGTTCTATCTTGGTCTCATCAGACCAGAGAATCCTTCAGGTGTTTTTTAGCAAACTCCATGCGGGCTTTCATGTGTCTTGCACTGAGGAGAGGCTTCCGTCGGGCCACTCTGCCATAAAGCCCGACTGGTGGAGGGCTGCAGTGATGGTTGACTTTCTACAACTTTCTCCCATCTCCCGAATGCATCTCTGGAGCTCAGCCACAGTGATCTTTGGGTTCTTCTTTACCTCTCTCACCAAGGCTCTTCTCCCCCGATAGCTCAGTTTGGCCGGATGGCCAGCTCTAGGAAGGGTTCTGGTCGTCCCAAACGTTCCATTTAAGGATTATGGAGGCCACTGTGCTCTTAGGAACCTTAAGTGCAGCAGAAATTTTTTTGTAACCTTGGCCAGATCTGTGCCTTGCCACAATTCTGTCTCTGAGCTCTTCAGGCAGTTCCTTTGACCTCATGATTCTCATTTGCTCTGACATGCACTGTGAGCTGTAAGGTCTTATATAGACAGGTGTGTGGCTTTCCTAATCAAGTCCAATCAGTATAATCAAACACAGCTGGACTCAAATGAAGGTGTAGAACCATCTCAAGGATGATCAGAAGAAATGGACAGCACCCGAGTTAAATATATATGAGTGTCACAGCAAAGGGTCTGAATACTTAGGACCATGTGATATTTCAGTTTTTCTTTTTTAATAAATCTGCAAAAATGTCAACAATTCTGTGTTTTTCTGTCAATATGGGGTGCTGTGTGTACATTAATGAGGAAAAAAATGAACTTAAATGATTTTAGCAAATGGCTGCAATATAACAAAGAGTGAAAAATTTAAGGGGGTCTGAATACTTTCCGTACCCACTGTATTTACTGTCTATATATATTGACTGTCAGTATATTATTTGTGGCACCCATATACTCTACTGATAAAAGTTTGGGCTCACTAAGTTATTATTATTATTTTTTAATGTTTTTATTCAGCAAGGATGCATTAAATTGACCAAAAGTGACATATTTCTAATGTTACAAAAGAATCCTGAATAAAAAATGTATCACAATTTCCTTAAAAATATTACGCAATGTCGGCGCCAATAGCCTCGCGGTTAGTGCACTGCCATACAGCGCAACTGCACTCACGGCGACCCGAGTTCAAATCCCGGCTCATGGTCCTTTGCCGATCCCGCTCCCCTCTCTCTTCACCCAATACTTTCCTGTCTACTCTACACTGTCCTGTCCAAATAAATAAATCTTAAAAAAAAAAAAATATTACGCAACATTATTTTCACAATAATTATTGTGATAATAATAAGAAATATTTGTTGAGCACCGAATCAGCATATTAGAATGACTTCTGAAGGATCTTATGACACTGAAGACTGAAGTAATGGCTGCTGAATACACAGCTTTGGCATCAGAAGAATAAATTGTATTTTACAATATATAAAATAAAACATTGTTTAATCATTGACAATATTATTGTTTTTGCTGTATTTTTGATCAAATATATGCACATGGTGTACTTCATGGTATCCTCATGGTGTACTCTGGTGTACATAAAATTTATTTCAAAAACATGTACAAAACATGTATTTCAAACTTTTTCTCATATACACCTAAATATTATCTGTTAACAGCTGTTATCTGTCTATAGGTTGCTCTCGAGAAAGTCTTCAACTTTGCCACCACCAACATCTTTGAGACTCGTGTCTCAGGCAGGATGGTGGCAGACATGTGCAGAGCAGCTGCTAAGGTAAAACTTTCCTTTTGCCCAACTTGTGCCGACACACACACACACACAGCTGTCAGGCCACATGGATTCATCTGTCCTCTGCTTTGTTTCAGTGTCACCCGGCTGAGTCTCTCAGGCTGTTTGTACCACACTGCTGTAACGCCATTACTCATCTAACTGCCAGTACGTACAAGAACATAAATGACAGTTTGTGTTATCTTGAGTCTGTGTCAGCATCCTCACTTGTGTTTTGGTGTGTTTCAGATGAAGATGTTTCAAATGAGGAAGAACTGGATAAAGAACTGCTCTGGAACCTTCAGCTGCTGTCTGAGGTCAAAATAACACTATATCAAACTGCACACGAAAGATTATGTACAGAAGAGCTTAAAATGTATTACAAAATCATGATAGCTGCCTAAAAATGTACTCACCTCCTCATGTTGTTCCAAACCTGTTTGACTTAATTTTTTCTGAAGAACATAAAAAATGATATGCTATTAGTAATCAAGCAGTTTCAGTTCCCATTGACTTCCATGCTTTTTTCATATAATAATAGTCAATGAGAATCGAAGTTACAAACATTCTTTAAAATAGAATTTATGTTCCACATGAGTGAGTAAATGAAGACAGAATTTAGGTGGTCTATCCCTTTAACTAGGTTAAACTATGAAGTTTGTATCACATGCACTTTCCATTAGGTACAGTAATGGAGTCACTGCTTATGAAGAGTTTTTCCACATTAGTCACCTTACATCTGTTTAGACACTAGACAACAATTGTTGTGTATCTCACATTACCACCACTTCTTGCTTCAGGTGACTCGTGTGGATGGCGAAAAGCTTCTCCCGTACCGCACACAGCTGGTACAGACTCTACAGCTGACCCTGCGTTTGCGCTGTAAGCAGGGCTACACTCTGGCCTGCAACCTGCTGCACCATATCCTGCGTTCCACAGCGCTCACTTACCCCACAGACTACTGCAGTGTGCCCGGCGGCTTCAACAAACCCCTGCAAGAGTACTTGCCCATTAAGGTACTGTGAATGTGTCTGGTACATGTGAGGACATTTGACCGGTGGAGAGAACAGAGCACTGTATTCGGTCATTGTTGATCCCATGAGTTCTCACTACCTCCCTTCTTGTTCTTTAAACAGGACTGGGGTCATCCGGGGGACCTTTGGAACCTGGAGATCCAGTGGCACGTGCCCAGCGCAGAGGAGACGGCTTTCGTTTTCTATGTTCTGGACCTGTTGCTGCAGCCAGAGCTCCAGCGTCTGCAGAAATACGCACTGGGAGAGCAGGAAATGAGCAGGTCAGGTGTCAAAAGTGCACTCTGTAATAATGGTAAAGACAAAAAAACATCATTCTGTATTGATTTAAAAAATCTTGAATATTTTCTTAAATTGTTTTTGCTAATGCTGACACGTTTCTGAACTTTAAACAGAGATGATGTTCTTCAGAGTCTGTGTATAGTCCAGCACTGTCTGCTGGGGGCTGGCAGCATGTTCCCCCCTCTTGATGGATCCACAGTCACCGGCCTGTAAGTCCTAAAACTCACTGTGATATAGAGCAAGCAGCAGATATGTGAAGGGACACACAGCACTGATTAAATTGTATTTCATTTTTAAAAGGGAAAAATGTATTTAATGAAAACTTGTATTAATCAAGGACACATTAAATTGATAAAAGTGATAGTACAGATGTTTATAATGTTACAAATGCTGTTCTTTTCTATTCATGGTATCCACAAAACATTGAACAGAGACACTGTTTTCAACATTCATAATAAAAAAGTTAAAGACTGCTAAATGGCTGCAAAAAAAATCAGCTTTGTCCTCAAAGGAATACATTTTATTTTAAAATATATTACACATTTGAAAACAGAATACAGCTATTTGAAATTGTAAAAATTGTAAAAAAAAAATACAATTAAAATAAAAATCAACTATTACAATTTACAGTACTTTCATCAAATAATTGCAGCCATGGATTTCTTTCAAAATCATGTTTAAAATAATCTGAAAGTTTTGCATTGTAGTTCAAATGTTTTTTTGTTGTTGTTGTTCATTCTCCTTTGTGCAGTGTATCCAGCATGGTTAGTTTGGAGGAAACAAAGCTGTACATTGGTGTCGAACTATGGTAAGCCAAAACTGGGGAAGTTCATATTAAAACTCTGCTTATGAAACCTGTTGTGATGAATGTCCAGTTAGAATAAGTTGTTGTGCATCATGATGATAGAATAGGATATCAGCTTCTCAGTAAGACATTGCCGATTTTTCCAGATGAGTCCAGAGAGAACTACCGTGAGGCCATCTGTAAAGTGATGAGAGAGTTGCTTCGTAAGTGATCCTCATTTAGAACACCTTCCAGCACACAAAATTTACTTAATTTACATTACCCACAATTCTTAAGACAAGTATCTTCTAATTCTCTTCTGTAGATTACATTCTGGAACACTCAGAGGATGACACCAAATCCCTTTTCGCCATTATCAAGGTAAGTGTGCACAGTAGATATTTGTGCAAAATGAATTGATCATTGTTCATTAAGTTTGTATTGGATCATAAAGCAATTATTAGGCATTAAAGTTTTGTGATTTATCAGTTGTTTGTCTCCCTCAGATCATCAGTGACTTGATGCACTTCAGAGGTTCCCACAAACATGAGTTTGACTCTCGTTGGAAGAGTTTCACCTTGGTGAAGAAGTCGATGGAGAACAGGGTGTGTAGTTGGGCCTTAAAAATCTCCTGTGCCATTCATTTGAAATGTATAATTGGCTTATGAATCTTCTTATTCTCTCCAGCTTCATGGGAAGAAACAGCACATCAGAGCTCTTCTGATTGACAGAGTTCTTCTTCAGCATGAGGTAGGAGCCAATGCTATAATAACCTGGCATAGTGATTTGGCGCATAATAGATATTGTAGAGCTGTCACAATATCACATTTTCACTACACGATTTTCATGGCCAAAAGAATTCACAAGGACAATGTTGTCGTTATATCTATAGAACTTTTGAAAAAATAAACCATGTTATCAGTCAAATTCTTCTTAAACTTTTGTGTTTTCTGTTGTTTGGCCAAAGAGGGGTAAATATGATAATTTTTTAATCATAAAGTCAGAGGGAAATATGTAACCAAAAGTACAAAGCATATAAAAAACTTACTGCTGACTTTACTGCTGGGGTGTTTTTTTTAAGCAATCCAAAAAGTCCCACAATGGCTGGATAGCTTTTTAGGGTATGGGTAGAGTGCCTCATATACAGGGCTCCAGACAAAAAAATCGAGTAAGGAGCCATTGGCTCCTATAAGAGAAAAACTTAGGCGCCAAATTATTTTTTTAGGTGCCGCAGAATAAAAGTGTTTTATTTTATTATTATCATTTTATTTTTTCCCCTACATTTTAACATTTCAATCATTCTGTCATGTGTTTATGTCTCATCTTTTCTTGACTTTATCAGCATTTTAATCCATCTTGTAGATGATCAGGTCGACCTGGGAACTAAGGTTCACTTAAAGTGGGAACTAAATGTCTTTTCCAACTTGAAATATACAGTCACAAAGAATTGTTCGTTACACAGAATCTGTACCAATATCATGGATCATAAGCATCACTTGGCCACTGAGTGTAGTTTGGGCTCCTCAGTGCATCCTATAAATGTTGTCATGTCTTTCACACATTCAGTCTGTTTTTCTTCATTAGTAAAATGCAATTTTATAGGAGGAGTTGAATCATGTAGACAGCAGATTAAGTAAAAATATTAATATGCAATAGCAAATAAATATAGCAAAATGCTCCAAAATGTTATTTTTATAGCTAACTGATGAGCTTATGGACACTGAGTGGTTATTCTGAGGTAAATGTATTATTACAATGCAATGTTTACAAGCTTTACACGTTTTCCTCAGTTTGAAACACTGAATGAGCTTTTACATGAAACATTTCAGTAAGTTGTAGGCTACTGTAGGCTCTCTTATAAAATAGCCTACCTTTTGATGTTAAATCATGTTCATTTCGTACTATAGTAGTACATAGAAAGATATAATGGGTTCACTTGCTGCTTTAACTGAGGCGCTAAAGAGATCGCGCCTGCCGCATTAAGCCTGTGTTATACTTTCCGCGTGCGCAATCCGGACGCATACACGGACAGCGTGGACGCGGACTACTTGTATTTATACTACCGAAAGTGTATGCTGGAGGTCCGCATTAAAGAGCGCCAAAACCGTATTGTTTACTGGGGATTGTTTACCGTATTACTGGATGGCAAGTGCGCTTCAAATAACCAACATGAAGTCCACGCATTAACAGAACACAGTATAGACTAAGATCTCGATAAGAAGAAGCCATATTAGTAATGATTATAAATGAGAATTGTTGACAATATTGCCAGTATCCACAGAGCTGACAGCTTTACCTGTTGAAGTTTGTTCAAGTTTGTTCACGAAATAGACACGACTTTTCTGCACTTGCACGTCTCCATCATTTCAATCTCTCGCGCTGCACAACTGGAGCTGTGTTTAGCAGACTGTGTGCGTCAGCGCTGCTGTGCGGCAGAGACGAGGACTGTTTGAAACTTTTTTCCACTAAAACTTTGATGCGTATCGTCTTTTAATTTTAAGTTTAATACGTGAACAAAGCAAAAGATGTGATCGCAAAACAATCAGGAAAAATGTTCTTACATGCAAATTTTTATGTCATAACATGTAAATATATATAGTCGCCAGTGGCGACCTCAGCAAAACTTCACCCGCAAATTAATATTTTTGGTCGCAAATGCGACCGTTTTTTTTTTTTGATTTCTCATTTTATTAAGCGTGGCAACCAACATAAGGCAGTTTCCTATGGAAGCATATGTGTAGCAAAATTCAATTTGCAATGTAATATGCAAAATGTCAATGCAATATGTAAAATGGCAATGTATTTCTATATTTAAATTTACATTTTCCCATACATATGTGCAACATTTAGTGCAAAATGAAAATTCAGTTATATAATTTAAGTTTGCCATTTTCTACACTAGTTTTAATATGCATATTAAAAACATATTTTAAAGCTTTATAAGTTGCAAAATTAAAATTAAAATGTATTACCCAAATTGATTAGATATGTTTAACATGTCCAAGCAAAAACTGTAGCAAAATGATCATTTAAATGCTGTTTTTCCTAAATGCATTTAGATTTAGGGGTAGGACACTTGGGATTGCATTTTCATCGTGAGACCGCGGGATAATTGTAGCAAAATTCAATGAGAGTTTCAAAATGCATTCTGAGCCAATGGTGCAGCAAAAGGGTAGCAAAACGGTGATTTAAATGTATTTTATTTTTCTTAAATGCATTGACACTTACATATATGACGTTTCAATTGCATTTTCATTAAATACCCCGCGATGAATATAGTTTAAGTCATTGTGGATTTGAAAATGCATTCCGAGCGGAGCACGCCCCCTAGCTGTCAATCATTACATCAAGGCGGGGCTCGGCAACGGGACGCACAATAGGTCAATATTCACCATTAACCAAACGCTTTTCACCTGCCTGAACATCCCTGCCCGTTTACGCTCGGATTGATGCACATAAGCAAACAGACAGTGCTATTCTACACTTATTTACTACCTTACCTTATATTTTATTACTCTTTTATTTTTAATCCGTAAAATAGCGCGTGTTCCGTGGCACCCAGGACGTGCAGAGAGTTCCTCAGGGGCAGGGGCTCAAATGTGAAAAAAAGGGGGGCAATGTGAGAAAGAAAATAAAATAAAATAATTATATATATGTATATAGGTAACTAATCGCTCAAAAGTCGGAAAATTCCTGTTTATTTTTACATAGGCTATCTGTCAATCTGAGGCGTTGCTATGGGTTGCGAACGCTTTGCTTGACTGACTGATATTCCAGTCTGTTCAGAAACCATAGGCTCTCAAGCCATAGCCTAATAGCCTATAGTTGTGCTATTCGACACTTATTTACTACTTTACCTTATATTTTATTACTCTTTTATTTTTAATCCGTAAAATAGCGCGTGTTCCGTGGCACCCAGGGACGTGCAGAGAGTTCCTCAGGGGCAGGGGCTCAAATGTGAAAAAAAAGTTGCAATGTGAGAAAAAAAACAAAAAAAAAACATTATAGGTCAAAAGTTTGGATACATTAATATTCATTAAGTCACTTATGGTCATCAAGCCTGCATTTATTTGATCAAAAATTTAATATACTGTAAAATACATTTTATGCAATGCTTATTTCAGGATTCTTTGAATAAAATGTTAAATAAGAACAGCATTTTTTCAAAATATAACTTTCGTAACAATACACACTACCGTTCAAAAGCTTGCGGTCAGTATATATATATATTTTTTTTTAAAATAAATTAGTTTTTATTCAGCAAGGATTTTTTAAATTAATAGAAACAGTGATAGTAAAGATCAACATCGTTAGAAAACATCTCTATTTTGAATAAATGCTGTTCTTTTAAACTTTTTATTTATCAATGAACCCCAAAAAATTATCACGGTTCCAAAATAAATAAATAAAATTAAAATAAAAACAAAACATTAAGCAGCACAACTGTTTCCAACACTGATAATAAATCAGCATATTAGAATGATTTCTGAAGGATCATGCACTGAAGGCTGGAGTAATGATGCTGAAAATTCAGCTTTGAATCACAGAAATAAATTATATTTTAAAGTATATTAAAATAGAAAAACGTTCTTTTAAATTGTAATATTTCACATTATTACAGTTTTTCAGTATTTTTGATCAAATAAATGCAGGCTTGATGAGCATAAGACACTTTCATAATGCTGCATTATCAAAAATGGTAATATAATAAAGTCCTTTCATGTCACCATTTCGGCAGCCTACACTTCACATAACAGGCCTGTAGGTGGCACTTGGGTTTCATGAACTATAGGAGTTTCATGAAACGGTGTAGGATATCATACATAAATATAAGTGAATTCAATAGCCTACTGATTACCTTTTTTTTGTGCAGTGCTTTTGTAGTCATTCAGCATCTATTTTCTCAGCGATGTAATTTGATTTATAAAATGAGACAAACCGCAGATCCAGATCGCTCCATAAATAAGCTCGTCTGTCCCATGTCATTTTCTACCGATTTATGAATAAGAACGGAGAATGACCGCTCCACTTCACATTATTGTCCAATGAAATTTGAACTTGAGCCAGATCATGATTGGTTGGTGTATTATACATGACAAACGATGAATTATAATTATTTATAATTATTTTAGAATATTATAATATTCTAAAATATATAATATATGGATTTTTAATTAAATCGACACACTAGCTTTGATTATTGATGAAAAAAGTTTAAAATATTGTTTGGTTTATTTTTTTTCCTTCCGTCGACCCACTCACTGAAAGAACTATAGGCTATTAGGCTATGGCTTGAGAGCTTATGGTTTCTGAACAGACTGGAATATCAGTCAGTCAAGCAAAGCGTTCGCAACCCATAGCAACGCCTCAGATTGACAGATAGCCTATGTAAAAATAAACAGGAATTTTCCGACTTTTGAGCGATTAGTTAACTATATACATATATATAATTATTTTATTTTATTTCTCACATTGCCCCCTTTTTTTTTTTTTCACATTTGAGCCCCTGCCCCTGAGGAACTCTCTGCACGTCCCTGGGTGCCACGGAACACGCGCTATTTTACGGATTAAAAATAAAAGAGTAATAAAATATAAGGTAAAGTAGTAAATAAGTGTCGAATAGCACAACTATAGGCTATTAGGCTATGGCTTGAGAGCTTATGGTTTCTGAACAGACTGGAATATCAGTCAGTCAAGCAAAGCGTTCGCAACCCATAGCAACGCCTCAGATTGACAGATAGCCTATGTAAAAATAAACAGGAATTTTCCGACTTTTGAGCGATTAGTTAACTATATACATATATATAATTATTTTATTTTATTTCTCACATTGCCCCCTTTTTTTTTTTTTTCACATTTGAGCCCCTGCCCCTGAGGAACTCTCTGCACGTCCCTGGGTGCCACGGAACACGCGCTATTTTACGGATTAAAAATAAAAGAGTAATAAAATATAAGGTAAGGTAGTAAATAAGTGTAGAATAGCACTGTCTGTTTGCTTATGTGCATCAATCCGAGCGTAAACGGGCAGGGATGTTCAGGCAGGTGAAAAGCGTTTGGTTAATGGTGAATATTGACCTATTGTGCGTCCCGTTGCCGAGCCCGCCTTGATGTAATGATTGACAGCTAGGGGGCGTGCTCCGCTCGGAATGCATTTTCAAATCCACAATGACTTAAACTATATTCATCGCGGGTATTTAATGAAAATGCAATTGAAACGTCATATATGTAAGTGTCAATGCATTTAAGAAAAATAAAATACATTTAAATCACCGTTTTGCTACCCTTTTGCTGCACCATTGGCTCAGAATGCATTTTGAAACTCTCATTGAATTTTGCTACAATTATCCCGCGGTCTCACGATGAAAATGCAATCCCAAGTGTCCTACCCCTAAATCTAAATGCATTTAGGAAAAACAGCATTTAAATGATCATTTTGCTACAGTTTTTGCTTGGACATGTTAAACATATCTAATCAATTTGGGTAATACATTTTCATTTTAATTTTGCAACTTATAAAGCTTTAAAATATGTTTTTTAATATGCATATTAAAACTAGTGTAGAAAATGGCAAACTTAAATTATATAATTGAATTTTCATTTTCATTTTGCACTAAATGTTGCACATATGTATGGGAAAATGTAAATTTAAATACAGAAATACATTGCCATTTTTACATATTGCATTGACATTTTGCATATTACATTGCAAATTGAATTTTGCTACACATATGCTTCCATAGTTTCCCACCTATAATTTTGGAGTGTCAACCAGATAGTTACTGGTGCTGGATTATATACTATTAAATATTATCATATGTATAGTTTTAACATGATATTTATATATATATTGAATATTAAATTATTGTCAATACCAGTATATTTAAACACCCCAAGTAGGAAGTTTAATTTTTTTTCTGCTCTCAACGTTTAGATGCGGAAGTTGCAGGTCGAGGGCTGTGAATATAAGACTGTTCATCAGGACCTGTTGAGGGACCTTTTGCGTCTTTCCACCAGCACCTATAGCCAGGTCTGATTCCACATTCACCAAATTTTACAAAAAATAATCCCCTTTATTTTATATGTTCTCCTGAATACCCATTTATTGGACCCTCAGGTCCGCAGCAAGGCCCAAAATGTGTTGTTCACAGCTTTGGGGACCTATAACTTCTGCTGCCGAGACATTACTCCACGTGTCCTGGAGCTACTGGAGCCCACACGAACTGATGTCACCCAGCAACAGTTCAAGGTATATAGTCTATAATTTTCACTTTCTATCATTAGCATAACGCTGTATTTGTCTTTAATTTAATGATTCAATACCATTGTTTTTGTCATAATTTGCTTTAGGGGGCACTCTACTGCTTGCTTGGGAACCATTCTGGAGTGTGCCTTGCTAACCTACATGACTGGGATTGCATCGCTCAGACATGGCCGGCCATAGTGCACTCAGGCCATAGCTCAGCTATGTCTCTAGAGAAGCCCTCCATTGTCAGACTCTTCGATGACCTCGCAGACAAAGTCCACCGGCAGTACGAGACCATTGGCATCGATTTCACAGTGAGCAGCGTCGCCTGTTTTGTACATTTTGTACATAAACTTTGGAGTAATGTGGTGTGTCGTTCAGACTGTTAAAGTGTGGATACATTTATCATTGTTTGGTGACTATTCACAAGAGAAATCCAGTAATTTTAATAGGAATCCAGGTATTCTGGAATTTCCCCACAGGTTCAAATTGCTCAATGGATTTAGTGCATTATCCAATAGAAAGCTGCTTGATTTAAAAGTGATTTTTGTGCATACATAGCTAAATTGTTGATAATAGACAAAAGGCTTTTTCTGACAGCAACATTTTGCAGAAATTTCGCTAATGTGGCCGGATCTTTAATGGGTGTTTACATAACACCATTTTCAAATAAAAATGAAGAAGTTTTTATACGGTTTGGCTATTAATTTACATGACAGCGGCAAACTTTTGAAAACAGGTTTCAAAGTGCAAGTGTCATCATCTCTGTAAATTACAAAACACATGAATTTGAGAAAACAGTGATGTCTTGGACATGCATATTATGTGTTCAGTCTATAGTGTTTCTTTACAAAGTAACATTGCCAACTAGTGGCCTGGCATGCATAATAAAGCGTTTCTCATCGTTATCGTGGATCCCCATGAAAGAAAATTGAACATGACATTTTTCAAAACAAAGGAAACATTTTTGTTTTTAACATATCATTGTCTTGTAAACTTACCCTTAGGTGGAAAATAGCATCTGCCTTGTGCTGTAAGACTTATGTTTCCCTGAATTAATCTGTAGGTACCTGAGAATGCAGTTTTCCTGGGCCAGCGCATCACCGATTCAAGCCAGCCCTCTCCACACATTGGCACTCCCACAGAAAAGGAGCTGGAGCAGGGACTGGTGCTTCAACAAGACAAAAACCAGGAGGCAGTGAAGTAAGTGCTACACATATACCCAGTCACAACATTTAATACTCAGTTAACATGGTGTAGTAAATCTTTGCTGTGTTTCCTCTTTTAGGAAATATGAAAAGCTTGTGAGAGTCCTGTTGGAATGTCTAGATGACAGGGACATGTAAGTATCAAACAGATGTTTAAAAGTCCTACATCATTCTGTAAAACTAGACACAAAAGCATCACTCATTTGTTATTGTGTGTCATCAGGCCTTGGAAGTTTGAGCACATTGCTATTGGCTTCCTGTCTCTACTGCTAAGAGATGACTATCCCCTCCCGGCCCCAGCAGTGCTCTTCTTTGTACAGAGCCTCAACCATGATGCACTTGTTGTGCGCAAGGTTCGTGGAATGTTTTTTTTGTTGGCTTTGCATAAATCTGTATCATTCTTTGCTGGGGTTTAGCACCAGCCTGCTCCAGTACACTTACCTAGAAGTATCTATTACTGATGAAAACCTTTATTAGCTAGTTTAGATGTGTTAAATTTGGATTAGGTTTAGGTCTAAATTCTGTAAAAAATTTGGGGTCTGCAAGATTTTTTTTTATGTTTTAAAAGAGGTTATACTCCCAAAGGCAGCATCTATGTGATCAAAATATAAAAAAACATTATTATTGTGCAATATATTATGAAGTAATAATTATTACAATTTAAAATTACAGTTTTTATTTTGATCTATTTAAAATGCAATGCAAAATTATTTTTTCTAATGGCAAAGCTACATTTTCAACATTCATTTTTCCAGTCTTCGGTGTAACCTTTAGAATATGCTAACTTGGTGCTCAAGAAACATTTCTTATTATCAATGTTGAAAAAGTTTTTTGCTGCTTAATATTTTTGCGGAAACTGTGGTACATTTGTTAGCATTCTTTGATGAATACAATGTTCAAAAGAACAGCATTTATTTATAATAGAAATCTTTTATGAAATTATAAATGTCTTTTACTGTTACTTTTAATTCATTTAATGCTTCCTTGTTGACTCAAGTTTTAAACAGTAGTGTATATGCACTTAGTCTTTTACATGTTTAAAACATTGTGTATATTGTTTTGCTTCCAATAATTGCTGATATAGATGGCGATCGCTGCGATGGCAGGCATACTGAAACAGCTGAAGAGACAGCGCAAGAAAGTACCTGTTAGTCCCTGTGATATAAGTGAGTAAACAACAGCGTACAAACAAATAAATAGTACAATTAAATGAGAAGATGATTAAATTACTCTTCACATCCATCTGTTGGTCCATCTGTAAGATCTCAGTAACTGTGGAAGGAGATAATTACACAAGTGGTGCCTTGCAGGTGGGGTAACGGAGCCGGAGGGGCTGGTGGCAGGAGACAGGCCGGAGAATGACTGGCTGCAGTACCATGGTGACAGCCTGCCGAGCACCCAGCAGGACTGGGATAATTTCTGCTTTATAGAGAAGACACACTGGGGCTACTACTGCTGGCCAAAGTAAACACTCCCAGCCTCTGATCACTGTATGATTCACTCCAAATCTCTGCTTATATCTATTTTGTAACTCTCTCCATTTCTCTGTTTATAGGAAGTTGATGGTATATGCCCCAGCAGCAGAGCAGCCCAAGGACCTTTCTGCTGAGAACATGAATGAGGTATGCATGGACTGAGTGCGCTAGACTTTGTTTTACTTCCAAACTTGACAGTATGTATACTAAACATGATTTTCTTACAGAGGGAGCGCATCATCTGTGACCATTTCACAGACCCCATGTTCATCAAACAGCTCATTGAGTTCCTGTCTCTTGAGGACCGAAAGGGCAAAGACAAGTTCAATCCTCGTCGCTTCTGTCTTTTCAAGGTACCAGCGTTTATAAGACAATAATCATGGTAGAAGAGATAAAAGTACAGTTTGGCAGTAGGTTAGAAAGGAAATCAATAAAATGGAGATTTAATTGACTATTTAATATGACAATATTGTCTCTACTATCATTGAAAAGTTTTAGGGTTAGTAAGATTTTTTTTTTTCTCCACCAAGACTGCATTTATTTCGTTAAAAATACAAGAAAACAGTAGTATTTTGAAAAAAATACCATTTAAAATAAATATTTGTTATTTTAATATAGTTTACAATAGGGCTGAAATGATTCCTCGAGTAATTCGAATACAAAAAATCCTCGAGGCAAATTATGTGCCTCGAAGAATCGTTTAGTCCGTTTTACTAGGGATGCACTGATTTTTCGGCCGCCGAAAATATATGCCGCGCCTCAGTGTTCAGGTTTGCAGCCGTCATCACTGCACAGTGTGACGCTCGGTTCAATATTCCGCTCTATCAATGTGCATTCTGCTCAGTTACCGCTCATGCTCACCGGAAAAGCATAGTCCGCTCAAATAATGCACCGACAGGAAATTTCTATGTAGTATACTTGTTCCTGTTTGCAGTAGCGCTGCTGTGCTGTGACATGCTGTAGTACAGCTGTACTGGACAATGCTGGTAAAATCTCCTTCACAGCTCCCCACTCTGCTCACATGCGCTGATAATATAGCTTTGCCAGGGTTTTTATGTTTACTTGATGTTTCTTCACACAGAATCATCATTTCTATTCATTTTCCACTGATTTACGTGATCTAATGAGCATTAACTCATATTACGTAATCATATCTCTGTATGAATGAATGACAGAGACGCGCGTTTTCCTTTACCACACACACACACACTCTGAAGCGCGCGTGACGCTCACGGTGATCTCAGCGTCTGCCGTCTCAATGAGGACATAAACACATGAGCAACATCTCCAGAACTGATCTGAGAGTCAGCGTTTCACCGTTTCATTTGAGCAAAACTAGCGTCATATCATATACACACAGAAATGTAAAGGTATTCACGGCAACCCGTCAAAATAAAAGTCCGGTTTAATTTAAAGACATTGCAGCAGAAATATATTGCTCTTGTTCAGCAGAATGTACATACTACTACTACTAAAATTATGAAAACTTTATTTTTTAAGGAATGATCACACAACATTTCATCCATGTTTTAACTTTAATAGTAAATCACCTTTGTTTGCCAAAAAGTTTAATTTTCAATCATTTAAAGATAAATTAAATTAATGTTTTATGCCTTCATTTGATAACCAGATACACAACACAGAATTTCTGAGGAAAAAGAAAACATTTCATAAGGCTATTTTAAGAATAAATAACAATAAAACATTAGGTGACAGAAAATAAAACATAACTTTTTCTTTGTCTTTTTCTTTAATCATAGCTATAATTATTATAACACCTAAAATACGTTGCGTGTAAAAAAAGTGTTTGTTTCAGTCAGTTGAAGGGTGAGTACATTGTGTGCACATGATCAGGATGTACCACCTCCGCCACATTTTGAGAAAAGAAAAACCCTGTTTGCAGGACTATACATTATTTGGATAATTAGTCAAAAACAACAACAGTTATGTCTGATTCTGTTGCATAGAATTGAATAAAAATAATACATTGATATTTAATATTAATATATTTTCTGTCCAATTTTCGATCAATAAAAGTATTGGCTTGTGGTTTTTAAATTCTGTGTCATTAAAATTGAGTTAAATTAAAAAGTCTTACAAAATTACTTTATATTACACTAATTTTTGCCTCTTACAAAAGCCACAAAGCCTTCTAAGAAGACAGTAAAGGCTTGTGTCATGCCTGAGCTGTAGTTAGGCTGAAACTTGAAAGTTAAGTTGCACAATGTTTAGGTTTTATTATATATATTTTTTATTACTATTATTTTGATTTATGTCTTAGTTTTAGGTTGTACTATGTTTACCTTAAAGTTTAAAGTAATTTGAAATAGAGTTTTATATATTTGTATTTGCATTTTGAATGTATTATGGCAATTAAATGCACTAAATGGGTTTAGTTTTCACATTTATTAATATATGCAATTTCAGCAATAAAAATGTTAATTTTTCCAAAAAGGAAACAAATTACTTGTTCATTTTAAGAGACCTGTCTTATTTTCTCTTGTATATTTAGTATTGCTCTTTAATAAAGAAAACGTTGTTCTTATCCGATTAATCGATGGAATTTTCAGTAGAATACTCGATTACTAAAATATTTGATAGCTACAGCCCTAGTTTACAATTAGTAGTTTACTCATTTGATGACAGCTAATTTTTTTTGTAGTTCAATTATATTGTGATGCATTGCAGTGTATTGAATTGTGACTCATGTATCACGATGTGTATCATACCTGGCTATCATTGAAGCATGTTGAATAGCCTTGATGTAATCTGTAGAAATACTTTTAGATGTTCCTGTGCATCTTGTTAACAAGCCACTGTTTGTCCTGGACATTTGCTTACAGTGTCCTCTGCACCAGGCTGCATACAAAACTCTCAGATGCAGAGAGGACATTAAGATATGTTCAATCCCCACATAATTCCCCTGACTTCTATTTTTGGGTTCTCAGCAGAGAGAAAACCTTTAAAAAGTAGCATTTATTGGATCATTATGATCCTGTTTATGTTCACTGATTCCAGCAGTTTTGTTGCAGTTTCCCCAGCTGTAATTCCCAAACCGAGAGATTGCACCGATTGTGAGGACAAATTCAGTAAATGATTTGTGGAGAGCAGTAAATACAATTGTGCTCCCAGCCACATCTACCTCTGCAAATCTCTGCATTTTAACCAGCTCATAAACCTGCCTTGCTCACCTGCCATTCAAATTTATTACAAAATACAGATGGCTTGCTTTCTCATTCAACGCCCACAGGGACTCTTCCGGAATTACAGTGATGCCTTCCTGCCTGTTCTGAAGCCTCATATGGAGCGGCTGGCAAATGACTCTCACGAGAGCACCCAGCGCTGTGTGGCTGAGATCATTGCAGGACTGGTTAGAGGCAGCAAGCACTGGAGCTTCAGCAAGGTGAGCACCGCTGCAGGCATGAGGGATACACTTCAAATTAGGAAGCCACTGAGATGTTTAACCACATTGATGTCTGAACCCCCTCTTTCTTTCACACAGGTGGAGGCATTATGGAAATTCCTGATTCCTTTGATGCGCACAGCACTGTCCAATATTACTGTCGAGACCTATGCTGACTGGGGTACCTGTGTGGCAACTGCCTGTGTATGTGTTATAGATCCTTACTCTGTTAAATTGTATGCCACGTAATCCACCACCTGAATGTCTACTTGAAACCAACAGTAAATGGTCATGCAAACATTATAAATGGACTTTAAATAAATATTAAGATAAATTAGATTTAATATTTAAATATCCAAATTAATATTTAAAGGGATACTTCACCCAAAAATTTAAATTCTGTCATTAAAGGGATAGTTCACCCAAAAATTCAACTTCTGTCATTAATTACTCACCCTCATGTCGTTCCAAACCCGCAAGACCTCCGTTCATCTTCGGAACACAAATTAAGATATTTTTGATGAATTCTGAGAGCTCTTTCTGACCCTCCCATAGACAGCAAGGATACTACCAAAGTCAAGGTCCAGAAACATAGTCAGGACATCGTTAAAATAATCCACGTAACATCAGGGGTTCAACCGTAATTTTGCGAAGCTACAACATTACTTTTTGTGTGCAAAGAAAATAAAAACAACGACTTTATTCAACAATAAACCCTCCACGTCACCCTGGCACCATTTTGGAGAGAATCCACTGAATGTAAACAACGTATGTTCTGTGTCAGCTGCGCCATGCGGATAAGTTTTCTACGTTGTTTACTCTTTGATCTGAACGAAAACAACATATCTGTGTGGCGCAGCTGACACAGAACAGCATACGTTGTTTACATATGTGATACTTTTCAAAATGGCGCCTTGTTAAATAAAGACGAATTGCAGAATAAAGTCATTGTTTTTATTTTCTTTGCGCACAAAAAGTATTCTTGTAGCTTCGTAAAATTACGGTTGAACCCCTGATGTCACAGATTATTTTACCAATGTCCTTACTACGTTTCTGGACCTTGATCGTGGTAATTACATTGCTGTCTATGGGAGGGTCAGAAAGAGCTCTCAGAATTCATCAAAAATATCTTAATTTGTGTTCCGAAGATGAACGGAGGTCTTGCGGGTTTGGAACGACATGAGGGTGAGTAATTAATGACAGAATTTTTATTTTTGGGTGAACTATCCCTATAATTACTCACCCTCATGTTGTTCCACACCTGTAAGATCTTCGTTCATCTTTGGAACACAAATTAAGATATTTTTGATGAAATCCGAGAGCTTTCTGACCCTGCATAGACAGTAAGGGAACTACCAAGTTCAAGGCCCAGAAAGGTAGTAAGGACATGGTTAAAATAGTCCATGTGACAGCAGTGGTTCCACCTTAATTTTATGAAGCTATGCGAATACTTTTTGTGTGCAAAGAAAACAAAAATGTATTTTCTTCCATGTCAGTCTTCGACGCACATTCATGACAGTACCACAAGGCATTTTCTAACATTCATTCTACAATTCAGCAAGGTTAAATGAAATTAGTCAAAAGTGACTGTAAAAACTTCTACGTTGCTGTACAAGTTAAATTGTACAAATTCTGTTCTCGTAACTTTACATTTATCAAAACATCCTGAAAAAAATATTTACACAAGAACATTAAGCAGCACAACAACATAAGTGCTCAAGAAACATTTCTTCTAATCAAATTAGAATGATTTCTGAAGAATCATGTGTCATGGGTTGTTGGAAATGTTGCTTTGCCATCACAGGAATAAATAATATTTTAAATATATATAAAAAAAGAAAATTACTGTTATTTTTAAATTGCTATAATATTTCACTATTACTGTTTCTGTTTTCTGTGTTGAGCATAAGAGAAATCTATCAAAAATATTAGAAACTGTAATTTTTTTCAAACTTTTGGGCAGTATGTGAAGCTATGAGAACAACTAACTGTTTATGTTTGATATTTTCAGGAGAGCCGAGATCCACGAAAGCTCCACTGGCTTCTCGAGATGCTGATGGAGTGTCCTCTCAGCGGGGAAGGTGGATCGTTTGTAGATGCCTGGTGAGTGTATTTTGTGTTTTAATTCATGGGAAATTCTGAAACCATTCAGACTTGATGCATATGTGATATTTTGATATTTGAGAGATTAATAATATCTTTCTGTCTCTGTAGCCACCTGTACGTGCTGCAGGGTGGTCTGGCACAGCAGGAGTGGAGGGTCCCAGAGCTGCTGCACAGATTGCTGAGTTACCTGGAGCCCAAACTCACTCAGGTTTATAAGAATGTGAGAGAGCGCATCGGCAGGTATGTGTGCAGTCAGGGTCAAAACAGTCACTGTAGTCTAAAAATACACTGGCAGTTCTCTCTTGTCATGTTTTCTGTCTTGTCATGTCTTCTCTTGCAGTGTGCTGACGTACATTTTTATGATCGACGTTACCCTGCCACACACTCAGCCTACTAAGTCACCACACATTGCTGAGTTTACCGAAAGGATCTTGTCTCAGCTGAAGCCCCTGCTTGAGGGAGACGAGGAGATCCAGAACCACGTGGTGGAGGAGAACGGAGTGGGGGAGCAGGACGAGAGGACCCAGGCCATCAAACTCCTCAAAACTGTTCTGAAGTGGCTGATGGCCAGTGCGGGGCGCTCCTTCTCTACTTCAGTACCTCAGCAACTACAGCTGCTGCCCCTGCTCTTTAAGGTCTTGCTTGCTCTCTCTCTATCTTAGCCCATGCTCTTTGTATCTCATTCTTTATACATTTGTGTGGAGTGCTCTTAAGTGGACTGCTGACTTCCACTCAGTGCCTGTTTTTGTCCATCTGTAGATCGCTCCCGTAGAAAATGATGACAGCTATGATGAGCTGAAGAGGGACGCAAAGACTTGCCTGTCCCTCATGTCTCAGGGTCTCCTCTATCCTGAGCAGATCCCTATGGTACTGAAGGTGCTACATGAGGTGAGGCCTCAGACACGCTAGACACGACCCCACGTATCAGGACAACAGTTCAAAAGCTGAATTTGACCTTGACTATTTTTTTTATTTAAAACCGTTATTAAGTGAAACTAAAACTATTAAAAACCGTTGCCAGTAATTAAAATAAAATAAAAAATATTGATGAAAATGAGAAATATTAGAAATATTACCTTAACTACCTGAAATAAATTGCAGCTGAAGTATTAAAATAATTGAAACTAAAACTGAAGAAAAAATAAATTAAAGCTATATAGAAATATATTAAAACAACTAATAAAATTACAAAAGTACATAACTAATTTGTTAAAATTAAAACTGAAAATAAAAGCTAATTTAAATATTTAAAATAGTAATTAATCAAAATGCAGATCCCCCCCGTGATAACCCACCAATAATCATGATGTAGTGAAAGTGATTAGTGTGGAGTACAATTAGCTGTAAATACTTTTGTAAATAATTACTCAAATTGTGGTTCTGGTTTTGATTTCAGTGGTGACACCAGCATAGACATATTCATAATTCTGCTTTGCTGAAAACACAGAATTGTTGTAGACGCAACACATTGTCACCGAATGAGTATGTAATAAGTGACACTGATTGTATACTACATAGGCATTTCAAATGCAGCACATTACTATTTCATGATTTTATCATTTAATTACATTACCATCTATTGTTGTAATATTGTAATATGTTAGTATCATCAGTGATTGCATTCACTAGATATATTTAAAAAGTGCATATCCAGTAAAATTATGTACTTATTTAAATCTGATCTACTGGTGAAATCAGGCATTATGGGACTAGCAAATAGTCATCCAAATATGTACAGTATGTTTAGTATTACTTACAATAATATCCCACATGCTTAACACGTCAATATATATACATGTATAGACTTTTTATTTATTTACCATTATTACCCAGTCCTGGTGAGTACTATATTTGCTGTGCAATTATAAGATTCTTGTTATTTTTTCAGAATGCTGGCAGCAGCTCTTGGCATGCACGATTCTCAGTGCTAACATACCTCCAGATAATGGTGTTCTATAATCTGTTCACCATACTGAGCAATGAGCAGGCTGTTCAGGACGTGAGAGCACTGGTCGTCAGGCTACTGGAGGATGAGCAGCTGGAGGTACCTTTCGGGCCACACTGGCATCCTGGCATCATCATTTATTCACTTTTATGCAGCCTTGTTCATTAAACCTTCATCTGTTTGTATCTATGTGCCTTAGGTGAGAGAGATGGCTGCCACCACTCTCAGCGGTTTCCTGCAGTGTAACTTCTTGGCAATGGATGCCTCCATGCAGACTCACTTTGAGGCTCTATGCAAAACCAGATTACCCAAAAAGAGGAAGAGAGGCTCTGTGGTTGACACTATTCCTTCAGTCGGTATGATCACGCTTTAATCACATGCAGTACTGTGCTGTTTATATCAGAGCCATGGCACAGTGCTAACATTTAATGCCTGCAAAATTTAGTTCAAGTCTGGTCTGAGTCCCATTCCCTCTGTCTAATTATTCTGCCACGAAAAGGCATGAAATGCCTGTAAATAAAATAAAAATAAAAAATAGCTCTAGCATTTTATTTATGTGCATATTTTCTATTTTGAATAAAAAATTGAAATATCCTTAAGACACGATACATTCACTTGATAAGCAAAACTCAGGCCAAATGCAATTGTCAAGATAAATTACAAGTGTTTTTTTGTTTTTTGTTTTTAAATTTGCTGCTCTGGTGAATTTATCTTGTTTTAAGATATTTAGAATTTTTACTGGAAAACAAAATTATTTTAAGAATAAATTAAAACAATAGTTTTGAAACTTTTGTATGTTTGTAAATCTTGTAAATATCCTTAAAACAAAATAAATCAGATTTTTTTTTCCCCCAAAAGAATCAGAATTTCCCTGTGGAATAGAAAAAATCTTGCACTTTTTAAAATATAATTTTTCTTTTTATTTGTATACTATTTCTATTTATTTGTATTATTAAAAGAAAAAAGCCTTAAGAATCATATATATCTTTTCTAAAATGTTTTATTTATATTATTTATTAGAAAGCAAATACAATTTAATTAAAATAAAATAAGTATACAAAAATAAACTTAATCTGTTTATTAAAAAATCAAGATTTTTTTTTTAATTTAAATGGATATTCAGATACTTTTATTGAGAAAAAAAAAAAAAGAACAATAATTTTGCTGTACTTCACCCATGTTTGTCTATCCTCAGATCTGGTACGGCGTCACGCCGGGGTGCTGGGACTCGGTGCTTGCATCTTATCCAGCCCGTATGATGTCCCAACCTGGATGCCTCAGCTCCTCATGGACCTCAGCGCCCACCTCAACGACACGCAGCCTATTGAGGTACACCGGTCACGTCACAACAAACACAATTGCTTTCTGTCTCCCTCTTGTGCTCTTCGCTCTTAGGGCTCATTAAATCTAACAAAAATCAATACAAGCCTCTCTCCGTCTGATTTAGATGACCGTGAAAAAGACTCTGTCTAATTTCCGCCGTACTCATCACGACAACTGGCTGGAGCACAAGCAGCAGTTCACAGACGACCAGCTCGTGGTGCTCACGGACCTTCTCGTGTCACCCTGCTACTATGCATAGACGGGTACGTTACAAAGACACCTGTTTAAAGGAACAGCTCATCCCAAAAAATTATAATTTGCTGAAAATGTGCTCAGCCGCAGACCGTCCAAAAGACCAGTTTGTTTCTTCATCAAAACCACATTTCGAAAAGTTTAGCATTGCATTAATTGCAGTGAATGGGTGCCGTCAGAATGAGAGTCCAATCTGCTGATTTTTGTGATGTTTTTATTTGCCATTGTAACTCATAAATGAAATCGTTTTAGTCTATAAACACTGCCTAATTGCACGATCGTGACCTTTATCTCTTTCTTTTCAGGTTGTGATGATGTTGCTGCAGGTTTTAGTGGTTTTTTTTTTTTTTTTATGTATTCAAATAAAATATCTTATGCATTCATGAGGGTGGGATGGGAGGACACAGATGCTCAGGATCTCAGCATCTACAGCAGAACCTCTCAAACCCAGACCCAGGAGCCCACTAAACCACGAGCACACGAGGCGAGGGCAGGAGGCATGTATAGGCACGAAGGAAACACGAGATGAGTGATTTAAAGACCTAGACATATACTCTGTACGTACTGTTTGTATATATATATATCTAGCCCATATTTTTGCATTTCAACTATACTTAATATTTAAGGTTTACCAGTGCAGGAATGTACGGCCTGCAGTCTGTAATATTATTGTACAGATAGATTTTTTCCTCTATAATCCTGTGTGTTGACATGAAGTGTGTGATGAAGGACAGAATGTCTATGGATCGCCCCACAAAACCATCTCCAAAGCCCCCATGATGCTCTCTGGCGAGGTTCTCGGTGATCTGAGCATGTGAAGATAGTCCAACGACTGAATCTGAATTACATTTAGAATTTGAAACCACTTAACTGGAAGATTTTTCATCTTTTAGCATTTTGTTTTCAGTAAACATTTTACAGCTAGCAGCATGTGATTCTTGGTTAAGTGACATGTTTGGCACGCCAGCATCTTTTCAACCTAAACCTCCACAGGTTCTGATGCGACAGGCACCTCTTTGTGTTGGCGATGGTTGCTCGATGCATCGGTAACTTGATGAAGAATATATTTGGGCTGAGCCCTCGTTATTTATCATCACATGAGGACGCAAGTCTGAGTACTGTGACGTTATTGTGGTATGTGTGTCATTGTCCTGTGGCGCTCACATGCCATCATAAGGTTTTGTTTTGTGTCCTATGTGTTTGTGTATTATGTATGCATTTATGTACTGTATATATGCATTTATCTATGCATAACCGACTGACACGTCTTCTAGCGAGAGCAGCCAGGCCGGGTTCAGTATGGGAGTGTGTGGAAGGCGGCCGGATACATGTGCATGTTTGCTTGAGTGTGCATGTTTGTAGTTTGATCGTGTTTTGAGCCATTTCTTATTGGCATGTGACAGAATCCAGGATTGATTTTTTTCCCCCGTCACTCTTTTCTCCAGCCTCAGTACAGAAACACTTTAGATTGTCGTCTGAATCACACACAGCGCCAGGAAGGGCTTCAGGTTCTACTATGGTTAGCTCTGTTTTACATTTGGAAGTGTACATAACAGACACATTATTTAGCTTAGTGCCAAAACTGCAGTGATTTTTCTCTATTTTTTTAGATGTTTGCTTTGTTTTACTCTCAAGGCCAATAAATGTATTGTTTTTAACAAATTAAAACACAAGGCCTCTTTTTTTCCCACAATGTTGTTTTTTTTCTCACAATAAATATTCCACCATTATTAAGTCATCATTTTGAGCTAGTAACAGTGGGTGAACTCAACAAAGATCCTGTACACAAAATGTTGTCAATACAATAGACTTGTGCTAGAATGGAGTTGTAACAATTCTGACATTTTTAAACAATAACTGATCAATTATGAATAAAAATAGAGAAACTCAAAGCTTTGATTGGGTGAATCTCACAAATGATAGATAGATAGTGACAATTATAACTAAACTTATAATTTAAAAAAATGACCACATTAAAGTAAAACGATCTATAATGTTTTATTAAGTACAATGTTGGTGTGAATACAGTTAAATGTCATTAAAATGTTATACAATGGAAAATAATTATTTTAAGATTTCAAGAACATGTTTAATTTGGTTTATTCAAATTATTTTATCTTTTTTTATTTTGGGGTAAATTGGTGACTTAAACATTTATGTTAATGAGATTCACATTGATTATGGCTTATTTAACGATTAGGATGGTAAGGAACTTTAAAAATAAATAGGAAATGGCTTTGTAAAATATTCAAGTATCCTGAGAAAAATTAACCAGCCTCTGAAAAATAAAATTGGCCTTTCATTTACATTTTCATGGACGTAACAACATTATGTGCAATATACTGAAATCCTTTTTTCTTGATTCGTTTCTCAAGGTTTAACGCGAGACAAATTATGTGAAATGTCACATCGTAAAATCAAGTGTCGATTCAGTAGAGACGACCATATATTAAATGATCCTATTTAAAACATAACAGTGGTTTAAGTACTGCTTATTTTAACACTTTATCAAGTAATCCCTTTTAGCATGCATCTGATATCATTATATATGTGGAACAAAAAAATGGACTAAATTCCTGAGTTTTTCTAGAAGATTAAGGACAAAGCAGACTATAGCAGATCACTCGATCTCCTCCTGCTTCTGCAGCTCCTTCACAAGGTGCTCCAAACAGAACAGGTGATCGTCTAAGTCTTCGGGTATTAGCTGCCGGAGGGCATCGGCGAGCTCAAACAGGTAATCTGTATTCTTGCCACTGGGGCCTACAGACTTCACAATCTGCTGAGCAATTGTCTCCAGAGGTGCTGGGCCAAGGTAATTTGGGTTGTCACAGGAGCCGATGTAGAGCAATGTGTCCTGCATTGGTTGGTGTTCTTCATCTTTGGGATAAAATGTAACGGTGATCACACCATAACCGCCTTTCTCTCTGTAGTCCAGATACTCTTTCACTTCCTTCTCTCGGCCTGATGGCAATTTATAAGCAACGCCCCATACACAGCCCTAACAGCAAATAGAGAGTGAACCGACAGGAATAAATTGGTTGGATTATTCACTTTTGTTTGGATTACTCTCATTTGCATATAGCATATGATTTTAAAAAAAGGTCTACTTTTAATACATGTAAATTAAATATGTATGTAAATCTCATATACTACCATTAAATGATATATCACAAATATAATATCAAAAATATGGCACTTCCCATTAATATTGTACAAAACAGGGTCTGAAACTTTTTTAAAAACATTAAATAAACGTCAGATGTTGACTCACAAGGTCATAAAATAATTAATTTAAAAAAGTACAAAATTATTAAAGTGAATTTAATTTAAGGCAATTACAAATATTAAAGTGAATTGAAGTAATCATTGTAAAAAAAAATCTGTGTATTCACCATTTAAGGTGGGATATACAGACATTTGATTTGTTTCAAACTAGCTAAATTTCATGCTAGGTTAATTATGTTTGATGATAATAGTTTATTTAAAAATTAATGAAAAAACACATTTTTGAAGAGGAATAAAAAAAAAAAATAGACATACTGTATACTGCATCACCATTATTAGGCTGGATACAGACATTTGTTCAAAACTCATAAATATTTAACATTTCATGCAAGGTTAATTATGTTAGGTAATTAATAATTTATTTAAAAAATAAAAAAAATATTAATGGGAATTATAAAAAATATATTGACACTGTATAAAAATACTGCAAAAATTCGATGTTTAAAACTAGCTAAATTTCATTCAATGTTCTGTTATATAATTAACAGTTTATTTTAAATATTAACTTTTAATATTATAAAATATTATTTTTTGTATATTTTATAATTATAATTTATATTAATTCCATGCTAGGCTAGGTAATTATAAATGTAGTAGTAATTTATATTAAATAATAGTTTATAAAAAAAAAAAAAATAAAAATAAAAAAACATTGGTAATGTGCCACATATCGGCTTTGTATTGGTTTGAATCTTCTAAATCGAGCAGTATTGAACAGGTTGACAGTCATTACCTCAGGGTCCTCTATTAATGTCACCACTCGGCCAGGCTGAAATAGAATCAATAAGAAGTAAAAGTGTTAATCGGACTGTAGTGCTCTGTCATCCTGAAAGGTCACTATGACCGGGCGCCTGCTGTTCATAAACTCGTATGGCTTTGATAGGGAATAATTGGGTCCATACCTTTCCAGGCACCCCGCGATGATCCGTACTTCCCTGCCAGAATCTGCGACTGAAACCTTTGACGAAACCCACTCGTTTCTCCTCGTATGGAAAGTCAACTTTCCAAATCAAAGATCCGTAACCAAAAACCCACATGCTTCCCGCTGACAGCTCACGGTGTGTCTGAACACATACTGCACTCATACATCGATGGACGGGATTTTGTAGAGCTCGTGCACCGCTGACGAGTTTGGTTAGGTGTGATGACACCGTTGGTATAGGTGTGGACACAACACAGTAATTAGTATGCTGCTAAAGAGTACAAAAATAAGTCATAGCATTACTTGCCAAGGGCAGATACCTCTAGCCGAAAATATCTGGCATCAAGTCTCACATCCGATGCCTTTTGATTTAGAAGCTGCCATACATACACACCGCGCGTTACTGTTTATAGAAGCTTTCGCTAAAAATGATAAACATATTAACGTAGAAAAAGAAGCCGTACGGCATTAGTTGAATGTATGAACAGGGTACTAGTAGAGATTATTTTTCAAAATAAAAGCCAGGTTTTAAAAATAAACCCTTACAAAAAAAATAAGTTAATAAAATAAATAAATAAATAAATATACTATTTAAATAATAATAATAAATAAAAATTAATAAGTAAATAAATAATAAATCTACCATGATAACCAGACTATCCACCATTATATTAATACATTACTGTAGTAAGGATATTTGCTGTAATAACTGTAGTAGCGAAGGCATTCTGATGAAACCTATGGATATAATCGTTTTTCTATGTAAAGGAAGTTACATCTGTAGAGCTGAGCATAAATAAAATCGCATTTAAAAAAAAATATATATTTATTTGATACGTATTTTCATGTATATCACACATATTAAAATAATATTTTTACGTTTTCTGACCGTGGGAACCCTACTTGTTCAATAGACAAGCAATGTTTTATATCACGTTTGTTGTATATATGCTGTCTTACGTTATGTAATTATATCTAATTAAATATCTGAATGAAGAATTCTGATCAAAAATGACTTATTGAATAATATCTCCTTATGATGACATGGTTTCCGTCTAGCGGGTGGATCAGCTGAAAATATGTCAAACAAAATACTGGACTTGTTTTTATGATGTTGTTTTTATTTTCTCTTATTTTTTTATGGACGGAACGAAACATTACACATATGTGTTCTAGCCGGAGCTCTGAATCAGCCAATCAGAAAACAGCATCGCCGGAAATGTCCATTCAATTAATCTTGTCCTGAAACGAATGGAAATGTGAATTCTGTCGTCACTTTTTCATGTGTGTACAGATGTTTTAAGACCGCGATATGATTTTTCTTTTTGTTGTCTTGTGGACATATTAAAGATTCAAAGTGGGAAAGTCGAACTAGTTTACTAGACTAGTAACGTTATACTAAAACTGGCAGAGCACAGCTGTTAACTCATTTTGCAATCAAAGCACCGTTATCTGCCCATCTTATCATAATTATTGGTGTAACCTCTAATTATAGAGGTTTAACCTGTGGCACTGCAGTGTATATTAGGTGTAATTTAAGACCTGGAGCTGTCAACCTGCACTCAGTCAGAGTCGCTGTGTGTAAATGAGAGAACACGAACTCTTTCAGTAATGTTTGAGGGATAGTGTTGTGTTTTTAAACAGACAATAAGATGGACTTCACGGAGTGCTATGGAGACACCTGCTCAGCCGTCGCGCTGGCAGCCCGGGAGGGGAAGGGTCGACGGGTGCAGAAGCTCATCCAGAGAGGCTTCGCGGTGGATGTGAAAGATAACCGGGGCTGGAACGCCCTGCACGAGGCTGCGGCGGCTGGATCAGCGGAGTGTGTGCGGCTTCTCCTCCCTGCAGCCGGTATGTTCCGACAATCTGTGCTACCTCTCAGAATGAGCTACCCATACACAATGCGCATGCGCAGTACCCTACTACTCTTGGAAACACTCTATCTGAAGACCCGCCCATAAATTTGAGCTACCCTGTCTGAGTGGTGAACGGGTGCGTAAGTAAAATCAATTTAGCTTAATTAAAGGTTTTTTTTCTTGTTAAATTCAATCTCTCCCATTAAATATGTAATAATTTCTTCATTGTCTAATAATTTATAACAACAAAAACGAGTTTTCTAACGTTATCAAGAGGGTGCTTCAAAAAAAGCATGCGGTTTTGATGAGTCACTGATTTACTAAATAAAATTTGCCTTTGTCTTACTAAATAAAATACTTTTTCACTGTACGTCGAATCTTTTAAATTAAATATGTGATATTTTTTCATTGTCTCTCATTCCAATGCTTAATTTTATCACAAGGGTTTTATTCTCCCTAAAAAGCATGCGGTCTTGATGAGCCCGTGATTTAAATCGATCTTGCTAAATTAAAATACTATATTCAAAATCGAATGGCTCCCAGTAAATGGGTGATAATTTCTTCATTGTCTGTGATTTCGATGAGCATAACGTTATCAAAAATGTTTTCTTAAGCCCGAGACACACTGCACGATTTTCGGCTGTCCCATTTCTGATTTACCACGATTGTTTCAAGATGCCAGTCTTTCGTCTGGGACAGCCGAAAATCGTGCAGTGTTTCTCGGGCTTTATAGGTCACAGATATGGAACAGATATAGAACTCTATTACTATATTAAAGTTTTGTTTAATAGCCTATGATGTTTCTTCCATCTGCACAGCTTGCAACAAGACAAACCCAGACAATATCTCTGACAGCTTTACCATGGTAAATAACATGTAGATTCACACTATGTTCACAGGATAAACTTGAACATACTTGATGTATTGTTGATTTAATTAAGTCACTTGACTCTTTATAGGTGCAGTGCAATTTGTGTTCACGGTGGGAACACCTAACTTGCATCCCTGGTGTCGTGACTACAGAGGATCTTTCAACAAAATACAATTGCAACCTTTGCAGATCATAGTCTAGTGTTGTTTAATTATTTTCAAGATGGCTATTTTTATCTTTTGCTTTAGTGTCCCATTAAAAAAAAACATTTCAACAATAATTTTTCCATTTATTGTAATAATTATAATTACACTGACACACTAAAGCAAAAGATAGAAATAGCCATCTTATAATAAACATTTCTTGTTCTAAATCAGGTGTAAAAAAAATCTAAAACACAGTAGTACATATATATGTAGTGTATATTATTGTGTACATATTTTAATTACATTTCTTTCCATAATATACTATGCTTACACTTTTCGAGCATTAAATGCTCAATTAAAAGGAATTAATGAATTAATGCTGAATAAAAATGAGTTATCTTGTGACAATAAAATTGTAACTTTGTCTGACAAAATATTCTCCTCATTATTCTACCTTAAGGTACCATTAAGGTGGTTGTTCAATGTTCATTCTGATAGACATTTTAGGCTGACAAGATGTGCTACCTCTGTTTCCCCCTCATTTATTAAGGTGGTAGTTCATTCTGATAGGCGTTCATAGCTGACAAATGTGCTACCTCTGTTTCTCCCTCATTTATTAAGGTTGTAGTTCATTCTGATAGGCGTTCATAGCTGACAAGATGTGCTACCTCTGTTTCTCCCTCATTTATTAAGGTGGTAGTTCATTCTGATAGGTGTTTATAGCTGACAAGATGTGCTACCTCTGTTTCTCCTCATTTATTAAGGTGTGTTCATTCTGATAGTTCATTCTGATAGGTGGTAGTTCATTCTGTTTATAGCTGACAAGATGTGCTACCTCTGTTTCTCTCCATTTATTAAGGTGGTAGTTCATTCTGATAGGTGTTTATAGCTGACAAGATGTGCTACCTCTGTTTCTCCCTCATTTATTAAGGTGGTAGTTCATTCTGATAGGCGTTTATAGCTGACAAGATGTGCTACCTCTGTTTCTCCCTCATTTATTAAGGTGGTAGTTCATTCTGATAGGCGTTTATAGCTGACAAGATGTGCTACCTCTGTTTCTCCCTCATTTATTAAGGTGGTAGTTCATTCTGATAGGCGTTCATAGCTGACAAGATGTGCTACCTCTGTTTCTCCCTCATTTATTAAGGTGGTAGTTCATTCTGATAGGCGTTTATAGCTGACAAGATGTGCTACCTCTGTTTCTCCCTCATTTATTAAGGTGGTAGTTCATTCTGATAGGCGTTTATAGCTGACAAGATGTGCTACCTCTGTTTCTCCCTCATTTATTAAGGTGGTAGTTCATTCTGATAGGCGTTCATAGCTGACAAGATGTGCTACCTCTGTTTCCCCTCATTTATTAAGGTGGTAGTTCATTCTGATAGGCGTTTATAGCTGACAAGAGTGTGCTACTCTGTTTCTCCCTCATTTATTAAGGTGGTAGTTCATTCTGATAGGTGTTTATACTGACAAGATGTGCTACCTCTGTTTCCCCCTCATTTATTAAGGTGGTAGTTCATTCTGATAGGTGTTTATAGCTGACAAGATGTGCTACCTCTGTTTCTCCCTCATTTATTAAGGTGGTAGTTCATTCTGATAGGTGTTTATAGCATAGCTGACATTCTGATAGATGTGCTACCTCTGTTTCCCCTCATTTATTAAGGTGGTAGTTCATTCTGATAGGCGTTCATAGCTGACAAGATGTGCTACCCTCTGTTTCTCCCTCATTTATTAAGGTGGTAGTTCATTCTGATAGGCGTTCATAGCTGACAAGATGTGCTACCTCTGTTTCTCCCTCATTTATTAAGGTGGTAGTTCATTCTGATAGGTGTTTATAGCTGACAAGATGTGCTACCTCTGTTTCCCCCTCATTTATTAAGGTGGTAGTTCATTCTGATAGGCGGCTGACAAGATGTGCTACCTCTGTTTCTCCCTCATTTATTAAGGTTGTAGTTCATTCTGATAGGCGTTCATAGCTGACAAGATGTGCTACCTCTGTTTCTCCCTCATTTATTAAGGTGGTAGTTCATTCTGATAGGTGTTTATAGCTGACAAGATGTGCTACCTCTGTTTCTCCCTCATTTATTAAGGTGGTAGTTCATTCTGATAGGTGTTCATAGCTGACAAGATGTGCTACCTCTGTTTCTCCCTCATTTATTAAGGTGGTAGTTCATTCTGATAGGCGTTTATAGCTGACAAGATGTGCTACCTCTGTTTCTCCCTCATTTATTAAGGTGGTAGTTCATTCTGATAGGCGTTTATAGCTGACAAGATGTGCTACCTCTGTTTCTCCCTCATTTATTAAGGTGGTAGTTCATTCTGATAGGTGTTTATAGCTGACAAGATGTGCTACCTCTGTTTCTCCCTCATTTATTAAGGTGGTAGTTCATTCTGATAGGTGTTTATAGCTGACAAGATGTGCTACCTCTGTTTCTCCCTCATTTATTAAGGTGGTAGTTCATTCTGAGAAAGAAGCTCATGTCGTTAGAGTTGCGCAACAGCTTGAACTACTGGTAGCACATCCTGAGCGGGTAGGACAGATCGTCAGAACACCGGTAACAACTTCAGATGGGTTGAATGCGTGGAACATCACATAGAGTGACCTGTTTAGACAAGGAACGGATAGTTCACATAGAAATGCAAATTCTGGCATTTACTCAACCTCATGTCGTTCCAAACCGGTACGACATTATTTATTAAGTAAAGCACAAAAGGACATACTTGGCAAAGTGTTCACGCTGCTCTTTTCCATTGCTCATTAAATTGTAAATGAATGGGACCATCAATCTCAACAACAGACATAATGGTGCAAGAACGTTTATCTTTATCACTTGTGCACCATTTATCATATTTTAGGGTAGTTTGTGTGAAACAAAGTGAAGTCTTGAAAATGGGACAGACGAGTGATTTTTTTTCTTCTCATTTTTAACGATTATTACCATTAACCAAAACTATTTTAAAACAATTTTGTAACTAAGGCAGAATTTCAATTTTTTTGTTTAATTTCATTTGAAGTACTAAAACTAATAAAAAATAATGAAAACTACAGAGACATATTTAAAATAATGACAAAAATGTCTTGTTTTTGCAGAAGAAACAAAATCAGTAAATAAAATCAATACAGTTTTTAATGAAAGGAGGAAATGATGACAGAATATCATTTTTGGGTGAACTATTAAAGATCACCTGTAAGACCAATAATCAGAGCTCTTTTGACACACTAGTATGTTTAATAATTATTAAATTGTTTAAGATACAGTACATGACTGTATCTTTTTCTCTAATGTGCAGTTCATTAGTTGTATGTCCCTGTTCACATCAGTCAATTGTGAAGACTACGTCAACACTTTGACGCATAACTCAGAGACTCCTCTTTACTTTGCCGCGAGGAATGGACATCTCCAGGCAGTGAAGTGGCTTATCAAGGGTGGTGCGGACATTAACAGGACAACCAATGAACTCTCCTGTCCCCTCTTTGCAGGTAAACTCAAAGTACCTAGGATCACAATCTCAGATCATGTTAACCATGTGTATTTTTCCTCTTTTGAGCCTTGTTATATATTTGTCTCATTTTTTGTTCCTAGCTGTAGATGGTGGGCACAAAGATATGGTGGAGCTGCTGGTGGAAAATGGGGCAGAAGTCAATGGGACTTACTCTGTGTCCGGCTGGTCTTGTCTCCATCAAGCTGTTTACAAGGTTATTGCTTTAATCTACAACTCTAATTTAAGATTGATGCTTTGGAAACATAACAATTTGTACAAATACTACATTCACATGCCTTAAGAAGTTCTGCAGCTCTTCTTACTCACTTTTAAGTGTAAATGCTTATCAGCTGGTTGTTATCAGGAAAAAAACACATAACAACAATCACATGATTAATACTTTTAAATGTATACCTCTTTCAATAAATGTTATACTTCTAAATGTTTAATTAAGCTTCAGATAATGAAAGCCCAAGGCCATTTTGCTTATTCTAATTTAATCAAGTTATTAAATCCTACATCTAAGGCAGTAATCAAAGTCTTCCATCAAAAAACTGATGAAATAAATATCTGTAAAACCATTTCCAGGGCCATACTGAGATTGTGAGGTACCTGGTGAGCATGTGCTCTCTGGAGGCAGTTGATGACTATGGGATCACATCATTATTTGTTGCTGCACAATATGGACATCACCAATGCTTAGAGATTCTTGCAAATGCCGGTGAGAACATTTCTTTAATGATTAACCCTGTACTAACCTCATCTAGCCAATCATTTGCTTCTCTTTTTGTACATTACATGCTTTGGTCAACGTTCACTCTTGCAACATCAGATTTATCTCTACTGTATCCACACTGCTATTTTACAGTGACACATTCTTCAGAGGCAGATAAAGAGTTTGATGTAAGGGTCAATGACATGCCGCTCATTTTTGTTCAGATCTATTAATTTATTCAGAAATGCAGTTCATAAATACAGAAACTTAAATACAATTATATTGTGTAGACCCTTGTGACTCTTTGTCCAGGTCAGTAAGTTTCTGAAAATAACAGATAATTGACTTCTTTTTATTTATTATCAAGCAAGGTTAGTTTAGGTTGTAAAATGTCATGTGGTGCAACTCAAAAATTTATATAATTTATTATTTTTTAAATACTTTTGTTCAGCAAGAATACATTGAATTGATCAAAAGTGATCATAAAGCCATTTATATGTCAAATTAAATAGTTCATTTTTGGTCCATCTCCTATTCTGAACAGTCTGTCTTGCAGGATTGACTAAAAATGAGCTCCTAAAACTTAAGAGGATGTATTACTGTATTCCATAGCTGTATCATCTGATGCAGTACAAGAGGATGTGGTGCTGGTCCTTCAAGAGTCACTCTTAACTTAAAAGTAGTCTTCATGTATTTCACAATACTTCAGCATGTTATTCTTAAGCGAGGATCATTTTTTCGAATATTTTACCCAAGCAAAGTCTCTGAGAACCTGACACCTTGCACTTCTGGAGACTCCACGTAGGTTACAGTTCTGGAAAATGGTGGAGCTGGAGACTAAATGGTTCCTGACAGTTTTACACCAGATTCTTCACATTAATTCTTAAATCTTTTGCAGTTAACATGTCTTTTCTTCTACACCTGTTTTTTTCTGACCCCGCTGACCCAATGAGCATTTTGCTGTCTAATATCTGTATTGCATTAGTTTTGAATATTTCTCATGGGGATTTAATCATTTTTGACTTTTCAGTCTGAGTTAAACGTCTTTTTGTGGCTTATTTTATGTGTAAAAGAAAACGTGCCTAATAATTCTGCACACCTGAATATAAGGAGATTTTCACTTCCAGCCTTCATGGACAATTATATATCATTTATAAATGATTAAATACAAAATTAATAGTAGTTAGATTGATGTGGTTTGGAATTTGTAAAATGTACTTGGAAAAAAAAAAGGATCAGAATATCAATGCGCCTAATAATTATGTACGCACTGTATTTAATATTATATTTAATATTACAACTTAGAACTATTATTTTCAAATATATATATTTTTTAATTGTACTAATATTTATATTTTATTAAAATAATTAATACAATTATTTATATATATATATATATATAGTTAAAATCTTATAATATTTAATATTTATAAATCCAAGTGTCTCAAGTCTAAGAGTTTTAATATTACTTCAATCATTCACTGTCTTTAAGTTTTTGATCCAAGTCACGTCTCAAGTCTTTATGCAGCCTAGTTGACCATAAGAGACTTCCTTCAATAACAACAAAAAAATCTTACCAAACCCACATTTTGAATGGTAGTGTATGTTTATAAATGTTTTATTATGAAAAATATATTTACAAACCTTTTTGGAAATAATGATTAAAATCTGTAAGGAAATTGTTTTATTTTTTACTTGATGGTTCCATTTTAGAGTCATTATAATAAAACTTCTCCTGAAAATCATATAAAAGTTTATGAAAGTCGTATGAAACCAAAATGAATACAAAGACATTTTTAAAAACTTGGCATATTTTTCTTTATGGTGGACATTTTTTGTCATTGACCTAATATGTGTAATTGCTTATTAAATGAAGAAAGCAGAAGCCACACTGCAGTCGTGTATAAGAGTTTGGTTGCCTAAGCACAGGTTGTCTTTGCCACAGGGGCGAATGTGAACTGCCAGGCAAACGATCTGGCCACGCCGCTGCTCATTGCCGCTCAGGAGGGCCACGTACGGTGTGTGGAGCTTTTGCTGACCCATGGAGCTGACCCCAACCTGTACTGCAATGAGGACTGCTGGCAGCTACCCATCCATGCTGCGGCCCAGTTCAGTCGTCTTAGGTATGGCAGCTCGGTCAGTGATGTACTGGGTCTGTCAAATGGTTACGAAGACCATGCGACAGTTAAGGTCTTTGCACACTGAGTCCGAAATTCTCGTCCAAAATTTTCGCACGTTAAAACATAAATACGACCTCATGTTGTGTCAATCACATTTAAACACTCCCTCCGAAACGTTCATCCGTCATAAAAAAAAAATCAGACCAGGTTCGTTTTTCTGCATTTTCACATCCGTAGCAAGCATTTTGATAGGAAAGGATGACGAATACGGAAAAAAAACGCGTATGAAAATTTCAGACTCGGTATGCAAGGACCCTTTAGTATAATGATAAACACATTTGAAAGCTAACCTTTAGTACTTTTTAAACGAAGATGATGAGAGTGTAACTTTGGCCTTTATGAAATAAATTTAGCTAAACTGCATTAATCTGGCTGCTCATCTCTTGTTGTTCTCTGTAGTATTTTAGAGAAGCTGATTCCGGTAACGAAGCGAGAATGTGACCGGGGCGAGGGAAAGGTCAGCCCAGTTTATTTGGCAGTACTTAGCGGACAAGCGGACAGCCTGCGGGCCTTGCTAAAGAAGGGCTACAGTCCAGACGCCCAAAACTGTCGACAGTTTGGCTACAGCTGCCCTTTGGACATGGCTCTGTGGTGCAACTCTTGGAAGTATGACATAGATGTACACTTGTGTCCCGCTTTTTATTTTAAACACAATCAGTTGGACAGTATGACACATTTTTTCCTGTTTGTCTCTCAGTTTGAACAGCGAGTGTCACCAGATTCGTGAAATCACTCTGATGCTCTTGGCAGCAGGGGCCCATGTGAGCATGGGCATCTATGCTTTTGCCTTACAAGGCCACGTACCAGAGCACCTTCCCTTGATCCTAGAGCACGCTGGCCTTCCTCGGGTTGACCGACTCGAAGAACTGGCCCATAGAGCCATTGGAGAGATGCAGAGTGCATCTTTCTGGCTCCCCCTGCTGCTCAAAGCAGGAATGGACCCCATGCTGCTCCTCCAGGACAAAATGTAAGCAACACATTACGGTTGTTGTGCCACACAGGTTTTTATTTTAATCAAGAGTGGATTCACCATGCGTGCCTTTTAATAAATGATTGTGCTTTATTAACGTCAGAGTTAAAAACCACTGTGTTAAGCTCTTCACTTCTGCCTGTTATGCTGTAATTGGGTGCAGGCTTGAAGAAGCTGAGAACAGAGTGCTTAATTTCTTTTTGGAGTTCATTAATTGGAAGACTCTGCCCTCCTCAATGCTTCAGATTCTCTCTCACCGTCGAGCAGATGGCACCTGGATGCCACGGAAGCATTTCGGTATGACCTGTACTCTTTAAATCATATTGATGTTTGTGCATGTGTGGGTTTCATGACGTTGAATGTTGCATATATCAAATATTTACAGTATATTCACAGTTATTTTGTTGGTGATATGAAATTAAATGGTTCATCCAAAAATGAAAATTGTCATAATTTACACGCCCTCCAGTTTCTTTCTTATGTTGAACACAAAAAAATATATTTTGACGAACCAAACAGTTGTTGGTCCCCATTGACTTCCATAGTAGGGAAAGAAATACTATTAAAGTCAATTGGGACCATCAACTGTTTGATTACCAGCATTCGTCAAATTATCTTTTTATGTTTAACATAAGATAGAAACTCCTACAGGTTTGGAACAACATGATGGTGAGTAAATGATGACAACATTTTCATTTTTGGGTGAACTGTCCCTTTAAGAAACATAGTGAATGATTATATTACACTTTTTATGTCCATTAAGTTTCCTTAAGAGTAACATGGTGAATGATTTTATTACACTTTTTATTTGTCCATTAACATTCCTAAAGAGTTTCTGCATTATAGTTGATAAGCTCAGTTTAGTTTTTGGAATCAAATTGTTTCAACAAAGCAATTTAAAACCCACAGATTAGCCACTCGGCCAATAACCCACTCAAAATTTTAACTAAAATGTTTGTATTAAAATGTTTTGTTACGAATATCTGTTGGTAAATGCTGCAGTTTAATGCTATGTATTTTTATATTGTATAAAATCATTCTTCCATGATTATTTCAACTATTTAATCAATGTAAAATAGATGGCTGATTGAAAATGTTATATATATATATATATATATATATATATATATATATATATATATATATATATATATATATATATATATATATATATACACACACACACACACACACACACACACACACACAGGCTTCATTTATATTGTCAGAAATTGTGAAATATTAAAATTTTTGTATTTTGATGTCATTTATGCCTGTGCAACCATGATACTTTTTTCAGGATTCTTTATGAATAGAACATTAAAAAAGAACAGCCTTTGAAATCAGAATTTCTTGTAACAACGTAAAAATCTTTACTGTCACTTTTGATTAATTCAGTGCGTCCCTGCTGAATTAAAGTATTGTTTATGTCAAAAATGATTTTTGAAAAAACAGCTCCATTGTCCTACTGTATTCCATAGCTGTATCATCTGATGTAGTAAATGGCCACAGCTCAGTAACCTCTTGCCTTTGGTTCCAGAATCAGTCCCTGTCCTCACCCATCTGTGCAGACTGGCAGTGCGGGCAGTGGTGGGCAGCAGTGCTCTGTCTAAGACGTCCTTCATCAAACAGCTGCCCATCCCCACACTGCTTCAAGACTACCTTCAGTTCAGCGACGTCTCAGGCTTGCTTACATAGCGGCCTGACTGTCAAGTGTGGCTAATTAAGTTATCTCAACTTGTTCCACTGCAGTATTTTGTATATAATGTTAATAAAAAATTAATGACTGCTCAATGACGCTGGACTCTTTTCATTACCTTGATATTTAGAAAATGTGGGAGGACAAATGGAGAATTCTACCAATTTATCTTCGCTGTTCTGTTCCCCTCTTACACAGCTGGCCTTCATACTGAGTTGGTGTTGAAATTCACCTCTGCTCCGTGTCTTT
This sequence comes from Schizothorax lantsangensis, assembly GCA_027422415.1. Classification (NCBI taxonomy): domain Eukaryota; kingdom Metazoa; phylum Chordata; class Actinopteri; order Cypriniformes; family Cyprinidae; genus Schizothorax; species Schizothorax lantsangensis. The sequence goes on from CM049860.1 coordinate 19,442,247, forward strand.
GGTCTGCCTCGTTATCTTCTCTCTCTCAGCGGCTCTCCTCTCTGTCTGCCTCCAAGGTCACTCTGCCTCAAAGACACATACTCTCTTCGAATGTTAATTGCCAACGCAGCCACACTCATTCAGAGATGCTACTATCTGCCTTTGGTCGTGCTATTTATTTAACATTTTATGTTACCTTTTAGCAATGTGCATAGCACACCTTCAAAAGCTCGCCGTTAAATTAAAATCATCCGTATCTCTGCGGCGTGATGCTCTCAACCTCTTGCTGCTTTGTGAATAGAGGCGTTATGAATAGGCAGTTAAGATGTTTCTGTTTCACACAGGCTCAATGTTCCAGAATATATATTTTTTTTTCTGCAGTACATATCCTGGCAAATTGTCTTTAACACCTCTTTAACATCAATTATGGAAAGACCAACTGATGCTTATGTTATTGTTACAAAAATCGTGTTATATAACATCAAGTTGTTCCTTATTTCCAAGCCATTTCTTTTGGAATACTGTATACCATGTGCAAACAGCAGGGGGAGAACACGGATAACTGACAGCATGCCTACCAGTCCTACCCACACTACCTAGCAGCCTGACTACATGAAAGAGGGGAGCCATTTCTGCTCCCTCCCTGATATTTTGGATTCAGAGCAAACCAGAGACTGTCTCAGCAACTCTGTGCCTTGTTCTAGACAATCAGGCCACCTCTCTGTGGGAGACTCTGGAAAGGCAAGGCATCAGTAATCATGTGCATTAAGCTTTTCTTGTGCTGCAGGTAAACTCAGGTCCAACAGTTCACCTTTGATTAGCAATCAGGCTTTTGAAATACAGCCAAAGGAGTGACTGACTGACTTTCCATCGTTCTTTCACATTTGCACATTCTTTTTCATTTTTATAAAACGTATTGGAGTAAGAATAGAATTTTGGATTGTTCAAATCTCATTGAAAAAAAAAATCCATCGTTCTTTACCATTTGTACATTCTTTTGAATTTTTATAAAACATATTAGATTGTTCAAACCTCATTGAGAAATCTCTTTTAATTTTATTTTGACCCAGTTGTTGGGTTAAATGTTTAACCCATCTATCTGGGTAGTTTTATTTAACTCCACTATTGTTTCAAAATTATTATATGGCTGGCTTAAAATGAACCCACAATAGGTTATAAATTAAAAATCAGACACATAATTACTAGAGGCATCAGCAATAATAAAAAAAGGTGAACATATATTAATAAGCAATTTAAAAATGTTTATTTAATTATTATTTATTCAACTTAAAAAAATAAATCTTAATATACAACTACTTTGGGTTCATTTTAAGCAAGAAATATAGTATTTGTTTAACAATAGCTGAGTTAAATAAAACTACCCAGAAGCCCGGGTCAAAATAATTGCTGGGTTTATGTTTAACCCTGTGTGTGTGTGTGTTCGTTCCTTCTTGTTTATGCTACATTTTGGGGACCAAATGTCCCCACGAGGATGGTACTGTAAAACCTGGGGAAAAATATAAAAAATAGTAAATGATGTTTATCTGAAAATGTAACTATGCAAACAGGTTTTCTGTAAGGTTTAGGGTTAGGTGATAGAAAATATCCTTTGGTCAGGTATAAAAGTATTAGAAGTCTAGAAAGTCCCCACAATTCACAGAAACAAACCTGTGTGTGTGTGTTTGTATATGTTCTTTAACTCATTTCCAATATAGATAGATACTGTTTTTCTTTTTTACATATACTATCTGTTGTTTACAATGAAATTTTACATAAATGTTAAAACCCAGCCTCAAATAACCCCTTTGATTTGTCTCCCCTAATTAAAATTTGACAGCAGCATGGAGGAACCATGTCTAGAATAGAGCACGTACATAATTGATGCAACATAATCTAAAATGTATCAGTCCTGAAATGTGGTGCACGTTCTATTAAAAGCCAGTGTGACGTGCAGCTCTAAGCCAGTCCACCCGTTTGCAGCTGTAAGCCTGAATTGTTGAACAGCCACCACCCTTCATACTGTGAGTTTAGTTGATTCCAGAGTGGCTCAGGATTTGGAGGCTTTGAGCTCTGGGGGAAATCATCACAGTGAAGCACATTGCCTGTCTCTTTATTTAATCACATAGTATGTCTCACATTCGTATGCTTGGGCTTTTCAGAAATGAGTTAAAGAATTCTTTCTCTTATAGCTTCTCTGAGTGTTAATTACACAACCGTAGTTGACCATGGCTCTAGTACATTAGCTTTTTCAGTGATATAAAATGTTTTTATCTGTGTGAATGAGCTCTTTTTTTCGTATTTTCTTATACACAGGGATTTAGTTTGTCTCAGTGTAAGATCCAACTTGGAAACATAAAGCTGTGATCATTGACTCATTGTGCTATTCTCACCATGGACCTGATTTATGAGGACACAGTTGCCTGGCGACCTGCTGATGGGAAATATCTGCTAAAATATTACCAGGGGAGTTGTTTTTCCTCTAGACCTTCTAGAACATCTCATACAAGGTGTATACGTGCTAATACTCTATAGATTTCAATCAGTAAGGACAAAAGCATCAAGGCTGCTTTGCCTCGGCATATTACATCACCTGTTGGGAATCGTCCAGCTTTGGTGCTGTATGGATGATTTATTTTCGTCAGTATGATTAGATAATTCTTGCCTTTTTGATGGAAGAGTACTGGATCTTATTGCATTTGTGCAGTCTGTTACCCACTGCTAACACACTCCAAGGAAATAAACAAGGGTGATGGGCTTCTGTTTGCTTTCACTGAACATGAGATTAATGTGTTTTTCCAAGTCAATTTGTTGTTTTATCTTCCAGGTCCTACATGTCTCATCTCATTGATTTTACTCTTTGCCATCTCACAAACAGGTCATTATGTATTCGTTTGCTTGTGTTTGTGTCAGTGTGTTTGTTTTGTCAGGAGTAATCTGGACAGAGGAAATGGGCCATTTCATTTGGACATTTGTTTCAGGGAATAGAAGAAGAGAGCTGCTGTGTTGATATAAGACTTGCTGTTGGTGGGTGGAGGTGTTTTCAGTGATTGGAAGTGTTTTGCTAAAGGAATAGTTCACGAAGGATTGGAAATTTTGTCGTTTACTCACTTGTTTCAATTCCATGCAGCTTTATGCTTTATTTCTTCTTTTTTTTTTGCTTTTTGCATACGCTGAAAATATTTTGTTACCTAGGGCTGCCAAAAAAGCCCCATAAAAGTGGTCCAAACAATTCATGCATATTATTATGAATCCTCATGATGGGTTTGCTTAAACTGTTATTTCATGAAAATCTTTCCGTCTGTCAAATCTCATTTGCTTTTGCCCATATTCAAACTTGACGCATGAACATGTTCTGTGCCGCATTTGATGTCAATGACAGGAATGCCATTGATATTCACATGCATCAGTCATGATCAACAAAATCAAAACAAATCAGAACAAAATCATGATGATAACTGAACAAGTTTAATAAAAATAAAATAAATAAAATATTATTTTGGTGACTATAATTATAAGCTACTATCTTAGTCAAACTGTCTAAAAAAGAATGAATATTACATGACAAAATATTTACTAAATTTAAAGGACATTTTTGTCAAAAGACAAATACTATTAATTGTGGATCCGAAGCTGATTTGAAATACCATTGTGTATGAAATGTGCTATATAAATAAACTTGCCTTGCCTTGCCTTGATTTTGCATACTACTCTTATTATTTCTGCCAAATAAAGGTATGATAAAAACAGTAGTAGGTCTATGTTAGTATGCAGTTAGACCATGTGACCAAGTTTGAAAACATAGCTCTAAAATCTTAAAAAATATAATCTAATTCTATAGCAGAGGAATATTATATGAAAAACAACAAATTTAGGTCTGAAATTGAACCTCATTAAGACTAACGGTGTGTGTCCACTGGCATGGAGCAAAGGGGGGGTTTACAGTTCATTCCTTTTGACCATGGTCAGGTTAGCCGCCATATTGAATTTAACACAAGAAAACGAAGCTGTGAGGAACAGACTTGAAGTCTTTACAATGGCACACACTGTATATAGCCCTAGTTCAAGTCATTTTAGCAACTTTCAGCATGGCAGTTTTTTGTCTACCATTTTTTTTTTTTCAGAAAGACATTTTGTCAGCTGAACAATCGGTATGTTGTTAAACAATAGTACAGTCCATTGAACGCACTGTTCTTATATCCCTTACAGCCAATGAAATATGGCGCTACCATGACTAAGGATTAACAGCGAACAGCGAGAGCATCAAAAAAGATGGTAAATGCTCAACTTTATGCAAATATCATGCAAGAACCGCAGGGTGGGAGATACATTTAATGACGTCTGCAATGAGTGTTTAAATATCTGCCGAATTTGCTGGAGTTTCTGCTGGATTTAGTCCCTGAATCATATAGTTTACATATTATCACGTTTCATCCTTTCTTCTAATGAAGTTTGGATGCTTTCACTGTAAGTAAACTGGCTGTGTTTACAAAAGTTTATTAAATTGACGCTGTATCTTTGCCTAGGGGATTTGGAAACAAAGCTTGCATTCTTCCACCTGTAATCACATGTGATGATCTACAGACATACCCAAAATTGGAAGTGTTGTAGCAATTTGAGCGATACAGAGTAGAGTTCTGCAATGGATATTCCTTCGAGGTGAGGTTAGATTATAAAATATCAGCAAAATTTTGAGGGCAAAAAAGATCCATTGTCCACTGTCAACAGTGTAGAAGTCACATTCAAACCAAGCAGTTTTCTGTTGTTCAGCATGACAAATTCACTTGAAAATGAGCAAAACCTTTCTGGGGAACTTTTTCACCCTCACACAAAGAATAATTCGATTTCACTCACAAAATTTTACCGAACAACTGTAAATTTGACCTCACCTTTAGAAAAGAGGCTATAAGAGTCGTATGGACTATGTACAATGCGTGTTTGTTCATGTTGAGCAATACCTACCTTAAAGCACTGCTCTGTTGTGTATTCTGCGTCATCCTCACTTACCGGAGCAGATTAGCAGAAATAATTGGTGTGGATCGGTACTTTCATCACATGGGTTTTCCAGGTGTGAAACAGTCGCTGATTGTGTGAAGAAGTTGCTGATTGAGAGAAATCTGGACCTCCCCGGTGAGGTAACGTCCGTTTAAATAATGACTGCAGTCAATCACTTAGACATTGTGTTAATCAGTGAGGTACAGAGCCCAGCAGAAGAGAAGATGGAGGAGATTACTTCAGTAGGTAAAGAGAGAGAGAGACTCTGGCTGCAGATTAATCCTCCACGGTCCTATACTCTCCATCCAGCCGTTCATGTTTATCTATTTTGTGCGAGCGTGTGTTATTGTCTTTGCATGACTACATCAGCCTTATCAAAGACTCGGAAATAAAAAATTTAATTAACCTATATTAAAAGCAGGCCACTCTTCTTAATGAGTTCCCTGAATAATTAAACAGGCAAACTGGTGGATTTTCACACTTCACATGCTTTGTTTGCTGGGAATGTCCACAGTCACTCGACACCTGCAGTGACCCTGCTGAAATGATATGCCTCTGCTTCGGTTCCCCAGGCAAAGAATCGGTTTTAACCTCATATGTGATCTCGGTGTTTGAACAGTTGGTCGTTTCTTATAAAGCTTATTCTCAACAACTTGCGAGTCCATAAGAAATGACCCCTTGGCAGCCTCCACACCAGAAGACTTAACTCAGTCACAGACCCTGCCAGCTCCCCAGCCAGACGAACATAAGTGCTATCTGATGAAATCGCATCACAGAAGGTTACAGTGACAGCCGCGGCAGAGAAAAAAAGACTAGTGTTAGATCATTTAAATGCTAATTATCCATTTTCAATCCCTCATAAACTTTAACTGCAAGCCTTTGAGATTTGAACAAAAATAACATCTTGAGAAAGAACGTCCCCTTGGGAGGAGAAGTCTTTTCATTTTCCTTAAAAAAAAAAAAAAAAAAAAAAGAAGTATTAGCCTATTCACAAGAGGAAATTAACATGCTTTACTGTTTCAAACCATCAGAGAATGAATTTATTCCATTTCCAATCTGCACAGGTTTTACTTATTTATGCCACAGGCATCCTTGTCCTTGCATATTGTATATTGTATCCATTTATGACGCAGTGCTATTTGAGATAATCACAAGTGTCAAGGCCAAAAGTTAGGGACTGTGAAGTATTTTATTAATCTCACAATAGTAGCATTGAAATACAAAACAGAAGCATCTAAACCAGTGAAAACGGAGTCACTGTCCAGCTTAGTATATGTCGTGTACACAAACGTTTTCAATTCCTGTACTTCTTTTCATGAGTTACATTTAAAGGGGTCATGAACTGAGAAATCAAAATTCCATTGATCTTTTGATACAGTATATGAGAGGACATTGCGCTATAAAAACATCCTGTAAGTTTCAGAACTCAAAACTTTTTCGTTAGTCTAAAAACAGCTTATATTGAAGCCAATCTGCCAAAACGACAGGTTGTGGAATGTGCCACTCTATTCTGTAATAGTGTGGCTAAACACCACCTCCGCAGAAGATGATCAACGCCTGCTTCTACATCACTGCCTGTTTAGCCCCACCCACTGATTCACGCACATAGTAGGTAAATGACAAGAGCGGCAAACGCAGGTCTATGCAAAAACCAAACAATATATTTTTTAATGAACTTCCAGACTGCATCAGTAAGAACTTGGTCCTTTGTTCACTGTGTTACAGATCGTTTGATATGTAGTTAAGTATTTAAGGGTTTTTAACCTAAATCACAGCAGTGTCCATCTGTGAAGGTTGTAGGCTGTCAAACATACACAACTGTTAGCCAGTCACAGCAGTGGGCGTTTACTTCTGAGTCTACAATCCACCACGTCTATTCAAATGGAGTGTTCCATTGAGGGGGTCAAAACAGCCTATTACTTCTATATTATGATGTTTTTTGATGTATAAAGCATCCAAGCACCTCTGTGGACTTGAGACCTTAAAACTGCTTGAAACTGGCAGTCAGGAGAAGAAAAACTGACCTGTGTTCCATATTTAGCTTTTGGAATATCACCACTGATAAATTGTATATAAATTATTTGTATGTACAAGTCTAAAGTATGTAAGTAGAAAAAATGTGTAAAATATAATGAAATTGGCTACATCCAAGATAGGCCTAATTAATCCAGGTTTTCATAATGATATTTTTGAAGAAAAAAAAAACCGAGTGGTTTAATTCTGTAGGGCTAAAAATAAAAAAGTTAAATAATAATTTATTGGTTATATTACAATTAAAAAATAAAGGGGCAGCTGTTTTTTTCCAAACAACCACAAAATATGTTATCTCATCAATGTCAGAATATTTAGAAATGGAGAAATTGCTGATTTTTTAAAAAGTGAACCTAACTTCAGTGACTGCAAGCTTGCATCCAGATCTCCCTCCATCCAATCAACAACTGAAAATCAGAACCAAGTCCTCATCCTGCTTTTTTTCAATGATCTGTTTCACTCGGATGTATGTCATAGGAAGTACACAGCAGAAATGATCTTTTGAAACTTATCTTGAAACTTCAAGCTCAATTCCTATAGAGTTTATGTTGTGATGCACGCTTAATATAATCTGATTTATGGGATACATCTGTCTCGTTTGCACACAAATGTGCCTTATGCACTACACAGGTTAGCAGCAATTAATATATCAATGTGATTATCGATTACATAGTACTGCATGTAAAAATGTGACTATCAACTGCTTTAATTACACATACGGGTGAATGATAGTTTTAATTGTCTGGTGTGTGTGAATCAATAATGCCTGTAAAAGACTGATGGCAGACATACATGAACTGTGTATGAGAAATCTCCAATCTGACAGGCCATCAATCAGCCGGTTGCCACTAGATGTCACAGTCCAATCATCCATCTTTCATTGTTGTTGCTGACAACATTGGCCATTAAGATATAATAGACCTCATGATGTCAGTCTCATTCCATTCCTGCCACGTCTGCCTTTTTTGTTGTGCAGCATTACAATTATTGCAGGGTCTAATAAATGTGTTTTATACCCAGCAGATCTTCTAACACACGCAAAAACATACATGATACAAGGGATTTTATATAAACGGTAAAATATACAGGTAAAAACCCTCTGAGAACACTGCATGCGAGCGTATCATGTAAATAGTAGCCCGTGTCTTTTGTCTTCAGTTAGTGTGATTTCCTCAGCCGCGGTCCTTCAGGGTGAACAGCAATTCACAGAGCTGTTCCTAGGGACTGCACAGAGCTTTGCCTGATTGAGACTAGCCTCAGGAGGGAACCCATTGCTAAAGTGTGACTGCAGCCTTCTCAAGGTCCTCTAAAAGTCAAAGGCAGAAAATCAACTTGGCTCCCAGCAAGCCGTTCACAGAATCGGAGCGGGGCTCTGATGAAAGTGAGATGCTTTGAAAGGCCGTTAAGCAAAAACGCCAGCTCTGCATCCTGCATCTGTGCTTTTAACTGCGGAAAAGATCGGAATCCTGCTTTTGGCCCCCAGTGTAACAAATGTTATCTTGGTAATTGTATTTGCTGTATTCCTTGCTTAATGTTTTATCACTGATTCTAAATGTCATCGTCTTGGGCTTGTTGCCATGGTGACATTGCCTCCAGAAGTCAGCTCAGCCCCTCCATACAAACACCTTTGAAGCAATTACTTTCATCCTGCAAAAGAAGAGTGGGCCATTTTGAACTATGTCACATTTTACCAGTCTTTGATGCTTTGCACTGTGGGAAATGTGGTTTCTTATGGCCTTGCTTATGGTGTTTCCAAGCACCTCTGTGGACTTGAGACCTTAAAACTGCTTGAAACTGACCTGTATTCCATATTTAGCTTTTGGAATATCACCACGCTCGTTACTGTTTTTTCAAAGGTGATAAATACACTATGTAGCATTTGCCAGGGGGCCAAGGCTCTCCGACGGAGATGTTTAAAAGAGGGAGAGGGAGGAAAACGGAACCCTGTAATCATGCCTCATTAAAACAACCTCAACTTGTCGTTCAGAAAAGCCTTGCACAATCAGTTGTCATCATCCATTAAATTATGGGCTTCGTCTGTGCCAGATTATAATGCTTCTGCCAAGTTGCACTCTCAGCTTTGTCCTCACTTGTCAGTGAGAAGGCCAGAGTTGTAATTATGTTACAGCACATTAAGGTGATTTAAAAAAAGTAGAGATACACATTTATTAAATATATATATATATATGCTATAGTGTAAAATGCAGTTTATGACATATGACAAGTGTGCCAGATGGATATTGATTATAGCTCTGGGAATTGTTTAAACAGATAACATGCATAAGAACGTTCAATGCAGTTTCTGATTAATAGAAACAGATTCCAATGTAAGGCCTGCAAAAATTTCCAATAGGACTGACGCAGGATCCAGTATTATTAATTCAACGTTTTCTACCTCAAAGTAAACATACAGATGCTAATCATGGATTCTGTAACACAAGCTCTTTTCCTTTTTCAGTTCACGATCCCTCTTTTCTTTCCAAAACAGGTTCGATCTTCTCTGCTGCTGCGTAGCATGTGCGTAGATGGCAAAGGGGAAGTCAAAGCGGTCATGTTACAGGGAAATATCAAAGATCTGAATGCCAAAATATGAAAAGAAAAAAGTTCAGCTGCAGTAGCAAATGGCATGAATAACTTCATTCTTTCCAAGTTTATTAACACAATTCTCTGTGCTGCGTGAGTTTCCAATTTCATTGTAAAAATTCACAAACGCACTAATGTGCATTAATGACCTACCCCTCCAAAAAATGGTGGTGACTCACAATTACTCAAAATGGTTAGTAATAAAGAGATGTTTAAAAATTACATATTTTTTAAACCAAAGAATATGGTTATGAGAAATAATCTTCCTAGATATATTAAATTAATATATATATATATATATATATATATATATCTGCCTAGGTGTAAACAACTGGTGTCAGACTGAACAGTAATGCCCACATCATTAATTTAAATCTATTTACTAAATATAGTTTTAAAAATGTATAAATGCAGCCAGAAGGTATACATAGTGAAAAAATAAATAAATAAAAATCTAATCAAAAGATGGATATAAACAAACAAAACATTAAAATGTTTACCACTATACATGCATATTTCAAATGCATTGGTGTACTTCTGCCTTCAACAATTAACAACAAAAACAAAAACAATGGCACTTGGAATAGGATCTGCACATGTCATAATATGAGCTAATATCTGGCTGGTTTGTGTTTGAAAAGGGCGTCCTCTAGCTTTCTGGAGGAATACAACACTTCTGAAGAGAGTGTTTGACCATCGCTCTCATTGTCCTACAATTTAGTAGAATATAAACATGAAGGTAACTCGTTTGGAATAAAAAAAATAAAATGGACGTAATTCACTGAAGCCTGGCCCTGACAGAACAGGAATTAACAGGTATGTGCGTCTTCATTACTTTTTTTTTTTAACTCTCGTTTAGATTTTTGCTTGTTTGATGTGTAACGTTACTCCAGACACAAGTTATGGTATTCTGTTGCTGTAGCATTTTATTGGGTACAATAGTGGTCAGGTATACCACGATTAATTGTCAAAATTAGGATAATTTAGCATGTTATGGTAATAGCATGCAGTTTATGTACACACATTAGCCTACGGAGATCGATCTTCGTAGATTTAAGATGATTTAAACCAAACTGGGATGTTTTGTTGTTACCAGGGCTCATTATTATTATTATTATTAATAATATTATTTTCGAGGCATGGAAAGTCAGTGACGTGGAAGCTATTTTTTTTGTTATTTATCTCACATTCTCTGAACTGGTTTTCGAAGTATTTTTTTCTCTGTATTTACTTACATTACCTACTCACTGTATTTTGTATTACTTTACTAGGTAATTTAGAAAACCTGAACCGGTAGTGAGGCCCATAACCGTTACCTGGACAAACAGTACTAGCAACGCCCTCTATAGCATTTGTGAACAGTGCTTTATCCTTCTCATTCTTGTTTTTCTTTTTTCTTCTTTCAGTGATGTAGCATCACAGAAATGTGCTTTTGCTGTGGTAAATTGTTTTCTTGTCTTTAATAAGGGGAGCTGTGTTGCCAAGTTGCTTTAATAACATCTTCTAACTGTTATTACTGTAGCAGCAAGTCTCCCTGGAGCTTTGTAGATGGACAGAATAGAGCACATCTGAGAATGATGCAATTAAGGGGACACTTAACTAACATTGTACTTGATCTGCTCGATCTGATGTTTTTTTTTTCTTCGAAAAATGCATTTTTCCTTAGCTGGAATGCTTTTTCTCAGTGCTGTACCTCCAAGGCGTTAAACATGCATTTGAATGACATCAAAGGAAAAGTGATTTTCCAGAAATTACCAGCATAATTCCCATTTTCGGCCATAGAAATGGGGGAAACACTAGTAATGACAATTTTAAATCGGGAGACCTGTAGTATATCTCTTTAATTATACCTAAAGAGAGAGCTGAAAGTCCCTAAGGCACCGGAGAAATCAGCTTTTGTATTACATAATGTGGCAGGGAATGAAAATGAGCACAAGGAGTGAAAATGCCCAGGAGAGCCACTTTAAAATAAAAATTCACATGACAGTCTCCAGTGCCATTGTCAAGGGAATAGTAAGCACAAGGTTTTAGGCGGTGTGTTGAAGTCAGGTACATTGCAATGATGGCAAACCGGGGTGGGCGCGAGGTGACAGGCGGCTCAGGTTAGACTTCAAGTGCTGAAAAGTCTAACTTAAAAAGGGCTGGAAATCTTGGCTTGGAGTACTTGCTCACCTTGTTGCTTATCAGTCTTGATGAGGCACAGCTGTTCTTACTGTATGTCCTATTTTTGGCCACTTTCTATTGCATTACCTATTTCCTCTTTCTATATATTGCTGTGTTTTGACACAGTGGCTGCTGTTCATGGGCTCAAGAGCAGTATGTACGTATTTATACATATATAAAATAGGTGGACGGGGGCACCTCCGCTGCAAAAAAAAGAATCCGTAGGAAACACTTGTGTAGAAATGTTCTCCAGTGCCCACAGGCACAGAGTGAGTAATGATTTGCTGGCACCATGCAGAATTTGACCTAATGTAATAGCAGCTAATGGTATGTTTCCAGCTTGAAGTGCTGCGTTATGTGTACGTTCATGTTATTCAAGGTTACCAAGGGTATTTAACTCTGCAGGCAATGCCTGCGTGTGAAATCAGTTTAATGCTATGCCTTATTTCACTCAACATGATGTGGTTTGCTGATGAAATGCATACATGTAAGCTAACGTAAGACCACCGCAGAGAGTCCTTATCATCAGCTGGGGATGCTTATTAAACGTATACATCGACAAGCCTTTTAGACATGCAGTGCCTGGCAGTGTGACTAAAACACAGCTAAACATGTCACACCACAGCATGTCAGTGTGTTTTTCCACTCTAGTGTGTCAAGCTGCCTTGAGGATATTGTGGTACACTATTATACTATTATTTATATATGTTTATTTATGGTTCAGTTTGTGACAATGTGACAAAGCAGAACAGAATCTATATGGTGAATGAAAGAACTTTAGGTTTAAAGAACAAAGGACATCGGCCCGTTGATCTATACATTATCAGTAGTCTGATTTCCTTTACTTTTTTATTATATTAAGTTAATGTGAATTGGCAGTCAACTGGCAGCATTAAAGGGGTCCTATTATGCTTTTTCACTTTTTGAATTTTAGTCAGAGTGTAGTGTGTATGTTTGGGCATAAAACGATCTACAAATTTACAAATCTCAAAGTCCACTCCAAAGGGAGATATTTTAAAATCCCTTTTCAAGAACTACAACGAACTGCTCGTTTGGACTACAAAGTTGTTTTCCTGTATTTGTGACATCACAAATTGTAAATTGTAAAAAAAATTGGATGCTTGGTTGAGCACACTGCACGTTTCAAAATCGAAACCCCTGCTGGTGTTTTTATATCACTGTATTTCTGATGGAAACCAACTGTTTTCAGAAAATTTTGGATGCCATTTTCATTTCATCTTGCATATAATGTCTGATAAAGCAGCATTTGTGAGCAGAGCTCTGTTTTGTGTACAGCGTTACCGGGGAAACCTCGATCTCTCCTGCTCCAACAACACCTCCCGCTGGCAGAGAATTAATTTGCATATATATGCGGCCACAAATAGTGTAAGTCTGTGGGACTATGGTATAAATAAATTCAACTGTATAACAGTTTCAGTGCAATTCATGTTATAATGTTAGAATTAAAGAACACTAAACATAATACATATTACCTAGTTTACATTTACGCATTTAGCAGACGCTTTTATCCAAAGTGACTTACAGTGCATTCAGGCTATACATTGTTTTATCAGTATGTGTGTTCCCTGGGAATTGAACCCACAACCTTTTGCGCTGCTAACGCAATGCTCTACCACTGAGCCATAGGAACTCCTAGTTATGCCGTCAGTTAAGGCATGAAGTTACCAAAAAGGCGATTAAAGCTGCCTTAAAACTGTGTGCATGCATGCAATATGTTATATATGTGTCATATTTAAGAACATGTCTCTGAAATGGTTTTCAAAACTTTCCTGAGGCACCCCAGCACTGTCTCCCTCATATAACACCCAGATTCAACTCGTCCGCTCATTAGTAGAGACTTTACAGTTTTTCTCAGTTGCTTTGGTGCATTTCTCAGAACAGAAATTAAATTTTGAAAACTATTTGTTCAACCTCCACATCATCTAGTCTCTTGTGCACATTATAAAAGCAGTTTCTCATTATTTTGAACAAGTTGTGATTGCTTTGGTACATTCATGCAACTGATTATGTACATTTGTCTGCTGTTTCCTACATTATCAGTTGCTATTGTCATGTTGCTCAAAATGTATTATATAGTTCTCTGTGCTATTATCTTACCGCTCAAAACATCTAGTCATTAGTTCATCGTATAAGTCATTAGATGCAAAATAGTTGATCTAGTTGTCATAAACTGTCAAGCATATTTTCTACACATCTCTATTAGACTTTTTGTAAATTTGCCATGAATTGTGCAAGTGAATCTTGACTTTCACTAATGAAGAGAATATAGATCAACCAATTATAAACCAATTCTCTGAAATAGCTCAAAGGTGCATTTCATGAACCTTCAATTGGAAAGCATATATAGACAGAGGACAACACAAAAGTTACAAATTCTGACGATGGATGAACATCCAGAAAGAGATCAGGGACAACAGCTGAGAGGAAGAAGAGGAGTAAGGATGCATGGAAGTGTACAGAGGCAAAACAGAGGAAGAGGAAGAAGAGGCCAAGGACAGAGGTGCATATCAGATGAAATAATGTTGTCAATCATGGCCTTACAATGGCTGAAGGGTGTAGCAAAACTTGGGAGATCGACCATATCCTCAATAATTCAAACATTTTGAAACAGTCTCTTTCAATCAATATCCCACATACAGTAATGTGTAAATTTGTACTTTTGAAAGGAAATATGGCATACATAAGAAGTGCAGCTTTCTGCATTTCAGTACAGTAACTGTCATCCAAACTGTTGCCATAGTTTACATCAGGTAATACTAACAGAGAGCACTGTTACACTTCACACTACTTTACATGTAATACATTCGTACAAAAAATAAATGTACTGTATAAATACAAATGTTCTTATACTTTTTTTTCTATGTACTATTGACTCTTCTCAACAAATATCAGATTTTTTTTTTATAAAACCTTAATTTCCATGGTTGACTGTCATGATGAAAAAACAACTAAACATTTTGACCAGTGTGGCTCACACGATGACAAAAATACTTTATATTTTGGTGGCTTTGGCCAAATTACTGACACGATAACTAGGTTTTGAAGCATGAATGAAATGTTTTGGGTGAGTAACTACATTTTGCAGACATGCAATAAAGTTCTGAAGTTCCAGCAAACAGTTGTGACATTTGCACTCACAGTTTAGAGAATGTTAAGAATGTTTCGAAAAATGTGCCAAAGCAATTGAGAAAAACTGTGAGACCTGAAGTGAGTCAGAAAGCAGCAGCAGCTTTTAAAGCAATAGCAGGCAAATAAGCTAATAACCAGCTGCTGTGATGTCTATTAATCCAAGAACAAAAGAAAAAAGAGGAAATCAATAACTTTTATAGCTTTAAGGGGTTCATCTATATTTAATTTAGAATTTAGTGTTTGGTTAATATTCATTTTCTGTATATTTCTGCTGAAGGGCACAGGTAGCTAAATATGTCATTTATTGTAATGTTTTTTTTGTGAAGATTGTTTTAAGTTCACTTAAATTAGAAGTTAAGTCTAATAAATGTTAAAATTGATATCTCTCAATTATACTGTAATGCTGAAAGGCTACAGTCAATGGTTAAATATTAAGGGGAAAAACTATTTTATAGAGACATCAGTAGTATTGATATCAGTGATGCTGGCCTTCAATCATAAAAAAGATGCCATTAAAGAAATATAAAAAATATACTGTCTTTATGTTGTATGTACATTTGAAGATTGAAAGTGAAATTATTGCAATATAAAAGTATATTTAAAAACTTTAATGTTAGGTGGGATTAATCGCGATTAATTTTAGAAAAATGTGCGATTAATTAGTAATTTTTTTTAAATCGATTGACAGCACTAATATATATATATAGAATGTGGCCACAAATAAAGAACTCATTCCCACGACTTAATTCGTGGCAATGTGGCAATGTTATGCTAATAATTCCCCTTGTGTTGTTTGAACTAATATGAGGGAACAAATTAGTAAACTGAGGCCATGATTTACTACAGCGAGGGAACAAATTAATAAATTGTGGTCATGATATACATATCATGTGCAGGGCTCTGTAATATAGAGTACTTTTCTGGTATCCTTTTTTCTGGTTCTCTTTCATTGTATGAAAAAGAGCAGCATAAACATTCTTCAAAAGGTCTCCTTTTGTGTTCTACGCACGAAAGAAATTAAAACTGTGTAGGCTAAACGATGACAGACTGACCCATCCCTTTATAAGCACTGTACATGTCATTGATCGCTCTCCTTAATGTTTAGCAGAGGCATAGGGCAGTACTGCTGAGGGTACGTCAGTCTCCGCAGAACAGTACATAGGCGACAACAGTATGAACCTCCGCCTCTGTAATTACCATTATCATCTAAGTGTTTCTGCAGGAATTGTGCGCACTAAATTCTGTCCTGTGTTTCACTGGTTCAATATCTCACAGATAATACGGTTACACTGCAGGAGTGAAGCCAGCACGTGTCTCATTCTGCATCAAATGAAAGATTTAAAGGCTGAATATTTTATTGCATTTTGACATTTATCTGACATTTGACGTCTTCATTGCTCCCCCCTGAAAATATGCTAATGTGCAAGTGAATGCTGTGGCCCATCAAGTCAGAGTGTGTCATCACTGATGTTTACAGAACAGCTGGATTGGACGAGATCTAGATTTGACTTAGCAAATATGTGTCTTTGATTATGGGTGCAGAGAGAGCCTGCCGTGGAAACCTTGCCGTAGGATATTAGGAGGCTGTTGCCATGGTAACAGCACCTCGGAATATGAGTGGAAAGCAGAGGTGTTCTCTTCTCCTCCGTTCTGCTGTCATAGATGTGCCGGAGGTGTATTTGATGGAGTTCATCATCTAGGCACTACTGAGGAGGTCCTCTGAAGTTCCACATCCATAATGACTAAAACATCCATTAGCACGTTTATTTAGCACTTTAGTTGATGCTGTGTGAGAGGAAGTTAAAATGCGTGTGTGTTTGTGGAAAGCAGAGGTGTGCATAGTGTGCCGGAGGTGTATTTGATGGAGTTCAGTACTGTGAAGTTCCACATTTGACTAAAACATCCATTAGCACGTTTATTTAGCACTTTAGTTGATGCTGTGTGAGAGGAAGTTAAAATGCGTGTGTGTTTGTGTGTGCATGTTTGGGGTCAGTGTGTTTTTTGCAGTCATTACCCTTCTTTTGTTCATTTTGTTCAAGTGGATGCTGCACACTGGTGGTGGTTGAGGAGAGACCCCCCACATGATTGTAAAGCGCTTTGGGTGTATGGCAATACACAATAAAAGCGCTATCATCATTCATGTTCACCTGCTTCGAGTCCCAGCCTACTGGCTACTCTGAACGACCTGGTCAAATGCCTGTTCGATCCAGTGAGTGTGGGCCGAAAGCCCTAGTGGTTTCTCAGTAAAACTGTAAAAGCACTGTAGCATATTGATGGTTCATCTTCAGGGCTTCAGACCAACATAGAGAAAGGTGTGACCTGTTTCTTTTTTTAGATTAAGCTGCTCTACTCTGTATTTCTTTTGTTATCTGATTCTAGTAATCATTTGAAATTTGGTACAGTATTTGGGTCTTGTATGGTTTTCTCACTTTCATCATTCTGGTCAGCTGAAACAGAAGAACATGGCGCTGGGTTCGATTCTCAGATAAAGGCCAGGTTTCACAGACAGGGCTTAGACTAAGCCAGGATTAGGCCATTGTTCAATTAGGACATTTAAGTAATTTTTATAAACGTGCCTTAGAAAAAAACATTACTGGTGTGCATCTAAAGACAAAACAAAGGCACTGATATGTTTTAAGATCAGTCAGTGCAAGTTTCTTTCAGTTGAAACAGCTCAGACTTACATTTTAGTCCAGGACTAGGCTTAAGCCTTGTTTGTGAAACCGGGAGATAATGTATTCTTTTTATTTCAATAATTATTGCTTATCTATGATTGTTATATTTGTATATTATTCAATATAAAGAAAAAAGCCTAAACATGGAATATGAAATGATTTCATATGAAGTTTATTAAAATACTATAATAAGAAATATAAAATATTTTAAATAAAGGAAAATTATGATGTAAATTACATTTTATGCATTTAGCAGACACTTTTATCCCAAGGGACTTGCATTTATGCTATCCACCTTATTTTGCAACATGGAATGTGTATATGTGAGACTTTTTGTGATTTCATTGCCCGCTATGGGTAAATAATAAAATGCCATTATGTAAGATAGGCCTAATGCATCATAACATACTGTTTTTCTTTTTACAGCTAAAATAACTGTTAAGTAAAAAATATGGTGGATCATCAGTTCTTTTCTTGGAATCAAACATATGGGCTGCGTCTGAAATCGCATATAAGGTACTTCTTTTGAATAATTATTTTGCGACTCAAAAAAATAGGCTATGTTCTGCGTCATATACATATGTGTGTATGTAGTATAAATGTAATCCAGAAATTCTACATTCGCCATTTTGTCATTTTCATGCGACCTACCAGTGTCAGTTGCGTCGCTTCACTGCCATTCACATACTGCTTTTTCACACATTGTTTTTGACCTAGATATAGATATAGTAGAGAAGTATGCAATTTTGGATGTAGCCACAGTCTTGGTGTTGCTAACGCAATGCTCTACCAGAATTGAATTCTTAAATAAACCTGAACACAATCATCAGCTTTTACACGACCTTGTGGCATTCATATAGCTCATGCTGCTGTTATTAAAGGTATCCAACGATATTCAGAAATGTTTTCAATTCAACCTCAAATTCACTCTGCCATGCTAATGTATAATTTGCAATGAAAATAAAAAACAATTAAATGCAAAGTAGAAGCATTTTATTAGATCTCTCACACTGTAGTATGTGTCTGCTGAAGCTTGTTTAAACCTCTCACCATTTTAAAGTGGGACTGCATTAAGTTTATTTATAAACCATTACATCTCACTGTCGCATGTTCTCTCTAGTCATCACAAGTTGCTCTACACACTGTGACGTTATGCAGAACTTTTCAACTTCTTTCTTTAAATAGTTGCAGCAGTGTTCAGCCAGCCAACATTAAACAGCCTCCATCAAGATGGCCACAGAGGAGTTCAGGATTACGCATCCTACATGGGGGGAAACAGTCATACACAAACAAGCATCTGAATTTATAAACTAGTCAGCCTTAATTGCCTGTGCAAATAAAATCATAAACTCCCACTCTTGTATCCCTCATTTGCTCTGCCTTTTTTGTCCTGCACTCTGTGTAGTCCAAGAAGTTGGTGAGATTCTCGCACACCGTGACTCACAGAATCCCACCAGATCCTCCTGCACAGTGTGAGGCTCAGCACAGCAGAGGGTGGTGGAGACACACTGATTTAGAGATAACTAAAGTAATCCACCCTAAAACAAGTCCAGCTCATGAGGCATGGGGTTGTTGTCTGGTCACTCAATATGAAGTATCTGACAGTCTGGCAAACAGACAAGGGACGTCTGGAAGAGGAAGTCGGAGTACTTTTCGACAAAGTACTATTTCTACAGTCTGACAGAAGTATAAGGCTGATCTGTTGGTCTTTCCCTCAGGCTTTACAGCCTGTCGCGGACACGCTCTGAAAAGCGGGCCTGTGTGGTCACATGAAACTCAACACTTGACCTCTCGAGAGGCGAACAGAAAGCTGCCCTCTGGCGGGGCAGAGGTGTCCACACTCGCTCGTGGAACTTCCTCCCTGTTAGAGGTGCCATGTCGACCTCAGGGGACAACCTTGACCGACTTAGAGTGAAGAGAGAGCAGATCACCATCTTGCTTTAATTACCTTATTTCAGACGTTGATTTGCATATACACACATACTCTGCTGCTCTCGCTACAGTTTAAGCTTCAGGTTTATTAAAACCTCATTTAAATATCACCTCAAACATTGAATCGCACTACTTTACCAATTAGAATTTTATTCCTCAGGAAATTAAATCAACTTTCCATACTTGCCAATTATTAGCTGTGAAATGAAAATATCTTGCGCTTAATGATGTACGGGCATTATAGCTGTAACTTTTATGTTAATAATGATGCTGAGGTTGGGGCAGAAGGGTTTGAAGTCTGTATTATGCTGAATTTAAACATTTAGATTTTTGTAACCAGTAGATTTTTTTTTTTAAAGAAATTAATACTTTTATTCTGCAGGGACACATTCAATTGATCAAAAGTGACAGTAAAGGCATTTATAATGTTACAAAACTATTTCAAATAATGCTGTTTTTAAGCTTTGTATTCATCAAAGAATCCTGAAAAAAAATCATATTTCCATAAATTTTTTGTTTTCAAAATGTTTTTAACATAGCTAATTAAGAAGTATTTCTTGAGCAGCAAATAAGCATATTTAAATGATTTCTGAGGGATCATTTGACATTGACATGGCTACTGAAGGAACAAATTACATTTGAAAATATATTAAAACAATTTTAATTTTAATAATATTTTACAATATTAGCTCTTTGATCAAATAAAATGCAAACTTGGTGAACAAAATAGACTTGAAAACATTTTTTAGAAATCACAAATTTTTGAAAGATAGTATATGAAAATCTTAGACATCAAACATGCTTCAATTAAATACTCATTATATTTTAAAGTTATAGATTTAAAGCGTATTTACAAAGCTAAAACCACAAGACTTTATGTACAGTGTTAAAATGTGTTTGATTGGCCATCATTTTCCTTAACTGGCATAATAAACTGAAGTGGCCATAAGCTGGTGCAAATGATGATCATCTAAAAGAACATCTGCACTAGGCTGGAGATACTGTACATAAAACAGATACAGGAGAACACCTGCCCACTGTTGTATTCCATGGCTGCCCATGTGGGACTGCTTTGGTTGAGTCCATAATATGCACAGATGACTGTCTATACCAGTCCTCTAAGCTTGTTCATATTTCTGTTCACTTTTATCAGATCTGAGAATGAAGAACAGAACACCTAGTGGTGTTCCACAAATGGCCGGACCAAACCTTGAATGGCAGGTTTGGCAGAGCTGTTGGCGGACCCTCTCTAAAAGCTGCCCAAGAGATCAGACATCGGCTCTGTTCCAAAACCTAGTGAGCTGCCTTGTTGGATTGCCTTCTCCATGAATGATACTTGTGATGCTCCCAGACAAGGCAGTGTAATTGTGCTCTTTGCCTTTTGGCACAGCCTTTGTGTCCTATGATGCCTTAAAATTCTGCCTACTTAGACAGCTCACTGGGTTTGGAATCGAGTCATGCAGTCTTAAGCTCAAGGGGGTTGTTATGTTAGCTAGATTCTGGCATCTTTGAGTGCATGTTCGTCCTTCAGATGAGGGTCTCTTGAGATTGTACCATCTTGTATCAGAAAATTCTGACACCATCCCAAGCTTTCACCACAAGGATCCTTTATTCTGGAAAGTGGTGTAGATTTTGTCACTGGTGTCAGTTAAAATTATTCAACCCAGTGATGTATTTTTACAGGGTTATTGTTTATCTTGGCAGTTGCTTGGTAGATGTTTTTGGCTAGTTTATATTTTTCAGAAAGGCGTGTGCAAATGCTTCCTGCCCAAATACTGAAAAAGTCAACTTGTTGTCTTGGACTGGTTAAACACCCTGTTTTTTTTTTAAGGTCAGTCGCTCTAGCACTTAAAGGTGCTGTGAGTGTTTCCAGCCACTTTGCTAACTTCCAACACTTTGCTATCTTTAACATCATGGCTACTTTCCAAAAGCTCAAAGATATGTCAAGAAAAACGAACACGCAACATTAGTTGTTCTTGACTTAAAACCTTGACATTTGCTCTAGCTCTTCAAAGAAGCTGTTGATCCACTATACAAAACTGAATGATTCGTACATGAATCAGACCGCTCCAGTTCTCAAATATTTTTTTTTCAACCCAGTCACAAAAGTTAAATGTATAGTTCACCCAAAAATGAAAGTTATTTTATCATTTGCTGGATCTTCTTGTATCTTTTAAGTTTTGGTTACATGGACTTTCAGTGCACAGAACATATCTTAATTTGTGTTTTGAAGATTAACCAACGTCTTATGGGTTTGGAACCACATGAGGATGAGTAAATTATGACAGTTTTCTTAAGCACAAATCTTTTAACTGCTCACATTAGAGGAAGAAAAAACCATGAATGAAGACTTTTGGTGTGTTTGTCACAAAAGCTATCATATAGCTTCAGAAAACAAGGAATATAGAGAACCATAAAGTTGTATGGACCACTTTTATTATACTGTAATGCAGGGATTCCTATTAATATTTCTTTATTAGGAATGCATGAACCCCTTTGGTCCTTCATGAAGCCCAGTTGAGAAAACCTGCTTTAATGATTTTTTTTTCATGTTCGTTTTTTAAGCTTAAGACTCTTTTATATTGAAAAGAGTGAGCTGTGTATTCTTCAAAAACTCTCTTTTTGCATTCCACCCAACATAAACAGCCATTTATGTTGTAATGCTAGCCAGATGATAAGGAACAAGCTAGACTCTCCCACAGAAAAGTCCAGATTCCACTGCAGGGATGCATTGAGTTACTAGAGTAGCATCATTCAGGTTCAGATCATCACACATGAGGGAAGATGAGGGAAGGACGGATGTGTGGCTTCTCAAGCTGTTCCAAAGTTTAGGAGCCACATAAGTGAGGGCTCTTCCTTCTGTATTTCTTTGCTCTGTATTTCTTGATTATTGGTAATGGTAAAACACCTGCATTTTGTTACTGTAGGGGGTGCAAAAGGCTATAAGACTTTGGAGATCTCTCAGGTACTGGAGGCTAGAGTGTTTAGAGCTGAACATGTCAATAGCAGTATTTTAAAGTCAATAAGAAGCTGAACTGGTAGCACAGTGGATAAAATAGGCCTGCTGTGCTAAAACTTTATGGATCCAAGAATTCTGGCTGCTGTGTTTTAGACCTGATAAAGCTTGATTATGGATACATTTATTGTGGATTTTATAATCCAAAGGAATTTGAAGTATTGACTGCATTAACTCAGTACCTCAAATCAGATATTAAAAGCATGATTCTTATTTCATTACACACACACACAAAATAATTAAGTTTATTATTAAGTATTTGTTTTTGCATTTATTTGCATCTGTTGCGTTGTAAAAATAAACAATCAGTTAAGTATGAAAATGGTTTAAATATGGCTAGCCATGGAACAAGGAAGATTTAGTTAAAATGTTTGAAATGTACATGTAATAAATGTATTGTTTCATATAAATCAAATTCGGTTTATTAGTATTATTACATAAAGCTTGTTTTTATTTGTTCAATTTATGTATGACTTGCAATTGTGCATCACATCAATTGAACATGATTTATTAGTTAAAACTGTGCCCAAATGAATGGACACTTTCTATGCAATTAAGACATAAATACTAACTATATAGGCCTAAATATTTAAGGCTGATTTTTCCATTATTCGAGTGGCATTTCAACATTTAAAGGTGCACGTAGTATTTTTGATTTATGTTGTATGATGGTATTATTCTGCTGGTCTTGTCATCTCAGAAAAACTGCTTTTATTACAGCTTTGGTTGGGAGTTGTCATCTCCAGATTTTTCTTTTTGTAAAACTTTTTAATGAGGGGAAAAAATTCTGAGTGCACCTTTAGATTACTGTCAGCTATGACACCACATCTTGTAGGACATGAAACCATCAAAACAGAAATTGCGCTTGTGAACTTGGTACATTTTATTCAGATGTTATATAGATTTAGTGACTCTTAATTCTGTTTCCTTAAAGATGAGGAAAAGAAAATTGCAGGTCATCCAGCCGTTAATGTCCTTTTTACAGCCAGCTAATGTAAAAAAAGAAAATGAATCTGCTTCAATCTGACAGGTGAGGTATACTCCAGGCAAGCAAATGCTGACATACAGTAGTTCTCAAACCTTTGAAAAAGGATATTATGATCTGTAGTGTCAAATGCAGCAGTAAGGTCTAGTAATAGAAGCACAGAGATACATCCATCGTCAAATGTAATTAAGTTACTCTGACAAGTGCTGTCTCCATGCTGTGACAAGACCTAAATCCTGAAGCTCTTCACTGAATCTCTTCATGAACATTATTCTTCAGGAAGGAGCACAGCTGAGAGGAAAATTTGTGTTAAATCTGAAAGTGTCCATACTGGGTTAAAAAAACAGTTAATTGTAAGAAAAGAAAAATATTATTTTAGGAAACAACTGGACTGGAATTATGTGTGTACAGTAGTGGCCAGAAAACTCTCAGTGAGAATGCTTTATTGAATATTTGCATTCTTTTCAATATACAGGTTTCAATTGCAAATTATATAATCAACATAACTTGAGTGAAATATTACATTGATTGGACAAAAGTCAATATGGACAAAATCACAAATTTGCTTATTTGATTTGATCAGTTTCAGACTGCTCTCAGACTTGAGTGTATATTTAAAAAAATCACAAAAAAAACAGATCAACAGATCAAAATCTACAACATGCAACTACTCCGATCTATACTCTAGAGAGTTATGTCAGCTGATCTCTCACCTCTCTCTTGTTAATTACATCTGATGTGTTCCTTGTTAACATATAGCCTAAATAATCCTTCAATGATAATAATAATTCTGGTCACTACTTTATCATGAAATCAGTTTTCTCAATGCATTTCTTGCACGTACTGTCAAATCATCAATAGGTCATTGAATTTGTAGCATCATAAAAGATCTCCATCTATTAGAGTTGCTTAAAGATGCTTACTTGGCACTTAAGTGGCAATGTTTGCTGTGTCATGAGCTTTTTCAGTTGTGGTTCATATTTCCACGAGGACCATCGTTCTTCAAACTATGCAATCACATTGGCTTGTCAAATCCTGGACTTGTCATAATACATTTTTAGGATTAGGATTTTTTTCCCCCTTTGATGTTCACTTGTAATGTTAGTGAAGTTTTTGTAGCTAAATCCTTTTTTTCATTGCCTTTTTCCACCATCTTCCTGACATTTTTTATGCTGTCCATCCTAGAAGACCGTCCTAGAAATAAGCTTCAGCTCTTTGCTAACTCTGTGATCGTTTAGGAGATATGTTGAGTGACACATTGTCAGAAACATATATGACTTTTCACGTTTCTGTATTATTATTAGTTCTTCTGGTGGAAATAATATTTCCTTCTTATTACCTGGGCAAACCAAGTTTCTGAACACCAAATAGGTGCTGTTGAAATGTAAATGTGGGGAGTCATATTTAAATATTTCAGGCTTCTGACATCAGAAATCCAATGATTTCAAAACAGGACATTTTTGTAAGCCTACTTTCAATAGATAGTCTTTTTCACTGGTAAGAAAGTTTTACATTTTTACAGTTGTTGGATGATTTTATTGTATATAAAATAAATTATTAAATATTATAATACCTTCAAAGGTTTCAAAATGATCATGGTCTCCACACAAATATTAATCAGTGCAACTGTTTTCAGCATTGATAAGAAATGTTTTCTGAGCAGCACCAAACTCAGCATATTAGTATGATTTCTGAAGGACTGTGTGACAGTGAACACTGGAATAATGGTTACTAAAAATTTCAGCTTTTTTCTATACCAGAAATAAATTACATTTTAAAATATATTAAAACAGAAAATAGTTATTTTATTACAGGTTTCACAGAATGTTTGATAAATTAAAATGTCGCCTTGGTGAGCAGATTTTTCAGTATTTATTATAAGGTGAATGGACAGAGAAATTTGGTTTCTCATCATACATTTAATTTCTATTGAATAACTCATTTAAAGGTGTAATGTCATAATCCTTTTTATCATGACTGATGAATAAATTGTGGCAATAACATGTATATGTTGTCTGACAAACAAAATTGACAGGGTATGATGAACTAATTTCTTTACTGAGTTATTTGGGCACACTCATGTTGTCTGTGTTTGTATGTGTATGTGAGTGTGATAATTAGTTTTAACACAGAATGATAAGGCCATGTGTCTGTGCTGTAGTCTTTTTTTGGCCAGAATGGGATGCTTGACCTCTAGCTGAGGGCTGCGCTAATGGGCCAGTTGCACACAGCAGATGTGTGCTGAGAGCATGTGTGCCAGTGTGGACTCTGTCCAGCTCAACAGCCGGGGAAAAATGACAATGCTAGTCACTGACATCATTTACGAGGCCATTAAACATTCATTCCGTTGTGATAATGACATGTGATGTAGCAGAGGACGAAGGCCTTTTTGACATGAAGCCGTGCGTTCTGGTAAACCTTTGACTTAATGTATATAGACCCTCTCAAGGACAGATGATACACACACAATGTCAGCCAGACCTAGATAGATTAACTAGAATAGGCAGATAAACTGGATAGGCATCTTATGTGTTTCAACCTTAAGTATAGGCTTAAGCTTTGCTATAAATGCTATTAATGAGATAAAATGGATATGATTGAAAGAATCAAAGGAATACAGAATAGTCTACAAGACACTTTGGAGTTGACAAGAAAAATGTGACTTGGTTTTTAAGGGAAGAAACACTTCTCACAAGAAACACAAGAAAAAGTCTCACGACGATTCGCAAAACATTTTACGTTTTGGTGAATTGGTGGCTAATTTGTATGAATTTGTACCGCAATCAATGGTTATTTTTAGGGATGGACTTTTTGCTTACTTAAAAAAAATTTAAAAAATCATACATTTTCATATGGTTCACATTGTATGAATTCATAAGAAATCACTTAATAGTTTCCTAAGAGGTCAGGTTAGTATTTGTGGCGCAATGTTAAAAAACTGTTTAAACAGCATTTCAGCTCAAATAATATACAGGTTTTAGCAGAAAAATGAATGGAAGTGCTTTTACAAAATGATAAGCTTCACATTTCTGCTTTTAAGTTCTTCAAAATTGGCTACATTTACTTCCATTGTGCTTCCCTGTAACCTCAATTTTTGCTTTTTATTATTATTATGATTTTTTTTAAGGTAATGGATATTTCAAAATTATTTTTGCGCTAATCAGCTTGACTTGTATTGAATCCAGAATATTTCTGCTAGAGAGGGGATAAATCCACAAAATTGTGATAAATATCTTAGGACGGGTGACATAAGCAAAAAAAAATCAAAAACCTGGTGGGGGAGGGGGGTTGTGATGTTGATGTCTGAAATGAGTTAGTAATGTTTTCAGCCAGTTCTCTCCCCTCCTGTGGAGAGAGACCTTTGGTGAATATTGAATGATGCTAATGTCAGTCTGCCTCCAAAAGTCATTCTCATTTTCCATCGACCAAAGCAAGGAAAACAATTCTGGCCGACCAGCAGAGCAGGCAGTAATGAAGCAGGGACGACAAATTAGAGCTGAAATTAAATAAAGGAGATTACATAAAGCAAGGGCGTGGGAGCATGAAATTCTGCTGAAAGATTTTGTGCAGTGGAGAGAGGTTGAAAATATGAATACAAAACTGTTCACTTTTTTTTGCTGTTAAAGAGACTACATTCAATCAGAGAATGGTACAGTATATAACAATTATAAACCAGTCTTTTGTTCACTTTCTTGAATCAGTTATTCAATGGTGGCCAGCAATGATCGTGTGAATGGACACTGAACAGAGTCTACTTTTATCACCATGGTAACTTCTAATGCTTCTTGTTCAGATCTGAGGAGAGGAGAGAAGTCTCTTGAACAGTGTTGCGTTAGGGCTCATTAATTACAGCAAAAATCAGTTACGCCTGGCCAAGTCACACATCTGTTCAACACTCCTGCCTGCCTCTGTCTAATGCACCACTGATCACACAGAACACAAACCTTTACGTATAATGCTGCACATATCATTCTCTCTCCTCTTCATCACCCTCTTCCCTGTTTCTTTTCAATCTGGAGAATCTGATTGTTCTTCTGTGCGTTTATGGCCGTGATTTACTAAGATCCCAGATAAATGGCACTAATGTGTGTTTGCGCTTCACTGGTGTATTGTGGCTGATTTGCAATATTCTCTCAAAATAAATGTTTCTGATGTTTTTCAGTCTTTTGATGATATTCAATATCTCAGTATTTGTGTTGGTTCCAAACATTTTTTAAATATTTTTTTCCACATTATGTTAAACTGCAGTATTTGCCAACATATTTAACCAAAACACGCTCTTAAAATGCATGTTAAAACACCACAACCTGTTTTTTTTTTTCAACACATCTGTGCATCTGGTTAAGGACGACACATTTTGTGTTACTTTTAACTCATATGTTAACCCTCTTAAGACACTGTTAACACGCTTGTTGAGTAAAAAGCAGCACAAAATGTGTTGTCCTTAAAGGGATAGTTCACCCAAAAATAAAAATTCTGTCATTAATTACTCGCCCTCATTTCATTCCGAACCCATAAGACCTTCGTTCATCTTCGGAACACAAATTAAGATATTTTTATGAAATGTGAGAGCTTTCTGACCCTGCATAGACAGCAATGCAACTACCATGTTCAAGGTCCAAAAAGGCAGTAAAGACATCAATAAAATAGTCCATGTGGCATCAGTGGTTCAACCTTAATTTTATGAAACTACGAGAATACTTTTTGTGAGCAAAGAAAACAAAAATAACGACTTTACACATGGACTATTTTAATGATGTCCATACTACCTTTCTAGGCCTTGAACGTGGTAGTTGTGTTGCTGTCTATGCAGGGTCAGAGAGCTCTCGGATTTCATCAAAGATATCTTAATTTGTGTTCCAAAGATGAATGACATGGGGTGATTAATGAATGACAGAATTTTCATTTTTGGGTGAACTTTCCCTTTAACTAGATGCACAGATGTGTTAAGGAAGTAGTTTAGAATCACATGATTTGTTTAAAATGTGTTATTTTTATACATAAAAAAAACAAAAAAAACAAGTTAACAGTAATGGAAGTACATTGGATTTATAAAAAGATAATGTGTACTGGTTTTACATTGCAAGCATCTTTAAACATAAATCATTTTACTCATTTGTTCAAGTCCACACAAGTGAGGGAGATGATGGAGCTGTTTGCAAATTTATCTGTCATTAACTGTACAAGTGTTTTAGGGCATCTTCCATTAGAAGCTGAAAGAGCACAAATAAAAAGATCCATTTGTTATGTAAATATATACAGCAAGCTAACATTAGTGAGAACGCTAAGAAAACCCTAAATGCTACATGTTATATCATTTTACATGATACGTGGCAACAAGTTGATCATGAGATTCACACTGCAGCTACAGCATTTTATTGACTATTCAAATGTTATTTCTTTCTCCTATATATTAAACTATGAGAAGCATAAGACTCACTAAAAATGAGTTCACATTAGCGGGTCTCGTTGTGTTGGCACAGATCACACGGCCTCTCATGTGTGGAAATATGCATGAGAAGCAAGATTGCAAGGAGGCTGCTGTTGACTGCTTACTCTGTATAATACACCTTGACTATCTACAAATTATCACAAACTTGGCAAAAGACATTTTGGAAATTGCTAATAACAATGAACATACAATGAATCACCTAACCTCCAAGTATCATAGATATCCACCAGTGATATGATGATGATGATACGGGAATTAAACCATTAAAATGTTTAATGGTTTCCACAAAAATATTAAGCAGCACAATTGTTTTTAGCATCTATAATAATAAGAGCTGTTTAATTAGCACCAAATAAGCATATTAGAATTAATTTTGAAGGATCATGTGACACTGAAGTCAGAAAATGAAAATTCAGCTTCATCACAGGAATAAATGACATTTATATATAATAGTGTAACTATACATTTAACGACTAGTATTAAGTAAGAGCGTATTAAGTAAAAGTATGTACTATAGGGATAGGTTCAAGGATAGAGTTTAGTTTACTTGAAAGTAATTACGAATTATGTTCTGTTATTACTACAGTAAGTACATGCAACATGTAACAAGGATGTTAAAATACAGTGTTACCAAAAGTTATTTTAAATTATAATTATATTTCAAAATTTTGCTGGTTTTATTGTATTTTATTATCAAATAAATGCAGCCTTTGAGCATAAGAGACTTACTGACCCCAAACCTTTGAACGAATGTACTGTATATGTATTAGGGGTTGACCAATGTGTTTTTCAGGGCCGATGCCGATAGCAATTATTACAGATCAAGTAGTCTGATAACTGATATTTTGAACCGATATATAGTATGTCTGGTGTAAAAATGAAAATGAATGTCAAAATTAATAATAACAAGGGCTCTGACAAAAAAACTTTCTTTAAATGCATTTAAATTATTTTATCGGCAAATCAGGTTTTGAAAATGACCGATACCGATATCCATAAAAATGCTTAATATCGGCGCTGATATTTGGCCGGGCCGATTATCGGTCGATCCCTAATACATATAAATATTCGGTAACACTTTATTTTAAGGACCAATTTTCACTATTAACTAGCTTGCATATTACTAGCATATTGACTGTTTATTAGTACTTATAAAGCATATATTAATCTCAAACACTTAATCATTGATAGTCTAATAGATGTTAGATGAGCTCTGATATGTTTTCACCCAAACCATTAGTAAATCAGAGTCTATTTTTTCTCTCTTTCTCAGTATTTCACCCTCACTCTGTAAGCTTTCAAAGAGGAAAAGCTCCCTGGACAACCGTCTCATATGAGAAGAGCAGAGCAGTCTAAGTTTATTTATACCCGAGTGGCACTTACTTAAAGCTCTTCCTGAGACATATTTTAAATATGACACTGTTGAGTGTTTGGGTGAAAATTACAAGCTTTTGGTTTGTAATATCTACCTGCCATTCTCACTTGTTTGATAGTATGCTGAAGAATGTCCCTCTAAAGACTTGTCCATAAATTGTAGTATGTGCTGGTAAAGCTAACTATAAGGGTATTTTGGTGTTGCATGCCTGTTGAGAATTTTTATTTCCATCTGCTGCTGTCAAAAAGAACAAGAACAGTTATACAATTTATGTAGTTCTTCAAAACTCCATAATACATATAAGCTGAATTACATTCTGTTTATAATGTGATCATATGTTGATAATTAAGTCACTCTAATGTTCCTCCAGCTTTAAACCAATTAAATGTATGGTACATACATGCATGGTAATATTAAAGTTAATTAAGAAGGAGAGCAATGGATTAAGACTAAGAATTCCTTTAATAACTGTAATGATGTTTAGGAGCACAGCCATAACTGCCGAACAGTACAGGACTAAAATAGCAAGCCCTTTTCACCAGAAGTCTGTTTGGTTTGCTCTCGGCAAGACTGTGCTTCTTAAATATGCTAAAAACAGCTGTCTAAAATTAAAGTTGGGATTTTCTCACTGGCAGAGTCTGATTAACACTATTTCTCTCACAGCTGGGAAAGCTGATAAATCCTGTTTCTCTCGTTAAATGTATGAGTTTTGGGACCCGTCCCTTTGCCACTGTGTTGATCTTTTGTTTTGCTCCTTTGTTACCTGCTGGATAAACATGTCACAGAAGTAAATTTACACAAGGCGTGCAATTTATTTCATGCTTTTCTGTTTGATTTTACCATTTAAAAAGGTCATAGATTACAAAATAAACTGTAACATTATTAGAGAAATGGTCTGGTGGGTAATGAATATGCTCCGATGTGTTGCATGTGGGAGGCCTGATTATGGGTCTGGCTCGGTTCTTTTCCAGATTTCTCTTCCTTTTCTCTGTCCTAGCAATAAGCCTGAAAACAGAAATGTGCGGATACTAGATACAAAAACAAATTTTAATGGGAGCCAGTGGTGGAATACAAATAGATTTAATAGAAATAATAATCAAACATTAAAATAATGAATTATTATTTTAATCAGTTATTAAAACAATCCATAGATACCTATTACATCTACCAGATACCAGAGTACATTTTTAGTCTTTTTATTTGTTTTATTTGATTTGATTTTTTTTGGTTTAGGTCTCTTGAGGTCAGGAAATTGGGTGAATCAATATAGCGTAGGGGTCGGCGATATATATCGTTTGTGGTAATATCGTAATTGTTGTTTTAATGATGTGCGATTTGAAATTATCCAGTATTTTACAAAAACCATTCAAAACACTAACAGAGCTCATTAAAGGGATAGTTCACTTTGAAATAAAAATTTGGTATCTATCAGCTTACCCCAAGGGCATCCAAGATGTAGGTGTCTTTTTTTCTTCAGTAAATCCAATTTTGATGTTTTTAGGTAAAACCGTTCTAGTCTGTCTGTCAGTCATATAATGGCAGGTATTAGTGTTGTCACGGTACCAACATTTCAGTATTCGGTACCAATACCAGTGAAAATCCACGGTTCTCGGTACCAATTTTGGTACCAAAGCAAAACACAGAAATATGCTAATTATGCACATTTGTATTAATAAAGTTAAACAAAAATATTCTGCACAAAAACCAATGCCATTCTTTATGCTTATTTAAAATTATTTCAAGTTTTTCCACAAGTAATAAAAGTATGGAAAAAAGTAAACTAGTTCCACCCAAAAGTTTTTGTCATATTTCTGCTGCCGCTGAAAAACAACTGTAAACTGTTGTCTGTTTTAGGGTTTGCTGGGGCTTCATGATCTTCCTGCAGCTGTAAAAGGAAAATATAATATAAGTAAAGCAGTGGACTGAGTCTGACCAAATGCAACATTAGATCATTGACTCCAGCTAAAATATAATATTTCAGTAAATAACAAACCTCAGCTTTTATAATAAATTTAGATAAGATTACATATATTTTAAGAAAAGTGTATATCAAATAGAAGGAAACTGTAGTATTAAAAACACTTTACAATAAGATTCCATTTTTTAGATAACATGACCTATCAAATAAACAACAGTTATATATTGCAATTATTCTTCTTAGGGTTAATTTCAAAATTTACAAATACATAAAATCAATCAATCAAAGTTCAATCTGTTAAAATTATTTAATGCACAATGAACAAACATGAATGATCAAGTGTTTGTATTAAATAACATTCACAAACATTAATTAATGTTGTAAAAATATATTGTTCACTCACAGTAAGTTGATGTTAGATAATAACATGAAGTCATTGTAAAGTCTATACAGGAGATACAATTTGACTGTACTTTCATTTAATACAAACTGTGTACATATTTAATTTTAAAGGGCTTTTAAACCTGCTAGTTATCCAGCCAAAAATAACAACAACTAGCAAAAAAAAGAAGAAAAAAAAAAGGCCAGAACTGTTTTTTTCTGACGGACTGATATGACATAAACACTGTTAACTGTTTGTTCATTCTCCAACACGCATATTTTAGATTCACAATTCATTTAAAAGCCTCTGGTGTGTAACAATAGTAAATACCATCATGTCCTCCTGTTGTTTTTACCCTAATAAAAGTTATAGGCACATTAAGTAGTTAATAAAGAAACTTCATTCTAATGCTCATTATATTAGCGTTAGCTGCGCTTATGCTAACGATTAACTCCGCTATAACGGCAGTTTATTTTAATCCGACATTCAAATTTGATCCGGGTGTCAGTCTTTAAAGTGTTGTTAGTTTGTGTTTCCTCCTTTTGATGTCGGCAGGTCTCAGTGCTTTTATGAAGCGAGTGCATCTGCGCAGCTTTCAGATCGCGCAGCAAGAACCGGGTCGACAGAAACCTGGTACCGTGACGTTTTCATTTTTTTAGTACCGACTTGGTACCGAAGTACCGGGTCTTTTGACAACACTAGCAGGTATAGGTCACTGTCTCTATAAGAGGGAAAAGGAACATGCACAGAGAAATCCAAATTAAACAATTCCCCATCGTAACTACACATTGATGGCCTAAGACACGAAACGAGCGGTTTGTGTGAGAAAACGAACAGTATTTATATCGTTTTTTACCTCTTGTACACAACCATGTCCAAGTGATCTGAGTGCGCACACGCATCCGGTGTGTGACGTGTGTGCGTGCGCTCTGGCAATGAGTGACGTATACGCGCGAGAGATCACTTCCGGTGCTTTCCGGCGCTTGCGCAGACTAACGCCCCATTCACACGGGGCGTCGGCGTCAACACCTCTCGTTGACTTTGAATGGAGTGACGTCAAGCGTTGCCGAACTGAATTGTGGGTCCGTCGCGTCGCTTCACTGGCGCTGCTCACGGCAGAAGTTGAAAACTTTTCAACTTTTCAAGCGCCAACGGAGGCGTCAGCCAATCAGATCGCCTCATGCAAATACCCAATCCCGTTCATGCAACACCAGAGAAGTATGTGATTGGTTGTTGTAACTATGACGGCGTGTCAGCACCACGCTTCAGACACGCCCTCCGTCAAGCGTTGACGCCGACGCCCCGTGTGAATGCAGCGTGAGCCAGAGCACGCGCACACACACGTCACACACCAGATGTGTGTGCGCACTCAGATCACTTGGACATGGTTGTGTACAAGAGGTAAAAAACGATATAAATACTGTTCGTTTTCTCACACAAACCGCTCGTTTCGTGTCTTAGGCCATCAATGTGTAGTTACGATGGGGAATTGTTTAATTTGGATTTCTATGTGCATGTTCTTTTTCCCTCTTATAGAGACAGTGACCTATACCTGCCATTATATGACTGACAGACTAGAACGGTTTGACCTAAAATATCAAAATTGGATCTACTGAAGAAAAAAAGACACCTACATCTTGGCACCTACATCTTACAGCTCTATGTAAGTTTTTGACTCTACTAAAGCATAAATACCATAATGTTTGCAGATATGTAAGAAACATGCTAAGTTAAAGGGGTCATATGATGCTATTTTAAAGATCATTATTTTGTGCATTTGTTGTAACAGAATATGTTGACATGCTTTAATGTTCAAAAAACACATTATTTTTCAAATACTGTACATTATTGTAGTTCCTCTATGCCCAGCCTCTCTCAAAGGCATCGTTTTCTACAAAGCCCCTCCTTCCAACAAGTGCAGTCTGCTCTGATTGGCCAGCTGACACAGTGCATTGTGATTGGCCGAACACCACAAGCACACATAAAAAATAATGCCCCTTACCATAATCGCGAGCTTCAGCTTTCAAAGTAAATATAAAGACAATTAATAATGTCTTTAGTTTTACCATCAGTTCAAGCCGGAGAGGGGAACAGAGTCACGTGACAGACACAGTGATGATGCTCGTATGTATTTGCAGTCTGGGGCGTCGCTATTGGGGGGAAAAGGGTGACAGAGTGCATAGGGCCCAGAGGTCTGGGGGGCCCGCGATCGCCTGGCCATCGGGAGCATCGGGACATTCCTTTCAAATAGTGGGCCGAACGCCGAAACGAAGGCGACCTCCCCGATATTAGGCGCTGTTTTTAAATTACAGCGCATGCAAAACCGCATAAAGCAAATACTCCAAAAGCGCGAAGCAGCGCTCCCCGATGCATCCCGCAGCCGCGCGACAAAGAGTGGGATCAGTCACCCGCGCAGCGCTTCTGCCACGATTTATAAGAGATAAACAGCGCAAGTCGCTTGATCCATTCAGATGTGACACAGAATTGTTATACAGTCGTGTGATATGAGAAAGATTAGTGATGCTGACTGAAAACAGCCACGACAATGAGGTATATTGGAAAACGCTAATAGGTTTGTCAATTCAGCACAGTAGTAATTTAACTTGAAGTTATTAACACTGTATAAATAGCCTATGTGTTTGCAGAAATGTATTTATGTTACTGTTATTACATATTGGGGAATATGCTATTTTAATTTCATAGAAGCTGTTTTGTAGTTTCTTCATGTTTAGTTTTTTTTTTTTTTTACTACAAATTTGATAGTTTATTAGCCTATTAGGCTACTTATTTAAAAAAGGATCATTGGTGTGCACCTGCCCAGCCTTCAGGACTTGTACTACTCCAGAGTGAAGAAACGGGCAGGTAACATCATCACAGACCCCTCTCACCCTGGACACGACCTGTTTGCGCTTCTCCCTTCAGGCAGACGCTACAGATCTCTGTGCACTAAAACATCTAGGCATAAAAACTGTTTTTTCCCCTATGCCATCTCCAGCCTAAACAACTAACACAGGAATTATTACCTGTGTTCTGTAATTCATCCCCATCTCTAATTATTTACTCTCTCTCTAGTACTATGTAAATATGTATGCATAATTTTTCTATACAGCTGTATATATAGAGTAAATACGGCACAAATCTGTACATAAATCTTCTGTTCCAGATTCATACACATTATTATTATTATTATTGTTAAGTCTTATTTAAATGTTCTGTTCTCATGTCAGATATGTATGTATGTATGTATGTATGTATGTACCAAGAGCTTCTTAAAAACCACAACAAATTCCTTGTGTGTTTGCACACACTTGGCGAATAAAGCTGATTCTGATTATTTTAAAATCCATATAACCAATGAGGACCATGGTTTTACTTCTTGTGACCACCATAGTCAGTTAAACTCTGGATACTTCTTTCTTTTTAGATGTTTAGTTCTAATTAATTTTAATTGAAGTAAAATGTTAATTCAATAAGGGCCTGATTAAAGATAAATATCTTATAAATAATATTTTATAAATGTCTTATATAAATTAGGTGCTTCTTATTTACAAATAATAAAGTTCTTAAAGGGAGATTCACCCAAAAATGAAAATTATCATCATTTACTCAACATCATGTCATTCAAACCTGTATGAATTTCTTTCTTCTGTAGAACATTGGAAGAATTTTGTCCATACAGTAGAAATCAAGGGTAACCAAAATGATTTGGTACGACATGAGGGTGAGGAAATGATGACATAATTTATTAGCTGTAACTTTCCAGCAGTCTAGGTCAAAATCAATGCTTTACTTTCAATTGCTTTTATATGAGACAAAAATGCATTATTAAGTTTGTTGCATTTGTCATGAATTCAGTAATATCAATCGTTTCTGTCCTGTGTTATTTATACATTCATTTACTCCAATTGAAGGCCCTATGACCCATCACCCCAAACATTATTTGACATTTTACGATTGCAACTCATACTACCCCCCCCCCCAAACTGAACGAGATTTTGAGGGGCCCCCATAGCAAATTCAGTGCACAGGGCCCAGAATTCCTTGCGACAGCCCTGTTTGCAGTACACAAGCTGCGGTCAAGACAGCTGACTCTGCTGTGATGTGACCCTCTCTCTCTCTCTCTCTCTCTCTCTCTCTCACACACACACACACGCACACAACACGTTACTCTACACTGCGCAAAACTCCACATGTGAACAGTCAATAGCAAATACTGAAGGCCATTGCACACTGAGTCCGAAATTTTCGCATGCGTTTTTCCATTTTTTCGTATTCCTCATCCTTTTCTATCAAAATGCGTGCAACGGATGCAACAACGCAGAAAATCTAACCTGATCTGAATTTTTTTTGATGGACGAAAGTTTCGGAGGCAGTGTGCAAACGTGATTGACACAACGTGAGGTCGTATTTATTTTTTAACGTGTGAAAATTTCGGACAAACACTTCAGACTCAGTGTGCAGAGACCTTTAAACTAATAACAAAACGTACTTATAGTCACTGATTCAGAAGTGCCAGATTGTCATAGCAAAGTCGGAATTGACCCTTTTTTTTTTTTTTAAATAGCCTTTGTGCACAGCCAGCCTTGTAGTCTCCTAGGTTCACGAAACTGTCGTCCATAAAATGCGTTGCACAAATTCGAACATTTGGGTTGTGCTGTTTTGTTGTAAACAAATCTTAACAATGATTCCTAATTGCATCTACTTTCGGAAGGCCAAATAAAGTGCTTTTGCTTTCGCATAGAAACACACAGCGTCTCCTTGACATGGCTGCATCTAGGGCTGGGCGATATATCTCATGCGATATGCATGCGCATCTCGTCAGTAAAGCCGGTTCCTTGATTAGCGGTTAATCTCCATCACCTGTTTTCAAATGGAGCGGCATTTAATATACAGAGCTGTAGATCACTGACAAGCGACGCAATATCGTGTTCATTATCGCAGATGAATCGCCTTCGATATGAACGCGATATTGCGTCGCTTGTCAGTGATCTACGGCTCACTGCTCACTTTCTACACATTCATCTTTCAGTCCAAGTTATGATGCAGGAATGTTCACCTTTCCAGGATTAAGTTTGGAGCAGTGAGGTACGAGGATGTGTGCACATACACATAAGGAGAGAGAGAAAGCGCGAGTGTTACACACACGCGCGCACACATACACACGGTCTCTCTCCGTACAACACTCTAACAGTGGCAAAGTTTGTTTTTTAAATGTCGTGATTTTGAACAGATGTAAACAATGACAGGAGGCTTAAATGTATAGACGTGATACCAGCTAAATTTAATTATTGTACTAAATCGCAGAAACGTAGCACTTTAGTCTGCTATTCCCCGCTCTGTGAAGTAACCTGAGGGAGGAAACTAGTTGAGGTAAGCTAGTTAATTAGCTATGTTATCTGCCTTGGTAGCAAGCCAAATAGTATTTATTTCAACACTGAAACAAACGGCGGGAGGGTGAGTCTCTGTCTTGATCGGGGGTGAAAAAGGGAGAAATGAAGATGACACAGATAGTTTATGTACAACCTGGAAGTATTTATTTAGCTATCGGCGCTAAAATGTCATCTGTACGGAACATCGTTGTGTACGGAACATGATTAGTCTACGCTACCGGAAAAATTTCCATACGGCAGACTTCATGTTTTCGATGGGGGAAAAGTTCCAGGGATTCATCTCCTTCGGCCATCATCATACACACAGGTGACTGACTGCTCGCAGCCTCGCACCAACCGGAGGGGGAGGGGCCGTGTGACTCGTTCACTCTTCACTGCACACAACTGAGGGAGTCCTGCACTTTCCATCTTTGACGACACGTGAAAAAACTGCGCATACCGCAGAAACGGTATAACGAAAAATTTTAGTGGTTTTGAAACCGTGACTTTTCCAAACCACGGTATACCTTGAAACCGGTTATCGTCCCATGCCTTGTCTGGATCAGCCTTCTCTTTTAGATAGAATAAATCCTTTTGTGGGAGACTTTGAGCTTTGGAATTCTGCAGATCGTATACATGATAGAGGTCTTCACGTGTCCACTTGGATCCGAAAACCCGAGGTCCGACCTGAGACCCGAGCGGGTTCGGGTCTAAAACTTCTACGAGTGCCTCGGACACGGGTCGGGTTCGGTATTAGCAGCCTCGGGTCTCGGGTAATTAAAATAAATGTGCTTTTTCCAAAAGGACTCGATTAGACCCGAATTATTTTAAACTTTCCCGGATGTGTAGCCTACTTGTGCGTTCATGTTAAGTTCATTTTTGAGAAACGCACGTAAAAAAGGAACATATGTTTGTAACCTCAGAAATCCATCTTATAGATATGAGATCCATCAGGAAAAATCCACTCACTTCATTACGCTGCATGTCAATGCAAGGCTTTTTTTTGTGTGTGTGCAAAAGCCCTTCACCGGAGTTGAGGTGAATAATGTTGCAGACAAAACTAGCAAATCCATGATTTATTAACTTATCGATTACATTTTTATAAAACTATCACGTTTATATTTCAAATCCACTGGTTACAATTGAAAGCCAAACTCAGAAATAACATGTATCCATCAGCCAAAAGTAATAGGCTAATAAATAAGTAAATAAACTGAATGAAAGTAATGGAGCAGCGGCCAAATCAGTCGGCACGACCCCGGGATTTTTCCGGACCGATGCGGGGCTGCAGGCTGTGCACACGTCATTGCTGTTTACAGCAGGTTCGAAAATAAATGCGGTCGGGTCGGACTCGGGACTAATTTCATCGGGTCTGTCTCGGGTCGGGTTTATCTTTTAAAAAAATTATTTATGCACGTCGGGTTCAGGTAAGAAGTGATTCAGGTCGATTCGGGTCGGGTACGGATTTTAGGACCCGAGAAGACCTCTAATACATGCACAAACAGCTACATAACACACACAAAAAAAAAGGAAAACAAGAAATCACATCACATGACCCCTACTTATTTATCTGAAAAACAATGCTACAGTCAGTTATTCTCCTTTGAAAATGTGCATTCCGTGTCGGAATGTCTGTCTCTGTTTTGGTCTGTGTAACCCGCCCACTTTACCCAATTGTATTTCGGCACCCCGGGTTGCCAGTTGGTGGAAAACACAGCG
This sequence comes from Schizothorax lantsangensis, assembly GCA_027422415.1. Classification (NCBI taxonomy): domain Eukaryota; kingdom Metazoa; phylum Chordata; class Actinopteri; order Cypriniformes; family Cyprinidae; genus Schizothorax; species Schizothorax lantsangensis. The sequence goes on from CM049860.1 coordinate 19,481,968, forward strand.
TATTTAATTTCAGTCATGGAAGCTGCCAATGAAGGTGCGCTCATTCCTGTTGGTGTCATCAATCTGGCAACCTGCATGTGTCAAGTCTGAGGAGGAGGGGGCGAGCGAAAAAAAACCCCTCTCCAATATTTTGAATTTGGACTGCAATACATAGTTCAACCACTAAGTGTCAATCATACATACAGCACCTTTAATTAAAGCAACATGATGGTGTTTCATTCCTGAATGAATCAACCATGACTTGCTGCCACCTACTGGCGATTTTAGTTTAATATTTAAAGTATCTTTTTATTATTTTAATAATTTCAAATATCAGTATTCAATATTTAATGTTTAATATATCAAAATATTATTTATGCATTTGTAACTGCTGGTTAAAGCGCTCATGTCCTGATTTAAACAGTGTGTGAAAACATCTAAATGCCACTTCAGATGCAGCTGTGTTTCCTCTGCATTGCAAAGATTATTTTTGTTGATACTGATTTAATTTGCTTGGTAATAGCTCAAATGTCTTATTATTCTAATTCACTGATTAAATGTAAGAATTTGATTCAAAAGATAATGCACTTTTAGAAAATGGCTTTATAAAAGTAAAAACTTCCATAAAAGTTAAAAATCTATTTAAATTGGAAAAGATCAATTTCGATCTGTGTGAACTGACCACCAAACAAAATATGAAGAATATCAAAAACTTTAAGAGTCAGCTGTCCACGGTAGTCCTAAAGATACCAGCACAATAACACGCTTAGCAAAATATTGTCTAATTATCGCTATCGATAAAAACCCAGAAAATATCGAGATATCATTTTTTGTCAATATCGCACACCCTTAATATAGCATCACCCTTTGATTATTGTAAATAGTGTAGGATACGGACATCTGTGATTGCTAAAGGTATTCTAAATAAATTAATTATCATCTCTTCACACATCTGTGAAATGGACCACAGATCTATGTGTTGAGTAGACTTCAATGGCATTTATTGTAAAAAAAAAAAAAAACACAAACAGAGAGAGAAAGTTCTGAGTGTGCACATTACAGCAATTATGATACTGGTAGCTGGCTTATGATTGATAAAGGGGTGAATGCATCTTTGTAATATCAGAGAATGACAAAAGCCCTTCAGATGTATCCAAACTACTTGTGATCATGGAAAATGGCCCAAAATGGGAGTCTGTCAGGCAAGAAAGTATGTTTTTAAAAGCTTTTCTTTGTCAAGCAGCCTGAAAGAACAGCCGGTTCCCACTGTGTAATACACATAAACCATCAAGCAGCCATTTTTAAAATGCTTCTAATTCCCTGAACAATTTTTGTGAAGTTATGGCATACTCATAAACTTTATTGTTTATTTGGTTTTCTTTTATTAAATGGTAAGTGCATTAAAGCAATATGCACTTCATTTTAAAAGGCCAAAAAGGCTATGTGGTGGTAAATTACAGCAAAATAAAAATCTGCAAATGAATTGTGATTAATTGCTTCAACAGTTTCAATGTTTTTTTTTTTGTTTTTTTTTTTAATGATTGACATATTATAATTTGGCCCTGGCTAATAAATCAATGCCAATAAGTAGAAAGCATGACATCATTAGATGGACAGACAAAAGAGATATTATCAGTTGCCCTCAGGGTTTCCTCCTCTGTCTCCTCTTCTTCAGTCTATGATTGTATTTGCTACCATACTCCCTATCCGAAAATCTAGTATCCTCCACCTCAGAACTAATAAAGTTATGTCTGTTCTATAAAGACTGCTGACCTAAAGGTTGGCAATGTCAAAGCATCTACTAGTGGTGTTAAATTACAGTTACAGTGTTTCTACAGACACCGTATTGTTTTGTTGTCTGATGGGTAACCAGATACTGTTGAATGACAGGGACTCACAGAGACAATTGTGTACCTAGTTTCATAACATTTTTAGCATGTCAGCACTTGGAATTTTAAAGGTAGCGTTAATTTATGATTTTCATAATTTACTTATAAAAACTTTCGACAAAATTCATTACTACAAGTATGTGTACATGAAAAATGTGTGCGTGTGTGTGTATATATATATATATATATATATAAAAACCTTGCTATGTGTACATTTTATTGCTCTTTTGTTTATTTCTCTATTGCTCTTTTTATTGCTATTTTTGTTAAATGTATATTATTATTATTATTATTATTTATTATTATTATATTGTAAAAGTGAAATCAGCCAAGAAATATTGCTATAGTAATAATATTATTGCACTGTAAAATCAAAACAGTGTTTAATAATAATATATAATATAATAATAATAGTAAGATGAAGAAGAAGAATATGTTTTAACAGTAAAATTGCAATAGATATGCTTATGTCTGTCTTTATTTGCTTTCAGTTGTTAAACCATTAAGTTTTATTTGCAGGGAGACCTTAAGCTGCTCATTTGTTGCAAATTTGGGAAGATGGTTGGCGCATATTGTGTTTTCAAATGCACCTCATAAATGACCCAAGATGATCTGAGACACTGAAAACAGGATTGTGCGTTGCACGTGTGTAAATGAACACATAGCCGCGTTTCACTTTTAAACGCACAGTGCGTCAGACTACAGATGTGACTGAAATGATCGACAGCTATCAACAACCACGAAACAATAACAAGTATGATTTAACCAAGAGGAACAGCTTTCTTGGCACCTATAGCACTTGAAAAGAGCCATTCTGTTAACAGCTCCTGTGGTGTTATGGGATAGCAAAGTGTCTGCTGGTTGCACATTTCAGAATCTCAGCAGATGCAGTTCATCATCCGGGTATTGTTCATCTACTGTGTCATGAATACTGAGTGTTTGGATATCCTACTCGTTTGACACACTCCTTTTGCATTCTGTGGAGCAGGGAAGTACGTTTCTTTGGACACAGGGAGAGGGAGAATGTCAGCTCTGGATGCTCTTTGTCTCTCGGGTTGGTTTGTGTCAATCCATGAGGGAACTGGTAAAGAACATTCCCTTTCCCTGCCTCACCCTCTTTCCTTACCGTACCCTGACAAAACGGCTTCTTTCAAGAGAAGACATGTGACTTCAGGTGTCTAGCTGTGCGTTCAGGGACACCGTTAGTTTCACTCTGTGGTTTTCATGCATCGTCCCTAATCTGCAGAGAACAATCATTAGCAATTGATGTCGAGCTTTATAAATGGTTATGACTGTAGACTACATAAACCTTGCCATAAAAAGTTCGGCTAGAGTTGTTTCCTACATTAATGACCATTTAATGCTTCTCCTCCCACTTTCTCCAATTTGTATTCTGCTCATGGGGTGCAGTGTGTACTAGGTTTTTCCACCCCTCCCCTCCCTTCCCTCATCCCTTTGCTAAATCCCTCCCCTCTTCTCTTTCTCCAACGCTCCACTTGTCCGTTGAATGGCAGCCTGATTTTTTATTTTTTTTTACACAGGCCCATTAAGCTCTGGAATTCCACTTTGCCAGTGAACCAAATCCCTGTCTCCTGTCTCGTCTGTCTTTCCCTATGGACCGTCCTGTGAATATACAAGATGGCTTGTGTCACCGCACTGCCCTGCGCTCTCAGATGCAGAAACACTGCGGAACGGTCCGTCCGCCGGCAGCTCTCACAGCCTGTCGTTTTGTGAACCCTTTGCTCTATATGCCATTGCTTCCTGCTTTTCTTCTTCAAAATATCACTTTAATTAGTCCTAGTTCTTATCTTCTACAGCAGAAGCCGTTTCATGTGCATATCTTCAATTAGAAACACAAAAGTTAAGTAGCATAAAGTCTACATATTATTTTGTGCAGAGAATATTATACATTTTATGTATTGAACACTAGTAAATATTTAATTATAACATGAAACATATATTTGTTAATTTCATTGGAGATGGAGACAAGACAGTACTGCAGAACACATAGGGTTGCTTGCAGTGTGGATCTATTCATATACAACACTTTACATTTTACACCTATATTTACCCACAGGAGTTTGTGTATCAAAATAACAATTTCATTGTTCAGGAATAAGGTTAAATGTTGGGCTCAAGTTATCTAGATAGATATCTGTCTATCTGTCTATCTTTATGGATGTAATGATTCACTCAACTCACGATGCGATACGATTCACGACACATTTGATGATACAATTTTTTTTTTTTTTTTTTAAAGGGGTGGTTGATTGCGATTTCACTTTTTTAACGTTAGGTAGTGTGTAATGTTGCTGTTTGAGCATACAATATCTGCAAAGTTGCAGTGCTGAAAATTCAATGCAAATGGAGATATCTTCTTTTAAAATTCTGGCAGTTTAATGCCTACAAAAACGGCATCCGTTACGTCACGAACCCAGATAAACCCCGCCCTCGGGAACATGCAGCAAAGGGGGCGAGGCCATGTTGTGCTGCTTTAGAGAAGAGGAAGAAAACTAGGGGTGCACATAAAAATCTATTCATATATGAATCGCGATTCTGTCTTTTAACGATTCTAATGAATTCACAAGTTTCAAAATCAATGTTCTAAAGCAGCGGTTCTCAATCCTGTTCCTCGCGTCCTCCTGCTCTGCATCTCTCTCTCTCTCATTCAGATCATCAGCTCAGTGAATACACTTATTTTCACATAGCTATGAGAAGTGTTATACATGGACGCGCATGCGGTTGCCGTACTGTATTAAAGCTTTAATCATGATAAAACCGTATATTAAAAGCTAACAGAAGCAGTAGCACTTACAAATAGCAGCGTATTTAAAATTATGAGACAACAACAAACAAACATACCATTAAGAGCCGTGCTAGCACAGGTTCTGCGCGATCCTCTTCACTAATATCCTCTGCATCTCAATCATGCTCAGATTGATAAGAAATATAGACGACGCCATTGTTTACAATACAACTGGAGCACATGCCGCTGAGGTGAGGGGCGGGACGTTCAGACGCACACTAAAGGCGGTTTAGCCAATCACAACACACTGGGGCACCTAACCAATTGCGTATTTCTGAAGGAGGGGCTTCATAAAAGCAGGAAATGATCAGCGCGTTTATCAGAGAAGGGACAGAGCGGTGTGGAATAAAGGTAAATTATGTGAAAAATAATGTGTTTTTTTAAAAACTAAGCATTAACACATGTTAGACTGCACCCCATAAACACAATCAAGCCTAGAAAAAAAACAGTCAACCACCCCTTTAACAAAATGAGATTCAAGACAAATTATAAATGAAAATTTGTGCTTTTATTATTGCTTGGGACAAAATGCTGCACATTTCTTTTTAAAATTGAAATGTCAAATAACAAAACTAAACTGAAATTTTAAAACAAACCCCAAATAAAATAAATAAATAACACAAATAAAAGAAATGTTTTCATATAAACAAGCTTTGCCTGTGCTCTTACCATTTAAAATTAGAGGAAACTACTGTATTTTAATCACAATTTTAATTGCGATTTGTTTGAATCATTACATATTTGTATTGATATTCAACCAGCTAGGGGATTATCAATTTCTATCTATCTATCTATCTATCTATCTATCTATCTATCTATCTATCTATCTATCTATCTATCCGTCTGTCCGTCCGTCCGTCCTTTCAGAAAATGCTTTGTCATTCCAAGATTCAAAGTTTGCTATTCAAACTTTTCAATTTAAACATGACATATATTGCAGTGATATTAACTTTTGAAATTTGGAACGATCAGGTTTTTATCAGTCTTTTGGGAAACAAAATCCTTGTTTATAGGTACCAGGTTGATATTATGAGCGCTTAATTAAGGAAGAATGAACTGAGCAGAAAATGAACTATTGTATAACTAAATTCCACATTGTTTTCTGTCTTCTGGGCAAATAGAAATAGTTATAATTTGCTTAGCCATTATCCGCTAATTTCTAATTTCTCCTGTGTGTATGTGTTTTTTTTTTTATGTGCCAGTCTATTATTGTGGCAGCACCTGCCACTGTCTTAAGTGGGTGGTTCTTGGCCAGAATAAGCTGCTGTGTAGAACAGACTTTATGTAACACATCAAAGTGTGAGTTACAGTTACAATTTAGGGTTAGAGTTTTGACCTACAGACTTATGAGAGTGAGATCAGTGAGAGCCCAGTGCGTCAGTATATAGATATTGGAGGATGTGGATTAAGAGCCATTCAAGTCCATTTGGTTCTTTTCAACAGAACATCTCTTTTTGGCTCTTTCACACTCTGATATACAAATGAACTGATATACACATCAAAAGTGTGAGGCTTCTCTCCTGTGTATGACCTCTCCTCTTCTGTGGTCTTACCTCCCTCCTAGATATCAAAGACAGTGAACATCAGGAGATTTTTTTTTCCACGTGTGTCTTTGATATTTTTGTAGCTTGGGTTGCAGCTGCAACTGAGACATCGGACAACTGGTTTTCTAAAATATCTAAATGTACTTGAACTAAACTAAAATGTACTAAACTAAAATGTACTTGAATCAAAATTATTTTTCTCTTGCATATTTTTTCTTGTTTTAAGTATAAAGCTCACTAAATTTAGCTACATTTATGCTTAGTATCAGAAAAAAGTTATCAATGGGGGAAAAAATAAAACAAATTATGAAAACAATGATTATTTATGAAGTATTAAAAAAACTAAAAAAACTGGGTCACACTTTTTTAATTTAAGGTCCAATTCTCGCCATTAACAAACCATTAACTATGACGTTTGCCTCAGTAAACTCCTAATTTGCTGCTTATTAATAGTTAAGTTTAAGTTTATTAAGTTGTTAAGTTTCGGTATTGGTTAGGATTAGGGATATAGAATATGGTCATGCAGAACATGTGCTTTATAAGTACTAATAAACAGCCAATATGGTAATAATAGGCATGCTAATAAGCATCGTTAATAGTGAGAATAGTGTAGAGAATAGTGTAGAGAATAGTAGAGAATAGTGAGAATAACTCGTTAATAGTGAGAATTGGTCCCTATATAGTGTTACCAAATCCTTATTAAGACAATGATAATTGCAGTGAATGAGATTTCTCTCTTTTACATTTTAGTTTTATGCCAGAATAACATGTTTTCCCCCTCAACGGAGTGACTGACTTACAGAATAACTAACCAAGTAACTAAACACGACTCATGTGGTTAAAATATAATTAAATGGATTCACTTCATCAGTGAAAAATTAAGCTCTTTTGTGCATGTGTGTGTGTGTGTGTGTGTGTGTGTGTGTGTGTGTGTGAAGTTGACCATGGGAAGCGGAGTAGTTACAGATGTAATAATTTATATGCAAATCATCACAAGAATTTCCAGTAATGAGATGACATTGTGAAAAAGAACAAAAATGACCCTGATGCAAAAAAAAAATCAAGACTCTTGGCGGCGAGTATTTAATTAATGCAATCAAAAGCCTGTGAGGTAGATCAGTTCGGTGATGAATATGCTGTTGCATCAGAAGGAAAACTGGACCTGAGCAGAAAAAAGGTAGTTTTTTTTTTCCTATCCAGTAGAACGTTAGGTAAAGGTTGTGTTGCTTGAAGCTTAAGGACATTCATGATTTCATTTTAATGCATATTCTACACCTTTACCTCTTTTTTCTCTGTTCATATTAATAATGTAGGAAGGATTCAACCATGGTGACCTTGCTGTTGCTATGTGTGTCTTCTCCTAGTTTAGCCTCCTTATTCAAAGATGTGGAGCTCAGCGGTGAGCTTGGTGACAATGCCTCACGGGCATAAATCAGGGCTGCGGTGAGTGTAGGAATAAAATACATGTGAGAAACGATCTGGCCTTGCATTGTTCAGGTGAAGACACTTTGAATGAATGTATTAAATGGAATAAGCAGACTGAATAAAGAAATGCATGCGCGCCAATTCTCCTTCTTTAAGATCGCATTTAACATGCCAGATGTGAAACGGAGATCATTTTTAACATTTCTTTCTGCATTATCTATCTCTCATCCATCATCATCTGTTCTCTGACACAAGCCATTTGGATAATTTCGCACAAACTGCGCATCTAACCGCGATGCCGCGCTCCTCTGAGAGTCTGATGATCTTGGTTATCATACTCACAGTTGTTTCTTTGTTTTCAGAAAGAAGTGTTGACTCATTATCTCCTGCATGCTAAGTATGGAAAGAAATGGACAGCAGGAGGAAGAATGGTTGCCTGGGGTTGCTATCGGCGCTTCTAAAGCTCCTTGTGCTTTTACGACCCTGTGAAGCAGACCATTCTTCATCATTATCTGTGGTTGTTAAGAAGCAGCCTCATCTGTATGCCCCTCATTCGACGCATGGCTTGCTCACACAGCACACATTGACATTCAAGTCCAGGTGTGGCTCAACTACAAAAACACAGCTCGGCTTTAGACCAGAGCTATGTGCGAGAGATTTCAGACCTTTCTGTGATACGTTTTTGCTTTTCCGAAACGTTCCTTGTTCTGGTGGCCATTTTGTTCCTTATTTTTATACTGTGTTTTTAATTGTCCTGCTGGCTTTATTTGGCACTGGACATGCAGCCAAGGCACTTGCAGACAAGTGCCCGCTCCATGTCAGTAAGTGGTGAAATGGTACTCTGGCCTGATTACAGAGTGAGGTGGTCTGACCGTTAAGCCCTTTAAAGCAGACGTCTATAGTGCTGTTTTCATCCAATCACAATAAATGATTTATTCCCCAACAGACATGCGTTGCTGTAAAGCAGTGCTATAACCGGGCACTTATTCCCTATTTAAAGAGCTGGCATGACGCAAAGACTAGACGGCAGGCTTTCTGCAAAGGTAGCGACTCAGCAAAGTGACATGGACCAGAACAACAGAGCCTTTCTTTTCCACAGCGTGGTGTTACTTAATACCGCTATGGGCCATCCGTGAACTAATTATATGGTAATGAAGCTGTCAAAATAAGGCTGATATTTATGAGCTTAGGCCTGGCGAGCAGAACCCAAGGAAAGTATTTTCGGTGCTGTGATGTGATGATGCCTAGGGATGGGAGTAGGAAAGGAAAGATTCTGGTTCGGTTCTGGTTCTTTAGCATTTGATTTGTTTGTACTTACAGAATAATTTATCATAATAACAGCTTGTGCTGGATGTTTGTTTGTTTGTTTGTTTGACTCCATAGAAATAGAAAGATGTGCTGTCTACAGTATTTCTTACAGCGTATTCTATTCAGAATTGACTAAACAAGAGATGGACAATATATCAGTACCAAATTGTTTATTAGCTGTTATTTATTTAGTAATATAAATGTTTTTGAAAGACATCTCTTAGGCTGCGTTTACACTTGGCATTAACATGCGATCACCGTGTTCTGATCAAGCAGATCGGATCGTCAATCATTAACACCAAGGCTGCATTTATTTGATAAATTCTATAATTATAATATGTTTTGATTTAGTGCTCAAGAAACATTTCTTATTATTATCAGTGTTGAAAACAGTTGTGCTGCTTAATATTTTTGTGGAAATCTTGATGCATTGATTCACCAATGAATAGAATTAGAAATGGAGGTAACACTTTAGTATAGGGACTAATTCTCACTATTAACTAGTTGCTTATTAGCATGCCTATTAATAACATAGTGGCTCTGTATTAGAACTTAAAGCACATATTCTGCATGACCATAATCTACATCCCTAATCCTACCCAATAACTTCCTTACTAATTATTGAGGCACACTTGTAGTTAAGGGTTTGTTGTAGTGAGAACTGGTCCTTAAAATAAAGTGTGACCGAAACATTTTGTAACATTATTAATGGTTTTACTATCACTTTTGATTTATTTAGTGCGTCCTTCCAGAAAAAAAAAAAAAAAAAAAAGATTTACAAAAAATCATACCGTTCCCAAACATTGCAATAGTAGTGTGTAATATTTATTATTGTAGTATATGTACATAATTTTGTAGTAAATCTCAAAATGAATATCCATTCTTTTTTACATTTTAATGCCTAATTTCACTTGTAGCTTGTAGTTAAAACATCCTCAGTTGTGGTAGCACTGCAGTGCAGGAAACATTTTCAGGGTATTTAGTGCAATGATCTGTTCACATCAGTGGATGTTCAGGAACCGTTAACAGAAAATCATTCATTCGGTATTTGCTTTTTAGAAATGGAACAAGATCTCATTTACCAACCCTTCATGTGGTTGGGAATTTCCTCTGAGTTTGACTGAAAGCCCACCGAACGCACACGGCTTAGGGATCCTGCACTGTCTCTGATTGATGGAGTGCAGGTGGAGCAGCCTGTTCGGCCTGTTCCCATCTAACAGATTCATGAGTCAATCACACGGCCGCAAATAACTCTGGCCAGTAGCATTTCTGCAGGAAAAAACGCCTGCAGGAGGTGACATCCTGCACTGGATGAAATAAACGCAGGCCTGCCCTGTAGACAGAAATCCCATGAGCCCTGTCGGAGCTGCCATTGTGCTCTTTTAAAGGTGAATTTAAAGCCTGACCTCAGGAACAGTAAAGGTTAAGTAGAATCCGCTGTGAGGCCATATACCATGTGTTGTGTATGTGTGTGAAGGTAAGATGCACAGTGTCATAACCCCCCCTTCCACTCCTCTCTTCTAGCCTCCCATCCCGTATGAAATACACTCAACCCTTCCTCCAGTAGGGGAGGGAAAAAATCACACCACATCAATATCGAACGGAGGGAAGATTGTATTTTAAAATTCAATTTACTGAAGCAGAATGAGGTGAAAACGTGTCGGCGGTCTTTCGCTGACCCGATAAGAGGGTGGCAGCCTTGCTGGTGGAATGAGGTCATGCTCTGAAGGGGCGGGGCAGGGGGTGTGGCATCTGGACCAGACCTGTATGTGATCCACAGCGCTACTGCTTGAAGGACTTCTCATATTTTATTAATTCACTTATGCCGCAAGTGTTGTGCTGTCTGTGATATGAATGAAGAAGGCTAGTGCTTATTTTATACAGTGTATATATATAATATATATATTCCACTTCATGCCATTTCCAAATCTGTATGACTTTTTTTTCTCATTTTCAATATGACAGTGAATGACAGTGAAAGTAAAAATTTCCTAAAAGAAAGTATCATAAAAGTAAGATAATTTTTTTTTAATAAAGTCTGTGTTGAATTATTCTTTGAGCTGTAATCTGTTGATTCAGATCACAAAACTGAATTATTGTGTGAATGATTCGTTCTTGAGTTGGACTGATCATGTTCTTAAATTCAACCCATAAATTCAAATGCAATGATCTGGTTCATCTTGGACAGGTTTCATGGCTTGTTGAAGTGAAAATGATCAATGAACCTAATTTCAGTCTGTTCCTCACACAATGCAATGAAATATAAGTCCTATTGGCTTCTTTTATGATACTTTTATTGTGCTTTTGCAGCCATGTTAATTGTAATTGCTTAGAAAACAGCAACTATTATTATTATTATTATACAAAAGTTATTATGCTGTGTTCCACAGAAGAAAGAAACGTATACGTTTGGACATGAGAGTATAAAGTGAAAAGTTCTTTAGACTTGTTGTATGTAGCACATACTACTCTGCAAATCATTCTCAATGATCCTAATAAAGAAATAAGCTATTGAAGGTTATGTTTACAAGATTCTTGATCATTTGTAGACACACAGCATAAATTCATTCAACAACAGAAAAAAAACGCAGAACATGAATGGAAGTGTTTGCAATATAGAGAATAGACTGAATGGATATTTAGAAGTTGTGAGTAAACATCAGTTATCATTTATTGTCTCTTCTAAAATATCACATGGCATGGTCTTAAAAATATTCTCAGATTATATAGAACATGGTCAGACTTGTGATTCTAGATTTCAGCAAGGCCAATTCATTTTTTTGTCATTAAAATACTTGTTTTTTAAAAACTTTACAACACGTAAGCCTTTATAACAGTTTTTCTTTATGATTGTAATTAATTCTCTCTATACGACTACAAACTGCCATGAGTCTTCTTTAAAACAAGGCTATAAAGTTAACAGAGAAAGAAGTTTAGTAAAAAATCCTATATCATAACCCTTTTCAAATGACCTTAGCAAAATTACATTAAGAAGCAATTAGGAGAATTACTAAATCACAGTTCTGTCGTCAACTTGTTACACTGGTAATATATTTCAATGGAGCTCATGAGGGTTTCATTGTATGTCGAAATCTGCTGCATGAGAGGAGAGGATGACACGTGTGAGTGGGATTTATGAGGAGCGATGGAGGAAACTTTGATCTCTCTCACACACTAAGGCAGGTGTACCTCCCAACCAGACAGGTCCTGTCCCCCACCATATCTGCCCTTTTCAGCATGCACACACACACACACAGGCACATGGACGTGCTAATGGAAGAATCGGGATTCTAGGTACGAGGGTCTGCAGCACAGCGTTGGTCTTCGTTTCCAGACAGCATGAATCACATCTTAGAAAAGGATGGCAAAAATATAGACACAGCTTGCTTCAGTCAGTCCCGTTTACCAGACACAACCACACACACACACAGAGCAAAGCACCTTTCAAAATGTCGAGCGGCTCTTTCCTGCGATTGCTTTACGGTACACGGCTTGTGCCTGGGCTCGTATATTTCTTCCACACTAAGAAGCACAGGCTCCAATTGACACGTGGCTGCAAATAAACACTGTATATTGTGACCTCTTGACTTCCTGTCCTGCTGAATTCAATGGCCTGATAAATAAAAGATTTGATTTAGCTTTACTACTTCTTCTGCTTAAAGGATTCGGCCTTCTGAATCAAATTCCACTTCTACAGGAGCTAAAAGCTGCCATAGCTGCGCCCGTAGGAGCCGGTAAGTAGGGTGGCAGTTTCCAAACATATTATTTATAGCCCTGTTTGCTCAGATTTTGCGTCCTGCACACGTGGAAAAAGAAAAAAGACTTGCTCCCAAAGTGCTCGCTGAATGTCAGAGACTAGCTTTGAATGTTAATTCTCCGTATTCCTCACTGAGTCTATTGAGCTCCTTTGACTTTTTCACAGATATGTTTTCTGTTAAAGGTGCAGCACAATACTTAATTTTGGTTAGTGGGCTTTGTTTTGGAATCCAGTTTTTGTCATTTGTTGTGTCTGATTCTCAGAAAACACATGGAGTTGTTTTATTGTCTTGTCACATCCAGAGAGAAATCAGCTGGAAGGTTAAGTTCAATCCATCATGAAAGTCGCCGTGTAGTCGAGACTGTGAAGTGTAGGAACCGTCCTTGCCTGTTGATAGGTAGACACATATGTCAAGATTCAGACTATTCCTGTCATTACTACAAACAGACGAGTAACAGCATTAGGTTCATCCTTTGAGTGTTGGAGCTGAGTAATAAAGAATGATTGAATAAGATGCAAACAGAAACATCAATATATGAGTGGTAAGAAAATAATGCCTTAGAGTCAATGTGACAGATTAGGAGCACAAAACCTGTCAGGATTTTGACAATTTAAGGAAATTAGTCTAGTGTTTTCATCCTAAAATACTAAAAGTATGCCTTTAGCATTAGGTTATGTCTGTATTTCAACCCTCAAACTATTCAGAAGGGTTCAAATGTCTGAAACCACTGGAGATTTTTTTTTTTCATTTCACAATTTTTATTTATAAATTGTCATTAGCATAACAGTTTGAGTGAAAGGCTGACATGAGAAATGAACAGATTTCCGAATGTCTTAGTATTTGTTTGTCTTCATTTTGACCTGATCATTCAATTTGACCTGTACATAGGAGTTAACATTATCAGTGTCACAAACTCTGAAACTTGAAATATCACTTCATTGTACATGAAAACGTTTCTTTGTTTAAATTTTTTCTAAATCATAAAGTTCTGTTTGTTTGTAGGTTTAAATTGAACTAGGGCTGGGCGATATGGCCAAAAATGACCACAATACAATTTATCATATCAGCTGATATAGATAATTATCACGATAAATGTCAATTCTTTATTTCTTTCAAGTTTAAAGGCAGATTCCTTCTCCTGAGTGAAAGTTGTAGAAACCAGTAAATTGTGGTTTTAAACTACTTTGAAAAACAGTAGCCTAAAAACATTTAGTGTAAATATATATATCATTCCGCTTTTGGTGCGTAAACATTATATCGAACATTTAATATGAGCAAAATATATTGTGATATTTAATGTTATCGTTTTATCACCCAGCACTAAGTTGAATTGTGAATCACAGATTTTCAGTTTGGTCTCAGATTTGGACTCCACTGTACCTTGCAAATGATAGTATCCAGACACTCAACCAATATACTGAATTGCACATCCTCCTTTGAAATTACTTCAGTTCACAACCTGAATAGCTAATAGTTAATAATTAATTTCTTAAAATGAGGATTTTTAATCTTGTGGTAGTTACTTTGATGATTTATAGGTTGATTGTAAGGTGACCGTGTCCTTGTCAATTGTATACATTTAAAGCTTTTGCAACACAAAGGCTTATACAGTATAAAGAACATACATATTTCTCTGCTTGTTAAAGCTGTAGTAGGCAATTATATATATATATTCATTAGCCAAGAAACACCAGTTTGCAATATCAAGCAGCAAAACTAGCTGTTTTGTACAGCTAAAATTAGCTGGAAGCGGATGAAACTGGAAGCCAGACATGTTAAATTTACAAATGGCTGCGCCTGCTCTTATAGGAAAAATAAGGTGATCTCATCGCACCTGACTTAAGATACCTAAGATAAGATACTTAAGATATCCCCAGATAAATAAATAAATGTATACTTAAATTTATAGAAATGTATACTCTTGTCACGTCTCTGGCGACCAGTGTTGGGCTAGTTACTCAAAGAATGTAATATATTACTCATTACTAGTTACTCCTTTCAAAAGTAATATTGTTACTTTACTTATTACTTTCTGACAACAGTAATTAGTTACACTACTAGTTACATTACGTTTTCTTCACGCCCCACAGAAGTTTTAACTGTGTATCTTCCACATAAAATTCTTGTAGAATGTTACTAACAACATATTTCTGCCTCATCATTTGACCAAAATACACATTGGATCGCAGTCAGAAGTTATTTCAAACACTCAATGATTGATAGTGACATTCAAGTAGAAGTGTTGTATTCATCTCATTAATTGTCATATGTAGCTTGAAGCTAATTGTAATTTCTCAGTTTCCCATATACGATTATATTTCATTATGTATTTTATCAAATCACATAAGTTTGTAATAAACTGTTTAATTTTCCAAAAAATATTTTTAATTATAGTAATATAATGTCCCACATGCTGATCAGAGGGATGTAATGCCAGAGTAAAGTAAAGCCACAACTTACACAACAGTGTTCAGATTCAGATCATCTTTTTTCTTGACAAAATCAATATAATGCAATATTTATATCTGCTGAATGTAAGCTTTTCCATATTCCAAGCTCGCCTGCTGCACTGGGGACATCACATGCATGTGTGAGTCGTGAAAATTATGAAAATAAATCTAGGAATTATTTGATTGTTGGATTTTAAATCAGTGGGTTGATGCATCAAAAGTAACTAAGTAACTAAGCTGTTTTATGGATGGTAACTGTAATATTATTACTGAAATCTTATTAGTAATTAGTTACACTACTAGTTACTGCAAAAAAGTAATATTATTACAGTAACTAAGTTACAGTAACTAGTTACTGCCAAACACTGCTGGCGACGCATGTAGAGTCAGACAACGTCTTGCCCCTTTTGAATACTATCACTCAGGACTAAGTTCTTTAGTGTTCCACTAACCTGCTGTGCAGCTGTAACAGACATACTCCAGTAAATGCTTTAATCACAGTCAAGAGGACCTCATACCAAACACAGAGTATCCTCCCGACAAAAAATAAATAAATAAATACAACAGTTTATAGAGCATAGGTGCATGGCAAAGGTAACATGACTCATTATATCATTCTTCTGTAATATAATTGGATCTTCTATGTGCAATTCAGCAAACTTCCCCTCTGTTACTGGCAAAACAAATTCATTTTTTTGATTACTTCAGCTTGTTACTCAAGTCATGGGAAGTTACGGTTATTTTTATATTCAGACAGATGTCTAGCCATCTTGTCCATTTGCATCCGTTATTGCTGCACTGAAGTGTTGGTACATTTTGTTCTCAAAAGCATACAAATGTTAGGCCTGCAAGGAAAAGGGATGTTAGTTATGATTAATTAAATAATTTCCTTCTCTATAATTCGCTTATGCATTTATTTATTTAAGAAGAGAACAGATGAATAGAGAATGTGCAACACCACAAAGTAGATGAATGTTTTTTTCCCCCCTGCAGTGACAGCGGAGGCCACTAAAACACAATCAAATATGAACAATGCTTGGGCTTTAAAGATAAAGATCTCTCGACTTTAATTGATTCTGATTTTTATGAGGGGGGCCACTGGTAAGGAGCCTTTGAGCTGTGTTTATGATCACTATACTATAGGTTTTCAGCCGTAAAAGCTTAACAGTTGGGCTGGTTTTGTTACGCAGACCTGGCAACCCTGCACCAGAACAAACTTCTGTCAAAGGCAATCAGTCTCCCTTGGTGCGTTTGACTATGCACAGGCAAGCATTTAAGCCCAGGTTAAAATAATAAAGTTACACTAGCTTTATAAATACATAATTATGTTTTCTTCTTAACAGATATGCTAAAGTTATTCCTAATATGTTGGACCATTTATTGAAAGTAGTCTTCTTTTACCTGTTGAGATATGCTTGCACTTTTAAACCCATAAGCGCTATGTTTGTGATGCTTGAGTTGGCGGAGGCGTTTGCAAAGGTCGTTTGAAAACATATTTTATATTTGTAGTTTGGCTAGTTGACAGTAGTAGTGCAGAAACGGCATACTCCAGATTTGATGTATCTAACATGAAGTAATGCACAAACAGAGACATCTTTGAAAAACTTAAAAAACTTTTTAACTCTATAATGTGTGTATAGAGGAAATCTATTAGTGTATGATGCTCCACAACTCGTATATGAAGCCATACGGTGACCAGCCAATGCAAACTCAACAGTGTGTCTGCCTAGCTAGCTAGCATTCTAACTCACTTCCAACTCTGTTTGCAGTTTACAAAAGCCATATTGGCCACATCTTTTTGTCCACTCTAGTCCGTACACAAACAGCTTGGCCTGTTTTTTTTCTGACTTGGAACACAAAGTAGTAGCTAAAGCAACAGCAGCCAGCTCTCATATAGACATGTTTGTTTACAACTGAATGGCATGGTGGCATGAGTCTCCTAGTAACGGGAGGGTGTGTTTCCTTCAGAGTTTGTTGTGGTTGGTTGGATGGACTGACTGTATCACTTGGGTACAATTTGAAAAAAAAAATAGGTTCTTTATTAACATAGATGGTTCTTTGAAAAATCTAAGATCCATGGAAGCGGTCAATAGCACAAAATGTTCTTTAAGAAAAAGGTTCTTCTGTTTATCAAAATATTTTTATATTTAGCCTATAGCACCACTATATAAAGCCCCTTTTGGAACCTTTTTTTTTAAGAATGCGGTGTGTGTGATCATTTTTATCATCTGATCAACTTTTACACTACATTGAGCTGAAGTAGGTGGAGGGTTGACTTTCTCAAGTCAAGCCAAGACAAAAGAATTGTGAAGTTTTTGCCCAAATGAAATCTAAGGTCTTCAAATTTATGACTAAAGTGCGAGTCAAATCAAAGTTCTAGTTTTGAGGCAGCATCTCAGTTCAGTGATTAATGAGAATGTCTTAAAGATCAACCATTAATCAGGAAGCCTAGCAAACCTACAAGCTAGAGGTCTATAATAATGAACCTTAGTCAGTGTGTTTGCCATGGCCCTGTCTTATTTTACCATGTTCGTTGAGGTAATGTTGACGTGTTTGCTACAGAGAAGCGAAATTAAGAACAGACAGAAACAAGCAGCTATGCTTAGTATCCTTTTTTAATACAAGGCTGTTAGCATTTCCATTTTGTTCTAGTGCATTTTAGAAGACATGGCCATTAAAATGATTAAATATTAATAAACGAGCAATCAACAAAATGTAAATATTCTTTTAGACCATTATGCACCATGATACATGATAGTGTTCATGTCTTCATTTAAAAAAAAAGAAAGAAGATAATTGCATGACAAAGATATTAACTTAAATGCCAACTACAACCCGAATTCCAGAAATGTTGGGACTTTTTCTAAATCTGAATAAAATGAAAACTGAAAGAATTTCAAATCACATGAGCCAATATTTTATCCACAATAAAACATAGATAACATAACAAATGTTTAAACTGAGAAATGTTACAATTTTATGCACAAAATGAGCTCATTTCAAATTTGATGCCTGCTACAGATCTCAAAATAGTTGGGATGGGGGCATGTTTACCATGATGTAGCATCTCCTCTTCTTTTCAAAACAGTTTGAAGACATCTGGGCTTCGAGGTTATGAGTTTCTGGAGTTTTGGTATTGGAATTTGGTCCCATTCTTGCCTGATATATGTTTCCAGCTGCTGAAGAGTTCGTGGTCATCTTTGACATATTTTTCATTTAATGATGCGCCAAATGTTCTCTATAGGTGAAAGATCTGGACTAGGGGTGGGCGATATGACCAAAATCTTATATCACGATATGACTAATTTTATATCAAGATAACGATATATATCACAATATAGTAATTTTTTTCTTTTAAAAAGGTTTTTATGATATTAAAATCTTTGATACTATAGAATTTTCATAATCCTTGTCACCAATGTTTAAGTTAGTGGTTTGAATCAGGCTCATTGTGTCAGTGAATCAATCATTCAGAGTTATTACTGTCTCCTCACGGAACTATGAATCCTTTTTCTGCTATGTCTTATTCAAAACGAACCAGGAACAGTTACTTGTGACTTTTTTTGCATCACGAGGATAGCGTGCGGAACGTTGTGGAACATGGACGGCCAAGGTATACTTTGGGCTTAAGCATGTTTGAGTAGGCTACTTTATTTGAAGAATTCCTGCCCATTTATGCAAAACCCGCTAACACTTTATTTTAGGGTCTCTTAGCTAGTTGCTTATTAGCATGCATATTACTAGAATATTAGCCATTTATTAGTACTAATTAAGCACATATTAATGCCTTATTCTACATGACATTATTCTACATCCCTAATCCTACCCAATACCTAAACTTAACAACTACCTTACTAACTATTAATAAGCAGCAAATTAGGAATTTATTGAGGGAAAAGTCGTAGTTAATTGTGAATAAGTGTTCCCTATTCTAAAGTGTTACCCAAAACCCTATTCTACAGATACAGTTCTGCAGTGTCTCAAAATTCAATATTTCATTTGACGTGAAGGCCTTGCATCGACTGTGATCAGCACACATAATGTTGCAAAATTTTTTGTCTTGCTGTCTTTGGCAACTTTGACTCCAAAGCATAAACTGTTATAGACGTTGTCAATACCGTACCTTCAACTATGGCAAAGACTCTCAAAGCCACATGCAGTTTTGAAGCTAAGTTGATAGAGTGGACGTCATCCATTGAATATTAAACAAAACTAAACTCAATTTTATCGACATGACTGTTGTGCTTTTTCCCATGTTAAGATAAATATATGCTGATTGATGTGCATGGCATATTTATAGAGATTTTCACCTCCCTGTTTCTCTCACTTTGTGGTGCAGCAGAACAGCTGTCTCACAGAACTGTTCATTTATTCAAGTTCTTTTCCCCCGGAATTTGGAAATTCCCAGGCTGTTAATTAAAAACCATGAAAGAGAACACAGTACAACGTGCTGCGTCTGCCAGCCTGCTGTCCCCAGCAGCCCCAGCAGGAATTCATTCTCTCTCTCTCTCCCGCTCTGTCTATCTCTCTCTGATGGAAGAGCAAAATTACAGCACACAGTCTGAGCAGATCTTCCAAACCTTTATCTTAAATGACACTAAATGACAGAACAGCATAGTGACATGATTTTTTACTGGTTTATATGTTCATGTGATTTAATTGTGTGATTTCAATCTGAAGGTTAAGCCATTATTCGTATCATCTGTATTCAACGCTATTTTTTATTATACCTACATTTTTTTAATTTTATATATTATCTTAAATATATGGATAAAGAAACTAATAATTATTAAAAATGCTAATAAATATAATAATAATAATAATAATTGATAAATTATGAAAGTATTCTTTAAAATATGAAGTATTCTGAAGCAAACAAGAATATACTATTCATTATGTCTGTCACTCTGTCCCTTTCTGTTTCTCAGTCACTCAGACACACACACAATTCCTAGAAGACAAGGTTATGAAGTGGAAGGTGACAAATTTAACCCTCCTGGAGTTTATTTTTTCTCTCTTGGTATCATCTTGTGCTTTTACCCAAGTGTGAAGTGTGCAATTTTTGACATGATTTCTATCAAGCTGCTAAAACACTCTAAAAGAGGAAGACAGCTTCTATCTGTCATTACATGTGATCATGTTTGCCATCCTAAATATGTTCTACAAATTTCATATTAATTTGTGATTTCAGCCAAAAGTTTTTTTTTTTTTTCTAAAACACATCTGAAAGTGCATTTGCTTATACTTTGCTATCAACATCTGGGTCAATGATGCACTGACTGAGTCTTATAATCATAATGCCTTTCTGAATTGTATATGAACTGTAAGATTTTCCATTGTTCTCTCCTTAGGCAATAGACTTTTTGTTTTGTTCTGAATAGAAGAGCGTGCACATCAAGGCCAAGCAGATTAAAACTACATGAACCACGCAAAAATGTGGCATGTTAGTGCAAACACACACAAACACATTCCGCCAGCAGTAGTAGTTTCATCTCACTGTATGTAATATTACAACAGGAAAAAAGTGCAAGTCCATTTTAAGCGCTAATAAGATGACTTCTTGAGCACCAGTAATATTTTCATTCAGTGATTATATTTTTAATACTTTGCAATAGATTGAATATAAGCCTCAGCTGACTGTGAGCTGACAGGATCTTTCAATTTGCCTTCAAGGCTTGTGCAATCCCATTATTTGAAAATATAAAGAGCTGTCTGGTGTAGCTCATTATTTTAAGTCTGATGTATTTGACTGTGTCATGCTGAATCAAGTGCAGCGTGATGACATAGTTATTAATGGTTATGTAACCTTTATGTGTGATTTATTATTTGACACACTGAAGGCAGCTGACATTATAACAACAGGATTTAGAAAATAAATTATTTATTTAATATTATAATCAATCTTAATAGATCTGCAGTGACTTGTTTGTGCAGGGTAATCAAATACCTGGCAACACACAGCAGATAATAAAAATTCAAACATTCATTAACCCTCAGGGTCTATTGATATTGACTGTACCACCTTTATATTTGGGGTCCCAGAGACCCCAATACTGTACATATAACTTTTGGGAAATATGACTGTTATCCAATATAGTTGCGTTTGTTATAGTTTGTTTGTTGAGGTCAAATAGACACCTGTAAAAACACATCTGTGGTCTCTAAGACCCCAAACATAAGTACTACATTTAATGAAGGATGTTTTATGCATGTTATAAGTTGTTCGAAAATTCTGGCATCATTTACTAAACCTCATGAGTCACCCTGTAGTCTCAGCAGAATATAAAAATATATTTGGATGAATTTTGGTAACCAAACAGTTTTGACTTAAATAATGAAATCAAAATCATGAATGATTCATTTTTGTGTAAACTATAATTTTTTTTATAGTGTTCATAAGATTATTAAAAGAACTGAAGTACGAACCTGATACTTCAATGTTAAATTCATTTTTTTTTTATTTTACAAGGGCTATGGAGGCTGTGAGACCCTAAACAAAACATGAGAGTTAAACAAGATCTGAGTTGAAGAGGATATTGTGAATCTGTTTTGAATAATAATGCTAGTACATCTCTAATATTCTTCTTCTCTAATATATTCTCTAATAATATACTCTAATATATTATTATATATAACTTTATATTAAGTGGCCTTAACTACTATGTACTTCCAACCATTTGGTACAATGCACTTATTGTGTACATACATGTTTTTACATTGTACTTATACAGTGCCTTGCGAAAGTATTCATACCCCTTCATTTTTTTCATGTTTTGTTACGTTGCTTCCTTATGTTAAACTGCTTTAAATTACTTTTTCCCCCACATCAATCTACACTCCATACATCATACTGACAAAGCAAAAACTGAATTGTCACAACTTCGTAAATTTATTAAAAATAAAAAACCTGAAATAAGTACATTGCATAAGTATTCATACCCTTAACTAAATATTTAGCTGAAGTACCTTTACCGTGTCAAGTCATTTTTGTTTGATGCGACAAGCTTTGCTAATCAGCATTTGGCAATTATCTGCCATTCTTCTCCTCACCTCTTCACCTCTCAAGCTCTGTCAGGTTGGAGGGGGGCAGATGCATATTTTTAGGTTTCTCCAGAAATGTTTGATTGGGTTCAAGCTCAGGCTCTGGCTGGGCCACTCAAGGACATTCACAGAGTTGTTTATAAGCCACTCTTGTTCTGTGCTTGGGGTCATTGTCCTGTTGGAAGGTGAACCTTCTGCCCAGTCTGAGGTTCTGAATGCTCTGGACTGGGTTTTCATTAAGACTATCTCTATATTTTGGTGCATTGAGCTTTTCTTCTACTCTTAGTCCCTCAATCCCAGCCTCTGAAAAACAGCCCCATAGCATGAGACTGCTACCACCACACTTTACTTTTGGGATGGTACTCTGCAGGTGATGAGCAGAGCTGGTTTCCTTCAAACATGCTTAGAATTGAGGTTCATATTGTTTCTCAGAGTCTCAGTGTCCTTTGTGTGCTTTTTTGCTAATTCCAAGTGTGTTTTCATGTGTCTTAACAAGAGAATTGAGTCTCGTCACACCGCTATAAAGCCCAGATCGGTGGGGTGTTGCAGGTTTCTCCTATCTCCACATATGATCATGGAGCTCAACTGGAGTGACCATCAGGTTCTTGGTCACCACACTAACCAAAACCCTTCTCCATCACTTGCTCAGTTTGGTCAGCTCTAGGAAGAGTCCTGTTTTTTTCAAACTTCCTCCATTAAGGGTAACAGACTACATGCTTCTGTGACCCTTCAATGAAGCAGATTTTTTTTCCCCCAGATGTGTGGCTTGACGCAAACCTGTTTCTGAGCTCTACAGGCAGTTATTTTGTTCTCAGGGCTTGGTTTTTGCTCTGATATGCATTATCAGCGGTTAGACCTTTTATTAAGACGTTTGTGCCTTTCCAAATCACACCCATTCAATTGAATTTGCCACAGGTTAACTTCACTCGAAGTGTAGTAACATCTACAAGCAAAATAAATGCTCCTGAGCTAAATTAAAGTTTTGTTAATTGTTTGTTGTTGTTGTTTGTTAATTGTTTGTAATTTGTTTGTTGTTGATGTTAAAAACCTGTTTTTTGCTTTACCATTATGGTGTATGGAGTTGTAGATTTAAAATAATTTAAAGCAGTTTAACATAAGGCCTCAACATAACAAAACATGAAAAAAATGAAGGGGTATGAATACTTTCACAAGGCACTGTATTAAAAAAAACTGAATGTAATTACATATGTAATTCATTTCTGTAATTACATTTATAACTACACTGTTGACCCATCCCTTACATCTTAACCCACCCTTAAACCTACCCATATCCAAACCTGTCCCTAACTTTACCCGTATCCCACTTCAATAGCAGCAAAAATGTTTTGCAATACAATATGAACATAAGTACATTGTACATATTTTTTGATGCAAGTACATAGTAGTTAAGGCCACCTAATATAAAGTGGGACTGATATAGCATGCTACCACACAATAAAGTGTTCAAGAAACCCAACATATGTTTGTTTTTAGTCTTCAGACCACATGCTGTGAAATATGCCTCAGAATGACACGGTAAAATAAACACTGACTGGAGATTTTCCGAGCTAGTATGGCTAGTCTTGAGCCGTTGACAAGGAAACACAGACTTGTTGCGGTTTGTCACAACTCAGACCTTTAAAGAAAAAATAGAATGCCACCAAAAGCCATGATTCAGATTCCTCCTCCTCTTTTCTGCGACACCAGCGCAGAGCAAATTATGCTCATATTCAAAGTGACCTTTTGATGGAGATTAACATGGCATACCTCCTCAGCTAATTCAGTTAGTCATTCTGACACACCATTGATCATCAGGGAGAACCGAGCTATTGAGACGTTGTCACGGCTATGGCGTGCATAGCAAACATCATAGAGCAGGTTCTCTCCGATGGGAAAGAAAAGAGGGAAAAGGGAGGGCAGCAATGGTTAACATTGTAGAGAGGGAGAGAACTCAAAATGGCTTCCCTTTGACAACTTAATTCGCTCTGTCAAAGACCTGTAGGCTATCACTGCCTTCGCTATATTAGAATTTGCCCCATAAATACACCTATAGTACGTCTTAAACATCTGTATATTTACGTCTGTCTCTCGTCATTATCTAGTTTGTGTGGCGGTTATGAATACTCTGAAATAGTAACATGTTGAGGGTGCAAACGCTGTTAATACATCACAAGTCTAGCCACTGTCAGCGGTGAAATTTCTCACCTCCTCTCATTGCGTGTGTCAGCGGTTCACTCTCTGCAGCACGCAGAAGCAGCGGTGAATGTACAGCAGGAGAAGCAAAATAGAGGCTTTATCTTCTTTCCCACTCTCCCTCACCCCCACTTCCCCCTTTCTTTTTTTTCTTGCGCTGTCAGCTCTATTAAATCTGTGTGAAAGTGCGTGGAGAAGGAAATGCACGTTTATCTTTACAAATTACGCTCTTTGCATTAAGCATTTCATCTTCTGATGAATTATCTCTAAAGCGAACTGCTGCCTGTGCTAATTTTTTTTGCTCCGCAATTTGCACAAGGGTAATGCTAGCTCAATTAAATTCCTTTCAGCCTTTCACAGCCGGTCATGATTACAGCACATAAAAAAAATAGGAAAACATGTGAATGAAAAGGAAATGAGGAAAATAGACATGTGTCCAAGCAGCATTTTAGGAAGATGGACAAATACCGCCAATATTGTCTGAACACTCAAACAGCAGTCATTTTGTAGAGCAGACTGTTTGCTGAATACAAAGTATCTAGGCATATTTTTTATTATATAAAAAGTACTCTGAGTTTTGATAAGCCTTATCATTTGTTTTAAGTTTATATTTAACAATGTTTATTTCTCTCTCTCTTTATTTGTTAGTGCTACTGTTATTGACTAAACTAATAAGTGATTGGTGAAGGTAGGTGTTGGGAATAATAATCTAAAACTGTGGTTCTCAAATAGGGGGCCAGAGCCCACTAGGGGGCTTCAGCAACCATCTAAGGGAGCCTCAAGGTGATTTAAAGTGATTTAAAAAACGTCAAATCAACTATTTGTAAATAACCAAAAATAACTAAAATTGAGGCCATTTCTTTTTATTCACCCCCTCAACATTTTTTTTTTTTTTTTAATTGAAGAACCAGGGTTATCTTCAATGTCTTAAGGATGTGTGAGGTACCCTTATTTTAAAAATAGACCCGGAGAAGACATGTAAATTAATTTTTATAATGAATTTACTTTTTTTTTTTTTAGTTAAGCCAAGCTTTAAAATATTTTATCGGTCGGAAATTGTGACTGGAAAAGTCATGATATGGTACAACCTTCCGTTGTACCATATCATACAAGGCCAAACGATTTTGCTATCTTATATGATTTATTGTTAGTTATTAAGTGAGTGTTAAGCAATATAACTGAATAGTTAAATAAAATATATATATATATTGCTCCTTGAAATAGCTTTAGTGTAACTTACAGTACTTTTTGTTTGTAGCTAGTAGTGTAGCTATCTGAAGTTTTAAATTACTAGCTTGATTGTAGTTTAACAACCTTAAAGGGATAGTTCAACCGAAAATGAAAATTCTCACCCTCCTGTCGTTCCAAACCCGTAAGACCTTCGTTCATCTTTGGAACACAAATTAAGATATTTTTTGGTGAACTCCGAGAGCAACTAAAAATGTTCAAGGCCCAGAAAGGTAGGACATCGTTAAAATAGTCCACATGACATAGCTTACAGTTTCATACAATTACGGTTGATCCACTGATGTCGTCACATGGACTATTTTAATGATGCCCTTACTAACTTTCTGGGCCTTGAATGTTTCAGTTGCGTTGCTGTCTATGCAGGGTCAGGAAGCTCTCAGATTTCATCAAAAATATCTTAATTTGTGTTCCGAAGACGAATGAAGATTTTACAGGAACGACATGAGGGTGAGTAATAAATGACAGAATTTTCATTTTTGGGTGAACTATCCCTTTAATGTATGAGTAGCTTGTATGTTGACAAGCTAGAGTTTTGAAATAGCTGGATAAGGGACAAGCTTTATGAACAGGGAAGTGAAATTAGAGCACAATGGCACAGCAGCCCCTCACCCAGATTGCAGACAGACAAAGAGTAAGTGAGATGGAGAGAGAGTGAGACGGAAACGCTAGGAAGAAAAACGATTCTTCCTGCTGCTGTTTTGTCAGGGCCTCTAGCACCCCATTAGATAATTGGTGTTGTGGGCTCTGTGCTTTCTGTCTCTCTGTCCTTAAGACAGTGCAGTGGAAGAGACAGGGGCCAGAAGGGCAGAGCGGGTCTGAGGCATGCAGAGGCCACACACGGCCTCCTCAGGGGCCATGCTGCTGTTTGAAGTTGAGAGCAAGAAACAGCAGCATGGATCAGAGGTAGGTGGGGTTACTGCTTTATCTCGGCATGACACTTTATCCAAGTTGATGGAGAATGCTGACATTTCTGGATAAACCTTCTGACAGTGAAACATCTAAAACGGTTGTCATGCCCTCAGAACGTTTCACATGAAATGCTTGTGAGTGTGTGCGAGGGGGAGTTCATCCATTCATGTGTTTCTCTGCAGTGCTCATGGTTTTATTCAGTGGTGTAGGTGGTTTGTATTTTGTATATTAATCATAATTAAGTCATTAAATTAAATAAGTGAAGCTAGCTATCATAGTATCAGGTGCACATAAAAATCTAAAATTTATGATATCAGTAAGGTCCATTTTTGTCCTAATGGACATAGGAAACTTTTGTTTTGTGTGCATTTGTGACATTGTGGATCTGAGCCAAGTGTCTTGTCCTTCCCTCTTGCATTGCTTCATTTGCTTAATTGCCTAATTTGCCTATAACTATATTATATTTACGCTGCACTCTCAAAATGAGTAACATTCACTAAACCATTATTATAAACCACCTGTGACCCTGTTGTGCCATCTGCAATGCTAATTTGATCGCTTTTCTGTTCATCTAAGTGGAAAAATATATATATGGACAGGTTAGATAGCGTACTGTATATGGCTGCTTCATTAGCGAATTATTTCTAGCAGTCAAGAAGTTTGCAGCTAGACTAGAGATACATATACTGTATGCTAGATTCCCACAGTCAGTGAAAACTTTGAAATAACTGGGACATTAGGAAAGTTATGCAAATTGATCAAATCTTTGTCATTGGAAAGCCTGTTGTGAATACACATTTTTGTTATTTTGCTCTGTTTCTAGCTGATGTAAGATTTTGACCAGAGTAAAAGTTATTGCTCTAAAGCCAATGTGATTACATCAGTCTGTTAATTAAAGGTCTTATTGGATGCATATCCAGTATACAAAAATAATTGTTTCTAATACATAATTCTAAAATAATTATAAATTTATTATTATTACTACTGCTACTTAGTGCTGGGTCTACCTTGTTGAGTATGTGTTACACATGACGTAAACTCGACTGTACTTGGAAAAATTACAGTCTAAATTGTCCATGTCAAGTTTGAGTGCATATTTACCAGAGTTTGTGTCAAGTCCAAGTTCATTCAAAACTACACTTGAGTCAGGACTTGAGTACCTCAACTCTTCTACTACTGGTACTAATAACAATTCTAAAAAAAATCACATGCAAATAGGAATCTGTTAATTAATTCTCTGTTAATTGAAATGTCTAATGATGACTGGAAGAGTAACAATATTTTAAAGGGCCCCTATGCTCTTTTTACAAGATGTCTCAGGTGTCCCAAGAATGTGTATGTGAAGTATCAGCTCAAAATACCCCACAGATCGTTTATTATAACATTTTGAAAATGCCCATTTTAAGTGGAAGCAAAAGTATGCTGTTTTCATATCTTTAAATGCAAATGAGCTGCTGCTCCCCGCCACCTTTTCCAGAATAGGGCTGTGCCTTTACAGCTCATACCTCAGATGCTCTGCCAAAACAAAACATGGTTTTGATTATCATGTCTCGTTCTGAAAACTAATTTGCATGCATTTTAAAGCAATACGTATGAGTTTAAACTTCTGATATACGGTTTTCTGAGTGCACACATCTGAAGCGCGTGCACAGAAACGGCTGTCACATGGCATGTGAGTACTAAACTAAGATCTCTTTCATGTCTTATTGCACTTAAACTGTCAAATACACACAAGGTTATGCCAAAAACACAAATAATTCTCAGAAACAGGTGGTTATGTCTGTGAACATAAACAGCTGGGAAAAAAATCGCATGTTTATATTAGATCTGTGTATTAAGTGACAGCAGCATAATATACATTACCTATTGCTGTCTATGCTGTTAATATGAGCCAAATAATAAAATAAAAACAGAACATCACTCACTACTCTTGACTGAATAACAGCTGTTGCTTTAATAAGAAGACATTTCTTACTTGAATGCTGCATTTACATGCTCTAACATGAAGATAAACATGGTGGATTGTGTGCGGCTCACTCAGGGTGGGGTCTCTGCTAACACGGCAGTGTCTGTCAACAGTCGTGGGTGGGGCCTGTACAAAGTGACGTCACTTTGTACAGATTCTGCGAACATCTTATTTCGAGACACTGCTTATGATTTATAGGGATTTAAAAAAGGAGTGGGTGGATTTTTATCATTATAGGGTGGTTATGTACACAGACTTCCAACACGTGAATTTTGCATAATAGGGGCCCTTTAATTGAAATAAGTAACACTGATCAGTGATGGATATATTAATGGATGCAGACCAAGTACTTAACCTTAAAGCCAAAGGAAACATCTGGCTGTAGGAAAATACATTCAGAGTTATTCAAAAGTCCTGTAAGGTACAAATATAGATTTTTTTTGAGAGTGTCATGTCCATCTGTCCCTCAAATCTATGTCTATGATGCATTTGGTCTTATCTAGAAATGTTTGTATCCTTGTACACCCACACGTTTTGTAGGTTATGTTTGTCTGTGGGCTTGATGTGTTGCACCATATGGGTCTGTCTCTCAACGGGAAGCCCACCACCTGATCCTCTCTTCTAGTAGAGAGAATGGGTGGGGGAATGGGTGCTCATGGGAAGAATTTCCTCTATTTTCACACTTTTATTCTGCATTTGATTTCTTTGCAAAAGTCGTTTAAATATTACTAATTTCCCCCTAAGAATATCGAATTAAATAATATTAAAATAAATCCGCTAATGTCATACTAACATAAAGATACCGACTCTTTCCATTCACTGCAGTCGTTTCCATAATGCTCCATTTTTGAATAAATGCTATCATTAGGTTATAATTACACTCTCGCTGGTCTAATGTAGATTTCCACCTTTGCTCTCATGCTCGTAACCTCCTGGGATGGAGATGCTCTGGGGAAGTGATCTAACTAAATATGATTAATAGAGTCCAGGTCCAGGAGGATAGGTGCAGGATGAAAAGTAGAGGGCATCACAGTGTTTGCTATACTAATCTGTCCTCCTCCACCCACAGTTTCCTTGGAATCCAACTTTTGCACAGTGATCGGCCTCGGTACGTCAGAAGGTCCATCCTTACAGCCTTTAAAACACTGCATCCTACACAATAACACTTACTGATGTCACTCCTACGTCTTTGTGATGTCACTTGTCCAATCAGGGTGAGGCAGTTTTTTGTCAGTGTTATTGTGGGGTGTTTCGTTCCTTCTGCTTGGGAAGAAATCGCACAGGCGTAGGCTCTATTCCCTTGGTACCAGCTCTACCATGGTGGCTCACTGAGTTTGGACCTAATTAAGCTTTTTGAAGTAAATACTCCGCACTGTTGCATTCTAACTCCTGCTGCGGCTCACTGAGAGCGTTCGGGGCTTTCGTGCTTTTGTCCCCTAGGCAGAGGAAGAGCAGGCAGCTCACACTTTCATTAGATTCTCATTTGTTGATCTCCCCCACGAGCCCGTTCGCTGCCTGCCATTGGAAGCGATTCGAAGGCTGTTTTTATGGTTAATTAAGACAGACGTATACAGTATAACAAGTGTTTATTAAAAAATGTCAGTCATCTAGAGATGAGCTCTGTATATGTCTGCTGGCAACAGTGTTATTTTAGTATGATTGAGATCTGTTATAGTTTTTATAAATATTTTTAATTAGTTTTTATTTTTATATTTTTTTGTTTTCCTTTTACTTGTAGTTTAAGTTTTGGTAACACTTTGGGAACACTATTCGCTATTAACTAGTTGCTTAATTAGCTTACATTACTAGCATATTCGCTGTTTATTAGTAATTATAAAGCACTGTAATAATGCCTTATTCTGCATGATCATATTTGGATCCCTTAATTCTACCCCAGTACCTAAACATAATTACTACAACCACTAGGGCTAGGTAAAAATATTGATTTCTCGATTTTAATTGATTCTCAATTTTACAAAAAAATAATGATTCTTAAATCACAAGAATTGATTAGTCTAGCCTGTTTTCAGTTAAAGGTGGGATAAGCGATTTCTGGTAGCCAATGTTGATATTTGAAATCACCAAAACAAACACGGCCCTACCCCAAAAGGGTCTCGCCCCTATTTTGATAGCTCTGCCCCACACGGTAGCCTACGCAACCCAGGCAACGATTAGTTCTGTGAAACAAAGCAAAACCAATGTTACACCGTGTCTACACTGGACGCGAGCGGCGCGACAAAATACTATAGAAGTCATTATAATCAGTGATGCTGTCTACACTGGATGCTGCGCGGCGCGACAAATTTCTGACAGAAAACTGCTGCTGCGTTCTATTTATGACGTGCTGACACAAATTTAAAATGTTTTTCAACGGTTGCTTTATTGCGTCCAGTGTAGGCAGATTTTAGCTGTTGCGGCGCGTCTGGTGTAGACACGGTGTTACTCACCTATCGAGAAGAAATAAAGCAACCTTTAAAGCAAAGTCCAATCGCTGGCCTTCCGCTCCTTGAGTTCTCTCCAGCGCTGGAAAGCTGATCCGATATTTACAAGGGTCCTACTTCTTGCCTTATCGTTCCACAGACGTTTTCCTCTTTTGTTTTTTATCTGCCATCTCTATCTTTCTGTCGTCGCTCGGCTCGGCTGTACACTGAACGCTCTCTCCTCCATATCATGAGTAGACACGCACCTTACTGCTGATTGGTTACAAGTTTGTTTTGGTACTCGGCCCCGACTCTAAAGCGTTTTTGAAAAATTACATACCCCACCTTTAATAATCGGATCATTGTAGTGCACATTGCATCCAAAAATCTCAACAAGCTTTGTAAGCAATAAGCAATAAGCTTTACTTTTGATATGAAACAAAGTGTCAGATTTCAAATTCTTACCATTTTATATTACAGTATTCAAACAATAAATGCCATTTTGTTGCTGTTAAATGTGGAGTGACTGTAGCGCCTCAGTTCGAGA
Source organism: Schizothorax lantsangensis (assembly GCA_027422415.1). NCBI lineage: Eukaryota > Metazoa > Chordata > Actinopteri > Cypriniformes > Cyprinidae > Schizothorax > Schizothorax lantsangensis. The sequence continues at coordinate 19,513,451 of CM049860.1, forward strand.
GAAGCAGCAGTGCAAATACATGTGAACTGATCATCTTCTCTGCTTTAATACCAGTTTCAGCATGAAATAAACATGAATAAACATCCGAAGATGTGTTAAAAGAAAGAGTACAACTTACTGAAATCTGTATCCTTTCTCATGTAATCTCTCAATCAGTGATTTAAGAATTATAGTAAAGTGAGTCAGAATCAAACTGAATCGTGAAATTTGTGTCAAAACCCAGCCCTAACAACCACCAACCTGTATACTATCAATAAGCAGTAATTAGGAGTTTACTGAAGGAAAACTCTTAGTAAATATAAAGTGTTTTATTTTTTTTATGAATGTTTTCGTATCCAGACAGTCTCCTTTGACTTTGACGTAGTATTTTATTGCTTTAGAATAGGGAACACATATTCATTATTAATTAAGAGTGTTCCCTCAATAAACGCCTAATTTGCTGCTTATTAATAGTTAGTAATATAGTTGTTAAGTTTAGGTATTGGGCCAGGTTCAGGGATCTAGAACATGTTCATGCAAAATAAGGCATTAATATGTGCCTTATAAGTAATAATAAACAGCCACTATGTAAAATGCATGCTAGTAAGCAACTAGTTAATTGTGAGAATTGGACCTTAATTTAAGGGTTACCTATATTTCCATACTGTGGAAGTCAGCAGGGACAGACACGTGTTTGATTACCAACATTCTTCAAAATATCTTCTTTGATAATGAGCAAGTGATAACAGAATTTTCATTTTTTGGTGGATTGTCACTTTTAGGATTATTTTATTTTAATTGAAGAATTTTTATGGTTTTGGTTTAACTAAAATAACCCTGGTTCATTGTATTGGGTTTGTTTACCGGTCTGGTACAGCATCGTGATAGTCATACTGTGTGGTGAAGTACTTCAGCATACCTTCTGGAACATATTAATTACTGTTAAACACTCCTGTAGAATTAAAGGGGAAAAATGGATTCAGTCAATTAATTAATTAATTTTTTGCTCAATAACAGGCAGGTTCATTAAGGGAGAGAAAAGTTGGAGTTTGGAGGAGCACTAGTAGATACGTCAAGCCTAGTGAGATTATGAAAAGCTGTTCGTGTCTGTGCCTGGAGAGGATTATTCTAGTAATACAGTTGTTATGGTAATGATGAGCACATGCTATAATAAAGACCTCTGGGCTTCCGACCTGCGGCAAGGTGTGCTTCTAACTGGTGCGCTGACTTATTGCTGTGTGCATATATGTAGATGCAGGCATGTAAACATGTGCCGTGTGTCTTTTTTTCATGTCGATTTATTCTGATCCTGTCTGATTGGCTGATCCGCAGTCGAATATAAATTGCAGTCGAATCCTATGATACATCAGAAGGCACCTCTAGACATGAGATGTCTTGGCTGGGAAATGCTTGACATGTTAAATGTGCTCATTTATCTTCATTCACTTTAAACTGCATTGAATATGTAGGAACATTTTATATTGCACTCAATCCCGTTGGTTTAATTTGTTAGCCACTATGTCCTGTTTCTGAAAGGCGGTGAACCACATATAGCAGACCCCCCACCCACTCACTTCAGTCATGTTTTATTTTATTTGATAAGCAGCTTTGAAGATAATATAGATTGTATAGTAAACTGTTTAACTAATAAATAGTAATCTATGTAGACATCTTGACTCTGAAGGAGGCGTTTGGAAGCTTTCATTGTGTTAATGGTAAGATGGCCGAATTTCTATATATTTTTCTCTTCCTTTACTTGCTCTCTCTCCCTCTGTTGCTTTCTCAGTTAAAACATCTTAGCTGGACATTCCTCACAGATGAGGGCCTTTGACACCGAATGGATGGGGAGGCATGGCCCCTTTATTAACCTCTCCTTTTAGCAGAGCCAGTCTCTTCACACCAAGCCACTTCTCCTTATCGAACACACAGCACACTGGAGATTAAGGGCATAAAGAAGGAACGGACAGGCAGAATGGATGTGAGCAACACAGGGTTGAATTAAGAAAGAGAGTCATTACTGCAGTTTGGGGCTCTTTTAGATGTCAAAATGTACCAATTTTCTTATGCACTGTATTTTTTCACATTTAAATTGGGAAGGTTCTCACACTTTTTTAATGTTTTACTGAAAAACCTATAATGGGCTGTTAAATGGCAGGTTGCCTTTGTAACAACTTACTGTATATGTTGTGCCCCACTATTGATGCAATTTGTCACAAAATGTCAACAATTCTCACTATTAACTATTTGCTTATTAGCATATTGGCTGTTTATTAGTACTTATAAAGCACATATTCTGCATGGCCACATTCTACATCCCTAATCCTACCCAATACCGAAACTTAACAACTACCTTAACTATTAATAAGCAGCAAATTAGTAGTTTATTGAGGCAAAAGTCATAGTTAATGGTTTGTTAATGGCGAGAATTGGACCTTAAAATAAAGTGACCATTTTCTTGTGACAATAGTGGTGGAAATATTCTAAAACTGTTATTTTTTTTTATTTTTTGTTTTGTAGCCAAAATGTTAAGGTATATGGAAACTGACTTTCAAATATTAACCAAAAATTAAAACAAACATCTGTGATTTTGGGTTGGTAATATTTTATGATGTTTTTGAAAGAAGTTTCTTATGCTCCCCAAGGCTGTAAAACACAAATATTGGGAAATAATATTACAATTTAAAATTTTTTTTTTTATTATTTTAAAATTTGGTAATGCATGTACACGTACATGCACTTACTGTAGTAATAACAATAAATTATGCATACTTACATGCAATTAACCCTAAACCAAACCCTCATCCTAACCCTAACCATATAGTAAGTACATGTAGTTAATTAATATTACTCAGAAATTAAATGTATAATGTAACAAGGACACCGTAAAATAAGTGTAACATAAAATTACGACAGTTTAAAAGTGCATATATACAGTAGTCAACATTTGAAGTGGATCAAAAAAGTTAATCAAAGTTGTCCTAAGACGAGAACGCTTTTAGGTTTTAGGACAACTTTGATGAAAGGTTTTGATCCACTTCAAATGTTTACTAGTGTATGTATGTATGTGTATATATATATATATATATATATATACACTGACCAAAATTATAAACGCAACACTTTTGTTTTTGCCCCCATTTTTCATGAGCTGAACTCAAAGATCTAAGACTTTTTCTATGTACACAAAAGGCCTATTTCTCTCAAATATTGTTCACAAATCTGTCTAAATCTGTGTTAGTGAGCACTTCTCCTTTGCCGAGATAATCCATTCACCTCACAGGTGTGGCATATCAAGAGGCTGATTAGACAGCATGATTATTGCACAGGTGTGCCTTAGGCTGGCCACAATAAAAGGCCACTCTAAAATGTGCAGTTTTATCAAACAGCACAATGCCACAGATGTCGCAAGTTTTGAGGGAGCGTGCAATTGGCATGCTGACTGCAGGAATGTCCACCAGAGCTGTTGTCCGTGAATTGAATGTTCATTTCTCTACCATAAGCCGTCTCCAAAGGCGTTTCAGAGAATTTGGCAGTACATCCAACCGGCCTCACAACTGCAGACCACATGTAACCACACCAGCCCAGGACCTCCACATCCAGCATCTTCACCTCCAAGATCGTCTGAGACCAGCCACCTGGACAGCTGCTGCAACAATCGGTTTGCATAACCAAAGAATTTCTGCACAAACTGTCAGAAACCGTCTCATCGTCATCCTCATCGGGGTCTCGACCTGACTGCAGTTCGTCATCGTAACCGACTTGAGTGGGCAAATGCTCACATTCGATGGCGTCTGGCACTTTGGAGAGGTGTTCTCTTCATGGATGAATCCCGGTTTTCACTGTACAGGGCAGATGGCAGACAGCGTGTATGGCGTCGTGTGGGTGAGCAGTTTACTGATGTCAACGTTGTGGATCGAGTGGCCCATGGTGGCGGTGGGGTTATGGTATGGTTCAGGCGTATGTTATGGACAACGAACACAGGTGCATTTTATTGATGGCATTTTGAATGCACAGAGATACCGTGACGAGATCCTGAGGCCCATTGTTGTGCCATTCATCCACGACCATCACCTCATGTTGCAGCATGATAATGCACGGCCCCATGTTGCAAGGATCTGTACACAATTCCTGGAAGCTGAAAACATCCCAGTTCTTGCATGGCCAGCATACTCACCGGACATGTCACCCATTGAGCATGTTTGGGATGCTCTGGATCGGCGTATACGACAGCGTGTTCCAGTTCCTGCCAATATCCAGCAACTTCGCACAGCCATTGAAGAGGAGTGGACCAACATTCCACAGGCCACAATCAACAACCTGATCAACTCTATGTGAAGGAGATTTGTTGCACTGCGTGATGCAAATGGTGGTTACACCAGATACTGACTGGTTTTCAGACCCCTCCCGGACCCCCCCCGATACAGTAAAACTGCACATTTTAGAGTGGCCTTTTATTGTGTCCAGCCTAAGGCACACCTGTGCAATAATCATGCTGTCTAATCAGCATCTTGATATGCCACATCTGTGAGGTGGATGGATTATCTCGGCAAAGGAGAAGTGGTCACTAACACAGATTTAGACAGATTTGTGAACAATATTTGAGAGAAATAGGCCTTTTGTGTATATTGAAAAAGTCTTGAGTTCAGCTCATGAAAAATGGGGGCAAAAACAAAAGTGTTGCGTTTATAATTTTGGTCAGTGTATATATACATATATACAGTGTTGGGGGTAACGCATTACAAGTAACGCGAGTTACGTAATAATATTACTTTTTTCAAGTAACTAGTAAAGTAACGCATTACTTTTTAATTTACAAGAAAATATCTGAGTTACTACTTTTTCAAAAAAGTAACGCCAGTTACTTTTTTCCCATTTATTGACTGATAGTTATTGAAAAACTAACTGAAATAAAATAATAATTAACAAAAATTAACAATCGTTTTCATAATCATTACGTTCTCACCCCTTGGCGGAAAAATATTTGAGTTGTGTGACAGTTTAGGGAAATACCTGTAAATGGGCATCACACACATTGGGTTATCTGACGGAGAGACGCAAAGCAGTTTAAAGCAGAGTCCTGCACCGGTCCTGTTTGCTAAACGTGCACCAGCAGTACTTAACAGAACACCCGACCCGTTATCCCACAGCAGCACTAATTTAATTCTGTACCAGACCAGAACCGTTTGACATAAAGACCGCGAGTCGCGACCCGAACCGCACACGCATTAATCTACAACATCAGGTAGGCAAACTTATTAATTTTCTCGTGTAACACAAGCAATCAAACCAACATTAGGCATTCTAAGTTGGTGCTTTGACGAAAAACAGACACGCAGAGCAACGTGATAATTAACAGAAAAAAAAGATGAGAACGTGCCTTTCTGTAAACAATACAAAACTTGGCCGAGCATCTCGTGATCACTCTGCCAAACTTTAGAACAAATATGCATAGGCTAAATCACATCATACACATGCTTATAATTCTTCATAAATAAAGAAAAGAACATATTCAAATATGAGCCTTTACTGCGATTGTCCTTATTATTGAATTTCATTAGTCATTAGTCATAATTCATTAGATGATTTATGCGCGGCTGTTCATGGAAAAGTGAGCAAGACACGACAATACTATGATTATGGTTAAATAAGAAAAAGTCATCTAATAAAACGAAATTAGGCTACATTTATTTTCATATTAATATCTCAACACACCATTACATTACATTATCGCAACTTGCGTAGATTTATGCGTTTCAGCATGCGTTAATTTTGTGTCGCTAAACGTTTGCCTCAATAAGTTAAATTATGCCTACGTCTTTCTTTGGCCTTCCTCTGGAAGTGATCTGTTGATTCTGCTAAACTTAAATTAAAACCGAAACTAAACTATATAAAAACTAAATAAAAATGTGTTCACAAAATAAAAACTAAACTAAAACTAACAAAAATATTAATGAAACTAATAAAAACTAAACTGAATTTTATAGCAAATTTGAAAACGATATTAAAATAAAACGAATTTAAAAATTCAAAACTATAATAACCTTGGTGTGAACATGCTGTTACTGTAGTTCTAGACTAAATGTGAATGTGCTTTAATTCATCCCACTCGCAAAAAACTGATTTAGTAGCCTATTCATCAAAATGAATTAAAACAGTGAAATGCAAACTCAGAATATGAAGCAAACCTACAATAATTAAATATGTTAAACAACACAAATGTATCTAATCCCATTTTATTAACCAATGTCTTTGCTGCTGATCTTTGATGATCCAGTTCAATCATACTGATAAGAAAAAATGACTTTAGATAAACTAACAATTGTGCTTCATTGTTTTTTTTATTGCTGAAGAGTGTTGAACTTCTTCTCCTGCGCTCTACTCTTCACATGTGAATTTACTTTTCCTTCAGCCTGAGGTTTATTCATTACACTTTTTGGTGTGAAAGGGCTTTACATTTGCTATAATTACAACTTCTTGTATTAAAAACAATCAAGCCCTGCTCATATTTAAAAAGTAACGCAAAAGTAACGCAAAAGTAACGTAACGCATTACTTTCCTAAAAAAGTAACTAAGTAACGTAATTAGTTACTTTTTTAGGGAGTAACGCAATATTGTAATGTATTACTTTTAAAAGTAACTTTCCCCAACACTGCATATATATATATATATATATACAGTAAACAGTAACAGTAGCCTACCTTATCCTTTGTCCTCCAGTTTTTTTTCTTAGTGTATTCATAAATGGAACATAGTACAGTATGTTGTGTTTCTTTTTTTTGTATTAAAATTTATTAAAACATTAATGAAGAATAAAAAAAAAATGTATGAATAAAACTACCATAGCCTATAATGAGAGCTATTGACACTTGGCAGCACCACCCTCGCTTAACTGTGGTAAGCTTTTGATGTAAATGGAATTTGAGAAAATACGTCAGTAAAATAGAGCAGACATAAACATCAGAGCATATAAGTCTCTTTATTCCTCAGTACACCGAGGGATCTTCAGGCTTCTGTTTGGCATCTTTTGTATCATATTACCCACACACTGTGTTTGTAATCTCTGAACTAAACTAACAAGCCCAATAAAGCAGTGGTTACTCTGCATCTGCACGTAATTAAACTAATGATTGCTTAACAAACAAAATACAGCTAGAATCCAATGAAAATGATAGATGTGGAGGATTTGAATATGTAATTAACTCTCACTTCGTGTTACAGTTGAAAGAGATCCATTTTACTGTTGTTGTTTTTAGCACTGAGCTGTTTGCTGACTGCTCAGCTTTTGGGAAGCCAGAACGCGAGAACCGTTAACCGGTATAGATTTAAACAAGGCTGTGTCTCATTTGTATTCCTGACGCAGGCTCTCGCACACTCACCCGCGTACATATGCCTCACACTCGCTGCCTTATTTGACTCCCTGTTTCTGTCGGTTGATTAGCCTCTCGGCAGAGAAATACGCAAAATAATCTCTGATCGTGGCTCCCTTGCATACACAAACATCACACGCTACTCTGCCATTGCCATTAACGACAGAAAAAGAAATAACTGTCATTATGCAGAGCAGGTTCCAAGGGATTTACTCCCTTTAAGAGTCTTTGATACCCCCATTTGCATTTTGCATGCTAAAATAGGTAAATTATAATCATTTGTTCCCGAAATGAAAATGTTTGTGCGAATTCCCAGTTTACCTCTAAACATCGCTCTGCATGATTCACAGTCAGATGTGTTCAGTAGAAAAAAGCATTGCTGAGCAGCCCCTGTCACACAAAATCTACATCACCTTACCCCTCAGGGAGATGTTCCTTTAAATACAGGAAAGCTAATGGTACGTTTAAATAAATGTGAAGGAAAATATCCTGCATGCAGTAAGATGGAATTGTGGGTAGGATGATCTTCCACTGTGCCATCAACACTGTTTTCGACTGCTTGAGCAAATGGTCTCATAATGCTACTGTTCGATGAACTCGTCTCCGTTAGTCCATAACGGACTGTATTGGAAATATTGTGTGTAATAGTGGAGTAGACATTAGCCCTTACTATAATGTGCGTAAGATTTTCTGTTAAATATCAAGAGCACTTTATCTTAATTAGACCGCCAGTTCTGCACCCAGATAACAGCTACTTCCCACACTTGCCAAAATCTATAATACTATGTAAATGTCAGCTAATATGGGAGAAGAGCATGCAGCTCAGCTCTTCAGTAAACCAAACAACCCTCTTTCTGTTGTGTATCGCTATTTTTGTATGCGTTCAGTGGTGTTTGTTTGGGAGAATGTGGTAACTGTCTGAACACTTTCTTCAGTTCGGTGTGAAAGTCTTTCTGACATCACTTGAGCCAATTATTTTACTGTCATGTTTCCAACAGGTCAGATGTCATTTACCTACTTGCCTTCTATATATAGTCACCTTTTTGTCAACAAGTGCACTCTATTGAACAAGACAAAAGACACAGTCTGTAAAGTCAATTTTTCACTCAGCTGGACAGAAATTAGTCAAGAAGTCAAAGCTCTTGTCAATTGGCTAAATTGAATTCTAGATGGTACGCTGAAGATCCAAATAAGCTGTCCTTCACTAAAATGATTTGTTGTTTTGTTTAGAATCAGTGTTTACAGGTGTGTACTGTGCTTATATAACATATTTGTGTTGGAAGCACACAGTAACAATAAAAGTATAGGCCTACAGTAGAGCCATTATTGTTAGAAGCCAGTTATTGTTGAACAGCTACTAATGGCCTGATTGTAATGGGTAGTAAATTGTGTGGTTTGACCCTTTAAGCACCATTGAAAAGCTTTTTTTCTCATCATGGGGAAATTCTAGCCTTTAATGGAATATTCAAGCCAAAAATTCTACTTTGATGTTACAAGCCTGTATGAAGTTCAGTTTGTCCAAAAGGATCTTCTTGTACTGTAGATCCTTTTCATACAACAGTGGATTGCAATAGTTGGGTTTCGGAAGTAAAAATCCCATTAATTTTCTCCACAAGGGAATTGATTTTTAACGATAACCTATAAACCTTTAAAGACAAACCTACTGTGAGCTTCGAGGTTGTTAATAGTATATGCTTTTGTTGAAGCCATTAGCCTGCATTATTTCAACTTATTTTTTAAATAATAAATGTTTAAAAGAGAAATTCCTGTTGAGAACTACATTACCACATGATTCTGCAAAGAAATTGAAACTGAAACAAGCAAATCACACCAAAATAATTCTCTAGTGCCTGTCCACTCCCATGATGCACTATCCAGTATAGTGTAATGTGTGTGTGTATTTTGCAATAAGCGTAAAATGTATTGTTTATACATATTCATTATATTTACTGTAGTAGTACAGATTTTATTGTTTTGCATTTGTAATTTTTATTTCAATTATGTCATACAGTGCATCACAGGATTGTAGTTCTTAAAGTTGTTAAGTATACAGTTGAGTGCCTTTGCCTTTTTGTCCGATTTTCAAATACTTTTTTGCTTCAGATTAAGGTTTGTAATGTTGTGAATTACCTCAGTGCTTGTTGATTTGGTTCATGGTTTATAAGTCTTTAACAAAGAATTTTGTTTTAAAGGGGTGGTTGACTGTTTTTTTTCTAGGCTTGATTGTGTTTATGGGGTGCAGTCTAGCATGTGTTTATGCTTGTTTTTTTTAAAAACGCATTATTTTTCACATAATTTACCTTTATTCCACACCTCTCTGTCCCTTCTCTGACAAACGCCTCGATTTATTTCCTGGTTTTATGAAGCTCCTCCTTCAGAAATACGCGATGGGCTGAGATTGGTTAGCTGGCTCAGTGTGTTGTGATTCGCTAAACCGCCTCTACTGCACGTCTGAACGTCCCGCCCCTCACCTCAGTGGCATGTGCTCCGGTTGAATTGTAAACAGTGGCGTTGTCTATAATGCTTATCAATTTGAGCCCGATTGAGACCCAGAGGATATTAGTGAAGAGGATCGTGCAGAACCTGTGCAAGCACGACTCTTAATGGTATGTTTGGTTGTTGTTGTCTCATACTTTTAAATACGCTGCTATTTGTAAGTGCTACTGCTTCTGTTAGCTTTTAAAATACGGTTTTATCCTGATTAAAGCTTCAATACAGCACAGCAACCGCACGCGTGTCCATTTATAATGCTTCTCATTGCTGTGTGAAAATAAGTGTATAATTGGAACAGTTTGTTGGAGCTGATCTGACGATCTGAATGAGAGAGAGAGAGAGAGAGAGATGCAGAGCAGGGCAACACGAGTAACCGTATTAAGAACCGTTGCTTTAATGATTTTGAAACTTGAGAATCCATTAGAATCGTTAGAAGACAGAATCGCGATTCATATGAATAGATTTTTACGTGCATCCCTAGTTTTCTCTTCCTCTTCTCTATAGCAGTGCAGCATGGCCTCGCCCCCTTTGCTGCGTGTTCCCGGGGGCGGGGTTTATCTGGGTCTGTGAGGTATCAGACCCGGGAAGTAACTCGTTGTAGTCCCTTACCTGTCGTTTTTGTAGGCATTAAACTGCCAGAATTTTAAAAGAGGATATCTCCGTTTGCATTGACCTTTCAGCGCCGCAATTCTGCAGATATTGTTTATGCTCAAACAGCAACATTACACACTAACTAATGTTAAAAAAGTGAAATCGCAATCAACCACCCCTTTAAAAAAAATCCAACGAGAAAAAAAGCTTCCTGAAAGCTGCTAAAAAGTGGATGGGAACTAATGCACTCTATAGTTCTTAATAATGGAATACTCAACTGGTCAATTATGGCATTTAGTGGTGAAATATTTTTCTGTCATGGACGTTGTCCAAGGCAACACTATATTACCAACTGCATATGCCCTTCGTGTCCTGTGTTTGTGCTCTGTCTCCCAGTGGTCTCTACAAATAAGCTAAAGTTCAACTCAAGTCCAATGTGTTTATGTATTTGTTACTGTAGTTGTGTAATAAGTGCAATAACCAGCTGGCCATTATAACAAAATAATCCTTTCTGCTTCTAGTTGGGGACCTGAACACCTTTATTTTACTGTAATGACTGACTGACTATACATTATCCCTTACTTAATGACTATGTAATAGCTGCCATACTTTACAAAAAAGTAAAAAAAAAGACTATTTCACAAGTCTTCTGAAGCAGAACACACTTTTATCCATAAAGTCTATTGGCTGATAATCTTAAAACTGAAATCAAATATGGCACCTATGGTGATGTATTTATTTTATTGTGCTTCTGTATAAACTCTCTAAGTTCTCTAAAAAATATTTCTTATGTGTGTTCCACAGATAAAAATAATGTCATACGTGTTTAGAATGACATGAGGGTGAATAAATTCTATTGGAATGATCCCTTTAAAGTTTGAAAATGCAATATTTGGCATCATTACACTCCGTGTCTTTTGATAACATCTGCCCTATTGCTGATACATCGAAGCAGAACTAACAGCATCTGGCATCACTTTAAGATACTACCACTATGAGAGCCAATTTCGGGTCAAAATGTGTGCATTTGATTGACATGTTCTTATTCCCTAAATCCTCTTGATGTTAACCGCACGTTAATCTGTTTTGAAAGGCAGTGTCAATCACATCTTTCAGACCAATATTCATTCTCCCTAAGGGATTGTTTCAGTTATTATTGGCTGTAAAGTATCAGCAGCAGAGGGGACAATCCTTCTCATGTGCTGGAGTGTAATTTACTATGGCAAAGATAGAGAAGCCATTAAATCTGGTCATTCAGGCTTTCACACACAGACAGAAGAGTTATAGAGGAGCTGACGCTCTCAAGAGCGCGTATAACGCAGGACACCTGATCCAACATTTATCACTTCTTAAACAACAGCGACAAGCCTAGCAAAAATCAATTACGCAGCCACTCAGGATGGAGACGCAGGCAGGCTGGGGGTGCAGAGAACCTTTCAGCGTAATCGCACCGATCTGCCTAGATCTCTGAACGTCACCGACTGAACATCTCGCCCTGCATGCGTATGCGTGCAAGCCCACATTTGGGCAGTTGTTCAAGCACGCTTCTTTTGCAACCATTCAGATGTCTAATTTACGCAATCTCGCTCTTTGTGGTCTGTGTGGGTTCGACGTTCCATTCCGTTGGGGAGCCCATGGGAATGTATGATCTTTTCAAAGATGCTATGTGCTTCTAACACCATGCGGCACATGTGCCAAGATCCTCTTGTTTAGGATCCAAAGCGAGAACAGTTTCAGAGGCTTTCAGCTGCCATTCTTAAGAAAAAAAGAGGATCTGCATTCTTAATCGCTACAAAAGGTTGTTGCGCCGCTCTCATCAAATAGCCTGAGACATTTAAGACTACTTAGCTGTATTCTTCTGTTATCTGCCAGGGAAAATAACACTCTCTCAATAGAGAATCAAACCTCTGGTGATGGATACCCATAATCCTCCTCATGTGGCTTCTCTAAGTATGGAGGAAGCCTTCTCGGTTTCTATGATAGTAATACACCCTTGTTCTCACCCCTGTGCAGGCGTGTGATAGTGTTCAGGGTGGAGGAGATCCAGATGGCTGTGCTTGTTTGAAGCCCAGCACACCGTAACAAACCCCTTGGCCAGCTGCTCCACTCATCCAGGGCTGCTGCAGGATTTAGACTGAGTCCTGGGAGCCCACTGGAGCGCCACACATACCCACACGCAAACGGACAAATAAACACACGCATACATCGACACTGAGCCGTCATTTAGCTTGTTACATTTGCTTTCATTAATTACAGCTGTCACGTTGTGTACTGTTTGGATACTTTCATTTAGACATTACAAGCTTCAGAGAGCATTTTGATAGTCGGGGCGAGACTGTCTGCATTTATTATGACACAGTTTATTGTTTTGTGTAATTAACTGACTTTTATTGTAATTATTGAAAATGCTGTCATCGTGTACTTGCCATTATGCCATTCCCAACCTGTGTGACTTTCTTTCTCTTGAGGAACACAAAAGCAGATGCTACTTTTCCATACAACAAGATGACTGGAGAGACTGGGCTTGTCGAGCTGCAAAAATGATGAAAAAAGCTCCACAACATCATTAAAGTAGCCCATATGTTTCATGCCCTGTAATTTAAGTCTTTTGAAGCTTCTTCCCCTCAACCATAGCTTTCAAATCTCAATCTTGCACATTCAAACCTGGCACATCATCGGGCTGGGTATTGATGCAGATGTGCTTGTTTGATTCCAATTTGATTCAATTTCAGTCTGATTCCAATACATTTGGGCATATTTCAGTATGAAAGTATCCATCGATTTCATCAAGATGTATATACATTTACATATACTCTAAAAAACAAAAAAACAAAATTATACTTTTATTCAGCAAGGAAGGATGCATTGAGTTCATTAAAGGCTTTGTAAACATTGTTACAAAAAGGTCTATTTTTAAGTAAATGCTGTTATTTTGAACGTTGAATTCGTCAAAGAATAAAATGTGTGAAAATTGTATATACAATTTCAACAAAAATACTATAGCTGCAAGCAGCGATTACCAGGGTTCAAGGGCTTTAGGTATTTAAGCACATAAGGAAAAAGGCATTACATATTATTTAGCAAGCCTGTAACCACCTAAATCAATTATTAAAAATCCAGGTGATTTACCATAGAAATATGATGCTTTATAACATTTATGACTGTTATTGTGCCAGATGTGGTCCGATCTCCCTGAAACTTTGCTTGCTTGTTTAGGCTTTATAGGCTTTTTGGTATATTTGGGCAGGCCCCTTTTCTAAAGGATCTCGTTGTAGCTTCCCAAAGGGTAAATTTCAACATGTTTTTGATAATTATTGACCTAGAGAGTCCAGAGAATTGCACTGCAGTGGCTTTTTCCAGATTGAGTGAAAAACCTAGGACTACTTCGCAAAAGTAGGTTTTTCTCATCTTCTCAATCATTTAAAAAATGGTTTGATTGACAGCAGTGGTTCTAGAGGCAAAGTTGTTCGGAACGAGTAGGGCTATCCTACGATATGAAAATTGCGTGTATGTGCGGAAAACCGAGCAATGTACAATCATTTACGCCCTCAAAAAATGCGATACTGCCCCCCCAGTGGCAGATTTCTTTAAAATTTCTCACAGACCTTTGGGGCCATGAGTCAAACAGGCCCACTGAGTTTCGTTCTGATCGGCCTCTTAACCTTGTCCAATAGGTGCTCAAACTTCCTCGGCCAATGGCGGCCTTGTTTTTTTGAGAATACACAAATGTCCCCATAAGCACTTGTGGCACTTTGGATCAATACCATGCACAGCGATTTTCATGTTGATAGGACAAATGGTTGCCTAGTTATAGCCATTTTTAAGTTTTTTCCCTCTTATAGCGCCACCAAGTGGCAAATCTCCACGATGTTCCCCCCTGTGACCTCAGCTTGAGCTCTTACATAAGTGTTCAGTGTTTGGCGAAGATATCTCATTCCGTTCAGGAGTTATAGGCATTTTACTAAAAGTGGCCCTGCCCCCTTCGAACGTTTTGGCGTACATTTGCAACGTGAGTCGAAAGTTCATCCCTCCAAGTTTCAAGTCTCTACGGCTTACGGTTTGGTCTGCACGATCAGTTTTAAGTGGAAATCGCTCATCCGTGAACATTTTAACAATTACAATAGGGTTTCAACGCTACGTGCTTGAACCCCTAATTAAGCAGCACAACCCATTTCAACCGTGATAATAAGCAATGTTACTTGAGCACCAAAACAGCACAATAGATTATTTTTGAAGGATCTTTTAATACTAAAGACTGGAGTAATGACTGCTGAAAATTCACCTTTGTCACAATAGAAAAATTGATTTTAAAATATATTGAAGTATAAAACTAAAGTATAAAAATAAAAATATTTTTACCATTTTTTTTTTATTTATGTATATCAAATAAATGCATCCAAAAAAAAGCTTTTTAATGGTAGTGTGTTTTTTCATTTAACTTTCTTTAACAAGTTTTAATATAGTAATCATATTGCATTTGATACAATAAAGCAGGTGGAAATGTCAACATGTAATCTTCACATCACTTGTTTGTTTTAATTAATTAACACTTACACACATGACATGTACTGTATGTTGTCTAGACTTATTTGCATATTAATGTAAATTACTTTTACATTTTCTCCAGGAAGCTTCGGCTCCAGAACTGGGAATGGAAGCCACTTGTATGTCTTTCATCAGCATTGGAACATTAGATGCCATGTAGAGATGGTGTGAGGACCATTTTCCAGAGACACAGACACAGTATCATGAAGAGACTTGATTTGCTTTCCATCCTCGCTGACAAATGATGTCAGCACTTGTTTTTCTCAGTTGCAGAGTGTCTGACACATTAGGAGCTATTGTTGTCCCCTCGGTTAGTCACAATCGTCCATGCAGTCATCACGTTCAGTCGTCGCCAATGATGACTGGCCCCTTCCTGAGTCTAAGAATTATCATCAGGCTCTCTCATCCTTCCTCATCAGCATGAACTATTAGCCTGGTCTCTAACGCATCAATAGCCTCAAATCCCAAGGAAAGAGCAACAAAAGCTTTTACGATGTTGATGATAATGGCAGATGATAATGATAATTCTCTTTCTGAGAACAAGATCGGTAAATGCAGGTAAACCAGCCTTTTGGGTTTGTCAGTGGTGTAAGAAAATGTAATATTCCATTTATTATTTTTTTGTAACAAAGAAAAGCTTTAATGTGTTGTTGCATTTACAAATGCAGTCATAATCAAGCTACACTGGGTTTGTATGTAGTCTCAGGAACAAGCTACCGGAATTATTGCTTTAGTCTAGTAGAAATCAAACTTTTAAACCTATATCTTTGTATGTAAATGAGTCTTCGCTTGCTTCACTTATTTCAGATAAAAATAGTGAAGGTCAGAGTATTGTTCTTGAAATTCAATTGCAATTCAATTATCACCTGTAACTCCATTATGTTTACTTCAATGGCAAGTCAAATATCCATCAAATTTTGTTGTGTGTATTGAGTGTTAATTATGAACCCTATCCATATGCATATGCAGTAACTCAAAATGTACATTTACACAGAATGATTATGTTTCCGGCAGCTAATTACGTATGATTATGTATCAGACGCCATTCTACCCACAGCAGTAATAAAAGTAAAACAAATAATAATGCATTTTATTTGGTTTATTGACATAATGAATATAAAATAATTTCCCCCAGCACCTCCAAAACGTCACCTGTAAAGATAGTTCACAGGATCTTTCACAACTGAACACTCAAAAACGAAGTGAAGGTGCTAAAGCAACATAGCACGTGTAAATAAACAGTAGGCACATTTTTTAATGAATTCCCTGCTTTAGCGTTATAGTAGCAAGTGGTTTAAAATGGCCAACAACTCTTTATTGTTCATGTTTTGTTGTTGCTAACTATGTCTACATGCCCAGTGGTTCAGTTTCCACCTCACACTTTAACCTGCACGAAATTCAATTCCCTAAGAACAATATCAGGAGGGAGAGAAAAATAATCAGTGGGCTTTATGTGGAAAGTGTTTTATTCTCTGGAGCTCAAACAGATGTGAATGCATAAATCAGCTTTTGTGCTTCATATCTGCTTGGAATATCCACATGCCCAGCACAAACTCTCCAAAATACACCCACTTATGTCTCCTATTTGCAGTCAGAGGCATTGTCTGAAAGCTCTGGCTCCCTGGTCTATAATTATTACAAATGTATATGTTAAATGGTAATAAGTGATAATCAAAAGACCAGTGAGTTTTACGCTTGCCTCCAAGTGATGGCAGCTCAGGTTGTAGTGTGATGGAAAAGGCCATTAACACCAAACCGCTTTTTTTCAGATTGACTGGTGCGTGAACTACATGTTGTATTGGCAGTGAAAATGATGAAATATTATATATACGATGGAGCTCATTAAAAGCATATTACAGTTTTAACCTTTCCCGTACGCTTGAGAATGGCTTTTCACAAACCTTAAGTTGAAAAAGAAAGTTGAAAGTTTCCACCCACACTATAAATGTAAAAAAAGATGCTGTAGTAGATAATTTTCAGACATTTACTGAACTTAATATCTTCCCCAACAAAAACGTGCATTTGCTTTTTGTGTAAACAGGAAGTTACACTGTGAATCTACTCTAGAGACAAACTCAGCAGAACATTTTCTGAATATCTGACCATCAATCTCTCTCAACCTTATTTGCCTAGAAATTGCTCCTCTATCCCTTCCCATTTGAGATTCTTCTCGCTCAAGGCTGCCGTCGAATCCAACGTATTGACGACCCCTTTGCCTCCCCAGACGAATGCATTAGTAATCTGTAGGCGAGGCTGCGTTGAGGAGAGGGAGAGAGCATCTCATTGCACTCTGCAAACATCAACAGTCTTGTACCATATTCATCGACCTTATCAGAGTGGTGCTCATCAGGGGCCTGGGCTCTTATGCCCCTCAGCCTGGCTCCAGCAGTCCCACTCTTCCTTATTAGAGTGCCGGTGAGGCCTTCTTATCACCATGGCAATCTGCTGCTCATAAACAATGCAGCAGCCATGGGAGATCCACCTGGACCAGAGGAGACGGAGAGATTGAGGCGTGGAGGACATGGGCTGTGAGGCATGTACGCACTCACACTAATGTACATGAATAGTTACAATGGACTCACACTGATCATTGAAATGAGGTGACAAATGTTGCAGCATCCAGCACATCGTATTCTGTTTTCATTGATTCAATGTTGAAACAAGTTTGGAAGAGACAATCCATAACGGGAATGTAATCAATCAATAAATAAAGGTATGTAAAGGTATATAAAACACACATACACACACACACACACACACACACACACACACACACACACACTTGTATGTGTATATATATATATATATATATATATATATATATATATATAGTTAAGGTCATTAAGAGCTGGGGGCTGAAAACTTTTTGAATTTGAAGATCAGGGTAAATTTTACTTATTTTGTCTTCTGGGAAAACTATCTTTTGTAGCCTCTGAAGGGCAGTACTAAATGAAAAAATATATGATATTTAGGCAAAATAAGAAATCTCCATTCTGTTCAAAAGTTTTCACCCCCTGGCTCTTAATGCATCGTTTTTCCTTCTGGAGCATCAGTGAGTGTTTGAACCTTCTGTAATAGTTGCATATGAGTCCCTCAGTTGTCCTCAGTGTGAAAAGATGGATCTCAAAATCATACAGTCATTGTTGGAAAGGGTTCAAATACAAAAAAAAATAATAATCTGGAACACCAAAGAGTTTGTGGAATCTGAAGGATTTTTTTCTGAAGAACAGCGGTCAGTTTAACTGTTCAGGACAAACAAGGGACTCATGAACAACTACCACTAAACAAAAAAACAGCTGTGGGTCATTCAGGTAACAACACAGTATTAAGAATCAAACTTTTGAACAGGGTCATTTTTATAAATTTAACTATTATTTTCTCTTATGGACTATATGTAAACATCTTTTATGTGAAATATCTTATTCAGGTCAGTACTAAATAAACAATAACATGCATTTTGTATGATCCCTCTTATTTTGGTAAAATAATTAACATTTTGCAGATTCTGAAAGGGGAATGTAAACTTTTGACCTCGTATGTATGTATATATAGAGAGAGAGATTGGTGAAATGGATCTGGAGAGCCTCAGGTATCTATTTACAATGTATGTTTTGCAGTGAATAATGTAGCCAATCACAGACATATCTGACATCTGCATACAAATGTTTCTCTCTCCAAATTGCAACGATTGACAGTGATAACCATAGCAATAGATGAGAATAAAATACATGCCATTTTGATGTACATTAAGGCTAGAGCACCCTCACTCATTTCAGAAGCACCCTCAGTGATTTGATTCTGGAACCCAGGCCTGTGCTGATTAGAGGTAGAAGTGTTAGAGGTGTGGTAGAGGTAGAAGTGATCTGCCACAAGTTCAGTGTGGCAGATGTGATCCATTTTACTTCATTAGCTAAACATTCCTATACAGCAACTTATGACTGCAGTGCTTACAGTATATTATAAGCACAGATGTGTATGCTAGGCCAAGTTTGAAACGATCTTATCTCTCATATCTGATTAACTAGAGCAAAAACGGTCTAACGTTAACATGCACAGTGACTCAACATTCGTAAGCCAATGATAAACCACTTATTTCACACTGGACGAGAACCGCCAAGGCATCCTGTTCTCACGTTTGAGGCGACAATCCAAAATCCAATCCACCCTAGACACCCCTCTGGCTCTGCCACTGCATATGCTCCTCCTGCTGAAAAAACATGCTGAAACCAGAGACCAGTGTGTTTCCCACATGCATCGTTAGCCAACCATACTCGCAAGTTCTGTCGTTAAACAATTCAGTGTTTCCCAAAATTATCATTCCATCAAACATTCACGAGCAGCATAGTAAGGTAACTGTTTGGAACTCCAGCTCTCAATCTGTGTTAGAAGCATACTTTCTTGTTAGTATATAAACAGTAGTTTGCAAGCTGCTGTTTTGCAGGGTGGGATGTCTGGCGTAGATCAGGCATTACAAAAAATGACCTCTTAGCATAATGCTAAAAGTGTAAAATGCTGTAAAAGTGACGTATTGCACTGTAATCTGGTGATTGTCAGCTTTGGTAGGCATCTTACCAGTGCAGCATGAATTAGCAGTACAGCAACGAGGAGCTACCACTGCTTCAAAGGAAAAGCAGAAAGGTTATTTTGATTAGAAGAGCATAGCATGGTAACACAATAGATCAGGCATTACAAACAATGACCCCTTGGGGGGACTGAATCTTGCTTGAAAGACCCGAGTAACAACATACTAGGAATGAGCTGCATTCATGATGTGGAGAACACTAAGAACTGTCAGTCAATTATTTAGAAGCACTGAAGGTGCAAAAAGCGGATGGAAATAGCAGCATATAAGAGACGCACTAATGTATCGGCAATAGCAATACAGTGTAAATGAATTTCCTCAGGTCACTGACATTTAAAAGCTTAAGGGCTCCGGCAGTGATGGTGTGATATCATCACTTTGGCTTTTCAGCGGCACAAGTGGCTGAGCGATTTGAATTACAAACACAGTTAATGAATTTATTCATTTTAAACCATTTAGCCAGATAATGAAAAAAGCCATTTAGATCTCAACGCTCACCACTCAGATTGTAATTGCTGCATACGTCTGTGGATACAGAAATGCCTGTGTCACTTACTCACGGTAGATCGGCAGAAAATGGCCATCTGCCACAGCGTGGCCTCTTTGAACATGATTCTTATCCTGAGTATTAATGTTCTCTCTAAATACACCATCCAGAACTAAAGGGATATTGCCTTGGGTCTATTACCTCCTGCCATCTGTTTTTCCCATTTTCCCTTTTCCTTGCAACATGCAAGGAAATATCTGTTTTCCCCATTTTCCCTTTTCCTTGCAACATGCAAGGAAATATCTGACACAGATGCTGAGTCATTCCCAGATCAATTCAAATTAATGTTGTGCGGGCATGAGGTGCAGATTTTAGCTCTCCAGAAATGGGGTTTGACTGCGTGCCTTTCTTCCAATTCCTTTTTTATACAAATAATGTAAAAATCAATAGCTGCGGTCAGCATATGCACTTGGAGCGGTGGGATTTCGATTTCGGCTGGGGAGTTGGAAAGGAAGGAAAGCTGAACATCCGCCTGGACCGCCGAGCGAGACCGGCTAGCTACGGTATTCTGCGAATAGCGCTAACCACGCACGCTGCTTCTTTTATCAGTCAATACATCATTTTACTTAGCCAATAACAGAGTCCCTTGCTCAAAAGATAATGGATGTTCCTCCCGGTTGCCGCGGGATCTGCTGCAGTGGTAATGTAGATTAATTCACTGCAAACAGATTGATTTTTCCCTCTCTGTCGGAGTCATTTGTTTTTTCCTTGTCGCTGTGGTCAACTACTGTAACTGCCCACCTGTGCGAAGAGGCATTGGCTACTCAGGCAAATGAGTATTTAAAGGCATTGAAATTAGTGCTCTCCCGCAATCCCTCACTCTGCTTTATCTTCCTCCCCGTGCAACGGCCTGACAGACGGCGTCAGCGGCTGATAGAGGCATTGGTGACCCGTGTCGACCCTCTATCACTGCCAGTCAGCACTTATGTGAGGTCAGGGCTGAGGCACCACAGAGCGTCCCATTAAATATACGAGGCAAAATAAAACCCTAAAGAGAAAGTAGAAAACTGGAAAGCAGAGGCCACACACCTCCATCTGTCACCTCGGCCTACCGCCTGAGAGGGAGAGAGAAACGATGGAAGGGCAGAGTGAAAAGGTTCTGGAACCAAGAGGACTCCTGCAGGCAGAGTATTTCTTAGAACTAGTATTAGAGTCACTGTGGAATCGTTTACACTCGCTGTATTGTTTCATCAGAGTGTTTATGTCAGCCGCTGCCACACATTCGCACTTTGATGTGGGACGCTTTAAAAGGGCGAGCGGCATGAAAGAGTGCGGGAAGCAGAACAGATCACATGTCTGAGTTCAGTTAAACTGCCTTCCGCAGCCCAGATATGCCTCAGCGTGAAGCTTTGTTTGGATGCCGCTTGGGTTTTCCTCTGAGATTGACGACTATTGGAATGCAAATAGAATTCAGCAAACTGATTGATTTCTCAATCCCTGTTAGAATTATTTATTAGAAGCTGTTGGTGGAATGCAGAACAATTTGAAAGATTTCACAAATTTTATACTGAGCTAATTATTTACCTCAAGGAATATTCTAGGATCAGTGCAAGTTAAGTGCAATCGACAGCATGTGTGACGTAATGTTGATAACCACATAAGTTTATTTCCACTAGTCTCTCCCTTTCTTTAAACCAAAAATGGTTTAAGTGGTGAGGCACTTGGAGCTGAAATAAATAGTGCCAGGTTAGGAGGATTTAAAAGCAGAAATTGAATGAAGCCTGTAATTTTACAGTTTTCGTTTTCAGCTACATTGTTAATATGTGTACACATTTTTTGGAAGATATTAGTACTTTTATTTATTCAGGATGCATTAAACTGAACAGAAGTGAAAGTAAAAGACTATTCAATTCAATTCTATTCTATTCTATTCTATTCCATTTCCAGTAAATGCTGGTCTTTTAAACTTTGTGTTTATCAAGAAATCTGGAAACAAAAATATTAAGCAGCACAACAACTGTTTTTCAACATTGATAATAATAAGAAAAGTTTCTTTATCACCAAATCAGCATATTTGAATGGTTTTGGAATGATGACACTGGAATAAACTATCACTGGAATAAATAATATTTTGAAATACAATAAAACAGAAAAGAGTTAGTTTTTTGTAAATTTCTTTATTTGGTCCCACTTTATATTAAGTGGTCTTAACTTACATAAATGTACTTACATTAAAAAAGTACAATGTACTTTTTGTCTTCATAATGCATTGCAAAACACTTCTGCTGCTATTGAGCTGGGATACGGGTAAGGTTAGGGACAGGCTTGGTGGTATGGGTAGGTTTAAGGGATGGGTCAACAGTGTAATTATATATTAGTGCTGTCAAATGATAATCGCATCCAAAATAAAAGTTTTTATATTTCATATTTTCTTAAATATATAAATGCATGTGTATGTATTTATATATACATAATAATATATACACAGTACACACACACATATTATGTAAACAAAAACTTTTATTTTGGATGCGATTAATCACGATTTAATCGTTTGACAGCACTATTATAAATGTAATTAAAGTAATTAATTACAGATGTAATTACTTGCAGGTATTTTTAAAATATAAGTACAATGTAAAAACATGTATGTATTGTACACAATACATGCATTCTACCAAATGATTAATCTAAATTTAAGTACATAGTAGTTAAGGCCACTTAATTATTATAAGGCCACTTAATTCTGTATTTTTCTTCATGTCGGTATGATTTTCATTTTTCAAAAAATCATATCGACCTCAAACTTTTGAAAGGTTGTGTGCATATATGTTGTGTGTGGATTTAACACATTCATTTAATTAATTATGGGAAACAACCCATAACCCAAAACCCAAACCCACCCAGACCTTCATGGTGATGAATATGATGCAGGGCAACAACTCACTGTGTAATGTAGCCAATAGAATCAGAGGGGTTTCCGGGGTGGCAAAACAGAGGTCAGATGCTACCCCAGAAACCCTTCTGATTCTATAGGCTACATTACACAGTGAGTTGTTGTCTTTGAGGTCTTATGGCCTAGACCTTTTAACTATTCCTAGAACATGTCTTAAGATGTGCTTTTTGTGTTGTGGCTCCAAGGCTCTGGAACTCACGTCCTATAACATTGAAAACTATGGGATCTGTAGAATCTTTTAAAAAAAAAAACTTAAAGACATCTTTTTGGACAAGCTTTTTATTAACAATATGGTTTGGCTGGTATTGAAATTTGTGGTATTTGTACAGCTGGTATTTAATTTGTTTTTATTTTATTTTTTACTGTAAAGCACTTCTGACTCCTCCTTGTCTGTGAAAGGTGCTATATAAATAAATTGTACTTACTTAATTACCTACTATGTGCCACCATAACATTTCATTTGCTTCTGGCAGTTTGATGATTGACATTTCATATCACCTCTTGAGAAAGTATTTATTTTGATGTGGAGCAGCCCTGCACCTTGTTAATATATTAACGTTAATATTAAGAGAGAGAAGAATAAGTTGTATGCACACTGTAAAAGAAGTGCAGTGCTGTTCAAAATCCTGCCGCGCCACTCACATAGTTTTCCATTAAATTACATTATATTTGTCTCACATCATTGTTAATGTACATAATGACTTCACCCTATAGGCTGGAAGAGTGTGTTTAGACATTTTTCAATAATGCATTTGTCTGTCTGTGGACTGAGTAAAGTCCATGCTTCATATGGAGAGATAATGTAGCTTGCCCTTACTGTTTCCATTTGCAGTGTTTATATAACAAAACTCATTGACCCCCATTTATTTCAGGTTTTTTTTCATTGTTGAAGTGAAGTTTGTGCCTGTATGGTGATTAGGTTTTGGACAGTCGCTTTGAATGTGAAAACATAACAGCATGGAGCTTCTCGTCCAATGTGCCTCACAGCCTTTTTGAAGTAAATGGTTTACCATCCTGTTTAGGTTGCCTGTACAACATCTACAAAAGTTGAGTCACTGTGGAAGTTAACATTAGACCTTTTGCTCCATTACAGTTAATGTCATTTTTTTCTTTCGGTATAAATAAAGAAAAAAGTATACAGTTTATTAATGAAACAAGACCAGATATTTTTATTAGACATTTGTACAAGACTTGAAAAAAGAAATACTCTGAACCCCGAGTACATTTACATAAACTGACAAAGCCGAAAAGTGTTAGGTTGTGCCCCGCTCTCCCTACGGACTAATTTTCCTATGTATAAAACTCTAGTTCTGCCACTGACCATATGTTATTTAAAAGACATTTATTTACATGTTTGAAATGACCCCATTCATCATAAAGTGATTTTCTGTCATTTGTAAACAGGCACTTAAAAGAGTACTCATAAATATATTTTTGGACCAAGGGGGACTAAATTCTAACTGAGTGCCAAATCGTCTCGGGTCTTTTAGCCTCTCCGCCCATGTTTAATGGCTCCCCCGGTCTCTGTCACACCCTCATTACCTCCCCGCATCTCGGATCTCCCGAACGGATGGCTAAATCACTCCCGAACAGCTTGCGTTCTCCTGAAACCACATTCAGTTTTACAGCCGTTCCGTAGAGGCTGGGAGATGGATGGAAGAGGGGCATTAACATGCTGAGTTCAAGGCTCGCTCTCCTCTCTTCTCCCATCGAGTCCAGCGGTGGAGATCTAATTACAGAATCTGAACAGAGGTAGAGGGTCAATAATGAATGTTAATGTGCAGTATTTCAGCCTCGCCGCCATTGTGAGCCTTTCATCCGTGTGGGTGTGCGCTCAGAGAAATCGGCCTTGTCAAAGATGACATGGCAGCCTGTCTGGCATGTGCCCTGGCACCTCTGATGAAGGTCACTCAGCGGCGGTGACAGCGATGAATGCGGCCCTACTGATTGTGCTCTGAGTCTGATGATTAAGAGAAGTTTAAATGAGGTTTGGCTCGGCTTGCAGTGGAGTCTGCATTGACGCTCTTTATGTGGGGGTATTAAAGAGCTGTTCCGTGAATGTCCTCGGGGTCCTTTGTAAGGAATGATGAAAAATGAAAATGAATCTTTCATGAGATTTGGCGCAGTTGACTGGACCATATATTTTGTTGTGATTTGCAATAACAAAAGAGCAGAATGACATTTTCCTGCCTTGTAGTGAAAATGTATATTGTGATTAAAATGGTATATGGATTTTTTTGCTTTGTGTTACAGAAGATCAAAGGCCATCTAATGGCGCGGGCACTGAAAAATGGCTTCAGTAGGTCAAAATGTCATTAACCTTTAGAGTCAGAGTGGTCCTGGTGTCCACAGCTCCTCCCTCTTCTCATGCAAATGCCATGAAACCGAGAGTAACAGATATAAAGATGAAACTCAAAGGAGGGAGAGACAATACGGAATTGATGAGCGCTGTCAAAAAGATTAATTTTTCATCCTGACCATGTATGATGCTTGTAGCTCAGAGTTCACTGTGTAGTGGATGGAGCTGTATTGTATGAAATGCTGCACAGTGCCAATCACGAGCCAAAATGGTCACGCAGCCTTGTGCATTAAGATTTAACCATCTCTATTTTAAGCAACAAACAAACACATAAACATGATTTGGAGGGATGGTATCAGTAAAGATTTCCTGTCTTGATTCATATTCTGAGTTTTATTCAGTTGTGATTAATTTGGGTGTATTGCAAGTAATATCCATTCTCTTTTTGTGTGTTCGTGGGTATGTGTGTGTGTGTGTTCACTACATAATAATGCAAAGCATCGTTTATATATTGTTTATATATAATTTATACATAGTTTATAAATGTATGTTGTTTAGTTCTTAGTGTGCATCAGATCCAATGTAAATAAATACATTTATTAAAAAGAAAATTTACTTTGCATGCAATACATACTGAGAACTAAAATATGATTTAAAATATTTAAATTAATAAAAAATTTGACTTATTGCTCTTATTGAGATTTTAAGTTCCAATATCAGGATTATCAACATATTTTTGATTATCCTTAATCTCTCTGATTGTTCTTCTCCCAACATAATGTCAGCAAAGACTGTAAGAAAATTCAGTACATTTGTTTCAATAATTTCAATATGTACTTTTTGTTGGAACTCATTGAGTTTTTTCAGGAAACCAGTGAGGCATGTAAAAACCATTTCCCATTAATCCTGCGTCAGAAAGAGCCCCGGGCCGATAAGAGCTGACCTGCGGGCCATAAATCCTCACCCTCCTCCAGTCGGTCTCCATGTTTGGGCTAATTGCTCGGGCTGCATTATGGCCCCCCTGACTTGAAGCTGACCACCCAGACAACATTGCTTTGAATCTTTTCGGTCCCTTATGTGGGATATGTGCATCTGTTTCCGTGTGTGTGTGTGTGCGTTGTGTGCCATGCATGGGTGGTTTGCTCCTGCACTCCGGCTCCATATTTCGCTGACTGTGCAGCGTCGTGGAGATGAGGCTCCTCCACAGTGGGACAGTGGGAAAATTACTGCTGTCATTCCTGCATTGGCTGACTGGCGATGGATTTGTGGTGGTACAGAAAAATGATGTGATAGATTTATTCTCCGACAGGGCGCACAGCCATTATGATGCATACCAATCAGATAGTTTCTCAATTTTAAGAATACACCTATCACTCTCACCTCTGCACAGATCTGCCTTTAAAATGCATTACAGTCGACCAGTGTTTCTGATGTCCAATATACATTTCTGTTGTTCCCCGGCATGAGATGAATGCATAGGAAAATCAATAAAGCACATTTAAGTAACTCCCGTTATAAATATTACACGAACTACATCCCTTGTTCATTTTATCATTCCTTATTCAGTGTAGCTAATCTAAATGGATGGGATTGCAATATCACTTGCCAAAGCACAAGACAGCTGAGAGCATTTTGAGGGAAATTGCCATCATTTGGCTCTCAACCATCGCACATGGAAAGTGGAGGTCAGAGGAGTAATTTGTTGAAATTGGCAGACTATGTCAGGTGCTGCTATTTGTGCAGTTCCTGATTCTGGCCAGAGATGGCAGCAGCGAACCCTGTTGTATTGACTGCTGCGTTCTCCTCCCAGCCTTGTATTAAATGATCTAGGCTGGCTTTTGAATTGTCACTATCTTTTTGTTTACAGTAATGCTGTTAGAGAGGATGGAGATGCATAAGCTGATGGAAAAAAAGCAATTTTAGATGAAAAACCTCACACTATTTGGGAGAGTATGGTAGTGCCTGTTTTGACTTCTCTGCTAACTCTATGAAAGATTAATTACCACTGAGCATCAAATGCTCTCTCAGCCAAGCCAGACAATCAAGAACATCCCGTCTTTAATGATAGCATCCAAAAGGGTAATGCAAGAATCATAATCAACAATCGTTTCAAGAGTAAAAGAGGTTGCACATGTTTGTTTACTGTGAATGTGTGCTAAGGACAGGCAGTAATTTGGCTTTTATTCAAAGCAGCCACTTCCAATTCCACCATGCTTCAGGGAGCAAGGGACAGAAATTACTTTAAAGAACAATAACAGATGTAAGCAAGGGTATTGTTAAAGGTTCATCATGCACTAAAGAGGTTTGGTGGCCCGCTGCATGGAGTGCCGATGCGAGTTGTGCTCGTAGTCCTGTGTTTAAAGAGCAGGCGACGAGCGCCTCAGGATAAACATGTCTCTGACTGACATCACTCAAACCAGCACTGCGATTTCTGTGCACTTCTGGAAGATGAGCCGAGCCTGGTCTGCAGGGAACTGCATGGTATGATCTAATCTGCGACACGGCGCATGTCCTCATGTGATTCTGTGTATGTGTTTGTATGGTTCAACACAGAATTCATGTACAGAGAATTTATGTGGGAAGATTTGCATCATAAAGTGTGAGTGACAACTTGTGACATTGTCTGATTTATTCTGAGGAAGTACAGTGGGGTTCAAAAGGCCACAGTAAGAAGATTTAGAGATGTAGAATTGAATTTTAACCTGATAATAAACCTGAACTTTTTGTGTGTGTGTGTGTATATACAGTATATACATACATACATATATAATGTAGATAGATAGATAGATAGATAGATAGATAGATAGATATATAAAAATGATCCAAATATAGTACACAAAAATAACAACTGTATTTGTCTGTATCGGTTGATATTGGACTGTTTAATTGTGCTCATTTGCCCTATTTTTAAATTAATGTAATGCTTTTATTTTTAAATTTAGATTACTTATATATAATATCAAAGAAATCATATAAATAATATATCATACAAAATTATTTTTACAACAATAATCCATTTTCCAGACTGTACATTATGGTGTGATGCCTAAATTAATTTGTAGCATTATTGATTTTAGGTTTTGGTGTTTCATTTTTAAATTTAAATGACTTTTGCTGTCATTTAATGCTCATGTAAGTTAATTTTTAATAACAATAATTATATTTTTAAATTGTGCAATATAATACTGTGATGTTTAAATTAATTTGTAGCATTTGAGATTATTGATTTTAAGTTTTTAGTGTTTTAATTGTAATTTATTTATGCCAAATTGTATAGAAATGTAATATCCCTTTATTGATTATCAGCCATAACATTAAAAAGCACAAAAGGGAGACATATTCAAAATTCATTTTCAATTCACCTTTACAAAAATTATGCACGTTATATATTTTGTCATTTTAAAAACGGCATTAAATGAGAAAAATGCAAAACAGAAGCATTTTCACAAATAGGCTTTTGAAGCCCACTGTATTGTGTCTGAAACCATCTCCAGTGAAGACTCGAGCTGCTGGTGGTTGGCATTTTCAAAGCTCTGGCCACTGAACCATGTAACCTCTCTGCGAGCACTGCCTTAGCTCCGTCCCAGATCACTTTCAGCACTAGGCTAGTGTCTAATCAATCAAGTGGAAAAAGAGTCACAGTCAGCAATGAAATCGCCATAAAATACTGTCTGGATGCAGGATGAAAACCAAAGTCCCACAGACCGGCTCTCTTGTAGAGTTAAATCAGTTGATTTCCCAGTTTTACATGTGCTATTATATTAAGCGCCTCATTGATCTCATCCGAGCCAATTGTACCAGCAAATTCCTGCCCGCGAGTCCGTCCGTTGCCAAAATCAGCATTCCGAGCTCCCAGCCACCACTGCAGGATTTGGATTCAGGCTGTCCCACACGTCGTTGCTTTTTAACGTCCGTCTTGTTCGCGTAGTTGAATTAGATGTGCTCTGATCCATGTCATGGCTAATGTAATAAGGTGCACCCTGACACAAGAAAGAGAGGCGTGATTAGATAAGCATTCAGAGCAACTGTACCATGTGACACACCCTGACACTCAGCAGGCGTCACAACTGGCGTGCCACGACTATAAATCGACCTACTCTTTAACATATTTTTTGATGTAACAGCTCATGAAATTGACACGAAACAGTGACAAGTGTGCTCACTATGCGAAAGAGCATCGAAGACATTACTCACGTCTGATGTCTTTATGTCCCACGACATTCAGTTCCATTAGATGAGGTCTGAACTCATAAAGGGAATTGTGTCTAATAGCATTGATACGAATGCCACGCTATGCACCATCTCCGAAAGAGCACTCGATTATTCACCCAGTTGTCAACTGCCTGGCGCCTAAATGCTTACCCATCTGTGTGACACGAACCACACACTGTATGATTATACTAATGTATAATTATATAACCCTGCTTACATACATATAGCTTGCTAGACTACAAACGGCGGGATTACAGCTGTGCTGGCGTCAGAAACGTTAGCGTTGAGGTATTGTTGGGACACGAAAGCAGAGTGAGGTTTGTTTCAGAGCCCGTCTGAGCACTAAAGAACATGTCAGTTTCTGTGAGGGAAGCTGACAGACATGTATAGCTGTTGAGCGATGGGATTGTGGACTGATGGAGAAGATGGCTAGGCTCCTCTAGAGCCCGCAGGCATGTTCAGTAATCAATGCACACTTTAAAAAAGAAGGATAAAAGGTAGAAAAACGAGGTGGATAGGCAGAAAACAGCCCAACGACTGCAATCCAGTGACGATGAGTATCATAAAACCGGTTACTGAGATGTCATGGGATGTACAGTTTCAAAGCTCAGCCTAGATTTGTGTTTTTCCCGTTCTTCTTTTTTAACTTTAGGCTTATTCTCTTCTTAAGACCCTGAACTAGCGCCGTCTTTCCCTCAGAACTGCCTACGCATGTTGACTCATTGCCTATGGCCAAACATTGACTCGACTCTCGGTTTGTGGTGTAAAAAACACTTGTTTTGGAAAGTGAGTGAGATGGATAGTAGTCAGGCAGAGGAGATTATTGAAGTCTTTTGTATTGCAGGTTATCCTCTGGCCCTTAAAATTCAGTTTTTGTCATGATTAGTAATGACACCGGTGTGATTCACTTCTCAGGTAATTGTCCAGGCTACTCTAAGATGCTAGCGTCACACGGCTACATGGGGAGGAATGATTGACGGCTATTTGAATAATAGACAAGCACCCTGCATGTTTAACTGTGAGGCTCTATTTGCTGCTCAGATTTTTATTAGCAATTAATTCTGCCAGGGAGCACAGCAACACACGGGATGCCTCTAATTCATGTTTACTGATGTGTAAATTCCCTGTAATCTGAATAGCTTTGTTAAAATGTCAGAGATACTATTTTGTCTGACTTCAAAGCGCCATTCACAGATATTGCTGGCAATTTGCTCGTTCACAATTTTTATTTATAGATGTTTGCATGTTTTAACAAAAAGCTATAGTGCAAATTAATCAACATCACAAAAGAGAATCAAATTTGCCTATAAATGATTCTAAATTGTTCAGATTATACAGGGATGCGCTGATGTTATAGCTCAAAATCCTTTAGTGTTTTACCTAAATATATATTTTTTTAATAAAACAGTGGCACTTTAATATAGGGGCCAATTCTCACTCTTAACAAGTTGCTTATTAGCATGCATATTACTAGCATATTGGCTATTTATTAGTACTTACAAAGCACATATTCTGCATAACCATATTCTACATCCCTAATCTTACCCAATACCTAAACTTAGCAGCTACTTTATTAAGCAGTAATTGGGAGTTCATTGAGGCAAATGTCATAGTTAATAGTTAATTAATAGCGAGGATTGGACCTTAAAATAATATGTGACCAATAAAACAATATATACTAAAATCAGTCTAATATACAGTATAAAAATATTTCTTTCTGGTAATACTAATAAAATATATATTTTGTGAATTGCTAAAGAGTGTTGCTAAAAATGTTATTAAATTGTTAGTATTTTAAAAATTTTAAGTGAGAAATAGATGATGAATTAAAATGTAAAAAATATTTGAAATGAACATGCACCATCATCAGGTTATATTGAATACTTATATATGGACACTGCATTTTCAAATCAGTCTAACAAAACCCAATATCATAATAATTATGTCATATGTATTATTGCCAAATGAAAATATTGATACCTGCTATATTAACATGTACTGTATATATTTTGGTTGGTCAGTGTATTGGATATGAGTATTTATTGTGGTATAATATAAAATTAACACACACACACACACACACACACACACACACACACACACACACACACACACACATATTGCATCTCTAGCAGGATCTTAATTCTTTCAATTTTTTTCTATTTTATCATTTGTATTAATTTTTATATTTACTGTATTATTCATGTCAGAATGTTTCTTTGCTGTTTTACATTGCATTTATTTTAAATTCATATTTAGTTGCTGATTTTTAATGTGACCTTTTTGAACCCCAGTGTAGTTGCTTGATAAAATACATTGTCACTCATATCATATGTTGCAAGTCATGCACAAAGCATGCACAAAAGAAATATCCACTAATATAGATAAAAAAATCTCTCTGATGACACCAATATATTGTACATAAGCCAACAATAGATACGCCACATTTAGTTCCCTTATGAGTTGCATGTTTGATATTGTATGGGTTTGTCAGATGGATTTGATACTGCAGTGTCCGGTACTGAAGCATGTTAGTTATCATTTTAGCGTCTGATGCCAGCGACTAGCATTTGCCATCTTTGACCTTGGAATTTCAGTAGCTTGAAAATGGATCTTGTTTCTATCACTTTTGGCCTGTATACAGTGTGAGCATCCTTCATTTGCTGTCTAATGTTGACAAGACTATGAGGTGTGGGCCTTTGGCTGTCATGAGACACTATCTGTCACTCAAATGTGCTTTGACTCATTTCCTCTCTCCATAGCTGGTTTTTCCTCTCCGTCTCTGATGACTTCATTAGATTTGGGCATGCTCTCTCAATCAAAACAGCATACGGACATGTCAAGACAGAGTGCAGAGCCACTCCCTCCTTGTTTTGTTCTGCTAAAATATATCCATCTTCTGACATAATCTCCGGCTTCTCTCAGGACATGGATCATCTGGGTTTGGTGGGCGATTTGATTTATAACTCTTATTAACCCATTCCTCTCCTGTCCTCCGGTCATTACGCTCGCCTCATCTGTCCGGCACCTACACCCGGTCTGTTTGTGAACTCTCTTCCCCTCCTTGAGCTGCAGGTCTTGCCGGGGCCTCTTTGATTGCGGTGTTTAATGAGAGGCAGCCACCACAGAGAGAGAGAGACAGGAAATCCATAACCCAGAGAACAGTAAACCCTGCCAGCCATTAATCACTGACAGCAGCGCTCCTCCATGGCCTTCACCGCTGACAAAACCCTCCCTTTTTTATCCTCCCTGGGAATGTGCGCCAGTCCTGCACGCAACGCATAGCAGACTAGACACACTTGGCCTGTTAAACACCCCACAACCAGTCAGCGCAGCCGACCCATCCAGCGCGCATCCCTAAACCGACCCATCACATGCATACACAGCCCTGAAGGGACTTTCCAGCACTGATCCAGCCTTCAACAGTGAATGCGACTGACTCAGAGAGTTAAATCAATGCGCTCAACTGTCCCTTAGCGTGAGTCTCAGCATTCTATATGAACACAGCTGATCCAGCAGGCTGCTCTCGAATGCCACTTGTGGCTGATGGTAGTTTAGAACCTACACATGAAAGCCTTTAAATCTTATTTTATGATCTGAGACGTGCTTGTTGGAGGCACCTTTATGTGTCCTAACATAACTGGACTATAAACGATAAAAGCTCTCTCTTTATGTAAAGCGGAGCTTTTGTCCTAATCCACTATCCCCCAGTTTCACAGACAAGGCTTAAGCCTAGTCCTAGACTAAAATGTAAGTCTGAGCTGTTTCAAATGAAATAAACTTGCACTGACTGATCTTAAAATATACCAGTGCCTTTGTTTTGTCTCAAGATGCACCCCAGTAATGTTTTTTTCTAAGCATGTTTATAAAAATTACTTAAATGTCCTAATTGAACTATGGCCTAATCCTGGCTTAGTCTAAGCCCTGTCTGTGAATCCGGGCCTATGTGTATTTATGTGGTGCAGTGCTGGGTAGCCCCACCCACTGTCAAATCTGATTGGTCTAAAATCCTGCTTCTCAAAACTTCATATTGGACATCAAATATCGTATTTGCAAATTCTGTTCAATATGCTATTAAATTAGTTAATCAAATGAACTAATAGTCTAATTAATTAATAATAATAATGTTTTATTAAAAATATAGTTTTAATAATATATGGTTATTTCTATATTCATAAATATTGTTACAATTATAATTATTCTAAAAATTGGAATAATAATAATAATTAGAATTAATAATTTGGGGAAAATATAACACACTATAACACATTTTAATTATGTTTTATTATGATACATTTATTTATTACATGTTGTAGTAGTAGTAGTAGTAGTAGTAGTAATTCTGATAAAACTGAAACATTTGGGCAAAGTAACTTCTTGTTGTAACACATTGTAATTATTATATTTTTAATATAATTACATTGATATATTACATATATTAATTAAATTCCTTCTCTCAGGTTTTCTGTGCACAGGTGCTCTATAGCCATGAGAATTTCTGAGGTTTTTGGAAGAATGTTGCTTGTAATTAGCTCACCTGCTAAAACACAAGTCATCGTCTCTTGAGATGCTTGACACAAATTTTCAAAGACCTTTGAACCATGCAACAACACAAGAAGGTATGTTTACCCACCATTCCACTGGAATGAGTTATTAGTGGCGAAATTTCTTCATCTTTTGCACATATTTTTCAATATTTACTTTGGGGTCCAAAATGTGAAAAGTTTTGTTTCACATTTTCGACATTTTCATTACAAATTATATTATCTGCTTTTAACAATTGATTGAAATTGTTATGCTGATAAAATAACTTGTAAGGAAAACAACATTTGAACATTTGAAAAATGCAACACAAAAATTTATTTTTGGACACAGGTAAAAGCCCGAAAAAAGTTGAACTGAAAAATGAACATGAATTTCTGTTCAGTTTAGTAAAGAATAACTTTTTGCTCATGTTCACAGTAGCAGCACAGGCAGTATGGTTGTGAGGGAGTTGGCGTAGTCGACAGGATGCCAGTCTTGGAGAAACAAGAAACATCTCCCCACTGCAGTCGCCGAGGGATCTCTGCCCAATCTGATTACTGCATTCGTCAACCTGCCACCCTGTTCTGCAAGTAAACAAAGCCAACACCAGATAAGACCCTGCCGACTCCTTCAACACTGCTTGAGACAATTCCACACGAATGTAAATGTGCCCATCCCCCCTACATACAACCTAATGCACACAGGGAGGGGAGCACATTGGAAAATAGTGGAAATGCTTTCAGTTCTGCTTATCTGATGGACACAAGACAAAGGTCTACATTACAATCAAGCTCTAATGCATTGCATTACACATGCCACATCCTCAGAAGACTTCTGGTCATGTCCCAGTGGCTGCTGTGAAAGGCTGCAACTATAGCTCGGGTGTTTGTGGATTTTCCTATTACAGATTGTCCCAGCTATTTATTTTTCAGTTTGTTTATTGCTCATATTTAAAGGCTCAGTTCTAGAGTGATTGCTGACAGTTCCTGAAGCCTGGACTTGGGTTTATACCAATATGTCTTGTAATACTCTCCAGTGAAAGTCTTATTGGGAGCTTAACAGTCTGACATTCCTTATCAGGAACTGATGGTGTTAAAACGAACAGTATGGCACGATTAGTATAATCTTCTCAACATATGTTTACATCAATATGAAAATTATTTCCTAATCTCAAAACAATCTCAAATGTTTCAGGATTCAAATCAAGGGAAGACTGTGTTGCAGATGCTTAGAAAGCTTCTTCATTATGCCTATATCAGTTTACAGTGTTCAGTTTATAGTCCTACAACATTTTTTATGTCAAGGTTTGAACCACTGGTTCCTTATTTCGGGATCACTTTATTTTGGAACTAATTCTCACTATTAACTAACTATTAGCTATGATTTTTGCCTCAATAAACTCCTTATTTGCTGCTTATTAATTAATAGTCAGTGAGTAAGTTGTTAAGTTCTAATGCTTTAATGTTAAGGTCTAAAATATGGTCATGCAGAATAAGCCATTAATATGTGCTTTATAAGTGCTAACAAACAGTCAATATGCTAGTAATATGCATGCTAATAACCAACTAGTAATAGTGAGAATCGGTTCCTTAACTAAAGTGTTACCCCTATTTCTATTTTTTTTTATTATTATTTATGAGTAAAATATGTTCTGAAATACCATTACTTAAACTTATTACATTATTTTAACCAGGGTCTCATTTGGTGTAATTAATTATTGTTGTTATTATTACACAATTATTATTATTATTACACATTTTTATACAGTGGTTAAAAAAATTCACATTTGAGCAGTGACTCATTGTAAATCATGTCGTGAAACACAATGGGAATGTCACTTCAAGTAATGTTAACCACTGACATTATTTTACTCATGTATCCAAAACCACTATTTTAAAAACCCATTAGAAATTCCTGAGGGAAAACCATCGAGCATTATCCTTCCGGTTTGGCCTACAAATTGACATCATAACTGAAGGGCTCTATTGCAATAAAGAATAATTTGCAGTCTGTAAACAGCATGACATAATTAGTGCCTCCTCAACGTCATGAAAATGATGCCCTGAACTATACAGAGCCAAACAGACACAGTGTTGCAGCTTATTAGAAATGTATTATCCTATAACAGAAGATTAAGGATACAATGCTTCAGCATTCATTTACATTATTCAATAACTATGCATTTAGATCAGCTTTTGCATTTAGAGCTATTCCAGCATTTTTTATTCGCACTATGGTCCAAACCAGGCCATGTCATCAAGGCAGCAATGTTAAAACAAAGATTCATCATAAATGATTAATACCATGATTTTAAATGAGGGCCATAAGCCAGTATTGGGATGCAACATTCTTTCAACCATGCTTTCGAAAGACAAATGAACAGCGGGGGTATAGTGAGGCCCGCTGTGAATACGTCTGAAGACACATCTTTTGCATTTGATTGTGTTAACAGTTATCAGACTTTCATGAATTCTCTCTCATGTACCTTTAAAGGCCCAAGAGCGAACAGAGCATGAGGCTTTGGAAGAGGCATCATATGCTCAGATTGAATGCGCTGCACAACTGACATAATAATAATGCTGTATGTTGTAAGCACTTATAGTAAACATTTCAGATATAAATACATAAGTGAATATGATGTTATGATATGTAATGGGAAGCCCCATTAAAATGCTGTCTTAACATAATCTTGTATTGAGTAATGACTTTGAATTTTCAAAGTCTAAATGAGGAAATAATTACTTTGCTGAAATTAGAAAGAACTCTGGGGAACTCATAAAATGGAATCAAGATACAGGTCCATCAAAAAGAAAAAAGGAATAAAAAAAAACAAAACTGATGAATGTTAATTATGTACAGTAATCAATGAAAAATTTATTTTATTTGTACTTTCTTATGATTTTTCTTCCAGATGCCAAGAAGACCAAAATAGCTGATTCATTCTAGCCCTTTTCACAACAGTCAGGTACTCCAAATGATATTTTATTCTCATCCCAAACAACATCCGTGCTGATGAGCACATATAAACACAGAGAAAAGCTTTCCCCAGAAAGCATGCATGTCATCTCACGCCTCTCCATAAGTGCCTGAGGAACTCACACCTCATGTATTAAAACACCTCCGGTTTCACACGTGTAGCGACTGGGCCTGTAACCAATGCAATGTTTTGACGTGGAGGGACGAGTCATTGAACCATGCAACTATTGAGTACAAAGCTGGAGGTTCCCAAGGGAGCTTTGGCCCACTTTTCTTGTCAAAAGATAATAGCTAACTGAGCAGAAGAGGGGACATTGAATATATTAGTTTCTGAGCATCCTGTTTGGTGTTCCTCTCGGAAAAATCCCATACCCACAAGATGGTGCCCAAACTGCTATTTACAGATGAATTTTAATAAATTCACTTATTCCCACCTTATATTAAGTGACTTTAACTACTATGCACAGTACATGTATTTAAACTGATTACATAAACATATTGGAAACGTATGTAGATATAGAGTGCAAAATGCAAAACATTTACTTTAAAAAAAAAAAAATTAGATAGTGACAGTGAAGACTGCAAACAATGGGGAGAAGAGTGAGATGGTGGATGGCTACATGGTAGCGAACTGCTTGCAATGTTTGCATGCAATATTCATACACTATTTTTATTTGGAGTCCTGCGGTGACCCTACTCATGACGCTCACCTTAACCTTTGTAGACACAATGTGAATCTAGTTGTGTGCACAATAAGTGTATTGCATCAAATGTTTGAAAAGGTTTAATGAAAAAGCAGAAATGTGTAGCTTTATATTTTATAACTGCACATTCATATTCTCTTAAAACTTGAGTGCAATTTAACCTGTAAAGCTGTTTATCTCATATTTTTTTTGTTTATGGCATTGCGTCGTCATTTTCACAGTGAAATTGTGTTAACATGCATATTATTCACACCTTGACATTTACAGTTTGGCCTCATTCACTTTTTTTGTGGAAAATGACAGTATTATTCCACAAATGCTGTTGAATGAGCAGACCTCTCAGAATGTTTTGTTGTTGTAAGTACAATAGGCTACATACACTTAAAATAAACTTAATATAAATCATAGACACTTTCTATTTAATCATTGGGGGAAACATGCTTTTTAAAAATCTTCTTATTATTATTTTACGTTATTTTTAACGTCGTGATTCAATAGCAACAAGATCGATCAGGCCGGAGTTTCTCTCATGAGGAGCTTTAATAGAAAAACCCGGAGTGGAGATGGATCCGTGTGATTATAACGCTTTCAAAAGGAAGCAGAAATCTGTCACCCTACTCCACTCATACACACTATTCCAGAACGTCTTTTAGTCTTGGTGTTGCTTGGCGACACACACAGCTTGACATTTCTTTTGGAACTAATTTAGTTGGTGAATAACAAATATACGGACGAATCAGTCTGGAACGTAAGTTACTGGATATTAATTGTTGTACTTGTTTAAAGAATCCTTGTATAGAAGCATTTCAGTAGCACTGAATATCAGCACGACTGTGATTACCCGTGGGCTCCTGCCTACGGCCAAATGACAGCCATGCTGATATTATTCTTTCATATTACTTAATATAAGTGCACACTGACAGTTTACATTACAGTGACCATGTTACACGTATAGGGTGCAAGTATAATTAAACGTTTCATTAAATATAACAGCCTATTAAGGACCATTTTATTATTAAAAACACATTTATAAAATTAATTACAAATAAATGACTTCTTAACTGACGATATTAGCTATCAACATTCACGCTGTAATGTAAAGTGTGAGCGAATGCTTTTATTCTTGGCTCGGGGATAAAGCTGTTTCCTCATCTGTATGTGGAGTTGCTAATAACGGTGAGCGCTGTCCAAGGTGCTGCAGCGCTCTCGCCCCGCCCGTCTCCACCACACACTAACCGGGAGACACGTGACGCGATGTGCTGACAGTCCCTGGCAAAGCTCGCCTGAGAAACACATCGCACCTTGTCTTGCACACAGAACAGGGAGCGATATCTTCTATTTTATATGCAACGAAAGAAAAAAAAAAACCCTAACATTTCCATTGGAGAATTTCTTAAACATGAACCGTTTTGTACTGAATCTTAATTGGTTGTTGGCTCCATTTTGATTTTTTTTTAATCTATTGGGACTTTGGAGATCCGCATACGCAATTTTATCGCTCCCATTTCTTCTGCTCATTCGACACCGATGCAGTGATTTTTTTTATCAGATGAAAGCCTGAATGTGGAGGAAATCAACCAGGTTAATCGGTGAGGTTGACTTGTCAAGGGGCGCACAATGGTCCATTTCTCAAGGTAAAATAATTAAGAATTGTGTAAATGTAATTCGAAGGCGTGTTTGAGGTTATGTGCTGTTTTCGGTGAGAGTTATGGTTGCGCTTCACGCGCTCGATGCAGTCACGCGCAGGTGAGATGATGCAGCTGGGCTTTATTTCTGTTTAATTTCGCTCTACGGCCGATTTGTTTGTGTTTACAGCTGGCCTTTGCTTCATCTTAAGCGATATTTGATGACTCCCTATATTTCATGTCCTCAGCGCCTGGTAGAGAGCGCGGTAGAGGCGTGTTAAAGGTGTCTTTCTCGCTCAGTTTGAGCAGATGGTGGTTGATTATTGGCTATGTTTTGCGCATCTGAGTCATCGCCAATTTTAATCAAAGGAAAGGAAAAATGGACGAAAATTGTTACTGTTTCAAAGTTCAGATTTTAAATGGCAGATATGTGTATTGTAGGATCCCGACTTTAAATCTTATGCGCGGGGCTATTAGGATGATTGTGTATTGTTCGAGTCTCCATCTACAGTAGCTACTGATAGCAAGACATTACCGTAATCGTTTCGCGAATACGGTAAATAAGACTGCCTTCTCTACATTAATCGCATATGATATGTTGTGTAAGATCCATCTGTGAAAGGGGTCGGTTGTTATCTTGCTAAGTAGCCCCGTGTAAACCTGACAGTAAACACATAGGAATTCAAGCATGAAATGATTGGTTGAGATCAGTTGACAGACAGCCCAGAGGCCAGACAATTGCGGTGTCATTAATGCTTAAGAGGCGCGCGATAAGCCCCCGCCCTGGGCTCATTTTGGGATGCAGGACTTGAACTGAGCGAGGTTCACAGAATCAAACGAGATTTCCCCATTACACAGTTTCGATGCTGCCGCCCGTTTGGACCTTTAGTCTGACTGCAAAGATCCTCCTGCTGAAATAACTGTAAATATGATTGCCTGTACATCTGGCTGCATACACTATAAAAAAATAATCGTAATTACAACGGAAAAGAATGCAAAACATCACAGTAAAAACTTGTTAGGTGGTTAATTGTAAGTTAACCTTACCTTACGATGTGATTTTATAATTTAAAACACAATCTGGTAGTAAAATATTGTATCATTTTTTTCTATGTAAAAAAAGTATAAATTAAATATTTTCTGGAGACGATTTACATATATTCAAAGATATTTATTTTTAATAAAAAAAGTTTATAAAAATTCATTTCATAACGTTAAAATATCAATAGCCTTATTTTTTTTACTGTATATGGTATGCACATTGGAGGGTTTTATGTTGCATGTCATATTAATTAGTTAATATTTACTGCATTATTTTAGTGTGTGTGTGTTATTCTAATATTGTTTTGTGTTTTTGTGTGGGAACACTGTGTTCTGTCTTTATATTATTATTGACACAATTGCTGAAGAGACTAATTTTGATGACGTAAGCTGTCATGTGGTCTTCCATTATTTTAAGTGTTATTGGAATTTCTATTTAAAGAAACAAAATGATTTTAAAATAGTTTGGCATATTAAGCATATATATATATATATATATATATATATATATAGTTTGGAAGTGTAAAATATATAATGACCAGAATGCTTCATGTAATGCTTGTAACATCACTGTATTTTTACAGTAAAGTTTTGTTTTACTGTACAGTTAATGAAAAAGTTATACTTTACATACCCATTTTGCAGCAGAAGCTATATTTCATGCTACTAAACAGTAAATGTCAGGAGAGATTCTCTTGAAAATGAAAACAAAAGGGTTCATTTTCAATTAGATACCATTTTATACCATTTTATTTTAGTTCAAGCTACTCTGATTTAACCATAAATACATCTGAAAAGTATAGATTTATTTTTGCCTTTTCTGATCATTAAATCAGAGTATTTGATACTGAGGGGAAAACAACAACAGCCACATGATGAAATGCTCTGGAGCTTTCTGGTTCATAAGCCATTAATTCTAATCATTGAGAATTTATAGTGAGAAAAGAAAAAACGGAGAAAAGCAAATAAAAAGTACTTCTGTAATTGAAGATTAATGCAATCAATATCAGCGTGAAATTGGTGGTTTCAATATCAATATCACTATGAAATTGTGGTTTTGTGTGTGAATGATTGTATTGTGTGTATGCTACAGTATCTGTCTTTTTAAAAGAGGCCATCTACTCTTTCTTTTCCTATGAAGAAATTAAGATATTCTTTTTCATTCTTTTCAGATTATGGATCAATATGTCAAAACGGATGTGAATTGAAGGTTTGTGAACACTGAGGGCCCTGTTCGGGCCTGCACGTTAACACTGCAAAGTGCACTTTTTGTCTACTTTTGATTAGTGCTGACTTTAGGCCTACACAATGACTTTTAACTAGACTTAAATGACCCTGACATTAATGACCCTATATACCCCTAATGAACTCTCTGCTGTACAGCACTACACATGGCTGCAATTTATAGATACTTTGATGACTTGGCCCCACTGTAGCACACCTGGATCCCACTGAAGGTTTTTTAAGCTAAACAGTAGCCTTATTTTTTTTTTTTTTCGTATTTGGGCCTTAGCGACTCCCTATATTGTTCCGATTTGTGTATTACATTTTGAAAAAGAGTCGGCCATAACGCAGGCCCTCTCCCTCTCTCAGTGAATAATGAGTAAATTACCCCAAATGCATAGCAGTCCTGTATGTCATAGAGAGCTCTGTTACACTTTAGGAGCACATCACTAAGAGAGCCAACTCATTTTAGTTTTCGATTAGTTCTATTGTTAGTTCTATATTCCTTTACCATTCACAATGAGCTTCTCAATGCGGAACGGCGCACATCTAATCTGGATAGGCTTGCTGGTTTGTTGCCTTGTCGACATGGGGGCCAGTATGGAGTTCACCGGTGCAGAAGGCCAGTGGGCAAGGTTTCCTATGTGGAATGCCTGCTGTGAAAGCGAAATGAGTTTCAACATGAAGACCAAAAGCGCTCATGGACTTTTAGTGTACTTTGACGACGAGGGATTCTGTGACTTCTTGGAACTGCTCATCCACAATGGTAGACTCAGTTTGCGGTTCTCCATCTTCTGTGCTGAGCCGGCGACGGTGCTCTCCGATACCGCCGTCAACGACAGCCGCTGGCACGCCGTGACCTTGCGCAGGAATTTCAAAAACACTACGCTAGTTGTGGACGAAGAGATCAAGTGGGTGGAGGTTAAGTCAAAAAGGAGGGACATGACGGTCTTCAGCCATTTATTCTTAGGAGGGATACCTCCTGAACTGCGATCTGTAGCATTACGCCTCACGTCTTCAGCCATCAAAGATCAGGTCCCCTACAAAGGATGGATAACCAATCTGAGGGTGAACAGTTCTGAGCCGCCGCTTATCGGTAGCGAGGGAATCAGCAGTGACATTTGTGAAGCCGACCACATTTGCCTGAACGGAGGAGTCTGCAGCATCGTCAACGACGAGCCCATTTGTGACTGCTCCGAAACGGGATTCCAGGGAAAAGACTGCAGTGAAGGTAAGAGGCCTGGATTCGTCGTCTCCATTGTTGAGGTGTTAAAATGTCTTTTTAAACACAGCCCTTTCACTTCTTTTTTCGTTTTAACATTGCACTAGGTCCTCAGAGGCAGTGCATGCTACATCATGTCTGTTCCCGGCCTCCACTACAGGCCTAGTACATTACATGATTAGATTACCTCTGATTTCAATCAGAGAAAGCCGTTGATCCGAAGGAGATCATTTAAATAGGCTTTAGTGCCATCTGTGTCAATTCCGGAGCATCCACGAAAGCCTGTGTTTTTGATAACATGACGTCAGCAGAGGCTTCTCGCTCTCTTTTTTTATGCTAAATTAACTTAATATACTCTTGACACTGCACTGGCATTACAATTAAGTATGAAAATGATGAGTTGAATACATGCACACAAGCCCATGATTGAAGTATGATGATTTGAATATTATTCTCCCTCCGAATTTAAGGGGTTGGTTGCTTTAATTACGTAATTAGCCAGATGTTTCATAGAGTCACTGTAATGACTTAGCCAAAGTTGCAATTTCAACATCACAGGAAAAATAATGACATACTCAATACAGCATTCAGCAACCATCACAAAGCATTTATTAATCCAGATTTACAAGTAAACCTCCACTACTGCACTTACAGAGTTATTTTAATTACAGAAGCAATTAGAACGATTGATGATGTAACTAAATAGGGGGAGGCCGTCTCTGCTTCTATCGTTTGAAAACGGATGGTTGTGCTCATATTACAACGATTCAGATTTTCATGTAAAGTCTGTTCCCTTTTGAATATGTATGTTCTGGTTGGTTTCCTAGTTCGACTTACTCCCTTGGTGTCCGATTTCACTGTTTTTATGTTCTTTCCATCTTTTTCTTCATTTTTACAACCGTCTCTGTGGACTGATCTTGATGTTGATGGATATTGTCTGGGTTAGGCCGTAAGCGGAAGAGGCACCATGTTGCCAAGGAAACTACATACCCACTGAGTAAATTTTGCCCTCCTAAAGCACAACAGAGAGACAGTACGTTTCACTGACAAATGTTCAAACTAGAATAGCAGTCGTTTCGTGGTACGGTGTTCGCTGGGCTCTCAGCGAAATGCATCGTCTAGTAGATTTGATGA
Source organism: Schizothorax lantsangensis (assembly GCA_027422415.1). NCBI lineage: Eukaryota > Metazoa > Chordata > Actinopteri > Cypriniformes > Cyprinidae > Schizothorax > Schizothorax lantsangensis. Next base: position 19,557,412 of record CM049860.1, read on the forward strand.
GATTATGACAAAAGGGCAGGGCCCGCAGATGCTCGGCAGCTTGCTTAAAAGCGAGAGGTGCCGCTCTCCAGCCCCTGTGCTGGTAGAAATGCGCATCTTTGCCGGGTGAGTCAGAACAGACCAGCCCACGCAGCTTTGAGTGGCCTCCGTCACGCGCTTTTGGATGACACATAAGGATATGTGGAGATGGTGGAGGCCACGGTACGTGTCACTCTGAATCATTAGCGTTATTTATTTAATATTGGAGGATCTTGAGGCTAGCGGTGTTAGGCGTTGGCGCTGCCTGCGTTCTTTTTTTCACTTTAGACTGACTTGATGTTTTTATTGGTCTGTTTTTGGTTAAATTCGGTGCAAAGAATATTTAAATAATCTAAAGAAAATTTTTGCACTGTTAAGAACATTTTGTGCAATGGAATGGTTAAAGGTTGTGGTAACACTGGAATAGGGAACACTTATTAACTATTAACTATGACTTTTCCCTCAATAAACTCCTAATTAGCTGCTTATTAATAGTAAGTAAGATAGTTGTTAAGTTTAGGTATTGGGTAGGATTAGGGATGTAGAATAAGGTCATGTAGAATAAGGCATTAATATGTGCTTAATTACTACTAATAAATGGCTAATATTCTATTAATATGCATGCTAATTAGCAACTAGTTAAGAGACCCTAAAATAAAGTGTTACCAAGGTTGTTTATGGAGCCATAGATTCCAAATAAGAACCTTTATTTTTAAGAATGTACGATCCCTCCTTTTTCTGTCTCAAATGTGCAGATGACCTTTCGTTACGTCTTCGGCTGTTTTTGTTATTAGCGCGATGACAAATCTCCAAATGGCACTATGCAGGACAGGACAGCCATTATGAAGGCTTAATTCCTCAAATGAAATAGACATAGAGCCAACGTTGTGTTCATTAAAACAACAGCATCGTTTCAAACTCCTCTTAGCCTAAATCTGTCCTTGCTTCGGTTATTAATGCAAATCTGGCCCACGAAGCTCCTGCTGAGGGGAAAAGCAGACCACTTTTTGTCATTTTGTGTGTTGTCAGCTTCATGACCGAGGTGATCTGTCAGCTGACCACCGACCGCCGTTGCCAATAAAACACCCAGACTCGTATTTTACGCGGATAAAAAAGGGATAGCTGCATATTAAATGGCTCATTGATGAATGGATAGCTTTTTCATTCAGATATATGTGCTGCTCGCTTTATCTCCGTCGTCATGGAAAAATGTGCAGTGCCGTGAGAGCGTGTGTACGTGTTTGCAGATCTCAGGCAGGAAAGGGTGGTATGTGGATTAAATATGTCCTTTCTCTCTGCATGTCCACTCCGTCATTCTCTCGACAGGCAGTTGTGGTAATAACCTTCTTTAGCAAAGCAGGTGTGGGGCTCTCAGCGGGAGAGGCAGTCCGCACCGCAAAGAATAACAGTGCTACGGGTAATGAGATATTTTTGCCCTGCTGGGGTTAGAGAAAGGGCCTTATTTTGTGTTATTATGGTTAATGCTCTTTCAAGTCTGAATTGGAAAGCCAAAAGGGTCTGCTCTGTATCAGCTTGCAGCCATTGATACCTTATCTTTATGCTCTATTAACTGTATAATGTGCTCCGTCTCCCTGGTTAAAGATGGCTGTAAGGGATCTGCAATTGACGTCCGTGCGGTTTCGTATGCTAGGAGACTTAGGTTGGAGAATTGGATTGTGTTGGAGGGCTTGTTTACAACAGCGATTAGATTGTTTCACCTCATCTCTTATCTTTTGTGGTGGAGCTAACGCCGTAAGGGTCGGTCCCTGGCTGTGCACTGTCCTTTAATGATGCAGTCATGTTTTAAATGCATTTTTTTTTACCTCTGCTATTGGACCTATGCAAATTAATTAGGGTGGTGTAGTGCAGTGTATGCCCATTAACCTCTTGCTAACAAATTAAAGGGCCTGCTTTAATTGGATACATCAGCATATTAATTTTAGTGACTCATTTAATCATGTCACCAGGGGCCTGTTTTGAAGTTGACAAAAGATAGATGTTAAAAGGATAGTTCAGCAAAAAAAATAAAAAATAGAAAAATAAAATTCTGTCATTTACTTGTCCTCATGTCATTCCAAACCTGTACGACTTTCTTTCTTTTGTGAAATATTTTAAACCGTTTTGGTCCATTTAATGAAAATCAAGAGTCCAAAAACATTTGGACCTTGTTGATATTCAGAGTATGGACAAAAACTTTTATGTTCCACAGAAGAAAACAGTCATACAGGTTTGAAGAAATGATGACAGAATTTTTATTTTAGGTGAACTGTCTCTTTAAGCCAATATACATTTATATCATCTGTAGGTTACAATACCTATACAGTACATAAAATAAGCAAATACTAATAAAGTAGGCCAACAACTGGAAATTGATTAATTCACTAGGGCACTCCAGTATAAAATCACTTGACTAATTGGCCCCGTTGACTTTCGTTGTATGGACAAAATATTTTATATACAAAAAAAAATCATATAGGTTTGATTAAGCCAAAAGACATTTATGTAATCTGCACATTACAATACCTAAATAAATTAAGCGAATGCTAACAATGTAGGTCAAAAACAGAAAATGCATTAGGCGCTCCAGTATAAAATCTCTTGACTATTATAATATCTATTGGCCCTCCCCGACTTTCACCTTCCTTGATCCGGCAACATCGCTTGATAATCTTGAATGGAGGGGGAGCCCGTGTCAAATACACTGTATATTGAGAATTCCCCTATCAGTGTCGGATGAACTCTTTCCAGATGGACTAAGCTCACTAATCTCTCTGTACTGTAGATGACTGCAATATGGAACATGCTGCACATTGCTCCCTGTGGGGGAAATGTTAAACTAGATTTGGTGAAGAGGATTAAAATCCCCATCACTGGCGCAATGACAATACATCAATGATGTTGCGCTATATTTAGAAGCTTTTACAATAAGTACTCTTGTTTTGGGTATATTTACTAGTGGTTTCTGCTTGACTATCTGATATTTAGTCAAATGTGAATTGGATGCTTCTTTAGGTTTCAAATGCAGAGGAGCCTGTACCGCAAATTCACTCCGTTCCAACCGGACGGTCATTATCAGAGTTTTTTTATGTTTTATTAAATCGTTGTTGACAGCTACATCTTTAGTGACTTTGCCGCTGAGCTATGCGGAGCGTACGCTCGTCATACGATCCCTTTGGGCGAGTTCCACGCGTGTGCGTTTGAGAGTAACATGCTCTGACTTACTGAAAACTGCTTTAAACGAGCATCTGGAGCTGCAGTCCTGTTTGTAAAGGGCTGCATGAGTGCGGGCGTCACATCGTGTTTGCCCCCTGCCTGCGCCGGCCCGTGCCGAGTAAGGGCGAGCGTGTGTGCGTGTAGGTCATCCTCAATTTCTATCTCTTATTCTCTGCCAAATTCGGGGCAGTATGCAAGGCCAGCACTTAAAAGAAGCTGTCAGCTCGATGAAAGCCTGCATGTCGCTGGCTCTGTGTGGGCTCTGCAGTGCTAAGGAGAGGCTACATGATCCTGATCTGTCAGTCAGTGAAATGTAAATACAACCGCTGTTCGGTCAGCCGGCTTCTGAGAAGACCAGGCTGTGCGTATGTGTGTGTGGTGTTCTTCCAAAATGGCTGCTGCTTCCACACACACAAATAGTGTATATCTACATTTCGGCCTTGGTCTGGCAGGTTTTGTAAGAGAGGATGTGACACACGTGTCTCTGCAGTACGCAGGATGGGTTGACGCACAAAATCAATAAAGTGGGTTCTTTAAACTGCTGTAGAGTCAGTGCAGATGGCTAGTTAGTGTTTTGTGATGGTTTAAGCTAATTAAACTGTTTTGTAGCATTATATTTATCCCTCCGAGCTGTTTTTTGTCAGTGGGATGAGTTTGCACATTTGTCAAAGCAAGTAGGGGTTGTCAGTCTCTTCATAAGCTGATAAGAGAGGATAGAAAATCACCTGTCATTTATCACTGTAACACTAACAGCAAAATATTTATTTGTCATATTTTCTGGCATGGCACGTTTTTCAGTTTATTTACTTATTTATTTTTTTCCCTTTGGTTTGTTTATTCATACATTCATCAGCATCTTTGTTTTCGTGGCAGTAGTGGTGCATGCAATTTGTGTTTGGTCGAGTGGAGGAACCAGCTGCGGTAAGTCCCGGGTCATTATTCTCCTCCTCAAGATGCAAAACATGGAGGTAGGATTGGATGCTTTAACTTTAAGATAGCCAAGTCCATTTTTAGGGAGTCTTGGGTGAGTTGATCCAGAGACTGAAAGTGTCACCAGAATTAAAAGGTGTGTTGAATGAATGCATGAAGGTAATGTACCCTTTTTGTTTTAGAACAGAAAAGGTAATTTGAAGTTAAATAAATGTAAATTTCAATGTAAACGGGGTAATAACATGACATGCATATGCATATTCAGGTATTGTACATTTCTTTATTACTGACCTGACTGAATGATGTTGTTTTCTCTTAGTAGGTTCATGTTGCATCATCCCGGCATTTTTATTTCTGAACACGTGCATGCTTCACATCTAGCCGCTGTAAATTCCCCTCAAACGCAACCATGAACACCATTCAAAATGATACATTTGAATTCAAAAGATACAAATTGTCTTTCAAAGCCCATCAAAAAACTGCAAATTTTATTTGATTTTTTCCTGAGGGGAAACAGCATATTTATTTTTGAAGTAAAATCGTAGCACCATTATTCTCTGTCTTTCAGTTTACCTTTAATTACGATTTGCATGTTTGCGCATGTTCATTGATATACTGTGAAGAGTCAATTTCACCATGTGTTTTATCAGCTTTTGAATGACTTAATAATGTGTTATCATCATCTCACCATGGAACAACGCTCTTTCAGAGTACTATAGACTCAATGAGATTAGATCTTGAGGAGGACAGAGGACACTTAAAGTCAAATAAACCCTCTAGTCTCCACATTTTCCATGGTAATGAATGTTTGGCCTGGGCACAGGATGATAAGACGCATGGTAACCACGGTAATCCTCAAGGCTGGGCCACCTTCCAGTCTGCATGCTTCTTAATCAATGTCTCCTTCTCTCTCTTCACGCCTCGGCCGCCCCTCCAGAAGAGGCCTATGTAGGAGGTGGGTAGACGTTTTTTCTTTCCTATTTTCTTTTCATCCAACCCCTGTCCCTACTCATGTACTTCTCTCTGTCTTCATATTTCAACCTGTTCTTTTAGAAATATTCTATATTTCCTATTTTATTTGAATACGGTACACAAACAGTGAGTGGATCTGGTGTAAAACACAGGTAAAAGGTATGCAACTTCATTCAGCTTTATAATTGAGAGCACTTCCTTAATTTGAGGTTGTCAGTAAACACATGCTTCACTCAAATTGGAGTGCTCTGCCAAGCAGAAACCAGACGCTGGAGTAAAATGGACGCCAACCTGATTAAATTCCATCTAAAGATACAGACACATTACTGTAGCTCCCGTTATAAACTTCTGAAACCTCATATAGTGGACTTTATATAGTCTAAAACCTCATATTTGACATACATACACATGAAGTGTTCACTATAATGGAAAATCTGGACAGTTTGACAGGTAAGTACCATAGACAAATGACAAAATCTAATATATCTAATATATACATAACAATTTCAAATGCAGTTTATAGTTATCGTTCTCGATTCAGATTAATTCTTTTGGAGGTATTACTATATATTTTTGGCCGTGGCTCACAGGAACTTAAACAGACATCCTAGGAAAGATGGGTAACATTGATTTATCCCAATATAACCTGTAGGTATTTTGTTATTGCATTGACACATTTTTGTGTGCAACCTAACTTAATTTTGTTAAGATCCAATCTGTGTATGTGTCATCTTCTTCCTGTGGAAGGTTGACCAGGCGGACGACATGTTTGATGAATGGCGAAAGCGAAGTGATATTTTTTTCTTTTCTAATCTAGATTTGTCTCTTTCGAGTGTGACCGATAAAGCATTGCAACCGCTGGGTTGAGGAAATGCTTTTTGAATGTTCCCTCATGCCCACTCTCTCCCTCACCTCTTGACCCCAACCCCTCTCCCCCACCCCACCCCACAACACACCGCAGGCATCCTCCGTTCAGATGATGCCCGCGTGTCAATGTGACAGAAAACCTTCCCATGATCCCGTTCTCTGTGCTGACTGTGCTCTTGTCTTCCCTTAAGGTCTTGCGCACCTGATGATGGGCGACCAAGGTATGGGTTTAATTTCTTACTCACCTTTTTGCCTCCATCAGCCACTCCCTCCTCCATCTCTCTGCCTCTCTCTCTCACTGCCTTGTGCTGAATCCTCCTCATCTCCCTTCACTGCTGGTAGGGATTTACTGGGGCTGCTTTCTTTCTGGCTTGGCGCTGAGTCAATGGATGGTTTGGTCTTTTCCATTTTTTTCCCCACCCTCTCCTCTGTCTGTCTCTCTCTCTGTCTCTGTCTCTCTCTCTCTCTCTCTGTTGTTTTGCTCTAACTTCCCTTCAACCCATCTCGTCGCTTCTTTTGCGCTTTCGTTTTTCTCTCCGTCATTCTCTCAACAGCCCCGCTATTCCATTGCTGCTTGCCAACTTCATTTTCATATAGAGGGGGAAAAATACTTTCAACCCAGTGGATGATGTGAGTTACAGGGACTTCTCTCATGGGTTTGTTCACTCTTTGTAAATGTGCTAGTCTGTATTCTCCAGCTCTGAAACTGGAAAGCATTAGCCGTCTGTTCGATATTCATGCATTCTCCCTCATCTCTCTCATCGTCATGTTCTGGCATGTATCGCGATAGGAAGCTTCCATCTCCTCTTGCCTGCCCTCTTCTCTTTTTGTCCGCAATGCATGGAGTCTCTTCTGAACGTAACCTTTCATTTTTCTGTCTCTGAATCTAACACGCGGTCATGATTCTGACTGTTGCCTCTTTCCTCTCCTTTGTATTTTCCTGTATCTCTCTGGACTTTCTCTTCATGGAACCATTATATCAATATCATAGGGAAAAGAAAAGGTATATAATGCTTCTTTTATACTATGTTATGATGTAGTTTAACTTGAGTTCTTTAAGCTCTCCATGTATATTCCTGTACCTGTGGCTTTACACATGCATCTGTTTATTTGTGTGTTTGTGGTACTGAAGTCACACTGATTTTTCTGTGTCGCTCCCTACAAATATGACGAGGGGCTGGAAGGTAGGTGAGATGTCATGGAAATGCGTCATTGTGTGATGTAACAAATGTAACGTAGGGTTAGGAAGAAAAATGGCACATTTGAATTAGTCTGCTGCTGTTATTTAGTTGTATAGAAAATTAATGCACAGAAAATGTAGATGCGTTATTATTGGCAACATAAAATTTATCAATTCCTAAACACGATTAACCATTTGTCATAATTTACAGTATAACAAAAATAAAAATATAAAAACACAGTTATTAGAGAGGTTTATCTGCATTATTTCAGAAAAAAAATCATAAAATATTGACCACACAAAAGAGTTGACTAAGGCACATTTAAAAGCATTCAGTATAAATACAAATGTGTTGTCAGATCATCACAAAAATATCAGGTAAGAGCACTTCAAGATATTCTGATTTTCATATTCTGCAGGCAGTTATCTCTTTTAAAGCATTCCATACAGCCTGTACGCACCAATGCATATTAATTTAGTAGCACTTTACTGCTCTTTGATATTAAATTACAATTTTTGAAGAGCCCGGTGAGATCCAGCTAAGGTAAGTGGACGGCACCTGGCACTATCACAACTGCAAGCACTCACATCCTCACATCCTGCACTTGGCTCACAGACCACTGCATGCTGGTATATCCACTGAACTTTAAACACACATAGACTGACGGGGTTATTCACCTTGGTTTGAAATGTGAGGGATCCGTGATAGGCGGAGCAGGTAGGTGTGCTTTCTGTCTTTCGCGGGTCTCTTTGATTGTGCTCTGTAAGGCATTGACACCCAGGCCATCACACTATCCTGAATGGGCTAATGCCCACAGAAGATGTGGGGGCTTCAGGCTTCTCTTAGCACATTTGAATACATTTTCAGAGGCATTTATATTTTCTCTCATTCCATTTTCTCATAGAAAATTGGTTTTCATCTGTCTGTAAAATTGAATGAAATGGTGCGTGTGGCGGCTGACCTTGCCAGCAGGGTCACGCTGGCATTATCAAATGAATTTTGCATTGTGTTATTTTTCTGTGGATATATGTTTGTGTGTGTGATGAGGAGCACAGTTGTTATAGAGAAAGGAAATTAAGTGAAATTTGCATTTCTTGTTCATTTATATTCTGTTTACTGTTCTCAAAGCATCTTCCTAATTGCACACATTTCGTTACGTGCTTCAGTGAAGTCCTGCAATTAAATTTAAACAATTACAACACAATTTACCAATAATTGCAGCCTAATTAATTACAAGGCAGCACATAATATAATCAGAGATTCAGGAAAACTTCTGTTTCATCTTATTCCTAATATTGGGATGTTCAGTTGAGCTCTGCATGGCTGAGAATATAAATTACCAGCATGTCTGAAATTTATCGTAAGTCAATAAATATATACATAAGGAATCTCTATTCTTATTACATTCATGTGCATGTTAAATGGTGAGAAGGCAGTACAAAGAGTGCCAGAACTAAATAAGAGTAAACATTTTCATTTGCAGTTTTAAATTTTAATTAAGCTATGACCGAATATGATAACTGAAGTTATGAAAAAAGGTTTTAGTATTAGCTATTCTGTTTCTCCTAAAGGAGTGTTTAAACGTGAGATAAAGTTCTTAAGTGAAAAATAGAAAAAGCGCATCTATCACCCTGCGATTTCACATGCTTGTCGTCTTAGCATTTATAATGAAAGTTTGGGCTGGTTTTCACTAAGAGCCCCGCAAGATTTGGAATGTTACAAAAACAGTCCATGCAAAGTTCCTACAGCAGCCTGAAGAGAAGTTTAGTTAATAAAACTCAAAGGAAATTTAAGAACAAAACCTAATGTTAAATAACTATTCATTTCTTTTATTAAGGCCATTTGTTACAGTTACATTGTCAAATATAAATTCTCAGGTAAACTAAACTGTACTTAACTGTTTTTTTGCAAGTCAAAAATATATAATAATATTATTATATAATAAGTCTCATCACTAAAACTAATTTTTAAAGGCTAGATCAGGTAGTCATAACTGCATGCATCCTCTTCTTTTACTGGTAGTTTAACAAGTTTCTCTGTGTTTGTAATCCATATCCCTTTAATATGATACTAGGTCATATGTTTAGAGACCTTTGAAGATCAGGGGTCCTTTGAGCAGTGTCCTTGCTTTCAGCATGAATGAACTCTAAGCCCTCACATAGACTTTTTTTATGTTTATATGTGTGCTTCCCGCTGGGAATGCATAAACCTATTTTTACTTGACATTAGCCGGATCGAAGACAAGTGCAAATATCTTATTAAAATAAGTGCCGAACAGCATATATGAAGTATGCATCTGTGAGATTGAGCTTGTCTGCTCTTTGCAGCCGTATTACCGTCGTTCTTATGCTAAGTTGCTTTGGGGAGGATAAAAGACGTGCGGTAATACGGGTGGTGTGCAGAAGGCCGGTGGGTCTAATTGCTGTCATTTCACACGGAGAGAGTCTCTGAAGCTGAATCGTTGCTGCAGGCGCTGTAAAGCCCGGTTCACAGGTGGGACTACACCGACTCCAAATAAGAATGCTTTAAGTCTAATTGACATGGCGGCATAAAGAATGTACCCAGCTTGGGTATTTATAGTAAATCCTCTGAATTGTAACCTCCTGCACCTGTTTAAATGAGCAATGCTGTGGTAGAAGTGTCAAATTTGTTCTCTTCCTGAAAGGTCTTTGTGCATTAGCTCTTATTTCTGTTGCGAGTGAAATCATCCAGGCAGCTTGTTCCATTTAACATGTTTAGCTTTTGCTATAATCTAGAAAAATGCTGTGCTAGCTGCTTACAATCGTTTCTGCTTTGCCAAGAAATGCACCTCAGATACCATCACTCACTTGTGTCATTGTCACAGATGACCCTGTGTGTGATAGGAAGAAGAAAGCCCGCTGTGACGTGTTGATCAATACGTATTTAAAATCCCATTACGCCTGCCGTTGCACATCGGATGCCTCGTTAATGTAATTACAAAAGTGGAACAGCCTCTTAAATTACTACAACCGTACCTTTGCTGACTTGCCACTGTCACATTCATTCATACGCTCTGATGTATTAAATGAAATGCAGAGAAATGGTGGTGGAAAACGCCACCGGGTTTCTGTTGTGAAAAAACCTCACTAACCTGCTAGCTAAACCACAATGTCAATATTTAGAAATAAATCAATATCGCTACCTCGCAGACACAGGTGATTAAAGATTAAAAGATGGTAATCTACTTTGTACTTTGGCTTTATGTGAGACTTTGTGTACACTACAGGGTAAAAAACAAGTACGAACTGACCAACTTTTTATCTTAATTGTAGCGTAAGTCACACAAGGTCACACATTTCGGTTATAAGCACTTCCTGCAATCTAACAGCCGCTCATCCATCACAAATCCCATCACCTTACTCTGTTCTCATTCAGCGCTCTTTGACACAAAACATCAAAGACTTTTTTATAAGGAAGAGAGGCAATGTTTCAGGCTTGCTGCCAGTTGGAACTGATGTTGTGTAGCTTGAAGTACCAAAAAAAGCCAAGAAAGAAAGAAAAGAGCGATTTTTTTTTCTTTTTTCTGGTGGAAGAGTATGTTGTGTTATTTATGGATTTAATACTGCCTCCAGACTCCCAGTCTTCATATCTACAAGACACCAGTCCTATGCTAGACCTTATCTTAAATTCGGTGCACATTTCAATCAAACACAGAGTTTCAGTTGGAATCATTTCGGATGATATTTTGCTCAAAATATATAAATAAATGGTAAAAAGAACATTAGAACGTCAGTGTCAAGTGGCCTAATGTCGTTTTTTTTCAGTAACAGAAGAGTTTTGTTTGTAGGAATTTCCTCTGCTGATTAGCAGTCATGTAATGATGGAGGGGTCATTCTTTCTCGTTCATTTCTGAAGCACTCTCCACAAATCTTTTCAAACCACTTCAGACTGAAAACAAGACTTGCTTCTAAACAATTGAGATAATACAGGTAAAGTGAGACACTTTCTGACAATTCATCAATGGTGTTGGATTTCAAATGTGATCCATATGGCTACATCAATATCTCACTATTTTACTGTTTTTTTATCTTAAAGCTTCTGCTTAAAATAAAAATGTCATTATGACGGACAAAACAAGTGGTATGGCAACAAGACAAAGACTGCAACAATATTATTAATATTAATGCTGGAGTCTTCTGATGTTATTTTAACTACAGTTGATAATTGAGACGCAAGATTGCGGCAGTTGCATTTGTAAGAAAGAAGACAGAGCGTGTCCGTGGTATGATACGATAGACCCAGTAATGAGCACAAATTAGATGTATATGATAAATAAATATACATTTTTCTTTCATATGTGGTAACTCGTGTGCGTTTCAACTACTTCACAATATTTAAGGTGGCTGCCAGTATAAAGACTCCTCTCGTTACAAAACAACCAATGAAAATGGATATTCAATTAATGGAAGGTTGTTTGGTTGCCTCCTTATGAATATTTAACCAATCATTGTCTTAGAAAACCATTTAAGCCAGTCTTTTGGTGTCTCATTAGCACGTCATTAAACACATTTGTGGTTAAGGCAACATGTGAAGGGAAACTATCCAATTTAGCCAAAAATATTGATGAAATACAAATTAAGAAGGCCATAAAAATGGACGCACATAGGTGAGTAGATGTTAGATGTATTGCTGTTCTCCATTCATGTATAAATGTTTATAATAATCATAATCTGCATTTGTCGCTGAGTGATTGAAAGTATTTATATATCAGCCTACCCAAAACATGAATTTAATGTGGTTCCCAGATGAGCGTATAATATACAGTATTATTATCATTGACAATGGTGACTATTAGTAAACTAAATATGACCGCTGAATGCAGCGATTGACCAATCAGAGTCGAGCATTCCAGAGAGCTGTTTAATCATTTTAGCTGAGGTATTTTGAACAAGCATGAATTAAAAATATGTATAAATGAATTAGTAAATGCTGAAAAAATGTTCATTGCTAGTATATCTATTGCATGAACTAATGTTAGCGAATTGAACCTTACTGTAAAGTGTTCCTGAAAAATATCCACAAAATGATATGTGATTAAGCCCAAGTGTCCCACTTTATTCATCCTACACCTACAGTTTGCCGGTGTTTTCAGCAGATAATACAAACGATTTATGGCGGTGGTTATTTCCCAACATTTATTCAATTGGAGCAGTCTGTAATGGAGGACAGCTCATTTCATGGGGTTCAGAGGCATGGCTAACCCCATCAGAGCAGCAGACATTTTAGGATTGTGTCTGGGCTAAAGGTGCTGAATACTCAGACAGTCAGGGGACTGCAATGAGTTCACCGTCGCCATTTATGTAGAGCCGATCATTGTTAATAAGATGATTTTCTCATTAAACTCCTATAATGAAATTAAAACGTAATCAGCAGATGTCATTCATGCGTTTTTGGGATGGGGGGTTTAACTTTGGGAAAGGCGAAAGGATTTCTTGATAGGTCAGTCTAGCCGCTGAGAGACACTTTAATCTCAAATGCCACTATGCCAGACCAATTCAAAATGTATTACCCACCTCTTCTAAATGGATTTCATCTGAACACTGACATTAGTGGCCCCAATTTGCCAGAATGAATGCTGTGTACTGAAATCTATGAATGTAATATTCACCGTTGATATTTAGAGAATCAAGCCACAATATTGTGTAGATGGTTTTTAATTTATGTGGTGCAATATTTTTCTAATTGACTTGGAAGGTTTTCTTTCTTGTTTTTCTATGCAAATTAAAGTTGCATAGAAAAGATGTTTTCTCTATTCCAGTGAAGCAATATTATACAATATTATTTAACAGTACCATTTATATTTACTGTGAGCCATGCCATCGTCAAGTAATAGCTAGCAACGTTAGATTATTATATATAATTATGTATATAATTATATTTAATAGCATATTTATTTCAAGCATTACATTAAGACCTAAACGACCCTCATAAAAACAGTGTGATATTACCAGATATTATAGCCACACGTGTTACACTGCAAAGTGTTATATTGCAATCAGTGAGGCAAGAAAGACTACATAATGAGAGGGAGAAATAGATAGGCTCTGTCTATCTCTCCTTTGGAGTTGAAGCAACACTTTTATCTTGTTGAAGGAGAGGAGCATGCTGAGCCTAATTTGTTGGAGCAATGCTCGCTGGCAGTATTTTTCCATCAGGTCAAGCTATTTTGAAATACCCTCAAGGTGCGATAGTGCTTGGACTCATTGTTGTGGTGTGCCTGCCAGAATGTCATTACCAGCATTGGTAGGTGGGTTCTATCCTCATCCACTGCACTGCACGTTCACATGCGTGCTGGGGTGAGTTGATAGCTGATATAACCTTTTGGAGGAGATTTAGGATATTTGCCTGTAAACATTTAATTAGTTGAAGTCTATCGCTGGCTTTTGATAGTGATTGGCATTTTGATTTGTGTGCAGTGTTGGGGAAGATACTTCTTGTAGAAATTGAAGCTTTGCGAGCTGCAAGCAAGTCTTAATTGTAGTGGTTCAACTACAAGCAAGTGTTTCCTTTGACTTTTTTTTTTCTTTTTTGTAGGGGTACAATACAAGTCACTGCATAAAAGTATGTATAACTTAATTATGGGGGGGGGTAATATCTTTTAAAAATGTATATGTAGTGTAGACATGGCAGGAGGTGAATGGTGTTCATGGCGTTAGAATCCATTTGCCTTTATTGAAAAAAGTAAATGGCAAACAATCCAAAACGGCAGGCAGAATAACATGGTCCAGGGAAAATTCTAATCACAGTAGAGCAGACAATCTGCAAATAAATCCAAATCAGTAATTAAACAGGGAATAATCCAAAGGTCAGGCAAAAGATGTTGATGCACATTGTGAAAACAAGGGCAGTAAAGAATGCTTGGTAAGGCAGAGTGGCAGTACTTGGCAATGGGTGTATAGTGAGCATGGTTCAAATACAACATTAACAGGAAGTGCTAGTGACGGGATGAATGGTCCATGGACTGAGGTGTGACAGAATAATTATGAAAATACCATTTATAATATGCATAAAACCATATTTTGATATTTTTAGAGTCTTTGAGTAAATAAACATTGCTCTAAATTTAAACTAAATACCAAGGTTGCGCACCATTCAGAATTGGATTGAGAGTGTTTTTTAAATTTCAGTCTGGCTCATGAAATTCAAATTAAATTTAATTTGGAAATTGTAATTTGAATTTGAGCTTGAACCGATGAATTTGAATGTAAGGAAGTAGAATCAACGTTAAGTAAAATTCAAAGTAATTCATATTACTGTTTTTTATATAGAAGAGATTTGTCAAAGGCTTGTTTAAAGTTTTTTTTATAAAGGTTTAAAAAACCTTAAAGGGATAGTTCACTCAAAAATGAAAATTCTGTAATTAATTACTCACTCTCTTGTTGTTCCAAACCTGTAAGACCTTCATTTGTCTTCGGAACACAAATTAACCGACATGGAAGAAAATAAATTGTTGAATAAAGTCTTTATTTTTGTTTTCTTTGCACACAAAAAGTATTCTCGTAGCTTCATAAAATTAAGGTTGAATCACTGATGTACATGGACTATTTTAATGATGTCCTTGCTACCTTTCTTGGCCATGAATGTGGTAGTTGCACTGTTATCTATGCAGGCTCAGAAAGCTCTTGGATTTCATCAAAAATATCTTAATTTGTGTTCCGAAGATGATTGAAGGTCTTACAGGTTTGGAACAACATTAGGGTGAGTAATTAATGACAGAATTTTGTGTGAACTGTCCATTTAAAGAACTGTCCTGTCTAAAATCTATTCCTATCATTCCAATTTAAATTCCAATTCAGTTTCTCATGGGGCGTTGGCAACTAAATTCATATTCACTCTCTTAAATTGAATGGAGCTAAATCTTCAATTCTAAATTTTGCATACCATATATATACCAAATATAACTAAAATATAAAAGACACCAGAAAGAGATTAATGGATGGTTTTCTCCAGGTATTATTTGTTTATTGGATCCTGCAGCTGTGATTCACTGACCAGAAGATAGAACTGTGTTTTTTGAGCTTTGCATTAAACATAGAAGTAGGAAGTCGTGACAACCGTCTAAGAAACGAAAAGCGGAAAAAAGAATGAAAGAAAACTAAAAGTGGAATCATTGGCAACACAAATCAATACACAACGGACACACAAGCTCCCCAGGTGAGCAAGATGGAGATCAGACGTTGAATCAATAGCCTACAGTCAATAGAGGAGAGTGACTGAGGTGATGGAAAACTATATCCTGGGCAGAGGAGCGAGGGCACAGTCCCTGAGGCGGAGGGGTGGGGGCCCTAAGCTGAGCTTGCACGACCGTTTCATTTTCAGCGGGAATACGTCCGACCTTGGTTATTTAAGATCAGCATAAATCTCCCTTGAGTAGAGCTGGCAGTATCTCACTCCCTGTTGTGCCACTTATCTTCATAGAGCATCGTTTGCTAGGAGCCAAATTGTCAAGATATTATTTTTTACTTTATTTATTCTTTTATACCTCGGTAGCAGATGTGATATCATGATTTATTGTTGTTTCAGAAAGTTGATGCCAGGAATAAACAGGACGCTTATCTGTATTCTAATTTCTGATAGAGCTGCTACAATAAAGCACTGTAGCCAGTGTGACCTTTAAAAGCGATTAAACATACAAACATGCACATTTGAAAATGAACCTTAAATAAACACACACATAGACACGCGCGCGCACAACATTTTTTTAAGCTCTGAAGTGATGCGTGATGACAGCTTGTATATTGAAAAGCAGTAAATATGCATGAGAAAGGCTGCTAAGCATTTTCCTCTTCACAGTCGGTGGATTGTGAAGAAAGATGTGGATTGTGTGACTCACATCTCATGAGTCATAAAGCTTATGCATTCATAGTCGCTCCTTTATGTGCCATATGTGAACTTCAGATTCAGGTCGAATATGGTGAGAAAAAAAAAAAGCAGTCGGATCCCTGCGGCTAGTTTGCCCTTAAAGGTTTGCGATGTGAAAAGATAAACAGACAGACAGCTTCAGTGCGATTGATTGACAGGTATTTTAATGAATCCATAAACAGAGCTGTTTTGCCCCATCGCAGATTCAAGTGCAAATTCAAGCCGTCCTCTGGAGGTAATTGTAATACCTTAATTAACAGAACACATGAATGCGTAAAGGCCTCAGAAGGGAAAATACATATTTAAATCCTTCCGTTTAGCCCACTTTGATGAATTTCAATTTTTTTTGCACTGAAGGGACGGGGAGCGCCCCCGCGGGAGAATGAGCTCTGCCATTTCCCCATTCCTCTTGACCTGCCAAATCTGTGGCGGCCGGCACCAGTCGGCCTCCCTGGGGGTGTGCGGGTACTCATTAATCTCCGGCCCGCTGTCCCAAAGGGGGCAGAGTAATTGTTTAATAGTAGATACTGAGAGATCATGATTCTCTCCGTTTGACATTTATGAGGTCATCAGTGTCTCTCTACATTAATGCACGTATTTATTCACGCGACACGGCCGGGGCTTTACGGATATCCGGCGAACCGCACGGCCAGCTGAACATAATAAGGGTATCCGTGTGACATTTCTAATGAGTGTGTCATTTACTCAACGACGCAATTACATCACTGATATAATGATGGGCTGTGATTGACATTGTGTGTGTTTTAATAATGAACCGCAGTGACATGTTTCACACGGAAAGCGTTGTGTGTATTGCCCTCGCTGATATTCCTTCTGTTTGCTTAATTGTTTTGCTAATTATCCTGTAATGGCATAATGTTTGCCACTCTATATGTCAACTCTAAAAATATGTTGCCATTTATATTTCTGACATGGGCTGGGAGCTCTCTGAATTTCAATGAGTGTGGATTGCTAAATATATATTAGGGTATAATTGATTTTGGGCCATGGACTGGCTGTAGTTACCCCCTTATTAAAACGGAAACCTCTTGTCATTAAAACATTCCAGGCCAATTAAGCCATTGCTCTAGAAGGGATGTTTCAGTCTTCAGGCTTTCTGTCGGGATGGTTTTCTCACGTCCTGCTTGACCACTTCAGTCGACGAATGGATGTAGTCAGAATCTCTTAAAGGGATGGTTCACCCAAAAATTTAAATTCTGTCATTATTTCATGCCATTCCAAACCAGAATGATTTTCTTTCTTCTGTGGAACATATTTTACAGAACTGTAATAAATGTCAGTTGGGTCCAAAACAACATTGGACCACACTGACTTTTATCGAATGGCAAAAAAACACTGAGACTTTTTTTTTTTAAATTGCTTGTGTAATACAAAGATATTTTGAACAATGTCTTTGGGGGGTTTATTTGTTCATACAACGAAAGCCAATAGGGACCGATGTTTGTTTTGAACCTTACAGAAGAAAGGAAGTCAAACAGGTTCCGAACAAAAAGAGTGTGAGTAAATGATGACAGAATTTTCATTTCTAGCTGAACTGTCAGTTCTGGAAGCACAGGAATGTCATGAAAAATAAACAACGGTGGCATGATCGAAATTGAATATAAAGTTGACTGAAGTAGCAAACTATTCTACCTAAGTTTTATAAACATACAAGACTGTTTTCCTGTGATCGTCAGTTGAAGCCACCAAAGTGCAGCTGCCCTGCCAATTCATTTAAGTTGACTGAACAGAGAGACCTCTTGGATTGGCTGTCTCAGTCTAAACGTATGGCCCATCACATCTTTAATAACAAACACAAGATGGGCTCACCGCCACAGTGGCTCTGGGGCTGATCATTCGTCTCGTGTGGAGAGGGGGGCAGTAAATCAGCCCTGGCTGGGGATGTGACGTCTTGGACGGGGATAATTTGTGCTCATTCTGTTCTGGAGAAACTGGGCCGGAGATCATTAGGCCATAAATCATGCCAAAGACGGATGCAAATGTAAAAGAACAGGAAACACAAAAACAGAACCCTGAGTCAAGACTGGAAATGGAAACACTGTGCTGTGTTAAATGACTTCCTGGGCTGGTTTAGGTGGTAATTATCCTTGAGCAACAAACTTGTAAGAAGGTGTTCTTAAAGAATTTTAAGTGGTGATTTTCAGTTGAAAAGTTTGTTTTATTGAAATATGACAAGCAGTCTGTGAAGTATAGTGGAACGGTATTGGTTTTTGTCACGTCATCTTGCAGTGCAGTGGTTTATTGGAGCAGTGGTTTGTGTTATGTACAGTAGGTGTGAGTGGTATGATCATGTATCTTTGATTGAGGGGAAATTAGTGCTTTTCATGTACATTGCTGTTTAGAAACTCATTGCTGCCTTTTTATTTGTCTTGAAGCAAGATTTTTGATGAAATGCCAGAGCTGTGCAGTGAAACCGCAACTGTGTCTCTTGCATTGATTGTTTTTGTATCTATAATTGAATCGAGGGTGTGGCTTAAACAGGAAGTGCGTCACAACTATTAATATCTACATTTTCAGCAGCCATTACTTAAGTCTTCATTGTCACATGATCATTCAGAAATCATTCTAATATGCTGCTCAGTTACCGTAGGTGTTCAGCTATTAATAGTTAATATTATTATCAGTGTTACAAACAGTTATTGCTGCTCTTTTTTGTGGAAACCATGAATAACTTTGAATGCCAGTGTGTCATGGTTTCCACAAAAATATTAAGCAGCACAACTGTTTTCAACATTGATAATAATAACAAATGTTTCTTGAGCACAAAATCAGCATATTAGAATGATTTCTGAAGGATCATGTGACACCGAAGCCTGGAGTAATGGCTGCTGAAAATGTAGCTTTGCCATCACAGGAATAAATTACATTTTAAAATATATTAAAATAGAAAATACCTCATTTAAATATGCAATAATATTACACAATGTCAATGTTTTTGCTGTATTTTCATCAATACAGCATAAGAGACTCATAAGACAGCATAAGAAAAGTTTTTAAACTTTTTAGCTTTATTTTTTTGTAAAACAATTTATTATTATTATTATTATTATTATTTTGTAGCTTATACAAGTTCACTGTACTGCTTCATCCTCGTACTTGTGCAGTCAGCCAAAAAACATTTCCGTCTCAGTAGAATTCAAATAGAACTCTAGAAATGGATTTCAAAGTAGATATTGCATAGATTTTTTTTGTTACACTTTATTTTAAGGTGTCCTTGTTACAGTGTAATTATACATTTAAGTATTGAGTAATATTAATTAACTACATGTACTTACTATATGGTTAGGGATAGGATTAGGGTTTGGCTTTGGGTTACTTGCATGTTTTTATGCATAGTTTATTGTTATTATAATAGTAACTACATGTAAAATGTTGTGTAACACAGATACCGTAAAATAAAGTGTTACCTTTTTTTCTTCATTACTTTGCCTTTCCAAATAAGACAGTAGGCTTTTGTACAGTACAGAATTATCTTTCCACTCTGCTTTTGTTCTTTTCACTCATATTCACCTTGAACTTTACACTTACCGGCGAGAGATAGATGCCTCTACCCTGTCGCTTTACCCTTCACAACTGCTCTCTCCTGCTGGCTTTGTTTACACAGACAGGAAGGATATTATACACCTCTATGTATGCATATTCCATCCTTGTAAATTATTTAAATGTATGTTGTTTACTCTTTTCTTGCAATTCAAAGCATATTGATTCTGCTCTGCATCCTTGTGCACTAAGATCTATTCAATATTCATCCATTAGCTTGTTTTGGTTTCTGAGATCCCTTTTTAATTTGGGTGGGAAGTGGGAAGATGCAAAGAGTGCTGTTGGCGTGGGTTGTGTCGAAACTATAAAAGAGCCGTATGATGCTTGAATGATGTAAAACAAAAGATTTTATGTGAGAGGAGTTGTCGTGGTTACCAGAAAAGGTCTTAAACAATAGGCGATGTTCTCCTTGGGACCGAGGAGAAGACTAGCGTCACATGGAGAAGGGTTGCCTAGCAATGCCGGAGGAGTAGTTGTTCGATTGGTTACGGAAGGCGGTGCAATTCAAAGTATATCTAGTCATATTCAAATGAAAAGCACTTTTGGGTCATCAATATTTGAAGTTCCGGGGATCTAGGCACGTAAATGGGTGACGGATACAAAGAACGATGCATCTCTTGCCCCGTCTTTTTGTTCCTCCTGTATTTGCTGACAATGAAGCGCGGAGCGATCTTTATTAATCCTATTTTATAATGCTTTTGCTAATTGATTAAAAGGTGATTGCTGAAAGGTCTAACATGTTCTGGCTGCATTGGTCCGTCTGGGTTCTAATTGCTTTTTAATTGAGTCTTTCTTCCTTTGAATCCGTATCTCTGATTAATGCTTTTTAAAATGGAGGGCAAAGATTGGATAAGCGAGGCTGTTTTCTTTCATAAGATTTCCAATAATCCATATTCATGTCTGGTATGGTGTTATGTTAATGAATTGGAGCTCTTTA
The DNA here is from genome assembly GCA_027422415.1 of Schizothorax lantsangensis. Lineage (NCBI taxonomy): Eukaryota > Metazoa > Chordata > Actinopteri > Cypriniformes > Cyprinidae > Schizothorax > Schizothorax lantsangensis. The sequence goes on from CM049860.1 coordinate 19,577,974, forward strand.
CGCTGGGTAGAAATGAGTTCTCCCTCTCCTCTTCGCTCCTCGTGATAAGTGCGAGCCACGCCGCGCTCGAGTGGAGAGCGAGCTCTGGAATACATTTAGATTCCCACCACAAGAACAACCTGTCAAATTGGAAATATGGAAATATGACAGCTTATTGAATCCTAGGCAATTTAATGAAGAATGATATTTGATAGGCAAAGCATTTTTGTCAAAAGCAATTATACAAATCGTGCCTGTGCCAAGCCTGGCAAAAACAGCCTTGATTCTGATTTCTTTCCTGTTCATTCTGTCTTCAGATGTGTGCATGTGTGCATTCATACCATGATTTGAGAGAGAAACAGAGAAGACAGCAGGCTGGCATCCACAGCATGTGCCAAAAAGCATAATACCTCATAGAGAAAGCACTCAGCGAACTGAGAAGAGCAAATGGAACCGATGTCAAAAGAGCAACTTTGCTCTGTAGCCTGTGCTGAAACAGAGCAGGCCTCTTTCTAATGTAACAAGGGCACAACGACAGGGTTCATGTTGTGTGCTCTTCTCTGTAAATGATATGCTTTTCTCCTTCTTTTATGATGTGGATCATACCTCATGTTCCTGAAAACCGAAGTTTGGCTCGGCTCTCCCACTCAGAGTGACTTTAAAGGGAAAAAATCACCAAAAAATGAAAAAGCTATCATTATTTTCTCACCCACATGTCGTCCCAAACCTGTACGACTTACTTTCTTCTGTAGTACATGACATGTAAAATTTAAAAATATATATTACATCAATTTTTATTAGAATCTTTATTTTTACTTTATGTTGTTAATTTTATTTCTCAATCCTCTGTTAAGATTATTTTTAAATCCTTTTTTATGTAAAATACTTTGAATTACCATCAAATGTACTGTAGGTCTTGCCTAGTACAAAAGTTCTAGGCATTTTCTTTCTTTCTTTCTTTCTTTCTTTCTTTCTTTCTTTCTTTCTTTCTTTCTTTCTTTCTTTCTCATACAATAAAAGTATAAGCAAAAGCAAAGTTTTTACTTTTTATTGTTAATTTGATTTCTTAATAATCTGTTATGATTATTTTATCATTATTTTAAAATACTTTTTTTTTATGTAAAACACTTTGAATTACCAACAAATATACTATAGGCCTTGCCTAGTACAATTTTTTTTTTTTTTCATATACTTAAAGTCATCAGGGAACAATGCTTGTTTTGAACCCCACAGAAGAAAGAAAGAAAATACAGCTTTGGAATGACATAGAGGTGACAGAATTGTCATATTTGGTGTCTGTCCCATTAACATCGAAACTGTAATGCATGTCAAAACTTTCAAACCTCGGTCAGCTGTCATAATCCAATACTTCTTACTCATTAATGCAATTACAAACGTCAGCAGACTTCAAGGATGTATATTTCTAAGAAATGCACCCTTTGAGTCCAGGAAGTCGCTCTGCTGATTCAGAGAAATTGCAAATGTGCCACGGCCATTCGCAGGAGTATATACGTCTCACGGTGGCGCTTTAATCCCACACCGCTCGCGACGTGAATAAGTGCTCGAACAGTTCTACATGACCCACGCCTGATACTTCATTGGGGAAGGGGGCTAATTTATCTTCCCAAATAGATTTAGTTTGTCAGGGCTTTAACTAAATTGAAAGCGGGGAGGAAGAGAGGTAGAAGAGCGACGAGAGATCCGTTAAGGTGGTGCCGTTACCGCTGACAGACTTTGCTCTGGCGACTGGGATATTACAGCCATTTCTCACTGCCACTGCGGCTGCAGGAGCCACAGGATGCGGAGCAGAGATGCCTGTGTTCGAGGCCATTAGGGACCTGGGCAACCACTGAGCCTAAGGGAAAAAACACTACACCCAGACAGAGCCTGCAGCCAAAACACTGTGTGTGTGTGTGTGTCCAGGCACTTGCCTATTCGTCCAGCTGTTCATTATAGCGCTCGTGTACACAATGCCTCAATATTTAATGGTTCTGTGATTGACTCATCTTCACCTCGGCGCAGTCAATGCCATGGGAGAGATGGGAGGGGGAGGTCACTGAACTGTCCATTCTTTTCCTTTAACAGCCAAGGATGTAATCCAAGGCTTTTGGATGTTGTCTCGCTTTACCGTCCTCACTAGCTTTGTTATAATTTCGCGGAGCTGCAAGCTCATTTCCTGACTCAAATGGTCTGTGTGAGTGGCAGGGTACGGGAGGCCCGGCCTTACAGAGAGGCCTGTCAGCCACATTAATAATAGAGGACTCAAATTGCTCAAACGAAGCTGCAGCGAGGAAAATCAATGTGGAAAATGATTGCTGGAAGCTTCCTTGTGAAAGGAAGACCTGGAGTCTCATTGTTTGTCTCGCTTTCAACTATTTTGAACCGTGGTTTAGCGTAGTACAATTGAGGATCTGTAGAGAGGGTTTGGTAAATAATTCACCTTCGACAGCTAGCTTGACGATTCTGTAGAAAATGTCAGTTCCTAAATGTGAGATGTCATCTCATTTTGAATTAGAAGACACGGGGGAATCTTTTGTGGAGAAACGTGATTACAAGCACAAAACATGAATTTGGACTTTTATTTTGGATTTATATAATCCTTTTTAATGCATGCACTACTTTTCAATGTTTTGGGGTCATTGTGTGTGAGTGTGTGTTTTTTTTAAAGTAATTAATAATTTAATTTAGTGAGAATGCATTAAATTGATCACATTTATAATGTTGAATTATAATTAAGCAGAACAACTGTTTTTAACATTGATAATGAGAAATATTTCTCTGATCATCAAATCAACATACAGTATTAGGATGATTTCTGACCAGGATGTGATGCTGAAGACTGGGTGATGGATTCTGAAAATTCAGCTTTCAAATAGAAAATAGAATATTTTAAATAGAAACTGTTATTTTAAATCGCAATATATCACGGTAATGTTTTCTTTTCAAACAAGTTTTTATTGCATCCAACATTGAAATGCGTAGAAACACAATAATTAAAATCATTAGAATGACATTCTGTTGTCTTTCAATAAATAAATCTCGAAATGTGTTTCTGGGTCAAAACAATTCAGTATGATGGAGTAGGTCACACTTCACCTTGAATAGCTACTTCAGAGATCCTCTTCAAGTCTGTAGAAAATGTCATGCTATATATATCACAATCACAACATCTGGTGAAGCCACTTATAGATGACAAGGAGAGCTGTTGCCTTGAAGATCTTTGATCTCTCATACTCTCTGATTATTAACTCCCTAAATCCTCTTGAACGTTTATCCCGTACCTCACGAGTTTCATTTCTACGTGTAGTGTTGTTTTATGCTGTCATGCGCAAGTTACAGGAAAACATCCTGACTCGCCAAGATTTTCCTGTTTAAAGACCTTGCTGTCCTTCTCGCTCCGGAGGTGAATCATGAGAGCGGTGTAGTATGATGTATAAAGACGGTTTGTATGATTTTTCATAGGCGGACTGTTCATGTCAGCAGGAGGGAGAGGGTCTGTGGGTTGCTGTGGTCGGGGAAACAGATTTCATCAGTCCTGACTCCCACTTTTGTTGCCTAGACAAAAGTGCCTGACGAGAATTTTCTCGCAAGACGATGACAATGATCATGATAAATGCTCTCAAAATGGCTGCCTCTTTATCATTCGCCGTTAACTCTACATTCTCATTTTATGCAGTTAGTGCGCTTACAAAAAAAACATGTTCATCAAAACGAGCAAGGAAAAGTGAGACTGCAGAGTTTTTGTTATCAAAATGATCATTATAAGCTTTATCTCGCTCGCAGTGCGCCAAAGAAAACAAACGGCGCTGTCAGCCGCGGCACATCACCCATAATTCCTCGTCCTTTTTGCTCCATAAACAGTTGTTCCATCCGCACCGACCTTGGCGAGAGAGATAAATAAGTGGAATTAATTTGTTGCTGGGGCGACAGGGAGGCGTAACGAAGAGCACTGCCTGTTATTAATGTCCCTCCCGGCTGTGGCCGCACCCCCAAGGACCATAGGCGCTCGGAGAGGAGGTCAGGAGAGAGGGAGGGCCGAGCGGTCCAGTGGGCAGCACGGTGAGAAGGCTCTGGGTGATAGAATGCGCAAAGAGGCCACGGAGAGCCCGAGGCAGAGACAGATGATCTGCCAGATTGACAGGAAATTAGACTGAAAGCTGGTAGATATGCCAATGGCGCTATCTCTCCGCAGAGCGCCAGCTTCACGCTGCTTCACTATAGAGCGTCGAGTAGAACGCTTTTTGATAAGACCAGACTCGCGACCCGCAAGGGTGCGTTTAGTACGTCAGCGTTTGGTGTGCCAGCTTTTGTAATATTTTACATTGTGTCAGGCAAGTCATAATATTTAGCCGAGCAATCCAGTCCTCGTTCTCCGGTTCGGTTAATTGAACCTGGCGAGAAGTAGGGCAGTGTCGCATAAATGGTGATTGACCTCGATAAATTTTGAGGCAACCCTGGTGTGCGAGGGGAGGGCCGACCAGACACATTTCTACGCCAGACCCGGTAATTAGCTTTAATTTCCTACCTTTATGGCTCGTCATTAAAATTAAGCCTCCCAGTAACGCATTTATTACCCTTCTCGGGAACAGTAGATGTTCCTTGCAAAAACTAAACCCATTTAGGCCAGAATTTACATTTTAACGATTATTCAAGCTGCCGTTTCCTTGAAACGTGATGCGCGCCGTGAGACTGTATCTATTTGATTTTACAAAACGCAATGCTGCCAATTATCACAGCTACTGTATGCTAGCGTGGGCCCGCGCGCCACAGGATGACCAGGGCGGCTCATGGTGAAGAGGATGGCAGGAGACAGCAATTATATCATCGCACCCACTTCTCTCAGAAGGAGGTATAAATCTCCATCCACTCTCAGAGGAAGTATTGTTTTGCACATACATTTCAAAGGATTACTCATTCTGGTAATTCAAGAATAGGCAGTGCATTATAGGGCTCCAGCAGGCCGAGTGATGATTAATTGTCGGTACTTTTGAAGATGCAGTGGGCATAGCTGCTTCACAGTCATGTTTATATCTGGACCTTGTCGTGATGGAGCGGTTCATACTAAAGCATGTGCGATTAAAACTGAAGTGTGATCTACATTTTCAGGGATGTGATGGAAAGTCAAGTCACACTTCATTTCGCAGGGTTCTTTGTTCTTATATAAAAAGTGACTTAAAATCAGGACTGTGCAAAGAGTTGTGTTCTCTATGCAGATTAGTTTTTTACAATTGATTATGTGCATTACTCAATGCCGAGAACACATCTTTAAAGCTCTTCACACAGTTAGAGCAACAGCCGTGTCTGCGGTCTAAACTTGCTAATTGCTTTTCAATTGCTTTGATACAAAATGCATTCAATGACCGTATCAGTCACATTTGTTTTTCTGAACCAACTCAACCACTAACAAAATTCTATGTACAAGTCTGCACACATTTTCCTGAATGGTTTATGAACCACTGTGCTTTTTTGTACAGTAATACCTTATAGAAGAATATTCAAAATCTAAAAAAGGCTTTCATTTGTTAACATTATTTAACTACATTATTTCATTTATACATCTAACAATGAACAGTACTTCTACTACAGCAATAATTAATCTTTAAATGGTAAGTTTTAGGATTAATTCAAAACGTTTTATACAAAATTTGGTTACACTTTATTTTATGGTGTCCTTGTTACAGTCCAATTATACGTTTAAGTACTGAGTAATATTAATTAACTACATGTACTTACTATAGGGTTAGGATTAGGGTTTGGCTTTGGGTTACTTTCATGTAATTATGCATAATTTATTGTTATTATAATAGTAAGTACATGTAACATGTGTAACAAGGACACCTTGAAATAAAGTGTTACCTAAAATTTGTATGAGTTAACATTAGTGAACAAACCATGAACAATTGTATTTTTTTTAACTAACATTAACAAGGAGTAATTAATGCTGTTAAAATGTATTGCTCATTGTTAGTTCATGTTCACTAATGTATTAACTAATGTTAACAAATGAGTCCTTATTGTAAAGTGTTACACAATTAGGTCTACGACAGCTGATTCCACTTTTAGCTGAAAACCACCCTGAAGCTGAGAACATTTTTGATAAATATTGTAATAGTCTACTTAAAAAACTGAAATTGCCTAACTTTTTATAATGATTCTGTTACTTAAACATGGCTGACAGAGAAAGTAGTGACTGGACACATCTGTAATTGGGTCACAACTCAGAATGCCTTATTTAATTCTAGGATGACCTTCACGCAAGACTTGTGCGTGGTGAAGAATAAGTGAAGACAGTGGCATTTCACCACTGTCTAGCAGTCGCAGAGTATCAGCATAATATGACTTTCAACCTCACTCTGCATTCCTTAATCCCCGGAATGTCTTTTCCTCATGGAGGTGAAAAGTATAAGGCCACTATCCATATGATCAGATGTCCCTCCTAGATGCAATAAATGCAGGACATCCAGACTTAAATGCAGAGGATTGCCAAGGACAGATCAGGCATGCAAAGAGATTGCATCACAGGTGCATTAAAATACATGCTGTTCAGATCCAAAATAACTAAATGAAACATCGGTAACACATCACAGTAATGCACCTCAGTTCATGCAAATAAACCTTAGTTAATAATGAATTAAGAATGATCAATTAATTTTTTATTAATGTTGATTAATGTAAATACATATTTAGCATTTCAATTTGTTTTCAATACTGTTAAAAGATTTGGGGTCAGTAAGTTGTTTTTTTTTAATTAATAATTTTTATTTAGAAAGGATGGATTTAATTGATCAAAAGTGACAGTAAACAGATTTACAATAAAACCGTAATACTATTTCACAATATTATTGTTTTTGATGTGTTTTTGATCAAATAAACAAAGCTTTGGTTAATGTAAGACACTTATCAATGACCCCAAACTTGGGGTGGTATATTGGTATACCACAAATATGGTAGTGTATATTGTCATCAATTAATTAGGAACGAGATACCACTTTATTTTAAGGTGACATTGTTATACGTTACATGTACTTACTATTATAATAACATTTAATTATGCATAAGTACATGCAAGGAACCCTACGCCAAACCCTAATCCTAACTCTAACCATATAGTGCATGTAGTTAATTAATATTACTCAGTACTTCAATGTATAATTACACTGTAACCCAAAATTAAATTGAAATGTTGTTAGTTAATGATAACTAATGCATTAGCTTTATTTTTTTTCCTCACTGATACATCTTGAATAAGGCTGCCTGTATTTAGTATTTTAAGGTTAGTGTGCTTTGAGTGACAAAATGTTCTTGTTGGCTGAGAGCGTTTGCTCTTTAATGGTTGAAGGAGTTTATGACAAATATTGGTTTTACACCAGGTAGTGTTTTGATGCACTTTGAAAGTGAGATAACTGATGTGTCAGACTTTGTGTTGTGAACAGTGTGAGGAGTTTGAAAAAAAATGTAGTCAGTACTGAGAAATGTGCCAATTGTTTTTTGTTTTTTTTTAAACTAAATGTTAGAATTATTGGCTGATGTACAGTATATGGCAGCTGTACGGTATTGATTGAACATTAAAGGCTGTTTATTGCTTAGAGTACTTGGTCTTCACAACCATAAATTACCAGTACAACAGTACTCAAATCTTCTACTCCACAATAATTACTCTGCATAACAAGTGATCCAGCTGAAACTGACTTTTGATTGCTGTTGTTCATATATCTGTGTTCTGTTTTTATGTCATCATACCCACGTGTGGCTCCATGGATCAATTCCAGACAACCTGGTAATGTGTCACAGTAACTGAATGAAACTTGTATATATAAAAGCAATATTAACTTTGATACCCTCCTAAACTCTGGCCCGGATCATTTTTTGTGAACTCTGCTATAAGACCGAATTGGACTGAAGGTTAATATCTGGAGCGTGCATTCATTTGCATACATTTGCATCCATTGACAGTAACGGGCCATCCATCTGCGTACGGTTCAAGAGAGAGCAGTAAGTGATGTGTGAGAGAGACAGCAGATGAGTGAATGACTCTGTGAGCGCTCAGAAACGTGACCTCACCGGTGATCGATCGCGTATGTGAGTGTAAGAGTGTGATCTCATATGCTATCAGGTTACTGCAGACCACCGCAAAGTAGTGAACGGCAGACATGGAGTCTGATGCAGCTGCTGTGAATGAGTGAGAGTGAACATCCGCGGTTGTGAGCGTGATGTTTGCAGAGCCTGCGCCCTCCTTCGCCTCCGATGGGGGTCCTAGGCAGACCCTGTCGCCTGGCAACCCACTGAAATAGCCCGGGACATGTCATGGGGGAGAGGATTACACCGTAATCAGGCTGCAAGGTCACAGTGAGAGAGTGAGCGCCAGAGAGAGAGAGAGAGAGGGAAATTCACCGCTGCAGAATATAGAATTTCATGCTTCTGGTTGAACTTCATTCATCAAGGTGTCTATGGAATGGGCATGCAGCCATGGGGAGGAAGCGGTAAAGGTTGCTGGAGAGCATGGTGAAGTGGGAAGAAGGCTGGGTTGGGGAGGAGAGAAGCCCTCAGGAGTAATTGGATGGGGAGAAAGGATGCTCAGGATGTGAAATGAGTGTGTTGCGGTTCAAAATTGCACACTGAACCATTGGGTAGGTGGCGTATGGGTGCCGGCAAGATGTCGAAATTGATTTGAGAGCGTATTTAATTACAAACTTCAATCAGGGTAGAAATGTTTGAAACATTTTTTTTTGTTATTCGCAGCAGTCTAACCCTTTCTCGTCCTCCTGATGAGATGGTACTCTTTAATTAAGATAAATTAGACATGAAATATAGCAGAGAGAAACAGCCCATTCCCTTCCAATTTATTTATTTTGTTTGGCTATTATTTTAACCCCGGCCTGTGACTGGGACTAATGAGCTATTGAAACACATTTGGGGAGGTGCCACGTTTCGAGGTGGGAGGTGGGGAGGGATTCACAGAGAAAATAGAGAGAGGAAAAATGTGGGTTTAAATAATGACAAATCACACTGACTGATAGAAGCGTAAGATTGCTTTTACTGATGGGAAGAGAAAATATTACGGCCTCTTCTCTGGGAAATTGAAAGGGTATAAATAAATTATATTATAAGGGCGGGAGGGGGGAGTCAATGAAGAAAATTGGAGAGGGAGCAAGAGAGAGAGAAGGAATGAGGGAGGGAGGAAGAAAGAAAGAGCTACAAACTGTCGAGGTGAAAAGGATGAGGAGACATTGATTGTAATACATATCCTTACAGATTATTGGTAGGATTATAAGAGAGTTTCAATCGTATCTTTTACTGGCGGCCTCTGTACATAATACTGCAAGAGGGAGCAACCAGCATGATTCTTGATGCGATTGTGCGCCTGAATATGACATTACTGAAATTGAAAATTATTTATTCACCCTTGTGTCCTTCTATAATTTTATTTATTTTTTTGCTTCCATGTAACACAAGTTTTGAAGAATATACTGGCCACTTTTCAATATAATGAAAATGAATGAACACTGGAGCTGGTAAACTCCAAAATGACAAAAAGTCAAGTCTTCTCAAGTCATGTGATATATGAAGGACAGAACCAAATTTTGAAGCTTGAAAGGTCTAGCATCCATTCATAAAAAAGAGAGACCTTTATTTTATTTTATTTTATTTTTTAATTTAATTGTGTTTATTTTTATTTAATTGATTTCAATTTATAACATGAAAGTCAGTCAGGTTTGGAACAATATGAGGGTGAGAAAATGATAACCGAATTTGGTCACACTATTAGGATCCAATTCTCGCCATTAACAAACTATTAAAGGGATAGTTCACCCAAAAATGAAAATTTTGTCATTAATTACTCACCCTCATGTCATTCCAAAACCGTAAGACCTTCATGCATCTTCGGAACACAAATTACAGAGGTCATATGGTGCAATTTCATGTTTTCCTTTCTCTTTGGAGTGTTAAAAGCTGTTCATGGATAGATAAGGTCTGTTAAAGTTGCAAAGATTAAAGTCTCAAACCCAAAGAGATATTCTTTCTAAAGGTTAAGAGTCAACCATGCCTTTCTAAAATGCCTCATTTAAACACGCCCCCACAAATCTATGTCACTGTGTGGGAAGATTTGCATAACACCACCCAAATGTAGCCTATACGCAAAGAAAGAAGGCATAACTTTTATTCTTGCTGTAGTATTGTTGCCATCACCGCCATGGAAGCAGATATTCCAAAAATGGTAAGGGGTGTAAAATTTCTGTCACATGCTTGAGGTATTCTGCCAATCACAACGCTCTGGATAGCTGGCCAATCAGAGCACACTTCGCTTTTCAGAACGATGAGCTTTGTAAAAAATCGACATGTTTCAGAAAGGCCGGGAGGAGCAACAATAATGTAAGGTATGTGGAAAATAATGTGTTTTATGAACCTTAAATCGCGTGAACATATTGCATTACACCAAATGCACAAAATAATGTTATTTTTAGCATCGTCATATGACCCCTTTAAGACAGCAGACACCCTCCATAGACAGCAACGCAACTAAAATATTCCCAGACCCAGAAACGCAGTAAGATCATCGTTAAAATAGTCCATGTGACATGGTTCAACCGCAATTTTACGAAGCTATGATAATACTTTTTGTGTGCAAAGAAAACAAAAATAATGACTTTATTCAACAATTCTTCCTCATTGCATCCTCCGCCATTATATAGAGTCATTTATTCTCTCCCAGGACAGTCCTCCACCATTTTGGAGAGTTAACACAACACATGCATATTGTATGTTACAGTCACGGTACTCTCCAAAATGGTGGAAAACTGTCCTGGGAGAGAAGAAATCGTTGAATAAAGTCATTATTTTTGTTTTCTTTACACACAAAAATTATTTTTGTAAAATTACAGTTGAACCACTGATGTCACATGGACTATTTTAACAATGCCATTACTACTTTCCTGGGTCTGGGAATATTTCAGTTGCATTGCTCTCCATGCAGGGACAGAAACTCTTGGATTTCATCAAAAATAACTTAATTTGTGTTCTGAAGATGAACAAACGTCTTACGGGTTTGGAACAACATGAAGGTGAGTCATTTTGGGTGAACTATCCCTTTAACTACAACTTTTGCCTCAATAAACTTCTAATTTGCTGTTTACTAATAGTTAGTAAGATAGTTGTTCATTTTATGTATTGGGTTGGATTAGGGATTTGGAATGTGGTCATGTAGAATATAACAGCCAATATGTTAATAATGGGCCTGCTAATAAGCAACCAAGTCCCTGTACTAAAGTCATACTTCCTTTATTACTCATCATATCTGTGTCACACGTTGTTCACCTCCCTTCTCTCTCACAGCTCGTCAACCATTTATCTGTAAACTCAGCAACAGCTATGTATATCCCTCCTTATTAACACATTTACACGCAAAATATACATAACACTGTCGGCAGTTGACAAACTTGCACGCACACGTATCGAAGAAGTGTCGCTTTGACACATGGTGCATATGGCACATTCAGGCCTACATTTAATCGCAAACCGACTCTAACGAACATCACAAACAGCTGGTTGTGAGACGCCTTAAGGCGTACACCTGTGGTTTGGGGTTGCTCTATATATGGTATATATAACAGCCCTCATATGACATGAATATGCTGTTACATTTGAAAATAAATATGCAAGCATGTGATTTCACATGCATATCATATTGAGCATGTGGGGCGGGATTCTGGCATTTATGCCATTGCATTCGCATTTTTCAGTGTAACTGCATTTCATAGTTCACCTAAGATACGAGTGGGAGCATGTGCACATATCAAAAACAGTGTTTGCTTTGCTTATTAAATATGCATTTGAAGTATTGGTATACCACATTGCAATGTAGCGTCATGCCCAACCCCATTGCATCTGTCTTTGAGGTGCTACCATGAATGGAAAACAGTCATTACAGGTTAAGGTTACTGTAGCTTCATCCTTTCACGGACGTTGCACCTTTTAAGTCATGATTGTGTTCGAGGCATTTTTGTCAGTGCGTCAATTTTCTCTTGTTTAGCTGGAAAATAATGGCGCGCTCGTACCTGCCTTTGTGGCATTTCTTAAGCTGACTGCAGAAGGAAGATGTGAAGGTTTGAGACCAGTCGAGATATGAAAAATGCAACGTGGGCGGAAATGAATCCCTGAAAAAAACGCTATGTGATGGAGGACGTGTGTGTGAACGTGTTTGCGACCAGAAATCCACATGGTGATGGGTCTGCCATGATTGAAATTTTTAATTTTGGGTTTAGATTCGATGTGGGTGTGCGACTGTATCTGTTCCCTTCCTCCATCCGCCTCTGTCTTTCTATCTATCTGTCTTCAGTCTCCCTCTTTCACATCTTCCCCCTTTCTATTTCATACTCAATCGATTTTGCTCTCTGACAGACAGCGGTTGCTTTTGATCCTAATCCTGTTATCTGTTTATACTGTGTCCTCAACATGGTGGCTGATGAGATTTCAATGCATTACTGTCACCCAGTTGCTGACAGCTCAACGTCTGTATGTGCGGCTATGTGTTTGTTGCCCGCTGCGATTGCAGTAGAGTCTGATGCTAGTGGATTACTTAATTTTTTATCACTGCATTCAGGGTTTGTTTACTGGTGGGAATTTTGGACTCCCGTACATAAAATCGTATGTTAATTTACCTCAGTTCAATGCTTGCACAACACTAAAATGATTATTGCTTGCCTGCTGGGCTTCCAAAAACGGAATATGCTCAGCTTTAAGCCGTGAATTCCTTTTTTAAAGGGATTCTGTCTTCGTTTGCTCATCCTCATGTCATTTAAAACATGTTTGATGACTTTCTAGAATGAAAAAGGAGATGTTTTGAAGAAGGGCTGCATGTTTAATTGAAAAAAAATCTAAAAGGCAATAAAAGCAACAATGGTTTAACCATATTTAGAAAAATTCCAATCCACTTTTTTTTCCCCCAAATAGTGCAGCCCTGTTTTCAAGAATGTTTTTTCTGCATTTCTCTTGCATTCAATGAAAGTGGATAAGGATGTGGGCTGCCAAGCTTCAAAAAGGACAAGCACATCATAAATGCATCATAAAACTATTTCAAATGACTCACAGAAAATATTTCAGTTACTTTAAAGGTATATGATGGCTTTGTGTGAGGAATACTGTAGGCTGAAACTGAACGATTGTCATTATTCGCTGAAAATTTGTGCGTTCCATGGAAGAAAGAAAGTCGTATGGGTTTCAAAAGACTGATGATGACAGAATTGTCATTTTTTGGGTGCCTGTGTTGTGACTGTGTTGTGTAAACTAAACCTATTAAAAATAATTGTTGGTAATTGAAATATAGCTGAAATAAAATAATAAAAAATATTAAATAGAAAAATGCAAACTTAAAAAGTAAATTAAAAAAACAAATGTTGCCTTGTAAGTTGAAGTACTAAAATTACTAACGCTAAAACTGAAATGAAATTAAAGCAAAATAGAAATACAATTAAAACTGAAAATATAACAATAGAAGCTAATTGAAAAATATTAATAAATACTATGGGCCAGTTTTACTAACAGCTTGCACCAGCGCAAACCGTCTTTTGGCGTTAAAATTGTATTGTCAGGTTTTACTAAAGATGCGCAGTGACGAATTAGTGCTGAAAAGGCGTGGACACAGTTATTTTTGTGCCTGACCTTATTGAATATGCATTTTTTTGCAGTTGAATATGCAGTTTCCCTTTCAGATGCAAAAGTTATGGGAGGAGAGTATTCAAATGAATCACGCAACGCGTTTTACTAACGTTTGCGCTCGTCAAATTACTGGCATTTGCGCCATTATTTAACGCCCAAAAAAAGCATGTCTTAAACTATTTTGCGCTTGAAATGGCTGCAATTTTTGTTGCTAGGAGGAGGCACCGCAGAGAACAGAGAGCGTGTGGTAGAAGGGAGAGGATTTTTTCCACACGTATTAATTTACTTTGAATGCAAGAATGAAAATATTGTTTGCCAAGCCATGTTATTTTTAATTTGCTTCAGGAAATAAGACAACTTGGAACCCCCATCTATAGGAGATATATAAATGAACTGTGGCTTCTTTATTTCTTTATTCTTTGTTTGCGACTATGCTAATTTGCGCTGCGCTTGGTATATTGCGTTGGTCTATATGTAAATGAGATATTGCGTCTGTTTTCTTTAATTTGTGCGGTTGTTAGTAAACCACCTGCAGAAATTTTCACACCCATCGGTGCTGTTTTGGAATTGCGCTCTCGCGCTAATTTGCCCTGCTTAGTAAAACTGGCCCTATATTAGTATATAAGTAATACTTAAGAACACAATTGGGTGAACTATCCCTTTAAGAGTGAGGTTTTGCAATACTTTTCTCACAGCTTGCTCCAATTGATGTCAGTTAGCTTACTGGTAGCTGTGCGCATCTTAAATGTGTGCCAATGGCAGACCATCTCTGTTACCTCTAAAAATAAGCTCAGAAGAGGCGCAAGTGCATCAAACTGAATTGTGTATTCAAGAGGCACATCAATTAGTCATGATGGTCGAGACCGAGAGAAGTATCCCTCAAGATTTTGCGCATGACAGCTCTGAATATCCTCTCTTCTTCTCTCCTCTTTTCTCTGGGTTTTTCGCACTTGCTGTCTTTCGACCGAATATTTTTCTCCTTCTGCCTCCATCTCTTTCTCGGTCCCTCACTCCTCTTCTTTCTTGTTTGCATTTTGCCTATCCATTTATCTCTCTCTCCTCTCTTCATGTCCATCTCTTGACTATCACTAAATGATGTATTGCTGAGTCTGGGCAGGATGAGCGCCAGCAGTGATAAAGCAGCGTGCTGCCTCCGTTTCCTGCGTCCTCCATTTTGATTCAGTGGAGCTGTCCACGCAGATATGCGCTGAGGCATGCACAGCGACACACTCCTGTGACTATAGCAGCACGCACACACAATCTAAGGTGCAGTGGTTGTCAAGCAAGTTTGAATGTCTTTCAGTCTTTCTCAGAAAGGCTCAGGCAAAGTCATCCTTGAAATAATGGAGGGAGACGTAAACACTCGCTCGTGTGCTCACGCACAGAGGAAGATGGTGTGGATGGCTCTGTTCCAAAACCTAGTGTGCTGACTACGTAGACGGCATGCACATTGGGAAAAAAAAGAGAAATGAAGCAGGGGAAGTGTTGATTACAATGTCATTCTAATTAAAAACCATCTGTTTTACCTACTATTTGCTTGTTTTGCATTTTATGCTTATTCAATCACGTTTTGTTAGCCTAGCAACATGCTAAAACCGTGTTCTATTGAAATTAGGGCTGGGCAATAAATTGAGATTGATGTTCTTAAAAAAATTAAATAATTCTGATAATAAACTTTTGAGTAGTTTTCGATATTTAGTCTACATTTAAACAATCGGGTGTATGATGCTAAAAATGTTCTGTGTGTCTAAGAGTGAATGAGCCGCTTTACTTCACGATCATTTCACCATTTAATTTGATAAAAGTTATTGTCAAATACAAATTGCCAAAGTAAAAGTTTGGTTTAATTTGAAGAAACGATGACGGAAATATATTGTACCATTGTATAGTAAAATGTACTTCTCAAACAACAACAACAACAATGATAATAATAAACAACAACAACAACAATAATAATAATAATAATAATAATAATTATTATTATTAATATTAATATAATTATTAACATGATGTTTTTTCATCTGTTTTAATTTATACACTATACAATTTCTGTTGTGCAGCATTTGACAAAAAACATTGATTCTTACATTTTCATGAATTAATTTCATTAGACATTTTTTTTTTATTTTTTTTTATTTTTTTATTTGCATTTAAATTTGTATTAAATCATAAAAAACAGAATAGGTCTACAGAAAAAAAGAAATAAAAAAATAATAATTTGGAAGAAAATTAAATGTATACTATGTGGCTTTAAAGGATTAGTTCACTTCCAGAATAAGAAAATTCCTGATAACTAACTCACCCCCATGTCATCCAAGATGTTCATGTCTTTCTTCCTTCAGTTGAAAAGAAATTAAGGTTTTTGAGGAAAACATTACAGGATTTTTCTCCATATAGTGGACTTCAATGGGACTCAACGGGTTGAAGGTCTAAATTACAGTTTCAGTGCTGCTTTAAATTAAAATCCTTTAAATAAAAAAGTGACATTTACTTACATTAATGGGGAAGGGAAGCATTCCACATGTTTATTAACTTCAAAATCAAGGGCATGAGATGATTAAAAATTAGGGATTTTCATAGTCGAATCGGAATTTTCGAATCTTGTCCATAGTCGAATCATATGTTTGGGGGCGGGGCCAAAATACATTACCAAGAGTCAAGTCAGACATTCGAAAGTCATAATTACTGACGTTAACACACAGGGAAAATGTGTAACGGATGCCTCGCAGACACAAAAATAATGTTTTATGTTTTGACTAAAAGATAGTTAACATTAAACGTCAGCGAAACCCTAAGAATTCACAACATTTTTTACAATAGTGCTCTCATTATAACGTTATGTATATGATAGTAGTTATTAATGTTCTGCATTTGAGCTGCGTGCGCTGAAGATGACCAGTAGATTGAAGCATTTGATAGCAGGTTTTTAATCAGTGGGATTTAACTAATTTATCTCATATAGAATACGGTTCGTTATTTATACAACATAACGTCAATATTACGATTTAGGCTATCTGCACAAAATGCCCTGAATGCAGAAGTGAACGTGTCTGCGCGGCTCTGAATGAACTCCTTTTATGGATGCGTTCTTCACGCAACAACGCGCAGAAACACGGCAACTAAACTCTAAAAATTCATAGCGTTTTATTATAATAGTGTTCTCATTATAATGTTATGTATATGACAGTCCCAGTCATAGTTATTAATATTCTGCATTCTCGTGCTGCGTGCTTGAAGAGATAATCACCGTTACTACAATGAAGCGCTTTACTGCAGCGCAACTCAAATGAATCTTATACGAGATAAATATATACACGAGATAAATAATATATATACGATATATATAAACCGTCTGAAATATTTTGAAATCACTTATACCCTACCTGATCGAAAAAATCCAGTCTTTCACTCTGTCTTGTTAAAGATGTTGGATTAAGTGAAACTTAAATCTGTAGGGGTGGTTCATGAACGTTAAAAATATTTATTAAAAGCTTTTTTCTTTTCAGATCCTTATTTACAACATTATCTTAATAGGCTGTATATTAACTTAGTTATAGTTCTATGTGAATTCAGACATTGAGCACCCCCATATAGCCAAAATGGATGATCATAACACCCCGCGAATATTCGACTGTGAGATTGGCAGTCGAATCGGGCTCCTGCTATCGAAGCATCGAATTGTCGACTATTCGGGGTCACCCCTATTAAAAATGCTGGGTTAAATACAACCCAGCACTGGGTAAAATATGGACAAACCCAGCGATTGGGTTCTTTTGACCCAGCGGTTGGGTTCAATGTTTAACCCAACCAAAGACTATAGAAATACAAAGACAGTTCACTCCTATACTTATAAATGGGAGAAAGTGCAACGTGCAATATGGCAGGATAGTCCCACATTCTAAATGAAAGAGCCAATCGTTGATTGGTAAAGTCATTGCTTCACTGCAGCGGCCGGTAGAAGCTACGGTTCCCATAGAAACCTGAGGCTGGATCAGCCGATGCGCATGCACAGTCATAAGAGCGTTGGAGCTACGCATGCGCACTGGCTGGTCTAGCCTGAAAAATAAGCTTTTTAAATGCTATTTGAGCATAAGAAACAACATTCATGGGGCAGTTCATTTTAGATTTTGTTGCTGATTTGAAATATGTAATTTAATCGTGAGTTCAGCGAGCCATTTTTGAGATTTCAGAATTCCCCCATTCATTTATATAGGACTTGGTCTTGTTTGAGCTGCCCGGAGGCGTTGCAAATATGGCAGCCGAGTGAACGGACTTTCCTTGAAAGAGACTTTGACCCAACCTTCTGGGTAGTAACCCAAATGCTTGGTCAAAACAACCCAATCGCTGGGTTTGTCCATATTTTACCAAGCGCTGGGTTGTATTTAACCCAGCATTTTTTAGAGAATCTCATCTTATTTTTGTCCATATTGCCTAGACCTAATTGAAATCATTATGAGTATTTTCAGTATCTTCTTCGATGTACTTTGTGTGAGGAGGGCTATTTGTGTGACACAGAATTCTTGCCTATCTGCAGTATTCCAAATTGGTCACTTGTGAGTTTCTGTTTCAATTAGCTTCGTTTGAACACAGCTGCCTATGTAGGCATACTACAGCAAAGTAGCATGCTAGCTTTTGGAACAGAGCTTATGTGGAGACGCAAACTGTCTTTTCCTTCAAATTTATAAATGAATATCACTTTGTTAACTATTGAAATCCATTGTGAAATCAGATTCTTTGTGTGTGGAGCTCTATTTGTATGCCGATAACGAGTTGCTGTCTACGTAGCGTTCAAAATTGGTCAGAGTTTTGGAGCTGAGCGATGTGGATGTCGAGACACACACTGTCTTTTCCTTCATCATCACAAATGAACACTTAGACTGACTGTCTGATGGAGCCCCTTAGCATTGGGTTGCTATAGAAACACCCGTACTTTCGAAGATGACCCAAATTAGTTTTCCAGCAGCCAAGCGTAGATGGTCTCCCACCTGGGAGGGTGAAAGAAAGAAGGGAGGAGGGGAGGAGAGAGCAGAGGAGGTTAGCGAAAGAACGTACAAATGGAATGAAATGCTAGAGAGAGACAGGAGGGGTTTAGGCTGAGAGAAATAGAAAGCAGAAGATGATTCCAGCAGGCGATAGACAGATGTGATGAAGTCGTGACGGGGACAGAAGAGTGAAAGAGACAGAACAAAGCCTTATGATTTGATACGGTATAGAACGTGTCAAGACGACATATGAAGGCAGAGATTAGGTTGTCGGAGACCACGCTTCATTTTTAAAGGTCACTCCGAGGTGGTGGTGCTGACATTGACGGAGGCATTATATAACATGAATGTTCAGAACTCAGAAAGCTTATTACAAGCCTACGGTCAGATTAGCCCTACCGCACACCACACGCTAATCAGACCAGAAAATACGGTGGGGATTACACGCAAACAAACTTCCACCGCCACACAAGCGCCATTGTGAACGCCGAGTAACTTACTTGGAGCCTATCTAAGGCTTGTTATTTAGCAGAGAGAGACACTTAATGCCAGCCATCGATGCTAAGGAAGCGCTAAAAGATTTCGTCTACTTTCGTATTAGGCTAAAGTGTGTTCCATTATCGATTGAAGTATTAATAGACCGCCCGTCTCAGGAAACACAATCACTAAAATTGATCCAGACATGTCAATGGCTTGTCACAGGCCGAAGAATGTCACACCTTCTGAAAACCAGGGCGAAGGAAATCAAATAAGTCAATTAGCATGCAGGCAAATTTCCCAGCTGGACGCATTCCTTCAGGTTCACCTGAGGGGGAGGTTGCCCAGCAACCGAGAAATGAATTAGTCGCGAATTAGTCCACAACACACATCCCTGGGTGTGTTGTGGACACATTTCATTCCTGACCTCTTCTTCGAGTCCATCTGTTTTGGTCCACACAACTGGCAGACAGATGAAAGTCCAGCCCTTTGCACTTAATGAATTCATTGAAGCTTATGTGAAGGAAATGTGACCATGATGGTCTATTTTTCATTCTGGCTTACCTGATATTTTGGATGGGAATGTGCGCCGTATGGTTAGTGACTTGATCACAGAAGATCAGAACAGCAGAAGACCGGTTCAAATTTAAATACAAGTGAAAAAAATAAAAAAATGCAGCTATAAGATTAAACCAGCATGAATTTCCATGCTGTTTTAGGCTGGTTTATGTTGGTTAAAGCTGGTTTAGATGGTAGCTATGCTGTTTACAAGCAAAAAAAAACTAAAAAAAACAAAAATACACATTGACTGAATACTGATTGCATGTTATTTTAGTTTAGAGTGTATTCTTTTTCTTCGGTTTTTATTAGTGGTCAACCAATATGGATTTGACAGTCGATGCCAGAGCAGGGTGGCGGATGGCTGCAATAAAGCCAATATACAGTATGATATTATATTTAATTTAAAGGTAACAAATAATACATGCTGCAATGAAATGTATATTTTTTCGCATAATATTTAAATACATTATAAATAAATTATTTGAAAATAAATAAATTAATAATATAAGAAATTAATAAATAAAAAAATTAAAAATGCCAAATATTGTCCAATATACTGTTATTATCCATAAAATTACTTAATATTTTTGTTTATTAATTTTTAACTTATTTACATATTTATATTTAATTCCTTATTTTTACCCCTGTCTTTATATTAGCTATACAAAGCTATGGTTTTGTAGGAATTGTGCAGCGTGTACCCGTATAAATAAAGTTGCAAAGCTGGTTGACCATCTTGCTGGTTTAGCTAGTAAACACATCTGTTGGGGATACCAGCATGCCACAATCCAAAACACAACATGTACTGTTTTTTTTCATTAGGTTGCACTTTATTTTGTGATTTTACTGGACCGGAAAGGATGCTGATGAGTGGAGTCGCCACTGACTAGAGCGGAGGATAATACTTAACATAGCAAACTTGAAGGATTTTTTTTGAGTGAATATTCTCCCTAGTTGGAGATTTGTGACTTGGACAAAAACAGAATCATGCAGGTAATGAAATGGATTGAAAAGCAGTTTCTTTATCGATTCGGAGGTGGCGGAACGCCTTTCCGGGCCAATTTAACCCCTAGAAGTGCAAGTATGCGTGGAGAAGGCTGTGTTCCCTGGAGTGGAGAGTGAGCTAACACAGATAAAAGTCTTGACGAATGTGAATGTGACCCAAACATGGCGTTAAAAAAAAGGAAAGCCACTCATCCCTTCTGGAACTCTCTGGATATGTTAAACCCTTTATCTGTGGTGCACCATGCGCTGCGTAGGCCCCAGTGTGATATGTGTGCGAGTGTGTGCGCTTTGGATAAATATATTTGCCTTCACACTTTAGAACAGCGATGAGCTGATATCTGTATTCACACAATGCACGAGTCTATTTGAGATTCATGACTCACATGGAGACAAAACCGATTCCTTCCAAAATGGGGCACCTTCTGCAACCCCCCAACAAATGCAATCAAAGAGTGCAGTTAGTCTAGAAGGGAAAACGAGAGATAAACTCTGGTATTATGGTTTTAGATCTAAAGCAAAGGCTGGTATCCTCTCCTGTGCTGTGTGCACTGTTTGCTGATATTAAACCTCTCATTAGATTCAAACACTTTCCCTTGAACATGATAAGCCCAAGGCAACACTTTCTAATTAGTTTATGTGGCCCGCTGGTGACTCAAGTCGTTGTTTTAGTTTTCCTTTTTTGGCAGCAAAGTGTCATTATCACTCGTGCTGATCTTTTTTGAAGCGCTTTTGGCCTGGTTGGCTCCACTGTGTGTTGACGCACTTGTTAGTGAGAGGAAGTGGCTGCTGTGAAGGTATATCTAGAGGCTAGTGTAGCAAAGTGGAGCAGCGTACATTCGTATGCAATGCATGTTATATCACACATGTCCAGTAATGCACCAGTGTGGCTGCTATTGACTGTGTTGCTAAAGCTGCTTGCTAAGCTACGAGCTACACACAGTTAAAGTTGTTCAACAAGCTCTTCAAAAACAGCTAAAAGGGAGGTCAAGTCTTTAAAGGGACAATTTACGCAAAAGTGAAAATTCTGTCATTATATAATCACCCTCATGTCATTCCAAACCCCTATGACTTTCACAAAGTCATACAGATTTGGAGTGACGTGAGTGTAAATTATGAAAAAAAAATCATTTTTGAGTGAATTATCACTTTAAGACTGATATATCTTGTGACCAATTATGACCTGGCTCAACTGCGATCCTATTCAAAGGAAGGCATTCTGGAATCTTGATTCTGATTGGTTAAGATTGTAACAACAAACATTTCCATACAGTATTTTGTCTGATGTCCATGACAATGCTGTTTAAATGGCCATTCACACCAAGCACTATAAGGATACTAACTATATACTAACAAATGTTCTTTTGGTGAACTCTGATTGGCTGCTGATTATTGTTCATTAGATAGAAAATATCATTCAAAAAAGTGATTCCTTGTTCCTGTGTCAATATTATTATAGATGTGATGTGGACTACTATTAAAACGCTATAGTTAATAGTTATTATTATAGTTATTATCCTTACTGTAAACAACCCTAACTGACTGCTCCTTAACATGCACTGTAAAAAAAAAAAAAAAAAACCTGTGACATTTACGGTAAGATATAGGCAGGTTTCCAGAACTTTACCGTAAACAAAAAAAAAAAAATAAAAATATATATATATATATATGTGTATATATATATACATGTATGTATGTATATATATATATATATATATATATGAAGAGATAATTTGCAAAAAACGATAACTCCATTTTATTTTATTTTTTTAAGAAATCACGTTTTTTTTATCACGCATTCCAGGTAATATCAATCAAACTGCAGCTGGGTTGTTTTGATAAGTAATAATAACTTAAACAAAAACAGGTAATTTACAAAATTAAAGTTCATTGAAAGTATGTTTTTTTTACATATTAAAAGATTGTTTTATAGCAAAAGCAGATAACTCCAACAGTCGTTTATTTGCAAAAGCAGATGACTCCACATTTCATGTTTTAGAGTTTTAAAAAAAACACCCGTTTATTCTTTGTAATCTCCTCAGATGACAATGTAGATGCCTGACAAACGTTGTTGTTGTTGTGATCATAGATCATGGATGTGATTACACGCAATACACGGAGCTTTTCCCTCATCATTGTAACTCGCTGCTTTCGCAAGGATCCATGAAAACGTTTCAGCTTTTATTTTCCTTTTTCGGTCTGAAGAAGATATCACAGGTTCATCAAGTTCGTCGAAATTATCCATCCTCGATCACTTTTAGTCAGCTTTGACGAAACTCCTCTCAGCTAGCACGTCTTTTCAAAGTGAAAGTAGCCTTGTCACCTGACCTGAATACAGCGCACTGATTTGCTAAAATGGACTTATCGGCTTCTGCTCAAAAACAACAAGGGCGCTTGTCGGCTTCTGCAGTAAAACGTGAACTCGTGATGCCTTGAAAGTGGACAATACCGGCTTTTTTGACAAAAACGTGTTTAGGGTTCAGATCACGCTATATGTGGACAATAATCAGTTTTTGCAAATGAACTCTTCATATATATATATATATATATATTAGTGCTGTCAATCGATTAAAAAATTTCATCGCGTTAATCACAGTCATGGACAAATTTAAAATACTAGGATTTACCTGTCAATGTGTTGAAATAAAGAAATGCATGACAAACTAGTTTAAGGAAACAGAACCTTTCACACCTCTGCCAGGTATGAGACATAATCCTTATTATTCTTTTATCATTATTCTTTTGTCTTTATTCATTCATTATCAGCCTTTATACTGGCAATAAAACGTTTACCAAGCCACATCGCTTCAATCCCAGGATACATTTACCCAACTATAATCAAAAGTATTTCTAAATAAATACAACAAAACATTTTCTTGTGACCTTACGTGAAGTATTATGACAAAATGCATTATGAAGAAGAATTGGACCTGTTCTGCAGCTGCATTAGAGCTAATATTAGCATCATGCTACATAAGACATTTTATGAGATTAATAGTACACTTTTACTCAAAACTCACTTTAAACCACCATCGAGTGTTTGTAATAACTTGCTTTTGTGATCACGTGGAATTTGGTCGTTTACTGTTGTTAAAATATGCTATTTATAGCCTTTTTTATCGCTGTACAAATGAACATTTCAGATGTAGGCTACACATTCATTATTGTTATGAAAATATCCAAATCTCAAGAAAATCACATACAAACCATATCCTATCGAAATCGTGTGTTTATAATCTTATATAATCTATAGTGGCTGTTGTCATGTTTATTTCTGCTGTGTAAAAGCCTTAACATGTAACGTTATGTTCTGGCTGAAACTCACGTTGTTTGTGATGTTACAACCGCCTCTCCGTTCTTAAGTTGCCAGGTATACATTCCAAGTATAATACACATTAGTAAAATTATATATATATTTTTTGTCTATATTTT
The DNA here is from genome assembly GCA_027422415.1 of Schizothorax lantsangensis. Taxonomy (NCBI): domain Eukaryota; kingdom Metazoa; phylum Chordata; class Actinopteri; order Cypriniformes; family Cyprinidae; genus Schizothorax; species Schizothorax lantsangensis. The sequence goes on from CM049860.1 coordinate 19,602,060, forward strand.
GGCGGCCGCGGTACATTATAAAAGGAGCCCAAAAACAGCATATATATATGGTAGCAAAATTTTAGATTTTACAGACTTAACTTAAATTCACAGTTTAAAAAAAAAATGCATTAACTGATATAATATAATACTATAATAATACTATATAATATAATACTATAATATAATGCCATCCTATTGAAGGATTAATATCTGTTTTGTAACATTGTAATACACTGATAACCACCAAAAATAGATGGTGATGAGAAATTCACGATGAATCAGAGTTCATCACAAACAGCTTTTCCACAAGCTGAGAAGGAAAGTACTAATATACATAGAAGGTGTGCAGTGTCATTAACACAAATACTAAACACCATCATGGTAACACACGACACTGAAATAATGCAATAAACATTAATTTAGCAACATTACTGTAGATGTAAGATAAAACCCTAATGTACACAACTGATAAGAAAAAAACTAAGAAAGTTCTTTTAATGAAATAACATCAAATGTGAAGCATCATGCAGGTAATTCAGAGAGTGTCAATTTATGATTTTTCACTGTAAATTATATAATGACTTGTTCTTTTTCACTTCCAAAAACCATAATTTTAACACTATTTTACCCTGTAATAACATTAAATGTAATGACAGTTATTCACTGTATATAGTATTGAAACTTACTATTTAACCAATTAAAAGGTTTAGCATTTTTGCCGTCTTTTATTGTTAAAATCACAATAATTTTTTTGCTGTGTACCTACAGTGTATTTCCTACATAATTCTGCTTAAGTTTGGTTTGTTCTTTGTTCTTTTGCTACTCAGATAATGCGTGTATTTATATATTGAAAAAACTGGCTATTTCATTATAGCAGTTTTTCGAAACAGCCTTGGCTAGTTCATTTGCTTAGGACTGTTTACCTCTTGTTAGGCGAGCATATTATCAGTCTTTTGTGTATCTTCTTTCAGCATTCTTTGCTGTTGAATAAGACGAACACAGTGCCAGGTAATTAGGGAGTTTTTGGCTGGCTTCTGGAACATCTCAGCCTTTTAGCACAGCTCATTAAAACCTGTGGCCATTGACCCAAAGTCTGTACAGTGTCCATTCACTGCGTAGCGATCAGACGGAGTGCATAACTTCAGAAGAATGGGTGACAAAGCACAGCGTTAAAATCAGCGAATGCAGCTGATATTAAACCGGAACCGAACAGCAACGGAAGCATCGACTGCGGCACATTGACTGGGCGTCCCTTGTGAAATCTCTGCCCTGACCTGCCAGTCACGCCGGACATCCACACTGGCCCTGTGCTGGGCCGTCTCTGTTCGGGGTGACCACTGGGGCTGCTTCTTCTCCTAGCAGTGCTGACAGCTGGTCAATTGGCTTTAGAGAGCCAAGGCCGATGTCAGCTCGCATGCAGAGTGGACTAAGTGACCTTGGGCGTGCCCGTTGAGACGGCCAGGGAGAACGGGATGAGATATCCATACAAAACAGAGCATTTTTTAACCTTTACATTCTCACCCCAGCACAATCTGTCATTCTATTTTCACTCTTTTTCTGTATCCCAGGATCGTTGTTTTTCCAAAGATATGAGATTTTTTCCAACTCTCTCTCGCTCTCTTTTTTTCCCCTTTCTCCTTCATGACCTGCTGAGTTCAGGAAAGAATTTATCCTCTGGGAAGCCTGGCTCAGTGTCAGCCTCGGCATTTCTCCATAGTGTTCCTGTTTACCTTTCAATGTGAGTTAATACTCTGTCAACACCATTAATCCCCAGCATAATAGGGAGCGTCCGCCAGCGTCCGCAGTGTTTACCAGGCTGCCGACAGCTCGCCGAGATTGATTCAGTGATGCTTTATGTCCAGCAGTCTGATCTAATGACACGGCTGTAAATTCCCAGCATGGAAGGGCCACGGCTGCAGCTCCTATAGTGGCTTTGTGAAGTTTGTTCTCCCAGGCTGGGTTCAACCTCACATCTGTTTACTGTACCGTGCCGTGCATCTTATTGGGACCCGTTTAACACTTCTGTTAGCAAATGACAGCTGATGTACTTTTTTCCCCACACTTGGCTCACTCTCTACAGGGAACTGACTAAAACACACATACATTTTCTTAACTGTCTATGTGTGTCTATATGTGTCAGAGAGAGAATACGAGTGGGTGTCTGAAATCATAATGACAGACAGCCGCAGGAATGAGTGTGTCTGTCTGTCAGACACATGTTTCGAGGGTGTCTGTGTTTGTGTGTGAATGTCTGTAAATTGTCTTCTGTTTGGCGCTGAGAGCTTCGATAGGTGGGGTGAAATATAATCTCTTTTCCATTTCTCCATCCATGAAACTGGTTCACTGTCATAACCCCAATCCCTCTCAAAGAAACTACCAATTTGGGCCGTGGGGCCGTGTGACTCCAAGCACTACGGCGCAGTCTGGGTCTGAATCTGGAGAGCCTGATAATAGAGCAAGTGTGTCAGTCACATCTCCCACCCTCCTCGCATTGCTGCGTTCCTGTTAGAAGTCACCTACTTTTAGCATCTTTGCAATGAATGCTGTGGGGGTTTGTTTTGGGTTATTTTAAGGTGTCATGCACCTATTCATTTATGTTTTTGGGTTCAAGTAGCGGTTCAGGTTCGCTTGGTGCCCTAGACAGATTCTGACCAGAGGCCATTACCGTAATTTGATTTTAATTATTGCAATATGAAATAGGTTTGTTGAGCATGCCAAGTGTTCCTGTGAACACCATGTATTTTTAATATATGGAAAAGAGCAGCTCCTTTTTTGTTTAACCCTCAAAGACCGAGACAGCCGCCCGCGGCTAAAAATAACTATTGTTCTTAAATGTTTAATAACTTTTGAACCGCTAATCCTATCTGAATGCATTAAAAAGTGTCGTAAAGTAGAGATTCTCCGCTTTTCATGTGTCTCAGTTGGATATTCAGAGGCTCTGTTGCGTACGTGACTACGTCATCACATTTTGACAACTTTGATTGGTCAGAAGAAACCAATGCATTTCGTCCCTCTGAGCCAAACAGAATCCTTTGTTGACGCTTAGTCCCACCCCCCGTGCCCAGATAGGTTAAAACTGTCACATATTCAACCAATAAACATAGGTTTTGGTCTTTTGAACCATTGTTTAGCGTGTTTCTATGGGAATTTGAGCAAAGGCAAAGTGAAAGTAACGTGTGTCGTGCATGCATGAAAACAAACACAAAATAACACATTTGCATGAGAGCACTCTCTGAAAAAGCCCAGAAAAACACAGGACAGAGCACTTTGGCATAAAATAAACCAAAAGCAAGGATAAAAAAGCGGTACATATTGGATAAAGCGCTGGTATTTAGGTATTCGCGTCGCGAGGCGATGTCCTGGTAAAATCGATTCTGACACAGAGTGCAGCCAGCGGATCGATCCATTTGGCTGTTTTATTATGTAAATAATACTTATATAGTTCATAAAGATCATTTGCACAATTTTTTTCTATTGCACTCTATATATTTTTCACCCATTTTGTGTGTAGTTTGTGAATCATTTGCACTGCTTGTATTTTTGTTGCACAAGACAATTTTTTCTCAACTAGCTGCACTGTTTGTGTTTGTTGTTCATACTCAAATTGAAAATATATTTTTTTTACTGTATTTGTTTATTATATAACACGGTTTCCATTTTCTTTACTCCCTAAATGTTTTTTTTGGACACATCTATATTGTTAGTAAAGTAAATAGACCTGTTTTTCACTGAAAAGCACCTATAACAATATCGTAATAAATGGCTATAACTTGCTTGGGGAATGTTATATGTAGACAAAATTTTATTTGGAAATGTAAAACACAAAGATACAACTTTTTAAAGAAAAAAATCCAAACTTCAGGAGTTTCTGTTTGAGTACACAGTAAAAAAACACCCAATTATTGCTTGCGTTTTTCTTAAAATTCTGGAAATTCGTTAATTCTTAGAGAAAACAAAGGGAAAATTGGGACTTTAAATTAGCTAGACTGAAACTTCAAGTTCTACTGTTTATAATGATATATGGCACTTGATGCTGACTGCTAGAATAGGTCGAAAAAAACAAAGAAAAGTACAGGCGTGTCAGGTGCCCCCAAAATGTTCTAGGTCTTTAAGGGTTAATGAGAACAAAACATTGACTTTTGAGTTACTTGAGGGTGGACACGTTTATGGTGTGATTCTATTGGCCAGTCCCAGTTTAGTCACACAAATTGGTGATTTCCAATAAATGAAATTGTGTATACATTATGTATACATTCTTGTTCAAAAGTTTAGGGTTTAGAAATTTTCTTTAATGTAATACTTTTATTAAATGTTACTTGAGCACCAAATCAGCATATTAGAATGATTTTTGAAGAATCGCGTGACACTGAAGACTGGAGTAATGTCTGCTGAATATTCAGCTATGACATCACAGGAATAGATTACATTAGAAAATATATTAAACAGTTGTTTTATATTGTAATATTTTTCACAGTTTTACTGTATTTTTAATCAAATAAATGCCTTGGTGAGCATAAGAACTTTCAAAGTAAATAAAAACTTGACTGACTCCCAAACTTTTGAACAATAATGTGCACATAAGAAATCATATTTAGTAAATTCATTATTTGTTTTTATTTATTTATTTATTATTTGATATTAGTAGGAAAGAGCAACTAAATGACAAATTTGTGAATACATTTCTATAAGTTCTATAATTAACATGTCCTATCATTCCTTTTTGTGTAAAGTTTTCTTACATTATTTTGGGTTAATGTACAAACAAAATAGCACAATTCACCAGAACTCAGTGTTTTTCAGAATGGCGATAAACATCTGTTATCGCCTCCAGTGGGATGTAAATTGTGTATCTTAGATCTTTCCATCTCTCCCTTTTGTTCTCAGAAGGACAATGTTGATCTTTGATAACGTACCATGATAAATGACTGTGTTGCTCATTCCCTCCCCATGCTCATATTAGCACAGTGATATTTGACTGACAGCCTGTCACGGAATTACACTTGCTGCTGCATGGTTCGCACGTCTGTGATGATTGCTGTCGAGGGAATGACATCTGTTGAGATTTCCACACCGAGTGTTACTCACAGTGGATGCCATTAAATCAGCCCCTTACCCGACACCCCACCCCCCTATCTTAGCAGTAAAAACCCGCCTCAGGAGCCGAACCAAGATAATGGCTTTCCCATTACAAATACACCAATATTTGTAAGACCGCAAACTCGCCACAAACCTACAGGGGCTGGGGTAGGAATTACATTTTCACTCTTATTGGATACCATTTGAAGCGTGCTGTGAGAGATAACTTTTATTTCTTGCGCCCTGAAATCAGAAACCGGTTTCTGTGAAGGCAAGTCGACCAAGATGAATGTCAGATTTCTACTTTCTTTTTGTCAAAGCCCAATCACATGTCCATCCAATCGAAGCCACTGATGTCTTTCGACTCTGTTCTATCTGTAAATGCATGGCATTGGTTGTTGTATTTATTTATTTATTTATTTTCAACGGAGTAGACAGGAGAGAATGGAGGAGCTTGAAAACTGTGACAGAGGAGAGCGATTTTGTTAGCAGAGCAGCCATGCGGGATGAGATAAGTGACGGGGGCTGTGCTCGTGTGTGTACGTTGAGCAGTGAAGCATGTGTTGGCGCAGCCAGTAGTCACTTTAAAAACGTGTGCATCGCAGGGGCTACAAGCCAGGTCACCTTCCATCCATCGGGAGAGCCGAGCTGTGCAAGTAACATTCCCAGATGACCGCAGAGATGAGAGGGTTGTTTCTTAAATGCATTTCTGCACAGCAAAAAGTCTAACTTGCAGGTTGAAATATCTGAAAATCGTTAAAACTAAACAAATTTACTTGAGAAACAACTCTGCATAAGATAAAAGGCTGATTTCGAGAGATTATCTCTTTAAGTGTATTTTGCTGTTGTTTATGATAGTTTTACATAGGGTAGAGTGGGGGAAAACGCCCCCCTACTGTTTTTCGCCAAATAACCACAAGATAAAGTCAAGATAATTTTTTATTGTAACTATGGACTACGTTGACAAGAGTGATGTAGAAGTTTTCACCATAAAGCTTACACTGGTGATGTACCGGAGAGAAAATGTACCGGAGAGAAAACGAATTTCACAGTAAATGATCTAATTTTCAGCAGTAAGAAAAAAAGTGTTTTAAAGCTTGTTGTTTTGTAGAACATCACAGTTATATATGATATGAGAACAGTAGGGCCTGTAGATAGAGAGTACGTGTTATTTAATAAAAATATAATTATTTACATTTCATTTACATTTATGCATTTAGCAGACGCTTTTATCCAAAGCGACTTACATTGCATTCAAGTTACAGTTTTTTACATTTGATCAGCTCTTGCTTTCCCTGGGAATCGAACCCATGATCTTGGCGTTGCTAGCGCCATGCTCTACCATTTGAGCTACAGGAAAGCCTGTCGCTCAAAATTATATTTTCAGAATGACATAATTTTTTTCTTAAACATAGTCCATTGCATTTGTTGTTCTGAACAACAAATCCTTTGTTTTTCCATCAAATTAATTCTAAATGGTTGGTTGAATAAAAATATTTGGACTTTATATTTAAAAATTACCTCAAGTTAGCATCGGGTAGCTAGTTAGCTAGCCAGTTATCATCAGCTAACTTTTCTTTTTTTTTTAAATAGACTATTATAATTTTGTAATTCATAATTATTGATTATATTCTTTTTTTAAATTTTAAGCTAAAACTGCCTGTACTCTGATTTTGCTATAAATGTTTAAAGCAAATTGCTTTGTCAGACTGGGGGGGCATTTTACCCCACCCATGGGGGCATTTTGCAAATTTTATTTTTGTTAAAAATCTAATAACATGAAAACTCTGGACATTTTTCATACTTGATTTATAATTAATGTCATTGTCACTAAAACTATGATAACTTCTCTGAACATATTTAACTTTTGTTTCACTGAAAAAAAATTACACAATCCTTAAGGGGGGCGTTTCCCCCCACTCTACCCTATACATAACGTATCTGGCAAAGTTTCATACATTAAACACACAGTAACGAAAATGTAAGAATTAATTGAAAACAATAGACACAGCAGCACAGTAATACTAATGTAATGAGGTCACAGGTGTGTTTATATAATATTTTATAATGTCCTCAGCCAATCATAATGAAGGACCTGAACTATCCAAACTATTTTATAAAAACAAGTTTAAAACAATTCTGCTAATGCAGCAACACAGAGTGCATGTATGTTTAATATACAATGCATGAAAAGTGTTATCTTTTCCAAAGATCTTTAGATATTTTCCTTGGAAAATAAGTAAAGTTGGGGTTGGTAAGATTTTTTTTTTTTCATGTTTTTGAAAGAAGTCTATTATGCTCACAAAGCTAACTACATTTATTTGATCAAAAACAATGTAAAAACTGTAATATTGTGAAATAATATTACAATTTTAAAAGAATTGTTTTCTATTTTAAAAATTTTATTTATTCCTATGAAAGCAAAGCTGAATTTAATTCAGTCATTGTAACATGATCCTTCAGAAATCTTTCTAATATGCTGATTTTGTGCTCAAGAAGTGTTCCTATTATCATCAATATTGAAAACAATCAAACAATGACACATTTCTTTCAGTATTTAATGAATAGAAAGTTAAAAATAAATCTATATCATTGTAACATTGGACTTCACAGTTCATTTTCACTGTGAGTGGTGGACAGAAACAGAAGTTGGAGCCTGGAGAAGTGAAGCAAGCCGCTAAGAGCCAGAGTACTTTATTTTTTCATTATACATTTAAAATGGTCATTTAAATGTAACTATGATCTGATTATGCAATTTTAATGTAATTCTAACAAAATACAGTTACCTTTTCTGTATCCTGATTATGTAACACTATATATTCTGTGACTCCACAAGCCTGTTTGACTGCCCTGCTCAAATGCTTCGTGATTTATTCCAGCGAGCGATATGAAAAAATGAAATGAAGTGGCTGAGAGAAAATTAAAGACAAGGAGATTGAGAGAAGTAAAGACAGAGAAGCCCCAGTCTCTCCTTTAACTTATATAAGCACATAAACACTTGAGGCATGAAATGAACAATTGCATATTTTTCAGAGGCAGAATTATGTAGATGAAGTGAAGGTAGAAGGAAGGGAAGCTTATCAGAGAGCGGCAGGGCTGCTCCCTCAGCTCGTCTCTGGGTGTGTGTGTTTATGGATCAGGAGTCATTCATAAAGCCCTAGCCGAGGTGTTTACGTGTGTTTACGTCTGTGTATATAGAGATGGAGGAAGCTGGGGCCCGAAGTGAGACTGAACCTCTACCTGAGGAGGGTGTAGATTTCAACTGCCTCATCCCTTCGTTTAGTCTTCCTGCCAAGCTACTCGGTCCCCTATTTATCATTCCAGTAGGTTTGGTGTTTTGTTGCTTTCGGTCTTCACGCTGTGGAGAATTTGATTACCGTGGCGTTCAGGAGGAGGAGATCCAGACCTGAGCGTAATCGTCTTGTTTGTCTCGGCTGGTGCTTGGAAATGAAAGGTAGTTCTGTGCTCTAACTAAGTGTTTCATATCCACCATAAGGTACAAGTACACTTTGATGTCTTCAGTTGGGAGAACGTTCTGTTGCGTTTGCGATGCGGTGACTTGGTTGTTCTGAAGCGGAGTTGTCCCGTGTCCTGTCTACGCTGTCATCCGACTCTATGGGTGGTCCATTAAATTCCCTTCTTTGATCTGTTAAGCACGGAGGGGAGCTTTCGCACAGAAAATGAGCGGTTGCGTCTCCCTTCCCAACTGTCTCAACCTGCTCTTGTTTTCCCCTGCACCAACAATTACCATCGGGGCTTGCCGACACCCTCCCTCCCTCCTTCCCTCCCCAGTCTGTAGTTTCTCTGGAGAATGGGAGGAGAAGGGCGCATGTATAAAGCACACTGATGTGTTAATCACATTTTGCAGTGTGTTCGGGTGGTGCCGTCTCGCTGTGAAGCAGTGTGCAGCGCTGCAGCGCTAACCATCAAGTCTTCCATCATGGATTGTAAAATGGCTACGGGAGCGACAGAAGCGAGCACACTTTCTGTGAGAGGAGAGAAAAGAGGGAGCAAGCAAAGCTATGCCTGGTTCACACTGACCCAACCAACTGCAAAACATTTTTAATCATTTTTTTTTTTTGTGATCTAGTGAAATTCGAATATCCTTAATACAAGATTGCATAAGAGAATGTCTTGAATGTTTATTTTTCCTAATTTATTTTTCTTACCCTGCTGGGTTTCTCTTTATCTCTCTCTCTCTTTTAAGCATAAATTTAACTAAATTTAAGAAGAACAACAAAAAAGTTTTGCCAGTGGGGAAGCTCTACAAAGCTCTGTTCAGTGAAAACAAGTCTTACTGTAATACGATGTGGTAAAATTTCAACAATATTACAATGGCAAACATGTCTGTTGTCTGTTGTCAATTGGGTAGCAACCTTACGAAAATTAACCATGGTTTTATTGGAGCAAAAGTGTAGTAACCATGTTGTTTTTGGCATATTGATTACAATTTTTGTATAACAAACATTTTACCACAAATACCATGGTTAAACTGTGGATAGTGTAGCAAAACCGTTTGTGGTTAACATGATTTAACTATAGTAACCATGTTTTTTTGCTTTATTTGTAGTAAATCCATGGTTAATTTTGTAAGGGAATGTATGAAGCTGAACTCACAGAGAAGTCACTTTCAAACCAAGCAGTAGATTCACTTGATTAATAAAATCAGCATGGGAAAATATCTGTTCCTTTTACTGTACCTATTTAACTGACTGGATTTCACCCGTAAAAACTCGCTGAAAATGGTAATTGTGATCACACATTTTACACAGTTTTGCTTCTCAAGTCATCTTAAAGCAAGACAGATTTTTAGACAGGCAAGTGTCTGTCTTCGTGAGTGAGTCAGGAAACCATTTACTTGGCTAATTCGCTCAAAAACACTGATTCAGTCAGAGACGTAACAAGTGCCTTTACGTGTCTTAATGAGTGAATCATTCAACCAATCCATTCCTAAACACTGATTCATTCTGCAACTAAACAAGTTCTTTATGAGTGAATCATTGAATTTGCTCAACTAATTCCTTCTGCTGTGCTTCATTTTGAACTATTTTTGTGGCCAAGCAAAAATAAGCAACTGGCAGTATGATGCCTAAAATTTAAGTCACTCAAAATTAATGTCTTGTTTATAAATATAATGTGCATATATCATAGTTGTGCTATTGGCCAGAGTATCACCACAGCAACACCAGCATTCTTACTCATGTTATGTCTATTAATAGAATATTAGCAAGCACAACTGTAATTTCCACAAATGCCATTTTGATGCAGTGTGAACTAGCATGGGAGACTGACTCCTACATATAGAGTTCACCGAGCTTCATGAATGAAAGGAGAGAAGAAATGGTAGCAGCTCTTTGAGGGTCACACCTGGGAGAAACGGTACAAACGATGTGGTCACTCCATTAGTGGTTACCTTACACAGATCTGGTGTGAATGTAGAGGATCGATAACCTACAGTCTGACTGTCAAAAGCAGAGAAATGCAATTAAAGACGGAAACTAGCAGAGAGCCGCGTTACGTTATCATATTCAAGCTTCTAAAAATACACCAGTGCTGAGAGGACAGCTTTCCACACAGCGTCAAACAGAGCTTACTTTAGCGATCTGCAGAGTGGTGGAAATACAGGTCTGAGATAATGGCATTGATATGCAGTAGGGATGAGAGAGCGCTGCATGCTGGCTCTATAGGCAGTCTCTGCTGTGATGGGAAGGTCTATAATGAACGCGTGTGTTTGTGTACGTGTGCACATTGATCAGTTGCGAAGCTGTTCTGGCACGTATGGACTGTATGCCATATTGCGTCCATGCTGGAGAGCTTCAGCAGAGAGGGTAGAGCTCTGAGTACTGAGATTCTGAGCTTTCCTCCCTGCTGTTATTCAATATCAGCACAGACCCATGTATCCACATTCACGGTCTGACGATAACATCAATTTACACTTATCCAGCACTGAGCTCTGACTGAGTTTACGAAGAACACCTCTCTCACAATCTCTCCTTCTGTCCGTGGGAATCTTGACAGTCTGTATACGCCCACCTCCTGTTTTTCTTTTAGGAACAGTTCACCCAAAAACAGAAATTCTCTAATATTCTCAACCTTGTGTCATTCTAAACCTGCATGATTGACTGACTTCTGTTGAACACAAATGGAGTTTTTGTTTAAGAATATCATTGGCTTTCTTTTCCATAATTAAATGATGTTCAGTTTTGTTTGCATGTACTAAATTACTGAATTACTCCAAAAGAGTTTCCAGAAATTACTACTTCAATTGCAGTGGAACACCTCTACCAGGCCTGGCGCTAGGACGCACGACTTGGGGGGGCTTTTAAATTTCTTGGGGGAGCCGAATCGCGCATTGGGGGGGGGGTTGGTTTCAAGTATACGCTCAAAATCCATTATTTGGGTAACACTTTACAATAATTCACTAACACTTAACATTAACTAACATTAACTAGTGTAACCATATTGTAAAATTTTACAATTATTGTTATTAAAGCACATACGTTCACAAAAACACTTAAATTAAACAGAAAAGCAAGCAGGTTTGCATGATTTGGCATGGCAGCCACATACTTAATAACCGTTTCCTTACCTAAATCACATCACTCTGTGCTTCTGAAATTATTATATCGATCTAGTGTAGGGGCAAAGCCCAAATTCCAAATAAATTACTCTTATAAGCCAGGTCTTTTTAGTGAATCAAAAACATTAATCTTAACCAGTATAGTCCAATTCCTGAGCGAATGACTCAAAGTTGGTTCTTTTTAGTGAGTCAAAATTATACTGGGCAACCAGTGAAATCCAATTTCCCAAATAAATGAGTTTTACAAGCAGGTTCATTTTAGTGAATCAAAAGCATACATAGCACAACCAAGTGTGGTCCAAAATCTGAACATATGACATTGAGTCACTTCTTTTTAGTGATTTTTCTTTTTAGTGACACTTTAGTGAAAAACATGCAGTGTAGTCCAATTCCTGAGCGAAGGATTCTGAATTGGTTCTTTTTAGTCAATTAAAAACATACAGAGCACACAGTATAATTCAATTCCCAAATAAATGACTTGTACACGCAGGTTCTTTTTAGTGAATCACAAGCGTAAGTGCAGTTTAATTCCTGAATGACTGACCTTGAGTCAAAATCAAAAACATACAGCACAGTCAGTATAATACGATTCCTGAAATAATGACTCTGAGTCATGACTGATGACTAAAGATACACCTTATGGTATTTGTTATCTATTTTAATAATATATAGTAAGGTGAATCATTGGATAGCAGTTATGCCACTTCTAAAAAATAAGTATATGGATGATGAGATTTTTATTTAAAATTTTCATTCGAACTGTTCCTTTAACATCTATCTTTCTCTTGCACTGTCTCTCTCTTTTTCTCTCTCCTGATTGATCCTCTCTGTTACTCTGTTCAGCGTGTTTCTGTTCTACTTTTGCTCTCTCTGATGCTCTTTTTTCTGCTGATCTCTCCATCTCCCCACCTTTGTTTTTCTCGATGTATGTTTATAACCACGTCTCACTCCCCATCTCCCCCTCTTCTCTCTCTCTTTCTCTCTTTCTCTCTTTCTCTCTCTCTCTCTCTCTCTCTCTCTCTCTCTGTCTCTCACTTTCACTAATGGGGTGCTCTGAGGTCTTGTGTGCAAGGAATTGGCAGAACACTGGGACATATGGCAGGGACTGAGTGAGAGGGTTGGCTGCTGGTTTGATGCTCCAGAGAGGTAGCTGGCTCTGACAGGTCGGATAGGTCCCAACGCATGGAGGAGTACTTTCCTAAATAAAAGTGCCCGCACGGGTTTCTCGAGAAGAGCTGTGAAATAAATAACGTTAGTGGAAGAATCTGTTTCCTCTCATCTCCTTGGCTGGTTTCCAGGTGCCGTATGAACTGAATCTTCTCCATGAAATTGAGATGAGATCTGAGGATTTTACGTCACTCAACCACGGGCTTCTCGATTTAATGTGGTGTCCTAGAAAATGCCAGCGTTTAAAAACGCTGAGCCTCCACATGCACCTGCAAGAAAGAGAGAGAGATAGAGAAAGGGAGTTCAAAAGTTGAGACGGATTCGTTAGGAGAGGAATAGATGCCTGTAGGACGGCAGGCTATGTGTCTGTGTGACGCCGGTTTGTCTCCTCGCATTTGCATAAGAAAGGCTGTAATGAGGTGCTGTGGAGGTGGATAGAGCGTTTTTGAAGTGAGTTGTGACTTCCCGCTGCATGTTCCACAGATTCACGGCTATTTTTTGAGAGATATGTGTTTGGAGCGTTTAGCTAAAGGTGTCTGGTCACAGCTGAATATAGGAAGTACATTTCTCGGAATGATAATCGGACTCCTTGTTCACGAACACGGCTGCTATGAAACTTTGATTTTTTTTTTTTGCTTGCAGTGAATCTCAGATGAGCGAATGCATTTTCAACCTCAGAAAAGCACCCAGCCTTGCCGTTTTTGAATGAAACACATTATGAATGATGTTTATAGGAGATCATTTGCCAAAATTGATTATGCATTTCATGTTTTAAGGTGGAAAAGTGCAGTATTTGCATGTACCATTTTGTCAAAGATGTGCTTTCAGTCTCATCAATACTGAATCATTAGAATGATATTACAAAACCTCCAATTTTATTTTTACCAGATATAAGCTCTTATCTCAGCAAAGAAAGACTCAAATATCATCTCTCTCCCTAAAATGGAAACGCTGCCATTTGGAGACATTGTAATTTCAGATTGAGCGTCATCCACAGTATAGCTTGCCTCGACATCCAAAATAATGAGCCAGCCAGTCTTTTGTGCTTTTTGTGTCTTTCGCCGTCTGATCCCATTCACTGGCAGATTTATGATGTGAGGAATAATCAATCAAACAATAAATCAATATTCAACAAAACACATCTGTGGCCAGTCGAGTGTGAAACGCTCCTCCGTAGCACTGGCTCAGAATAGCTTGACGGGTTTTGGCTGCGCTCTGAGATGGAGAAATTTTGATAACTGGCCTTATCAAGGTCGGAGCGGCTGAGCAGACTGAATAAACTTGTCACACGTAATATAGCGCTCTGTCTGAACGTTGGGGGAAAAACATCACGCAAGGAAATTAATTGGAATTATGGACATAATGGTTCCTTGCTATCCGACAATATGTATTTATATTATGTCAGTTGATGCAGTGAATGTACTTGAGGCACTTTTTAGTAGCTGAAAGAGCTCACTGGCAGTGTAACTAGACCTTAGAGTCAGTTTAATGGTATCGTTGCTGTCCACGGTCCATAGCCCCCGGTATATATTTAGCTTGGGTAATTGCGGTGTTATTATCTTCTGTTGTTGTCACTCCTGTTGTTTTTCTTGCCGTTGTTAGATTGAGACTCTGCTGCGGCTTTGGAGCTGCTCTCATTAACTCACTGTGCTATCATCTCCAGTGGCAAAACAAGCCGCCTGAGTGAGTGTACTGCTCACTGGGAGCCACTTAGACCTCTTCTCTCATTTACTCTTATAGCCCCTATACATACTGGATGTGCAGTGTTGTACATTTGGTTTACATACTCCTCTGTAGGATTTGGTTTGAAACTATTTTCACTCAGAAATTGCTAGTAAGTTTCACAAATAATTACCAAAAAAAAAGTAACACAATTAAACATGAAATTTTGAAATATTACTGAAATAATATTTTCTTGTAAAACATACTTCAATAATCTGTAAATAAACTTCAAAAAATAATTTTACAGTGTACCTCTTGCATAATCTGTTAGATGTTTTAACGGGTTAATAATATTTTTTTTAGTATTGCCCTGAAGAATCTGCAGAAAATATATTTATTTAATAATTGTAAAATGTCTTCAATGTTTTTGAAAGAAGTTTCTAGTGCTCACAAAGGCCACATTAATTTGAATTTCACATTAATTTGAATTTAAAAATGCATTAAAACAGTAATACTGTAAAATATTATTGCAATTTAAAATAACTGCATTCTATTTTTAATGTATTTTAAAATGTCATTTATTCCTGTAAAGGAAAGAGCTGGATTTTCAACAAACATTACTCCAGTCTTCAGTGTCACATGATCTTTATATGCTGATTTGGTGCTCAAGAAACATTTCTTATTATTATCAATATTGAGAAAAGTTGGCCTGCTTAATATCTTTTTTGTAAACATACTTTTTTTTTAATTTTACGAATGAAAAGTTTAAAAGGACAGCATTTATTTTTGAATAGAAGTGTTTGAATAGAAAACATTATAATGTTTACTGTCACTTTTGATCTATTTAATGCAGTCTTATTCATTGATGAATAAAAATATGAATTAACCAAATAAAATTAGCCATATATATATATATATATATATATAGATAGATATTTATATCTATATCTATATCTATATATATTATATATATATATATATATATATATATGCTGTATTTGCATTTGATGTATATTATTACATTTATATTATGTTCAAAAGTTTACATAAGGGTTTCATTATGGCAGTACTAAATATAGTAAACAACACAATTAGAAACATCTTACGAAGGGTACATAAATATATACGCAGAACTGTATATCTAATGTATATATTATGGCACACTGAGTCTTTGTCAACAGATTACATTTAATCCTGTGAAGGTGGGTGAGTGTCACACAATTAACATACAAATCACACACACACACACACACACACACACACACACACACACACACATACTGAGTGCAAATTGTTTGGGGATGTTCTGCACCTACTATGAATTAGATTGGAGGACAATATTTTGCTCGAATTTTAAGGCTTGAGGCTCAGGGAAAGAAGGTGTGAAAAATGGAGAGAGGGCGAAGTAAAGGCTGGTGCTAAATGATAGGAAGAGTGGATGTGTTATGGAAGAGAGAGAAGGAAATGTGTGAATACACATGCATGTAATATGAGCTTACTTAATTGCTTCTGCTTCTCCCCAGAATGCATTGCAACTTCAATATTTCCAAGAGATTTGAAGGGAGTTTCCTCACAGCATTACAACAATGCAGCAAGGTTTTTACTTAGAAAAAGATCACATTCTTTTATGCAGGTCAGAACAAAATTTTTTCAAAATTCGTTTAGCCAAAAATGTATTTATGTCATTGCAAACCAATTTGACTTTCTTTTGTGCATGGAAGACAAAAGAAGATATTTAGCAGAATGAACAAGTTTCTTATATTTTCCATACAATGAAAACCAAAAATGGTGGTGTAACAGTTTTCCTTCAGAAATGATTACCAAAAAAATGGCAAGGAACTCATTGAATTAAACGTGACATTTGGAAAGACTGAAAGAGAAAGAGATTTTAAACCCCAAACAGCTAGGCCATAGAATGTTGTGTAGAGATGCATGATTTAATACTGTGGTCCAGTTAGACATCATTATTAAATAAAAAATATGATAGCTTGTGTTTAACGGTATGCTGTTACCCTCACCCCCTTCTCAAGCAGATAAAATACAAGTGGCTAAGCTATTACTTGAATGGGTTTGTAAGTAATCTTGATCTAGTGGGCTAGCTTGAAGAAGTGTATCCTCCCACTAGATTTATCTGTGCCCAGAGCCTCAGTCTCCCTTTCAGCCCCACTGTCGTTTATCTCCGCTCTTGTATTCCCTACAGCGCGAACGGGGCCATGGTGGTAAAGCTATATGTGATTCGCCATAACATACCTCTGGAGAGCCTATAAAGGACGTTTGGCTGAAGAATCAAAGCATAGATAAAATAAATGCACAAGCTAGCTGTGGTCGCGGAGGTATATGGATGACAGGTGTATCATTTACACTTTAGTCAATGACAGTGCAGTATTTCTCTACAGATTACGAATTCACATAGGTCTGTGGGCTAGTGCTGAAATTGCTTTTCTTTTTCTTACATATTAATTTCCCATAACTGTGAGCGAACTTGCACGTTATGAAAAATCAATGTAGACAGCTTTGACAGTTTATCTGGCGCTTAGTCCCTGTTCAGTCTGACAACAAACATTCACTGATAGTTAAAAATCAGCCTACTGTTAGAGAAGCTGCTGTATTGCTGTATTTTATTTTCTTAACTAGACACATTCAGATTTTATTTTGCAGTGTCATTTTGGTGTAGTTTTATAAGGACGTATTAAAAGCCCCAAATTCATTAGTTTTATGCTCAGCGTCAATTATTAATGCTGACTGTTTTATGAAGCACTATTGGCTTTGTTGTTGCTGAGACCCCTGGAGATTGAGCCGTTGTATAATGTGATTACAAAATTATTTTTTTACTATGTCCATTTTAAATATCAAAAATAAAAAAATGCCCTGGCTCAGATGGAATAAGATATGGGTATGTCAAAATGAGTTTGAGATATCTGTTGTTGAACAGAAAAATATATTAATTAATTATCACCCCTGCAGTCCTGCTAATTAGACAAATTCTGTCATATTGCGTTTATCACGTGCAGCACAATACAGATAATTAAAGTTGACACTATTGTCAGATGTTCTTTTGTTTTTTTAATACCCCACCCATCCCTTACTTTGGAGTCATTAAATAACAGCTTTCGTAAAGCTCTTCTTTCAGACGGTGAGGGGGAACCTACGGGAAACCGTAGTACAGCTTGTATTCCTGTAGCATGGGAGTTCTCAATGCTTGACTGGCTGTGTTTGGCGTTCACAGGCTGTCGCCTGTAGCAGCTTCGAGGTAACAAGCCCACAGACATGCTGCCCCCAACGTTCCTGTCTAAATTTAAGCTGATGAAGAGATAATTGCTCAGTCAGCAGCATACAAGGCATCACTCCACAAGTGCGAACAGAAGCTAAAGCAGTGGTTCTCAACTGGTTTAGTTCTCAGACTTAACTGTGGACATCATGTGGAGACCCTATTCAGTAATAGTATAAAATTTGCATTACCGTTTAAAAATTTGGCTGTTTGGCATGACTGTTTTCAACATTGACAATAATAAGAAATGTGTCTTGAGCACCAAATCAGCACATTAGAATGATTTCTGAAGGATCATGTGACACTGAAGACTGGTGTAATGGCTAGAGAAAAATCAACCTTGTAATAAATTCACAGTAATAAATTAAATTTAAAGTGTATTTAATTAGAAAATATATAAAAAAATATTGCTGTTTTTTTCTGTATTTTAAATGCAGCTGAGCATATACCTTTTTTAAACACAAATTACTACCAACCCCAAACTTTTGAACGGTAGTGTAAATTATTAAATGACACCAACTGAATGGGAAAAGTGACAGTTTTCATGTTGTATAAACAGCAGAATGCTGCTTAAAAATATGGCAGAATGCGCCTAACTCCAAATAAATATGAGTTAAAGCAGCAGAAAGTGGGTGAGACAGTAATATCACAACTGGTATGCATCTTCAAATGCAATGTCAGTGGGTTGATAGACAAATTATACAGCATTTGATGTCATGGATTGTTCTTCGAGCCTTCAAAGAAAAGCACCTACCTTAGCATTTTGTGTGGCACATTTGGGCTCAGATTGTTTGGCGAATGTCAAAGCAAGCTTTACAAAAGGCTGTTATTGAAAGATGGGGCAGTGCCAGTTATATTGGACCTGTCAGCTCATACACAAGCAATGTTGCTTATTTCACATTCAAAAAGTCTAACCAATCATAGCAAGCATCCAATACATATTTTCTTAAAGGCACAGTATCAAAAACAGCCAGTTTAATCCTATATGGAAGAGAAAGGATGGAAAATATATTATACTAAATTACAGCAAAGAAAATTGACTAACGCGAAAATGTACTACAGGTACATTACAGGAAAAAAGGTACTGTACATATAGGTTCCACCAAGTGTAAATGGCAACAAATAACATCTTGTTTGCATTTAGATCAAATGGAAGTAATGTGCTGTTTGTACGAAGGGTAAATTCCCTGAGCAGTGGCGGTTAGAGAAAATAGCCTTTGCCAAGGTTGGTGTAAATAGACACTACCAAAAATAAATGATAACAACAGGTAGGATATGGCTTTTTAAAGCACAAACAGAAAATACATATGATGTAAGGCAGAAATCAGAGCAAATTGCTTTGTGCTATTGAGCGAAGAGGTGATTGGAGGTCACTTTTATCCGACAGATAGTCTAATGCTGTATTTAAATGAGCTTTCCTGGTTATTTACTCTTAGATGAAGATTTGATTTCCTGTAAGAGTATTTGCAGAGATCAAATCTGATGAGAGACGGGACAGGGAAGTCACAACAGAGACCGATGGTGACGAAAGACTCATAAAGCTCTCTGTTACTGGCATCGAAATGGGGATTTGAAGGCCATTTTAGAGTTATTCTGGGCATCCAATATATATACCTGTGTGAAACAGTGTGTGTGTATGGCCCAATGTGTGTGTGTTGGTGCAAAAGCCAGTCTGTGTGTGCTGGTGCAACTCTGTGGGCGCCTTCCTGCACTGAGTCACATTATAGCTGACTCAGTGGTATATAGAGGAGGTGGAAGAGAGCCAGATACAGCACCACCCTTTGGCTCTTTGTGCACAAACACACACACACACACACACACACACACACACACACACACACACACACACACACACACACTTCATCAGCCGAGGCAAAAAGCTTATTTAACTCGCAGTGGACACAGGAAGGGTGATGAAGGATGGAGAAAGAGATGGAGTAAATGAGCCTTGTTGATATCTCAAGGGTTTATCTTAAGAATATTCCAGATAATTCCAGAGCAAATGAGCTGGTCCTATGGTGTGTTAGGTTAATTGTGTTGCAGATTCCTGGATTTATGGTAATTTGGTTCAGTCTTGCTGTAAATTGCCTGTTAAAGTCATTAATATTCCTGATGAGAAGTAGATTCAGCTCTGCTCTGTAATAATGTAATTGTATTTACCCGTAAGAAGGTAGCTGTGGAGATAGGACTTCACACTTTATTAATGGGCGCCTCTTCAGTTAATATTTTAACCAAGTTCCCAAAATACACTCGGATCTGGGTGACAGTCGGAGTTGTTTGCGCAAATGAGAAGAGGAGTGGGAGTGTGCGCGCCTGGGTTCTGTGCCAGGACGCTTACAGTAATGGGTCTCGCTGACTGATTTGGTAATTATGTCCTGATATGTGTGGCTGCTTTATTTATGGTCACCATTATCAAGGACCTTGGTTCTCATTTATGAGCAAGATGGCTCTGACCTCAATCTCGTAGGTGTGTGTGCATGTACTGACAGCAACCAATCACTCTCAGATTGACTGTGGTGAGTTTCCACTACGTTTGACCCCTTCAGTATGACTTCAGATTGACTTTTGGCTTTGTAAAGGTAGGTCATTTGAAATTAGCAAGTCTTGTGTCCAGTAAGTGTGGGAGCAGATAGATGACGGTAAGTGATCTAGTCTGTATTACTATGTGATGGTGGGCTACAGGGTCAATGACATACAAGATCGTCCACAACAAAGTTAAGGTGCTTTAATGTTGGATTCATATGGTTTTAAAACTTTCATACCATTTTCAAGAAAGTTTCAATTTTAATGACTCTAAAAATGTCATATGATGCAACAAAGTAAGAAGAATTAGCACATTTTTCTTAAATCTTGAATGTGTGAATCGTGTGAATATTTTTACATGTATTTTTCTACAAACTGTTACTTTTTTAAATGTCATGAATTATTATTTCATAAGTATCATAAATACCATGCTTTTGGGAAGCCACATGCACATGGCATTTTACAACCTTGCCTTTTAATGAAAAGTTCAAATTATCTGATATTTTAAGAGACATATTGATCACAGTCATGAGGGTTCCTTTCTATGATGCCAATTCCTTTTTTCTTGCATGTTGGTTGGAGAACATTACTGTTGATTTGACAGACAGATGGTTTTCATTCATATGCAGTAATAATCTTTTAGACATAGTAAAAAAGCATTATGACAAACAAAGTTTTGTTTTATAAATAATAGCTACATTGCATCACCTTGATGCCCAAAAAGTATCAAATGTTATTTCAGAAATTAAAAATGTGTCCTAGGTTTTATTCTTCATTGTATTCATGAATTGCATTTTAATGTGTTTCAAATAAATTAATAGATAGGTCAAAAAAATCATGTCATTGACCCCTATTTTGCTCAGCTTTCCAAATAAACTTTTATATTGCACTGTATTGGTATTAATTAGACCCTCTTGGAATTGCTCCGTTTATATCTCTTATGATGCAAAACATTGGTATGCTCCCAGCTTACCTGCTTTGTTTCTCCATTTTCTTGCAGAGAGAGAAGAGTACGTGGCCACCTTCAAGGGTTCAGAGTATTTCTGTTACGACCTGTCCCCGAACCCCATCCAGAGCAGTAGCGATGAGATTACGCTCTCCTTCAAGACCCTGCAGCGCAATGGACTGATGCTCCACACCGGAAAATCTGCAGACTACGTCAACCTGGCGCTGAAGAATGGTGCTGTCTCGCTGGTCATCAACCTGGGCTCTGGGGCCTTCGAGGCCCTGGTGGAGCCCGTCAATGGGAAATTTAATGACAATGCCTGGCATGATGTGAAGGTTACCAGGAACCTTCGTCAGGTAACCGCGCATAAAAGGCAGAGGTCGAGATCGGATACATTCAGATTCCGATTAGTAGCATCAAACTAACCCTCGGACTAGATTTAACCATATTTAACCACTTTAATCAATACCAGGGTCAGAAATTAACTTTTCCATTAAGGGGCAATATTTGCCCTCTGGAGTTGATTACCATTGCAGGGGCAATTTTTATATTTACCTAATCAAATGTATCTGTGCTTAAATTTAACCAGCTGCTTCAATCAGTTACAATACTATAGACTGTTACTAATAAAGCATGACTGTTTAATGCTGCTCATGTACATGTAATTACACAAAAATCGCAGCGTAATGGCTTATAAATGAAAACTAATTAAAAGATGAAGCTGCGATGTCATGATAAAATCATTATTGTTGATTATTGCTCTGTAATAATGATTATTAATGTTGATTAATAGAAAGCTTTTGCTGGAATATAATCACTGAAGCTATCTACACTGCTAATTCAATCTCTTACTTTTCTGCACTTTGTTGTTTATTATGATGAGAGAATTTGCGAATGCAGATTCAGAATTCCGTCAGTGAGCGTGCATACCGAACAATTCCGGCGTTCTCCGCGATGACAAATCCAAGCATCTCTGATTGGACATTGCATTCGCAAACTCAAAAGAAATGTGTGTGATTGGTTTGAATGCTCAATGCTGCAAACAATGCATAAAAATAAATCTAATTCAACTTGAGCAAATCTGCTGTAAATGAAATTCGACACTTTATATTAATTTCACTTTAAGCTTGACAGCCGTAATAGATCTTGTGCAGGGACCTGTTAATTTCCGACCCTGATCGAGACATACACCCATTTAAACTAATTCAGGTTTCCAAATTATGTATTTGAAAGTTGCCTAAAGTTGAGACTAAAAGAGAAAGTTCTAGGAATTTGGTGTGCTTTTATCATTTTACATTAGCACTAGCGTTCATTTATGTAGCACAGAGCAGAGCTGATGTAAAAAAGACGCTCCCTATATTAAAGTATTCATTAAGCAGCCATGAATTCAGCTTTCAGAGATGAGTGAACGTACCTTTAACCCCATTCCCCTCAACTAACATTTAAATTCAAACTCAAGACGCTACAGCATCCATATTTTACTGTCACTATTTGATAGCGCCACCTCTCACTACATTACACGAGTACGTCACCTGTCAGCGCAGAACGTGTTTGAAGTGTCAAGACTCGGAAAAGATCCTAGACGTGTGGCACGAAGTTGGATAGGACAGGCAGTAAACATAAAAAGCTCTGTGGTGCGTTCTGTCACCAGTAAAGTTAGCGGAGCACCAGGAATAGGAAGAGACAGTGTTTGGAACAGAGTAGACTAGATCCGTCCCAGAGGAACTCCACGGTGCAGATCTTGTCTGCTTCTCCTTTCCTTCTCTTCTGTTGCCCTTTTTAAATGTTTACTAACCTGCTTTTGGGGAAAGAAACTAACCTTTCATCCATGGAATGTGTCATTTACTAACCTGTTACCTCTTACTAACGTGCAACGCTGATGTACTAACCTTGGCAAGAGACCATCTTTTTTGATTGAGGAACGGTGTTCTGTTCACAGTTTTTTAATTTCCTTTCTCCCCCCTTTTCCACAAAGCACTCAGGCATTGGACACGCTATGGTAAACAAACTACATTGTTCGGTAGATATCATTCTAATTGTTTCTTAGTTTGGGTTTGCCGTGTGTCTATTTTCCTTTTTTTGAATCGTAGACATCAATACTAAACAAAAAAAGGGGGAAAATGCGGTTGGTACTCTTTACGCTTACTTCCCCTGCCCTGCCCAAATTCCCCTTTTCTTTTTCTTCTCATTAGTTGGGTTTCCTCAGCTCTTTATGTCCCGTCCATCTTCTCTTCTCAAGTTATCTTGCATCTTTTCCTTCGTTGGGTTCTTTTGCATAAGGTTTTGCTCACCGATCGGTCTCAGCTGGCTGGCTCTGAGTTTTTTCATTGGTCCAGCTAGCTTTGAGACCTGTTGTTCAGCATGGTGTGCATCCTGGCCACCCCGTGTACTAACACCTCTGCTTCATCAGTACATTCAAGGCTGGTATGGGTGGCCGGTCATCTCGTCTGTTGTCGTTTTTGCTTTCTTTCTTCATGTGAACACGCTTATGCATGCCGACACTTCTGCTGTGATTGGTCTCATGAGCTCCGTCGTGTTTGTGTCCTTCTCCCTTCCCTTATCTCTTTACTCATTCCTGTGCAGTCTAATCTGTGAGAAGAATTGTTCTCTCTAACCAGCCATTGTTTGCATGTGGAGAGGGAGGGATAATGAAGCATGCATCCATTCAACCAGATCTGTGAGCGATGTGCCTCTAATTGCCTGTGTTTTCATTTCTAACCTCTTAGCACGCCATGTTCTTTGTTTCACCTCATATAATAACATTGAAAACTGCTGAAACTACTCACATGCACTGTATTCAAGCGATACTAACTCTCAGAAACACACATACTACTAACACCATTTTTGTGTCTGCTGATTTACTTTGTGTGCTCTATTAATGGCACCACTAACATTGAGCCTGGGCTAATGTGCCGCAGACTTCCTCAGCTCAGACGTAATAGAAGTTCATACCAAAAATGTAAATCTAGAAAAAAAAAAAAAAAAGTTAAACAATAAATAAATATGAATTGCTGAAACAGACATGAAAATGGGTTTACATTAAATCAATAAAAATAGAAAAGCTATAAATAAATCTATAAATAAGAAGCATTAAAGGCAAAAACAAAACAAAGCCAAGCATCCAAATCCTTACGAGGGGGACCAAAGCCCTGTAACAGTATTCAAGTTATATGTGAGTATAGCGTGTCCTTTCCCTGTGCTTTGTTGTCTAGGTTACAATATCCGTGGATGGAATTCTGACCACCACTGGATATACACAAGAGGACTACACCATGCTAGGCTCGGATGACTTTTTCTATGTCGGGGGTAGTCCCAGCACTGCCGATCTGCCCGGATCCCCCGTTAGCAACAACTTTATGGGCTGCCTGAAAGAGGTAAGTGCTCTGAAAATTGCTTCTTGAAAAAAGTCATTCCATCCAGAAATCTTCCAGTAATTTAATCACCTTCTATTGCTACTGGATTACATGTATTCATTTACTTTTTGAATTGTAGAAAGATGTGACCTTGCAGCTAATTCACTAAATTGATTTGCAATATACTGATTTAAGGTATATTTAACTAGTTTCTTTTTATTGAAAAAAATCCTCTAAAAATATTCTTTTATTTTTGGAATGCAAAAGAGAGATACGACCTTGCAGCTAATATGCCCATATGAATGTCACCTTACTTAAATGCCCACTGCAGCATTCGTATGTCTTATCATTTGTCTTACTTTTTATACATTTGACTGACGTCAGTTCTGTGCTGCTGCCTCAGGAGCCTCTTTCTATAGGATGTGTCCCAGTACACATTATGGTTACACTGCTCTCTCTGCCATGTATAAACTCGTAACACGTCACGTACACCAACAACTGAGGGAATTATTTATCAGTCGCCACGGACTCAAGAGCCGAAACAACGGCAGAGTTGAAATGCATTCTCTAATTAACATTGCTGATGAGGTTTCCTCACATCTGAAGACTGTTAATTTGAAAATGGGTCACAGATCGTCAACAGTGACAGAACTAACAAATAAACAAGAGTGCGACAAATAGGATAAATAAGAAAATTATACATTTAATGAAATACATTCAAATCACTCAGTTTCCAGCCATATTTAATAGGTCTGCGTGACAGATCACTGGTCCACTACCTCACATGCTCTTGACATGAGCTATCTGTGATCGAAATACTCCTCAGAGGAAAACTGTAGAGAACATGTTGTCTCATCCATCAGCTTCCATCCTCCATGTTAGACTCGCATCCCTGTGGAATGGGATGTCCTCTGATACGCCAGCTGGTGAAGTAAAGAGCTGTTCTGACTGCCAGGAAGTCGGAAATGCTTTTGATGTTATGAACAGACATTAAATGCCATTTTTGTTTTATATATAGAAAAATTCATCTTTAGCTAACCTCAGTATGCTTGTGAAAAGCAGTAAACTCAAGCTGATTGTGATTGATTTATGAAACAGAGAGACAATGAAGCCTTGCTCTTGGTTGAACTTAAGGTGCTGTAGCTCATGGTGATTCATTCATTAACCTGTAGACCTACAATTAGTGAGGGATGCTCACTGGCATTTACCTTGTTAGTCTATTTATCATGTCCAATCTTACACAGTGTAGGTCAGTGGTTCTCAACTGGCTTTTCCTCAGAAGTAGTTTTTCATTGGTCATCATGTGACCCAACACAGAATCAAAATAGTTTATTGCACAAATGTAAAAAAAAAATATTTTTGCAAAATAAAATTGCATATTTTTCTCATGGTTTCCATAGATTAAGGTATGTTTTGGAACCTGCAGAATGGTCGGGGTGGATGGTGTCCCTTCCGTACAGATTGCGTTCCGCGTTCCCCTCGGAAAATCGCGTTCCGGGGGAATCCCCCTCGGTAGAAATCGCGATCTCGTTCCCCTCGGTAGAAATCGCGTTTCCCCCCCCCCCCAATCGTCGGGCCCTTAGAATCGCCCCCCCCCCCCCCCCTTTTACGGTGCCCTGTATAGGGATGATAGTTTTATTATTTGCATTTTTAAATTGTTATATTATTTATTGCATTTTTTATTTGTATTTAGCATTGATTTTCTTAGCTGTCTGCAGCTCTGTTAGAATAGACATGAAACCAGTTCGTGAGAAACTAGTTTAGATGTAAATCCTGGTTTTAGACAGAGGCATCTAATGCATCAAATAGACAGTAATACTAGTTCCTTTCTTAATGCAAATGTAACACTTTAAATGCTTACAAATTCTTACAAGAGGCACAAACATGACAAAATGTGTCATTTTGTCAAATTTTGGAAGCATTGGAACAGTGCAGACTCACCATTTGTTTCTCTTCCCAGCCTCCAGCCTTCATTTCAAAACCAATCCACAAGCAATCAATCAGTGTCAAAACATGAAAGTGCAGACTCGTGTAAGCTGTGGTCTGCTGCCGTGTGTAGGCGGTTGGTGTCTCTTGTCTGTGCTAAGGCGCTATCATTTCCACAGATTAGCAGCAGGCCTGAGGTCATTGACCTGTGTTAACAAACACTCCAGTGCTTTGAACTCATGAACAAGAATTCATACTAAGAGGATTCGGAATGGATTCTCTTCTTGGTTCATTCACAGGCTTTACTGGCATTAAAAGGACGACTGTGCGTAGGCGGTACAAGGGACATTTTAACATTTTATTTTGTCATTATTTTGCTTTGCAAAGGTCATGTTTAATATTTTCAAGCGTTATGAGTGTGTGTGAGGTACATCGAGGACCTCTAGGTGTGTGTTTGTTACCGTACGCGAGTAGTTATTTATGCCGAGGTTGATTTATTCAGGCGTTTAGAGCAGGGTGCACAAGAAGCCCATTCATCATTAGTGCATTTGTTTTAATGTGCCCCTCCTCTCAGGGGCATTTGGTCAGTGCTTTCCAGGCTCCTGATCATTCAGATCAGGTGGCACAGACAGATGCGTCGTCCTCCACCTGCTGTCCCTGCCCCTAACCTCTCATCTGTAATGCGCTCTTCTCCGGCGGCCATGTTGTGCAGTGTTTTATCACAGATCGCTAGTGTTTTTCCCCCGTGTGAGTTTATGAAGCGGGAAAAAGGAGGGGGGTGGGGGTGGGGTTCACTCCTGTGGCCCGTTAATGGCTGGAAAGGCTCTTGTGCCTGCTTGTGATTGGCATTTCTGAAGCATCATCAATAAGCTTTTATTGCATCCGCATACCATTATCTTCTTCCTGGCAAGGGCTCAAATGAAATCGAAACTGAATTAAAAGAGGGTTATCGTGAACACTTCACAGTCTGGTGCTCGGGTTTATATCACAGGGTTTTGGCCTTGTGGAGGAGAGAGGAAAAGAATTGTGCCCCACATTTTGAGAGGGCAGAAAATGCTCTGCAATTTGATTCCATTCGGATTGAATAGTAAAATGACACCGGGAAGCGCGAATGATTACATACCCACTATAGTACAAGATAAATATAGTCTAAGGATATGTACTTTTCATCTCGAGACACCAAAAGTGTGAATGTCAAAGTTTATTTGACAAAGGCTTCACAAAAATGACACATTTGAGATGTATTCTCCATAAAAATGTATTCAAAATGAGCATAACGACTGAAGTGACAGTTTATTTATTTAAAATGTAGAATGATGTATTTTTATTTATGCTGCAATATCATGAGTTTCAATCACTGCACGGATACCAGAGGAGACTGATTTATTTCTGTCAAAAACGCACCAGAAAATTGCATAGACATGAAGTTTGTTGCATAAATAACCCATCATTATCAGTAACCTCTCAAACTAAGCTTTTAGTGTCACTTTAGTGTCATTGAACCTGCTTGTGGTTAATGCAGCAGTCAAAGAGAGGATTTCACATTTAGTCAAAATATTGATTATTGAATTTTTGAAGGATTTAATGACAATGAACAAGTGGAGAATGGAGTTCATCAATACATAGATGAGTACATGTAAATAGAATGTAGATTTTTATTTTATTTGATTTGATTTGATTTTTACATACAAGAAATGCAGAAGTAAAATGCAGAAATGAATAAATAAATAAATATATAGATAAAAAAATAAAAAAAATAACCTAATGCATAAAAAAACAAATATAAAATAATTAAAAAGAATAAAATAAAAGAAAAAGTAAATAAAAGTAAAAAAAAAAAATATAAGAAAAATACAGAAATTAATACATATAATGTTTTATAAAATCATTTATTCCTTTATTTATTTTCCTAATACATTTATTTACAATTTTTGCAGGTTTGGTCCTCTATACAAATGCACATATTACATGTAAATATTAATTAATTAAAATAATACTAACAAATTATATTTAGTAGCAGCTCCAATCAGAGTCGTCACTATAGGGTTACTGGACATCTTGTACACTTTATTGATTCAGGTCCTCTTGGTTGAAATTGCAATAATATTGGAACAGAGTTTAACACTATTACTTCGATTTCAACCCCCTGTCCAACACTCCTAGCTTTAGTTGGAATGCACAGTAACATAAACGTGGTATATTCTTCTGTTAACTCACTTAACACTCACACAAAAATTGTTTTGTTCTCTTTTCACATAAAGGTTGTGTACAAGAACAACGATGTAAGGCTCGAGCTGTCTCGACTGGCCAAGCTAGGCGACCCCAAAATGAAGGTGAGCGGCGTGGTGGCCTTCAAATGCGAGAACGTGGCTACCCTAGATCCTGTCACCTTCGAGACGCCAGAGTCATTCATTACCCTTGACAAGTGGTCTGCCAAAAAAGCCGGTTCCATCTCCTTCGACTTCCGCACCACTGAGCCCAACGGCCTTCTCCTCTTCAGCCACGGAAAACCCAAACCGCAGCAGCAGAAAGACCCCAAGAGCCCCAAAACCTTGAAGGTGGATTTCTTTGCCATTGAGATGCTGGATGGCCACCTGTACCTTCTGCTTGACATGGGCTCGGGCACCACCAAAACCCGTGCCGTCAACAAAAAAGTAAACGACGGAGAATGGTACCATGTGGACTTCCAGAGAGACGGAAGATCAGGTATAATTTGGCTCTGTCCTGCTAATGTATTTTTGATGTATTCAGTGTATGGTTAAATGTTAGCTGGTATTCAAGGTCTACGAAAATATTGACTTAGCCGAGACAGCAGTGTTCTCTCACGCTTGCTTGAACACAGTCGTAACCGTGCCTTCCAGAGCGCACTGTCAGGCAGGCATTTGAATATGAACAGGACCCGCAGTCCTTCCTGTCTTCCTCCTCCTTTCTTGCTCTGTCTTCTCTGGCGGAGTTGCCATGGAAACCAGATTTGGTTTCCCAAAGGAGAGCGAGTTAGAGCACAGCTCTGCCAAGTAAAGACGTTCATCCCTAACTCTCCCGCTATTTCCCTTTTCCTCGCACTTCGATGCCGTTTGCCTGGAGTCAAAGGAATGGCTTTTGGTACTTTTTCTGTGAAAAAGTAAGAAAAGGCTCTATTGATCCGTGGTTATTGCGAATCTCTCATCTTCTCTTTCTGGATATAGAAACGCCAGTCACCTGCATTAGTTCTGACATACACTGTGAGATTAAATTGCAAAAGTTATAAGAAGAAAATTAAATAGCTTTTGGAGCAATTATGAAATCAAATTTCTAAAGCAAGAGTGGTATTTTTGTTTCATGCCAATACAGTATTCAATTGGGATTGGATACGGTTTCGTTAGGAGCGCAGGTCTTTTTTTCCACGTTTTTAAATTGTATTTTTCATAAAATCGTCGTTTTTATCCACAGGGCTCGGTTTGATCTTATTCTCCAGGCTTTATCGCTGCTCAATCCACTGGCTGTCATTGTGAGTTCAGGCACAGTTTGAAAGCGAGAATAAACCTTTTCTCTTAGTAGCATTTCATGGGAATCTGAAACACCATTGACAGATGGGACCTTGCATTTCAGGCCCGCAGAATGAGTTGTGTCACTCTCCCGCCTGCGTGAAATGCCTGCCTACGCAAGCCGTTTGATCATATATGGGCAGCCGTCCCGGTGCAGGGTGTGCGCGTGTGTGGGCATGCTGGTGTTTTTGCGTGCGTGTATGCAAACATGTACGGTTGTGCGTCTGCATATGCATCTATTAATGAGAATGTACATATGTAGACATATAGATGTGAGTCAGGGGCGTATTTGTGCCTCCGTGAAAAAAATAGGATGAGAGAATACAGAAATTTTCTGAAATATGAGGTTGAGTAGTGTATAAACCACTTATTTTTCTAAAGTGACAGGCAGCCAGGCCACAAATTGGCCTGAATGAATGGGTCAAACGGGTGAAAATGGACAGGCTAAGTACAAAGTAAACACACCCACTCAGATATCACCACTTTCGGTCACTTCTGAATTGAAATGAACTGGAAGTGATCTATGAGTGTGGATTTAGTGACCACTCAGCTCAGTTAAATGAAAGCTGCACTTCCATGCCTGCGACCGATGTGAGACCTGCGGTGTTTACAGAGGATTTGTTGTCTAATGGTCCAAAAAGAAGGTGACTATTAATAATAATAGCCAAACATCAGTTACCAGTAACAAGCCACATGAGTTATGCTTTTAATACTGTACTACTGCAGTGATTACTTTTGAAGCAATGATAAAAAAAAGTTTGGCTTAAAAAAAATAGTGCAAAGTCATTATCTCTATTTGTATCTGTTGCATCGACAAATAATCAGTTCTGTGTCTGCATTCAAATAGAATCAGTGTGTCAAAACTAAATGAAGAGCCCATTTTTAACTGTTCATTTATAAACTACAATTTAAAAGTTTATAGCTTATAACTTAAGTAATGATTTTTCTTAATGTTTTGAAAGAAATCTCATATAAAGACTTTATCAAAACTAAAATGCAGTAAATGCAGTAAAATTGTGAAACAATGTTACAATTTCATGTCACGTGAACTTTTGAATGGTAGTTTCCATATAGCACATACATGTATTTATTGTATACTAAAAGATTTACCCTTTTTTATTGCAACCTTAATGTAGATTAATTGAAAAAATTTGAAAAATAGAAAAAATATATATCTCACTCTGAAGGTTTAAAACATTAGTATAGATATAGCAAACAGTTGAAATTATCCTAAAACTAAGATCTAGTCTTACTGTAATGTTACTCACCAATGCATTAGTTCAGTCTAACTGTTTTTCCCGTTAGAATTCGGTATTCGTTTTTTAGCTACGTATTTTTGAGTCTGGAGATTTGAAATTTGGCTTCAAGCACATTCCTAAGAAATAGTATGCTAATTTAATGCATGCAAAAATATAATAGCATTGATTGTTTGTTGATAGTGTAAGATAAAGTGCATTCCATACACATTTCAAGCTGAAACCATGTAAACATCAAATGAACTGGAACATGAATTTACATTGGAATGAAAAAACCAAATGGGACTTTGCCTCCTTTTTCAGAAATCCACTCTACTCCGCTGGTGTGTGTATGTTTGTGCGTGTGTACATAAAGTAAAACCGGCCCAGCATTAGACTGTGCTGTGTAATCACTGAGCAGAGTGAATGGAAGTCGAGATGATGGAGAATGCTCATTACTGATGACCCGGGGGAGATGTTTGGCTGCTGTTTAGGGGTACAGTCGCCAAGTGCGCAACACAGGACAAGATAATGTGTGTGTGTGTTTGTGTGTGTGAGGGTGTGAGTGCGAGTGCGAGAGGAGGAGAAAGTGCCGCTATGCCTCATCAAATCCACACAGACTTATTACAGGCTTAGAGGAAAATGAAATTCTTATTTACTAACACTGTTAGCATGTTACAAGTGGCATCTCTGCAGTGATGTATCAAGCGGAATAGAATGGAAAGCACTATTTCAGCGTATTCATCGAAATGCTTGGCAGGGAACAAGTTACACAGAGCATAATTATAATTTACTGTGCCACCGTGTCTGGCCGTTTAGTGTTTCTCCTGGTTCTTTGGGTGTGCCTGTGAATAATGAGTCAGATACAGGAGGCCGTAATCAGTCTATGGAATCACATTTAATCTCAAAGTGAATTTTTCTCCCTCTCGAGGTATGTGACGCAGATCTGAGCTCAGGCCCAGAGCTCTACATCACAGACTTGAAAGCATAGCAGAACGATACTGCAGCCATTCATTCAAATCCCACAATAGCCATTAATGATGAAAATAAATCACACATCTGAGAACAAATACATCCTTTACTGGAGCTTGGCACTCATATAAATGCATACTCACTAACGGTCTTGCTGTTTTTTCCTGTGATCTATTCAGAGACGAATTATAATGAAAATCCATACATTTTTGGCCAATGTTTGTTTAGATTTTAGAGGCATTTAAAATCCCAGTTAGCATTTGCAGACTGACTTAGTCACAGGTCACCAAAAAATGAAAAGTCTGTCATAATTAACTCGCTGTTTCAAACCTGAATGACTTTCTTTGATGTGTGTAACATAAAAGAAGATATTTTGAAGAACTGTTTTTGTCCATATAATTAAAGGCAGTGGGGTTCAAAACAAACAGCTCCATATTGTGTGTGTGGTCCGGGTATTTCCATGTTATGGGGACCAAATGTCCCCAAAAGGTCCAAATTTACTGGTATTACTATCCTTGTGGGAACATTTGGTCCCCATAATGTAGGGAATACCAATACCAAAACCACACATACACACACACATGAAGTACAGTATGTAGCTGTTTGTTTTGAATCCCACTGCCTCAGATCATATACAGGGATAGGAATACTAGTAAATCTTGACCTTGTGGGGACATTTTTTGGTTCCCATGAGGAAACAAGCTTATAAACCATACAGAATTAACTTTTTGGAAAATTTAAAATAGAAGAAAGTTTTCTGTGACGTTAGGGTAATGGAATAGAAAGTACTGTTTGTAAAGCCGTATATATAAGCCTATGGAATGTCCCAATAAAACATGGAAACCCAACGTGTGTGTGTGTGTGTGTGTGTGTTGTTACCCAGAAAGCAAAGTCATACAGGTTTGGATGAAACAAGAGTGAGTAAATGATGACAGAATTTCCTGCCCTTCTGTATACTGAAATATATACTGTAACTGCACACTCATTTAAGTTTATTTTTACCAATATTTCAGCAACAAACCTTTGTCAAGGTACAATTTCCTCAAAATAGAAAAACGTACTGTAAGTAAAGTCGATAATGGATTATTAAAATCAATAATTACTCCGAGGTGAAAAATGGTAACATCACAATCAGCGATCAGTAATTAGTTAACAAGCCTGTCTTAATCTACTGAAACAATTAAGGTCTCAGACTGATCCTCAACAAACAATGAAGTATAAATAAGTCCTAAAAGACCACCACCGCATGAAAAATTATCCCATATACCAGCCACATACACGTATATACACAATTATGAAAACGGCTTGTTGTCCAAACATTGGTAAAAAATAAACTTATAAGCAAGTCTGCAGTTATATATTTTTCTTCACTAAGCCTTGCACTTCCATGAGATGTGCTTTTGCTTTAGTGCTTCGTTAAATGAGCTGTCCCTTTAACATGTTGCATGCATCGCAGTACCACCTCCAGCTGACCCCTCGGTTCCATTCACACTAATTTGCCTTTATAACAGAAGCTGCATTTTTGTCACTAAAGAAACACGGTTTTGGCACCGAAAAGGCGGCATCTTTAATTCTAAGCCACCTTTTATTGAGTTTGGACTCAGTGTTGGACACTAATAAACAGGATTCAGCAGTGGCCAGCGCTTTGCGTTAATCCCTGCCTGTTCTCTCCTATCTTGCCAGTAATGGCTTTTCTTTTGTAACTGCCTTCAAGGCGTGAATAATGGCAGTGCACAGTGGTGGAAAATGAGAAGGAAAATTCTGAATTGCCGGCTGTGTATAAATGCCTGTTTGTTGGAGTCGCCAGGAAAACAATGAGGGTGATTATGGAACTCGTGAAAGTGTTTTAACGTTATTAGACTGAATGAAATACTCGCCTCACCTGAGAGTACTGTGTTTTTACTCTTTATATTAACCACTGTTGTAAAAGCGGTATTTTAGACATAAACCATAAAAGAAGAGGGCAGACTGAAACATGTTTTGAAAGGGTACACAAATAATTTGTGAGAACTGAATCAGTCACAACCAGTAAATTAGATATGAATAGAGCTCAGCGTTTATTCTGTTATATGCCCTTTTGATAGTGATGACTATCCAGTGAATCTGGTACATATTGTCTGCTGTTGCTATGGAGACTGCTTTTTGAATCTTTGTCTTTGTGTAAGGGTTTGCACTGTGAGTTCAAGACAGCCCAAAACAGATGATAATATGAAAGCA
Organism: Schizothorax lantsangensis; assembly: GCA_027422415.1. Lineage (NCBI taxonomy): Eukaryota > Metazoa > Chordata > Actinopteri > Cypriniformes > Cyprinidae > Schizothorax > Schizothorax lantsangensis. Next base: position 19,636,491 of record CM049860.1, read on the forward strand.
TGTGCACATATATGAATGTTAATCGCTCTATAATGTTTTTGTGACTGTGAGGGCCCCATTTCCAACAATATGTAACATTTAAATTATTACTATACACATCCAGTATTAGTATACACCCAATATAGTACTGTAGAGAACTTTATTATACAGATTCCCACAACAAAAAGATGTTTGTAATGAAATAAAACTGATTATATTATATTATATTACACCAAGTGGAAGTAATAAACAATTATTTTGAATATTGTTTAAATAAATCTGTCTATTCCAATGTTTTGAATACATTAAATAAGTGCATACCTTAACCAGAAATTATGCTAAAGATTTCTCAATGTGCCGAAGGCCCAAGTTTTGTCTCAGGCTTCCTATTTTTTCTAGCTCCAGTCTTGTTCATAACTCATATTTTTGCTATTGACATCTACATCAAGCTGATTTGATCATCTGCAGTACGATTTTATACTCGACACATACCTACAAATGCAAAACTGACAAATCAATGCCATAGGCGCTGTTCTGACAAATGGTGACAAAGTGTTGCTCTGAAATCATCTTTCACACTTCCTGGCTTAAACATGAATATACAGTAGCTACATCATTTCAAATTTACTTTGAGGAGACTGAAACTGAGAGATTTCCATCTGCATTGTGTGCTTTGAAAGCAAAGGGGGTTTTATTTACAGAGGAAAGAATGAAGGATAATTTCAATACACTTAAAGAGCCTCATTTGAATAGTCCGCAATTTGCATATATAATTTCTCATTAAAACCGAATCAAACTTTTTAGAAGTTGCTGAAATGGCATCTAAACATCAAGTTAACGAAATTAAATTTGCTTCTCGTGGTTTTGTGACAGGCACCATTTCCGTCAACTCGATCCGTACTCCCTACAACGCTCCCGGTGATAGTGAGATCCTGGACTTGGACGACATACTCTATTTGGGCGGCCTGCCAGAGGACCGTGCCGGTCTGATCTTCCCTACGGAGGTCTGGACTGCGCTCCTAAACTACGGCTATGTGGGCTGCGTGCGAGATCTGTTCATGGACGGCCAGAGCAAGGACATCCGGCGGATAGCGGAGTCCCAGAGAGCGGTCGGGGTGAAGCCGTCCTGCTCTAAGGAACCTCCCAAACAGTGTCTAAGCAACCCCTGCTTGAACAGCGGTACCTGCAGAGAGGGCTGGAACCGATATGTGTGTGACTGCTCAGGGACGGGCTATCTGGGACGCTCCTGTGAGAGAGGTGAGTACCTGTATTTTGCATGTTGAGTCAAGATTTGGTATACTTTTGATATAAGCTTGGCTTCTGTTTTTGCTGTGTTGTGCTGGGTAGTTCCACCCACATCAATCTCATTAGCTGTGTTTCCATCCACCTTTTTTATGCACATTTTGGGATATCGCATAAAAATACGCTGGATGGAAACACCAATATGTGCATGAATTCTAAAAATGCGCATAAAAAACTTGCGCTCAACTAAGTCAGATAAATTTCTTATCCCGTGAGAAAATGTGCACATAAACTACAATGGAAACACTCACACTGAATAAATTCCTTAATGAACATCAAAAAAGACATGTGACTTTGCAATGGGACTGCATACAACTGGACCAACCAACAGACTGATCTCATTGCACAGCATCTGAAATGCTAGTTTTGTCATTCTAAAATGCTTGTGCAAAGTTATAATTAACTCCCAGAACTGCGTTCCCAAACAGCAGGCTCCAAAAATAAGATTACATGACCGTGTTTCATCTGTGTGCTCTGAAGCTCGTAATTCAATGTATACATTTATTGTAAAATGATTATATATAGTGCCTTCTCCTACTGCAACAAATTTAATTTTTCTTTGTGCAACTTAATATTCGTAACTTTGGATATAAACATAGCTATTGGTGTAAAATCCAGCTTCACATACTAGTGGCCTTCAACAGTATTCAAACACATAAAATTTATTAATTCCAATGTATTACATAAAATTAAATTAGATGAAAAAAAAATAATAGGGGTGATCTGAAAACAAACGATTTCTGATTTTTTTAACCAATTGCATGAGAGTGATTTTGTTATTGGTTAATTGTTTATTTTTTTTAAAACCTAATAAACTTAAATGTTTAAGGCAAGACTATAGGCAAAATACATATTTAAATATTCATTTTATAACAATTTATCTATTTGTGTCTCTATATTTCAATTACAATGCATATTTGTTTTCTAAAAATCTCCACTTCAGTAGCACTTACTGTATATACAGTAAACTTTCTACTTTCTAGGTTTTATCAGAGGGTTTTGTTCATATATCATTCGCCTGATATAATTTTAACACTTTATTCCTCAAAAAAACATGGTGAGAATTTTTTTCCCAGCTGTATTTTCTGATTTATAGAGTGATAAAAAGAGGTCTACTCTGTAAAAACCTTTAATATGTCAACAAAATGAGAGGGAAAAAGTGAACATATCTTTACCCAGTGTTCAGAATTCTGTTCTGGAGATGTTTGCAAATCAGTGCATATTTAATTAGACAATGCCTCATTTGCATAGTTAAACATAACACTTCAGAAAACTTGTCATACAAAACAAATGTCTTAATGTACTGTGATTAATTAACTGCTGATATCTGTTAGTTTAAATGTTTGTCCTATTCACCTTAAATGCTTTAATGCTGTAATATAAATGCCACTTGGTTTGATTTTTGATTCATATTGTACGTTTTGAAGTGTGGCTTAAATAGACAAATACTTTTTAGGGATAAACATCACCTATGTTCTCATTAGCTGTGATTTTGTTGCTTAGTGCATTCTTTGTCTTTCACTAAGGACTGAAGTAATAAGATGAGGTGTTAGAAGAATCACTGCTTCTATGAAAGATCTGTACGCTCATTCTTTCTCTCATGACGTGTAAAGACGTGGCACTCATTCAGAGATATTTTGTCCATTATGTTGCGTAGGGAAGGCTGACATTCACTGCTTTGTCACCTCGGCCTTAGTATAGAAAAATATCTGTCTTTGTCAGCTCATCCTTGACAGCGAGGAGGAAAGTGCAGCTGAGCTGACGTTACTGTTACCGTGGTAATTGTGTTTCTCTTCAGTCCATGTCATCTTCAGAGAGAGCCACTCAAACATGGATTATGTTTTTGCCTTTTGTCTCCCTCCCTAGCAGAATTTTAATTCTGTTGTTTTTCCACATGAACAAAGCGGCCAGCGTTCACCCCCTCCCTGCTAAAAAGGGAGTCCAGGAGAGCTCTAAGTCCAGCTACATAGGCGCCTCCGTATATTCATTCTGGAAGTGCTTGAAGCTATAGTGGCTAATTCTTTAATGGAAGTGCATCGCTCCAAAGCTTGTTGCTGTTGTCTGGACACTGATATCACCCTGCAGCAAAGTCGCTGCTGTGGGAAAATACAATCAATTATATGCGCATTGTTGAAGCTCTGTGCAGGAATTATGGAAATGATTCGGTCAATTAACCCATCAAAGATGGCTTGCTTTGTCATCGCCCGAGCAAAGTTCACCGCAAACAGCCATCAGAAAGAGAATGGTGCAGTCTGGTGCAGTTTTATAGGGTGTTGCCGGCTTCCTCCAGATGCACATTTATAAGATTCCAGTCACAGAAAACAGCTTTTTGTGTAACGGTAGAATGGAGAAATGAAATGAGATAGACGCACAGAGAAAGAGACAGAGAGACAAAAAGAGACAGGCGACAGTGTTAATCTTGTCAGCAAAATTAATAATGGAAATGTTTGTTAAAGTTTTTATATATATATTTGTCAGTTATAATGAAGATGAGAGAAGATGAGACAAAGATGCTTAATGACAATAATTAAAAAATTTAATTAAAACATGCTTGAAATATGATGAGGGAAAGATAACTAAAATATTAATGCAGTAAATGATTTTAGAAGAAGATAAAAAGAACTGGATGACATTATCTAATTATAGTATGTTGAAAGATAATGAAACAAATTGACAAACTCAGAATGTGCAAGTCGTTGTTACCTTAACACGTTACACTTAAGAAATATTCTGAAAAGTTTCAAGTGGAAAATTAATATCAGTCTTTAAAACATGAAGAGCACAGTAACTGAAAATGAACAAATACCTTAGTTTACCCATTATTTATTTTTGTTTTTGTTGATAAATCTTTTCTATGATTTGATAAATGTTTAAATAGTTTATAGTTTTTTTCAAAATGTACACAATTTTTTTGTTTAATCTACTAAAACTAATTTCGTTTAATTTTTAATTTATATAATTATATTACATAATTTCAAATGATTATATGATAATTATTTTATATACTGTATATTTCAGTCTAAAATGTAACTAAAATATGAATGATTTGACATTACTGAAATGTAAAAGTTTTTTGTTAAATGTGTGGTCTACTAAAAAAAGATTTTTTTAATATTATTAGATATTTATTTACTGTAATTTACTGTAGATTAGATATTGATATACTGTATATTTCAATCAGAGTAAACTTGGACAAAATTAATGAATATGAAATTAAGAAGAATTGGGGGATTTTTTTATTAATAGTTTTGTTTGTTTGTGGTATACTAAAATGATTCCTTTATTTAAATTTTATTTTATTATAAAATTATTTAATTTCAAATGATTATGTGATAATTCTGCTATACTGTATATTTCAGTCAGAGTAAAATGTGCCAAATTAATGTGACATGACAAAACTGGCTAAATTGTAAAATATTTTTTGTTTTATGTGTGGTCTACTAAAACAAATTACATATTTATTTACTGTAGATTAGATATTTATATGTATACTGTATATTTAAATCTGAGTAAATTGGTCAAAATTAGTGAATATGACATGACAAAACTAGCTAAATTTACAGGATTAAACTGAAAATGAACACCACCGACAGATGTACACAGGGTGAGTTAGGGCGAGCAAAATAAATAAATAAATCATGCAAAAAAAATAATAATTCTCAGAGCATGTCATTACGTTCACAGTTGGCCCTGCCCAGCTGTGTGAGGTGAAATAAACTCAGTGCATAAATCCATAACCATCCAGCTGCTCTCATTGCTTGACTTACTTGAACAAAGCATCAAAGGAAAACAAACGCCCCAGAATAACATCTGCCCTAATTTCCTGTCATTTCTCCAAGGGTCCTAATGGGCTCTTACAGTGACTAAACTTAGCGCGTAACCTCTGCTCATCCCTCAGTACCTGATAGTTCTGCAAACAGAGTTTTACCCTACAGCGTTCATTTTGTTTAGAAAGGTGACAGGATGTGCTACAAGCGGGTTCAAACAGCCGAGCCGTAATAGACTTCACTTTTATTTCCCACAGCCACACCTGCTTGATTGCACGCTTGGCAGGTCGTTCATGTTGATTCCCAAGTCAGTATTTGTTTCATTGCCCCAGCCACTGCGCGCTTTTAGACTTCATGAGGTGTCGTGTTGCGTGCAGAAAAATTGTAACATGCATTTACGGTGAAGGTTCCATCGGCATGCGGGAACTCACCACGAGCAAGCTTGAATAATGTATGATGCCTCTGAGCCAACTCATCCTGTTTATCATGATTGTTGAACATACATTTCCCTAATCCCTGTGGCAACCATAGCTCCTGAGCGCTGCAGTATTCTAGCAGGGAGGGCCTGCGGCTCCACCATGTGACTGCTGACTCTCCGGATGTCACCTAGCGAGCTAAACTCAAAGAACTTCGCAATTCAGGGAGAGTGTATTCAGATGTAGGCAGATTAGGCCATTTGCATGTTTGTGAATGCGAGGTGGAGGCGTGGCCTAGCAGTGATTAACAAATGCGCTCTGAAATGTTGAGCATCCATGCAAGTGATGCAGGTTTGATTTCCTGAAACTGTTCTTCCTTGCTGGCAGCATTTTTAGTTCTATTATTCTTATCAATTAAATGGCAAAAAGCCCCCCCCAAAAAAAGCTTATTTTTGGGGCTGTCAGTTTACAAACTATTGTGGAGCCTGCTATATGTGTCCAGAAAAAAAAAAAGATGAAAATCATGGTAAATAATAATTTACTGTGTTAAAATGATATTGAATGATGTAAAAATAAGTATGTGGGGAAAAAAGTATGCAAAAATTATTATGTAATTATGCATATTAAGGATGCATGAAATGCTATTTCATGAAATTATCCTTATTTTGTAATGGCAGTAATGTCTTTGAATAATTTTTTCCCCCTTCATCTATCAGCTAATATTGCTGTATGTGACACAAAAAGTGATTTATGTGAGATTATGTGGGAGCTAGAAAGGGAGACAAAAATGGATGAGGTATATATTCCTGCGTAACTGAGTGTCTCCGTTTGCATGTGTTGGGCTGATCCTGCATATCAGAGGAGCTGGACGCCACAGAGCACTAAATGAAAGTAGCAACAGATGGAGGGGCAGATGGAGAGAGTGACCAGCCATGTACACTCCTTTCTACCTGCGGTCCTCCAGTTCCGTCTCTCTCATTACAGACCAGGAGAGCGGCAGTTTGAGGAGCATTCGTGACTGCTCGGTGCTTGTTGTGACAAGATTGGCCTCTAATTGAGAGATCTGTGTCATTCAAAAATATAAAATTAAGTCTTCATGGGTGTTTCTACAGCTATGGGCACTATAATACTAAGATTTTCCAATTTTTGTTATATGAAGATTACATTAAACCCATTCCTTTATCAATTATATAAACAAAGCATGGAACCATTTTAATTTTAAAATCTGTCCGGTTGCTACTAGTTATTATCAAATTGGTTATGTCAAAAATGAAACAAGGTAAATTTTTACTCTGAGTAGAACATTTTTACAATTATGCATATGTGTTCAAACATACATACATTATATATATATATATATATGATATAAACAAGGAGTGAAACTATTTTAATTTTAAATTCTGTCTTAAATTTAATCTGAAAGGTATCATTAAAATTATTTATAGCATTATTATCAGCTATTTCTGCTTCTTTTTAAATGCCTTATATTACACTCTGCCCAGATCCAGACTTTCAGTCTAAAATATACAACAAAAAAAAGCTATCTAAACAAAGAGTGAAAAAAAATCATGACCAATTTTAATTTTTATTGTGTGAAAATTGTCTACATTAATATTCTTCCACAATTTTTGCCTTGTCCAGTTGTGACTAGCATCATTTTTATTTAAAAATGCCATTAACGTCAAATATGAAAAATGAAACAATAAAAAAGGTAAATAGGTCCATTGTAAACAACATTTTTATTGGAGCATATATATTTTTATAATTATTTTGAGGATTTATAAAATGCTAGACGTAAAATTAAACATTCTGAAAATGTTTAAATTTACATTAGAATGCTATCAAACACAATAAATTACATATGTTGTGGATGTGGCATTATGATGGAAATAGTCATGACAATTGACAACAGAACATTTATAAAATCTATATAAAATATTGCTGTCCTACACTGTTGGGAATTGTTAGTAGATACAATATTAAACTAGTCGAATGGAATTATTTTAAATCCACAGGGTCCAGAAGTGCCTATAGCTGAAGAAACATCCTTTTCTTGTGTCTAAATTTGTGGACAGCTGAGCTCCGTCGATCACTCCCTCAATCCTGTCGTTTCCCGTCCTCCCTCTGTTCCATCTCCATGCTGTTTTCCTAGCATGTTTCTTCATTTGAAACCTCTGCAGACCTCTGCGAGGCACAGAGAGCGTCGCTTCCATCTTGTCCAGATTGGATGTGATGTGTGGGCTGTCGAGCGGTGCAGATGCCATACTGCTGCGCTGTCCCGCTGTGTGACTGCATAGCGCTGTTTGAGGAGGCAATGAGGGTCTTTCTGAACCACTGGCCATACCTCTCTTTTCATTATCCTCTCCCCTGGCGTGAGACTACTGCTCTGGAGACGAGAGGGGGGCTCGTTTGTCAAGCTGTCATTGTTTTGAGGCTGCCTCTTCTCTGGAGCAGGTCTCGGTGGGGAGGGCTAAAGATTGGGGTTTAGGGTTAAAGGCTACAGTGGGAGTAGGTGGACACCTGCTTTGTGGTGCATCCTATTGGTTGTTAAAGTCGACATGATTTGTGGTTCTTCAGTGTTTAGATCTAACTTCTGTAATGTAGGGTGGGACTTGATTTTATCATTTGAGAACTGATTGGATAGTGAAAATTTAAATACCTGAAAAAGCCAAAGACAAATACAAGTTGGAAATTTGATTGTGGAACATGGAGGTTATATAATGCTGTAGCTTCTTTTCCATTTTTTTTTTATTCTATTAATGTTAACTAACATTAAATTACTGTGCTAATGATTTTAGCAAGTCTGAAATTATCATTAATTAGAACGGTACACAAACAAAACTTTAACATCAGTTTGACTGGTGTTGTTTTTTTTTTTATGTGAGATTTCAGTTTTTATTTCTTTAAACCTTTTGAGTAACATACAGTGAATGTTGCCCAATAAGACCAGGAACAGTTTGTGGTCTGCAACATTTTTCTTTTTTTTGTTTTTAAAAAGTCTCTTAGGCTCACTGAGGTTGCATTTATTTGATCAAATCAGTACAAGTAAACCAGTAATATTTTAAAATATTATTATAGTTTAACTGTTTTTGATTTCAATATATTTAAAAATGCAATTTATTCCTGTGATGGCAAAGCTGAATTTTCAGCAGCAGTGTCACATGATCCTTCAGAAAATATTGTAAAATTATGAAGATATTGTTGTAGATTGTTGTGGAAATCGTGACACTGTACAGTTTTTCATGATTCTTTGATGAAAAGAACAGCATTTATTTGAAATAAAAAAATGACTGTCACTTTCGATCAATTTAATGCATCCTTGCTGAATAAAAATATAAATTTCTAGGGCTGCAACAACTAAAATTAAACAAATAATAATCAGCTAAATAAAAAATGAAACAACTAAAATAAAAAATAAAATCAGTGCAATAATTCTGACTAAAACCGTAATTTTGCTAAAATATTTATTGACTTAAATTTAAAGGGTTGAAAGTAATGGTATATTTATGTGCATTGTACTATTTATACAAATTAACTAATACTTCCTACTAAAATAAATGTAAGAAATCTCCATTTACATGAAAAAGAAATAACAGTAATGCATTACTAAGATTAGAAAAGTGAATTTTTATGTTTATGCAGTACATTTTACTGCTTAGCGGTATTATGCAACATTATGCATTCAAAAACTGAGTACAGTTACAATGACAAGCTGCTGTAAGGTTGAGATTGTTGGGTAAATCAATGTTTTGCAAGAGTTGAGACACATAATACTCGTGCAACATGACTACGGTACCTTTTTCAATGACTACATTGTCTCGCACACTCTCTCTTCCTCAGGGGGTGAGTGTACATCACTGCGCTGATTAGTATGCATGCTGCCGTACTTGTGTTCCTGTCTTCGTCTTGTTTTCCGCTGTCTCGCTCTCTCTGTTGTGCTCTCAGGCTCGGCAATGGTGTAACAGAAACAGGGGATGCTGAGACGAGACAGGCACCAAAATTACAGGAAGAGTGTGTGTCTGTGTGTGTGTGAAGAAGAGGGCAGCCTAATTGGTGATAGCCTGCAGCCTCGTCATCTCCAGAGCTCTCTCACAAGCGAGTGATGTCTCTGTACTGGTTCCATGCCAGATGTTGTCCTCTGGCTGAGAGGCCGGTCTTTGCACAGAGGCAGATGTGTCCGGCCTCCATTATCGTGCTAAATTATCTAGGCATATACACAGTACCAAGCGCCTCATCGGACCTATTTGTTTTTTTTTCTGCCTCTTTTCTCTTTATTTTTTAAACACAACTCTCATACTCAGCACTCCTGTGGTTCTGTACACCTTTGTCACCAAAACTGTTCAAACGATCTGCAAACTTCTCTCAGAATTGGCTCTTGTTTCTGCCCTGAGAGCAAAACAAAGATATAATTACAACAACTGCGTGTAAATAATAGCCTATAATTTTATTGTTACTGTGGTTCTCACACAATGTTATACAATTCAAGGAAACATTACGTTAGGTAAAATAAGCTTCTGAATTTTTTTTTAAGAAAACAGAGCAACTAAAAGTCTTAGTACCTGAGTTGAAGTCACATGACAGTTGGTAATTAACACTGCCTCTTGAAGCATCTTGGAGACGTTGCCACAGTTCTTCTGGATTTAGTCCAGACAGACTGGATGATGGTGAGATCAGATCTCTGTGTGGAGCACTGGCTGTTGTCAGACTCCTTGTGCAAACAAACATCTCACTGGATTATTACAATTAATGGCAAAATGAATGTTTGGAAATATAAACTGATATTTCCTACTGACACACTACAGCAAAATATAGAAATAACTGACTTAAAACCATTTTTTGCTGGCGAAAATACCAGTGTTCTAATAATTTTGGCCACAACTGTACAGTATAAAACACATATTCTGCATGACCATATTCTACATCCCTACTTCTAACCAATACCTACATTTAACAACTGCCTAGCTATTAATAAGCAGCAAATTCGGTGTTTATTGAGGCAAAACTTGTAGTCAATGGTTTTTATTGGCAAGAATTAGACCTTAAAATAAAGTGTGACCTTAAAATAGAAAAGAGTATTTATATATTATATTATATTATATTATATTATATTATATTATATTATAATTCCAAAGTCATTTCAGGGTCTTTATGCCATCACAAGGTGATGCAAGCATCAGATAAATAATATCTAATAAAATTTATAGCAATCAATTCCAATATATTTGTATTTTTGGAAATGTCTTTTAAGCATGTTACTGGACTGTTACGGATTTGATTTACTGAAGATTTTTGTTTATTCAGTATTTCACACTTTTGAAAATATTTTTGATAGAAATCAAAGTTTAGTATTAGAGATTTGATCAAATATAAGATTTAAAAATCTTAAATTTTATTTTTAAATCCTAAAAATTATTTTTAGTTTGTCTTATATTGTTATGGTTTTCATTTTTATAACTTTTATTATATTTCATTTACTTATTTTATTTTTATTTTTTGCCATGAAAAATAAAAGTTAAGCAAGCAAACAAAATAATGGGGTGGTAAAGTTATGTGCATCTAGTTTTGATTGATTCCGGCCCGGAAGTGGAAATGTGCAGATCAGGCAGCGGCACCCTGTCTGTTGGCATGTGTGTCTCCTCCTCGCTTTCTGGACTGTATATCTCTGACTGAGCAGCTGGTGAGATTACGCCAGTCGCTCTGAGACCTCGACTATCTCCCATTGCAAATGAGATGTCTTGAGATCCGGCCCACTAAATTGAATTGCTCAATAAAATAATTGTGATACGAATAAACAGATTAAAGCAACGGACAGCGTTAAACGGTGCTTCAAAAGCCCCTCAGCAGGAATACATTATATGGTGTCTTCATAAATACTGCTTTGCAATAAAAAGAACAAATAAAACATGGTGTATAATGAGTCTTTTTTATGCCATTTATTTTCTGGTTAGACTGAGCAGCTCTGTACTACTGGTGTGAAATGCTGTGGAGAATTTCAGTGTCTGGCTGTAAAACATTTTAGTAACCAGTCATTCATCTGTCGCCATCAACACTAGAGTTTATGATCAGCCACAGAGCTGCTGTCACTACCCAGCACCCTCTTTTTTTAGTGTTTCCTAAATTCTCTCTCCTCCTCTCTCTCAGATGCCACCATCCTCAGTTATGACGGCAGTAAGTTCATGAAGATCCAGTTGCCAGTTGTGATGCACACAGAAGCAGAGGACGTGTCGCTGCGCTTCCGTTCCCAGCGTGCCTATGGTGTTCTCATGGCAACAACGTCCCGGAACTCAGCAGACACTCTGAGACTGGAGCTGGATGGAGGGCGTGTCCGACTCACTGTCAATCTAGGTACATCAGCCAATTGGAGCGCTCACCTTAATAGTTAACACCACACATAGATATGAAACGTACATGACACACAACATAGCATGGAATAATTTGGTTTCAATCCGCAGGCATATTAGTACATTACTTTTTCATATATTGTCTATGTTAATAAGTTTTACAATGTAAGATTTATTTTTGCAAATATTTCCCTTTTATTATTGAGGTAACACCCACAATTTACTTGGTTATGAGGACATATCATTGACTTCTAGCTATTGTTTTTTTATATATACAGCTAATTATGTATACTGCACTATAGACTAACTATTATATTAATTATATTATAATACCGTTCAAAAGCTTGTAAAGTCAGTAAGACCCCAAAAAGTAATATTTTTATTAATCAAGGATGCATTAAATTGATCAAAAATGACAGTAAAGACAAACTATTTCCATTCATAATCAATAAATTCTAATAAATCTGAATAAATTATTGTAAATGCTGTTCTTTTGAACTGTCTAGTCAACAGAAAATCCTGAAAATAATTTGTATCATGATTTACATTAAAACATCAAGCAGCACGTCTGTTTTTAACACAGATAATAATAAACACAAAATGTTTCTTGAGCACCAGATCAGGATATTAGAAAGATTTCTTTGCGTTGCAGGAATAAATTAAATTTTATATTAAATTACAATATGGTTGTTTTAAATTGTAATGATATATTACGTTATTAATGTTTTTATTGAATTTTGATCAAATAAATGCAGCCTTGTTGAGCATAAGAAACTTCTTTCAAAAACATAAAAATTGCCAACCTCAAACTTTTGAACGGTATATTATCTTATATTTATATTATATTATATTATATTAATGTTTTTACAAATGAGAACATTCCTGGGTGTCCCTAAACTAAGGTTTTGTCCAATTAGCTAATTTTTGGGGATACATTTGTCCCTAAAGTATAGCTGAGTATGCAAACACACACACACACACACACACACATTTAGCATTTTAAAATCCTTGTGTGTTGAAGAGAAGGATGTAGAACCTTCAACGGCCAGAGTCTGCGGCCAAGCGCTCACTCCCAGATGAGCACGCTGTAGACTTTCCCTACCAGAGAGTGCACAGTCCCTGCCTTGTACTGATACACAATAGTCCTACACCTGCATACTATAGACTCCCCGCTAGAGCGTTACACATGTCAGGAACACTGACAAGCCATTGTTCTGCCCAGTACGTTTCATTTACATTTCCCCAGAAGCCACCACGCTTTCCTCCCTCGGTCGCACAGCTTAATATTAAACAGTCTTGCTGCACTCATAAAGCACCACCTCTGCTATTCACGAGTTCAAGCTAGTTCACAGTAAGTAAATTTGAACATCAGTCATTTAACTGTCCTCCAACACCATGTCAGCTATTTCTCATGCAAAACTGAGCTAAAAAAGTTCTTCTGCTGAAATGTGCAGAACTAAACATTCCCTCGCTAAGATGAATGTCAGCCATTCCCATTTGGCAGTGTGACATACACTGTGCCATTTAACATGTCCGCTTGCATATAGCATGTCTACAACCTTCCAGTAGTCCCAGCAGGCTCAAACCTGCACTCCTCTGCATACACAAACAGACATGCACCCACACAAACACCAATCATTCCTTCTGTCCCGAAGGGTACTGCACTCCCTGTTAGGGTGGACACACGTTGCTCTCTGGCTGTTAGCCGCCACGATTTTCACTGTGGTTGACGACACGCGACAGGCTGCAGCCTCATGGGAAAACGATAGAGCTGGATTTGTGTAATGCTCCGAATTCCTCTCGGCCCTCCACTCCATCATAGCACACACTGAAGCATGGGACAGCCCAGGCTGTGCACGAGAAATATCGATTCTCCATTCTAGAAGTACGCTTTGCAAAAGATAGTAATGGGAAAGGGGGACCTCCTCCCAGCATTCAAGCAAGGTTTTATATTATACAGTACCAGCCTGAACAAAAGCAGTTGTATTGTGCAGTTCAGCAAGGAGTCTCAGCGGTACTGTACTTTTTAGTGTTTTAAAGACAGTTCACCTTGAGTTTTTTTTTTTAAGATTTAGGTTTTAGTGTTAAGTCAAATTCCAATGGGAACATGGGGTTTGGAAAAGCAGTTAACATCTTGAATGTTAAGTGATATCAGGGCTCAACAATAAGGACAGTAAGTGTGAGAGAGTTTTAGGCCATTTGACAGGCCATTGATTTTTGTACATTGATTTTTATGCCTTGAAAACGTAACTGTTTGGTTTTATTTGATATAGTCAACATTGTTGTTACAAATTCTGCTGATTTGTTACTAACATAATGATAGCTGGCTAGCATTGAAATAGCAATCATAATGATATAACGATGTGTATATTTTTTTTCTAGCCAATTTAATTTAGCATTTAAATTGAAAATAAAAATTGATTTTTAGCATTTCATGTTTAGCACATAAAATATATTTCTAGCATACATTTAAAATGATTTTATTTTTGTCGTGGGGCCAGTGCAGATGCTGGCAGGGCAAGTAAAAACAGCTTTAAAGGAAAATCCTTATTGTTGAATCCTGAAGAGAATTTATTTCAAAGCAGTATTAGTAGCATTAATAATAATTGTGTCTTTAGGGAAATTACCGAGAGATAAGTCCTTTTTTTTTTTTTTTACTGCACACACACAAACTGGCTTTCCTTGAAGCCTCACTGTGAGAGCCTACTATAAAACGTGTTATTTCTATGTTTATTCATGCACGTGGGGTTCTTCTCACATGTGAGCAGGAAAAGTGAACATCAAGTCAAGGGCTGTGAGTTTTTGGAGTGTTTTTATCTACAGGAGCATTCTGAATTCAGCTCTTCTCCCAGGAGGCTAAGGTTTACCGTGGACACGCTCTGGTGCTCTGCTGCGACATGTCCATAAACACAAGTTTATTCTCTCCCTCTTATCTGGCGGCCCTTTTCCCATTTCCAGTTTCGTCAAATATGAGTCATTCTTTAATTCTTCTGTTTTTGCTCATTAACGGGAAATGGTTTTAAAAAATGTGCATATGAGAGCATCAGCAGCGCCGTTGGCGAGGGCAGACTGTTTCTCTGGCAAGATTCTCTCTCTTTTCTGCTTCCTGTGCCGCTTTCTGAGCTAACCCAGAGAGCAAATTAATCAATTACCTCTGAATATTCAGTAGTCCCGAGACTAGTATGGAACTGGGTATAATCACATTTCAATACATGCCAAATTTCCCTAATTCTAAATATATTATGGCACAGTGAAGGCATGAATATTCATTAGCGCAGACAGCGAGTCCGTGTCCACTCCACCTGGGGTTCATTATCAGCACGCAGGAGGTAGAAAAGAAAGAGTGCGTATCTGGTCAGCGAAACAGCGCCTCGCCGCTCCACCTGGTTTGCGTGTCCGTCCCCAGTTTGTGGGCGATGTGTTGTAATGGATGTCTGCAGTCGTAACCTTGAAGGCTGAATTTACATCTTGTCTGTTCTCCCCCATCTAGACTGTATCAGGATAAACTGTACTACCAGTAAGTGACTTATCCCCTCTCTTCCTCTTCTCTCTGCCTCTATGATACTGAACCAAAGCGCCCTTCTCTGTATGTGTACTGTTCATTTGTATGTATGTGTGTGCACGTGTATGCTTTCAGAAGTGTAAAACATTGCGGTTACGAGGCCTCTGTTTTGTGGCCAGCAGAGCTTTGAGTGGTGTTTCCAAAGTGCGAGCGAGCTGTCAGGTACGGCTAGTTTTTGCCTGTGGGCTGCAGGAGCCTTCGGGCTCCCTGGCAGCCATTTTCTAGGAATGTGAGAAATGGAGCTGACTGGAATGAGAGGAGAGGCGATTAAGTTTCTCACTCACAGATCACACTCCAGCTCACGCCGTTTCCAATAACCCTCGCAAAGATCATTTCCTCAGAGAGCCTCTCCTCAAATCCCTCCTCAGCCCCGAGCTTGACAGCCAATGACTGCCTCTTTCCTTCCATCATCTTTTTGTTGCTTCCTGGTCACTGCAGAAGGAGCGACCATCAGGAAGTGTTTGATTTTTGGTGGGAAGAGGAAAATGTGGCTATTTTTTGAGAATTGTGTAATTATTTACTCGCCATTGTGTTGTTCCATATCTATATGAATTATTTCTTCCTTGGAACAAAAAAAATAGAAATTAGAATCTTCACCTGGTCTTTTCCATACAGTGACACACATAGAGCACAGCTGTTACACTCCAAAATAAAAAAAGGAAAAAATCATGATGAAAGTAGTCCATATGGCATGTGCTATATTCCAACTCTTCTGAAGTCATAGAATATTATATAAATTAAATTATTTGCTGACAATCTTCCTCTCCAATGAGCTGTTAATTGGAGAACAGCTATGACTGGATTATTGAATCAAATATAAATTATTAACAAATCAAACTACTTTAAAAGAGCCAATTGTGCTCTGATTTGGGATTTTTACGAGAAAATTAATTGCTTATCATGTTAATTATTTATGCCATATTAAACTGTTTATGGAAAAACATTTTTTTTAGTCTACTGTATACATTTATTTGCCTGTCTATTTTTGCTTCCCATAATTGACATGTATATTCTAAACATTCCCATTTGTTTTCCAGTGAAAAACTACAGATTTGGAACAATGTGAGGATGAGTTAATTATGACAGATTTCTACTGTTTTCTTGAACTATCCATTTAATAGCACATAGACATGCTTCGTGTTTAGGAAGGTACTGAAAGAAAAAAAAAAGAGATGCGATGAGACAGATAGGTGTTCTCCATCTCTGCAGGCTTTTTTTTATTTGAGAGCTCCAGCCTTCCCTGGCATTGATTCTCCAAAAGCCTCAGGATAATTAATGGCAGTCTCTAAAGGCTCTTTCAAAGGAGTCTTTGTTTGTTTTTGTGTTTTTGTGTTTGCTTGTTTCCGGTACGTATCTCTTCGAGTGACTCATCATAGAGCGTTGTGTCCCCAAACTGCCATTGCTCATTCACATTCAAAGAATGAACGTAATGATCAGCTCCTTCATCATCAAACTAATATGGTTCTGCATCTAAATTTGGCCTTCAGCTGTGCTGTTGCATAGTAACAAAAGCAAATTTGTTAATTCACAGAAGTAAGCAAGCCTGAGTTTCCTGTCCAATCAGGAGCATCCAGACATTTCAAGGATTTTACCTTTTATCACATCATCTGATAAAGTGCTTCGTCCCTTGGTCTTACTAAGTATATTTTGCTTGTGCGTCTTTACAGGCTTTTGTGAGCGTTTTGTTATGTCGTTTCGACCCTGAGCTCAGTATATTGGCTAATTTGACAATAAGGCAGTCATCTGTGTTAACCTGAATGCCAAAGATAACAAAGCACCTGAGCTTCCTCGAGGGGCTTTGCCACATCTTTCGTCTACTCCCTCTGCATAATGGGAGCACAACACACTCCCAGACACAGTAGTCTTATAAACAGGCCAGTGACAAATTAGGGTGCACGTTATAAGATTTCTGCAGCCCGAGACAAATTTTGAATATTGTAAAAAATATTTATTTTCTATTTCTGTCATCGTAGGGTGAATTCAGCAGTCTCGAATCTCTTAGTGTGACATGCTCATCCTCAAATAAGGATGTCAGACCGGACACAGACTGCCCAGTCAATGATGTATATCGTAAAATCTGTTGATATCACACAATCTGTCTTGGCTTTTCTCACTTGGCTCATGTCATGAAATCTGACAAGCTGCAATCGTAGCTTCAAAGCATTTACAAGTACTCAATTTCAGTTGTTTGTGTGTGTGTGAAGTCAGACTAACAGATGTGGATAATGCAATTGTAGCTTAGATTTTTAAAAAATGAATGTATTCCTGTGGTGGCAAAGCTGAATCTTCAGCAGCAATTACTCCAGTGTTCAGTGTCACATGATCCTTCAGAAATCATTCTAATATTCTGATTTGGTACTCAAGAATCATTTGCACTTATCATCAATGTTCAAAACCATTGTTCAGCTTATTTTATATAACATTTTAGTTGAAACTCCAATACTATTTATTATTATTATTATTATTCAGAATTCTTAAATAACAGGATTTTTTTAAAAACATTATAAATGTCTTTTCTGACAATTTTCATCAATTTAATGCATCCTTGCTAAATAAATAAAGCATTCTTTTTTTAATCTTACTGACCCCAAGCTTTTGAACAGTAGTGTATACACAAGAAACAGACTACAGTTGGCCTCAGCAATCTGCTCTGAGACAGAGGTGACTCAGTGTGTATTTAATCCTTCAAATATTTGATTACGCATTGTGTCATGTATGCTTAGACAGATAAAGACTGTAGCTCGATTATGCAATAACCTGCTCTAGCTCAATTATAGCTGTGAATGTAAATGTACTTACACAGTGATGTACTGCACATAGGAGAAATTCACACAGGATGAATTTTTGATTAAAAATAGCTTGAGAGACATAATTGAACAGAAGGTGTTTTTATAGGCACATTAATGCCCGTACACCAGAGATAATGTGCAAACTGAAGAGATAAGATTTTATAAGATTATTTTTATTTGTCACATACACAATTACATAGAGAGTATATAACCAGTAGTGAAATGTATTCTCTGCATTTAACCCATCCTAAGTGAACACACACCCGGAGCAGTGGGCAGCCATGTTACAGCGCCCGGGGAGCAGTTGGGGGTTCGGTGCCTTGCTCAAGGACACCTCAGTCGTGGACACCTGCCGGACCTGAGATTCGAACCCACAACCTTCCGCTTACAAGTCCGACTCGCTATCCATTAGGCCATGACTGCCCCCTACCCCCTACCCCCTGAATGCATTTAAGATGTATATGCCACCCCAGAATTATCTGATTGGTCTGTATTTTTAAAACAGACATAGATCTGCCAAGCTTATCTTACCAAGAAACTATATTTTCCAAAAAACAGAATAACACATCCAATGTGAATGGCCTCTTGGGCATTGACATATCCCCTAACAGCAGATCTCATGAACAAACTCCAGTCTGATTATTTAATAACACCTTGCACTCGATCTACTCAGAAACGTGTTTACCGATGACAAGTGGAAGACATTTCGATGCATTCAGAACATCCTTTACCAGAATCAAGAGATTCATGTGAATTCAAAAGGACCTCATTTCTCTGAAACAACCTACTATAAATATGCAGCAGTGTTGCCATTTACTGAAGCGGCCGTGTTCATAAATATGCAGTGCGATGCTCCTGTTTCATTTGTGATGCAGATAGAACGGCGGACAGCAGGGTGAAAACGATGCTAGCCCTCCGAGCCTGAGCGAGCCACACCACTATTTGGGTTTTGTTTGTTTGTCTGATCTTTACATGCTGTGGCTGACTGTATAAGTCTCACACATTGGGAGTTTGTCCTTTGAGAATAATATTAAAAGGCCGTTTACTTATTCAGGTCCCACAGTCTCAGCCCTAACCTGCCCTAATTTCTGAGTGATGGAGCAGATGGTCACATCATGATGCCCCCTGCTCCATCACAGCCTCAGCATCCCAGTTTTCCGCAGTGCTGTTCAGATCTGGGCAGGATGGCTGACTTTGTTTGAACCACTGGGCATCGGACCCGAAACCTTTTATCCCACATGATTGGCTCTTTAAATGATTTGTTTCTTCCTAATGAAGACCCAATTTTGTCTCCAAAAGGGAGCCATCAGGAGTCCCAGAGGTTCGAAGAGATACTCTGTCAAATGTACAAATGAATGTACTTTTACCCCGATGGGACTACATTCTGGTGATGTTAAATAAAGTTTCCAGAACGTTCTCACCTGCATCTATTCCTTAGAGGGAAACGGTTGCAGTGGGAACAGTTGAAATGGGCCCAAGCCATCAAGGACTCACCTCCACGAAGCACAGAGTCTTGCTGATTGCGCTGGGTATTTTGGCATTGAAGAAGCAAAACAGCTCTAGCTTGACGATGTGTGAAACACAGTTGCCGGGAGCTGTCAGGATCCTCCACATCTCCCTCACAGTTGGGCATCTACCCACACAGTATGGAGCCTTGGGAGATAATTATACACAACTACATATGAACACAGATGAAGTTGGAAAAGGTGTGAATGGTCCCATGAAAACCACAGGAACCAATTCCACATCGATAGTGGAGAAGGACGCTTGGATATTTCTGAAGAGTGGTTTGTCACCTGCCGGTACAGTTGGGTACAAGGTCTTATAAACAATTCAGAAATGGAAAAGTTTCACTCTGTAGTCCCCTGCCGAGGGTTTACCTTTTAACACAACACGCAGAAAACAAGTCTGACTCTGTGGTGTGTTGCTTGTTTACATTCTGTTATTTCAATTTACAAGTCACGCACGAAGCAAATTGAGAAAGATGTTTTTCAGAACTATTATGAACCCTTATGTCATTCATTTTGTTGTGTTTATTGCATTTTTTTCCACTGAGGAACTGAAACAGAAAAAACTGTTTCTGATGCGCACATGTATCAAACAGATAGGCTACTGAGTGGCTATCAAAGGTTTGGGGTCAGTAGGATGTTTTTATTCTTATTTTTTGAAAGAAATTAATACTTTTATTCAGCAAGGATGCATTAAACTGATCAAACGTGACTGTAAAGACATATATGATGTTATGAAACATTTCTATTTCAAGTAAATGCTGTTCTTTCCAAATTTCTGTTCATCAAAGAATAGGCCCACTAAAAAAACAGTTTCCTCAAAAATATTAAGAAGCAACTGTTTTCAGCATTAATAATAATGAGAAATGTTTACTGAGCACCAATTCAGTATATTGGAAGGATTTCTGAAGCATCATGTGATAGTGAAAACTGGAGTAATGGCTGCTGAAAATTCAGCTTTGCTATCACAGGGAGAAAAAAAAACATTTAAAAAATGTATGCAAATAGAAAATAGTTATTTTAACTTGTAATGATATTTCATAATATTACTGTTTTACTGTACTTTTGATCAAATAAATGTGGCTTTGATGAGCATAAGAGACTTCAAAAGCATTGATAAATCTTATTGTTTGAATATCAGAAAAGGCATAGATGGCAGCCATTTAGTTTTTTCCTAACAAATGTGATGTTAATGGTTTTTAAGTTAATTCAGTCTTTAAAATATATGGAGTTTATTTGCAAAAACCGATAAACGCCACTTTAAAAAAAAAAAAGATTGCCATGTATTATTCTCCACATGTAGCGGGATATGAACCCTAAATACGTTTTGTCAGGAAAGCCGGTATTGTCCACTTTCAAGGCATCGTGACTTCACGTTTTACTGCAGAAGCTGACAAGCGCCCTTGTTGTTTTTGAACAGAAGCCGATAAGTCCATTTTAGCGAATCAGTGCACTGTATTCAGGTCAGGTGACAAGGCTACTTTCACTTTGAAAAGACGTGCTAGCTGAGAGGAGTTTCGTCAAAGCTGACTAAAAGTGATTGAGGATGGATAATTTCAACCAACTTGATGAACCTGTGATATCTTCTTCAGGGTTTAAATGAAAATAAAAGCTGAAACGTTTTCACGGAACCTTGCAAAAGCAGCGTGTTACAATGATAAGGGAAAAGCTCTGTGTATTGCGTGTAATCACATCCATACAGTTTATGATCACAACAACAACAACGTTTGTCAGTCATCTACATTGTCATCTGAGGAGATTACAAAGATTAAACAAGTGTTTTAACTCTAAAACATGAAATGTGGTTATCTGCTTTTGCTATAAAACAAACTTTTAATATGTAAAAAAACATACTTTCAATGAACTATAATTTTGTAAATTACCTGTAGCCTATTTGTTTAAGGTATTATTGCTTAATCAAAAGAACCCAACTGCAGTTTGATTGATATTGATAGTTATAGGTTTTTGCAAATGAACTCTTCATATGTACTTCTATGATAATATCTTTTACTTGTTCTGTTCTTATTTATTCTGTTATCCTTCCTAAAAATCATTATTTTCATTTGTTTCTGTTAAGTCATTCATTTTCTGCCCCACTCAGGAAGTGAAAACAAAGCCTGTCTTTTTTCTGTTTGGTAAATTTAGGCATCAAAAACAGGCCATGGATGGTGGCCATTTTGTTTTTCTAGCACATGTGGGCCTTCATAGATTTCTAAGTCAATTCAACCTTCAAAATATATGAGCTTTTGTGGTGATATCTGTCTTGTTACATCTTTTTCCATGCAAGCGTTGTCGTGCTCAAGGACACGGCTTCTAATTGTCAATCTATGACAAAAAGACAGAATTAGGGATTCTGAGCAAAAAGAGATGTTTTATTTAAGCTCCCGTGGAGAAACAGAAGCAGGGGCTTTACATGTTTGAACAGCCTGCTATTGTGCAATCTCATCTCTCTCTTTTTGTATCCTCATTAATTATCTGTGTCAGCCATAGCTACTCCTGTCATTGGTGCGTGTGTGTGTGTTTATGAGCGTTGTTCCTCTTCTGACACGAAGAACAAGCCGTTGCCAATTAGGGACTCTGCCTCCCCCAGGGTGACAGTGTGTTCAACTAAGAGAGTGCTGTCACATCAACTCATGGGTTGTTAATATGGTCTGAGTGTCAGCAGGATGAAAGATGTATATTTAGAAACTAGTGGGGTCACTATACGCTCATGGCTAAATCAGGCTATAGGTTGAGAGCGGCATTTTGGCTGGTTAGAGGTTTACACTTCAGGGATCCGTATTTTCACCTTGGGTCTCTGACATTTACAGTTGCACCATCGAAAGGGTTCGGCTGTTCGGATTTTGATGACCTTTAAATTATTTTCTATAAAAACTGCTTCATAGGACAGAATGAAATGGGAGGCGTATTGGTTTAAGGTTGTAGTTTTATGCTGTGGTTATTTATATGCCGTGATATGAAAGTTAATGTTTTCACCTACTGTGCTATGTTAATAAATAGAAAGGCAGCCTGTTTCTTCCAGTGTGAATTCTAATTTCACCCAGCAGTAGGCTTTTTCAGTAGCTAAACATAATTTCTAATAAATTAAATCCCTCACACAGGTGGTTGCAGACAAGACCATAGGACACAGTCAATACCAGTGTCAGAAATTATTTTATTGTAAAGGGAAGGGTAAATAAATGCCTCACATTTTTATTATATTCTTTTTTTAATTTTTTTTATTTATGGTTTACATTTAAAATATCTACAGCATTTTTGTCACTTTCGGCAGTATATTATATTACATTATATATATATTTTTACCTACCTTTATTCAATATATTTTTTCTAACCACACACTATGCCAACTATTTATGCCAAAAGCTTGAATTGTACCAACCATATTTTATATATGTGTACCATATATACAGTACATATAATTTTCCCCTCACAATTGAAATCTTTATGAAAAAATGAGCTGTAACACATTAACACAGCTGATAAAAATGTAATTATATAAACAGAAAAAGTAAAAACATAAATAAAAAAGATACGTTACATATAATTGTAATATATTCATTCCCTCACAATTTAAATTTCCATTGCTACTTTGTTAATTTTGACAGGATTTTTTCTCCGATCCCTGGTTAATTACAATACGTAAAAAAAAAGAAAAATTGAGCTATAACACATCCATATTTTAAATATGCCAGTCGATCAAAGAGTTTGTAAAATGCCTTTAGCATTGCTGATTAGTCAGTCCCAGTAGAGCTGAATTACTGTGTCCTCAATATGAAGCTCGTCCTGCCTCAAAATGGCTGCCTGCACTTGTTTCACATGGGTATCGTTCTCAGCTGGATGAGCTAGATATGAATATATCTCATCTCTCCTGGCCGAGACGAGCGTGTGTGTGTGTGTATGTGTGTCTGTCTGTGTGCGCGCGTCTGGTCTGTGTTCTCCTGCTAGCTCTGTCCTGTCAGAGCGCTCTAGCCAGCCCCTGCCCGCCTCTGTCTTATTTAACTCTGCCCTCTCTCTCCACCCTGGGAGATGAGAATCAAAGTGACCGGACACACGCAACCATCTGCCCCAGTTCCATGGCAACGAGCTGCCCTCCCAGACAGAGAGAGAGGCTTTTTGTCTTTGCTGCTTGTGAGTTTGTCTGAACATGACTTCCTAATAAAGGCATAGCAGCCCTGGACCTTTAGCTGTCTCTCCAGCTGTCCAATCACACGCTGTCACCTTTTCACATACATCCTTTGCAGCGATGGTCAGAGGCCTATAAAAAGCACATGTCATGTCTTGTATATCGCCGGAGGCTTAATGGTACGGCCCCTCTGTGTTACCTCTCAGTGGTGGCTTTTCCTTAGATCTGCAAAGATTCCTTTGGGGGGTGCTGTTGCGCAGCCTGAAACCTTACCTGCTGCTGCTTTTCTTTCTTTCAGAGATGGCTCATGGCCAGCCGTTCTGGATTCATAGTAATTGAGAGCAGGGAGGGATAGAAAATCGATTGGGAGCCTGGCAGTTCTTTAATGGCAACACTTTTTACCTGTTATCAAGTGAGATGGGCTGCAGGGGCCCCTGACAATGACACGCTGCCCTCTTAGCAGCAGTTTGACTGATTAGGAGAGACAACGACGTGTCAAAGAGAGGCAGAGCGGCTGAAATCACAAAGCCTGCAGGCTCTTCTTCGCACGCTCTGATCATCTAGTGGAAGCTCGATTGGAGCCTGGAGGTCCAGGGGCCCCGTCGAACTCGCCGCACGCGCACACGGGATAAGGGGAGGCTCTACAGGCGAGAAATTGCTTTCTCGAATAGAGTTTACAGTCTGTAGGTTTTTGGATGTGCTTACTAAACCTCAGGAATTAAAAGAACGTGAGACGCATATGCAGTCGAACATCTCGACTGACATCACAGATGCAGACCGGTTCCTTCAAGAAGGGCCGTTGGAAAAACAGTTACATGGCTCCATCTGGTGGCGGAAGTGGGATAATTCTGTTCACTGCACTCTGTGTATACCAACAAATACATTATTTAAGGCAAGACCGAATTCATAACAGGGCTGTTGCAGAGATCATAAAATGGACCAAAAGACGTAGCTAGATAGTAAATGTGTGAATGTGATGTGTGAGAGTATCATTTCCTCCGCTATTTCTTCTTTTTCTCTACATGGATATCAGTCACCTCTCTACACCCCTTTTTTAGTTTATCCCGTTTCACAACCCCTTTCTTCCTCTGTCTCTCTATCGCTCTCTCTCCCTCTGCTCTTTGTGTTAACCGCTGTGTGGGACATGTTATAGGTAAAGGTCCAGAGACCATATTTGCGGGCCAGAACTTGAATGACAACGAATGGCACACAGTTCGTGTCATCAGAAGAGGCAAAAGTCTGAAGCTAATGGTGGATGACCTGCAGCCCTCTGAAGGTACAGCACATTCTCAAGTATTTTACCATCTTAAGACTCACACACATGCAAATTTGAAAGTTGTGAGCATCCTATGTCCTATTATGAAGTGTAGAGCGCTTGAAGTGGGTAGTTTGAAGGATGAGGGTTATTGTTTCGCCATATATGAACATATATGTGATTAATGCTTTATTTTGAATTACAAAGTTGCCTTGACAATCATACCAAAGATTCAGGATTGCTGTGGCAAATAAAACTGACCTATTTAAATATGACCTAGTTTAAATTTGTTTTTAACTTATTGAAATTTCCTGTTGGTTTGTATCTATTAACAAGTACACTGCCATTCAAAAGTTTGGGGTCGGTAAGATTTGATGAAAAATACTGTAAAACAGTAATATTGTGAAATATTATTATATTTTAAAATAACTTTTCTATTTAAATATATTTTAGAATGTAATTTATTCATATGATGGCTTCAGTTTCTTATTATTCTTATTATTATCAATACTAAAAACAGTTGTGCTGCTTAATACAACAACAATTATAAGTATTAATAAAATATGCCCCAAACTTTGAATAGAAGTGTAATCTTATAAATGCAAATCATATAAAATAGGTAAAGATATCATTGTTGATTTTGCCTTTAGGTGTTTAGCAGGGTTTCCATGCAAGAAAATAAATAAATAAATAACCTTTGATTTTCAAATATGAAACCACAGGTATTTTATATTATATAATATGTATATAAATTGATTTGCTTATATAAAATAAGAAATCATTTCTTTGTTGGTATAGTTATTGGGTGTATGAGAGAATTTTAAATGAAATGGAGAATCAAAATGTTCTTGATATTTACACAGAAATTACACATAAAAACATACCGCACATTTCAAAACTAACTCTCCAGTTTAAAATATGAATTATTCTTTTGATCGCTGAATTTGAAATCGGGACAATTGTGATGTCACAATGTCTAAACGATTAACTTCACACTGTCCCTGTTAGTAGTGTTGTCTGTATTGTGATTATTTTATATACAGAAAGCTATCAAAAATTGCTCGCATTTTAATCGCAGGAGCAGTCAATTAAAATGCATTGCATGACTCCTTTAAAATCCCATGTAAGATAAATCATCTGTAGTGTTAAGATAAATCTCAGGGACGCACCACAGAGTATTACATTGTCATAATTATTTCCTTTAAGTCTTTGCTAACGGTCTTGAGGAAGGGCCTTTCCTGAAGAGATTCAGTGGCTCACTTCCCTCAGTGCTCCTCAAGGGCAAAAACACCTTTTGCAATTTGCCCACTGAATGAAGCGTCATATGAAAAAGGTAGTGCTTTCCCACAGTGCAGTACAATCATCTTTAGTTTCTTGCTGAACTTACTGGTGTGTGTTCGACACTTTGAAATAGACTTGGTATTTCACTTAATGCTGATGCATTCGGAGGCCAAACCACTGAGGGAATACATTATACTCACATAACCTTACTGATTTTAGAGTGAAAGAACTTCCTCTTGGGAAGCTTTAAAAGAGGTTTTTAAAATATTTAAGGGCTTCTTTCTCTCCCACTGGATCGCAGAAAGATGAAGTTAACCTTTTTTTCCTTCAAATCCCCTAAAATACTTCTAACATTCTTCCAACTCTTAATGCTTTCATGTTTTTCTAGTCTTCCATGGTTATTAAAAATCTAATTTTGCTGCAGTAAATTTAAGTCGGCCCATTTGTCAATATTATGGCCCTGTCCCAGATAGTGGGTACATGCAGTCTGTGAATTCCATAAGACTGTATGGTGTCCCATTTGTCTACTACATGATCATCTATACTGTATGCAGCATTGTCACCCTTTTGGGACAGGGCCGGTTTTGACACTCTCTCCTTCCTATCTGTTTTCGATTATTCGCCCTGGTTAGGTCAAATCACGGGAGACCACACGCAGCTGGAGTTCCACAATGTGGAAACGGGCATCGTAACTGAGAAGCGGTATATGCCCGCCGTGCCCTCCAACTTCATTGGACACCTGCAGGGTTTGTCCTTCAATGGCATGTCCTACATTGACCTGTGCAAGAACGGTGACATCGACTACTGCGAACTGAACGCCATGATCGGCTACAGGAGCATCGTGGCAGACCCAGTGACCTTTAAGTCTCGCTCTAGCTATGTGACCTTGCCCACGCTTCAGGCCTACTACTCCATGCACCTGTTCTTCCAGTTTAAAACCACTTCACCAGATGGGCTCGTCCTGTACAACCGAGGGGATGGCAATGACTTTATAGTAGTAGAGCTGGTTAAAGGGTGAGCTCCATTGATTTTTAATGCACTATGTTTGATTTGAATGCATAGAATATGTGATGAGTCCTTCACTAATTGTCTTTATGACTGTTTGCATGCAGATATCTCCATTATGTGTCAGACCTGGGAAATGGAGCTCATCTCATCAAAGGAAATTCCAACACACCACTGAATGACAATCACTGGCACAATGTGATGATCTCACGAGATACAAACAACCTCCATACGGTCAAAATAGACACCAAAATCACCACACAGACTACCATGGGAGCCAAAAACCTGGATCTGAAAGGTACTTTTGATGTTTTCTTAATGAGAATGATTTCTCTGGATGATTTTAACTGATCATTAGAGCTTAAAAAGACACAATAATTGTATAAAATAAAGTAAAAAAAAAAAAACTTTATTATATTATTATTTCTAATTAGATTAGATTAGATTAGTTTAGTTTAGTTTGGGTGTACACTACTATTTAAAAGCTTTGGGTCGGTAAGATTGTTTTTTTTATCAAAAATGGCAATATTGTGAAATATTATTTGTAATAAATTCATTTGATTAAAGCTGCATTTTCTGCAGCCATTACTTAAGATTTGAGTGTCACATGACCTTTCAGAGATTTAAAAGAACAACATTTATTGGAAATGAAAGTCATTTGTAACATTGTAAATGTCTATACTATCAGGTTTGATCAATTTAATGCATATTTGCTGAAAAAATAAATAATTTCCTTAAAAAACAAACAAAAAAACTTATTGACCCCAAACTTCTTAATGTAGAAATTTGACATTCACATTGTTGTGTATTGCAACAAACAAATGAACCAGCAGAGGGCAGTATGGCTTTTCTATGGCAATTTGCATAACATGCTCCCTTGATGGTTGACTTGAAAAGGCATAATATTTCCTGTCTCTGCAGGTGATTTGTATGTGGGAGGTGTGGCCAAAGAGATTTATAAGGACTTGCCAAAGCTGGTGCATTCTAAAGAGGGCTTCCAGGGCTGCTTGGCATCTGTCGACCTGAACGGCCGTTTGCCAGACCTGCTGTCAGACGCACTGTCCAACGCCGGCCAGGTGGAGAGAGGATGCGAAGGTGAGGAAAACGGTATGAATGAAACATACACCAGCTCGGCTTAGCGAGGTCCTTCGCTTGTTGACTGCAATCTCCAATCCTTGTCTCCTCTCATGCACTTGTTCATCCTTTCTGCTTCTTGTTCTCATCATCTGTTATGCGTTTTCTTCATGCTGGGCCATTTTTAACCGGATTCAGGCTTCTGTGTTTCTCTGTTGGCAACAGGAGTGTAGATTAGGGGTGAACGATATGGACACGTCCCTATCATTGTTAAGAGATTGTGTTTTTTCCAAGCTGTAACTGATGAAGCTAAAGAGAAAAGAGACTGGTTACTGCCAGTAGCTTTTAGTAGTTATATTAATTAATGAAAAATAGTTAACAGTAATAATTTTTACATTGAAGCTCAGAAAGATAACGATATCATAAAAGCAAGTCATCTAACATAACTAAAGATGGCACACAGGACTGCTGTGAGAGCTAGCAAAAATACACCATTTTGTCTTCTGTCGTTAAAAGATGAATTGAATGCATTAAAACTGAATGCAGTGCAATCATTCCAAAAGGGAAAACTAATTTAAAAGGGGAATATAAGAATAGTTCTGAGATTTATTAACAGTGATATTGTGCCTATTGAAAGTGACGTTTCAGATATGTAACATTATGTAAATAATTTTAATATTGAAACAGTAATGTTTAAGCTTATGAAGCACCATGCCATTCAAAAGTTGTTGCTTTTTAAAGAAATGTATATATTAATAATGTTGTAGCAGAAAATTCGATTTCAAATAAATGCTTTTCTATTGATCTTTCTAAAAATGTAAATCAAAGTTTTTAGCAAAAAATATTAATCAGTACAACTGTTTTAAACATTAAAAATAATATGAAATGTTTCTTGAGCACCAAAACAGCATATTGAAATGATTTCTGAAGGATCATGTGACACTGAAGACTGGAAATTCAGCTTTGTCATCACAGGAATAAATTAGTTATTTTAAATTATAATATTTCACAATATTACTGTTTTTATGATCAAATAAATGTAACCTCTGTGAGAATAGCTAATTGGAGATAATACATAATAATGCATCAAAAAAAACAAAAAAAACATCCAACACCACAATAATATAACAGTTCTATAATAAATATGTTTACCTGGATATCTAAATGGAACCTTATCATAGACTGCAATTATTTTTAAAATAAATTGAATTATCTTAACAACAAACTATCTGTAACTCTACTGTTAAAAGCAAACCTATTTTTTACATGTTTTAAAATGGCCATCAGTATATTCAGCTGTAAAAGAACTGCTAATATTTGCTAAGAACTACAACATTACATCCATATAAATCTTACATTATGAATGCATGTATTTATTTTTAATAAGCTCATTTTGGGATCCCATTTACCGGGAGCGATCATGGCTGAAAAATGTCCTTCTGTTCAAACCAAACCTACGCTACTGGCTTTTATCATGTCTGCTCCTGACTGACTCTGTCTCTCTCGTCATCTCTAACTCCACCTCTCTTCTTCCCTGGGTCTCTGTCTGTCCTCTCTCTGTTCCCTTACATTTTTAACGACTTAATTTGTTATAATCACAGACATTCCAGTGCCTCTACTAACATCTTATATATTTTGTTTTGTTTTTTCTTTTTCGTTTGGCTGACAAAAGTTGCATTGCTGAAAGCTGACTTGCAAGGTAGATAGCCATATGTGTGTCTTAACCGATGCCCCCTCTCCCCCCCCTCCAGTGTGAGCGTCTGATGTCGTAGATCACGTTTGCCCGGCAGCTGGTCTAGTAACTCCATCACCGTAAATACAAGCACCGTTCGTACACCTTGTATTTACAGCCTCCCGGTCTTAAACTGTCTCAGAGTGTCCTGTGTCATAGTTTTCCCTCACTTACCCGTCACTGCTCTTTTCATTGGAGCGTACATCTGTTCTGTTGTTTACTGGAGGCATGTGTCCCCCCTCCCCTCTTCTGACAGTGCCCCCCTCCACCCACTGCATGTGGTTTCAGCTCCTTCCACGCCGAAATGCGACGGAAATAGTCTATAGCCTTTACCCCCCGATAAGGGCCTTAAAACTAGATGGAATTTCCCAAGCGGTTAGGGAATCTCTCGAAGCCAGATTACTCCGCTCAGATCGAACACACTCGGTTCGAGAAAAGCTCGTCAGGGGAGCGAGCCAACCCTCTGTTTCTCTGCCTGAGACTTTAAATGAGCTTCTCTCAGACAGATCAGGTGAGACAGGAAGAGCGCAGCTCATCTGGATCGTACCGGCAGCTGTGGTAGCGTCTCTCTCTCTCCTCCTCCTTCTCCCTGCCAGACTCGCTTCACTTCCGAGTCAAGTGGCCAAGCTGCAAATGTGCGACTGATTGGCCAAATGGCTGAGTGATGGAGAGGAGGGAGCGTTTGAGGGCCAGGGGGCTGTTTTACATGCCGGCTGAAGTAATGAGAGAAATGAGAACAGAAGTGTTTCCGCAGGCTGTAATATGCCTGGCCCGTCGCCCCGTCGCTTCGCTTCTGTAGACCGAACACAAAATGAGCTGTTCCAGACGGCCCCCATTTATCTTACAGCCCCGAGTCCCCAGGGAGTGCTGCTGCTTTAAACCCACCTCAGCAATACTAGGAGCAGATGTTATTATCACACGGGGGCCTGTATTATTACTGCAGCTAATACACTGCGCATTACCGCCAATGCTACTCTGTCACACAGCCACTGGTGCAATGCTTGGATTGCACTTTAAAATCAAGTCACCTGTCCACATTTAATGTCTTTTTGAGTAATGAGACCCATTAAAGGTGCACTCAGTAATTTTTTTTACCTTGTTTAAAAAGTTTTAAATAGTACTTTTTAAAAAATCGTTCTTACCTGAGATAAAGACTTAATACTACACTTTTAGAAATAAAGGTAGAAAATCTGTCACTGGGGCCATACCTTTTAAAAAGGTACTAAAATGTATCTTTAAAGTACTAATATGCTAATATACCAATTATTTTACATGTAGCAGGTCACCTATTATTATATACTATTACTTGTAAAATAAGTTAATCATGACTTACTGGAAATAGCACGTTTCTGTAGTGACATTTAGATCAAAGAATCATAAATAAATTAAACCATGTATATTAAGCAGTTTAATAAGCAATAATTTCAATATTGCTAATATTAACAATATTAAGCACATTTTCAACATTGATAATATTAAGAAATGTTACAAATTAGCATATTAGAATGATTTCTGAAGGATATGTGACTCTGAAGACCTGAGTAATGGCTGCTATAAAACATCAGCTTTGCCATCATAGGAATGAAGTATTCAAAATGTATTCCAATAGAAAACGGTTATTTTAAATTGTAATATTTTTCACAGTAGTTCTGCTTTTATTGTATTTTATATTAAATAAATGCAGCTTTGGTAAGCATAAGAGACTCCTATCAAAAACGAAAAATCTTACTGACCTAAAATTTTGAGCAGAAGTGTACATCTACACCACTAGGTGTCAGTGTAAGTCTAACTGTAACAGTAATAACTTCCTTATTAATATATCATGTGAAAAGCAGTATGTCAAATGAGTGCTATGTCTGAAAATGTAGTGTTCATAAAAATGCCAAGTGTGCATCCAGTGGACGTTTTACTATCCTGTTATATTCATAAATGGTGTAGCTGAGGTCATACATACCCAATATAGTGTGTCTCGATTGTATTCATACTACATATATGCATAATTACAGAATGTAACTTTATTAAGTTAAAAATTAAGTATTTTTTAATCAAATGTGGTACATACTCTTTTGTATGCAATTTTGGATGCTGTCTTATTAGCCATCGCAACATGAACAAAAAAATGACTGAGTGTACCTTACAATGTTTTGTACAGGACTTTATTTGGTGATCACCAGAAGATAATGACATAATATACAGTTAAGCTAAAATAAGCACACTCATTATGCTATATGAAATCACACTGAAACGGAAAAGATTTATATGTTTATGTTTATTGTACAATAGTAACATTTGAATGTAACACATTTGTGTGAATATTTATTTTATAGATTATATATATTCATAGTATATTGTTTAATATATTTATAAACTATTTTCTTCACTCAATCCCTAAAGAGTGTCTGAGAAAGATTAATATTTAGTTAAACAGAAGATTTTGTCCTCACTGGTAGTTGTTTTTTTATCTAGGGGAGTGAGCAGATGGGATGGTTCTGTGTGGCTGTTTCTGCTGCAATAAAAGCTTTTCACTAGTGTGGATTTTTATGTCGTAAGGGGCCTATGAATTTATATACCCTTCTCTTTTTCTTCCTGTCTGTTTCTCTTTCTCTCTCTCTCTCTCTCTCTCTCTCTCTCTCTCTCTCTCTCTCTCTCTCTCTCTACACTACTCTGTCATCGGTCTCTTCAGGCCCCAGCACTACCTGTCAAGAGGACTCCTGCTCCAATCAGGGCGTGTGTCTGCAGCAGTGGGAGGGGTTCAGTTGCGACTGCAGCATGACATCATTTGGAGGGCCGCTCTGCAATGACCGTGAGTCTATCACCTCTCCTTCTTTACAGCTACTGTAGGAAAACCCAGCGCACTGATCCAGAACCACCTAAATTGGTTTGTCAATGGATGAGAGCACTTGTGACGCTATTATTTATGCTATTCTAAAAAAACGTCAGCCACTTTGATGACTATTATATTTTTAGAAAATGGTATTGAATATATAAACTGTGTAAAATGAACACACCAATTCATATTAATACTCACATACAGTGCTTCACAATGCAAGGACTGAAAATATGAGATTCCACTGATGCATCAGATGTGACATGTCACATTGAATTAAAATTAAATCTCAGTGACCCTTAGAAAATAGCTATTTTCAGAACAGAATACTAGCATGCTGTGTACTGCATACTGCACAGAATACACCACATGCTCCCACTGTTTTTAAAAATAGCATGTGAAACAGCGTGTGCACGCATTGTGAAAAACAAATATTTAAAAATAATATGCTACATTGTTGTCACATGACCTGTTTGATTCAGAGAGAGAAGTCTAGTTATCATTTTAAAAGTAATTGAGCATTTTCACATATAATGTCAATTTGTGATCATTGTGGCCAGTATACATACTAGGTCAGGGGTCGGCAACCCGCGGCTCCCGAGCCGTATGCGGCTCTTTCATCCCTCTGCGGTGGCTCCTGTAGCGTGGGTGTACAATATGCGGGGGAGGTGTCCCCCCGACTTTTAATACAACCTAAACTCTTCCCCTGCACTTTTTCTCGGTCAAGTGTGTTAAAGTAGAGGTTTTCAAGGGCCAATGTGAATAAATCTCGATTTAAATTAAAAGAGAAAATTCACGTCGTTTTGGATACGTTTTATTCGTATCCAAAACGATGTGAACATCACGGAGCGTTGAATGCTCTCACGCGCTGATGTTTCATTCATACTCGAAGCCGGAGGGCGCTCTCGCGCAGAAACTCCAAAACAGGACTCATATGAGAAGTAATAATAACTTTGGACAGGCATCCCGCTATGCTAAGCTGAATAACAAGCATAAAACTTAACTGATGAAACGTGAAGACGATATGGTTTATGTGTGTTTTCCATGTCTTCTCCAGGTAATAAATATGAATTATACAGTGGTAATTGACAGCATTAATTACAGTACAGAAGCTATAAAATATATGTTCTGCCTTATTCTATGATAAAAATGGAAAAAGTGTTTGCAGTATATATACTGATTGTACAATCATAACCATAAAATTGTCATTAGTAAAATATTTATCAAAAATATTATAGAAGACAAATTATTGGTTATTGTCCAGCAGTGTATTTTATTTCTAAGCCAATTAAAAGTAAGAGTTAATTTTTTTTTTTGTCAATTATACTTACATAAATAAATATTATAATGATAATTATTATTATTACTACATTTGACATTTCTGTCCCCCTCACTTCTGAAATGATTGCTAATCCCCTGCCCTGTAACATAACTGAGTATAAAACTTTAGCTATATGCCGTGTTATCTTTATTTGGGCATCAAATATTTTGTGGCTCCATGTGAATTTTGTTCAGTGGGGCCAAAATGGCTCTTTTGACGTTGAAGGTTGCAGACCCCTGTACTAGGTCATCCTGTTTAATGCATACGGGAAAAATCATATCAACCATAGTATTCATAGTATTACAGTCTATACTGGGTTAAATTAGTATTCCATTCTGAACATAGTTATAGTGTACTTACTGCATACTTCTAAAACTGTGCAGTCTTCTGCTACACCACTAGAGGGGGGTGGTGGACACTGCATAGCTAGGGATCTGCACCATGCTGTAAATCACAATATGCTGCAATGAGTAAAAAAAATAGATCGGACTGTTTCTCATAGATATAAATTATATGCAGAGGGAGACATCGCATAAGCGTGTGTGGCCATTTCTGAATGGATTTGTAATATTGAGCTGTACCCCAAGAAGAACATTGACTGAATTTGGTGTGAAAACCCCTAGTGCTTGTAGCCTGTAAAAGTGCTGAGTGCCAGGAATCTGAAGCAGAGTGAAAGTCCTTGAGATGGTTTACGGAGAAGATCTATTACAGGCTCAAGCCATGCACAGCTAATCCATTCTGCGGGTTTGCCAAACTGATAAGAGCCCGCCTTTGTTCAGGAGGAAGAAACCACATAGACGGCTTGCATTACATCATCCGCATCCCCACACCTCGCTGGAATCTATTCAGTGTTTTTTTAGAGATGAGAATGGAAGAGGACGATATGATCGCTTTTGCTACCTAATTAGAATTATAAAGAAAAATACAATTCTTTTAGCTTACTCCCCCCCCCCCCTCATATCTGCAGTGATTCAGATCGATAAATGGATGAATTGGTGGATCTCGCCTTCATTATTATATGTAAGCCCATGGGTTAATGATTACAGACTGAATCCATCTTTTACTGGGCACTTATTTGAGCAAGGAACAGACAGAATGATATGTGTAGACAATATTAATGTTCCTGCACGGTCATATGCTCATGCGCACACACACAAAGGCTCATTCAGATGTATAGAAGCCCAATGATCATCAGGCCGTGAAGGCAGTGCAAAGAGAAAGAGGCTTTGTTTGAGCGTAGTGGCAGAGAGTAAAGCCTGGGTTTGAGACTCAGCCGCAGACATGCATGACCACGTCCATTCCTCTACACTACACATACTACAGACCTATACTCAGCATCAATTCTCCATCTCTGAAACAAGCTTTAACTAACACATACACATGTGCACTGATCAATACACAGATCCCTGCAGGGTGGGTGCAGGGTCAAGAATTAACAGTTGCCAAATATGAGTTACTCACCACTGACTTTTTTTCTAATTTTAATTTTAAAAAATGCAGGAAAAAAATATGGTTTCATTGCCTGTAAGAAATATTATGCTGATAAATGTTCTCAATTTCTATTTTTATGTAAGAAAAAAATACTAAATAATCAAATTTTCATGATGACAAATGCATGAATATTGTTAAGCTTCATTATTCATATTCATATTTTAGTAAAAATGCAGAAAAACACATATGGTTTCATGGCCTGTAGGAAACTGTAGGCTGGTACATTTTCTCAATTTATATTTTTGTGCAAGGAAAAAAAAGGACTAAAACTAACTTTCATAATGACAAATATATGTTTACATATTAATTTTAAATGTTTAATTAAAACCGTAGAAAATAATAAAATTTTATGGACAGAAGGAAATATTAGGTTGGTAAATTTTCCCAATTTCTATTTCTTTGCAAGTAAAAAAAAAAAAAAAACGCTAAATCTTATTTTCAAAATGAAAAATATATGTTTATGTATTCATATTAAATGTTTAATTAAAATACAGAAAGAAAATGGTCTGTTTCATGGTCTGTAGGAATATTAGGCTGGTAGATTTTCTCAATTTCCATCTTTATGTAAGGGGAAAAAACAACTAAATATCAAATTTTAATGCTGACAAATGCATGAATGTTATGCTTCATTATTCATATTCATATTTTAATACAAATACTGAAAAATATGGATTCATGGCCTGTAGGAGACTGGTACATTTTCTCAATTTCTTTTTTATGCAAGGGGGGGGGGGAGAACTACATCTAATTTTCATAATGACAAATATATGTGTACGTATTAATAGTAAATGTAGTAAATGTTTAGTAAATGTTTAATTAAAAATACAGAAAATAATATGGTTTCATGGACTGTAGGAAATATAAGGCTGGTGAATTTTCCCAATTTCTATTTCTATGCAAGAAAAAAAAAAACTAAATCTAATTTTCATAATTATCATCATTTTCACATATTAACATTAAGCGTTTAATTAAAAATACAGAAAAAAATGGCTTGTTCCATGGCCTGTAGGAAATATTAGGCTGATATAATTTATCAATTTCTTGGCCTTTTTGGCAAAAGTTAATTCTGAACGCTGGTTGGGTGCATTTGTCCATTAGGCTCATCAAGCATGGACTCAAGCACACTTCAGATCTGAATGGCTACGATCAACATGAGCCATTTGGTTTGAGCTGGTTATCAAAGAGCACTTTAGAAAACTAGCAAGGAGAAATGGCAGAGCCGGGGTTCTCCAATGAATGCAAAGCTGATTTGCTCGGTATAAATATTGTTAAAGAGGCAGAGCGTAGATAAGAGACGAAAGAATTACGTGATTAAAAAATGACCACCGCTATAGAGAAAAACGTGAAGAGATAACCTGATTCTCATGTGAGAAATGTGATATTAAATCCGATGAATCACGCCATTCATGACGGCAATGCACCCATCTGCTCTCTAACCGAACAATATGTATTTAAAGATGTGCTTCATTTTTAATTAGCTTGTTGCTTATCGGCAAACTTTTTTCTTAATAAACAACATCCCACCGATTACTGGAGCATCATGGGTGGGGGGAGTTGATTCATGCTTCCTATAGTCAATGGATAGATAGGGAGAAGGAAAATGAATGTAGGGTTCATTATTTATTTGTTCTCTTTTCACTGCATGAATCATTCCTCCTTTCTTTATAAAAAAAGGAGGGCAGAACAACAGAACATTGTAAAAATTGGACACAATATCTGGAGAGAAATGAGTGGAAGGAAAAACAGACTTTTCCACTTATTCTCCCCTACTGTTTAAAATACTCCACAGAATGAAAGCACCAGTATTAAAACATGCTCTACTTCCTTTGAATCTGCTTTTGAGGTCAGCTGAAAAAAGAAGTGGATTGGCTCAAACATGTGACTGCCAGAGAATGGCGAGGGTCCGCTGCTCAAAGCGACACCCAGCGTTCACCATTAGGTGGCAGCCTTGTAAACAGAAAATGAAGCACATGCTCATTTCGCACGCTGGGTTCTCACATTCTTTTAATATCACAGGGAACAATTAGCTTGCTATAAATGCAGCAGACTGGTTCCCAAATTGTTTTATGAACCTCTGGAGTTGTGATATGATGTTTCATTACGTACAACACTGGGTATTGCTAAAGTCACAGTGATAAAATTGTCTTCCGAATAGAGCAGTATCAGCTCCTGCTGCAGTCTGTCTTGGAGCCCCTGGCGAGGCGGCTCTGATCACCCGGCTTTGTCAACTTTAATTATACAGTGCTAACGATGCTCAAAGCTGAGAGGAGGGAGAAGCAATGATCTCCTTGTGTGAGAGGAGATGACACCAGTTGTCACTTTTAGTGCATCTTTCTTCACACTCCAACTGGAGTCTCTGTGGAGAAGCACACCTGCAGACTTCCTCCTTGAACAAACAAGCAAACACACCCACAACATGGGGTGCACATTAGGGAGAGGGTGAATCGTACACCATATTCATTTAAAATGTTCCTTTTTGCTTCATTGTTTAGTGACAAAACAAATCAGAGATACACTAGATTTGGGGTTTTGACTGACACTTTTAAACTGCTCATTTACACACCCTATTCTACTTTCTAGTAGACTAGATTGGGTTTTTGGAGCTTGTGACCAATCTTGGACAGCAGGGTAAAATATACAATGCTAAATGCTAACCATATAATCATGCAAAGTCAATAAAGTCAAGAAGTCATTCTAAACCTTTTCTTACTTTCTTCTGTGGAATGAAGGAAGTGGGGCTCAACATTGTTTTGTTCTCACAGACTTTCGTTGTATGAACAAAAGTCGTTGAACATTTTTAAAATATCATCTTTTGTGTTCCACAGAAGAAATAAAGCTGTACAAAATTGGAGGGTAAGTAAATGATGACAGAATTTATATTTTGGGTGAACTGTCCCTTTAAGAATACATTTCCTGTGTCTTTTTGTTGTTGACATCAAAACCTTGGCATCCATCTAAGCAGTATTTTGACTTGTCACTTGGTACAAATTAGGCAGATGACAACCTGTTTGGGTTGCATGACTTGCCCTCATTTTCATAAACTGTAAAATTAATCAGTCTCCTCACAAAATCTGCAAACAAAATGTCAAACACATTGTAGATTTATTCAGATAAAAACCGATTACAATTGCATCTTAAGCCTTGCTTGAAGCCTTGAAGCTATTGTTGAATCTCACAAGTAAGAAAGACCGCTATTGAATCAAGTCAGGCGCTGTCCGTGGTGCTGAAGTGTGCCCAATGACTGTCCTTCCAGTGAGAGAACTCATTCAGCTACACAATGGTCGAAGAGGGAGGAGTATATCAAGGTTTGACTAGTTTGTGAAGGGAGAGAGAGCCCACACTCTCTGAATTCCAGCTGGACTGATCTCGAGCCACCCCTCTGTCAAGGAGAAACGAAGACAGGAAGAGAGAAAGAACGATTAGGAGGACGAGACACGAGAACCCCCTTTCCACAGCTGCACGCGCCTCCCTGATGATCGAGGGGGAGGGAGAGAGGAAAAGAGGGGGAGGAAAACTCAGCCAAGCTTCACCGTTCTCTGTTTCCCCTTCTCTTCATTCAGGGGGTATTTTCCTCTAAGCATGCTGCTTAGGAACGCTTCCGCTTCAGAGACGCTGTAAGGAGTGAGAGAAGAGGAAGGACTTTCTTAACGCTGACATTTTCAGAAACTCTGAGCACCTTTTTCACATGAGGAGCACTTGACCACTCTTGCCCTTTCTTGGTTCTCTCTTCCTGTCCTCCTTTGGTGTGTCTGCTAATGTTTCCTCTGAGAGTCAGTGCGGTCTCAGCCAGCCAGGCAGCAGCAGCAGCAGCTCTTGTGTGGTGTGTGTGTGTGAGAGAGAGAGTGTGTTTGTCGTTTGGGGAGGGGGAGAGGCACTCTGTATTGAGTTAAATGCTGCAGCGGCGATCTCATCTTGTGTGTGCCATCGCTTTTGGTAGTCTCCCTGCTCCTCTCCTATTCTCTCAACGGGGATAACGAGGGATGCAGCCTTGTCTTCATGGGATACAGCTGGGATTCAGGCGGTAGGAAAAGTCCAGGACTGCTGGGAGGTCTGTAACAAAGGCTGCTCACTCTTTTCTCCCTCTTCTCCAATACACCACTACGCCTACCTTACTGGAGTACTGGATCAGATTCCGTGGTTTCTTTGTGGAGGATTTTGTGTTTTTAAATGCCATGAAGAGAGGAATTTAACCCAGGATCATTATCCTTCTGAAGTTTACCTCACCCGTGCGCTTTTTCCGGGAGAACTCTGTGGAAGTTCCCTCTCCATGTGGATTCGGCATGTGCTGTTGTTCTGCCTCTCCATCAGTGATTGGGCTGTTGCATGGTCAGGATCCGAGGCTTGAGCGGGACATGGGTTGCCAGGTGGTCTAAGGAAACCCCTCTTTAAAGTCCTTGCACTCCGGTAGCATGCTGTGTCTGTGGCCCTGCGGGGCTCCTGGTGGTCTTGCTTCCATCCTGCTCCACGTCAGCCTGCGCCTGGCTCTCTGGCTGCCACCGCTGACTTTGGGGTCAGCCCTGGCTCTGGCAGAGGGGCCTGGGGAGCTGTACGTCCCTCAACATA
Organism: Schizothorax lantsangensis; assembly: GCA_027422415.1. Classification (NCBI taxonomy): domain Eukaryota; kingdom Metazoa; phylum Chordata; class Actinopteri; order Cypriniformes; family Cyprinidae; genus Schizothorax; species Schizothorax lantsangensis. Next base: position 19,676,827 of record CM049860.1, read on the forward strand.
TGCCTCATCACCTCGTGCCTGCTGCCAGATCCCACGCCCCCCTGCGGGCAGGACATGGTGCGTAGCTTATTCGACTGCCACATTCACCCTGTCACCGCTTTGCCATTCTGTAACCTTTCGTTCCTAGAGCGTCTGTTTTCTGTGTGCCGAGATTTTAGCATAAGAAACGATATCATGCTCTTGTAATCTCATGGTAATTGGCCGAGGTCTATGAGTGTACTTGCGCAATTATGTGGTCAGGATGCAAATGCGATCTTTAAGAGGTGTTTGTGATTGTCATTATGCAGATGCATTATGCAGAGTACAAATGTTGAGAGCATAATGTTGGCTGCACCACGATCACTTAGCGACCAGCGATTCAGCCTCCCGTTATGCTGACTATGCTTGAATGCATGCGTCTTTGTGTTATTTCTAGGGGCCATCGAGGGGGCTGTGTTTATATAAACACCGGGGCAACATCCTTAACCTCTCGGGTTCGAAAGGCCACATCTGTGCACGCTGCCTCGAGCTGACCTTTGACATGATGAAATTCTATTCAAATTGCATTGTGGTCACCGTACCATGTGTGTGTGTGTGTGTGCATGGATTTAATGCAGCGAACCAGCCAAATTGAATGTATTAGGTCTAGAAGGGATAGTGGACAGGCTTTTATGCGACTGTTAGACCCCAGGGCCATCCTGAGATTTCCACACTGGTGCACCCCCCACACCTCCATTAAAACTCTATTACTTCTACATTGCTGTTAAATCCCACCAGCCACCACTCCTGAGACCGGTATGCAGTATAAATTGAACACCTTCTGCTTTATTGCACCAGATTTTTCCCCCCAGTTTGTGCTGTAATGTCTCGTTGCGGCTGGCTGTTTAAAACTATCAGGGCGATTTCCACGCTGTGTGTGCAGAGGGGCTTGAGCTGTCAGTATGTGATCCACTGCACTTATATAATGAGACCTGGCTGCCTCTTAGCATTATCCTCACCGATTATGCTTTGATAAAAAAAAAAAAAAACACTATTGAATAGAGGCAGGAGGAAGAGAGCGGAAGCTTGTGAAGAGAGACGAGTCATTTATCATCCTTTCTGGAAGGCTCTTAGTTTTTATTCTCTACCTCCTTGCCTCTCTCCCTATCACTCTTTCCTTCTGTCTTTGTCATATTCTTCTTTTCCGTTTGTGTGTGTGTGTGTGTGTGTGACACAGCTGGCATCTCTAATGGCAGGGTGTGCTGAGATCACAGAGCCCCACTGCTCGCATGCGTCCCCCCAGGCGGCGAGGCAGCGCATCAGGGTCCATTGCTTCTGCCTCCGCCCCCCTCCCGGCCAAGCTAATCTAAACCTCTCAAACCTCCGGACCTCTTTTGCCGGAGAATATTCTGTGACATTGTTCGCAGCTAAACATAATTCACGAGCTCTGATAATAATAAACTAAAACCGAAGTTGCTTCCAGCTATGTGTCTGCTACGCTATTTACAGCACCAGCAGACACCTTCTCAGCCGAACTGCAAATCTGTCCAGCCCTACCTGCTTCCAGCACTGTTTTAGTATGCCGTGACGAGGAGTTTGAGAACAGCACGAGTTCTGTTGTTGCAGCAAAATTACCATTTAAAAACCATTAACAGTAGGTTATGTGGAGTGCAGAAAAGTGTGTGCGTGCACCCTTGTCTGTGTGCACCAGTAAATGTGCTCTCTCTCCCACTGAAATGATTGGATGAGAACTAAAATAAATGAAAGCAGAAAGCGAGGCAAATCATCAGAAGTTACCCTGGGCTCCAGCACAGTGTTTTTAAAGTCAAACCCATCCCCTTTTTTCCTTTTCCCCCTCTCATTTTGCTGCAGTCTTGCACTTTTATCTCCCCTTTCCTCCACAGTTTCACTGACAAATATAACAGAGGCTACATTTAGATGAAGTTATACAGTAGAAGCATGCTGCGTTCTCTCACACCTACAGAAAAATGGATCCTATGTAACTTGCGGTGTAAAATCGAACAGTGTAGGTTTAACATCACTCCCCCTCGTTCTTTAAAAAACATGTTTGTGTGTGCTTGCATATGTTTCCAAAGGCTATTAATGACTATGTGAGCTGTTTTAGTGTGCTGCCTCTCTTCTCCATCACTGCAAATCTGAGTAGAGTTGGAGTAAGTGAGCTCATGGGGTTGAGCAATCTATCTCTCAGTCTTTTTTGCTCTCTTTTATGTCAGAGCTATAGTTTGAGAGGCCCGAATTGCTGTAATGAGAGGGTAGCATGGATTTGCTGGTGAATGGTGATGTGCCCGGTTAAATATGATACTCCGAGAAGCTTAGAATTGGAAGCGTAGGCTGTCCTGACTAAGAGGGAGATAGAGGAAATTAAAAGAGGCAAAGGGGTGAGCAGAGTGGTCAAAGACTACATGCACTTGACAGTGAAATTCCACTGGGAACAATACAGCATCTCCACCAGCAAACACAGTGAGACAGTGAGTGACTGTACAGGGCTGCAGGCTGCACTCTATAGTGGGTGCATTGTGTATGTGTGTGCGAGTTTATATGAGAAAGACATATCATCCCCTTGATAGTATGGGTGTGATTGATTCTTTAAATGCTATACACTCTCCCAAGAGAATCTGCAGAAAGTGTGAGAGAGAGATATAAGGAACAATAGCTGTGGTGTGTAATCTAAACCCAGTCAAGCCAAACCTCTAGAGAGATTTCTCATTATGTCACTGTAGCTCACACATGGGGCTCAGGGAGGCTTAGACTGGACGTACTGACACACACACACACACACACACACACACACACACACCTGCAGAGATTATTACACATGCTTCCGTCTAATAAAAGAGTTATTTGTGAATTCATCGCTCAAAGTCGACCCAGCACTTTCTTTTATTCCTCCATTTATTTTTTATTTCTTTACCTTCCCTTCCTTCTGTCATTTGTTCATTCCTTCCTTCTTTACCTCCTCCTAATTTGCTTTCTCCCTTTTTTCCTTCTGCCTTTCCTCCTTCTTTCTCTCCACCCTTTCTTTACTAATTTTTCCTTCTTTCATTCCTCCCCCTTTTTTCTCTCCTCATTATCTTTTTCCACTTTTTTCTTCCTCTTCGTTCATTTCTTCACTTGTTCCCTTTATTTGTTTTTCTTTCTTTCTTTCTTTCTTTCTTTCATTTCCTCTTTTCTTTCCTTTTGTTCTTCTCCCATTTTCTTCAATTCACACTTTTCTTTCCTATCCCTCCTCTCTTCCTTCATTCCTGCCCTTTTTTCTTTTCCTCTACCTCCTTTTCTTTCATTTCTTTAATCTTCCCTAATTGCTTTTTCTTTCCTCCCCCTTTTTCCTACTTCTCTGCTTCATTCATTCCTTTCATTTCTTCATCTGTAATTTCTTTCTTTCTATACTCCCCCAATTTCTTCTTTCTTCTCCTCCTTTTTTCTTTCTCTACTTAAATTCTTTCCTGTTATTTGTCCATCTTTCCTTCCTTCCTTTTTAACCTTCTTTTTTTGCCTTTTTTCTTTTCTTTTTCTTCCTCCATCTTAATTTCTTTACTTATTCCTAAATACTCTTTCCTTACTGTTATTTCTCTCTTGTTCTGTCATCCCATCTTTATTTTTTTCACAGTTTTCTCTGCTTGTATTCTAGCAAATACAAAATGCAAATCATACACAAAGATCAACACATACATATACACTCAAAGGATAATTTACACGCTCACACACCCCCAGCCTAAGTCTCATCGTCTCCTAAACCCCCTGGAGGAGCTCAGGAGCCGAAAGCTTGTTATAAAAACACAAAGCAAATCAAAACAACATCCACTAAAGTGCCACAGCAGACAGGCTTTCAGCCAGCACAGCACTGACCACTCATTCCCAGCTCTACCCTAATTGGCCCTGTAAAGGTCAGCAGGAGAAATACCAGAGCTCTACCACGACCACAAACCCCCAGTGCTCCCTGCCTTTTTCACCCTTCAGTGGTCTCTTTTCACGTATGAATCGCTGTTTTTTTTCCAGCCATGGCTCATTGTATTGACTGGGTCTGTGAAGCAGCATAAGAGTCGGCTGCGGCAAGTATCCTCAAAGGTAAATTGTACTGCCGTAATGTTCTGTATAACGCACTGCTATCCAGATTTGTAGAAAATTCAGTTTGTGCCAGGCTATTGTCCTTGAATTACGTTGCACTAAACATGAAATAAATCAGAAGACTTTACATTTCACAGTGGGTTTTATTGTTTTATTAGTTCTGATTCATTCAGCCCCCTCAGGTCTGACAATAAAAACTGAAGAGAGTATTAAAGAAAGGAAAGGAAAATGTTTTGACAGTGCCAATGATGCATGTAAAAATCAAACCCATGAGGCGTGCAGGAACTGAACAGTATTAGAGCTGTCCGTGTAGACTCTCTACTGCGTCCCGAGGCTGCCACCCACCCACCATAGAGCCTAAACTCTCCCAACCGGAGATCGAGTCTCTGTCAGTCAGCCGGAGGATTCTTTCACGGGCAGACAATAAAACCATGCGTTGTGCTAGACCCGTCATAAACATGACGTCTCGTTTTGAAACCTGCGCCTTAAGTCGATTCCTGGAGGGAGGAAGGGAGAAACCGCAGTCAAATTTACGAACGTTTCTCTCTAGCTTTTTCTGCTGAAGATAACGGCCAGTTTACTAGCATCAAACACACACACATATGCAAAGATACACACATTCATCTACACATCCGCACGCTCTTAGGTTGGCCAGTGTTTCGCTCGAGCTGTTGCCTGTAATTACCCAGTTGGTGTGGAGCGCTGTGGTGTCAGTCTGGTAATTGGAGCTGCAGTAATTCACTTTTTAATTGCCTGTTTATTATTGCAGAAGCCTCAGTTTTGTAGTTGCTGCACAGCTCACACTGAATGTTTAATAAACAAATACAATGTCACAGACTCATATTTCACGTAAACATTATAATTGCTTCACATAAAAAACCATCAACACACTCACTCTCGCCCACACACACACACAAAAACACACACACCTATTCTTCTCAGCATAATGGAACAAAAAAAAAACAATTTCTGTCCATAACCTGCCAGGTGGATAAGCTAGCAAAACACACAGAAAACAATACACCACATACCTGTAAAACGTCCAGCGGGGTCCAGAACCTTTTTATTTTAACCTGGAAAGAAACATAATCATGTACAATTTGAAAAATGTTGAATAAATGAATTATATTTATAGCTGCAGGGGACAAAGTGTATACTAAGACATTTTGAAATTTAATGTAAATTGTTCAATTCATCTCATTCAAATTGTTATGCTGAAAAAATATATATATTTTTTTACATTACAAAAAAAACATTAAAAAAAATCATATTTAAGAGTAGTCTCAGACTTTTGGACCCCACTGTACTTATTTTTATCCATATGGTTTAAAACATCCTTAAGTCACTTGCAATGCTCTTGAGACTTGTGAAGGTTAAAGTACAGCACGTCATTTCATTTTTGGTGGTTTGAAGTGTTACTTTTAGATTTTTGTATACTTCTCTATGTGGGGTCTTCACTTTGCCTTCTGTTTATTTTGACAGCATTTTCATACCAGTGGGGTGCATGTGTGTTTGCGTGTGTATGTGTGTACTTACGTGTACACACTTGATGTGCAGAACTGTACGTGTGTGTGTGTGTTTGCCTACCGGGTGAATGACTCCAACCCTGCAGAGTTTGACTGATGTTCCTCATTCTAGCATGCAAGTAGGAGGTGGGCAACCCAACACAATGCACCGTAATTTTAGACCAAACTGCCAGGGCATTCACAATGCCTCTGTTCTAAGGAAAGAGGCATCTAGGGACATGAAGCAGAATAGAGTGGGAGCTCAATTCATTCCCCATTCCAAGACACGAGCACAATGTTTTGTGTTTCTGAAACGTTTATTGATGGAAAGTCAGCTCAGTGCAGCTTATAAATATTGTGTTTTCAGCAGTATGATTTGCTGCGTATAAGCCCCCAAGACAATGACTGTATTGGATGTCATTGATTTTACATTTAAACATGGATCCAAGAAATCAGATGATAAAATATGAATTGTTCCATCCTCATAACTTTTTTTTTATGCATTAAATTATAGCTTGAAGAGGGGGCGAGGGGATGTCTCGTTATGTCTCAATGTGTCAGAGCACGTAAAGGTATAATTCACGGAAAAAATTTAAATTCTGCCATTATTTAATCACCCTCATGTTTTTCAAACCTGTATGCCAACAGCAGGAGGGCTAATAAATGGTGACAAACTGTTCTTTTTTGGGTGAACTATTCCTTTAAGCAAAAGTAGTCTTTTAGCTTGTGTATAAAAGTGGAGAGGGATCCATATGGAGCCTCTGAGACCCTGGCAGAAGAAGAAGCTGGTGCGTAATTTAATTTCACCAGCACATAAAGGAGATTACAGCTATGATGGGATTCCAGAGGGCCAGGTAATATCTATCTCATTAGAACAGCTCTCCCAAGCATTCACACACAGCTCTTCTATGGGGCGGTAGTCGGCCCTCTCTCCTTTGCTTGTTCCTGCTGATTGACCTTAGAAGGGCGCTGGAGTGGAAAGACCCGCACGGTTGTTAGGTAGCGAGGGTCTTCTTTAAAACCCAGACCCAGCTGCCCACCCAGCCGAGATGATGGAACATATTTAAGGGGCTAATGGTCTGGCTTGCACAAAGAGCCTGCCTCATTTAACAGCATCAGAAAATAGACTTCAGAGAAGAGGTTTAACCCCGTTAGAGGGAGGGCAGCAAGCTCCTTAACCACATCAGGGATGGGAGTGAAAAGTCAGGCTGAGGGAGATAAGAAAAGAAAGAAAGAAAAGAAAAGAGGGTGTCTTGGAGAAGCTCCCAAGTAGTTGGGATAAGAGCCGACTGCACGAACACAGAATCCAGCAGATATTTTCAGCATTTCACCATTCGAGTGATAGTGAATGTGGAGAGAAAAAGGGAGAAAAGAGTCAAGGCTTGACGCAGGCCAGATTCAAACCCAAATTTCCCACTTGTGCAACATATATTGTTTTTGAAACGTGTCACTATACCACACCTCCAATCCAAGAGCAGGCTCTCTGTTTTTGTCTCTCTTTTTATGACAAAATATTTTTTTTCAGCTAAAATCAATAATTCATGCTCATTTATTTACTTGGTAAGTGGCTGCATTAAAAAGAAATGGATAATGTTCAGTGAGCCCTCTCTGAATAAAGTACTAATCACTCTTTTAGGGGTTTATTTTACGGTTTGTTGTTCTTTAAAGGAATAGTTGGCCCAAACATTTCATTATTTACTCACCTTCATGTCGTTCCATGCCTGCAAGACTTGCTTTCTTCTGGGAAACACAACATAAGATATGGAAATGCTTTATTTCACAGTGTATAACAGTAAATTAGCAACTGATCCTCAACAAAATCCATTATACATTATAGTAAGTAGATGTTGTAATTATCACTCAGTACTTATTTGTGTAATTACTCTTTAAAAAGGACAACTTACAATTCAGGGTTACTCTTTATTTTAAGGTGTCCTTGTTATACATTTAAGTACTGAGTAATATTAATTAACTACATGTATTTACTATATGGTTAGGATTAGGGTTTGGTTTAGGGTTACTTGTATGTAATTATGCGTAATTAATTGTTATTATAATAGTAAGTTCATATAACGTGTAACAGGGACACCTTAAAATAAAGTGTTACAAATTTAGTGTAGCCGAAGATATTTTGGTTTTATTTGTACAGTTGACTGACTTCCACTATATAGGCAAAATAAGGTGAGACATTCTTCAAAATATAATTTGCTGCTCACAAGAAGAAAGAAAGTCATAGATGTTTGGAAGGACATGAGGGCGAGTAAATGATGCTGAATTTTCATCTTTGGGTGAACTATCCCTTTAAATGCATGTGTGAGTCAGATGTCAACTTGTATTTTTAAAAGTTGCTTGCGCTGATTTTAACTTTCAGTGCACTGTGCATTGCCCATTTGTGCCCGTAAATCTCTGCACAGCTTTACGCTTCCCTTCCTGGCAAATCCATTCACTCACCCACAGCTGCGAATTGCCGTCATACTGAGCGACAGATATGAGGCAGGCAGCCGTAGCGGTTTGCACGAAACAGATTTCAACAGAGCCGAAATCTCATCCCTATCCGCTTCACATCCATGATGGCCTGTGCGCATATGTGTGTGTGAAGTTCAACCATCTGAGCCCCGCTAATGAGCAGAGCTCATTTCCCTGCGTTTGTAACAAGCCCGTCAAGGGAGTCGTCACTAACCGGGCGTTAGTTTGCGCTTGAATCTGTGCGCGCTCGTGAAAATTTGTGTACCCGTGTAAGCGAATGTGCCTGCCCCGGAGGGGGTCAAGCCGATCGCTGACACGGTGTGAAACAGTCTCAATGAGATGCGTTCAAGGGGGCCGGCGAGAGCCCGCTGGTGAAAATCACACAGAGTGGAGCTAATGAGCACGGCTCAGCAAATAGAGGAACGTGCCAGGAAATAACCCATCCCTTTTGAAACCACTCTCAGCGATTTAACTCGGGGGCTTCTTGCTCTTCTGAGAGCTCCGGCCTCCTCTGGGTTTTTTCCCCGTGCTGCTTCGCCGCCCGTCTTATCTGCATCTGGAGCTCAGAAGCGCAGCAGTCATGCTCCGCAGAGAGAAGAGTGTTGAAGTGCGTCTCGCATCTCCCGAGGCTGTTATCTTGAGGTTGATGAGCTCTTTGCTCTGCGAACATTACCCCGACTGCACCTGCCACAATCGAAGTGCTTTTGCTATTGAAGTCACGCCTGATCAAAAGAGCTAGCACGGTCCGCCAGTTAATGAGATCAACTCCATTAGTAGCGTTTCTCTCTATCTCTCGATGCAAAAACCCGGAGAAACCTTCCTGCAGGCACTGAATCGCAGTGACCCTGCTCACAGTAAGCTACCTGCCTCTGACACTGTAATTAGCTCCATCAGGCATTAGCATGCGTCTCGCTGAGCAGGAATAGCTGTCTGGTCTGTGCCGTGTTTGCCCACCTTTGGCAGAATAAATGCATGCAGAAGTAGGCGCTGGGCTGGGGGCCGTGGGGCTGGATTGATTGTCCGGTGTGTCGGCGGGTGAAGAGAGCGGCTGTAATCAGCTCAATCAGCCCTGGGCTCGGATGGGGGGTTGCGTGCGTTGAGTGGTTGTAGCGAGAGCGACTCTGTTTAGCTCATGCTTCGGCAGACACAGGTGCTCCTGGTGACATCAGCGTAGCGAGGGTCACATAAGGGCTATAATTTAGCCAATCAGGGACCAGCAGGGGCTGTCTGGCACTCTGATGGTTTCATCAAGATACTCCCGCGCTTTGTGTAATGGAGCAGAGCCATGCATACGCACGCACACACATGCAAAATGGAAATACTTTTCCCACTTACTTTGATGTTCTTACACTTAATATTCTGCTTCTCTCTTCTTTCTCGTTCTGCAGCGGGAACCACATACATATTCGGACGTGATGGAGGGCTCATTGTGTACACATGGCCGCCCAACGACAGACCAAGCACACGAGCTGACCGACTGGCTGTCGGTTTTAGCACCCAGCAGAAGGATGCAGTGCTGGTTAGGGTGGACAGCTCTTCCGGCCTGGGAGATTACCTGCAGCTTCAGATTGTGAGTCTTACACAAACAAACAAACACACACTTGCTGTTGGGTCACAAACTTTGAGGCCACTAGTGAAAATGCATCCTTTTTTAAATTCAAGTGAATTTTTTTTTTAAATAGATTACATGAATTTCATATTGTCTTGGTATTTATTACAAACTAATGCAACAACAACAAGCTGCATGAATTCCACAAGTTTGTGTCAAACCTGATGATCTTGTTATCCAGCATTATTTGAGAATTGTCCAGTGAGTTGAAAGAACATCTGACCGTCTGTGCAAAGAGTCGCATGATAGGTGCCACAAATATAGTCATTTAGAACAGAAACTCTTGCAGAATCTTGAATACACGTAAAGAATATTGGATTTGAAACTATTTTTACTCAGAAATAACTAGTAAATTTAACAAATATTTTAAAAGATTCTGCATGTACACATTGATTTAAATTTGGAGAGTGAGAGTATTGTCTTGTAAAATGTACTCCATTAATCTTTGTTTTATTTTCAACTCTGAATTTTATTTTATTTAACATTTTATGTCATAAAAATTTGGTGTTGAAACATTTTTACTCAGAAATTGTTACTAAATTTCAGAAATGATTACAACGAATCAGCAAATAACACATTGATTTAAACTTGGAATTTTGAGGCAGAAACACTGAAGTAGTATTTTTTGTATGATGTATGCCAATAATCTTTTATTTTCAACTCTGAAAAATTTTATGTCATGAAGTTACGAAATTGTTACGAAATCTCACAAATAATTACAATGAATCGGCAAATAAAACATTGATTTAAACTTGGAATTTTGAAGTAGACTAGAAAAATAATTTTACGGTGTGGTTCTTGTTCATTTCATGTCAAAATTTCTGTTTTGTTTTAAGTGTTTCAAAATCTTAATACTTTATTTACAGGTTTAAACGAAAAAATCCCAGAATTTCAATATGGTCTCAGACTTTTGGTCTCAACTGTTTGAACTTGCTCAAACCTACACAGATTCCCCTGAGAATTCCTGCTGTTCAATCATTCTCACACAAACCCCAGAGTAGAAATTGACAGAAAATCATGCTCCCGACGAGCCCTGTGAATGATCATTAGGGTAATCATAGTGTTCTACGCCTCCTCCCAGCACTCAAAGTGCTGGTCTGTTTTAGAAAGTTCCAGCGCCTCAGACCGCCCTCATGAATAAAATCTGTATAATGTTCAGAATAGAAGGCGCTACCAACGCTTGCTCAGAGGTTGCTATTTGATAGAACCCGCATTTCCTATGACATGCTGTGCTGGAGGAGTGGGAGGTGGAGGAGGTGGAGGCAAGGGGGACGGGAAAGTGTTTGGCACTGAGCTTCGAAGAGTTGTATGTGTTTTTATTTATTTATTTTTCCTGCGTTCTATTTTTTTGACGCCCACTCCTGCTGTAATCACAAACTTGATTCCCAGAAGAATCAGCTCTCTCTCTCAGGGGTGGCATCATGGCGTGACTGTTGCACGACTGCCTCAGCAAATGTGTTTCGAGCGCGGTGAGGTAATGATTTCTCCAGCTGAGCCCTGGAGTTTACGATGTGTGCTGGTGTCTATAGATGACTTCAGCTACAGTGCTGCAATGCCCCGATGTACTTCACGCTTTTATTTAAAGAGGTAGTTCACCTAAAAATGAAAACTCATTACTCGCCATCATCTGATTTGTCATACCAAATCTGCATGATTTTCTCTTTTTTCCCCCTAACATAATAAGTAATTTTTTAAAAGAGTATCCTGACCATTCGGTTCAATAAAATAAAAGTAATTGAGAACTGAGAAAACAAATTATGTTTGTCTATCCTTTTATGATTTTATAATCCTTTTGTGTTCATTTTGACGCTTAAAAGCTTCAGACCCCGTCATTTTTTAATTGCAGGGAAAAGTGCGACCTTGTGTTAATTTTGGCAGCCATTTTTTATTTAGTCTTAATCCTGTCTCAAATGTATTTTTTAGTTATTATCATATTTAGTGAACCTTATCCTGTTTTTGTTTAGTCAAGTTTTAGTTGACGAAATGTCTGAGCATTTTAGTCTAGTTTTAGTCAATGAAATCATATTTTAGTCATAATGGTTAAACTGATAAAAAAATATATTTTTGCTCAAAATTGTAATTGTAATGATTGTTGACATTTGAGAAATTTACATTTGAATTTCAGGTATTGCACTTTCACAGTAAAGCACAAATCAATAGAATGTTGATTCATACACATGGTTTATTTTACCTCATCTAGTGTACTGATTTATTATAGGCTATTTATTATATAAATTAATATCAAAGACTTATACATGCTCTCTGTCTATATTATGAAAACTGGTAAAACAAATGAAAAATATTATAACAGTGAAATTCCTAATAGTAATTCCATATTGCAATAGCCTATGTTTCTCTATTAAAACAACAGCGGTTGAGTATATGCATTTATTCAGCAACCACAATCGCTAACATTATAGTCAAGATCTCAGTGGCTGAGTGACACTTTCATTTAGATCGCTAAACTCCAGCTTGCGTCTCGCTGTTTTCAGATCATCATCAGCGGCGCTTCCGCAATGAAGAGCAAGCACCTGCGCATGGTTGCCAGATTGCAAATAATAAATAAAACACTGGGCAGAAAATGTGTCCTTGTAACAGAAAAGCTCTGATTCAAGGATTTTAACTCTTGATATCTGGCAACCGCACACATGAAAGCTTGCGTAGTAGAGGCGTCTACAGCAGTCTGCAATAATATTTTCTCTTTTTTTGAAAAAAATAAAAAGATTTTGGTAAAGTTTGTATTTTTTGTAATAGATTTTAGTCTCGTCTTTTATCGTCAACGAAATTGCATGTTGATATAGTCATAGTTATAATTTATTGACCTTATTGTCGTCTCGTCTTCGTCTCGTTTCAGTCATGGGAAAAAAAGCTCGTCAACAACCATTTTTCATCATAGTTTTCGTTAACGATATTAACACTAGTGCGACCAGCACGTTTCTCAGAATTTCTGCTTTTGTGTTTCACGGAAGAAAAACAAATCATGTTTTAACACAATTTTCATGACATAAATGTATTTCTAGTGAACTGTTCCTATAATAAAAGACATTTTCTACAGCAAAAGCTTAAGCAGCAACAGTATTTGCATGTGCATATCATGTGAACCCTGTGCCCTATTTAAATTTACAGCACGGATATGTTGTTTCAGTATGTGTTATCGATCAGCAAAATCACACAAGCTCAGAGCGCGAGAATGATATCAGATGCCCAGTAGACTGTGGGTTATGATTTACCATCTCATGTACTCAGAACATTGTGTTCCTCGCATCTCGGCTCAGATATTCGCTTGAGAATGCAAGATGGTAGGTAGCAGTGATGTCTTCGTGAAATGCGTCTTAAAATGAACTTGCAGGAGTTGCGTAAGCCCAAGATATGTAACACTTTACATAATGCCTGTAATTAAGATTATCACAGATTATATATTTCCATATATTGGCATGACAATTAATCAGGCATCCATGACTGATATATGGCTTTTTGGCATAGGGATGGCAGGGAATGTTTATGAGCAAATTAAAGGCCCTTAATGTCTTGATGCGATTAGCGCTGGATATCTAGGCTAATTCTAATGTGTGACTGGTGGAGTCTCTGCAGTGCTACGTCTGCCATTTTTGATGCTTGTTGGACTGATGACTGCTAAGCCAGCATAAAAGGTATTTACTAAATGAATCAGCCTTGTGTAGGAGGGTAAATTAGCTGTACCTACATCGCTAACCGTCCATAAAGCAGTTGAAATCATTATAGATTTCCAGTACCGTTTTTACCCCATAATTAACAAGGGGAAAAAAAAAAGACGATTTTCCCTTCCATTTCCATAAATTATATTTAGGCACTGACACTGATTAAGTATGTCAGTATTGACATTAATGGCGAGACCGTTCGGTGATGTAACGGAATGTTTTGATAAACCTGTCTGTAGGCTGGGAGGATATCATTATCCAGAGACTGCCTTTCTGAAAGTGAATTAACTTAGGATCATTGACCATGTTAACGAGCGGCCCTTGATGTCCTGATTTTTCAAACAGACAGTGACATCCCTCCCCCCACGCCCCGTTTCTGCTTATGACCCTAAACACTTGTGACAGAGTTCATTTAAATCTCATCATATCACCATCACTGGGGATTATCATTAGTCATCGTTCACCCCAAATCATTGAGCCACTTGCTCATGCAGAGAGAGAGAGAGAGAGAGAGATAACAAGACGGAGAGTGAGAACTGTAAGGAACGGTGAGACAGGCACTGTACAGAAAAAGAAAACATTGGTGCACATTCTTTCACTCAGCATAACGGCGCATTTTAAGGGGTAATGGCCTATTAAATACATTTCTTCTGCTCAAGATGAGCTTGCCAGCTGCTCGAACCCGTGGCCAAATGCCCTGCGGACCACCCGGCCATTTGTGGCAGCCGTGCAAGCCGCCAAGCAGGACAGGAGCGAAGGAGAAATGGATGATGACTGTAAACGAGTCAAAGCCAAGTGATTATATCCCTGGGGTTTGACCAAATCATTAGCACTTTCTGACCTCTCACACTCTCGATGCCAAAAGTGTGTGTGTGTGTGTGTGTGTGTGTGTGTGTGTGTGTGTGTGTGTGAGCGTGTGGGCAGTCTAATGTGCACATCAGTCCAATTGAAGAATGGTGACGATCACAGCTAACTCAGCAGTGAGAGGTACAGAGGTGTGAACAGTAGTACTGACAAGGGGATAGGGAATGTGTGTGAGAGAGAAGGAGAGAAAGGACGTGAAAGGAAACAGCTTTCGGAGAGCACCTGTGCTGAGATGTCGGTGATAGCAGAACGAGCACATTGACTATGTTAAAGGGATAGTTCACTCAAAAATTGTTACTCACCCTATTTGTTTCAAACTCGTATGACTTGTTCTTCCATGGTGCACAGAGTGTGCATTTTTGAAGAATGCAATGGAAGTGAATGGGGACTAAAAAATGTGAAAAAAAGTATTACAAGACATATAATATTATAGTCTTGATTGTAGTGGTGTCTTTACCACTAAAGACATTTGTAATGAGAGAACCAAGCAAGAAGCAGCTTGTTCATATGACACTACCATTCAAAAGTTTAGGTTCGGTATGGTTTTTTAATGTAGGCTGCATTTATTTGATCAGTAAAACCGTAAAATTTTGAAATATTATTACAATTTTAAAATTCTTTTCTATTTGAATATATTTTAAAATGTGATTTATTTCTGTGATAGCAGAGCTGGATTTTCAGCAGCCATTACTCCAGTTTTCAGTGTCACATGATCCTTCAGAAATCATTCTAATATGCTGATGTGGTGCCCAAGAAACATTTTTTATTATTATCAGTGCCGCTTAATATTTTTTTGTGGAAACTGTGATACATTTTTTTTCAGGATTCTTTGATGAAAAAGAACAGCATTTATTATTTAGAAGTCTTTACTGTCACTTTTGATTAATGTAATGTGTCCCTGCATTTTGAATAAAAGCCTAAATTACTTTGTTTCAAAAAACACCCTAATTTTTCAACAGTAGTATATGTAGTCCAATTAAATTCCTCAGCAGAGGAAAATATCAGTGTATTAACTTTCATAACTTTCATATGGCAAAACATATGGCAGCAGAAGACTATATAGAATATAGAACACAACTCATATGGTCTAGTTTCATGATAAGATTATGCTGCATTTTATTGTTTTAGAGCATTACAGATCCAGTCCCCATTCACTTTCATTGTATGAAAAAGAACGACCAGGATATTATTCTGAAAAATCACCATTTGTGCGCCATTGAAGAAAGATAATTTCCATTTTCAGGCGAACTGTTCCTTTAAAATAGGGAAAATGAAAATGGATCCGTATATATAAAAATCTTTTTTTTTCCATATTTTGTTGTATATGTTGTATATATTTTAGATGTCTCCAGTCAAAGTGACTCAGGGCAGCCCGAGAGACTCATATGCTCACACATGCACGCACACTCACTCACATTTGGATGGAGGTGAAAGTGAAAGAGAGTGACAGATGCTGATTTTCTGCTTCACTTGTGTCTGAGTGGGCAGGACATACCTGGTCAGACATGAGTGACGTGTGACATGGCTCTGAGTGACAGCAAAGTGTCTGCTGACCTCATACCGTCAGTGCGGACTAAGCCTGCCTCCACCCAGCAGCTTAGATAGAAACAGCCAGTGCTTTGGAAAAATGCCATTATGTTTCTCTGTCGAAACTCAGCGACACTTACTTCCTCTATCCACTTACCCGCATAATTTGAGTACAAGTCATTCATGCGCTCTGTCATTTTTACATACCGTCAAACTATATGCCAGGTCATTATGCAATTTACGAGTGGCGTGGAGAACAGTTTGACTGGCCACAGACGATTTAATGTTTGGTCTTCGTCAGCCATTTTTTCTTGAATAATTGCGCCATATGGCAAACCGTGCCTTTGCTATCTTTAGTATCTGAAAGGATAAGCAGACAGATGGCAGCAGAAGTAAATGCCGAATATTTAAATTTATTCATCAAAATAAAAGAGACAGGTGTTCTTTTAAACGCTCTCTTTGTGACAAACTCAGCCCACTCGTTCCTTTGCCTTTTTTTTTATGTTTACCACGCTTTTTTCTTCAGATTAGAGTCAATGCATGAAAGAACGTGTTACTATTGAAGCCCAGTGACGGGTTGACAAGGATCACTACAAAAATAGCAGCGCTCCAGTCTGCCTTGGATTTGTCGATTGTAATATGAAATGATATTGTCTGCGAGAGATATTGCATTCAGGCCGGCGTTTGTATTTGTTTGCCTTTTTTTGTTTTTTTCCTCAGCAGTAGGGAGACATTGTGCATGACTTCTTGGATATCGTCTGTAGACAACGCCCATGGAATGCATGTGGTTTTCAGGTTCAAGAGGAACTAGGACAGAGTGCTATTTTCAGTTTTTAGAGAACTTGGAAAAGAATTCTCTGCTGCCAAAAAGATTCATGATCTCACCAGATCCAGTCCTTACCAGAAGATAAAGAGAGATTGCGAGAGCAAGCGAACGCTAGTGCGCGCGAGAGAGAGAGAGAGAGAGAGACAAAGAAAGAGAGGAGAAGGAGGGGGTGAAACAACAAGAACTGCTTGCCAAAGTGGAATTATTCTGCGGACACAACAAATTTATCTGTTTCACCAAACCTGCAGTGCTCAAACATAAGGGCACATGCACTCTGGAGCGTGTCACACACGGTGTGATATTTTGATCTAATATCAAACACAAGTTATTTATGAGAGCGTATATTGCATGTCTGGGTGTTCTATCCAATTAAGCGCATTCCCTTGGTATTAGCTTGAGCATTACTGAGAGGCTCTTTATGTAAAGTGGCTGAGGTTTCCTGGATGCACCAGCTCATTTAAGCTGAATGCCATGGCAGATCAGCATCCCTGCTGTGGCACACACACTCCGTCATACTCCATAAGCTTCTGCCTGCACCTTTTCCTAAATAAGACACATCATTAGTGGCTCTTCTGTCCTCCAGGTTTCCGGAGCAACCGTCCCAGCCCTTTGTGTGTGTGTGTGTGTGTGTTTGGCTTCTCTTGATGGAACGTTCTGCCTGTTACTAATATCACAGTTATTCCATCGATTTATTTAGAGCTTAAAGGGATAGTTCACCCAAAAATGAAAAATCTGTCATAATTTACTCACCCTCATGTTGTTCCAAATTGTGCAGTTTTCTTTGTGGAACACAAAAGATGGTATTTTGAAGTCAGTGGGGTGGCTTTGGACCCCATTGACATTTATTATATAGACAAAAACAGTTAAATCTCCAAAATATATTTTTCACAGCTTGTGTTTCACAGAGGGAAAAAGTCAGGTTTGGAATGACAATCAGGGTGAGTAAATGATGATAGAGCTTCAATTTTTTGGTAAACCATCACTTTAAGGCAAGATACCACTGGCAAAACTTTTTTTTTTTTAAAGCACCGGTCAATTTTAAGATTGTGGGCTATTTGTTACCACAACTTGTTTTCATTCCAAACTATATATTTTCATCTGTAGATTTCAATTACAATACAGATCTGTAAAGTCTTTTCTTTTTTCAAAAATGAGATTTTTTTTTCTCAAGCACAAAGCCAGAAATCTTCACTTTGGTAGCGCTTAAGACATTTAACCAAACGTTCCCGTTTTATTCCTATCTATATTCTGAAAGTTTTTACAGAGGGGTTTGCTCATATATCATTTGCCTGATTTATATAACATTTCATTCCTGGTCAAAATTATATTTTTCTGGCTATTGACAGCATTTTTAGAGTGATGAAAATATAAAAAATCCCCTCTTTAAGAACATTTAACTCTAATATATCAACAAAACAAGAATTTTGAACCTGGCCTTTGATTTCCTGTCTGAAAAATGTATGCAAATTAGTGTATTTTTAATTAGGCAATGCCTCATTTGCATATTTAAACATAACATTTTAGAAAACTTGTAATACAAAATGTATTCACTTAATGTACTATGAATATGCAAATTGGGGTATGGTGATGATTATCAGTTTTTTTCCTCACCTGTAGTGTCTTGTCTTAAGTAATAAATAAATATTTGGTAACAAGTATATTTATAAGCACAAGAAACCTACAGCTCTAAACTACATATTCTGAAGTTCAGAACAACTGAATTATTTTTGTGTCTGGCAAGAGGAGGTCGTTGCAGTTCCAGAGTAGATGAAATGCTCTGTCAATCAGAATGGCACTGTGGTTGTCATCTAATTGCCTACAAGAAACGAGCGAACCCTAGAGAACAGTGTTGCTATAACAACCCCCATTGAGTCTAATGAGAATCCAGTTGTATTAGTTCTTTATATTTAGAGCAGCACTGCAGGCCTCGGTGGAGAGGTGACATGAAGCTTGAGACGGACAGGAACAGCCGAGACGCAGCCGTGTGGAACCAGGCCTTCCTTTTAAATGACACCCCATCCTTCGCTCGCTTTAGGGATCATTTAACGAACACCGAATCCTGAGCACAGCACCCAAAACATTTGTTATTCTGTGATAATCTGGGATTTGGTGTCACGGCTCAATTTTGCTCTCCTCTCCCGTATGTTTAGCCCCTGAGGCATTCATAATAGAGCCGCCTTCTCTTTTTTTTAAAACAGAAAATTCTGTGAAACTGGGACATTATCACACCCGGGACTGAATGTAGGACGTAGGGTGTCTCTCTTAAAACTATGCCCACTTTAAGTTGCAGGAAGAAGCCCCCTGCAAATGTCCAGTCCCCCTCGTCCAACTTCAAAAATGCTTACGGACTTCCAGAGCTGGGTAGTAATAACATGTAATCAGATTCCAAAAATTAAGTACTTGTAATTAGATTAAATTACATTTTAAAATACTCGTAATCAGACTACAGTTACTTTTTTATGGATTACATGATTATATATTATTTACATTTATTCATATTTTATTGATTCTCCCTTATTCCTCTTTTTCATATCTCAAATTTTCCTTTCTAAAATATACTGCATCTATACACTCAGAAAGTCTTCTAGTTTTGTGGACATTTACACAGAGATCAGTCATTAGTCCGGTGGCGATGCTGCATTTGACCACTGGATTTACCAAAATCATTCCAGGTTTAATAAGTGTTTCAACATTGCATCAACTAGTGAAAAACACACTAATTTTATTTGAATTATCAATTAGTTGGTTATTTTACTGTGTATTACTTTGGATGGCGTTTGTCTTCCAAAATTCACCAAATTTTTTGTCATCTGATCCTCTTTCACCTAATATATTTTTATTGGAAGTACCCCTGAGATTTTAAAATATTTTAATAATGAAATATCACATTTGCATGTTCACACTTCTGTGACGTGTCACATGCAGAGAAACAAATATATATTTTTTTTTTTTCAGTAAGTGTTTTATTTTGGTTCATTTTAAAATTATTTGTTTTAATGTAAGTAAAGATCATGTTCCATGAAGATATTTTGTAAATTTTCTACTGTAAATATATCAAAACTTCATTTTTGATTAGTAATATGCAATGCTAAGAACTTAATTTGGACAACTTTAAAGGCGATTTTCTCAATATTTAGATTTTTTGCACTCTCAGATTCAAGATTTACAAATTGTTGTATCTCAGCCAAATATTGTCATATCCTAACACACCATACATCAATGGAAAGCTTATTTATTAAGCTTTCTAATGATGTAACATCTTCAACCCATAAATCAAAACCCTTATGACTGGTTTTGTGGTACAGGGTCACATTTAATCAATTATTAGCTTTTCATTAAACTCAAGATTATCCTATTAAAATCAATGTGGAAAAACGAGATAGGTCAAACGTAATCTAAAAGTAATTTAAAAATAGTCTGATTATATTACCTAAAATGTGTAATGTAATGTATTACGTTACTAACTAAAATTTTTGTCATGTAATTTTGAATCAGTAACGGATTACAATTTGTAAGTAATCTACCCAGCTCTGCGGACTTCATTACCATGTCCACGTTCCCCCTAGCCAGGATGTGGTTGATTCAACGCTGTCATTTCCGAGTTTTCAAAAGGCCTGCCACCCTTGGTGTTAGTCCCAGCCACCGAACCCCCGAATGAAGGATGAGGTCAGCTACCCGAAGGGACGGCCTGGATGGAAGGGTGAAAGAGAGGTCGTTCTCCAATTAGAGGAGGGCGTGGCGTGTCACAGCCCGCTGGAGTGCAGGCCAAGCTCTCACATCACTTCTCTGACCACAAAGCTGAAAAGATGTGCAGGGAGTGAGAGATTGGCCCTGGAGAAATGCTGTTAGAGAGCGCAGAGGAGGGTGAAGGAGACGCTGCCCCATTGTTCCCGGTGATGGGAAGAGGATAGGGCTAACGGGCAGAGTCTGTCTTCATTATGGGGTGTGAGAGGCGGAAGGAACATCCAGCTTCAGCCCAGCTGGAGATGACAACATGAGGTGTGTGTGTGTGTGTCAGAAAAAGAGAGCTTGTGAGTATCCAGACAAAAACACACATCTCCTGGGAGGGTATAATGAAGTCTGGTGTTGCGATTTGTCCTCTGCTTGCTCTCTTCCTGCAGATAGGTGTGAATTAGGGGAATTCACGAAGGGATCTTCTCATACACACCTCATTTCATTATTTTGAAATGCCACATGTAGCTTTTGCAATCTGCAACAAATCAATCGAAAGGACCGCACGTTCCCACAGCAGCCTATTTCGTTGTTTTTAATCTAATGGCCTCCATCTGTCGTAAATATGTCAGATAACAATTTTCACAATTGCTTGTGTTCATGTGCAGGCTTGTAATAGTGTTCCTAACAAGTTTACAACAAGTTTTTAGTTAACTAAGTAGTGCATGTGGACACGCAGGTCATCAAGGAGAGCACAGAGTGGGCATAGTTACTGTTTTATATAAGACGAGCAGCAAGTGGATCGAGCGAGTATTATTAGCATGTGCTTTCATGAGAAGAGATTGTTTGCACATGAATACATTTTATTGTAATTAGCAAAAGACAATCCCACCCACTGAGCTGCATCAAATAGGAAACCATTAAGGATTGAGGCCATCTAGTGGTGTGGATGTGAAGCACACGGAGTGATTTCACTCTCACTGCTCGCATTAATAAGACAGAAACATGCACTGATGAGAATTTACACTGAAAATGACAAGCGGTGCATCAGAATACAGATTAGATTCCGTTTCACTGAGACTGTCACACATTATTCTGTATGACCAGCATATTGCCTTGAGGCACTGATTTCAAGGGGAAAAATCTTATAAGGTTATTTTTTTCCTGTGATTTCCTGATTCGATTATGTTATCTGCCTGCAGGCTTGTTGAGAAACTTTTGAACATGAACGGGAATGAAAAAGTAGTATTATTTAGTTTACAAGGCTTAATGTGTGACACAGTAAATTTTATTTTGACATCTGCAGCAGTCGTGCCACCCCCTTTAAAATTACGGATTGCTGCTGGTAATATTGTTTTGCCATAAATGCAGCATGTGAGTTTATGTCTTTCCATCTGCGTTGTATTTATAAATATATATACGGTATATATATATTTATATTAGAAATCAGAACCCCACACAAAGCTGAGGGGTTTTGTATCACCCTGAAGGATTGATTTAAAGGGGATTGAGTTGAAATTATTTTACAAAATGAGAAGAAAGAGGACACGGGGTGATACGAGAGACATGCTATGCAGGGTATCAGCTGCCTTCGACAACAGGCAGTTATACAGTGTAGCGGTCATTTATTAAAATTTTTGAACCGCAGTATTCTACAAAGCTGTATAATGTTTTTGTATAATCAGCATTGGGCTGTTTAATTTTACAAAGTTAAATACAAAGCATCAGCTACAGTATGTCTCTCATACTGTATCACTCAGCATTTTCTTTCTTGTAATTGAATAATTTCAGCTGCAATCAATATTTCATGTCAGTTTATTTCTTTAATTGGTAAGTAATCATGTAATGAGCAGGATGGTGTACAGTCGACCGGTCATTAATCCAAAATAAACTACTTTAGGGTTATACAAGACCTCCCGCTGTACGATGGTGTCCTGATCAACCTGTCAGGAATTATTTTGTCATAATGACTGGCTGACTGTACATTATCACTTGCATATCACATTGAAAATGCAATAATACACACTGAATTTGTCTGAACTAAAACCGTATTATTCTCTCTATATACACAGACATAACAAATATATCCCCACTAATTATCAAAAGAAATCTCAAAACTGCTAAAATGGAGAAAAATACTTGCCGGTTTCTTTATTACTATCCATTTCCTTCATGTAATAGGCTCATTAAAACATAAATTATAGATATTTTTGTTATTAAATATGAATGCCGCCTTTTGCTGGAGAATTAAAGCGGTGGTAAATCTTTCTGATGCATTGTTCTGTCAGGAGAACTTGTGCACAGGCTGATAAACTATCACCTTGTTTGGTCCTCAATAAATTCGGTACATCTGTTATTCTGCCAGTTAAGATGGAGTATAGCTGCCTCTCTATGAGAGCCTTTATTAATAATCAAAAATTGTCTTCTGCAAGGTTGCTAAGACAGAGTGATGATCATTAAATGTGATGTTCATATGCTAAAATAAGCCAGTGCATATAACCTGACTGCTTTATGTTGGCGGAGTGAATCAGAACAGAATGACTATGATATAATCTGAAAGTCCTCTTCCTTTATCTCCCTCTTTCTTTCTTTTTTTTCTTTCTCTCTCTATCTTTACAGGAAAGAGGCAATGTCAAAGTGGTGTTCAATGTAGGCACCGATGACATAAACATTGAAGAAACCTCAAAGTTTGTAAATGATGGAAAGTACCACATAATTCGCTTTACGAGAAGTGGTGGTAACGCCACCTTGCAGGTGGATGATCTGCCAGTCATTGAGCGCTACCCAACAGGTAAGAGCCCTCAGCCTTTATACGCATGTTCACGCACACACACACACACACACACACACATACACACTCACACACAATCTCAGCCATGCAGCTATTCACAATGGGAACAATAAAAGGCTGGCAGAGCTCAGGAAAAAGAGCCTGAATCACAGGGTTAAGGACAAAATGCCTTTGTCTGTGATTGTGGTTTCTCACAGTTAAAAAAAGGTAACCCTGGTATCCTTTCCAAATGTCAGCAGAGATGATTGCTCTTGGGGCTTTAGAAGGCTGAAAATGTCAGAGCCAGGGTTATCAAATTCACCAGCCTCTCAGTCTCCTGAAAAGCTCTGACAAAAGCTTGACAAGAGATCAGAGATGAGAAATAATCCCATCGCTCTCGTTTGTCAATCATGATGAAAAGGAGGCGGCTGTATTAGTCTTTTAATTTGTATTTTACTTCAAGCTCTTCTTAAACCATCTCTTCCATTACAGAGATTATTTGCTCTCGATCTTCGCAAACCTCTTTCTTCTTGAGAGCAGACGTGATAGATTGTTGACGGTAGATGTTGAGTGTTCGACGACAGAAGTGGTAATGAAGCTCGGAAAATATCATGCTTGCCATAAGTGCTGCGTTGTCGTCCGTTGCTCATCATTGCGTTCAATACGGCTTGTCATTAAATTCAAAATGTGCTGGGAAAATGCAAATGTATACTCATGAGACACACTAGATTCAGCTGTAGATACACTGGTTGCATAGAATTGCATTTTGTATTATTTAATTTGGAGAACAGTAAGAATCTTAACAGGATTATCCAAATCCAAGAGTTGACATTTTGTATTTACAACAGCTTAGGCAAACTAGGATATACGCTGAAACTTAATATCATAGAAATAGACACAAGTTCTTGGAATAAAGAATACAGAGGGATAGAAATAGAAACAGACACGGAGAGAGAGGTACTGTTTTTCCTCGTCGAGACCCTCTCATTGTTTTAGTGTAAACAAACAACCCAAATACCAGCAGCGTCTTTCATTTGGAGTGGAAGACAATTGCTTGTTAAAATGGAGCCATTGTAATGTGCCATTCTCTCAGCTTCCTGTTTCCATTGTGTCTGTGGATTTAGTGAGCGGTGCGCTTGTGATTGCCTGAATACTAATGCATCTTATGTCCGTGGCAGAATGGAAGAAACTTTTCCACTGAAATATTTAAAAAAAGAAAATTAGTCATGACCGCTTCATTTTAATCAGCGCTTGATTGACTCTGCTCTGCGTTAGACGAGATAATAAATGCATTGAATTTAAATTGACAACGAGGGAGAACAAAATGGGGAGCTTGTTTATCTTGAACAATTAGTTCTGTAACTAGTATAGCTTTAGCATACAAAGAAAGCATGCAATTTTTCCTCCCACTCTTAACCTATGCTGTCATTCTTTCACCTAACGATTGTATTGTAATGCAATTGTAATGTAGTAATTACTTATAGCAAAAACGGCTGTATTAAACTAAGAAATTGAATTTTCAATGTGAAACACTTATTCAACTTCCTACTCATCATTTCATCTCCCTGAAGTCTTGTCTGTTTTACTTTTCTTTTTTTTGTAATTTAATTAAATCAAATTAAAATAAAACTTCAATCAAAATAGCATCTACATGTCACTGAATGTACATCAGGAGTGTTTTGTATTGCATTTTATTTTGTATTGCAGCAGGGATGATACTTTCACCGAAAAAAATGAATATTATGCCATCAAGCTTTTTCTTCTGCAGAACTCAAAGTTCATTTTTTGGATGAATTTGGCTGTTTTTATATTAAATGGAAATTAAGACAACACAGGATCCCACTTACTTTCATTGTACAAAAAAAAATCTTAATTAAAAAAGAAAATATCTTTTGTGTTCAGCAAAAGTCATACAGGTTTGGTACAAGTAAATGATGGCACAATATAATTTTTTAGGTGAATTATCCCTTTAATGTAACAATGTTTCTTAATGACTGTTAAGGGAAGGATTGAGAGTGAAACAAACTGCAGTTGCTGTTGTCAGCGAATGTGATGGAAAGATTTTTAAGAGTTCTGACAGCTGAGGTAATCACAGATTTTTAAAAGCACTTTGATGAAAGGTGAGGGGCGAAACCCCCTATATAGCATTTAAAATCACCCATGCTTTATGTCCATTCGTAGACATTTTAAATGGACACAAGCACTTAAGTAGACCTTTTTCATATTTAGTTTTAAAAAAATGGAATGTTCCTGTAATGTTCCTGACAGAATTACCGCCACACGGCTACTGCTGGGCACAAAATGGCCACAGCGTGAGGTTTGGACTGGCAGAGGGATAAATTGAGGTGTTGTTGCTGTCCTTGAAAATCACTGTGTATTGCCTAACATTGCAAATGGATGCAGAACAGATATAAAAGCACAGAAATGTTTTCTTTGATAATTTAGATGCCTTTGTTGAAACAGGAAAGTGTCTAATATTTACAAAGGAAGAGCGTTCAGACTGTTAGCATGCTAAGCTAACTAGGCAGTCATTTTCAGTTTACAGAGTGTCCCTCAGGCAACTGCCCCCTCATTTAAACAGAACATGACCACGGCGTGTGTATGTATGTGTATGTGTGTGTGTGTGTGTGTGTGTGTGTGTGTGTGTGTGTGTGCATTCAAGCAATCATGCACACAACTTGCCCTTAGTCATCCGGTCCATCCCGCTTCAAGAGCTCCTATTGCTTTTTTCCCCTTCTTGTCTTGTTTTTTAAGCTATGATTTGAGACAAATTACTCCTTTCACTCTTGATTACTCTAGGTAAGGTGCACAAGTGGACATAAATCACAGTTAGACCCGACTGCACATGGTAGGAGGGAGAAAATGACAGAATTAAAGAAGGGGAAAAAATACAAATGAATGAAAGTAAAAGGAAAGGGGGACTCATTGTAATGGACTGAGTTTCAAACTTCTTTCCGCTCTCACAGCAGAATATAGGCGCTCTCAAACTCAAGTCCAGAGTCAAGCACTCCATCTGTCCTTACGTGCAGCCCTGCGGAAGCCTTATTTCCCTGTCCGCGGGTGTCCTTCTTCTGCAATCACCTATCAAAAACAGTATTGTACTGTGTTTGAGAAGCAATTTAGTCATGTCATTTCAGTGTCGGATACAGAATAAAGATCTTTACCTCAAAAGTGCAGTCGACTAGCTATACTCGTGAGGTGGTATAAGCATAAATTTGGTGCTTTAAAGGAATAATTTGCCAACATTTCTCACCTTGCTTTGTCATTTCAAACCTGTATGATGTTCGTTCTTCTGCAGAACACAAAAGGAAATTGTTTGACTAATGTCTTTGCTGCTAGTTTCCACATAATTAAAGTGAATACAGATCTAGCTCAGATAACAAGATGACCAAAAATGTTTAATATTCACTTTCATTACATCCAATATATTTTTACAAGATTTTCCTTTTGTGTTCCACTGAAGAAAGAAAGTCATACAGGTTTGATGATAGAATTTTCAATTCTGTCAGTATTTGTGCATATGAAACGAGAACACATTAGAATGGAAATTTGCTAGTAATTCTCACACTGAATTTCTCACATCATAGCCTTCGGGCTGTTACGTCTCGTTGAGGAAACATTTTCATACATTCATATTTTAATCATACTTTAATCACATATAGAGAGAGCGAGACTCGTTTTTGATTGACAAATAACAAGTTAATGGCTCATAGAGTAAAAAATGTGAGGCGTAATTATACTCTTTGGAAATCTGAGCAAGTCAGGTTCGTGTTGAATTTTTCAGCGAAGTCAGGAGTGGTAATTATGTGTGGGCCGTAATGGGAGTGTTTTCAAATAATCTCAATTCAATAGAGCTACCGTAGCTGGCTCAACCTGGACATTTTGCGTAAATATCTGCATTTAAGCACAGCTTCTGCTCGAGATCACGTGGCACCCACCGTAGGGAACAAGCGCCTAAATGTTTGCATATAGACATCTCTGAGGTCAAAGCTTTTGTCAGAGCAATTTCAAATTCACATGGGGAACATGAACATGAACTGATCTTACATGCATTACTGATGAACTGATAATCTTCCTGTTGCTTTAATCCTTTGAGTGTTTTTTCTGCTACTTTGATGTTTATAAATGTATTGTGATCTGATAATGTGAGATTTATCATATAAAAATGACTGAAAATACCTTAGATCAGATAGCAAATGTGAAGCTAAAATCTAATTGGTTGCAAAACGCTGGAATGTACTGTAATGTCAATATTTAGATTAAAATGAGCTAGTTTTCATGTATAACTAGATGAAAAATCTGCTAAAAAGATTTAAAAGATTACTATTTTGTAAATGTATTATGTAAAGGAGTGATATTGTGTATAAACGTGATTGAGTTTGGTTGGTTTCTCTTAACACGAGAAGAGTAGGTGCATATTTAACATAGTGCTTCTATTAAAATAGGTTTAATTTGTTTGCTTAAATTTTAATTGAATGAAAAGCTTCATCTTTCTTATGTATGCAACCTTGGTGTTCCAAATAAAAAAAAATGAAAGAAAGAAAATAAGAGAAAAAAAGAAAAGAAAAAAACAGACAGTTAAGGTATATGTTTCACTGTAGGTTTTAATCTTTGACCTTTCAGATTTTTAACAATGAAATGTCTCTTTAAACTTTAAAGGCAACATTGATAACGAACGCCTGGCGATTGCTAGACAGCGAATCCCATATCGGCTTGGTCGAGTAGTTGACGAATGGCTACTCGACAAAGGTAAAAACACTGATTAAAACTTTAAATAAAAGATAATTTGATCATAAGCAAGTGATATTTTGCACAGCAAATAAACCATCTAAAACATAAATCCCCTGTATAACCAAGTTTAAAAATTAAACAAATGTAGTTTGTAATATATGCACTGTGCAGTTCAATAATGTGTTGTTATACTGTACTTGTAAACCTGTCAGAGGTTAAAGGGACTGGTAATATACTGATAACTGAGTAACAAAATATGTTTACATCATTAAAATACCTATTTAAATAATGTTATTTTGCTGCTGTAATAATCTAAATGACTAATTAAAGTACAAGTCCACAGTGGAAATTATTTGAATTCATAGTGATGTACACACTCTATTTAATTTATATATGCATATCTTCTTGTCATGCTAAACATATTTCTTTTGGAAACTGCTAAAGTGCACAGTTAAAATCTCGAAGCAAATGTCTCTTAAATAGCTTCAATGATTATTGGCATCAGATATGAAGTCCCTTTAACAAGCAAGTTAAACACACAAGAAGGGAAAAGACTTGAATGCATGCTGCAATGTATGTAACAAATTGAATCTTTCAAAGTGATTTGTTTTAAAGTTTGCTTGTTTTCTTGCTTTCCCTTTTCAATGGAATTATAACCATGATGAATCATTTGTAATGTGTCATGTAGCTGTAAAACCATTCTCACATAAACCTTATTTCAGTCTAATTAATTTTAATTGCCATTGCCCTTGCTGAAAGGCAATCTCAATAAAATTTACTAGACCTGTGCATACAGGCTTTGTAATTTGCAATAAACTGTGAAATTTGTACTTTCTACACATGAAGAATATTTTTGTCTCTCATCTTAGTATGTATTTGATTGTCCTTTTAGCAAAGTCCCATTGATTTTTTTGGGACCCAGCTTTCTCATCCCCTTCATTTATTTACTTTGTGCCAACAGCAGCCATTAAATTACAGTCGATAAATTACCAGTGTTGCTGTTAGCATTAGTGTAATTTATTGCTTCATGATCCCCAGGGAAAATAAGGTTACGGTTGTTGTTGTGTTTTACCATCAGGACTTCCATCAGTTCTGTTTTCTCGTGTGCGTGTGTGCGTGCGTGTGCGTGTCTATGTTTGTTAGCGTGTGCATGTGTATGTGTGCGTCTCTATGGCGTGGGGGAGCGGGCCGTTGAACACTCTTGTATTTTCTGTAACGTTCTTCCCCGGCAGGTCGGCAGCTCACCATCTTCAACAGTCAGACCACCATAAAGATCGGAGGCTGGGAGAAGGGCAGTCGGCCCTTCCAGGGCCAGCTCTCAGGGCTTTACTACAATGGCCTAAAAGTGCTCAACATGGTCGCTGAGGGCGACCCCAACGTACGTGTGGAGGGTAGCGCCCGGCTGGTGGGAGATATGCCCTCCTCGTCCATTACGCCCCAGTCCAGTGCCTCCGCCACGGGCAACCGCTCAGAAACGTCACCTTCCATCACCGACATCACCACTACAACTGCATCCAACCGCCAGGGCAAGCAGACGACAACTCCACAGGTCAGCGGCCACTTTATTCTAGTTCACTATTCTGTGAAAGCTGATGCTGGAGTTCGATACATTTTTTTTTCTTCCTTGTCAGAATGTGACATGAATTGGAAAACACTAGGGTTTTGCATTCATGAAAAAGTCTGAATAAACAGGGAATTTTACAGATGCACTCAGTGACGTTTAAAGCGGTTATTTTGGATGTATCATGCAATTATGAAAATTTTGCATTAATGTTTCATTTATTCCACAAGCAAAAGTGTGCGATAAGTCTGCCCCCATGAGGCATCCTGCTTCATTTTAAAGGGCACCTATTATGCCCCTTTTTACAAGATGTAATATTGGTCTTGGGTGTCCCCAGAATTTGTCTGTGAAGTTTCAGCCCAAAAGACCCAACAGATCATTTATTATAACGCGTATACGTCTCTCTGCATTGCATATCTAACTTACAGCAATAAACAGCCGGTAGAAGCAACATAACTGAGTGCGAGAGAACTGGTGTTCAGCCGTACATATGGGAAGCCAAATGCACTGAGAGTGGGACGAAACAGCGCAATGTTACAGAGCTCGCACCGCGCTGATCTGTCATCGGATCAATTGACCGAGCCGAACAAATCTCGCGCTACGAACGGCGCAAACTAATCTCACAAGCGAGGTGCTGATCAGTTAAAAATACTTAATGTACGCACACAAATATGGTTAAAACGCTAAGCACTATAACGACATGACATTCACAAAGGAGTCTGGATTGATACACGTATTTAGGTAGATTTTGAGGCGCATTACCTTGAAAAATGAAAGTAATCCACAGCATCCTCAGCAGCTCGGATGTTGGGAGAAAATTAAGACTCTTATGTTCAGTCTTACATCCAAACACAGAGCACCGGGATTGCTTGCGAGACATTGTTGACGTTACAGCTGCTCGAGCGCAGAGAAAATGGAGGACAGCTTACAAACGCTGAGGGCGGAAACTATGGCAATGCAGGGCTGTCAATCAGCCGCCGTGGCCCAGGCCTACGCAATGTGACGTCACACTGCGTGAGAATCAAAACGGCTTGCCTAGTGAGACTGACTTGGTTTAAAGGGGGTTAAAAAATGAGAAGTGGGTGGATTTTTAGCATTGTAGGGTGGTTGTGTTTACACACTCCCAACACACATTTATGTCCAAACACCATGTAAAAGTGGATTTTGCATAATAAAGCAGCTTTTATTAGGTTGCTAGTATTATTATTAACATTATTATGTCTTGATCCCATGTGAGAGCCCATGATGTTATTATTTATGTTTACATAAACATTTTCCCAAAGTAACATTAGTTTGCTTATGTGTAAAACTTTTTAATGAGGAAATAATTGCTGAGTGCACCTTTAAAATGCGGTTTTCCTGGCTGTGAAAAGTCTAGAAATTTCTCAAGCCATTAAACATGTTGTGCTAGTTCTGTAATTAATATGCTAGGTGTTGCTTATGGGTAGAGAAAAACTAACTTGCAGATCATAGCGATGTCTGATTTCTGAGCAAATGAATCTTCAGTTGACAAATTGGACTAAATTATTCATTCGAATAGGTCTCACTTTGAATGATTTTGTCCAGTTACCATAAAGAACTGAAAAGGTCATGAAGAGGTGATGAAGATTCAGAACCGATTGGTGCGTTTAGATTGCAACAGACAGGCTGTGTTTTGTCTGGGTCAGTGTGTTGTGTTTTATCTCTGTGCTGTTACTGGCCGTCTACATCATTACTCTCGGACTCGCTCTTTATTCCTCTCGCGTACACTCGCTCAGTTTCTCTTTTACCATCCAAAACATTATAAGTGGTGTTTCAATAAGTGACCCAGACAGCAATGAGGCCGGTTTAAACTGAACTCAGTGCTCTCTCAAGCAAAAGAGGCCCCGAGACTAAGACCAGGGCACTTAAAGATGAGCCCGTGGCTGGATCGCACATTATCGAACCGGCAAAGGGTTTCGGCCTGGCGCAATTCAATTGCTTTCAGACATAAAGTGATTGGCCCTTTCTTTTGTGGATGTGCTGTGGCTCAGGATGAGAGAGAGTGCCGGGAGACTAGAGTCAGTCAATAAGTCTGTATGAACAGAGAGAACCCACAGGCAAATGGAACAGGGCCATAAAGGGGAGAAATCAGCGGGGAAGATGAGCGCCGTGTAGGTGGACATGCTTTCTCCTTTACAACTTACAGGTTTTCTCTTGCCGGTCTTTCTGTCTCTGAGTCGAGCGTGAGGCATCATTCAGGGTCCTGACAGTGAGCTCTAATTACGGTGGCGCTGTAATTACATGTCAGAGCAGGAGGCTGAGCGGGGTGATTGACAGGCTTGCCAAGGCCAGTTCAGTCTCGTCTCCTCGTGCGTGACTTCACGCACTGTGATTTAGCCTCCACAACAATAAAATCGTAATTTGATATGGTTAAAACTGATTCTGGCACTGCATATTAAATTACCTCCCTGCTCAAGGGCACTCCAGGCACGTCGTGTGAAAGCGATAGTTGTGCAATAACAGATATTTCGATCTATTAGTGCCCAATCGTGATGTTGGCTTATCATGGCCTCGTGTGTGGATTGCATTACAAAATGGTGGGCTCGCCGCCCTCTGCACACCGTTGATGATGGTAAATGTTGCCATGGAAATCTGAGACTCCTCTGTTCTCGGCACAGCGGTGTCTACACACTCTCTAAGTTTGCGCCATCTGCGCTCCATTATCATCCATTACAATCTCTTTCTCTCTCTCAGCACAGCTGCGCTGTCCAAATCAACGGCTTCATTTTTTTTTAGATGGATTTTTAATATCTAATTAATGATAAAAGCTGGATAGAGAGGGATGCGAAATCAAAGAGGAGTTTGTGGTTCTTTGATTACAGGCCTTTGTGATGCCCATTAGACTGTAGCGGCCATTAGACCAGAGAGCTCTCTGTAATAAGAGCTAATGGAACTTCTTGGGCTCTCCATCTTCCTAACACTTTTCCAGAGTGTCCGTCGAGGTCTCCCCCTTAAACATCCTCAAATTAGCCGAGATCTGGAAGAAGAAGGGCTGAAGGAATTTAAGTGGCACTTGAGAGTGTGAAAATTGCTGTGCATTATGCTAAGGAATAGTGAGCTGCATAGATACCTTATTGTTCAATCTGTATGAAAAGTTTGTTAATTGGAGGAACTGAAAAATTAACGGATTATAATTTGATTATATTAAATTATATCAGTGATGTATAATGATGTTCACAATAAATAAACGGAAAAAATAGGAATAAAAAAAAATAGTTTAAAACACCTGTCAAGTTGTAAAAATGTACTTTAAGTATTTATAATAGTTTCATATGGTTTTGAGGAATTTGAAAGAAAATATTACATTTAATCACCTAATTGTAAAAAAATTAATGTGGTGTAAAAAATTAAATACTTTTAAAAAAATAAAAGTGTTTTCAAATATCATGAATTATTAATTTATACATTTTATTTATGATATTTAATAAATATAATTGTTTTTCGGAAGTCTGAGCTAACCAACAATCTGAGCTAACCAAAAATATCAAAGCAAATTCTAATTAAGAAATTAAAAACATGCTCATCATAGAAGAGAGCTCATCATGTGAATTTCAGTCATTTTCTATATAAATTGCATTATTAATATATTTCTGAATAAACTTAAGAGAGTGTCACACCACTGACCCGTATAATTAATGTTTGATTAGTGAGCTCTAGAAGAGAATCTTAAATATTCTCAATCTATTTCATTTCATAATGTTACTTTGTTTTAAATTTAAAAATCTTAAAACTTTCAGTTTGTTTCCGGCTTTAAAAAAGATCTTGAGTCCCAGATTGTCAGTGTGGCCTTTGTAGATAAAGGCACTGTAGATAATAGAGATGATTTTTATTGTACAAACGCTTTACAAACGAATGGCTCAGAAGCAAATAGTATTTCATGCAGATCAATTGATTTGCTTGTAATACAGCTAATTTGTGTGTAGTGTAAATGAGGTCTGTAGTCTTTGGAATAATTTTGCATACTTTGCATGACCAGTTTTTTTCATTTAATGGCTTCAGATCTGCTCTGTGAGTATACTTAATCTTAAAATGACGTGTGGAGCTTGGATTATCCTCAGATAAACTGGTTTTGCTATTGTCTGACAGTGGCTCAGAGCATATAAGCTTTTAAAGTAGCGTTAATGATCGAAAGCAGCAAAAGGAGAAGCGTTGTGTTTTACTCATTTCTGTTCAAACAGCCGCCACAACAAACAAACAACTGAGGTCGTCTCAAAGGAGCCCAACATGCTTAGAAAAACACATGCATGCACCGTCTGCTTGTGACTGACAGATGAGATGTTTAATATTTCTATCAGAAGTTGATTTCCTTTGTGACTACCACTCGCACGACTGATGTTCAGAAGTGACAGCTTTTTTATTATCTTCTTTTTCTTCTGTCCCACTCCTTCTCTTTGGTTTTTCTTCTCTGAAGTATACTTTCTCTGCATTTTACCTGTTACATCACCATGTTTATGGATATGTGGTTGGTCTGTCTTGTTTTTGATGCCGTGTTTCTGATATCCCTTCACATCTGCGTCCGTGGCGTTCGGCTCGATGGGATTTGGCATGCCAGGAACCCGTGTGTTTGTTCTGATCTTGCTGCAGCGGGCCGTCAGGCTATGTGCTGGGCTTTAAATAATAAATTAGCATTTCCTGTGTGAGCTGTGCATGTCATTAAACACCCCAGGGTATCTTTTAGATCTAGAGATGGGCAGAGGGCAGTGAAGCGCCACTTCTCTGCCTAGAAAATGGCAGCGTGGGCGTATGCCACGTGAAAGTCATGCATTTATAGATGCCCTGTGTTGGTGCCGAGTGGATTTGATTCCATCAGATGCAAAATAGGTCATAGTTTTTTTTTTTCTCTTGGTGAAAAAATTCACTGAGAATTACTGTAATGTGTTTACAGTGTGTTGTCCTGCTGTCATTACAAATCAGTTCTAGCATAGTGGGAATATATATGGAAATTGCATGTGGAAGCTGTTTAAAATTTGTTTTGTTTTGCCCTTGTGATTTGAAATGATGCACTCAACTGTGTGTGTGTGTGTGTGTGTGTGTGTGTGTGTGTCTAACCTAGAATGTAGCTGATGTATGATTTATTCTTTTCAAATGAAGAGGAAAAGAAATGCTGTCAAACGATTAATCACAATTAATCGCATCCAAAATAAATAAAAAACGTTTACGTTATATATGTGTGTACTGTGTATATTTATTATGTATATAGAAATACACGTGTATGCACATATATATTTAAGAGAAATATGTTTATATACTAAATACATTTATATATAATATCAATTATATGAATATAAATATATACATGTAAACACATTTCAAAATATATACTGTATATGTGTGTATTTATATATACAGAAATATACACAGTACACACACATATATTACATAAACAAAAACTTTTATTTTGAATGCGATTAATCGCAATTAATCGCTTGACAGCACTGCTACACACACACACACACACATATATATTAATTAAAATGCAATTGTACAGCATCTCTGAAACTGATATTTTTGAAATGGTTCAAGAAAATGAATCAAGTGTTCACAAAACTAATCTATTAACACATTGTAGGCAAAGGGCCTAAATGAAATGAAAATGAAATTCATGATGTTGCTTAATTTTATATTGCCAGAAAATATAATGTATATTACCCAGTAGTTATCATGAATATTTTATTTTAAGTGGTGTACATTGACCTCAATTAGATGTGCATGTGTGTGTCACAACTCCCAGAACACAACAGTCCTGCATAAAGCTTCACGTGTACTCAATGAGGTACCCACTCATTTCATTCTGTTGCATCATGAGGGCAGGACAATGTTCAGAACAGATTTAAACTGGTCCAGATTCCTGTGCCTTTTTTTCCACTTCTGTCCAATTAATGGATCCTGTGACTTGCCCTGCATGCACTGTTGTCCCAGTGCTCATTTACACTGACCGCTTAAATCAGTCAATCAATATGATTGTTTGAGCTAGCACAAAGCGTGTAATAAAATGGACTGCTGCTCAGCTACTTTTCATGGGTTTCTTTTTTCCCCTCCCTCTCTCTCTCTCTCTATCTCCAGAGGTGGTAGATATTGCAAACAGTTATTAATCTGTGTGCTTTTGGGTAATGACGACCCTGTTAATTCACAAAAGGCTTGTGTAGTCTTTATGATGAATCAGATATTTGTGTTCCGACCTGTCATCTCTAATGTGCGTCGCCGTCGAGACCTTGGCTCACTTTTTGTTCCTTTTTATGAATTCTGTCACATTCATAATGTATGGTTGCGTTTGGTGCCCGTGCACAGATTCTGCAGACGCAGGGGACAAATCGAGTCCCGTGAGACTGACCATGGTGCGAATAAAACATATCTGTCTTTATCTGTTCCGCCCCCTCCTTTCTCAGTAGGCGTGTACGTGCCCAAAGCACAAATTTGAATGCGAGTTAAACGAGCGTTCACGCTGGTTAGTTTATCTGGCGGAGGCATTTAGATGGAGCTGAATAACCCAAGGTCCCAGAGGATCAGGAGGGCCGGTAGAGATGAAAACATGGAGCTTTTGCCATCCGTTGTGTAACGTTCGCTTTCTCAAATGTATTTTGAGAGTGTGCATTCGTGTTTGATGTTAGATTGTAGGTTGTCTCTCTGTGGAGTTTCATGGCAGGGCAGAAGGTGTGCAACCCCCCCCCCCTCCTCCTCCTCCTCCTCTCCATATACACACATCAATCTCTTTGTAAAAAAACGCTATAATAAAATGTCTCCAACTGAGCAAACCCTTAGCAACCTCAAGCCGAGCGGCGATGGTGATTGGCTGAGATGAGTCAGGTGATCAGCTTGCAGTCGTACCGTATTTTCCCTCTCTCTCTCCCGCCTCTATCCGTGTGTATCTTTCTCGTTTTCTCTTCTCCCTCGCTTACGCCTTCCCTCCCTCTCTCTCTCTCTCTTCTAGTCTGTAGAAGGCACTCATAGTCTCTCCTGATGCACAGACAATTTATCATCCCTATCTGCTTACCAAAGTAGGACTTCTCCAGTCATCACTTTTGATCTGACAAAGCGGACTTTATTTTACTGGTGTGGGGCTTTTTTATTGCTCTAGGAGCAGGGACGGGGAGATCAGAGAGGGGGAGAGGACAAACTCTCACCTAAACAGAAAAGCAAAGCTGTGTAGAGGAAGCAGACAGTGTAGCCAGGCTGCCATCATGGATGCGAGGTGGCATTGTTCCTCATCCCAGGTAGTCTCTCTTTCTCACGGTCCTTCTCCATCCTGCCATCATCGCATGCAGAGTCTTTGATGTTTTCATATCCATGCAGCGAAAGAGGCATGCACCATTTGTCTGCAGCGCTCTGCACGTAGAGCAAGCAAGAGAGAGCGAGAGAGAGAGAGAGAGAGAGAGAGAGAGAGAGAGGCAGCAATTGGGGCAGCAGGGAGAGAGTAAAGGGAAAAGAAAGAAAAGTTGCAGTGCTTTTGTGAGCGTGCATGAGGTCGGCGTCGTTAGTCGCCGATGTCCACATCTGTTGCAGCGAGTCATGGCATGCACGATTCTTCTCATCCTTAACGAGACGCTTCCTTCGGTCGTCTCGACCGCCCACATTTGTGCCGTCCTTTTTTGATCTGAATCTCATTTTATTCTGCCCCTCATTAAAAGTGTGTAAAGATCAAGTGCTGTCCTCCAGTAAAGTTTAACTCAGTATGCTGTGAACAAGTGTGTGTATTGTGTTGCGTGAAGTCTGCAGGTTGCCTGCTCTCTCTCTTTGTATAAAATCTAGAGCTTCAGTCTGTCACAGCGTGTTCTGTCTGTGGGCAGCGTGTATGATCAGATTTATTTATGCCCACTTGATGACCTCTGGGAGTTACTTGTAATGGCTACTTGTGACTCACATGTCTTCTCAGAGTGAGTCAAGAGTTGTTTGAGTACTTTTAAGGTCAATCTTGATGCATTTGCCTTCATTATATATTATACTAATATGTTATATTATATATATGTTAATATTTTATGTTTGCAGATAATATTGAAGATTTCAGTGTTATTTAACTTAAAAATATATAATTTGAACAATTTTTTAAAAGCCTTTCATTTAGTAAAATCAATTTGAATTGCCATTTGCAACCTATTTTCAGCAATTTTTTCATATTTCATAGTGAAACACGAAACTACATGGAAAAAATAGGACTGAACTAGATTTTACTCACCTGGAATTGATTGGACAACAAAAAGTGAGTGATATCAACTAGAATAGAAACCAGACTGAAAACAACTATTTAGGTAATGGTTAAAATTATCCAACAATTAATATTTATGAAGACAAAAACTTTGGAATAAAATGCACCGATTTATCATTCACATTAATGAAACATGAATTAGCTGGGTTAATTTTTATTTTATGTTGACTTCACTAAGAGAATATTAATGAGCTGATAAAAATAACCAAGGCATTGTAAAGCTTTTGAATGTGCTAAAATAATCTACCCAAATGAGAATGATTCTTGATTTGATTTGTGAATACTTGCACAGGAAGCCGTCTTAATTTCCATCTTCTATGAAATGTCCAGATTCTGTATTACTCATTTCAGTATGGCATTAGGAGATGGGAAACTGAGAGATTCAACCTGCGCTCTCACATTGCGTGTTTTTTTAGCACTTTTAAATCTTTCACAAGTTGAAACTCATGTACAGGATGTCAGTGAGCGTATATAGAGGCCCTGTGGGCCAGCTCTATATATTCCCGTACATGCTAGCGTTATACTAGCAGGTGTATCGCCATTGTGTTTCCTGCGTTTTTTTTTTTTTTTTTTTTTCTTTTTTCAACTGTTCTTGTTAGAGAATACTGCAGTGCATCAGTGGCCATTTTTTATTCATTGTATGAGCTCTCGGTATTTTAAACACACAGCTCTCAGCGAACTGAGGCTGCATTTAGCACCAGGACCTCTCTATGAATATTCACACTTCATTAGCAGTGCTGCTAAGTTAGCTGGCAGACTTTGATGTTCTTGTGCTTTCTCTCACTCTTTCTTTCTCTCATACTGGCTGGAGGAAAGGAATATGGAGAAAAAGAAAAAGGAAAAACAGATAGCGAGAAATCAATGGTTTGCTTTGCAGGTCCCAGCTGAGCCACCGAGACGATTCGGTTTTTATTTCCTATCATTTTGAACAGGCTGAATCTTCATGTCACCATGGCAACAACAACAGACGGTGCACTGTTCTGAGATATTCGTATTCGTGGTGGAATACTAGCATCTTCATGACTGAAAGAGATAGAGATGGAGAGATAGAGGTGAATTTGAGTGCCTGAGCCTGGCCATCTCAGACTGCCTATAAAATGTATGTTTTTTTTTAATGCAAATGATTACAGAACAAGGGCTTGAGAAATGTGATATATTTTAGAGGGAAATTGAAGGAACCATTAGAGGGTTTTGA
The DNA here is from genome assembly GCA_027422415.1 of Schizothorax lantsangensis. Lineage (NCBI taxonomy): Eukaryota > Metazoa > Chordata > Actinopteri > Cypriniformes > Cyprinidae > Schizothorax > Schizothorax lantsangensis. The sequence continues at coordinate 19,715,495 of CM049860.1, forward strand.
GGGTCAGTACTTCCATACAGACTACAAAATTAAGAGTGAGAGACGAATGTGAGTGTTACTGGAACAATATATGATACACTTCGCTAGGGTAATAACATAAAATCTACTTACACAAGGTAAAACGTTTTAGGATTGGAGGGGTCAGTGGGCCAGATCCACCCACTTCCTGCTCCTGTCTTATCCAGGGCATGTACAGTTGGCTCAGTCAGGTCCTACTTTTAGTCTGTGTCTCTGTAGATGAGTCTGGCAGCTGTGAGGTAATTGGAATGGGCTGAATGGAGGTGGAGCTTGAGAAGTGTGTGTTTTGTGAGAGCGTGTGTGTTGAGGTAACTCCTTTCTCATTAGGGCACAGCTGGTTCCCCCTCTGCGTTCACAGGTGAACCGAGTGCCGTCGTCTCTCTCTCCCTCTGCTCTCCCGCCCATTTTGGCTCTGTGTCACATCCCTTATTGTGCCTGTTGGCAGTGCAGTAATTAAGAGCAAGCAAAACAAGGAGTCTGATACTGTGCATGTGGTGTCTGTGTGTGTGTGCGCGTAAATTATATTCTGATAGCACACCCACCGTCTCAACATGCTACACCGTAGTTATTCAGCAGGAGAAAAATGGACAGTCATAATGTAGGCCGCTTCTGTCTCCTTCATCCGCCTCAGCACAGCTGTTGAGTGGGCAGTGGATGGAGGAGAACGGCGATCTCAGGCAGATGGATGCTGAAGGCTCGGTCTTAGTCATACGTGACTTTTCTGCAGAAAACAGCCTCACGCTCAAGTGCTTGTGTAACGCCACATCTTAGGACTTAGATTCGAGTTTTGACACTTTGCTGAGGGGCAGTGTTTCCAAAAGAGGAAAGAGAGTGAAAGAGAAGGATGGTTTCAGGCGCTCAGCTGTGTGAGAGGAATTCAAAAACAGATCCTAACAAAGGTTTGGGTGGAGAATGTTCATGTAAAGCCGCCAGTCACAATGGCATGTAGTCATTTAGCAGGTTCCTGTCTGCTCTGTGCAATTAGGGCTGGATGATATATCAGTTTATTCCTTTTGATCATTTTAGATAGAAATACATTAAGATGCTTTTAATCTATTTGGCTATTTTATATATACCATTATTGCAACCAAAGTGTTAAGTGTGACCAAATAGATTAGAAACATTTCAATGCAAGATCTACAAATTCAAAGCATAAAAAATCTAGTTAAAATAGTCAAGGCATGTTTTCTATTACATGTCTTTTAATCAGGGCTCTGAACCGGTTCAAGGAACGAAAACGAAAACCGGAAACGAACGAAATTTTGACAGGAACAGAACCAGAAACGAAATCAAATTTTATAGTTCCGAACAGAATCAAAAAATTTAAATGGCCATTAACCGGTTAATAACGTTATTTTATCGTTCCATTTAATATTTGAAATTTACTGTCAACCAATCACGAATTCAAGTAGTAGGCTACCGCCTATATTGCAAATGTGGCGCTGACGCGTCCAACGCATGAAATGCCCGCTCGCGCTCAGCTGTGAACTCTTCATAGGTAAGTCGCAATGGCAATACAATGGTGTTAGAGCAATGGCAATGGCAATGGTGTTAGAGTTTATCCGAGGATAGTGTAAGATGGATTCAACAGATCACTATAGGCTGACATAAAAAGGAATATGTATAGGCTATATGCACGAAATATAGGCTATTTCACTTAAATCATTGACAGATTAAAAAAACGAAAGAAAAAAAAAGAGAGCTGAGTTTCGGTTTATTGTGACATGATCCAAAGTTCACGGAAAGGAAAACGACAGCAGAAAGTAGTTTTCTTTACTTTGCAAATGCTTGACAGTTTTGAATGTCTTGCTTCTACAACCCCAAATCAGAAAAAGTTGGGACAGTATGGAAAACGCAAATAAAAAAAGAAAGTAGTGATTTCTAAATTTACTTTGACTTGTATTTCATTGCAGACAATATGAACACAAAATATTTCATGTTTTGTCTGGTCAACTTCATGTCATTTGTAAATATACATCCTTTCCTGTCATTCAGACCTGCAACACATTCCAAAAAAAGTTGGGACAGGAGCAATTTAGGGCTAGTAATGAGGTAAATTGGTTAAATAATGATGTGATTTGAAACAGTTGATGTCAACAGGTGATTGTAATTATGATTTGGTACAAAAGCAGCATCCAAGAAAGGTCTAGTCCTTTAGGAGCAAAGATGGGCCGAGGATCGCCAGTTTGCCAACAAATACGTGAGAAAATTATTGAAATGTTTAAAAACAATGTTCCTCAAAGAAAGATAGGAAGAGATTTGGATAATTCACCTTCAACAGTGCATAACATAATTAAAAGATTCAAGGAATCTGGAGGAATTTCAGTGCGTAAAGGACAAGGGCGCAAGCCTAAGCTGAACAACCGTGATCTCCGATCCCTCAGCATCCGATCCCTCAGATCCCGATCCCTCAGCGGCACTGCATCAAGAATCCTCATTCATCTATAAGCGATATCACCACATGGGCTCAGGACTACTTTGGCAAACCTTTGTCAAGTACCACAATACGTAGTTACATCCACAAATGCCAGTTAAAACTGTACTGTGCCAAAAGGAAGCCCTATGTTAACAGTGTCCAGAAGCGCCGTCGACTTCTCTGGGCTCGGAGGCATCTGGGATGGACCATCACACAGTGGAAACGTGTACTGTGGTCAGATGAATCAGTATTTCAGGTATTTTTTGGGAGGAATGGACGCCGTATGCTCCGGACCAAAGAAGAAAAGGATCATCCAGACTGTTACCAGCAACAAGTCCAAAAGCCAGGGACTGTCATGGTATGGGGTTGTGTCAGTGCCCTTGGCAAAGGTAACTTGCACTTCTGTGATGGCACCATTAATGCTGAAAAGTACATAGAGATTTTGGAGCACAATATGCTGCCTTCAAGAAGACATCTTTTCCAGGGACGTCCATGCATATTTCAACAAGACAATGCAAAACCACATTCTGCACACATTACAAAGTCCTGGCTGCGGAGGAAGAGGGTACGGGTACTTGACTGGCCTGCCTGCAGTCCCGACCTGTCTCCAATAGAGAATGTGTGGCGCATTTTGAAGCGCAAAATGCGACAACGAAGACCCCGTACTGTTGCCCACCTTAAGACTTGTTTGCAGGAAGAATGGGACAAAATTACACCTGAAACACTTCATCACTTGGTGTCTTCAGTCCCTAAACGTCTTTTAAGTGTTGTGAAAAGGAATGGCAACATTACAAAGTGGTAAATGCTTTACTGTCCCAACTTTTTTTGGAATGTGTTGCAGGTCTGAATGACAGGAAAGGATGTATATTTACAAATGACATGAAGTTGACCAGACAAAACATGAAATATTTTGTGTTCATATTGTCTGCAATGAAATACAAGTCAAAGTAAATTTAGAAATCACTACTTTCTTTTTTTATTTGCGTTTTCCATACTGTCCCAACTTTTTCTGATTTGGGGTTGTATCTGTATACCAGTATGGCTATCGCGCAGGCGCTTGACACGCACACAGACAACATATTTTTGCGATATTGCAGCCTGTTCATTATCAAAATTCATTATCAAAATACAATTAAAGAACCATGTAGGCTAATAAGTAGCACTGCTCCGTTGTACAATCTGTTGCATTCAGCGTGACCACTGATATGCGAAGGATGATGATCGATACGAGTGAAGCACAAAGCCTATTTCATAAATAATAATATTTTAGCATCCATATACGTCGCGAATATGAAAACATTTGGATTCGTGCCGAATGAGAGAGGTAGGCATCAGTTTCACCTTAAATTAATTAGTTTGTGGATTTACATTTATATAGCCTAAACGCTTTAAATCGCCTTAACTTTAGAGGATTTGTTGTGGAGAGAAGGGAACTTTAACTGTGTTTATAATGTTTGTAAACATTCTGCTTTTACCGGCATTTTAGCCTACATTATTTCTGAATGTAATCATAAAATGCGACTTAGCCTATGTTTTTTTTTCCTCTCAAAACGCAATTTTATAAGAGCGTTTAACAATGCAGCAAACATTTTTAAATATCTTGAAAAAATACTTTAATGTCGTTAAAGCGTTAGCAGATTTTTTCTTTTGTTTTGTAGGCTACATTTGGCCAAAATCTATAAAAGACGATGCTGTAGGCTATTGGCTATGATTAAGCGCAGCGGGTTAAGATACCAGATTTTCTGTGTTGTTGTTTTTGTCTTTTTCTTTTTTTGAGTAAAGAAAACGCTGTACTTTATTATTATTATTATAGGCAAATATATATTTTTTTAAAAATAACATTATTAACCGGTATTAACCGGTTTCGGAACGATAATAATACATGAGGAACGCAGGAACAGAAACGTTAAAATATAGATTCTGCTCGGAGTGAACCGATTTAATTTTTTTTTCGTTTTCAAGCCCTGCTTTTAATATATTAAAAATTCCACTCGAGTATGTCCTTGAACATTTTTGAGGAAGGACAAAAATATGTGAATCTGATTTTTGAATCAATTAATAGAAAAGGATAGTTAGAACTGAAACAAAGAAATGCAAGGAAGTATCTCAAAATTAGATTAATGACGTGTTAGTTAGGAAACATAAAAATAAATTTATTTAATATTGCTAACAGAATCATTGGAAATGCACTACTTTTTAAAAGTCTGGGGTCAGTAAGATTTTTTTTTTTTTTTTTTTTGAAAGAAACTTATTGACCAGTTTCGTGTAGACGTACGTCACAGTTACGTCACTCGCAGCTGCGCACACATTGTGGTGGCAACACGGTAACAAGTGGAGTGAAACGGGAAAAATCCATGGAATAAGAGATAAAATCTACTTTTGTGCCTCTGGATGTCAGAATCGGAATGCAAATCATTTTTATATAATACTGTCGTCAAAAACGCCATTTGAAGCTAAACGCAGATGTTTAAACAGACAGAATGAATGAAACCTGCTATGATTACTCTACTTTTAAAGCATAAATTTGATTTAAACAATTGGTCTACATAATATTCACATATGCAGTTCATAGGGAACATATTGCATTTGTCCTACAGTTACAGCATGAAATACTATTTAAACCCATAACATTTTACATTTAACGTTACCTATTTTGTCTCACAATTCTTTGTTGAGACTTTTTTTCTCGCAAATGCAACTTTATATTTCGTATTTCGGACTTTATAACTCAATTTAACTCAACAATATCGAGTTTGTCCATTCTGAGGGGAAAAACGCCAGAAGTGTGGGATATAAACTCAAAAGAGAGAATGACGAGTTGATTTTTCTTATCAGAATTGTGAGATATAATCTCGGAATTTAAATATTGAAATTTTAACGCTGCTGCCACTGCCAGACAAAAACAACTACGACAGCTGTGGTTAAACTTGATAAAACGAGCGGACTGGACCGAAACAATCGTCAAAAATGCTTGCGTTTGCAGTGCACATTTCTTATCAGTAAAGTATTGTCTTTTGTTGTTATGGGCGCGTCTAAAGATTTCTTATGCATCTCACTACTATGTCGTGTATGAAATAATGTCTGTGTGCATAAAACAACAAACTGACGATTTATATGCTTAATCATATGTAATTGTATTGTAATTGTTGCTGGAAAAATAATGTAGCTGTAAAAATAGTTGCTTGCTGAAATTGAAATATATATACATCTTCATGACTAGATACATGGTGAGTTTGTCTTTACTATACACGTTAGATGTGAGTCACTCAACCGGAGGTAATCCTGTCAGATCGTCCATCCTTTGAGTAAAAGCGTGTGCGGGTCGGCCAATCTGGTTTCTTTCGTTAAAGTTAACCTTTTCAAATAACGCGGTCCCGGACAGTGAGTGACCTTAACATATGCAGGTAAAATCAGAATTTCTCCAGTTATTGTTAAAAAACAAGCTAACAGACTTCATAGCTAGCGTTAGTGAAGCGGTCAGAGGAATCTTTCTTCCACCACCTAAGCTCCGCCCACAGAAAAACATCACAATGTTTACTAACAGAAAAAGGGTCTATTCAGCAAAGATGCATTAAATTGATCAAAAGTGACATTAAAGACATTCATAACATTACTAAAGATTTCTATTTCAAAAATGCTCTTGAACTTTTTTTAAAAGCAGCAACTGTTTTCCACATTGATAATAAGAAATGTTATTTGAGCATATTAGTATGATTTCTGAAGGATCGTGTGACACTGTAGCCTAAAGAAATAAATTATATTTAAAAATGTTAAAATAGAAAAGTTATTTTAAATTGTAATAATAATTCACAGTATTACTGTTTTCCTGATTTTTGATCAAATTAATGCAGCCTGGGTGAGCATAAGGGATTCCTTTCTAAAATATATATTTTTAAAAAAAATTCCAACCCCAAGCTTTTGAATGGTAGTATATGTTGTGAAAATTCAATATATGTTACCAAGCTCTACTTACAATTTTAGATGGTTGTTCCGGCACAATGGTGATACCTCATGGATCTCCACTTGTGTTTTCAGTTTCCTGCTGACATTTTTAACCATTACCCCACACCTTTATCTCACTCCTTCATCCCTGTTCTAGAACTCCCTTTTTTCTCTCTGTGGTCATGTCAAGAAAAGAAACATTGAGTCTAAGTTGTCTCTCGCTCAAGCCTATGCATTATTAAGACTGTACCTTTTCCCCATCCGTTTTATATCAAAAGCATAACCACATTTCGGTTGACTACTAATCTCTATGTCTATGATAGTTGTGGTCTTTTATGCCTTCCATGTCAGCTTGCAGAACGAGAGATGGAGTGGTATGGATGACTTCACCCATCGGCCCGTGGCTCCCAGGACCTCTGTGTTATTATTCTCTCTCTCTCTCGAGTCAGGCAGACACATGCCGCTGCTGGCCTTTAGCGAGGGCTCTGTTGTGCACTCCTGCTGCAACACATTACCTCCATGTCTCCCAGCCTTCCAGCAGCAGCACACAAACCAGCACTATAACGTCAGGGATCTAAATTATTCACCCGCACTGACCTACTTGCAGGGTGTTTGAGAGCTGGGAGTTGAACAGATATCGTTGAAAATGCAACCATGTGTTATAGCAACCACTTTGAAACAAGCATGCAGGGTGCCCTCCCACTCCCACTTTCCTCTCCCTTTCTTCTCCGTCTCTTTCTCTTCCCGTGTTGTTTCGTGTGGTCCGCGTGGCTGTGATGATGGTGAAAGGTCCTGATTGGCGTGGGCATTGCCCCGCAGCCTGTGGGCAGACTGTGTGAGCTCAGAGAGACAAATCGATGTATTTCCTCCCTGCGCACACACACTCAGCCAGTCCTGCATTTCTATTGGGACAAACACACATGCATGTACACGTTTGGCCAGCTGGCAAATGTATACACACTCTGGCTAATTGCAGAGAGAGAGAGAGAGAGAAGTGTGAGGACTGGCACTAAATGGATGCCACCAAAGCGACGTCGTCAGATGGAATTTTCTGCCGTAGCACTGAGAGGAACGTCGAGCTCGCTGTCTTTTTGCATAGTTGATGGAGAATTCCTGCACGGAGAGACGTTCTGAGCTATTAAACCACAGTCGGATACCATCTTTGGAATTCAAAGCGTGAAATCTCAACATGGCTTTCTTTCCCTTCGGAACCATCACTGGAGCAGAGGCAAGATTTCCTTCAGTATGTGGTGTTGTGCGCGTCTCAGCGCCGTGTGTTGTCATTGATAGGGCTTGTCTTTAGATTTGCTTCCTATGGTTTTATTTCAGATTAAAAGGCACGTTTGATGAGATTGTTTTCCAGCGGGACGGAAGGATGTGAGGGGATTTGATGCTCCTCACACCACATGTTCCTGCGTGACTGTCTTTATAAAGCAACTGCCGGCTAAATTGTATTCGTCAAAGGATTTGTGAAATCTTTGTGTATGTGCGTGTATGTGTTTGTGCCTCTCCGATCGATTTTTCCAACCGCCTTGATGTGGAAGTCTCTCCAGACTGTACTATAAGGCGATTTGGTATGTTATAATCCACAGACACAGTCGTTTTTGCGGAAATGTTGTGACCTTTGACGGTTAGGACACCTTTGATTACGCCTGTGAGTCAAAGCTCAGAGGACCTGTGAGAGATGTCAGAGTGGCAGTGGAAAGGACATTTCCTTTTTCGCTCTTCTCTCTCTCTTTCGCAGCGTGAGGCCTTAGATGACACAGCAGCCCTATAAAACTGTAATCATGCCACTAGGTGTTTTTGACTAACCCTTCATCTCTTCTGTTTCTCTCTGGTACAGGATGATCTTCTGGTAGCGTCGGCAGAATGTCCCAGCGACGATGAGGACATTGACCCTTGCGACCCAAGTTCAGGTGGGTTAGGTTAGTCATCTTTCTTTTATATTATTACTGTCCACTTGTTCTTTTTCTCCAAAGTTGTTTGCCATTTTTCCATCATTCTGTTTGAAACCACTCCATGAAAGATTATTTGACTACAGTACAAGTAAAAAGAACACAAATCCATTTTCTATGTAGTGTCTGTAATTCTGGGGTGAAACAATCCTTAGATTTGACATTTTACCAAATGCACTTATAAAAATAGTGTTAAAATACCAAATGGCATCATTTCTCACAAATTCAGCCAAGCGGGCACATTGTACAGCAGAAAAATAAAAACAATCTAAATAATGTGTCCGTTGTGTCAAGCGCAACAAGATTCCAGGGAGAAGTCATTTTCCTGAATGCGAAAATTCAACTCAACAAAACAGCTAATCATAACAGCGAGGGCGAACTGAAGAACGTAAAACCTAGAACACTTCTTGTATTTCCAGCACTTCCGTGAGGCGGCATCCATTTTGTGGTGTTCCATGTTGATCTTGAGGGATTTGTCATATCTGGTGTTTCTCAGCTTCCAAAAACAACCTCTCATAGGCTCATCCATGTTTGATGTTTAATAATCCAACGCTACGGTGCAGAAATAGAAACTGAGCGACTGACAAAATGTAGCGCCGTTCACCGCTTGTCGCAGCTAGTTTGAACAGGAGCTCAGATTAACTCGAAAGAGCTTTTATCGTTTTGTTGCCGGTTAGGACGCGTTGTTACCTGAGCTGCGCTGTTGCTTATGTGCTCATTTATCAAAGTATTCACAGTGTGCGCTGAAATATATGTTTGTATAATCAGCCTTTGCCTCTTTAAACAGACATTAATACCTCATTAAACCACATTAAATCCTTTACCCTGTTTATGTGCTGTAAATATAGTATTTTAATTTTATTTCTGGCACAGAGGGAGCTCATTGCTTAGATGAGTTTTTAAATAGGTCATTATATTAAACAAACTTAAACTTGTGCCTGTCATCAAATTTCTTTGTGCTTCTATATAATTTCAGCTCACATTTAGTTTTTGCCAGTTTTATATGCCAAAGAGTGTGGGTTAAAGAGAACTGGCCAATTTTGTTGAGGTATAAATTCAGAAAAGGCCAGCGAGCATGCTAGCGTAGCACATACTGCGTTTCCCATTTCTCCACGCAGCGGGTGCATCCTGGTTACTCAGTCGACTGCGCAAACCACTTTCGACATGAAAAATGAAGCACAAAGGTTAACCCAATCTGGATTCCTTCAGTTGGCTTAGTTACAGACTCTAGTGGCCCATGCAGCAGTCAAATTATACATAGGGCAATGAAAGCATGTCCATGACATAATAGAAAAACACGCTGACAAATCATGCAGTGATCTTGTTAATAAGCACAGAAAAAAGAAACATAAAATGTTGGCCAAGGCTCAGAAGGGTCTCAGATAAATGATGTTACGGATCCCCAAAGCGACATTTCTAAAAACAGATGTTTGAGCAGAGGTCGCCATCCATAATTCCCTGTTGTACTTTGTCATCATCTCATTTCCTGCACCTGCGGGTTGCAGTGGATCGGGCCTAAGCTGTGAACGGCTTTGTCACAGGTGTTGTTTTGTCGAGCATTTGCGCTCAGCCTGCAGCCGCGCTGTCTCGCAGTTACTGCCCCCTCTCCAAGAGACATAAATCAGAAGAAACTATACCACAGTATTCCACCCACCACGCTACTCTCTGCCAGGAATAAATAGCCAGGAAGCGAGGTTCACTCAATGGTCACAGCTCATGGAAAATGTACGACATATCCATTCTGATCGCTCTATCTATGTCAGCCAGATGTGTTTTGTGACGGTTTGATAAGCAAAGTGTGTTAGCACAAGCTTACAGTACAAGTTTGTCCGTTCAGCAGCAGTACATACTATACATATATTGCAAGGCTGAGTGTCGTTTTTGTGGTTTATATCCTGTTTACTCAAGTGACTGTACTATGCCGTGAAGCCGTTTCTCAGTGGGATATCTAATCTCGTCAGGAGAGAAATCAATTTGGCAAAGAAATATAGATTTTTGGGTTTCTTTCAAGTTTCTTCTCCTCTTAGTATTTCTCGTCAGCTCAGAACTGAATATTATTTTCATTACTGGTGTGAAAAAAGCTGAGATATTGACATTACAGCAATGAATACTTGTAAATGAACTTTAATAATCAATAAGAACAATTACTTAAATGGTTTAAGGTTTTTAAGAAAGGGGTAATGAGCAGTCAGCTGGTCATTATTGCAAATTAAGCCTTGACAAGGTGATGGACGACCCCAAAACGGAGGTAATTAAATGGCTTCTGACCAAATAAATACATGGACATGAAATATTGATGTGTTAAAATTATCATTTTACCTCCATATTATCTTAAAGCTAAGGAAAATTAAAAAAGCATCACAGTGTACAAAACAAATGGCTTAGCAAAAAGATGAATGCTACAACAATATTATAATACTAATATCGCAATGTAACAGAACTAGCATAATTTCTTCAGAATTGTGATCCCAACCCTGGTCCTGAAGTATCCACAACTTGGCACATTTTGTATGTTTCCCTAATCAAGCTTACCTAAATCTACTCATCACCTTGTTAGTAGAGACTCCCAAGACCTGAAATGGATGTGTCAAAGAGAGACGTCCAAACTGTGCACTGTTGGGTTGCTCCAGAACCAGTGTTAGGAACCAACAGGGGTCTCCAACCCTAGAGCTACCATCCTGCAGATTTCAGCTCCAACCCCAATCAAACACACCTGAACCTGAACTAATCAAGGTGTTCAGGGTTACTCGATAATTACAGGAAGGTGTTTTGGAGCAGTGTTGGAACTGAAGTCAGCGGGACCATCAGGAGCAGGGTTGGAGAAGTCTGTCGTTACACAGGAAAATTGAGTTATGCGGCAGTTTCGATTACCCAAGTGACCTGGCTAATATTTAGCATTGCCACAAATGATGGTTGATATTAGGAAATAGCTGAATGCCGCAAGTAGCCAATCAAAATCAAGTGTTCTAGAGAGCTCTGTAATAATAGTGTTAAATTAGTATCTCTGTGACTGTAATGAATGGTCTCTCTCTCTTTTCCCTTCCTGTGTGTCCACAGCTCACCCTCCACTGCCCGAGGCCAAGGGTTACCCCAGCCCGGAGGTGATTCGGGAGTCCAGCAGCACCACGGGCATGGTCGTAGGCATTGTCGCGGCAGCCGCCCTCTGTATCCTAATCCTGCTCTACGCCATGTACAAATACCGAAATCGCGACGAGGGCTCATACCACGTGGACGAGAGCCGTAACTACATTAGTAATTCCGCCACGCAGCCCAACGGAGCCGCCGTCAAAGAAAAGCCCATTGGCGTGCCCAAAAATAAAAAAGATAAAAAGAACAAGGACAAGGAGTACTACGTCTGATCTCACAGACTTTCTCCCCCCCCTTACAACCCACCCACAGATCCTGTGCTCCGAACTCACACGCAAAGGGGAGGGAGATCCACCTATGTATAGTAATTGAGAAAAAAATACATCGAAAAAGACAAAACTGTCTTAGTTTGACCTAAGACACAATATACTGTTACTAACAACAAGAAAACATACTTTATAACCAAGCACACCAGAACTTTACTAAGCTGAAAAGTGTGTACAAAACAAAACAGAACTGTGCAAGAAGACTCCATGTAGTCACTACAGTTGTGGATCACTGAGAGACAAGGCCGCTGGTTAGAATTAAGTGTATTTCATATTATGTTGCCTGTATATGTGTTGCCGGAACATTTTCCCTCTAAAGCCAGACAAACCATCTGCAACAATCCAAACAGACATTCACCTATGGGGACGGACGGAAAAGGAACGAAGGACTTAAAATTGAGATGCTACCTATGATTGTTAAATCAGCCAAAGTAATTGACTCCCTTTTCTGATGGCAGTATTGCGAGTTTGGATGAGAAAGGACCGCTGCTTGTGGGATCCGAACTGATTTCCATTCGGTGGACAGAACCCTTGGTGTCAAAGAGAATTGTGGAGGCCTTAAATATCAATCCAAGTGTAAAGGTTGATGGATTTTCTTCTGTTTGTATGTTTGTCAAAACGATGACAGATGACGACAAGGAATACCGGGGCCATTCGGGATAGATTGAGGAAAATCTCCATGCACGTAAAGTATCTTATTACATGTTTATATACGGTGCAAAGACTATCTGTGTGCTCTCTGGACTGTGGCTGAAGTGGTGTTTTATAGCCTGTTATATAGATGATGCCAACTACAGTATACCTGCTCTTCAAACTTTTTTTTTTTTTTTTAGAAAAAACCAAGGCGAAAACAAATGAAAAACTGAAAATTAAATGTTAATGTGTTGCTATAGCGATAGAACCGTTTCTGCCATTAGCTATACAGATTTTATTTTCCCTCCTTTATGTGCATCTCCAACATCTGTTCTTTTTGACATACTCCTTTTTTGTTAATTTTTTTGTTGTTTTGATAATTTTTTTTTTTTGCTGTTGTGTCAACATTAAAAGACGAGTATGAGTTTAGGTTTTGGAAAGCAAACAGACATGTGGAAAATAAGATTTTGGACTGTTTAAGCAATATCCTCTTGCTTGTCTTAGTGACCAAACAAATTATGCATGGTATTTAGGACTACCGAGTCTACCGAGAGACAATATCGTAATCTCAAAAAGTCACAAATGAATTCAGCCCCCAAAACAGAGTATTGGATTATAGCTAAAAAGCACAAAGATAGTGAAAACAACCCTTCAAAAGTGTTTGCAAACATTCTTCTCTCTGCTATCTTGTACTGTGTGGAATGTACAAGAGGTATAAAATATATGACATTCTGAATAAAATGTTGCTTTTTGTTTTTGTGTTTTTTATTTGTGTACAATTTTTCTATAATACCTTCTTTTGTTTTTATTGTGACAATTCTTTGATGACCTCAAAGTGAAGATTTATTATGAAAAAATAGTTTTGAAAAATCAAATGAATAAATAAAATATTAAGACCTATGAAAGCTTTTGTTCTTTGTTCTTTATATATAAATCACATTAAAGGGCTTTAGAGAGTTTTGTGGTGTTCGGTTTGTTTTTTCTTTTTGTTAAAAACATTATTTTTTAAGAGCCATGTTATTTTAACTCAAAGGTACCAGAAAATACGTTATTTTTAAATCACTTACGTGTGATGACAGAAACAGGACTTTTTCTCAGCGTCAGCTCTTTTTAGTTTCACTTAGTACTTTGTTTCACTATAATGACCTGTTAATAAACAAAAAACTGCTGCTTTATGGCTCACACAAAAAAAATATTATTGCAGGGAGCCTTATGGGGCCAGTCGTGCTGTGTGCAGATATTGAATGAAGCTATCGATCGGGCATAACAAAGAAAACACAGTTCTGTTCCTTTTGTATCGAAGAACAAGATGTCATGATAAAAGCTCTGGCAGAGGTGGACAGTGCTGAGACGTGGTCAGGGCGGCGGACGGTTCAGGACACCGCCTCTCTTTAATTTTCCGCACAGGAGGAGGCTACAGAACAGCTGGTGTGAAATAACTACCCCTACAGGGAGGCATGCGCTGTAATTTATGATTCATGAATTATTCACACCCGCCATAGACTTTTCATCAGGCCTCATTTCAACACACTTTGCGGAGGGAGTGTGGGAGGGAGGGGCAGATGGGCTGGAGATTTGTCACGGCCGGCCTTGAGAAAACCTCTGTAATGGCTTTATTTAATTTTGTCATAATCAAAGTTGGGGGAAAAAAGCAGAAATGTGGAAGAATATGCATGGATTACATTCTGTTCTCAAAAGTATTGATATTAGTCATATGTAGCTTCAGGATTCAAATGTGGTTTTCACTGAAGGTTTTTAAAAATATTGCATGCAGTTTTAAGATAGAAATATAAAAAGACTCCATCTCTTTTAGTACTGACATCATTCATCACGAGGCTTCACCTTGAAGGTTCTGTATGATTGATTCGTGACATAGCACCTTGAATTTAACACCTGTTCTGTTGTCCTCAACTTGATATTTTTCTCAGTCTCTAAAATCGACCTGACATATGAACATGAATTAAGCAGTTCGACATTCATTACCGTTCTGTAAATGTAAAAAATCTTTTCTATGGTGGGCTTAGTTTAATGAATGGCTCTCATTACCTGGGTCTAAAAATATATTCAATTAAACCTAGATATTCCTTATAATGGAGAGCCAGGTTCCCATATGTTTTCAGTGCCAGAAATGGACTTGAACGAGTTTCTCATTTCCATGCAATATGCAAAAATAACATTTTAATGAAAAATTACTGAATTAATTTTCTTAGAAAAAAAATTATTACTCATATCTGAATGCTTAAACAAGTCATTTCAACAATTAACCCTAACCCTGTAAACCAAATAGCCTTTTTTATATTTATAATTAATTTTTAATATGGTAGATGTACTGTCCTTTGGACATAGTTAATGTTTATATATTAGATATTAGTCAGGGAAATGTTTTTTTTTTTTTTACACTGTACAAATTGTTTTTACCATTTTAAAAATAAATCTAACGTGAATATGGAACGATTTACAGAATACCACCAGCTACGATTATCACTCACTAAAAATAATGATATATGAAAATGAGTGTGTGAAAATGGCTGAAGGGCTGAGCGGATGCAGAAGCTTCTTGGTGAGGTTCTCATTCTGATAAGGGCTAAAGCAAAGGCATTCTTCAGAATGCACGCATCAATATTTAATAAACCTGATGATGGACTTATATAACAGATGGATCTTTATTCCTCCCGATCTGTTAGCAGGCAAACTTCCCAGAGCACTGAAAACCTCAGAAACCGCACCTTGAATTTTACTGGCTCTTTACACAGGTACAGCATCTGTGCGAATGATTATTTGCCAAAAGGATAGTAGACTTTTAGAGAGTTTAAAAATATTGTTTATATAAATAAAGATTTGTGGTTTTGTGAATAGAAATCAAATGCTCATATTCTTGACCAGCTCTTG
This sequence comes from Schizothorax lantsangensis, assembly GCA_027422415.1. Lineage (NCBI taxonomy): Eukaryota > Metazoa > Chordata > Actinopteri > Cypriniformes > Cyprinidae > Schizothorax > Schizothorax lantsangensis. The sequence continues at coordinate 19,730,761 of CM049860.1, forward strand.
GTGACTCAAAAATATTTTAAAAAAGCAGTGATTGATTACACGTCTCATCACACCACTGTCTTTGTGCTGAGCTGACGTCATTTCAACTCATACACACTGTTCCAAACACCCCCGCTGCCAATACCATCACTACATCACTGCAGCCCCTGTTAACACTACAAACTGTATGTCACTCAGTTCAGCCATTATCTTGTTTTATATTTTTAATGCATTAACATTCTTAGCTTCCATAACTACTAATCCTGCCCTCAGCCCTATACCATGCTCTAATCTGAGTCTGAGTGTATTTGGGTTGGGACAACCTTTTTGTTCAAACAATGGCAGACAGGGCACGGTGGAAGAGGCATAAAGACTTCTGTTTGAAAACAATCATTAATTTAGCATTTCCATTTTTTGGTACCACTAGTGAGTCAGCGTTTCATCACCTCATGCTGTCAGAACAAGAGCCAAATATCTAACATGGGAATTCAGCAAAACACACAGTTGATCATAGCTCTAATTTATCATGATTTTAGTTAATTGGGTACAATGCCAGAGGCAGGGTTTGACCTGAGGGACTGCTGGGAATAGTGGAACGTTATGGGTCTGTGGCAATCGCTATACTTTTGTAGGTCATTTTTTACACTCACTCGGAAATATGGTTGGAACTAGCCTGCCTCAGATTTTTTATGTCCGCAACTTTTGAATGAGCTGAAATGGCCATTTATTTAGTTTTTCTCAATCCCTTTGGATGATTTTTTATTCTACAAATTGTAAGTGCAACTGTTACAACTGTTTTGTGGTACATCAACTTTAATGCATGTCTACAAATTGTAGTAATTTGTCCAAAACATTCACACTTCAAACCCTAGTTATTATATCAGTAAACTGGCCAATGCCACAAAATGGCAGTCAACCAAAATGTTTGTTATAAATGATTTTTTGTTGATACTGTCACTTATGTTTCGGTGAAATGCTATTGTGAATCACACTGAGCTTTTTAAAAACAGATTTCAACAGTAGGTAAACATTTACTGGGAAAAGTCAATACTGTAGTATGCAGAAAAAGAGTAATGCATTGATTTTTGTAGCATTGTCTTCATGTAAACAGAAAACATTCATAATTTGCATCCATGTCTCACAGATTGAATCATTTTGATGTCCCTTACATGCAGAGACAATGTTTTTTTTTTAAGTTATGAAGAGTATGACAATTTTGCTGAGAGTCAAATCATTATTTTAGATCAGCAAGCCATGTGCTACTGCGCAAATTGCAGGCTACTTAGTCTGTTACTCATTTTGCACACCTGCCAAAACACATGCAATATGCTAAAATGAATAAGAAATTCACATCTGTTGTGAACAAGAAACGAAATGTTTGGAGATCTGAACTTATTGTTTTCAGAAAACAATCTCATTAGAGAATTGAGCCGAAGTGACTGAGGAACAACAGCAAATACAAAGGGTTTATAACACAAATGATTGACTGCAATTTCCCCCGCTCCTCTCCAATATAATTACTGTTTTCAGAGCTCGAGAAATACAAAAATATACACAGACGCTGTCATAAAACTTTGTATGCGTAAATGAGTTTTCTGAGGTAAATATAACGCCAGGTGACTTTAATCTCAAGCTGTTTTATCAACGTTTTACCACAGTCGCAACACTGATTAGGTGATTACATGATTGGAAAATTACATTTCAGTTGTACTGTATCTGTCAACATACCTTCTGATGTTAATTGTTTTCATGCTGAAGCTTGCAATTACAGTAGGATGAAGAGATGATCTGTTTACTCGTGCTCCATACCGTGCTATCGTTTGAACCAAAGCACGTGTTGGTATTGGAGACCCTCGACTGGAGTCGATTCCATTTGACGGATTCGATTCCTTCGTATGGAATCGACTCTCTTAAAAAAAAAACTTTTAATTAAACAGCAATTCGCAACTCGTTTGCTTATAGTGCTTTGAAACCCTTATTTCTTACGGACAGTTCTTTTAAATAAACCGATTCAGTTCTTTTTCATAATTGGAAATGTTGTCAGTAGCACTTAGGCTATTCCAAACAACGGTGTCATGAACTTATTTTAATTGTTGTCACATTTTAGCCTACGTTTTGGACAAATTTCCTACATTAATTTTGCAGCTAAAGCACACAGTAGCCTACATACACAAACGTGGATGATGTCAAAACTATATAAAAGGAATAATCCAGTTTTATAAGCCAGTCTAATGGTTTAGCTTGAGGGTGAAACTGCCTTGTTGTCCTCAATGGAAAGTTTTGAACACTACTTAATACTAGGCTACTGCAATTCTGATAATTATCAATGAATACTAAAGAAATTTAAAAGGTAAGCCTTTATATCCGCTGGTCATAGCAAGATGATTTTGCCTCCAATCTTTTTTTAAAAATTAAAAAAAAAAACAGTGGGCCTGTGCTAATACCCAAACTTGCAGTCTTTGGCCTGTCACTGGTGTACACAGAGGAGCTGCAGCGATGCTTGCTGTATAAAATGTGAACTTTGTTTAAAAAAAATAATAAAATATTAAAAATCTTTATAATTTATTAAAAATCTTTATTATCTCTTTGTCCAATCAAACTAGAGGTCTGTATAAAACTGCAATATAGCAAACCTGGTTCAAATTATAATGGATATCACACACACTCAGGGAATAAATAGTGTTAGCTACTTTAAAATTCTTTGCTTAGCTCCGTTTAGTGACCTTATGTGCAGATTTAATCTTATTCAGAAGCTGGCGTGACTGAGGCAATGATTTCTCGAGTTCGATCAATGTGGATACTCTCAGCAGCGAACATGATTTATCAAAGGCTGCATCTGCTATCTGACAGCGATGACAGATAACCCTACGGACAACTGTTTACATCTGAAGCGAGAAAGGGATCATTGGAGATTTTGTTGTTTGCTCACTGCATCAGTAGGGAAGAGATTGTTATCACTCTGAGTAATATCAGTGGAGTAATTACAATAATAAAATAAAGAAGATGACAATGTCATCCTCAATAGGGAAAAAAATGTCAGAGATGGCTAAAGTAGCAAGCACAGGTAAGATTTATTTGAACGACACAATTACATCAATCACTCAAAACCTATTAACACAAACAATTTCTGCATCTTTTTGTTCCTTATACTTTCCATTTACTTAGTGTGTAACATCAGTTTTATGATAATATCTGAACTGAGTCTCTCCTTTTTTAGCTGCACCCAGCCACATTCATCTGTCAACCTCTCTGCAAGTTTTATTTCCATATTTTCATTATCTTGTTACAGGTGTCCCAGCCACTATATGATTGCTGTGCTCCGTCTGGGGAGGGTGGAGGACGGGGAGAGTTTATACTGAGCCGATCACTCATCTTGGGCACACAGTCCTGAACGCTCACTTTTTGGGTTAATTCCTTTAGGTCCAACACATCAAATCTGTCAAAAGCTGCTGAAATGATCTGAGAACGAATGTAGCAAAAATTATTACCATCTTCCCAAATTTCAGATATGAGAGCTGTGTAATTAACTGTGAAAAAGCCCATCTCTGTATAATTATGTTCTTTGACTCATCATATGCTCAGGGCCACAAAGGCAAGCTTGTCTTATCTTTCTTCCACAGTTCTAAATACAAAAAAAAAAAATCCTTCTGAATTCCAATGAATACAAATAACAGGTCACAATGTGATATGGTTCTCCATTTTGCTCAAGTCTTCAAGAGCCCGGCAGATTATAAAAGGGAGGGAAAAAACAATTGACTTTGCTTTGCCTTACCTGTCAAAACAAGAGAGAAAAAAATGAGAGGTTTTCTTCCTTCCTCTATCTCTTTCCCAGCCTGCTGACAGCTCTATAAATCATTATGAAATAATTGTGTGTTTTTAATTAAATGTGAGGTGGTTGCTATCAGTATGCTGGGCTTTGGGGCAGACGTTTTGTGTGCTTTTGAGGATGTGAGTGTAAGACTCATCTGTGCTCCAGTGCACAGGGTGGGGGCAATAACTCAGGCCTGGGGGGACAGCTATAGGCAGGCTGGTGTAAATACTGGCCCCTGGCTCGAGGAGAAGGACCTTGGTGATGGCAGTGCTGTAATTGAATGCTCTGTGTATTGTGTTATTACAGTCTGCAGTGTCATATTTCATGCATGGCTGTAGTGGAGTGCACTGGAGTGGGGTTGACGTCTTTATCGGGGGAGAGCTGTCTCGAATGGGGTTGTGAATGCGAGATGGTCGATGGAAGCACGAGACTAGCGTCAACGGCATCACCGGCGGCGGTCAGACCGATCCGTATCTCGTTCTCCATCTTAAACTTAGTCAAATCAGCTCATAAATCTCAGCTAATGTTCAGCAACATGGTCATCTATCAGGGAATTCTTTCCAGCCATTGTATTGATGATGAACCTGGGTAATGTCATTTTTTTAAGTGAGTAGATGAATGGCGGCACATACATCCTACATGATAAGTGTAGTTTAGGATGATGAACATACATGTACCAGAGCACTGTGGGTTTTTCATTACTGCCACATTTCAGTGGTTCATTCTCAAGCTGAACAGACAACCGGGACAGTTTTTGGTCTTTTTTGTCTTTGCAGGCAATTTCAACAAATGTCTTACCTTGAAAAAGCTGGGTCCCTTTTTGTCCCTCAAAAATATGATAACATATAAAGAAGAGAAAATCCTTTTTTTCTCTCTCTTTTTGAGAGTCTGGGACTAATTAGAAAGCATTAGCTGTCAGTGCCTGTATTCATTTTAAATAATTAGGCTTCTGAAAAAAAATATTTAAGTGACCACTTGCTTCATAATATTTCATTATATTTGGAAAGAATTGCAGAGGTATTTAGTAGGAATATTGCCCATCTGATATAAATCTGTATATGAGTCTTAACATACTCTGATATGATCCTTCTTTTTTGTTGTTACTCCAGAATTTACATGCAAAATATTTTGTCAAATTTTAATGGGGTTTGACTTGTTGAAACATAATTTTTTGCCAAAAGGAGATTTCAGTCTTATCAAGTCGATAAAAGCTATACTGCATTCCTGTTGCCTAGATAGAAAATAGCCGCCTGGGGGAATTGCCAAGATGGCTGCCAAGCAAACAGAGTAAAGGGACTGCATTGTAAGTGCACTGAAATTAATGATTCATTTGTGTGATTCATTTAAAGTGATAGTTCACTCAAAAAAAAAGAAAATCTGTCATTAACGCAACCTCAGATGTTCCAAGTTGTGCAGTTATTTAGTTATTGATTTATTTTTCAGTGGAACATGAAGGGAGTGATTTTTAAGAACTTGACTCTTTTATATAGTCCATAGTCAGCACAGCTGCCGTTTTGTGCAAACTATTCCTTTAAAATACTGTGAAAGTAGAATAAAGCTATACTTATACTATGGCTATAATATGAATCAAACGCATCAGCACAGATTCTATAGAGATATACCTTTAATGTAAGCCATCAAAAATGTCTTGCTCTCAAGAGCGTAACATCCAGCCAGTTAAATGTGTTGCTGTTGAAGATAACCCTTATGATAGGATGGCTTTACCCTGGATAGTAAAAAGCAAAATGCAATTTAAAACTCCAAGCTAAACATGTGAGCGAAAAAGAGCCACATCCTATGACCTTGAGTATTGTGAATACTTAAACAGTAAGATTTTCCACCCAGAACCACAGTTACCAATCTCATTTCAAGACGGGCCATACCATGCCAATGGCCTTGCAATCACAAACACGGTTGGATGTCGATGACATTGCCTGTCTCCCATATGATGCCCCATCTCCAAAGCTGCTTAAGATAGACCTATTACACCATCGAAGAAAATAAAAGAATACAATTCATGTTCACAAGATGGCCTACCGGCAGGGGCTCTGTACGCTTCCGCTGTTGTCCTTTGATGAGATGGCCCTATCACTGCAGTTGGACGATTTCCAACCAGAGGACGGAATGGCAAGCCTTCCCATCAAATCACACGCTTCCAGTAGTGAAGAGGGGTGATGATGCGCGAGCTGAGAAGCAACAAGAGAGTGTTTACATTGTGATTGGTTCCACATCCCAGATGGTTTCATAATTATCAGAATGTACATGTTTAGAGCCTTATGAAATGTAATCATCTTACACAATGCAATTAGTCTAGCGGATCCAGTTTGTTTTTTCAGTGTTTTTTTTATGTTATGTTACTGGTGCCAATGCCGCATAGAACACTAATCATAAACGATATCTCGTGATCTCTGCAGCGTGGAAATAGACACAAAGAGCTGGCTTCTTTTCTCTGCAGGGCAAAGGAAAAGCTTATCACTCAGACAGACGCATGAAAGGGACGGCTAAACCAGGACACCAAGTACAACACATCATCTTCTTCTTATTGCTTGTCATTTCTTCCATCCTTTTCTTTTCATCTTTATTATTAGCACTAGTTCCATTTTGAAGTACAGCTCTTTTTATCCTCTCATCCCCCCTGCTGTACCTGAAAGGTAAATTGGGAAGGTTTGCCTGAGGCTTGACCAAATCTTCTGGAAGGCTTGTGAAGGTGTTCTGGTGAAGACAGCAGGCTTTAAAGCCGTGGCGGTGATGCCATCAGCATATAATTGATTCTTCACACTGATCAAAGAGATACTGCGTAAGGATATTTTCATGTTCAGAGTTATGGGACATTTAATAAATAAGAAATTTTACAATGACGTGCTTCCTCAGTGCCTAATGAGCTCAAAAGTGTGACACCTATTCTTTGGAAAGGTACAGAACTTTGTTATAATTTCAGTTTTTTTTTACTACCTTTACAGCATTTATTAATCTAGGTCAATGTTATTTTCTACATACACTAACTTCATGCATTATGAATGAACATGAATTAACAATGCACAATAGTATATTTATAAATTACCATTAGATGAATAAATGTTGTACATGCTCTCATATAACCAATTCATTATTCAATGTTAATGAATTGAACTTGTAAAGTGGTACCAAAAATTATTGCTCCCAGCTACATTTTTGTGCTATTTTTATATATTAATCGGGCCACCATAATTTAGCTTTAGCCACCAAGGAGAAAACTTACTTACATTTTGTGGTCTCTGTGAGTGGATTGTATTTTCAGACAAACCTAATAAAAAACGGCAAAACACTAAGGGAGAGAGTTCCATTGATTTCTAAATCTTCATTCAGGTGTTTCACAGGTCAGAGACTGACCTCTTCTATTTCCGCTGGCGATGGCACAGCTGAGCCTCTGGGCTGTCTGTCTACCCGAGCACTGACCCTAGAGAACACTGCAGAGCCCTGACATTTCTCTGGATGGAATATGAATGGCAAGGTGCCAGGAAACTGTTCTAGATTATAATACCTGCACATGTGAGGACTGACAATGAAGCCTTTTGACTGAGACGTACACTCAAAATCCAAATCAATGTATCCACTACCAGTCAAAAGTTTGGATTAATTAAGATCTTTTAATTTTTTTAAAGGCTCACCAAGGATTTACTTAATCTGTAAAAAAAATAGTAGTACTGTGAGATATTATTACAATTTATAATAGGCCTAACTGTTTTCAATTTGAATATATTTTTATATTTTTATTCCTGTGATGGCACAGCTGACTTTTTGGCAGCATTCACATTACTTTACATTACATGTGCTACTTCATATTTTTGTGGAAACATGATACTTTTTTGTTGTTTTTTTAGGATTCTTTGATGATTAGAAAGTTGAAAAGAAAGTTATTTCTTTCTTTTATTTATAGGTATTGTATCATGGTTTCCACAAATATTTTAAGCAGCAAAAGCTATAATTAAAAATGTTTCTTGAATACCAAATCAGCATATTAGAATGATTTTTTTAAAGGATCATGTGACAAGACTGGCGTAATGGCTGCTGAAAATTCAGCTTTGCCAACACAGAAAAAAAATGAATTAACATAGAAAAGAGTTATTTTAAACTAATAATATTTCACAATATTACTGTTTTACTGTATTTTACTGTATATACAGTATATATATTATTCCAAACATTTGACCAGTAGTTACCTCAATATAAATTTTAAAGGAATAATCCCAAAAATTAAAGTTCTGTCACTTACCTTAATGTTATCTAAAGAAGAGTAAATGATAACAGATTTTTTTTGTGTGAACCGTCCCTTTAAGAGAAAATGAAACATCTGGAATCTAAGAGAGTTGCTCCAGTATGATATTCTGTTTGAATTGACTCTGCACTTGGCTGGTACTTATAATAGTTGGGAATTTTGCCAGTTCTGTCAAATAACTGCTTCACAACTCATGTTATCTGTTGAGTCCACACAATGATATGCATGACTGTGTGCTACATTTGAATAAACGTTCTCACATTGTGTAGCGCAGGGGCCAGCCAGTCAAACAGATGAGAGAGGCTCTTCTCATGCACTGAGTGAACCTGGCAGACTGGCATGTGGGACACCTCTACCATCGCGGGTGATTGACTGAGCAACTACATTGACATTTTGAAAGGAGCTTGACAGATGAGAGGCCCAGACGGTCTTCACCTACCATCACAAAATAAATTGGGCTTCCTATCGGCTGTAACCTTTAAAGTGTGTATTTACCTGTGTTTGTGTGTGTTTCCATGAAAACATCCAACAAAACCCGAACGTGGTGCATTGGGGCGTTAAACACCAGAATCACAGGAAATGTGTGCGTCTCATATGCGAAAAATTTATCTAGTGAGTTGTCTCTGTAGGCAGAATTTCGAGACACACACAAATAGGCACACTCCTGGTGTGAAGACTGTTCCAAAAAGTATGCAACTTAATCATGCTCCCTCCTAAGATACCTGCTTTTGGCCAAATTCCAAGGCAACATCGCATGTATGTTTAATAGAGAAGACAATGACAGAAAGCATTAAGACAAGACAATAAATCAAAAATGGCCACATAAGAGACATGTTAATTATAAATATGCGAGAAACAGTTTTATGCACTGAATAGAGTCTCTGAATTCTGACTCTATTTGCAAATGTAATAATTCCAAACCTTTTCAATAGAGTTTTTGACAGAATTAGGAAAACTGCAATATATTTGAAATAATTAAGACATCAATAACTGGCTAAAAACATGCTGTGATTTCTAGCATTTATATTGTTGTTCAAATTTAACAATATTTTCACAATATTAGCACTATGATCTTCTCTAAAGTTATTTTTCTTAGCTAACTAATAAAAAGCTATTGAGGTAGACATAAACATAATGGCAGATGACAAGTTGTTCATAAGTTGCTGTTTAATTAAAGGCTTACCGTGGATGAAACACTGATTAAACAATTACATGGGAGATCACACATTTCAGTAAGTTGAAGCCCTATGCATTGATGAGTGAGCTGCTGATAGTATGAGCATGTGTGGACTTGAATGAGGTGGGAAACTTAAGATTTTATTGAATTTTATTAAAACCTGCAAATGCAAAAGCGGTATTTTTTATTTTTTTGGAAACTGTCAGAAAAGAACCAGTTCACAAAAAAGACTTCCCATCACTAGCTGCTCAAACTAACCTGATGTCATGGGAAAACATAACTATTTTTAAAGGTGACGATTTCATATACAGTAAATTCATATGATGTGAATCATACACAAACATGATTTTTAGAAAAAAGGTAAACATGAAGGTCTACCCCATAACCTCACTCCTAAACAACCATCACTGGAGTGTATGCAGATCACAAGAATTCATATGAATTCACCAACAATTCACCAAAACCTTAGACAGTTTTGAATTTTGATGAGATGTGTGTGTGTGTGTGCGTGCGTGCGTGCGTGCGTGCGTGTATACATACAAATACAGAAACATGCTGAAAATTCTCACAGCATAAATACAGAAACATACTGAAAATACAAATCAAACAAACACAGAAACGTGCTGCAAATACATCACAAACAAATACAGAAACATGCAGCAAATACTCACAATGAAAACAAATACAGAAATGTGGTGCAAATACTCACAATGCAAACAAATACAGAAATGTGGTGCAAATACTCACAATGCAAACAAATACAGAAATGTGGTGCAAATACTCACAATGAAAACAAATACAGAAATGTGGTGCAAATACTCACAATGCAAACAAATACAGAAATGTGGTGCAAATACTCACAATGCAAACAAATACAGAAATGTGGTGCAAATACTCACAATGAAAACAAATACAGAAATGTGGTGCAAATACTCACAATGAAAACAAATACAGAAATGTGGTGCAAATACTCACAATGCAAACAAATACAGAAATGTGGTGCAAATACTCACAATGAAAACAAATACAGAAATGCCCTGCAAATACTCACAACGCAAATATAGAAACGCTCTGCAAATACTCACAATGCAAACAAATCCAACAAATACATAAATGTGTTGCAAATACTCACAACACAAACAAATACAGAAACATGATGCAAACATAGCGCAAACAAATACAGAAACATGCTGAAATAATTCAGCAAAAATACAGAAACAAACTGAAAATACAACGCAAACAAACAGAAACGTGCTGCAAATACATCACAAACAAATACAGAAACGTGGTGCAAATACTCACAATCCAAACAAATACAGAAACATGCAGAAAATACAACGCAAACAAATACAGAAACACGCTTCATACAGAAACATGCTGCAAATACTCACAATGCAAACAAATACAGAAACATGCAGAAAATACAATGCAAACAAATACAGAAACGTGGTGCAAATACTCAGAACGCAAACTGTTTTCTCAATTTGCTGGTGGTTTTTTTTCCTATTTGCATGTGTTTTTATCAGTTGCAGCACACTGAGCTCGCTAAGTCACTATAAATATAATTCAGGTGTATGGGACACTCAAAGTTGATTGTGACAGAAGCACAGAGGACTGTCACTTCTCATGCAAGTTTCACAAAACGCATACACTTCACCACATGCTGAAAGTTGGCCGAAATCTATAGTCCATAGTTCAACATTTTTAAAATACTAATATTTTTCTCACATACCCCTATCGTTTCGCTTCATAAGACACTGATTTTTCAACCGGAGTAATATGGATTACCGTTATGTTCATTCTGAGTGCTTTTTGAAACGCCAGTTTTGAGGGGCCCATCCACTTGCATTAGATGCACTGACAGAGATGGATTTTTTTTTTTTTTTTTTATATCTTTTTGTGTTCCACAGAAGAAAGAATGGGATGGCATTAGGGTGAATAAATGATGAGAGGATTTTTATTCTTGGGTGGAGTATCCCTTTAAGGTATGGCATTACCTTAAAGAGAGCTAATGACACCAGCATGACCCCCAGTGCATCATTTCAGGTAAACAGATCACTCACGTACCTCTGCTCACTTGTATTCAGCGTGAAGTGGAGCAATGAAGCCCGGGTAAATGGTGCATTGTTCATCACAGAAGAGAAGGCAGGCAACAGCTCAATCTCTCTGACTGCCCTCATCGCTCTGTTGCGTGTCATCGGGCAGTGGGTGATGTCAGAGTAGCTGTCATTTGTTTTGGCCCGTCATAATCATTTCCTGACTTCATGTTTCTTTTCCACTGTGTCACTCTCACTCACCATGATCATTAGTCATAGAGCCAATCATGCATTATCCTCATGCCATCAATCACAGGCAGTCCCACCCTCTCCGTACCAGCCGGTTATGTGACAGCCGATCTAATGCATCATGCAAGGGTCTCTGGGAGCAAAAAGACGGGGAAAAAAACAGACGAGGTGAATAAGTGTGATTGTGTGTGGGTGCTTTTTAAACGTGTGCAGGTTAGGACGTGTGGCTCAGCGGGGAGGTTTGAATGTTAATGAATACTTTGACAGCTTTGGCTTGTGTTATGAGGGCATGTGTGTATGTGGTGTGGCGCCACACACGTGTCTGTCACAGCATGAAATTTTATTCATTCGTTTCACTCAATAAATAATAGTGTCAGCACTACTGATATGTTGGCATCCTTGAAAAGAAATGAGGAGACGGGTATAAAAAAAAGCTTTTTGTCCATCCCAAAATTTCTTTCCAGCAATATTGATGTTTTTTTCATTTTGTTTTGTTTTGTTAATTCACTTTTGGAAGGTTATGCCTGCTCTGAATGGTCCTTTTTCTCCTGGTGACAGAGAGAATGCCTGAGTGAAATTCAGCTCCTTCCTGATTCCACAGGGATTTTTGGGCTCATGCAGATTAAAAAGAGAGACAGAGTAAAGAATGAATCATTTAGAAAGGAAAGGTGCGAGGTTTCTAGTGGCTGACAGCCGTGCTTTGAAGTCCGCCTCTCTGCAGAGGGTTGAGTGTGTCTTGGTAGGGATGTTCTGCAGTTGTTTGTTTGGATAAAAGGGCCGTGAGCCTCAAACGCATGAGAAACACAGGAGGAAAACATCAGTCACGATGGAACCGCGCGTTGGACGTAAAGTTCTAGAATATTGTCCCTTAGATATAAACCAGTATTCTCCATCCTCTATACTGCCAGATATTTTGAGAATAAAGTGAGGGGAAAACCTGCTGTGAGAATATAATGATGCAGTTGCATAAGAAGATCAGACATACACTTAAAAAGTGCCTTCAGAGTTAACATGGTAACACATGCAGTTAACTGAATTCAGCAATGTTAGTTTTGTGTTAACTTAGTCAGTTTTACATTTTAACTGCTTCATTCTCTTTATACATGTTTACACTTTTACTAGAGGCAGAGGAGCACAAATGATATATATTTCTGTATCATTTAAATTCAACAACACGTAAACACTGAATCCCATAGTAATGTTCATAAGCATTAAAGAGAGCTAGAAAGCCAGCAGAAAAAGCAACTTGTCAAGAAAGTTATTGGACATTTCTGCAGCATTATTCAGCATTTGCAGTCCCTGTGTGTTTTAAATACGTAGTTCAAACCGAATTCCGGAAATGTTGGGACTTTTTATTTTTATTTGAATAAGATGAAAACTAAAAGACTTTTAAATCACATGAGCCGATATTTTATTCACAATAGAACATAGAGAACATAACAAATGTTTTACACTTTTATCCACTAAATGAGCTCATTTCAAATTTGATGCCTGCTACAGGTCTCAAAAAAGTTGGCACGGGGGCAACAAAGGGCTGAAAAAGCAAGACATTTTGAAAATATTTAGCTGGGAGAACATCTAGCAACTAATTAAGTTAATTAAAAGGGATAAGGGATTAAATAAAAGGAATGTCTTAGAGAAGCAGAGGCTCTACAATCTGTGAAAGAGTGCGTAAAAAGATTGTGGAATACTTTAAAAACAACGTTCCTCAACATCAAATTGCAAAGGATTTGCAAATCTCATCATCTACAGTGCATAACATCATCAAAAGTTTCAGAGAAACTGGAGAAATCTCTGTGCGTAATGGACAAGGCTGAAGAACTTTGTTGGATGCCTGTGGTCTTCGGGCCCTCAGACGACACTGCATCACTCATCGGCATGATTCTGTCATTGACATCACTAAATGGGCCCAGGAATACTTCCAGAAACCACTGCCGGTAAACACAATCCGCCGTGCCATCTGCAGATGCCAACTAAAGCTCTATCATGCAAAAAGGAAGCATATGTGAACATGGTCCAGAAGCGCCTTCGTGTTCTGTGGGCCAAGGCTCATTTAAAATGGATTGTTTCAAAGTGGGAAAGTGTTCTATGGTCAAACGAGTCCAAATTTGACATTCTTGTTGAAAATCACAGACGCCGTGTCCTCCGGGCTAAAGAGGAGGGAGACCTTTCAGCGTGTTATCAGCGTTCAGTTCAAAAGCCAGCATCTCTGATGGTATGGGGGTGCATAAGTGCATACGGTATGGGCAGCTTGCATGTTTTGGAAAGCACTATGAATGCTGAAAGGTATTTAAAGGTTTTAGAGCAACATATGCTCCCCTCCAGATGACGTCTATTTCAGGGAAGGCCTTGTGTATTTCAGCAGGACAATGCAAAACCACATACTGCAGCTATTACAACAGCATGGCTTGGTAGTAGAAGAGTGCGGGTGCTGAATTGGCCTGCCTGCAGTCCAGATCTTTCACCTATAGAGAACATTTAGCGCATCATTAAACGAAAAATACATCAAAGATGACCACGAACTCTTCAGCAGCTGGAAACCTATATCAGGCAAGAATGGGACCAAATTCCAACACCAAGACTCCAGAAACTCATAACCTCGATGCCCAGATGTCTTCAAACTGTTTTAAAGAAAAGAAGATACTACACCATGGTAAACATGCCCCCGTCCCAACTATTTTGAGACCTGTAGCAGGCATCAAATTTGAAATGAGCTCATTTTGTACATAAAATTGTAAAATTTCTCAGTTTAAACATTTGTTATGTTATCTATGTTCTATTGTGAATAAAATATTGGCTCATGTGATTTGAAATTCTTTCAGTTTTCATTTTATTAAAATAAAAAAAAATGTCCCAACATTTCCGGAATTCGGGTTGTATATAGATGTGTGAACACTGATAGAAATCTATTACATGTTTTTACACATAGGCAATGAACATATTTTTTTACCACGAGTGTTGTTCACTTTTTTTTCTTTCCTTGAAATGTGATATGTGTGTTAATTTTAAATGACACTTGTCTTCAATAAATGTGGATACTCTCAGTAGTAGTCACACTACATTAAAGTGTCTAAATTACATTTATTGTTTTGTTTTGTTTTTTCTCATAATTCAAAGCAGAGATTTTAAGCAAAAATAAACAATTTAAAACACAAAACAGTAAAAACATACTATTAGGATCATAATCTAATTTCTCTACAAACAGATTATTGAGACTTCCAACTGAAAATAATAAATTGTGTCACATAAAATTACACTGAAAATGAATGATAAAAAACAGTTTATATCTATTTTGCTATTTTAACAAAAAGCCATGCTATATATTTATTTTTAAAGTGATACTTTCTGACTCATGGCCAAGAGAACTCAGCACACTGAAGAAAACACAAACTATTTCCTTGAAACATGATGCATATTTTAAATGACCAACGTCTTTAGAGTGTTTATTTTCACTATGCAGCATTTTACATTATGGTTTTATAAAGGTCCTATTAGTATCCTACCATTATTAGCAAATTAAATTAGACACCCCCACTGTTCTAAATACAGGCTAGTATGGTAAATGCAGAAATAAATATCTGGATGAAGTACTAAAAGAAAAGGAGGTAAGACACTCAGGTAGCCAGCAGAAGAGATGGGTGTGAGGAAGCGTATTAACACCTGTAACGTGTGAGAAATATCAGAGATGCACATGGCACTGTGACCACAGGTACCCCCGAGAGATGCATTAGTCCTGATCAAACATTGGATGCTCTCCTCTCATGGCATCGACACTAAGCTTTAAGAGTGGGTTGGAGAAATATCATATTTCCTTTCCCTTTTTTGCTCACTTAAAAAGATTGACACAAATTACTATCTATCTATCCGTCTGTCTGTCTGTGACCAAGAAGCTGATGTCTGTCTGTAACCTATAAACTTGAATTTAAATTATTTAAATTATGTTTATAATTCTACTTGCATTCCAGTTCAGATTACAGTTCTGCATTCTGTTCACCATTTCAAATTCAGTTCAGATCCAGGAACTGAATTGGATTTATGGTGACACCAGGGTTTAAAAAATAAATAAAAAATCTGAATGGTGCAGGGGTGTAACAATATACCAGTATTGACAATAACTGTGATATATATATATATAAAAAAAATAATAATAATATTGGTAATGTTAAACTACACATCCGATAGTATTGTAAATAATCCAGTGCCATACGGTTAACACATATGGCACTGGATTATTTACAAAAAAAAAAAAACTCTTCGCCTCCCTATACTCTTTTTTTGATTGTGATATACTTACTGGAAACACAAAATAAACACATTTTAAAATTATTTTGACTGATAGCATTATTTATTTAATTTTTAATTTGTGTAGATATCATGCACATTCACAATGATATCATTATTGTTTGTTTGTTTTTTTGGCCACAATAATCATGCAGTGAAAATCTAATATATAGCGACAGCCCTAGCACAACCCTGGTGTCAGCATGTCCAAGATGACTGCCATATCATCCAGCGTAATATGAAATGACCTTTTTATGGACCCATATTACAGTTATAAAAAGCATACTGTATATTATATGTAGATGTATGCCTATGGGTCATTTGACCTAGCCTAGCTAACACAGCCAGTGAAGATTGAGACCAAATAAAGAACGCTTTTCCTCCTTCGAGTGGGTACACAAACATCTGGGTTTGCCTTGAGAACACAAAAGGGGGATTGAGTTGGAAAGATGATGCTGTCAAATGTCTTGTTTCGGTATCTTTCCCCACACATAATAAAGTCACGAAACCCCACATTTCTATTTTTAAGTATGGGGGGTTAAAAGCACGACTCTGTACTTTCCTAAAAGAGAATTTTAGATTCTTCTCTCCAGAGACAATTCTTTGAGAGAGACTTTTTGTGTTACTTCTGTGCGAGAGGACAGATTTTGCACAGCAAACTTCAACAGAGACGGCAACTAACAACTCAGACAACGCTCTCCAGCTCGCTCTCTCCATTAGAAGTAGAGGAGAACAGAGTCTTGAGTGAAACTTCAAGGGGGCAATTTAATGTGAGACTCTGACATGGCAGACCATAAATACAGCAAGAAACCTCACCAACTCATTGTTACACCCCAAACACCACAGACATAAATAGCCGACAGGGAGAGTTTATGAACGTCTAGCTGAATTTACAACCAGGAAAGTTAGTGTGAAATAATGGTGTGATTTGCTGACTCATCTCAGTAGAAATAAAATAAAATACATTAGTACCCTCCTCAGGGAGAGGGGCGAATCGACATCAGTGCAAAAAGGAAACAATAAAAGAAAGAAAAAATGTTAGCTTCATTCGAGCAGGGGAAAACAAAGAAACACGCATCTGAGATGTATACCTGCAGTGTGACAGACTGTGGACAGCATCCTACAGAGTTCAAAACTGTGAGCTGCCAGGTGTGTACCAAGACATTTAGCGGTTAAAATAATAACTCGCTGTTCACAAAAGCAAATTCTTGCATCACAAATTCGATCTAAGAACTCTGGAAGTCATGAAATATTGAACGCTTCATGTTTGCGGTTGCCTTGACCCCCCTAACCTTCTTCATAGATTTATATGATTTATGTATTCATTCAGGTCAGCCGCTGCAAATGCAATCTCGAGCTGGTTTTTAACCCCTCGTGTTTCACAGAGAAAGGCTTTTTCAGCATATCCCTTTCCCCATGGCTAGTTTAAAGGATGCTGTAAAATTGATTGCTGTTCATTATTGCAGAAGGTCACCATTTGCCCAATAAGCGTTGATGAGGTTTTTACCCCTGGTCATTGATCTCAGTGGCTCTAAAGCTGCCGCCTGTAAATCTACGCACATCTTCGGTCGGCTCCGTCAAGATGCACAACCCAGCTTGCATGTCATATAATCTAAACGCACGGTAATTACAAAGGCAATCATGTATGCTGATGTTTGCTTCGAATCAAGGACAAAACCTAGTCATGTGGTCTCACTTAAATGAACTTTGTTTAACATCTAAACAACCAGGTGCTTGAAAATCTTTTAAGTCCTTGAGCCTTGTATTTAAGTCATTTGCTAATGAAATCCAAACATAGAACTGTAATGACTGTTTATTTATTTATTTTTTTATTCAAATTCAACGCAGCCCAGTTAGTATTCATTAAATGACACATCATAGTTATTGTCTGATCAAACAGGATTATCTGGAGTGCAGTTAAAGAGCAACACAAGCCTCCTTCAGGCAGAGGTAATGACTATGAAGGACTTGTGTAATGAAATGAAGGACATGGCAGAAACATTCAGCCATGACTTGGATTCTCAAAGCATCTGCTGAATTCATAAAGCTGTTGTCATGACATCCATACATAACTCAAACAATGCAGAGATATGAAACTGGCCCATGCTACTATGTACATAAAAATAAGAATATTAATAATAATAACCCCTTCATTTTTTTCACGTTTTGTTATGTTTCCACATCAATCTACACTCCGTACACCATAATGACAAAGCAAATAATAATAAAAAACTTCAATTATTCCATTGCAAAAGTATTCATACCCTTATCTGAGGCACGTCCTGATATTGCCGAGTTAGACGTGTTCCTAGGTCAACATATTTTGTTGACCCTGGAACAACATTTTAATCCAAAAATATAATCTTAACCATATTCCTACACCTAAACCTAACCTTACCCATGAGTAATCCCTAAAATCAGAGGAACTGATAGATGAATTACACTGATGTACAGGCACCAAACACTGATTGTAAGGCTAAACTTCACAAAAATTATAAACTGGTTCTTGAAATCTGATTGGTTAATCACAATGTTGTTCCAGGGTCAACAAAGATGTTGACCCAGGAACACGTCGCACTCGGCAATATCAGGTTGTGCTTATCGGAGACAGTTGAAATTTAGCTCAGGAGCATTCATTTTGCTTGTAAATGTTACCACACTTTGAGTGAAGTTATCCTGTGGCAAATTCAATTGAATGGGTATGATTTGGAAAGGCACACATCTTAATAAAAGGTCTAACAGCTGAAAAGGCATATTAGAGCAAAGACCAAGCCCTGAGGTTAAAAAAAAAAAACTGCCTGTAGAGCTCAGAGACAGGATTGAATCAAACTACACATCTGGGGAAAAGTTCAGAAACAATTCTGCTGCATTGAAGGTTCACAGAAGCATGTAGCCTCCATTATCCATAATGGAAGACGTTTGGAACAACCAGGACTTTTCCTAGAGCTGGCCTCCTGGCCAAACTGAGCAATTGATGGAGAAGGGCTTTGGTCACTCTAGTTGAACTCCGTGATCATATGTGGAGATAGGAGAAACCTACAGACGGACAAACATCACTGCAAAACTCCACCGATCTGGGCTTTATGGTGGTGTGGCCAAACTCAATCCCCTCCTCAGTGAAGGCGCATAAAAACACACTTGGAATTTGCAAAAAAGCACCTAAAGGACCCTCAGACTGTGAGAAACAAGATTCTCTGGTCTGATGAAGCTCAATTCTAAGCATCATGTTTGAAGGAAACCAGGCATTGCATCACCTGCAGAGTACCATCCCAAAAGTAAAGTGTGGTGGTAGCAGTCTCATGCTATGGGGCTGTTTTTCAGCGGCAGGGACTGAGTGACTCGTCAGAGTAGAAGAACAGCTCAATGCACCAAAATATAGAGAAAGCTTTAATGAATACCCAGTCCAGAGCATTCAGAAACTCAGACCGGGCAGAAGGTTCACCTTCCAACAGGACAATGACCCCAAGCACACAGCAAGAGCCTGAGCTTGAACCCAATCAAATATTTCCGGAGAAACCTGAAAATGTGCGTCTGCCCCATCCAACCTGACAGAGCTTGAGATGTTAAGAGGTGAGGTGAAGAATGGCAGATAATTGCCAAATGCTGATGTGCAAAACTTGTCGCATCATACCCAACAATACTTGAGGCTGTAAAGGGGCTTCAGCTAAATAATGAGTTAATGGTTTGAATACATATGCAATGTACTTATTTCATTTATATATATATATATATATATATATATATATATATATATGTACAAAGTTGTGACAGTTCTGTTTTTGTTGTGCCAATATGGTGTATGGAGTGTAGATTGATGTCGAATAAAAAGTAATTTAAAGCAGTTTAACATAAGGCTGCAACCAGGGCTCTAGACTCATTCTTCCCACTGGTCACACTCGTGCGACTAACTTTCTCAGTTGGGCATCAAGCACATCATTTGGTCGCAATTTTTTATTTTTTTTTATTAATCAATGCATGCTGATGAACTTTTATCATAGTTTATAGTTAGATGGTAACGAAAGTGTTCAACATTCAACCCGTTCTTTTTCATCAGTATTATTTGTGATTTAAATTTTGTGACAAGAATTACTCTTTTTGTGTGCTTTCACTTTCAAATTCGCGATCTTGTGTCACGCTTTACAAGAAAAGATAATTGTCTGTTTTGCTTATATCTATACACCTTTCACTTTTTAAGACTAAAACTAAAGATGGATTCATTGTTATTCTTAATTAAAAAGCACAACAACAATAAAACAGTAGGTTACAATGACAAACTAGCTTACATGACATTTATTAACAAAAACGAATAAGACAAGGCATGGCATAGGACACATCACATGCTGTATTATACCGACTAATACATAACAGAATGTTTAGCAAACACTGAGGAATCAAATAATAATAATATAAAAAAAATAAGGAAAACCTCCATACCGTAACGTGAAGTAAACAGCAAAGATAACACGTTTTCAAAACGAAAACAAAAAGAAAAGTAAAACTAAACTGGCTGTAGCTGACAGGACTTGCATGTTTTTTTTTCTACAAGAATTACAACATGTTCACCTTCTCTGGTTTAAGAAGCGGTCTTTTACTTTAGTTTGAAAACCAAATCCTCCGTTGCACACCTTTGCGGCAAGTGAAAGCACAATGTGCGCGCCCGCTCTGCATACGCGCTGCTTCTGCGCTGCCTCTGCGTGCGGTGTGAAACGGGCGTAAACCAGGCTCTACTGAAGCGCTCGCGCTGAAAGCGACTCTTTTCACGTGATCAGTGAAATCTGACTCCTGCTACAATGTGCTGCGGCTCTGCAGCGCGTGCTGTATGAAGCAGACGCTTTGGAGCAGCTCAGACCATGCACTCGCACAAGTGTGACCACGTCAAATTTTTACTCGCACACTCTCAAAAAATGGTGGTCGCAGTCTAAAGCCCTGGCTGACAACATAACAAGAAGTGAAACAAATGAAGGGGTTTGAATACATTGAATGCACAAGGGGTTTGAAGGCATTGTGTGTGTGTGTCCTCCACTATTGGCACCCTTGATAAATATGAGCAAAGGCGGCTATGAAAATAAATCTGCATTGTTTATCCTTTTGATCGTTCCAAAATCACAAAATTTAACATTTTTAAAACAATTGAGCTCTTGACACCAATGAATGGTGACAATATTGGAGCAGAAATTCTTATGAAAAATTCTCTGTATATTCCATTCATATTTTAATTTTTTAGCCATGACTAGGAGCATGAAATGAGCTGTTCTGTTCACAGGATTATAAATATGAGGAACACAAAGGCCAAATTCCCTTAATCATCCATCACAAGGAGTAAAACCTATAGTTCTGATGTGCAGAACAAGATTGTACAGTGAGGGTAAGCAAAGAACAGTCTAACATGTAGAATAAAATGGCCTACAGTGCCCTGCTTATGCCATAACTTACAAGAACAGAGATTTTGAGGAATCTTAAAAAACTATTCAAGAAGATTTCAAGAAATAGTGGATGTACAACAGGAGAAAATCTTCCTTACGGCATCATTTTAAAATGAACTCAGTTCCACGGAAGAAAGCCACACCGACACTCTGACTTGACAAAATGTCAATGTGTTTTCCTCAGGAGAGCATGCTACTTTGTCCTCTCTTCTCAAAGCTGAACGCTTGGTTTGCTCCTGGATGTGGAATGTTAATGAGGTTGATGGGTTTGATTGAGGTGGGGTGGGAGAGAGAGGAAAAAGAGGGACAGAGAAAGAGAAGACTGCCAGAGCGTGAAGGAGTATGTCGCTCATAAGAATTTACCGCTCCCTCCTTTCATAATACAATAATAGACTGGAGGAAAAAAAGAACTGGCTTTGTTTGACTTCACCAGTCCAAGACATAACATGTTTTGCTGCATGTCATCTGCTGATGTCAACAACTGCCGAAACAACCATTGTTAGAAAGTTTTATTCCACGGATCCAATTTTCCTGTGCTTCTTCACTGCCAGCGCATGCCAATACACACAACAGCATCCCTACCTGTTATAGTAGGACGAGGAAAAGCAACCTTGTGTTTTCAGTGAGTCACAGCCTGGATGACACAATAGTCACCATTTTCATTTTTAAAATGTACTTCACTCAGCTAATTTCACATATTTGCAATGTCAAGTAACATTCAATTAAAGGAACAGTTCACCCAAATATGACAATTTGCTGAAAATTTCATTTACTCACCACAAGGCAAGGCAGTGTGCAAAGGAGTTTATTTCCTTATCCAAATGGATGTTTAGAAGAAATTTAACATTACACGACTTGCTCACCAATGGATCCTCTGCAGTGAATGGGTGCCGTCAGAATGAGAGATCAAACAGCTGATAAAAACATCACAATAATCCACAAGTAATCCATACGACTCCAGTCCATCAAATAACAGCTTGTGAATTGAAAAGCTGCATGCTTGTAAAAAAAAAATTAAAAATCCATCATTATGGCATGTTAACATTTTAACTTAACTTTCCATCAACATATTTGTTTAGAACGGTTTTGGTGTGCATATTTCTCTCCTGAGTCAGACAAGACAACTTTCTCAATATTATGGATAGAGGATTTTATATTTTATGTGGAAGCAATGGTTTGAAGTTAAAAACTGCTTAATGGTGGCATTTTTAATTACAAACATGCAGTTTTACAATTGACAAAACATTAATTGATGGACTGGAGTCATGTGGATTACTGTGATGTTTTCATCAGCTGTTTGAACTCTCATTCTGACGGCACCCATTCACTGCAGTGAATCAATTGGTGAGTAATCTATTTCAGTGAAGAAACAAACTCATAATTTTCAGCAATTTACATTTTTAGGTGAACAATCCCTTTAATTAAAAATACAGAAGACTGTTACTAACAGACACCTCCTCAAAATTGAAAAAGCCAGCAGATACAGCAGTACATTGCCATGCTGCTTTTTGGGCAAGATCCACTATGTTCAGACATGCTTGAGGGGGAAAAAGTTATAAAATCCTTCATTATCCCAAAGCCCCCGTACACCTGAGCCCTTGGCGCTTTTTTGCTCCTGCCAATGAAAGAGTGTGAAGAGAATCAGGTAGCTGTCAGAGCGCATCTTATCATGTCTCCACAGAAAGACACAATATGTCTCTGTTGATGGTCTTGAAAACAGAATGAGATCTGTGAGGTTTTTCATCCTTAAACCACAGAACAGTCCGGACAAGTTCGGTGGATGTATATGTGCTTGTGAATTAAACAACTCTCGTTTTGTTGTAATATAGACTAATTTACATTTATCCTTTACACCGTTGCTCCGAGCAGATGCTTTTTTTGTGCAGAAATATGGTCTTTTTTCAACCCCATTATCAGATGCTACATCTTTTGGGGCTACTGTATCCACGGAAGCGAGAACAAAATTGAAGATCTCATCAGCAAGGGAGCACATCACTAGGAATGCAGAATGCCGTAGCCTACGCTGTGTGTAGGCAGATAGCACAAGGCTCCAGGCAGATAGGCATCAGGCTATGAACATCCAGATCACAGCTTGCAGCTGGCTCAAAGCTAAATACAACATCCAGAGGTGAATGTCTGCGAGGGCAAATGCTGAAAGGTTGTTTCATTTTAAAGATACATACAGATGGTTTAGGGTTCATTTCCCCAAGCAATACATATACGTATACTTTACAACATATCTTTGCATGAACATTGTGAAATCATCACCATGAAATCTTACTCTGCTCAACAAAACATATTGCACAGGGTTTGGGGTTGTAAGCAAACATGAACACTTGCACAAATGTAGGTTGACATGAATAGGTTACAACAGCATCGCCAAGAGCTACTACACAGAAGGGTTGATGTATAGCCTAGTTAATCTCGTTTATGGTTCTCTTCTGCCCCCTGCTGACATGTTGTGTGTTATGACAATACAATGTCAAGTTCAATATGCAGTGTTGATGATTACAACTCATCATTTTTATTACTTTTTAATTATTAGTCTATTTGTCTTGTTTTCTTGAAAAGTAAAATAATACAACTTCACAGATGTTCACAGATTAAATCACTTTTAACCAATTTTTCACCCCACAAATATTGTATTTCTTATTTTAAACATAAAAGTGTTATTTGTCTTTATTTTTATTTCGATTTTTCTAATTCTGTCTTTTTTCTAGATCCATTTGTAAGATGTGTTCTACGTAATTTTTTCTTGTTTTAAGCATGTTATTTATTAATAAGTATTTATCAGGAATTTTTCCAAATACCTAAAAATGCCTAATATTTGAAAACAACAAGTAGTTTACAGGGTTATTATCGTTAACTCAAACTAGAGCTGAAACTAAAACGCATTTGTTAATCGAAATAAATCTGAAATACAGTAAATATTAGATGATAAACCTAAACTTATTTCAGTTAGTTGCAACATTTATAATTTCACATTTAGTTTAAAGCTGGAACATTAAAATTACTAACAGGAAATAAAATAAAATAAACACTAAAACTAAAATAAACAATAATTTAAACCTAAATAGTAATGTTAAAAAAGGCAAAAGTACATATTAAAATTACAAAAAAATAAAAAAGACCAATAAAAATATGAATGAAAAACATAAATATTATTATTATTATTAATTTAATAGTAATCATTCTTCTTCTTATTATTATTATTATTACTATTATTGCACTGTATGCATAGGTATTCACTTGTATCTATACGCTACATTCATTTTCTGCTCATCTTCATTTTTTATTACAGAAGCTCTGTTGTTTCCTGTGCATTCTGTTGTGTATTCACCTGAGCTTGATAAGACAGGAACAGTGCTATGATTGCCTAACCCAGCCAGCTATTTTTAGCACCTTCACCGTCCTTATCATCAAGGTAAGATAAGAATGTTGCTGAGAGGGCTTAATTACGTATTTCAAACAGATGCAGCGACACAAGTCTCATTTCCCCGTTCCCTCACTCTCGCTTTTGGGACTCTGTAGTAATGAAACAGGAATTGACCTAAATATTCACTTTGCTTCACTATCGTTTCTAATTATTGCGGCATTACAAAACTCTATGCGTTCAAAAGCATCTAAAGCTTCAGTTGTATTGTGGGAATTACAGCTTAAATTAAAATTTCATAGTCATAATTTAACTTGTGCTCAAATGGAACCACATTCAAAAAAAATCTAACATATGTTTTTCATGAAGACACTACAGCTGAATTCTACATTCAGGTCAAAGAAACAGAATTTAGAAATAATAGCAATAAAAACACCCTTTCCCTACTAACTACTCCTCAAGATTATCCATTTATTCAGACTGTTTTATAAAACCCACAGTTGAACAGCTCTCTGCCATGGCTGTATTCCAATCACAGCTCTCACAGCACTTTTTAACTCAAGTACACACAGCAGCAGTGCACAGCAATTAAAACTCAAAATTGATTTTTTTGTTTCCAATATAATTTTTTTTTTTTTAAGGCAGCCAGGGTGTGGAAAAATCTATTAGAATTACCTATTAGAATTTTAGCCGAAAATACCAAGTAAAATATTTAACACATTTACCACAATTTTAAATGAGAAGAGAGAGAGAGAGAGAGAGAGAGAGAGAGAGATAGAGTAACTGTCACACTCCACTCAAGGACAGGGAAACGAGGAGGCAAGGAACTTCTTCAAATAATACTTTTAATAAACAAACTCAGGGAACGCAGGAGACACAGAAAACCACAGGAAGACAATCAGGGATAGACGATCACGGGATGACGATTAGACTGGACACAGAGGCAGGGAAACACAGGGCTTATGAAGCGGAGACTAAACTAGATACTAAAAAACACAGGGCTGGGGACAAATTAACTAATGATGACATGAAACGAGGACAGGAACAGGAAGACCAAATATGGGCACGAGAGGAGGGGAAACACGTGACACAGAGAGACAAAGTCTGACACTACTCCCCCCTCCCGACACCATACAACGGGGAGGGGGGAGGGGGGAGGGCGCTCTGGAGGCCTCAAGGGAACAGAAGGCACGATTACCGGCCTCCAGAGCGGCGCCCGTTCCGGGAGCCATGGCGGAGCAGGGAGCTCGGGTGGCCATGGCGGATCCAGGGAGCTTGGGAGGCCATGGCGGATCGGGGAGCTTGGGAGGCCATGGCGGGACCGCCTCAGAGGCTGCGGAGCGCTGTCGGAGGAGCACTGTCGAGGAGCGGGCTCTGGAGGGCGCTGTCGAGAAGAGGGCTCTGGAGGGCGCTGTCGAGGAGCGGGCTCTGGAGGGCGCTGTCGAGGAGCGGGCTCTGGAGGGCGCTGTCGAGGAGCGGGCTCTGGAGGGCGCTGTCGAGGAGCGGGCTCTGGAGGGCGCTGTCGAGGAGCGGGCTCTGAAGGGCGCTGTCGAGGAGCGGGCACAGGAGGGCGCTGTCGAGGAGCGGGCTCTGGAGGGCGCTGTCGAGGAGCGGGCTCTGGAGGGCGCTGTCGAGGAGCGGGCTCTGGAGGGCCCTGTCGAGGAGCGGGCTCTGGAGGGCGCAGTCGAGGAGCGGGCACAGGAGGGCGCTGTCGAGGAGCAGGCACTGGGTTTGGGAGAGCCATGGGCCGCAGACTTGCGTTGGCCGCTGACGGCGGCTGTCTTGCGTTGGCCATGGGCGGCGGGCTCGGGGAAGCCGCGGACGGCGGGCTTTCGTGGGGCGCAAACGGCGGCGGGCTTGGGAGAGCCGCGGACGACGGCGGGCTGGTTCTGACTCGGGGCAGGACACTCTCCAGACACTGGAGGATCCCCTCCCTCCACCATAGTCCTGTGGTGTCTGGGAGGTCTACGGGACGGTGGGAATTGGCCCCGTGCCAGAACAGCGAGAGGATGGTGGCATCATCGAGGGCCGTCGCCGCGGCGAGCCTGTAGAATTTCCCCGAAAACTCGGGGAAAGGGAGATCCAGGCGGGCAAGGGCGATGAAGCGTGCGGCGATCTCCATCGCCGTGTCGGTATTGGTCCAGTCTTCTGTCACACTCCACTCAAGGACAGGGAAACGAGGAGGCAAGGAACTTCAAATAATACTTTTAATAAACAAACTCAGGGATCGCAGGAGACACAGAAAACCACAGGAAGACAATCAGGGATAGATGATCAAGATGACGATTAGACTGGACACAGAGGCAGGGAAACACAGGGCTTATGAAGGGGAGACTAAACTAGATACTAAACAACACAGGGCTGGGGACAAATTAACTAATGATGACATGAAACGATGACAGGAACAGGAAGACCAAATATGGGCACGAGAGGAGGGGAAACACGAGACACAGAGAGACAAAGTCTGACAGTAACATTATGTCAACATTAGGGCTTTGTAGGTATATCATCTTATAATTTACAGAAAAAAAAGTGTTAGTCTTTTTACCCTACTGAAAAATAAATATACTAAAATGTATTTGAAATACATTTATTTCATACTAAGTATACTACAAATAAATATTTATGTGCTTAAAAAAAATACCTGCCAATCGTACTTTTAGTATACTAAACCAATATACTTAAAGCCTGCTAAATTTTGTGCTTAATGCACTTTAATTGTGCAGAAGTAGTGCTTAAATCCAACTAAAGATATACTGAAGTATTTGCTAAAGTGGAACTATTGCAGGTATACTTCAGGTACACTTTAAATATCTTGCATTTAAAGGCCGATATTATTCAAAGAGCATACAATCCTCATCAATAGTGACACTGAAAAACAATTTATGCTTAATATTAAGAAATGTGCAAGTAGTACTCCAAATAATGTTTAATTATAATATTTATATCCGTAAGCCTCAAGTGATATGTCAGTAGAGATTTGAGATATACTTAGAATTAAATAAATGCATTTTAAATATATTACTCTTTTACTAGGGTATTTACGACCCTAAACCCTTGTTATCGTAGTTATAAAATAGTCAGGCATTTTAATCAGCTTCACAGAGGGCCTGTAAAAACTCACCCTAAGAGACCTATGACCCACTTTAAATGTTAAAACAGAACACTAATAATGCCAAAATGCCATCCAATACTGCCCTAAAATGTTAACACATATTTACAGATAATTTCTTGTAATCCAATTTGTAATGTAAATTGAATAAGCTTTCATTCAGCCCTACTTTATGCTATGCATCTTTAAAAACCTGTGTCCACTAATATTTAACAAGAGCTGTGGAATTTTAACTTCATGCGTATTAGCTAAGTGTGAGTGCTAATGTATCTGTTTAGTGTCAGTGTCTGAACATGCAGTCCACTACTATCAAACTTACACATGTCAGACTCAAACAAAGTTTTTAAGACTAAACAGCTCAGGTCATTCCGTGAGTAAGCACTCACAAGCCGACTAGCGTCAAACCGGCTATAATTCATAAAATGATGGCTTCCCCAACATTCATTCAGAAAGGGACTTTGTACACAAGCAAAGTCTAAAGTCAAAGCTTTCTAAAAAAGTAACATTGATATCTACAAAATGAAAACTGTTTTGTATGTAGCTTTTCTGGGACTTTCAGAGCTCAATATAGATGGGGAGGACTGCATTCACTTTTTGAAGAAAAGGATGAGAGGAGGAAAGAAATAAGGATTTGGAGGGGAGGAATGAACAAAACATTTGTTTGTTATCAGAGGACCTCTCTCCCAAGGTCTCCCTGTAGAGCTTCTGACCAGAACGCCTCTTAGAAAGAGATTAACCTCCCTGTGGCTTCACTAGAACAGTCCACTACAACCAGACTCCTAACGAATACCAATCTGAGCGGTTCAGCCCAGAACTCACCTGGACATCAGCGGAGCCCTGGAGCTGCACTAAAGGCCTCAGTTCACAAACACCGCAAAAACCTGCCACCTGAAAGAGAAGATGATAAAGAGGATGGTGATGCTGTACTTTAGTTTCGGCTGCTTCATGTCACACACTGAAGGCATGTCTGCTGGATCTCACTTCTGCTCATTTAATGGTTCAACTCGCTATTTCTTCTGCAACAAGGTCCATGAGATTCCAAGATATATACCGAAAAATACTACATTTGTGTGAGTATAAACACACACACACACAAATGCACAATAAAATACACAGTTATGAATTTCACATTAGAATCCTCACTTCAAATATTTGGATGCTGTCTAGTTGTTTTGGATGTATGTGTTGTTAACTAAAACTATTTAAAAATCTGTTTTCATTAATTGAAATAGAGTTGAAATAAAATTAAATAAATGTTAGAGATTAGATGAATGTTATAAATAAATAATTAATATACATTATTATGTTAAAAATAAATAATATAAATATTAAATATTGGATTAAAAAATTAAATGTTGCCGTTACAACTAGCTGAAAAAACTAAGTTCTAAAATTACTCAAATTAAAACTTAAATAAAACATTAAAAGAGGAAAATTACAAAAGCAAATATAAAAATAATATAAAAACTGAAAATATAAAATTAACAGCTAATTCAGCATATTAATAAATATATAAATAATACCAAAATAACACTGACATTGTAATGTGTATGGTAAAATACAAGTAGAAAATGTAGGTACATAAATCAGTATAATGAATATTTCTTAAAAAAAATATGATTAAAATGTCACTACAAAATATGAAAAAAAAAATTGTATTTAGCATTTTTTTGTAATTCAAAACAAGCTATATTGTATTCTTTAATCATGATATTTTTTAATGAAAATTGATTATAGAGATTTATGCACTACTTTTCTTACATTCGTTTTAAATAAAACAAAAAGATGAAATAAATAAGAATTTTAATGAAAGTTGTATAATAACAAAAGTAATAAACAACACTAACAACTTGACAGTCTAATTAAAAACCTGAGATTCTCAGTGACATTGTTATTGTTCCAGAGCTTGTTATTGTAGTTTGGAGAGAATGTGATTGACAAAGAATTTATGTTTATTTTGTGAGACCAAGAATATTTTTTGTAATCTCAAGGCTATTGTCCCTCAGACAAATTCTCAAGCCTGACATGGGGGAGTGTGTTTTTATATTCAATGTTATTCGTGTATTGCATGAAGTCATTTGTTATTTCAGCCAGTCCAAGAGAGAGAGCGGTAAATGTGAAGATGAAATAAAACCATCTTTGACTCCTCAAGCAGGTTAATCGTGGATTCTATTTCTGTTTTGAACCGACTGCCAGTCAGTTTAGATAAGGTTGCCCAACTCAATCTATCTGAAGATGCCCAGCTGATCACACATTTCAACCTGACAGGGCCTTTTTGTGCTCTGAGCCTCACTATGACTGTCTACGCTTTGTGTTCATTACTTCAGACTTCTTTACTTTTCCATTTTGGAAAAAGCATCAAGAGCTTTTCAGCTTGTGTGTCTCAGCGTGTCAGACTTTCTACTCTGCACTGCAAGAACCAACAGTCCTGTGCTTGATAGGAATTTTTCATGCTGCAGACGTTTTCTCTCTTTATAACTGTAAATATCAAGGCTAATGTCTCTGAAACATTACATACACCACTAATGACACCAAACGGAATCACAAAAATAAAAATATCGCTCGCTTTCAAACTCTTCCTCCATCAGCTATTTAGATAACCCCACCCCAAACTCAGTCAGGGACAAATAAGTAAGGATCAAAACTATGATATAACAAAGATATAGTGATTTTTCTAATCTTTAATATCTGTATCTCTTGTACCAGATTTACTTTCCCGCATGCTTTACAAGGATTCTTGTCCGGAGTGCTTTGTGTAATTGTGCTGTCTGCGTTTTTGAGGGATTACAGGAATGAATATCCACAGGGAGAACACACAGACACTAATGACAACGTGCAATAAGAATTACACAAAAAATCTTGACAGTAAATAGATTATTTGCAGTCTGTATAGGCTACTGGTAATTGTGTTTCCATTTCTCATAACATTTTGCATCTTGAATGACCTAGTTTCTGCTATGACTCATTCTGCTCATACTAACTTTCATGAGAACCTATTAGATTCCTGAAGTGGGAGATTGGTGTAAGTTCACAAATATACTTGGAAAGAGTTTTTAGAGCATGCACACACACACACACACACACTCTAAATTTAAACCAGTCTGATCTCATGAGAAAATGAAGCTTGTATGCTTGACAGAACAAATTTGTATAAATTTGTGCAATGTGATTTGTATGGAAACATATGATATGTAGAAAAAAAGTAAGCATGAAGGTCTGAATTCATGCCAATTAGCCAACACATAAAATGTAACTTTGTTTTGATTTCAGCAAAACTGTTTTAGCCTGGTGTCAACATTATAATCGAGTGGAGGCGGACCACTCATTTAAAAATTAATAGGAGAATTTGTAGCATACTTTCCATTTAAGTAAAGAATGGTTTGAAAATAGCTGTCAAAAGATATCACTAAAAGGTTTGCAGAGTCTACTAACTTGTTAAACTAGATACAAATTAAGTGATTGGTAATCTAGTGAAAGCAAAAATAAATAAATATATAAAAACAGCCATACCTGAAACAGACGTGTCAACTTTTATATAGGATTGCTTATAATGTCACACTCACCTCTGAGTAGACTGTGCTATTTATAACTGTAACACATTGATGGTAATGAATTGCTGGATGGTGAATCACATCTCTTCTGTCTAATTTTGAGCAGGGAGATCAAACAGACTCAGATCAGCGTGCTTCACCGAGCGGCCCTGTCTGAACTACACGAGCTGAAGAGAATGTGAGTGCAAAGAGTGAAGGACACCGAGCTGTTTACTATTAAAACATGGAAGTGTATATTCAGCAAGAATCCAAAGCATTCAATCAAACATTTAAAACGCAGAGAAATTGCTACTGAATGCTCACAACTCTTCTTGGCTTTTGGCTTAGTTTCGACATAATGCAAAACCTCATAAACACATGATATTTAGTCTTGATTGAATATGTTTAGACTTTCATATGGAACATGATGTTTAACAGTGACCCAAACACAAGATATATGTATCACCGTATTAAAATACTGCAAAAACCTAAGACAGAATAACTGACAAGTGTGTTTTTTTTCTTATTAAAAGAGATAAAATCAAGTTAATTTAATCTCAGAATTATTTTATTTTATTTATTAAGTCAGTATTTGTATAGTGATTTGATTTCCCCTACTGCTCTTAAAGGAATTATTCACCCAAAAATAAAAATAAAAATTGCTGAAAATGTACTCACTCTCAGGCCATCCAAGATATATATGAGTTTGTTTCTTCATTGAAACAGATTTGGAGAAATTTTGCATTACGTCACTTGCTCACCAGTTAACCCTCAACACTGAATGGGTGCCGTCATAGAGTAGAAACAGCTGATAAAAACATCACAATAATACATAAGTAATCTACACGACTCCAGTCTATCAGTTAATATCTTGCAAAGTGAAAAGCTGCATGTTTGTAAGAATCAAATCCATAATTATAGTGTTTTAACTTTAAACTGCTGCTTCTCGCCAAAATATGAGTCCGTAATAATGTTTCCTCCAGTGAAAAAGTCCATCCCCTGTTGTCCTCTCACATAAAAAAAAAATAAAAAAAATAGTTTTGGACTTTTTAAATGTAAATGGTGCTTGATCTGTGCATATTTCTCTCCTGATTCAGATTAGACATATTTTTAACTGGAGAAAGCAATGGACAGTTGATATGGATATATATTTTAGCCAGAAGTGATGATTTCAAGTTCTAAACAACTTAATGATGGATTTTTTTTCACACAGCTTTCTCCTTCACAAAACGTTAATTGATGGACTGGTGTTGTGTGGATTACTGTGAAGTTTTTATCAGCTGTTTGAACTCTTATTCTGATGGTACCCATTCACTGCAGGGGGACCTGGATTGGTCAGCAAGTGATATTATGCTATTTTTTTCCAAATTAAAGAAACAAACTGATCTATATCTTGGATGGCCTGAAGGTGATTACATTTTCAGCTAATTTTCATATTTGGGTGAGTTATTTTTTGTGAGAAATCATAAAGCAAATAGTGCTCATTGTGCATCATGGTAATTAAGATTCTGTAATCATTATTATGTATTGCAATCCGTTTTAAAAGCTTTAGACATTCATATAACTATTCTCCTCCTCAGAGTGGTGTCTGAGAATGATGCTCTTGTGCGAATTGAAGACTACGCCTTCTACAACCTGACAGAGCTAAAGGAAATGTATGTTGCTGCACTACATGTGGAAATTACAACCAGTTACATTCTTGTCAAAACATTGTTGCGGTTAAAAATAGTACGTTAAAATTTGAATCACAAATTGTAGTAAATAATATGAAAGACAAAACAACTTTTTTCTACCTATCCATCTATCTGACAGTACTATTACAAAATCAAAAAATCTTGTGATCCAAAAACACGCCTTCTGGAGACTTCCAAAGCTACAGTATCTGTGAGTTCTCTTCTGTCTTCATTACTCTTGTCTAGTAAATTCTGAATCATTTTGGTCTCATGCTGTGGTTCTGCAATTTAAAGGGAGTATATTCCCACAAGAGTTTTTATTCTATCATTGAGTTATGTTAAAAGTCCTGAAAGACCTCAATAAAAGCAGAATGACCTAAACACAGGTCAATATCCATATCAAATGTTTCTCACAGGAAACAAAGGCTGTAGATACAAAGACAAAATACAAATGCCTCTCTGACGTATATTCCATTCATTAATCTTGTCTGTATGTGTGTGTGTGTGTTCCTTTAGGACTATATCAAACACTGGTATTAAATTCCTGCCTGATTTCTCCAAGATCAACTCTGCTGCTTTTGAATTCCTATTGTAAGTCTCTACTCATGTTGTCACTGTCTTAATGTATACACTGTAAAAAAAAAAAAAGTGACATTTACGGTAAAATACTGGAAGCTGTGGTTGGCAGAACATTAACGTAAAAAATATGGCAGCAACATTTTAGGATTTACAGTCTGAATTTACATTCACAGTATGCAAATTCAATGTTAATTAAGTAATGTTAATATACCCACCTATTGAAGTACTAATATCTATTTTGTAGCCTACTTTTGTAATACACTGATAACCACCAATAATAGGTGGTGATGAGAAAGTCACATGACGAACCAAAGCTCATCACAAACAGCTTTTTCACAAGCTAAAACGGTAAATACTGTCATGCAGTGAATTCTGGGAATGTCAATGTACGTTTTTTCACTGTATATTATACAATGACTTGTTTTTTTTCACTTCCAAAAACCAACAATATTTTACTGAAAAATTATATTAACTGTAATTACAGTTATATACTGTATACAGTATGGAAACATGCTGTTAACCAATTAACAGTCTTTTACTGTTAAAATCACACCCATTTTTTTACAGTGTATTTTTACTTGGTTTGGGTGGATTCCTATTAAAAGAACATACAATTTGTAAATATTTACAAAGAATTTATCAATATAGTACAGCTGATCTATGTTAAATCTATGCTATATCATATCTATGTTACAGTGATCTACAAGATAACATGCGCATAAATAAGATTCCTAGTAACGCTTTCCTCGGATTGACCAGTGCCACCATAACTGAGCTGTAAGTGTGCAAGTGTGTGATTGATCATTCCCAAAGAGTTATTCTTTATATGGGGAATGAATAATGTGATGGGTTGTTGAATTGATGAAAATGAATATACACACTTAAATTGAATAACGTTAGTCATGGAGTACATAAAAAAGCTGTTCAAACTATTTTTAAATAACACTGCAGCAAATTTACATATATTGAATATTTAATTTTTTACACTACACAAAAATGGAACTTTCAGTTACCAGAATAATTAAGAGATTAAATTAACAGATTTTTACTGTATTCACTATCAGTTTAAAGGTTACTTTTATTCAGCACATTAAATTGTATATTTAAGATAAGTGCTGTTCTTTTGAACTCTCTATTCATTCAAATAATTAAAAAAAAAATGTGTCATGGTTGTCACAAAAAAAAAAAAAATTAAGTAGCACAACTGTCTTAAACATTGATGGTAAAGAGAAATGTTTCTTGAGCACCAAATCAGCATATTAGAATGATTTCTGAAGGATCATGCGACACTGAAGACTGGAGTAATGAATGCTAAAAATTCAGCTTTGTCATCACAGGAATTGGTTACAGTGTAAAATATATTAAAACAGAAAAGTAAAATCTTACCAACCCCAAACTTTTGAAAAGTGGACTAATTTAATGTACTATTGCAGGAGATTATCAAAGAATGGGATCCGTGAGATAGACAGCTATGCATTCAATGGTACCAAAATTGAAAAACTGTGAGTTTCAATTCAGTTCAGTTACATCCTTTATATATTCATAAATTAGCATCTCACATAAAACCTCTAATCTTTCATCTAATCCCCTGCTCTCTCTTTCTCACAGCTTTCTCATGGGAAACCAGGAGCTGAGTCATATCCACCCGTACGCCTTTAAAGGAGCTGAAGGCCCCATCGTTCTGTAAGCATGAACAACTCTGACTTACAACAATAATACGACTCACCAGCTGGAGCACCACTCACCCACTGTATGGGACAAACTGTTACCTGGTTTAGTTCAACAACAAGCTAAGTACACCCAGTCCTGCGCTGGACACTGAAATGTCTGCTGTCATTACAGGGACATCTCACGTACTTCTGTCCACACCCTGCCAGAAAGCATGCTGAAGACTCTTAAGCTTCTGACGGCCACCTCTGTCTACTCTCTAAGAAAGTTTCCCAGCCTGGACCTGTTTGCTGAGCTCAAGCAGGCCAACCTGACCTACCCCAGCCACTGCTGTGCCTTCAAAGGCTTCAAGCACAAGTCAGTTACACACTGCATTAAAAAAAAAAGTTCATTGTGTATAATTTACTCATCCTTATATTATTCCGAACCTTTGCAGCTTTTTTTTTTTCTTTTTTTTTTTTTACAAAAGGAGATATTTGGAGATATTTATGCTGCTCTTTCCATACAATGTACCGTAATTAGATAATAACAAATGGTGCAAAAGCTACCAAAAAGCACCATAAAAGTCTGTTCATAACTAGGCCAATATTTGGTGAGAAAATTTGGTATAATAAACATTTTCAAATGAGCAGCTGTTCCATCTATTTAGTTATGTTATGTTTTGTTTTGTTTTGTTTTATTAAAAGAGAGCTTCTATTCTTTTTCATCACACTTCAAATAAAGCCGGCTAACCAATCAGATTTGCTTTTTTGGTCAAACTTTAACTTGGTCAACTTTAGTTTGATAAACACTATAGCTAATCCAAAATATGTAAATACTAAATAATATGTAAATACTGTGACAAGCAGGTGCCAGAAACAGAAAGTTTCACAGTGCTTTGTAGTAATTTCTGCTTTTTATAAGCGCCACCTACTGTCAGAGAGTGAATTTGCATTTTCATTCATCCTGTTTTTCATGCATTTGTCTGAACACACAATTTACATGCAAAAATAAGACAGAATATTAGTAAAAATATTCCAACAGGCTGTCATGGCGATTCGTAATTATATTTTGTATATATTATTTGAATTATATTATAAATATTTAACTTTTTAAAAAATTCATATGAATTTGTACAATCTCATTTATATGTTGTTGTAAAACATACAAATCGTACAGAACTCTAAAAACTTCTGTACGAATCACATTGTACAAATTCATACAAACAAAGCTCTCATAAACAGTGGCATGCAAAAGTTTGGGAACCCCTTGCAGAATCTGTGAAAATGTGAATAATTTTAACAAAATAAGAGAGATCATACAAAATGCATGTTATTTTTTATTTAGTACTGTCCTGAGTAAGATATTTTCCATAAAAGATGTTTACATATAGTCCAAAAGACAAAAAAAAAAATAGCTGAAATTATTCAAATAACCCCCTTCAAAAGTTTGGGAACCCTTGGTTCTTAATACTGTGTGAGGTTACCTGGATGATCCACGACTGTTCTTTTGTTTTGTGATGGTTGTTCACAAGTCCCTTGTTTGTTCTGAACAGTTAAACTGAGCACTGTTCTTCAGAAAAATCCTCCATGTCCTGCAGATTCTTCAGTTTTCCAGCATATTTTGCATATTTGAACCCTTTCCAGCAGTGACTGTATGATTTTGAGATCCATCTTTTCACACTGAGGACAATTGAGGGACTCAAACACAACTATTAAAAAAGGTTCAAACATTCACTGATGCTCCAGAAGGAAACACAATGCATTAGAAGCCATGGGGGTGAAAACTTTTTGAATTTGAAGATCAAGGTAAATTAATTTGTCTTCCGAGAAACATGCAAGTATCTTCTGTTGCTTCCGAAGGGCAGTACTAAAGATGTTTGAACCTTTTTCAATAGTTGTATTTGAGTCCCTCAATTGTCCTCAGTGTGAAAAGATGGATCTCTCTTGTATGATCTCTCTTATTTTGTTAAATTTATTCACATTTTCACAGATTCTGCAAGGGGTTCCCAAACTTTTGCATGCCACTGTAGCTTCAGAAGACTAGTCATATCAACTAATTTTATGATGCCTTTTATTGTCATTTTAAGACCTGGTCACCATTCACTTTTATTGTCTGGAAAAGAGCAGCGTGAACATTCTGCTAAACGTGTCCTTTTCAGTTCCTTATATAAAAAAAGACATAGATGTTTGAAACAACATGAGGATAAGTAAATGGTGATGTAATTTTTCATTTTCTTCCTTTACTACCGAAAGCTCAACTGTACATGTGAAGAATCAAATGTGTAACGATTCTGGTGCCCACCTCTTCGAACCATACTTTTTTGAAGAACACTGTAAGGATGTAATAGAAGTGACCTGCTACCCCAGACCAGATGCATTCAACCCCTGCGAGGACATCATGGGTTTTACATTCCTGCGTGTTCTGATCTGGCTCATCAGCATATTGGCCATCGTGGGCAACTGTGCTGTCCTCCTGGTGCTCCTTACGAGCCACTACAAACTGACTGTTCCCAGGTTTCTAATGTGCCACCTGGCTTTTGCGGACTTTTGCATGGGCATTTACCTGTTGATCATCGCTGCCAAGGACATTCAGACACAGTCCCGCTACTACAACTATGGCATAGACTGGCAGACGGGAGCTGGGTGCCATGCGGCAGGCTTCTTCACAGTTTTCTCCAGCGAGCTGTCTGTTTACACTCTGACTGCCATTACCATGGAGCGCTGGCACACCATCACTTACGCTATGCACCGGGAACGCCAGCTGCGCCTGCGCCATGCCTGCACAATAATGGCGGCTGGGTGGCTTTTCGCCCTGTTGACTGCTCTGATGCCCATTTTGGGAGTGAGCAGCTACAGTAAGACAAGCATCTGCCTGCCAATGGATGTAGAAATGATGATTTCACAAGGTTATGTGATGCTGTTGCTCCTACTCAACGTGGCAGCTTTTCTAATCGTATGTGTCTGTTATATGAGCATCTACTTGACTGTACACAATCCCACCTTTGTTCCTGCCAATGCAGACATGCGTATAGCAAAGCGCATGGCTGTGCTCATCTTCACCGACTTCCTATGCATGGCTCCCATCTCGTTTTTCGCCATCTCTGCATCCTTAAAGCTACCGCTAATCACCGTCTCTCATGCCAAAGTCTTGCTGGTGTTTTTTTACCCCATAAATTCCTGCTCAAACCCGTTTCTCTACGCCTTCTTCACCCAAACCTTCAAGAGGGATTTCTTCATTCTGACCAGCCGATTCGGCTGCTTTAAAACGCGTGCGCACATTTACCGCACGGATATCTCTTCAGGGCAAAACGGAGCCATGGTGCCTTCGCCAAAGACTAGTGATGGAACACTGTATTCCTTAGTACACATCGCCCGAGTGCACTGATCGCTAACTCAGTCCACCAAAATATGCTGCTTGGAAGCTGAAATAAGGATAAATATGGAAAGACGTGGAATCTGGATATTAAATTCTGGAAGATTTCTATGGCATGAAATAGGGTAAAGGCATCTCATATTGATTTTGTGTACTTACAGTGTTTGACCTCTCGGGTCAAATGATTCAGATGTGTTTAGAAGTACATACTCCATTCACAAGATGCTGCTTTAGCATGAATAACGTTAGATCTCTACATCTTTCAACAAGCATGCCACATTACATATTGTCAAATTACGTAATTCTTCTGTAGTGAAAAGCTTGTCAAATTTAAAGGGATTTTGTATCCAAAATTTCCATCATGTTTTTCAAAACTTGTTTTTCATTGCAGAAAAGAGGATGCTTTAAGGCTTGCTGATTCTAGTGGCAAAGGTCAACATGTAAAAAAAAAAAAAAATAATAAAGAAATTGTAAACCATTAAGAGTGTGTTTTGTATATTTGTTAATTTTACATAACCAAAAATAATAATATAAGTAAAAAATAATTACACTATATAATTTTTTTTTAAATATATTTTGTTTTCTATATTATTTCAGTTCTCATGTATGCTGAAACTGAAAATACATTTATAGCCCTTGCCATCGCCCACTCGTATCACAAATATTTCAGTCCTTTAGCACTGGAATGATTTGTTCAAGGTCACTATAACCTCACAGACCAACCGCAGTATGAGAGAAGATGTCTGAGAGAGTATGAGAATTTTAAGTTGAATGGATTTATGGCACAACCAAAGAATCCTTCACTGGACATTCACACAGCAGAGTCCGCTTCTGCTTTACATGAACTGAGGCACATTTTAAAACCCAAGTTAGGAGTGAGTTTCTCTCTGTCCAAGTCTTGACTCGGTTCTTATCTTTGCACCTGCAATAATGTTTAAGCTCTGAGACAGAGAGCTGTTGTTCTGCTACTTTTTTTTGGCAGTAATGTTTGCCTCAGTGTTGGAGTGGAGCGATGGGAGTGTGTGGCAGTTACAGCAGCTGTGCAATACAGCACCCTGAACTCAAACCTCAAATGGGCTGAGGAAGTTCACACACACAAAAAAAGAAGAGGAATCTGCTACGAAGATATGGCTCATGTATCAAGGCCAGGGGTTCAATGCCATAAGTCAAGGGAACAGTGGACAGCAAGAAAGCCACACACTGAGAAGGCAGAGAGTAGTTACTGCAACCATTAAAACTTTAAAACCATTTTAAAAATCGATTTTAGGAGATAATCATTACTTTTAAAAACCTATGTCTGTGGCTCACTATATTTTAATTCCTACACCCACAGTGAGAACTAAGATGATTATATTAATTCAGCACTATGAATATTTCTGTATACAATAAGAACACAATTCAGGTTTTCTGTATCAGTCTATGGCTGCACCTGACCACTGGATGGCGCTGTAACCCACCAAAAGCATAAAGAAAGTCATAAAAAACACTGCATATTTGCATGTTACTCTTATTATTGCTACAGAATATGGTAGTTATACTGTGCACGGTATGCAAATATGCTGTAAGCATAGATTACCCAAGATGAACAAAGCTTGTGGAGGAACATCCCACAATGCAATGCGCTTGACATGACCTTCCTGTTAAATGATCCTGAAAGACTGTCAGATGTGATTAACACCTCTTTCTTGACTCAGTGTTTGATTGAATAACAAATGTCGACGTTCTTACACAAACTGGATTAAAAAAAAGCAATAAAAGCAGTTTTCATTTTTTAGATTACAACGGGATGGAACTCGAGCTGAACTAAATATGCAACTTAATAGGGAAATCTGACAACAATGTTGCATAATACTGTTTGAAACATTATCCCAATCTTACTTTCACTTACCATTTTTCAAAAAATAGTAGTCAGCATACAGTGTATATTTCCGCAGGATTCATTATTCCACATGGAACATAGCCTTAAGGCTTGTTCACACTAAGGACGATAACAATAACCATGAAGTTTGAATAATCATTCTAATTCTATGAGAGCTGTAACAATAACCATGCTACGAAGAGGAACGATGTCATTGGAATTACTTTCAGAACGATTAAAACATTGACAGTGAATCAGAATCCACCATGCCCTATACAATGTAACATTGTTATTGTCCATTAGTGTGGACGCTAATATGGTTATCGTTCTTGTTGTGAACGTGCCTTTAAGCTGTTTTTAAACTATTTTCGACATTCATATGAAGGTCGCATTTTACCCCCCCCTTTATATATTCTGCATACATATATATAAACAGAACTCCAGTACTAGTCTCCATTGGAAATGAATGACTTCGTTTGTTGTTTGTCATTATTGAAAAGATATTGAAAAGGTGGCTTTACACTGACTGATGATATAGTGAACAACAAACACTAAATCAGTAAAAGAAAAAACTCTTTTATTCTTTAATACCATATATAATGCAACAATTGCATATCTTTGGCAAAAATAAACTTTATAAACCTTTTATTAACAGAGGTTAGCTTACAAAATCAAACATCATGTTCAGTTGCCACACATGGCAGAAGAACATGACAAAATTGACGGGGAAGTGGCAACTCAGTTAGTGGACCTTATCTTAATAATAATAATAGTAATATAATAATTCATAGGCAGCTGTTTTCAGAATTGGCCTCAAATTCTAAAACTACTGCTTGGCTCCCCTCCCTGCATTAATACTTGCATTCTGTATTAGCACTATGTACAGCTAGGAGGGGACAAATTGGCAGCCATGGTTAAAGTGACAGGGAAAGAGCTTCACAAGGATAGGCAGTTTTAAAGTAATCGACTCAAAACAGAACGTTCTGGTTTGCCAGTGTAAAGGGGCAAGTGGCAGTTATAGTTCACAATTTCACATGCTTGGGTATATAAAATCCTAATGTAGCCTCAAACAAACACTTAAAAATCCAATCATAAACAAACAAACTATTGGGAACACACAGCCAGGCAAGTTTTGTGAGCAGCAACTTTGGCGATCTCAAAGGGGACAAAAAAACTGGGTTAAACATGGCCGGGAGTCCAGAGAGTTCTTAGTGGCACAGTTCTCAGTTCACATCCAGTTGGCTCTCCCATCACCGTCAAGCAATAAACTGTCCACTCTGCCCTCTTTCACTTCCTGTGATCCTTTCTCCCATGATCAGCACAGTCCGTGAGCTGCAGCGATGGGAGAATGTCTTTGTCTCTGCTTGCAGGCGCATTTATTGTGCAGTTCACATTGTCTCTGGTTTCTTCTGAACTCTCTGGAGGTCTGGAGAAGCACAGCGCCAGCTCAAAAGCAGCAATGGAAAGAAGTGGTGTTTCACAGAGCTCCCCCTACTGGAGGATTTGTCACAGTTTAAACCAGGAAAAAGATGACAAAGGCCTGATTTGGGTAGAAGTGACACTCACACCAACATAAAGTCAAGGAGCAGGAAAGGGAAAGAGTGGTACAAATCTTATAGTAGAGGTAAAGAGGTTCTTGTTTTGATTGGCTGCTATTTAGTACGCTCCGAAAGCAAGCACTATGCAAGTCAGTGCATGTGGAATAGCACAACACCTGATCGCTAGCATCTGAGAAACACCGAGGCGGATGTGCATGCAACAAAAAGCTGTTTCCTTCAAGCTGTTCTCCAGTCATAGTGGTCAGGATGGGGATGCAAAACTGATCCAATCAGGATGCACGGGAGGAGTCACATGGTTTTGACATCATAACTGCGGCAGCAAAAGGTTCCCAGGGGCATGCCGTCACCACCACACAAGATATAAACCAGCAGTACAAAAATAAAATAACTACAGATATTTAGGTCAACTAATTATTGCATTTCTTCTTTTGTATCATGTTTATATTATGATCCAAAATAAATGGCACTTTCATATTTCTCTCTCTTTTTTTAAGCTTTTTCCCTCTATAGTTAAGAAGCGTGAGAGATCTTGGGAGCTTGTAAAATCCATGCATTCATTTTCCGTATAAATAAGTTTGTGTTGATTTAGAGGTGGAAGCATGCAAATCTTGATTTTAATTTTTTTTTAACTGTCTCTCTCTTTTTAATTTTTTTTTTTTAACAATTAACATCTTCAAACTCTCATACTGTTAAACTCAAATGATGTGGGCTGTTCATTCAAATTGGTTTCTTTTTCTGTACATAAAATATGTCAGTATGGCTTTTCTCTCCAGTGTTTGTATTGCCATGTTTGATGAGTGGACCGGGACACCATCCCAGTTAAAAGACAAAAGGAAAGAAAACACCCCAACAATTACAAACAAGAAGGAAGATACACCAAACCAGAAGAGAGAGGTTGGGCAGGCCACAGGATGGAGTTACAGAATCAGGTTCATTTCCTACTGAGTTTCCTGCTCTTGCGTCTTGAGGCGACTAAACTGGTGCGAATACCGGCCAGGTGTAGGAGCGAGCCGGCCGCCTCCTTGAGCTCCTCGTCCACGTCTGGACGAGAATCTCTTCTGCTCCTCTTTCCTAAAAGCGGACCCTGTAGCGGGCTGCGTGGCCATCGGGCCCGGCCCCCTCTCTCCTGATCGTGGTGTAGAGCATGACTGAAGTTGACCGGCTGTGAAGGAGGCATCTGGCGAGGGCAGGGTGGGACAGGGGTGCTGCTATAGTTGTGATCCTGCTTTGGATCCCGACTCACAACCACCAAGTCCCTTCGGGAGAGATCTATGGGTCCTTCTTGATCATCTGGGTGTGAGAAATCATAAGCAGATGGATAATTGATGTATGACCAAAATCGTACATAATGTTTTTGATGTCTCTTATGCTCATCAAGGCTGCAGTTATTTGAATATTGTGAAATATTTTTACAAATTAAAATGACTGTTTTTCTATTTTAATATATTTTAAAATGTAATTAATTCCTGTGATGGAAAAGCTGATTTTTCAGCAGCCATTACTCCAGTCTTTTTTTACATTAAATCAACTTCAATGAGCATATTTGAATATGAACAAATTTGATTTATTACTATAAATGCTAAAAAAAAAAAAAAAAAAAAAAAAAAAAAAATAGTAGAACAGAAAGTCTTAAAGGGATAGTTCACCCAAAAATGAAAATTCTGTCATTAATTACTCACTCTCATGTCGTTCCAAACCCATAAGACCTTCGTTCATATTCGGAACACAAATAAAAATATTTTTGATGAATTCTGAGAGCTCTCTGACCCTCCATAGACAGCCATGCAACTGCAATGTTCCCAGGTCCAGAAACGTAGCAAGGACATCGGTAAAATAGTCTGTGACATCAGTGGTTCAGTCGTAATTTTACGAAGCTACAAGAATACTTTTTGTGCACAAAGAAAACAATAATAACAATTTATTCAACTATTCTTGCCCCCGAGTTACCGTCTTCCGCCATTTTGGAGAGTACCCCAGAAAGTAATCAGCGCAATCAGCGTTGTTTATGTTCAGAATGCATGCACTTTATCCTGAACGTAAACGCTGATTACGTTGATTATGTTCTGGGGTACTGTCCAAAATGGCGGAAGACGGTAACTCGGGGGCAAGAATAGTTGAATAAATTATATTATTATTGTTTTCTTTGCGCACAAAAAGTATTCTTGTAGCTTCGTAAAATTACGACTGAACCACTGATGTCACAGACTATTTTACCGATGTCCTTGCTACGTTTCTGGACCTGGGAACATTGCAGTTGCATGGCTGTCTATGGAGGGTCAGAGAGCTCTCAGAATTCATCAAAAATATTTTTATTTGTGTT
The DNA here is from genome assembly GCA_027422415.1 of Schizothorax lantsangensis. Taxonomy (NCBI): domain Eukaryota; kingdom Metazoa; phylum Chordata; class Actinopteri; order Cypriniformes; family Cyprinidae; genus Schizothorax; species Schizothorax lantsangensis. Next base: position 19,774,998 of record CM049860.1, read on the forward strand.
CCGAATATGAACGAAGGTCTTATGGGTTTGGAACGACATGAGGGTGAGTAATTAAATGGCATTTTTGGGTGAACTATCCCTTTAAAAGAACACCCTTCATTTGAAATACAAATATTTTGTGACATTATAAATTAATTGTTCTAATACACATTTTTGATTGGATGATCCCTGATTAAAGCCTGCGCATGATTGCTGTGATTATGTGAACAAGTACTTAGATGCATGTCTTGACTAAAATAAACCTGATGTAAAACATGAATAAAAGAAGAAACAAACAAAATAAAAGGGCAAAAATGAGGTGTTGGTGTATGTAATGGTGTTTTCTTACATGAGCCAATGTTCTGCTCAGAGGCAGACTTTAACAGCATCATGGCAGTGGCAGCATCAAAATCACATTCTGTAAAGAGAAAGAAATGTTTGATGCACACAAGTATTGACTATGTGATGTGTGTGTGTGTGTGTGTGTGTGTGTGTGTGTGTGTGTTTAAGTGAATGAGTCACTTCCACCCAGGAGCGAAACAGTCACTCTCTAATTTCGAAGTACCAGTGCCTTGGTTGTCAAGGTTACCAAATACAGGAAAGAGATGGCATCTATGTGCATGGTGTAGAAGCACCAAGTATGGGGTGAGCGGAACAAAAAGAGCTGAGATGAGTGATAGGCTTCAATGTGTGATGATGCATCTGATAATGGTGTGTAAAAGATGTGACCAGGTTATGGATTTTCTAAACAGACCTAATGAAGTCTACTAACCTTTTAGGGCACAGCCCTGCTCTGATGTGAAAAGGTGATGAGGAGGAGACGAGGCACTACAGAACAGAGAGAAAGTGTGAGATTATGTTACAAACACCTGTTTGATATTTTCTAGACCAAATTCTTATATCATAATCTGTTATAACATAATAAACACAAAAAGATTTAAGACTCAAAACAGTAAAATATTACAATGGGGTATAAGGATTCTTTCATTTTCCTGATTGTAAAAATCACAAATTGTGATGCCCAATAATTAACATTTTAAAAAATTGTGTACCATATTTTAAGATAAATATTAAATAAATTGTTATATGCACAAATAAATGGCAACAAAAAAAGTTACATAATACATAAACGTTAGTGTCTATGTTTTATGTAACTTTAAAAAAAAAAAAAAAAAAATGGTCTAAAGTACCTCGTCTTTCATATTGTTTTTATTTTATTTTTTATTAAAATAATTTTAATTATTGTTATTTTTAATTATAAGCAGGGGTGCAAATACGTTTTTCAGCCTAGTTCTCACAAGAGCACCCGGAGATTTGGTTTGGTCCTGACACTGCACATAATGTGACCCATTTAAATATAAAAATTATAATAGTGCTAATAATATTATTGCACTTTATTTTTTTATAAAATAATAAGCAAAATAATAAAGTGTGATAATATTTTTAGCTTCTAAAATAAAAAGGGAGGATAAAATAAAAATATAATTATTTTATCATAAACTTGAAAATAAAGTGCTAATATTTACTCTTTTTTTCAATATGATTTTTCATCATTTTCAAACTTAAAGCTGCAGTCCGTAAGGTTTGCCTCTTTGTCGCCATCTCTGTTTGAAAACCTGCAATTGCAGCTGTTTGCGGAATTATCTTCTGCGCGTGGGGTTGTGCTCCAGCGTGGATGAATCTAATGTTTTGAGGTGAATGTGTGGCAGTCAGTCACTGCCCCGGTGTGGATATTTACTGTACTTCGCAATCACAGATTCTAGCCTACGTCTTGGAATATATGACCCAAATAAGAATTTTCACCGGATATTGTTATCAGAACAAGTAACAAGTCTGCCATGTTTGTTCTGACCAACTGAGGAAAAAAGCATTGCCATAAATTGCACTACCAATGGTGATTTAATCTAAAGATCGGTTAGCTCATATCACATCAAACAGTGCAAATTATTATTATTGTTATATGTTATTCTCAAATTATTAATGTTAACAACATCAGCATTGCGTGAAAATGAGTATAGTGTATTAGTGTGTAGATTTCAATTTCCGTACAGTCTAATCTAATTGTCATACCATTTAAATTTCATATTAAGAAATCCTTTTAACCCAAAAAGCAAACTATGCTCCCTTCGAAATCGTTTTCTTTAAAATACAAATCCTGTGTAATACCAGGCTATCTGTAATCAGAAGCACATTTAAAACTGGAATATAAATTAATTTAATTCACATGTGTTTGATAAACACATAATTCTTTCTGGATTACAATCTGCCATCAAAATGATACATTTAATTATTTTAGCGATCCGCCACCTGCAGGAACCTCACATGCCACAGCCTAGTAGCCGGTACAACTTCTTTATGTTTACAGATGTGACGTAATGACGCGGCTGCATGCTCGAATTTCCTGTGAAAACCTACCCGTACCACTTGAATTAGAAAACATTATTATAAGTTAACCGTTGTGAATCAGGCTTAAGTAATGCAATAGTTTTGAACACTGGCTGGATATGTACTTGCTCAAATATTGATTTCAGATCATTTTTAACCAAAAAAAGTTATGGACTGCAGCTATAAAATCAGCTATTTTTATTTTGGTGGGTTGCCGGTAAGTAAGTATATGGGCTGCCGGGTTTAGCGCTGCTGATTAAAGAGCGTCAGCGAATGAAATATCACAGTTTGTGCTTTGAAAACAGCAGCGGATAGCCTATATTTATGCTTCCATGATTTTTTTCATGAATTTATGCTTTGTGCATTAACAGCTGTCAAACATGTCAGTACTCAAAAGAGCAGTTATTTACACCGCACATTTTTTTATTTTGGTCGTGTATGCACATGCTTGAATCAAAATCAGTGGATTGAATCTACTTGCTGTCAACATTAAGATTCACACCACTATATTATAAATATATAACCGGACAAAAAACATTTAGAACAACCAAAATTCACACACCTGTGACAACAGCTGAATATAAATTTTATATTAATGTACCAAAGCTGCAACTTTTTTTTGTAAACAACCTACATTAGACATGATGGCCAACCCCAGACATTAGTGGAGCATCATGACACATCAAAACTAAACCGCTCCCACTATATTTAACAAAGCTGTCTGCACTGGAAGTGTTTTCCTATGACAGTTCACAGAGTAAATCTCTGAAATCCTAATAAGCAGCAAACAAGCATTGTTTCTACTGACTGAAGCCTTGATAAATGTCAGAATTCTGCATTTGTCATATAATCAGGCCAGTGTTGATACCTAGGAGGGGAGGCAGGAGGAGTGCAGAAGGCATGTGCATTCGGGAAGTGCTGTTTCTTCAGGGCTTGCATCAACATGGGCCGGAACTCGGGGTGAACGCACCACAGAGAGCCTTTCCCATTGGTCTAGAAGAAACAGAGAGGGGAGGAGTCAGAACTGAAAAAGCAAGCATGATATCAGCATGCTGGTGTGAGGAGAAAGCTCAGGTTAAATGACAACAGGACCATCTGTCTCTCTGTATGTGCACTGTACATTCATAAGCACATCATACATTAGCTGCAAAATCATTTTAAGCCATCATGAAATTATAATGACCACATGGGAACCATGTGGAACAGTGGCTCCTATTGTGGTTGCATGGGGGAATGTGTGTGTGTGTGAATAAAGGACTCATCACCCTTTGTCTGAGGTGTGGTCCTGCAGGGGGAGTATGACCTTGACTCACTTCACTAGCCGTGTTCATAAACAGGAAAGAGGAAACATTGCCATGGCAACAGACACCAGGCTGAGACATATGAAACCCACAGATTCACACGCAATGTCACACGTTAATGAAACATACCATCCTCACCGTTCCATAAATCATTTCGCCATCTACGGTTCACGTAGAAGAAATGAAAACATCTGCCTCGCTTCATTTAACTGGCTGCGTGCCCTGCTTTGAACACATCGGTTTTCAAAACGCCCTAAACCAATATCCCTCTTGACAACCCTGTTAGCACACTGCAGTCAGCCGTGCACTACTTTATACACTGACCCAGTTAGTTAAATGTCTGAGCGAGTGCTCTGCAGCGATGCTGTGTGATCCGCTCCTCAGAAAAAGATGCTATTCTAATTTATTACAAGGCTCTCTGGAATACTTGATTCTGATTGGTCAGTCACAGCATTCTGAGGTCAAATGTTTTTTTCTGTAATGGCCACTAAACTGCATTTGAGCGTTGTCCCTGGCAACCGGTCTCACTGCGCTAGTTTCACATCTCTTGTAGCACTATGCGGTCACACATAATAAAAATAATTTCAACCCACATTAATATTTCAAGTCTATATATATTTTTATTATTATTTTGGAGATAATGTACAGTAAAATAATATACAGTAAGTCATTACTGCAAAATAAACCCCTTCATATTAGGGATGCACCAATATTAAAATTCTGGCTGATACGGTAAACCGAACATTATCTTATGCCATTTATCGATTGTAGCCAATAACCAATACATTTCTAAAATTAAAATCGTATAATATTTTAGCTAATATATGAAAAATAATTTCAAATGATACGACTTAAATTAGGCATTGGAGCATTACATAATAACAATACAAAATATGAACATACATTTTGGTAAAAATTACATTTAACAAAAAGCAAAAGCACCAAAATACAAAAAAAAAAAAAAAAAAACACTAAAAATAGGCTGAAATGAACATCCACAAAATCCAGTGTTATTTTAGTATTATGTATATACTAAATTTGCTTTTATTTTTATATTTTATGAATTTTTTAGTAATTTTGTTATATGCTTTTATTGTTTTTATTAGCTTTTTTTAAATATTTCTATTTAGCTTTAGTTCAGTTTTATTTTACCAATTTTATTACATTCATTTAAACTTGCATTTTATTTCAGTTAGTTGCCAAGGGAAAATTTCTAACTTTTAAGTTTAAGTTTTTCTTCTAATATTTATTTTATTGTAATATCAATAAAAAATTTTACTTAACTTCAATGAATGAAACGATTTTTTATAGTTTTACATTTAGTTAACAATAAGTATACTGGTCCACAATTAAACATCCAATAATGACCGGAAAAATAATAATAATAATATTGTAATACTGATAACCATTATGGTTCTGTATTACAATTATGGTTATGCCTGCATTTATTGTATGTTAACGACTGGCTGAATGTACATTATCCCTTACAAACACCACATGAGAATGTCCATTTTTCTTGCATTCCTACCTTTCCTATGCTTCGCTCTACTTTGCGGAAGCACTTGTTGAGGGACAGGTTGTGACGCACTGAGTTCTTCCAGCCAGTAGGGGCGCTGGAGAAATATGGAAAATGTTTGAGGATCCAACCATAGATGTCCTTCACTGGGAGAGATTTGCTGGGCGACTGTTCGATAGCCATGTATATCAGTAAGGAGAAAGAGAAAGGAGGCTTTGACTTGTAAGGATCTCTCTCGCTTCCCGCAGAGATAGACGAGGTGGACGAGGCGGTGTTGCTGTGTGGCGACCCACCGCCTCCCTCGATGTCAAACAGCGGGCTTTTGATGGGTTGCGCTTCGCCTCCGAGCGTGAAGTTCTGCAGCAAGTTCTCATGAAGCCAGTTCAGGTTGGTTAGTTCATCATCTTCAGACTCACCCGCTACCACACTCAATGCTCCAGCTCGACCAATCTGGTCCAGACTGGTAGCCATGGGACTTGAAGCACTCTCTGCTTCAGGTAGAGTCCCAGCTCCACACACGCCCTGCGCTCCGGGAGATTCGGCTTTCTTATCTGGAGACATCCCGATTATCGGACCCATCAAACCAGGAGGGTCTGTGGAAGGGAAGGGTATTGGAGAGAACAGAAAGTGGGCACTGGTTACTACAACTGTCAAATCACAAATAAATGTGGGTGTATTTATTTACAGAAACTGAAATTAATATCTTCATTTGACTGAAACTGAAAATAATGTTTCGTAAATTCAATTTGGGTAATTGTTCTTTTAATGCTGTTCAGAATGTCATGTTTTTAGGAGATAAATTAAAACAAACATAGTAAAGTTCTTCAGAAATGCCTCTTAAAATTTCAGCTACATATATTGTACTATATTTAAAATTAATATTAAATCAATTATGTGTGCAAAGTAATGGCACCAAAGTACACTAACGTAGTTTTGGTGCAAAAAACTAAGTTAATAAAAAATGCAAATTGGTGCAAAAGCTTGAATAAAAAATAAAAAAAACAGTGAATCGTGAATTGAATTGATTTGGTGTCTACTTGAGGATTCACACAACTATATTCTAAATATGACTGAATGAACACTGGATAATTTTTGGTCATGTCCGCAATGATGACATGTTTACCTATTGAAACTTATCAACATTATGTGCACAAAATATGCTGACATAATAGTAAAAATGCTTCATCAGAGAAGCACTGTTTTAGTCAATGACTTCTGTCCTCCAAAATGTTTCAGCTGCCACTTTTTTTTTTTGTTTGTTTTTTTTTCTGTTTCAGACAAATATTTTGGGCTGCCAGAATTTCAGTCCATTACTATTCAAAAAAACTGGTTCATCAAATCACAAAACTCGCGGTTCGGATCATATTGCGGTTTTTGAGTCACGGACTGGATCAGCAAGAAAATTAAATATCTTATTTAGGGATGCACCGAACACGTTTTTTCGCATTTTTCCCCCATGTATTTTGCCATTTTTTTTCACCATTGCATAAATAATCTAAATAGCCAAAATGTGCTTTTTACTGTTTTGTCTTGCTTTTCAAAGAAAAAATCAATTACAAAACAACAATTTAAAAATATTTACTTGACATTACACCAACAAGGCACAATTTAACTTAAAATTAATAAGTATAAAATATTTTTTGGCCATTTTTGAGACCCCCTTCTTGAATCAAGCATGTATTTTTTTACTGTACAAATAAATACAGCCTTGCTGAGCAGAAGATAATTCTTTTAAAACATTAGAAAATGTTACAGATTCCAATTTGAACATTATAATAAGATTAAGATTAAGATTATTTTATTGGTCACATACACAATTATATAGAGAATATATAACCAGCAGTGAAATGTATTCTCTGCATTTAACCCATCCTAAGTGAACACACACCCAGAGCAGTGGGCAGCCATGTTACAGCGCCCAGGGAGCAGTTGGGGGTTCGATGCCTTGCTCAAGGACACCTCAGTCGTGGTATTGAAGGAGGATACTCCCCCAACAATCCCTGCCGGACCTGAGATTCGAACCCACAACCTTCCGCTTTACAAGTCCGACTCGCTATCCATTAGGCCACGACTTCCCCAAATAATAAATGTATTAATAGAGCTGTTGTAATTATTATTATCATTATTGTTGTCTTACTCTTTTTTATTTTAAAAATTCATAAAAATGTTAGTGAGCAACTGATGAATAACACTGTTTCAGCGCAGATTTTCTTCGCGCTTTGGACTTTGAACCCTGGCTAACAAGCATATAGCACCGCAGTCAGAATACATGCAATCCGTGCATGTATAAGAAAACAACGTTCTGCAGTTTATTTAATTGTTTAAGGCCATTTCGCAATTTCAATCATCATACAGTAACCAGCAACAACCACCCCTTCCTCTTCTCATCGAAGACAAGTGATGCAGTGCTAAATAGTCGCTTGCTGTCGGTGCTTATAATGATTTTTGAATCTTTCTCTGACGCTTTTAAATGCTTCCTCACTGCCGACATGTTTGCTGCATTAAGGCCCTGATATACTTCAAACGAAGTTCGTTTTCGTTCTTCGTTTGGGGCCAAAAAGAAGTTCGAAAAGGCTGAGCGACGGTATACTGTTTCCGAACATTCCAACGCTGCTGGAGGCGGGGTGTAGATTAATGTAAACATGTGTTACGATCATAGACTGTAAAAAAAATGGACGTAGTGTCCGTGACGTCACTCGTATGTTTCTGGGTAGGGTTGCACCAACTATTCGTAAGTTCTTACTTAAATTAAAACGTTAAGTCCACACTAGAGGCTTAGTAACTACTAGCTAGTTTGTAACTAAATCTATACATTATTTGGTTGCACCGGTTGTTCGTAAGGCAGGACATAGCTAGTAGTTCGTAAGCTCTCTGTAAAGTAATGCGTAGTCGCATAATATGACGTTTACCTTAAATCATCCAATAGAAACTTCAAATACGCGAGCAGAACTTGATTAAATGCTATGAATTTTAATTTATCCTTCATTCTAACTTCTTTTGCCTCATGTATACTAACGGTAAAAACAAGTTTCCATTAAAAATAGGGATGCATCGATCCGATACTCAGGATTAATAATTTTCATTATCGTCCAAATACATGTAAGCTATTTCCAAGTATATGTAAATACACATTCAGAAACTGTAATTGAAATAAATAAGGATCAATAAATACTGAAAGAAAAAAAAAAAGCGCATCATTCTGCGCAAAGCGCATAAGCGGAGCTGTTCATATTATAATACTTTTGTTTATTATTTCGTTTCTTGTATGTCCTATCAAGGCTACATGCACAGTACAGCAACATATGATAGATAGGACTCCTCAAATTACTGTGCGCACAGACAATACAAAGCGTGTAACATTTTACCAGATAGTCCTTCACATATTCACTTTTATTTGTTTCCCACTAAATAATGTTGTTTCACTAAATGTTTAGATTGTGCAATGATTTTTCTAGAATAACTTTTGCTGCTAAATTAACTAACCTAGTTTAAGTATTTTTGTCATCGATTATGAATCACACCTGGTCAATGCGTTTTCTCTGATCAGATATCTAAATAGTGCGTTTCCATTTACACTTGCCACATAAATGGATATAAATCCGAGCTTCATAATTTAAATGTAATGAAGTTCACGTCAACAAAATCAAAAGCGCTGCATTTTATTAATTATCAGCTCATTTCAAGATCAAAGACCGCAATTGCACTGGAAAGATAAGTTTGTCTTAGAAGTATTGTGTGTTGAAATTCGCGGCAGTTTGAGCGTCTGCTTGTTGAGCAGATACTCGTCCGCATGACGCCTGTTGCATTAGCGCAATCATATCTGACTAAAATGTCATATAGCCTATAACACGGTGGGAGGAGTAAAATTCACATATGTTTTCAACAACCAGATGCATTTACACATGTCCAGTTTCGTCTGGAATGCGGTCCAGACCACCTCCTGAAGTGTTTTGAGAGATCGGATTTATATTACAAAACGATGCCAGGTTCAGCCCCTATATATTTTCATGTTATTTTTCATTAAAATTAAATTGTCTATTAGCTTGTGTTTATGACATAAGTATAGAAACTCTACATTGATTTACTGTGCTAGGATCGGATCGGAATCGGCCGATACTCAGAATTTTCTGGATCGGATCGGATCGGAAAAAATGGTATCGTTGCATCCCTAATTAAAAACGATACATTAATAACATTAGTCTACATGTAAGCTATTTTATATGTAAATAACATTCAGAAACTGTAATTGAAATAAATAAGGATCAATAAATAATGAAAAAAAAAAAAAAAACATAAGAAATGCCATTTGTTTATTATTTCAACTGACATGCGCAACACGGACCAAAGCGCACAGAGGCGTGCTGTAGATGGGGTGTTGAAGACGCGCTAATTAAAACAAAGTATGTTTATTCACATAACGTTCTCTCTATTAATATGTACGTGAGTGTAAATGTCAGCAGCATTATATATGCCTAAAAGATTGAAGGTTGTCAGGTAAAAGAAGAGCATATTGATGCAGTTCACTCAGTCTGCTATTTTATTCCAACCGTTACTCCTGACCAGATGCTTCCGTAAATATTTAGTTTATACGTAGAGTTACACTTCAACTAAGTGTAATGGTGCAACGAACAAATATTTAGTAGTGCCTAAGTTGTAACTTAGTGCCCGTTTACGTCAAAACTAGGCTAAGTTGTAACTTGCGTACAGCTGGTGCAACCGGCCCCTGAAGAGCATTTTTGAAGCCTAAAGTGGGCGGAGTCGACCGCCGCCATCTTGGCAGCGCGTCACTCCCAGATAATCGAAAATTGGCAAAAAGGCGGGACGTGGGTGAAGCTGAGCTGAAACCACGCCCGTCTATAGTGACAGCAGTGCTGTAGTGCAAAGACAAAACACCATAACTTCGTTTTTGGTCGAAAAAGAGTTATTGATAATTTTGGGACATTAATGACCTCCTTTAACGTGTATAAGTATCATGGAGAAAAGCCCCGGAGAAACCAAGGCAGAAGTATAACATCAGTTACCGCTCTTTGATTTTGTTTTGGAAAGCTCAAAGACGGTGCTCTGCATTTGTTTGCATTCGTTCGTCAATACTGTGCCAGCCTGGAGTTATACGGTATTCTGCCTTTGCTTTACTGTCCATTAAAGTCTACCGCATTTAAATTACGGTGTGACTTGTGTACTTTTATACATCTGTCGGCACTTCATTAGACAAACAAATTAGATAGATTGCAAACTGCTCCATATATCAAAGCACTGTAAGCAATAACGACTAGATAACTTGGCAACAATAATTAATCGTAAATAATGTTAAACTGGATAAATTATTACACCTTTTTATATTTTATGTGGTGTCATGATTTGATAAAAACAAACGTTTATTATTGTATGTTCTTTTTGCATTTCATTTATTTTATACCTTTTAAATTCACTTATTGAAGAACAACAGCAGCAGCAGCAGTATGGTGTAACATTTATTTGAAACACATGTATTTGGTACTTGCTACCTTATATATGTTTACTCTTTCTTTTCATGGCTTTGGAAAACTTGCATCTGATGTTTCGCTACGTCACTTTTTGCATAACTCTGGGTAGTCGAATTAAATGTTTTCTCTGAATCTTTAATGTCTCTCCGCGAGCGATCGTACAGGTGCGGATATATTTGTGGCAGCTCAGCTATTCGACACGGTGTATTTATGTTGCTAGTAACTTGGATATGTTGTTCTCCCGCTTGACCTCAGTTGAATGAGAAATGAACCAGGGAAAAAAAAATCGTGCATCAAAGAATGTGGAGTTCCAGAACAAACCCACGATTGCGTAATCGCCACGGACCAATGGTAGCTCAAAGGTGTTTAGGAGCCAAAACGAACTCCCCCAGAAAGTTCGCTTTGGTGAGCTGTTCGGCCTGATTTTGTTCTAAATGACATCATATCAGTTTGTTCTTCGATTTCATTTGAAGTATATCGGGGCCTTTAGTGCGCAACTCTAATTGATCGCGTCACGTCATTGTTCGGTACAATTTATACGTTTTTTTTCACTTATTCGGCCAAACACCGGAAATTTTTTTTTTGCTATTTTTGGACGAATAATTTCGGTTGCCGAACATTCGGTGCATCCCTAATTTTATTTCAGTGTAACTTTGCCTTCCATGTATTACTATTACATAGCACACTTTAAGTATTTCTTCAATACCACAGTAAAAACTACAAGCCTAACTAAGAAAGTTCAAACATGACAAGTAAATAAAATAAGGTCTAGCAGTACTATCCAGGTACAGAAATGTAATGATTAAGTGTAAAATAACACTGCATAGTGTTCACTGTATAAATTAAATATAGAATAATCTTAGTTAAAGCTGTGTTTTGTTGTTTGATTAACATTAATGACAGACAGCAGCTGGTAAAGGGTTACTCCACCCCAAAATGAAAATTTTGTCATTAATCACTAACCCCCATGTCGTTCCAAACCCATAAAAGCTTTGTTTGTCTTCGGAACACAAATTATATTTTTGATGCATTCTGACAGCTCTCTGACCCTCCCATAGACAGCAATGTAATAAACATGATCAACGTCCAGAAACATAGCAAGGAGATCGGTAAAAATAATCCATGTGACATCAAGGGTTCAACCTTTTGCGTCCAGCGGATATTCTCCAAAATGGCGCTACGCTGACGTAGAAGAGATGAACTGTTGAATAAAGTTGTTATTTTTGATTTCTTTGCATACAAAAATTATTCTCGTAGCTTCATAAAATTACGGTTGAACCCTTGATGTCACATGGATTATTTTACCGATCTCCTTGCTACGTTTATCGTGATTATTACATTGCTGACTATGCGAGGGTCAGAGAGCTGTGATGCATCAAAAATATACTAATTTGTGTTCTGAAGACAAATGAAGCTTTTACGGGTTTGGAACGACATGGGGGTAAGTGATTAATGACAAAATTTTCATTTTGGGGAGGAGTAACCCTTTAAGACCTGACGCACGGATCTAATATAATGATATACCTCCGATTTCTTTCTCGGGTGTTTTCGTTCACATAACTGAATGCGTTTACAAGACTAGCTATGTTTCCATCCAAAGATTCTAATTAAACTTATGTGCAAAACTGGAATATCGCATAAAAAATATGCGAATAAACCACCATTTCAATCCAACGAGTCAAAGAGAACAAAATTGTCACTTCCTGGTAAACTGTGGTACTAAATATCACTAAGAATATAGGAGAAGCCACTGAATATAATAATTTTCATATATGACATAAATTACTTGCACCTCAGAGTGAGCAGACGAAACACAATAAATGCGGTTATTACTTTCGGAGGAGGATGCCTGCTGTTTGGGAACGCAGTCATGTAAGACAGTAATTATACAGAAATACTTAGATGACAGACTTTCCTCAGGCTTTTCAGAATGACCATAACAACACATAGATGCTGTGAACGAGATCAGTCAGCTGGTTAGTCAAGTTATCCCGTCTCAAAGTCACATGACTTTTTCGATGCGCATCATGGAGGAATTTATTCGGTAAATGTGTTTCCATCGTAGTTTATGTGCATTTTTTCTTATTGGATAAAAAACGTATCCTACTCAAATGTGCGCACAAGTTTTTTATGCACATTTTTAGAATTTATGCGCATCTTGGCGTTTCCATCCAGCGTTTTTTAATGCGATATTCCAAAATACGCATGAAAATAAGTGGATGGAAACGCAGCTACTGACTGTCGAGACTGGTATTTTGGCATAATTAATGTGTATATGTATCTGTTCAAACAGAGATGCGAAAGAAGAATCACCTCTGTATTTCATTGATGAACTATGATCCGTTTAACCCCTATTTAAAGGTATTGCGTGCCAGAGGATTCTAGAGCATGACCACTGAACATAACAGAAGCCAATGAGGCAATTAAATTATTAATTTTGGGTCAAATTTGTTATATTCATAATACTAGATGGCTTAATTTTTCCAATTTCTTTTATCGCTTAAACACTGCAATCTCTGTGCCTGCACCATTTCTCTTGAGGGAATTAAGAGGTCCTTTAGGACAGAGTTAAGGGCCTCTTAGGTGTATAGTGTCTGAGAGAACCATGAGCCTCATCTTCAAGATGATACCACACTAGAACAACTAAAGTGTGCACTCCAGGGTTCTTAGACATCCACTGAAGACGTGCAAGTCTGTTATCAGCTCCATGTAATAAGACAGACAAGGATGGAGAGGATAAGTGATGGTGGCCCCATACAGCTTGAAGAAACTCAATTAGAAATCTACCTGCCACAGACTAAGCGACTGACTTTAATGGACAGCCATGAAAAGCACACAGAATATTTATAAATAAATCATCAGCTCAAGTAAAAGAGGGCTGAGTGCCTAGGAGAGTGAATGTTTCTCTGCCCACTATTATACCCACTGCCATGGAAACCATACAGCACATCAATAAATAAATAATCACATAAAGTGCTGCTCTGAATCATTCTCTCCCACTCTGGAGAATAGAGTGGAGGGCACAGGGAGGGGGTTCCACTTCCTCTTTCAGACCGTTCAAAACACCCCAGACACAAATAAACATCTTCCTCTTCACATGAGTACTGTAATAAAAGGTGTCAACAAAAAATAGCTTTTCCACAAAGTTAAAGGGATAGTTCACTCCAAAATGACAATTATGTCATAATTTACTAATGTCTGTGTCATTCCAAACCTGAATGGCTTTCTTTTATCTGAGGAAAGCAAAAGGAGAAGCTTTGAAGAATATGCTGCTCTTTTCCATACAATGAAAACAGATTGGAAACCAAAGGCCATCCATTTGAAAAAAAATCGAAAAAAAGCACCATGAAAAGTAGCCACATGATAGCCTTGTGTAAGGAATAGATTTAAAATTTAAGCCATTATTCACTGAAAATAGGGCTGGGCGATATGAGCAGAAATTCATATCTCTGTATTTTTTGGCTGATTTGCGGTATATATATCTCGGTATTTTGTATTTGGATTAAACAAATAAAGTGGATGTAAGCATGTAGGCATATATTATGTGCAAAAAATGGTTAAATCACATTACATTTTAACATTGTAACATTGCAATCTAAAAACAAAAATAATGCTTTTAAAGCAGAAGTTAAATTTACTAAACTAAAAATGAAAATAAAAAAGCACAGACTAATTGAGTAAAAAGGCTATTTTGATTACCCCATTACACTTTACAGTTAGTGCTATCATACACATACACTTACTTGTAGGTTTAAAATTCTACATATGTCACATATATTGTCCAACTACAAATATTTCAGCAAAATGTATATTTTAGTAAAATATACATTTTGCTGAAATATTTTAGTCAGCAATTCAAGTTTTCTCCAATTTCATGCAGCCCTGGAATCAAACCATCTGTCACCCTTGTCCACATTATTATGCTCCTGTAGTGCATTCACATGCCGTTTTGTTTTCCAATAGCATCCTCTTTGGATGTCTTTCTTCATGGGCACTCAAGGGCAGGTACAACAGCTGTATGTCCTTCATAGGTCATTTAGTGCTGTCTGCTTCTCATCCTGCTCCAGGCGGAGACCTGATCCCTGCACTCATGGCGGCTCTCATTAGCAAGACAAATCTAACTCTCGTCCAACAAGCTCATCAGCCCATCACCTCACCCTCCATCCACACAGACAGATAATGCTAGTGCTGACACTCTACCAGTCTAAACTACTTCAAACAGAAATACACCCAAACAAACAGACTATGAGTAAAGTTTTGTCAATGGGAGGGGCAGCTTTGAAATACAACTAATTACCCTTTTAATTCCCAGGCCCTCTGAGAAACCATTGGCATTTATTTAATGTCACTGACAATTATCCAGAATAGTTTATGTAGACTTGACGTTAAAGTTGCAATGAAATCAAAGTAAAGGCGGATCTTTTCTTCCACACTGATGTAGAAATCCGGCATACATCGCCAGAGAGAAGTCTGCTGTTTTAGATTGAAACGAGGTAATTTACGATGTCAAAAATTAAAAAAATTAAACGTATGCACAAATGAATTGTTCATAATAAGATAAAAAAAACATTTAGAAAAATAAGGACGATTTTCATTTCATGCCAACAAAATATGTGCTATGAGCTATTATCTTGAGCCCAAAAAAAGCCCAGAGCCATTGAAATTTAGAGAATATAGGCCTACATGAAATTTATTTTTAACATAATATATTTGGATATAATGCAGCATTTACTTTAAGCACACAGCCCTCAATCATGTTTTGATTTTTAGCCCTTCATAGTAAAAAGTACGGGCGCCTTTGCACCTAGGGCCCTATGATTTTCACAATGCGGAAATGGAATCGTGGAATCCAGTCATAAAAACGGAATTTACTGTATAACGCGGAATGTCACGGAATTTGGCAAATTTTAATGGAAACATCAAAAGTAGGTCAGTGCACTTAAATCATAAAGCAATATGGACTAGTGGCTGTGAATATTAAGTGGCAAAAATGTCATTTAAACATGAATCCCGCATGTTCTGCGTGTCTGTGTGAATGAATGGCGCAGACACGCGGTTTCATTTACTACACATACTGAAGCACACGTGACGCTCGCAGTGTTTTCAGCCTCTGCTGTCTCAATGTATGAGTACACGAACAGCTCTAGAACTACTCTAAGAGTCACTTCATGAGCATTTTACCATTTCTTTTGAGAAAAACTATCGTCGTATTATATAAACAGAGAAAATTAAAGGTCTTCACAGCAACCCATCAAAATAAAAGTTTGGTTTAACAAAGAAACCGTGACAGAAATACTTAATACTTAATGTAATGATAGTAGTACTAGTACAACTAATACAATTATTAAAACATTATTTTTAAAGGAATATTTACCAGAAAAATTATTTACCATAACATAATGAATAAAATGTAATATAACCATTCAAACAGTCTAGAAAAATTAAAACTGAAAAAAAAAAACAGAATCCAGAAAAATTCAAATGGAAAAATTGGGGGAGGGGGGGGATAAAATGGAGGGCCCTATGCACCCCTTTTGAAAGCACCATATTTTCCTCAAAAACTGAGAGCGAAAAGATCTAAAAGATTTTATAAAGAACAACCTGTTTTTCCTCTTTCCTCCCCACCATTCACAAACTAATTTCCATCAAAATTTGAAGGAGGATTTATTCAGTATTGAACTGCTGATGTTTGCAGAACAGAGCACTGGGAAGAGCATGTGCATCTGTAATAAAACAGTTGGAGATGGAGATCAAGGGGTCTTCTACGTGTTTAAGCATGCTTAAACAGCCATTCGAATTGGAGCTCTCTGCTGAAAACCAAGCAGAGAGCTTATCTTTCCTGATTCCTGTAGCGTTTGGTATTGGTCTGTCAAGTATCAGTCCTGACTCAAGGGTTCCCAGCGCATCTCTGTTGCTTTGTGAGAGCTGATCTAAAAGCCCAGCAGGAAGGTCACCTAACACTATTAGAAAACTGCTGGAGATTAACTGCTTTTTTACTTTTCTCTGTATAATCCAAAATTCAGGTATTCTCCTTGATGTTGAGGAGACATCTGAAACTAATGGATTTACTTCCAGTCACAATAAGAAACTTTAAGCTTTAAGAAACTTTAAAACAAATCATTCAGTACAAAGAACCTGTTGTTGTTAGTTAGTTCGGGGCTAGTTTCCTCCACAATTCTGAATCACGTTTCAAAGCTAAAGCTTCTTAAACACATTCATATGCTGTAAGAGTTCTGGAAGCTTGAAAGCCATAATCCACAGCAGTAAAGACACCACATGTACAATGCCTGCGTTTGTTTCATATCACCTTCCATTTTAAATATTAAACATTTCAAAACTCAACTCAGAAAAATTTTTTCAATTCCCGATCAATGTAGTCAAAGTCCATTTAAACATGCAAATGTACAAATGCATTCCTAAATTTCAAAAACGCTTCCCATTTGTTAACTTCTTGACAACTTTATGTAAAACTTGCATACTTAACATTCCAAAAACATTCACAATAATTTGTCTGCACATCCTCTAATTCATATTTAATTGGATGCAGCGGTTTAGAAACAAGTCCATTTGGCGTTAAATTGTCTTGGTTTTTCATTCAGGCTCAACATTTTGGTGTTTTTTATGACAAAATTTGGTTGTTAAATGGAACACAGTTTAAACTCTGTCACTATGCGCCAATCAATAACAATATTTGCATATATTTACGAATATTACAAGAAACATGACTTGAATTTTCTAAATTAATCTGTCAATGAACACTACGCCAATTAAATGCTTTACACCCATTCTGCACTGTATGCAAATGGCACAACACAGAACTTTTTAATGTTTTTGAAAAAAAAAGTATCTTATGCTCACCAAGGCTGCATTTATCTGATCAAATATACAGTAACAACAGCAATACTGTCAAATATTACAATTTAAAACAACTGTTCTCTATTTTAATATATTTTTTAAAATATTTATTCCTGTAATGGCAAGTTGAATTATATATATATATATATATATATATATATATTAGGATTCTTTAATGAATAGAAAGTTCAAAAGAACAGCATTTATATGGAACAGATTGTAAATGTCTTTACTGTCACTTATATATCAATTTAATGCATTCTTGCTGAATAAAAGTATGCATTTCTTTAAGAAAGAAAGAAAGAAAGAAACTTACTGACCCCAAACTTTTGGTAGTGTATGCTAG